>CM060983.1:14893890-17293890 GCA_030765065.1 Deroplatys truncata
AAAGAACCTCCCCTTAAACTCGTTTAACCCTTTTTGGTTCGCAGTCTGAAAATATTAATGGCGGCCGCTAGTTTTGTATTATTCAGCAAAACAAAAAAAACCTCCTCCTCCATTCTTTTCTCTCCCTCTCTCCCTCCATCACATCGAATGCAAATAATGTATGTGATAGGGGACCTACATTTTGCATATATATACGGGCAGCTCGAGTCTTTTGTCTGATCCATCAGGGACGGGTGTTTTCCTAGGGGATGGGTATATCATTTCTGCTGAGGTCATGTTCTAATGTATTCACTTGAGTTGTCATTCTCGCGCGCAGCTGTTACACTTTTTCATCATTAAACTCGCCATTACCATACGAGTGAGGTAAAACAGCTTTACCGAATCGAGGAGTACTCCCAGTTTCATTTGGAAGATCGTATTTTATAACACCTTCCTGGCTTAAGTGTTACAATATCGTTAATAAATGTGTAAAATATTTTGAAATTGCTACTTGTAATGCTGCTGTATAAATTATACTTTTAATAGGTTGTGAAACTGACACGCGTTAAAAATGTTTGTTTATTTCGTCAGCTGGGTAGTGGTACCTCGGGTTCAAATCCCGTTATAGATTGGTGCGATTATTTCCCCAGTAATGGTGTTGTATAGCATGACCCAAACTGCCAACAGATTATACAATGAAGAAATAATATAGATTGTATAGGAAGGCGACTATGTAACTAAGACCCTGTATCAGTTAACGAGAGATTAAAAGTCATATTTCACAAATGTTAAATCTGCTAAATTCATGATCCATTACCTAGGAAGCTACTTAAGATATCTGACTGAAAGTTTTACATAATGTACATGCATGTCTTCTAAGTTCGGTTTTATACAAAGTTTGTTTATTAAGAAAAATAGGATTTGTTTTGTTAATTATCACTTTTTGATTAAAATTAACCATCAGTTACGTTTTTCTTTTTAAATAGCCAGCCATGTAGATATACAATACTTGAGGTTGTTTCATCGTCCTAAAATGTAATTTATCCATCTTCAATAGTTTCTGCGTAAGCGCCTCATTTATATCAGAAAATTTCATTCACAGAAGAAGCTGTTAAAATAAAACATAGAGAAAAAAATCTCGCATATATTTGCAAAGAAAGAAACTAAACAGAAGCTGCCATACTTAACGCTAGTACCAATTTGTAGAACAAAACTTTCCCTAAACGATGGCCTAAAGTTTACCCATCTAGTGTGTAGGAGTTCTAACTACACAACTGAGGCCACCTGCCCAGCACACTGAATCAAACAAACTGACGACATAACATAAAGAAACGTTAAAAAAAGGAATATAATTGCATAATATTGATTTAAAATGGGGATATATTATCACAAAAAATTATGATGTGATACATTCACATCATTTATTAGTGGGTATACAAGCTATTCTTACTAAAGCTTACTTTTCTGTCTACTACATTTTAAAGCAAATAAACCTTTACAGAAATAGCTACGTTACACATTTCGTTATAGATACAAAGAGAACAGCGATAGTCAAACGTTTAACAACTGGACGTTATATGCTGGCCTTAAAATTCCATACTGTTTCCATGACATCGCGAGAAACAAGTGCATGTCGACAGGACTTTGATGAATGACCAAGAAATGAACAATTCGAACCATTAATAACGATATACTAGAAATGGCTTATGCCACAAAAAAAACCTTACTTGAAATAAATTGTGTGTTTTTAAAGATCTACAAATTTTGTGTAGCAGTTTTCGTCTATCGCTTAAAGTTTACCAGTTTACAAGATTATACAAAATTCCTTCCGAAAAGAGAACTTCAAAGAACTATTCCCAGAAAGTTCAAGATATTAAATCAAAATTGTTACAGAACTTTTTAGAGAATCAAAATTTTCTAAACATGTTCTATGTAAAGAGTAGTTGAGGTGGGGGGGATTTTGAAAATGTGAATGTTCCATCCTTGTAAGATACTGAATCTAAATACCAAGTTTGGTATTTATCGGACTTTTCGTTTTTGAGTTAAGTAGTTCACAGACATATACACGGACCTTCATCTAAAAATGCTTGTTTTGGTTTCAGGGGGCCTCAAAACACGTATTTGCGTTGAAATCTCGAGATCGAATTTTTGGGTGGAATACAACACTTCCCTACTCACTATACATAGAAGAGAAAGTAATATAGACAGACGATAGATTGAAACAGTAAAATAAATATTAGAAATAGGATTATTAGCTTAGGCGTTTGCATGGACTTACCTCAAAGTTGAATCAGGTGTTTTCCGTGCCGGCGGTCTGTCTTGATAGTTACCCTTGCGCTTGAGCTTAGACCGTCTAAGAGATGTGACGTTCCATGGCCCTTTACCCTTTATTATTGTAGTTTCCGGATATTTCTAATAACGGATGAAAAACCCCTGATGTGAAATATTGACGGAACGTCTCACTTCCTTAACCTCCCACCGACAGTGTTCCAGGTTCTGGAAATGCTGCATAGTCTATAAGTGTTCTTTGGTGGTGGAACAATCATCGGTCGGAATGGTGGAGTAACTTGTTAAATAATTACAGTAGGTAAACATTAAAATCTTTGTACCTTCACTCTGGTGCCAAACTTATTTAATAACACAAAAGCCACATAGTTTTCACTTAATACAGAAACACTTAACATATAGAACGAACTAGAGGTGAAGCTGGTGAATATGTAGATTCCGCACTCCCAGCCACCACACGTAGTCTGCGACCATGGACAAAAACAATTTTGTGCTCTTAATTATAAAATATAGGTTCACTAGCAGTTTTCTCTCTTTATACAATTATTTAGCACGTCCTGCTAACGAACTTCATTACAACATAAATACAAAGCAAAACTTTCTTACCTTCTTAAAATACTTTGGAATTGGTGTCGCAACTTAGCCTTATAAATAGATTCAATTCTCTCGTTTTGCTGTGTCTCAGTTCCTAAATGGTGACCATCTACATACATATTGCTTGGAACGAAAGTTCCGCGGCATTTGTCTTATTTTACATGCATATTCTGTGGAGTAACAACTGTATTTCCTACTGCATGACATTCTCAAATAAAACTCAAGGCCTTCTTCGCAAGTATGCTCTTTTATGACTCCAGTGTCTCTGTATTCAAGTACAAGGGCTTTGTAAAGTTAGTAATTTATGAAACGAAAATTAGGAGCTTTATAGCCTCAAGTCGACAGAACCAATTGGGCTTTTCAATGGCGAAAGAATAAACAAAATCGGTTGAGTGATTTTTAAGTTTTCTCTTTATAATATTAATATATATATATATATATATATCATGAGAGAAATTCAGTGTTTGTTCAGGTGTTTACTTCACGGTAGCTCAGTAATACAGCATCTGTAATGAAACTCAACGGACGGTATTCGAACCTCCACCATGCTAATGAGTTTTTCTAACCTGAATGAAGTTTCCAATACTAAAGTTAACTTTAAGAGTGGGCGCACTAGTGAGGTAAAAGATGTCTGCTTACCTAACGCGTGGACATCAACAGGAAGGTCAGGATTGATTAACTTGTGGTAATATCGCCGTGTTTAGGAATATTCTTACGCACGTGTTGTTTGATACTACCCACCACTAGGAGGCAATAACTCCATCCCTAATATACTTTAAATACGGACATTGTTTCAAATAGGCGAGCATATAAATAACTATTGACATAGTATTTCTTTTGTTTCAGGTAAGTGACGCAACAAGATTCACGTAAGTACGCAAGCGATACTTTAGGTAAAGAAGCATATTTGCTGCAATTTTTATGAGAAAAAGATTGAACAATCTGATGTCGCATTCACACGATTTTCTCTGCCCGTTACAAACTATGTAATTACAGTACTCTTATAGAAGTGATTTTTTATTGCACGTTACGTAATAACTCTCAATATATTTTTACGTAGGTATTGCTTCAAAAAAACAAGGTTTCAAATTCTTATTCGTGATAATAGGATCTTGTGATGGAAATAAATAATCGAAAACATTCAAGTATGTCCAGTAGGAAGCCTGCTACAGATAATTTAAATATGTAACATATGAATATTTCGAAAACTGTTCCTTGCAAATGAAAAGGACTTCGCAGGCTACTGTTAGAAAATCGAAAACACCTCGTACATTTTGTCATGTAAATATCGTAAATAGATAGTATTTTAATAAAAAAGCTTAAAAGTCAAGGGTGGTTTGTATTTGTTGAAAATATTTTCCGGGTATTCTTAAACAACATGAAATTTGATTTTTTTGGATTTTATGCTCTTCACATTCAGACAAACACGTATGTATAGAGCTTTTCCCTAAAAATATGATATGTTATATTCACATGACTTTCTCTTGCCCAGTCTATCTACTTTACGTTAATCCAAATAAACGTGTACAGAAATAGCTCCATTAGACATTTCCTTGTATCTCACACTTATGGAGACAGGGTAGTCTCAACACACGGAAATTACACCTCAAGTGTGTTAAATTACCACTGCTCTTAAAGTTCTCAATGGCTTTTCCTGAAATTTTTATGAATTACTCTATACATCATGACAATTATTTCAAGTGGTTGTTTGTATTGATAGCTTATATAGTTGAGTCTGTAAAAATTATTTCATCCAGCAGAAAAATAATAAAATTTACTTTTAAAACGTGAGAATTCATGTAACTTTTTCTCTGATACTACTTGCAATACAGAATCACACTTTTGCATGCTTCTTCTTAGTATAATCAGCTATCTTCTGAACCTCAATTATTTAGTTATGTGCATCAGTTCACTAGAAATTGAAAAAAAAATTAATTGCAAAGTAAAAATGTGGAAAATTTGCAATGTTGTTGCTTTCTTGATATACAGTATAAAATTATGATTGTGGTTCAGAAAGTTTATGTATGTGTTGTATACATGTACTGAAAATTTCAGCTCTCTACCTCTTATACTTTCTGAGGAAAAGGTACATAAGTATCTAAAAATGTTGTTTTGAGAAAACTGAATTTAAAGTTTGAACGTTAAAATTGTGACACACTTCAGTGCATTCCAGGGTCATAATTATCTGCACCTTCATTCCTGGATTACTTCAGCTTGCCTTCTCTTGGTCCTGGCCTCTTTTGTTAATTGCTGAACTGGGCATGATATAGTCGTTCGTTGTTGAAATATATAAACATGTTCTAAAAGGGGCGTTACTTGACAGCTTTAAAGGACTGCAGACTAGCATTTAAATGATATTTAAATGTCTTAAAAACCGTTTAACCCCCAAAAAGTATATATTTTCTGAAACTGGAAGTAATATAGATTGTATTGGTGCCTGAAACAAAAAATGCGATTTTTTACCATTTCAGAGTACCGTCCTATTAAAAGACAGGACAGGTTAAATGGAGCGCGCTGTACTACACGAACGCCCAACTGCAATTGCTGTAGCAACTTAATGTCATCCTGTGAATAATACATTACCAAAATCTGCATTGCTGTTTAATGCATTTAATTTTCATCTGCAGCCTCTGTCTCCTTTTGTATTCTTAGTGCTTCGAAATACAGTTTTACAGGCATAAAAATATGTATTATCGAATAAACATGGAGATATAAAATGATAAAATCTATAATTTGGTAGCGTGTCGTCACTGTTTACCCTTGATGATAAAGCTGCAGTCAGCGAGGGTGAAATGTTTTCAAACAGTACAGAATAAAGGGTGCTCCACACTTCTTTCTGCGCTACTCCATCATATTGCATTAACTAGCGGTTTTTGTTTCTCCCATCCTGTTTTGCTTTCTTCTTTATGGGTCCTTAGAGGTCCTCTCATTCGTTTCTTTTTCTATCCTATATACCTACTACAGTTTGAACACCCAGTAGCCTTAGCCGTTTCTTTTACTGCCGTACTAACACTCACTTTACTTTAAAAATAATCTAGCATATTCATCATCAGTTCGTGTTTCTTTACGAACATTTCGTCTCTTCCTAGCTTCTTCCTTCGTAACTAAGTATTTACGTAAAATAGTAACCTACGTAACACTTCACAGTGTTCCACACGCTGTAAACCTACACTCTTCCTTACGTCTGATATTAACTGTTAGACTTTCGCCTCGCGCCTGTTATCTGAATAGATGGATGGCGTTTGTTTCTCATACACAATGAATGCAAGAAGGTGCAGGCTTCCGGCTTCTTTTAAAAACTGTCTCCAACCCTCCTAAACATTTTCTCTCGCTTGGTCCCCTTTTAAACCCAATAACAAAACAGTTCCTCACTCGCTGACTTTTCTACTGCATAGGTATAGAATTTTCCGAAAATATTGAATTTAAAAAATTTTAACACATGTTGTTAAAGGTAGAGAATTCAAACTGCACAGGTATCGGCACTCGAGTTTACTCTAACCATAGAAAAAGTATTCTTCCGTTCTACCCTTTTGTTTATTAGTTACTGCGTGATAAGCATAGATACAGCAAATATTGGACTTTTACTGAAAATTTTGTTTTATTTATAAATTTGTGCCCACAGAGTTCTACAAAGGCTCTAAAATGAAATAATTTGATAGAGAAAATCATTCTGCATAGGATAACGTGTTCAAAATTACACCATGTTATTAGCAACTTGGCGACAGCGCAAGAGTAGAAAAGGAAAACGTTAATGACAACATGTATGTGTTAGATGGAGACAGAGATATCCCATACTGTCTTAAGTTTGAGACAAGAGAGATACAGAAAACTGACGTGATAGTCAGATGTTTAAAAAGCAGGTTTTGTGCTGAAATTTCGTATTCTTTACATGACAATACTTGCCATACAAGTGCTGTAACTGCATCTTTGCAGAACGAGAGAGGTCTGAAAAATACGATATGAAGTTGAGTGCCTTCAACTCCGCAAAGGACTTTGGGTAATAAGTCAACCGCGCTAGCCTCTGAGAACTGGTGATGTGTTGGTCACGCCTGGTAGTCAACAACTGAGGGTGAGATGATTGCTTGCGCCGAAAGAGGTATATTTAAATGCTGCATGGATTAAATCGTAAGTAAATGTTAGTTGAAGTTAGGATTTAAATGGTAAAATTCAACTTTCAAATATGATTATAACAGCAATAAATACATTTTATTAACGTCTGCGGTAAAAAATGCCAAACGCACGCATGACAGCATGAGCAAGACCCTATCGCCGGAAAAATCCTTAATTTACCACACGTGTGCGTTTAAAGGAGATATACATGAAACATATATAAGTTTTGCTACGTCTCGTGGTTACCAGCTATAGAAAATTCGTTCATAATGAACAGACTGTTCACACTTCCGCCCTAAAAGTCCCTTTTTTAATTCAGAGGTCCTCAAAACGTGTATTTTCTGTGAAATTTCAATAAGAAAGTTTTTGGTAGAATTCAATTCCTCCTCTACGTACTAAATAAGCTGCAGAGGAAATAAAAACGGCCCAAATTAAATGGTCCTATGCAGCAGATACAACGTGGGAGGCGGGAGTGTTGCTAAAAACAATTGAAGCTGGAGGCTAGATGCTGGTGGTCCGATACCAAACCCGTTTTCTCATACTATCGCAACAATGAGCACTGTGCATGACGCATGATCGCCATTTGTTAACTTTGATGATGGATTGAACTCTTTTGGATTTTCTATGCATACGAAATCTCTTCCCCTGCTGCAAGGAAGGAAGGAAGGGCTGCTTTTAATAGCACTGCTCCATAAATCAAAAACTGTAGGGGGGAGGGAGTTTGTGAGATTCATTTGTTACAATAGTTCTCAAGTTCACGGTTCAATTCTCAACTACCTGGCTTCCCGATTACTAATTGATTCTGTTCGATACTTGCAATCGATATTAATCGACTGAAGGGGCAACATTTACATATACAAGGGTTGCAACAGATAAGTGTATTGAGTTATTCATTTTTTACGCGTCTGTATGCTTTTGTTAGGTTCGCCGATGATTTGCATTAGGAAATAAAAGAGTCGATCCGGAATTCGATTATTTCGTCCGGGGACGAGAGAAAAATCAACAATCAGGCAGTCATTTCTAAGCGCGTTTCTTTTGTTAGTCTGGTTACTTAGCGACAGATGTAAATGCGATGCTAGGGAGGGATCGGTTAAAGCTGTTACATCAGGTAATTCCAACATTTCACGTGTGTAGTAAGTAGTTTACAAAATTACTGCTCAAAAAGTTGTAGTAGTGTAACAGTCATGCGACGCTTTTACCTCTACTACCTACCTATAGAAAGTAGGGAAGTTTTACATTGCACCCAAACATTCGATAGCGAGAGTTAATTGGAAATACACGTTTTAAGGTCCTCTGAAGAAAAAGAGCATTCTATACTGGAGGTTCCGGGTTCAAATCCCGTGTAATGGACAGTTTGACTGGATATTTGTTTGTGGTTACCCTCGTTTCTCAGATCAGTTAGCATTATCCAGACACAAAGTTCCATCTGCGGAATAAAATAAACACATGGAACAGGAAGACAACTACACAACTAAGGTTTTCTGTCGCGCATACCTGTACAGATTCAGGTGACCCAACAAACATACAATAATGTTCGCTTATTGACGGAGGTATTGAAACGATATTAACCCCACCCGTCTCAAAATTAGCATTAAGCGCTTCCGAGATCTTGGTTATTTACTTTTTCAATAACTTTTACATTATTTAACATGCTGCCATGCAAAGAGTATGGAATTTCAAAGTAACCATATAGCGACCCGCTTTTTAACGTCTGCCTCTTCACTCTCCTCTCTCTTGTATCTACAACGAAATATGTAATGAAACTGTTTCTGTAAATGTTTAACATAAAGTGGGTAGAAACATAAGCTGGTAAGAATTGAAGAATGAGTAGAGAATTTCATGTGAATATAACACTGCTAAGATTTCTATTAAAGTGGATTCACTTTAAGTTTAAAGGAGTTGTAAACAAAACCACGTGACAAAGAAGCACTTCATTGGCTGGTGGGCAAAGTACAACTTTTTCCTTCCTCTACATAAAACAGTTCGGTTCAGATTTTGTCGTTATTCTCGTGCATAGGAATTTAAAAAACGCATTACCGTAACAGTTTAATTTAATGTTTGTTTACCTATAACTAAATGAACCGTTATACCAGAGGCTATACACTTCATTTCGTAACGTGTTCAGAAAATATCACTTTACAGAATGTCATGGCCGAGAAAACAAACGCGGGAAATGGAAAGAAGACAATTGTATTAATGCTTTTAACAAAACCTGTGAAAATTACCCACCCATCTTTAATCGACAATGATTATGGTTGGCCATTATTTAGCAGTAATCCAACTTCTTTGTCATTGATACAGAATGGTTGCTTGGTCGCGTTTGTTTCCTAACCTACAGTGCTAATCATTTTCTTAACTCATTAAAGGTTAAAGCAAAAGTGGTAGTATATTGACATTAATCATTAAGTGAATGTAACCAAACTTGAAGTTAAGATCAGTTTAAGGGGACAAGGTACTCTGAAATGGTCAAAAATCACATTTTTTGTTTGAGGCACCAATAAAATCTTTATTATTTCCAGTTTCAGAAAAAATATACTTTTTGGGCGTTAACAGGTTTTTAAGACATCTAAATGCTGGTCTATATTCCTTTAAAGCTGACATACAACGCCCCTTTTCAGAACATTTCTGTATCTTTCAACAACGAACGACTATATCATGTCCAGTCCAACAATTAACAAAAGAGGCCAGGACCAAGAGAAGGCCATCAGAAAAGCTGAAGCAATCCAGGAATGAAGATGCAGATGATTATGACCCTGGAATGTACTGAGGTGTGTCAGAATTTTAATGTCCAAATTTTAAATTCAGTTTTCTCAAAACAGTTTTGGATAGTTATGTACCTTTTTCTCAGAAAGTATGAGAGGCAGAGAGCTGAAATTTTCAGTACATGTATACAACACATAGTTAAACGTTCTGAACCAAAATCATAATTTTACAATGTATATTACTGATATTAAGAAAGCAATATTTTCCACATTTTTACTTTGCAATTAATTTTTTTCAAATTCTAGTGAACTGATATACATAAGTTAATAATTGAGGTTCAGAAGATAGCTGATTATACTAAGAACAAGCTTGCAAAAGTGTGATTCTGTATTGCAAGTAGAATCATGTTTTAAGAGTAAATTTTATTATTTTTCTGCTGAATAAAATACTTTTTATGGACTTACTTACATAAGCTATCAACTCTTAGTATTGTGTTAGAAGTTTAGGGTGTAAGACATACAATGTTTAATAGCTAATGGTCCCCAAGCTGCATCATATACTGTATTCAGTCTGAAGCAATTACCTCTCCTGTCATCCTCCACGTGGTGCTGCCATATTCTCGGCGGAGTGATACATTTAAGTTTTGTTTACTTCTCCTTTCAGCTTATAGTGAAATAGGTATAGTTTAAGCTTCCCTTCGTGTGTACCATTACAACCCTTAAATAATGATGTTAAACTCGAAATGGGTGCCTTGCACTCATTCATCAAGAGCAACTGGGATTGGAAGCTGAGACCGGTAGAATGTTGGTGAAGGTCCAGTGGACACGAAGGTCATGTGACGTCACCCCCAGCAATCGATAGATAGGTCGCGCAGTTAATCAAGTCTCCTGAATGAAGAAGCTGCCCCACGCTTCTGGTTGTGTTGTTGTGGACCATCACTCCTATCAGCTGTGCTTGGTCTCCATGGCAACGCACGTGCAGTTAACACGGCTCCGTACGTTAGGAATATACATACTTGCTCTCCATGGTAACGGGCGTGCAGTTAACACGGCTCTGTACGTTAGGAATATACATACTTGTTCTCCATGGCAACGGGCGTGCAGTTAACACGGCTCTGTACGTTAGGAATATACATACTTGGTCTCCATGGCAACAGGCGTGCAGTTAACACGGCTCTGTACGTTAGGAATATACATACTTGCTCTCCATGGCAACGGGCGTGCAGTTAACACGGCTCTGTACGTTAGGAATATACATACTTGCTCTCCATGGTATCGGGCGTGCAGTTAACACGGCTCTGTACGTTAGGAATATACATACTTGGTCTCCATGGCAACAGGCGTGCAGTTAACACAACTGTTTACATTAGGAGTATACCTACGGAGAAGTACGGGCCCCTCATTGGTTACTACGTTAGATAGGAATATCAACTTACCATGGAAACAGGAATATAAGGCCCACATAAATTGCTATGCTAACTAGAAGGAGCACCATATTAGCTCAGAACCTGGTTACCATGGAAACAGGAATATAAGGCCCATATAAATTGCTATGCTAACTAGAAGGAACACCATATTAGCTCAGAACCTGGTTACCATGGAAACAGAGAAATATAAGGCCACATTGTTAGCTAGAAGGAACACCATATTAGCTCAGAACCTGGTTACCATGGAAACAGAGGAATATAAGGCCACATTGTTAGCTAGAAGGAACACCATATTAGCTCAGAACCTGGTTACCATGGAAACAGAGGAATATAAGGCCACATTGTTAGCTAGAAGGAACACCATATTAGCTCAGAACCTGGTTACCATGGAAACACAGGAATATAAGGCCACATAGTTAGCTAGAAGGAACACCATATTAGCTCAGAACCTGGTTACCATGGAAACAGAGGAATATAAGGTCCACATAAATTGCTAAGCTAACTAGAAGGAGCACCATGTTAGCTCAGAACCTGGTTACCATGGAAACATAGGAATATAAGGCCACATTGTTAGCTAGAAGGAACACCATATTAGCTCAGAACCTGGTTACCATGGAAACAGGAATATAAGGCCACATTGTTAGCTAGAAGGAACACCATATTAGCTCAGAACCTGGTTACCATGGAAACACAAGAATATAAGGTCACATTGTTAGCTAGAAGGAACACCATATTAACTCAGAACCCGGTTACCATGGAAACAGAGGAATATAAGGCCACATTGTTAGCTAGAAGGAACACCATATTAGCTCAGAACCTGGTTACCATGGAAACACAGGAATATAAGGCCCACATAAATTGCTATGCTAACTAGAAGGAACACCATATTAGCTCAGAACCTGGTTACCATGGAAACACAGGAATATAAGACCCACATTGTTAGCTAGAAGGAACACCATATTAGCTCAGAACCTGGTTACCATGGAAACACAGGAATATAAGACCCACATTGTTAGCTAGAAGGAACACCACATTAACTCAAAACCTGGTTACCATGGAAACAGGAATATAAGACCCACATAGATTGCTATGCTAACTAGAAGGAACACCACATTAGCTCAGAACCTGGTTACCATGGAAACAGAGGAGTATAGGACGCACATAGGTTACTGGAAGGATTACGAAGAGCTCGCGACAATGCCGACGGGGTGGAGATGGGAGTAACCCAGAATGCCTCTTGTCACACGCCTGACTGCCCGCATACATTTCCTTCATCGAAGAATTCATTTATATTCGTACAAGGGAATGAACATTCTTGTGTCGTTTAGGCTGGGCGTCCCTATCAGGCAGCCGAGTGTGACAGGGATCCCTAAGGCAGGAGTTCGTGCCCCAGTTGTACTCACACATCCGGTCACTACAATGAGCGAATTAATATTCCGGTGTTTTTCTTTCCTTTATTGTCCGGGGAATTTATAATTTGCGACCTTTTTTTTCCCATACGGAGGTTTTTGTATGGAAATGAAGGTTCAAGGAACTTGAGTCCTAATCGATTTCTGCGGCCACTTTTGTCGTTCACACGTCACTTTAACCTCGCCTGCATGATTAGCGTTTTTCTACCTACAGCAAGCATGCCTTCCACCTACCAAAATTTCACCGAAAATACACGTTTTGACGTGCCCTAAATAATTTGTAGAAACAGATCCGTGTGTTGGGGAACAGCATAACTCCAAAATGAAAAGTCGATTAAATACCAAACTTGGCTTTAGGTTCGTAATCTTCCAGGAATGCGACACGAGGAGTTTCAACAAAATCCCCCCCACTCCAGAATACTGCCATTTACATGGTCAAATTTTTTATATTTTTAATTATCTCAATGGTCCTAACGATTTTTACTAAAGTATAATACGTGTTTAAGGGCAAATAAAATGTATATCTGGAATTTTCTGGTAATGGCCTTTCATTCAGAAAGAATTTTGTATAGCTAGTAAAGCGTAAAAGATGGACAAAATCGTACTAAACAAAGAATTAGATATCGTTAAAGCGCACAATTGGAGAAAACATATGTAGGGTCCTTCAAGAGCGTCCTATCTTTGAACTTAAATAAAACACGTTCTAAAAATGTTAATGTGATTACGTGTGGAAGAGAACATCAGTTAAGTGACCGCCGCGACTTCGTTGGGTTGCGCGTATACGGTTGACCCAATTTTCAATGACACAAGAACGTAAATTAGGTCCAACTTCACGAATAACACGGGTGATGTTATTCATAAGATCATTTACTGTTTCTGGCTTGTTGACATAAACTCGAGATTTAACATAATCCCACAAGAAGTAATCCAACGGCGTTAAATCACATGACCTCGGTGGCCAGTCAACATCACCACCACGGGAAATGATGAAACCTCTGAACTTCTTCAAAAGATCGATTGTTTCGAGAGCAGTATGACATGTGGCACCATCTTGTTGGAACTAGATGTTTCCGAGATCCATACCATCCAATTGAAGCCAAAAATAATCCCTTATAAGAGCCTGGTATCTTTCTCCATTGACAGTTAGAGCTTCTCCATCTTAACCTTGGAAAAAATATGGACCAATGATTCCACCATACCAAAATCCACACCACACAGTAACCTTTTGGGGATGAAGTGGTCGTTCTTCAATCTGCGTTGGATTGTCATTGCTCCAATAGCGGCAATTTTGTTTGTTAACACAACCATCCATCCAAAAGTGGGCTTCGTCGCTGAATATGATTTTTCGACAAATTCCAGGTCAACTTCCAATTGCTCCATAGCTCAGTCAGCGAATACACGGCGCAACCTATGGTCGTTGGGCTTTAGTTCTTGAGTTAACACCATCTTGTAAGCGTGAAACTTCAAGTCGAGATGCAGAATTCGCCAAGTTGTGGTCGGCGAAAGCCTCGATTCTTGCGCTCGACGAGCAATTGGTTTGTTTCCGTTCTCGCGTACACTCTCACGAACGGCGCCTATGTTTTCGTTGGAGCGCTTACGTCGATTACGTACAGGGGTTCTTTGATCGCTGACAGAACCACTTCTTTCAAATTTATCGATCAAACGCCGAATCGTTCTCTCGCAGGGACGATTATGCACACCGTAAACTTCACGCAATACACGGAAGGTTTGGCGAACAGATGATCCATTTTGATAATAAATTTTCACAATTTCTACGCGTTGCTGAATGCTGTAACGTTCCATGGCTATTTGTCAATAACAACTGTAACCACATGACTGCTGTAACTCAATAACAACGGCAGCTATCACATGTTAAAGATAGGACACTCTTGTTGAAAGACACTTTAGTATAGAAACACAGCAAGTTTGCTGCGATTGATGTAAGTAAGGTATGGTGGGCTAGTCCAATTTGAAGTCTTAGTAGCCTGACCACGTAAGTTTTCCAGTGAAACATGAGTTACCTTTCTCAATAAATGCTGTGAAAATTGTTGTTGTAGATTAATATTTCGAAATTGCGCTTTATACCCTTGTCCAATGGCAGCTTTAAAACTAAAAAGTTATGCCGCGAACATTAAAAGTCGTTTTTATCAATATGCATCATTTGTGAATGTTCAAAATTATCTTTACGTTGCAGATTTGAACCAATAAGACAGACTTTTGCTACAGATATCCTAAATATCATAATAAGCAATTCATTTTTGGCTACAGTATCGTAGTCTATTTGGAAATTGCCCGATAAATTTTTAAAGTATCTAGTATTTCTGAGAACTAAGTCCGTAGTTTCGTTACACAATTTTGAAAAACTGCACCGCAAGGAACTTCTTTGTAGCGCCTTTAAAAAGAGACTATTCTACGCATTTATCTAAAAATTTCGGATTTAGTTACGTATAAGATAGTACGTAGAAAAAAAAGAAGTTTTGCTTAAGAAACATTCATTCATTCATTATCTGTTTACCCTCCTCTTATGTAGGACTTACACCCCCCAGGACTTACAAGCGGGTGCCTGGGGTCAGAGGCCCGTCGAGGAGCAGACACTCATGGATCAGATAGAATATCCAGGATGGGTGATCAGCCCGATGCCTGGTATGGGATGAAGGAAGTGGATGAAACGAAATGTTGTTGAAATGAATGAAAGGAAAGGTGATGATGGAACAGTTGGTGGAATGAATGGCGGGGAAAACCGGAGAATCCGGAGAAAACCCGCCCAGACGCCGCTTCGTCCACCACAAATCCCACATGCAGGTCCCTGGGATTGAACCCGGGCCGCCTCGGTGGGAGGCGAGCGGTCTAACCACTCGGCGCCTGCTTAAGAAACAGATAATTTTAAATGTTCACAGGTTGGACCCCCCTAAACTTACTCCACGTGTTAAACTATCAATTTATTATATCGGACAAGATTTTTTGTAGCTAACCGTACAACTGAAGATTCCCAAAATAACGACGCCTTGAGTTAAGGAACTGCTATGTACAGTGTATCCATGGCAACCTGCTAGCAAGTTTTCTGCACTAGACTGGGGCCGATGCTGAAGGCGTTGGTTCGATACTGAGAATGGCGGTTAAACATGCATTCAGAAGTATGTAAAAACGCCCAGTAACATTACCTATGACCTCGAATATGCTTTATTTTTTCCACAGGATATGACATTATTCCATTTTTGTTATTTCCTCTAGCGAAGGAAGGTCAAGACAGCTCAAGGTTCTTTTCTGGGCGCCGGCAGCTATCCCCCCCCGCCCCCCTTGGTCACGTGCCCGTAAATTCCTTAAAACCTGCAAGCACCAACATCCGCAATGCCTATTTCGTTTCTATAGCAACTAGGATTTGGTTTCCTTGGAAACGTCTTTGGTAAAGGAAACGCGGTTGCCATAGAAACATGTAGATATGCTAACTGTATGGAAACAAACATTTTCAAGGAATCACAATATTTTGAGTGTAATAACTGCGAGAGAGACACTTTTAATGTTTATTTTATATTTCCTCTGCATAAAGCAATATAATTGCATTTTAGTTTTAAATCTCTATTGAAATTAAGTAGAAACCCATATTTTGAGCTGCCGGAGCAAAAGGAATTCTGATGTGATATATTCACACGAATTTCTCCACCAATTCACATATAAAAGTAATTCTTCTATCCTCGCTACGTTACGATGTATTTTTTCTCTTTCTATAGTAAATAGGGGAATATTGTTATTGCACCCAAAAATTGATGTCGAGATTTCACCAGAAATGCATCTTCTGAGGCCCCTGAATAAAAAAAAAAAGCATTTTTAGAAAAGCGCGCGCGTCTACCTGTGAACAGCATAACTCAAAAACGAAAAGTCGGATACATACCAAACTTAGTATTTGAGTTTAGTATCTTCTAAAGATGCGACACGAAGATTTTCAATAAAATCCCTCCACTCTAAACTACCCTTTACATGGAACACTTCTAAAAAAAATGGTCTAACAGTTTTTATTAAAATACCATATTACATGTACATCTTGAATTTTCTGGGAACAGCCAGTAAAGTCCTCTTCATCCGGAAAGAATTTTACATAATCTTGTATAACGCTTAACGGCGAACGATAGACGAAAACGTGCTACACAAAAAATGTAGATCTCTTTAAAACACACAATTTACTACCAATATTTTTGGCCATTTTTCTAAACTCTTGTCAGCATTCAGTTGTTTCTCGCGATGTCATGGAAACAGTATTGAATTTTAAGGCCAGCATATAGCGTCCAATCGCTAAGCTGAGGTAAGAATAGTTTACATATTCACTAATAAACGATAGAGGGTAGAGAAAGCAATGTCAATGTGACATCAGATTTAAAACTTTTTTTCCCCGAAATTCCTGAGTTTTATTATCTATACATCAGTTGGGGAAAGTGTTGCAACACTCAAACATTCTATGTCAAGATGACACCCAAAATGTATTTTTAAGGCTCCCAGTGTAGGTATAAGCAATTATCAGACCGGATAATGCTTTTGATCCACTTGCTGCGTTAGGAAAGTGAAGCTGCAGTCTCCGTATCGAACCCGGATACCTGAACTAGGACGTGGACGAGGAGATTTATGTCCGATTTTTCTTGACTCGCCTCTAGGCAGATAGTTTTCACTGACACACAGGTGATTTCTCCGTGCTCATAGTCGTCTTGACAACAACGTAATGTCAACAAAATGTGGGGGCTTACGATAATTCATTTTTCTATCTACTTCATTTTAATCCAAGTAAATCTTTACAGAAACAGCTACATTACACATTTCGTTATAGAGAACAGCGATAGTCAAATGTTTAACAACTGGACGCTATATGCTGGCCTTAAAATTCCATACTGTTTCCATGACATCGCGGGAAACAAGTGAATGTCGACACGACTTTTAAAGCAAGACACTAATGAGAATTCGAACAATTAATAACAGATCTCTCAGAAATGACTGATGCCACAGAAAACGTTATTTGAAATAAATTGTATTTTTTAAAAACATCTACATTTTTCATGTAGTACGTTTTCGTCTACCCCTTAACGTTTACCAGTTAAGGTTGGTCCACAACAGCCCGGTAACGAGAACGGCAATGCATATCGATGACAAAGTGAAAGCCGATTTTGCGCATTGGGATTTCATTTGTTTTAAGCTGACCAATGATATTTTTTCACCTACTTCAAATTTGACCAACATAACGTCAAAATTCGATAGTGAACATTATCTAAATGTATATCCATTACATTTCCGATCCCTCCAGTCGCACCAAGTGCTTTCATTCCTGTATTTAATGCTATACATTAAAGTTGTTGATTGTTCTTTTTTAATTTCCAGCGGATTTTGCTGTTCTTTGTAGCTTTTCCCACTATTTTTACCCAATAGCGAGTTTTGAGTTGCATATACACAAACTACAAATGACACTTTCACCAGAGGAACAATGCTCATTGGATTTGTGGGTGTCGGGATGAGGTTAAGAATCACATTTACTACTAATTCCTTCCAGTTTAATGTTTCCAGATTGTGGCTGTTTCATGTCACGGCCGCCTAGAAAAATCTCTATAGTGAAGAGTCTAACATGCAAAGTGTGGATTGGATAGATATGCCGTGCCCGGGAAGGCTTACCGTCGATTGTGAACGCTCCCATTTGAATACATATATTTAAACTTTCTCGTTCGTTGTGAACCATCGTTTATACAAGATTATACAAAATTCCTTCCTAATGAAGAGGACTTCTCAGGATACTACCTGAAAATTAGAGATACCTATACATTTTATTTGTCATGTAAATATGTTTAATATCTATATTGAATTTTAATAAAAATCGTTGTGTTTTTTAGAAAATAAAATAATATTTCGTAAAATGTTGCATATAAAGGATAGTTGATGGTGGGGGAAATTTTCTTGAAACGTTCGTGTCGCATCCTTGGAACATACTGAACTTAAATACAAACTTTTGTATTTATGGGACTTCATAACTTTTTAGTTTCCCTACTACGTATAGTAAGTAGGTAAAGTATTGTATTCCACCCAAAAATTCGATACCGAGATTTCACCGGCAATATATGTTTTGAGACCCCCTGAATCCAAAAAAAAGCATTTTTGGAAACATGTTCCTGTATCTATGTGTGTGTGTGTGTGTGTGTGTCTGTCTGTCTGTCTGTCTGTCTGTGAGAAGCATAACTCAGAAACGAACAGTCGGATAAACACCAAACTTGGTATTTACGTTCAGTATCTTCCAGAGATGCGACACGAAGGTTTTCAAGAAAATCCCCCCATCCCAAATTACCCTTTACATGGAAGATTTTTCGAAAATTTTAATGTACTTAAAAATGGCTCTAACAATTTTGATTAAAATATCATATGTTTAAGATATTTTCATGACAAATAAAATGTATATCTTGAATTTTCTGGGAATGTCTCCAAAAGTATTATCCATTGTGAACGACTTTTGCATAACTGGTAAACCATAAGAGATAGACAAAATTTTACTACACGAAAAATGTAGATCGCGTTAAAATACACAATTTATGTCATATACATTTTTGTTGTTGAATGAACCATTTTCAAGATATTGCTTGTTATTCCCTTAAATTTTGCAATACTTATACTTTTTCTCAAATGGGAGTTCGTTATTCATTTTTTTTGTCCTGGTAATGCAAAGAGAATGGAATACTCCACATAGCAACCAGCTCTTAAAACATTTGACTATCGCTTAAAGCCTAGCAATTCCCCTTGTAGCACCTACAAGAGTAGAGAAAGTCATGTGAGTGCAGCACATCAGATTTTTTTCTCGTGGTCATGCATGGGATTTCAAAGCCATTGCATTCTTTTCACTTTCTCTTCCATGTAGGCAGAGGAGGTATTGCATTCCACACACAAATTTGATACAGAGATTCCACCGGAAATGCATGTTTTGAGGCATCTTCAATCCCAGCAGCATTACGAAAAATGGCAAAGTCGGATAAATACCAAACTTGCATTTAGGTTCAGTACCTTCCAAAAATGTGACACGAAAATCTCCCTACCCTGCTACCCTTTACATGGAACATTTTTCGAAACTTTTGATATTCTAAGCAGCGGCTCTAACGATTTGATTAAAGTACCAGATATTAAATATATACATGACAAAGTTCTATACTTTGAATTTTCTGGGAGTAGCCTGTAAAGTGCTTTTCATTCGGAAGGAATTTTGTATAATCTTGTGTAACTGGTAATGTTAAGTGATAGACAAACGTACTACGCAAAAAATGTAGATCTCTTTAAAACACACACTTTATCTCAAGTAACCTTTTTCGTGGCATCAGCCATTACCGCGATATCGTTATTAATGGTTGCTATTAGCGAATACCTTCTCATACTTTTAAAGTCCCATTGATTTTCAGTTGTTTCTCGTGATGTCATGGAAACAGTATGGAATTTTAAGGCCAGCATATAGCGTTCAGTTGTTAAACATTTGACTATCGCTGTTCTCTTTGTATCTATAACGAAATGTGTAATGTAGCTGTTTCTGGAAAGGTTTATCTCGATTAACAAGTAGCAGATACTTCTGAACACACAATATTTTTTTCAGTTTATTTTGAGTTACGCTCCCACACGTGTCGAAGTGAAAGCGTCTGTAACTCCAGATCTGGTGGTTAATTAACTATGAGTTTGCATTCGGCGAAAACTTTCACAAAGTCAGGAAAAATCTCCTCTCACCTTCTGATTCATCAATTTCCACCTGTCACTGTCGGGTTTTCTTTGTCTTACGGCTTGCCACCTGCTGGTGTAAGTACAACCTCGGTGCTGACAACCACAAATAAATATTCCATTCTCGCATCAAGTTTTGAAAAGAAGTATCCATTTCTGAGGTTGGGGAATCGACTCGCCCGTCAACGTAAACACACAACCTGGGGCTGTTGTCTTCTGCCCCACTCTACCCTATTTAAATGCGACGTCACAATTACCTACCGTTATTTATGTCAGGGTATAATTAAGTTTTCAAAAAATTCATTTATTATCGAGTGATTATGAGAGGTCGGGTTGGCCCCTGTAATTATCCCCCCCAAGGACCTCCCCCCCTCTTGTGAACAGATTCCTCCTTCCTTGGTACACGCGCCGCAACATTTGTGTAACACTCAACATGACCTGTTCCAATTTACAGATTCACATAAAAAGTTCGTCCTACACATTTTACTAGAAATCACGTTTTAGTCTAGAGGAATCCATAATAAGCTAATCTCCAGGACTATCGTTATATCTCACGTACATTTGGATTTCATTTCAGTTCTAACCTTTATGAAATATTTATTTAAAACATCTCTTGTGACACATTCACATGACTTTCTTTACCCTCTATCTTTATTACTGGGTAAAAACACTATTCTTTTTAAAGCTTATTTTTCTATCTACTTCATTTTAATCGAGGTAAACCTTTACAGAAGCAGCTACATTACACATTTCGTTATAGAGAACAGCGATAGTCAAATGTTTAACAACTGTACGCTATATGCTGCCTTAAAATTCCATACTGTTTCCATGACATCGCCAGAAACAACTGAATGTTGACAGGGCTTCAAGAGAGTGGCCAAATAATGAACAATTCGAACCAGTAATAACGGATATCTCAGAAACGGTTTATGCCACCAAAAAAACTTATTTTAAATAAATTGTTTTTTAAAGAGATCTATACAGTTTTTGTTGTAGTTTTCGTCTGTCGCTTAACGTTTACCAGTTATACAAAATTCCGTCTGAATGAAGAGGACTTCACAGGCTATTCCCAGAAAATTCAACATATACATTTTATTTGTCTTGTAAATATCCTTAACATATGGTATTTTAATCAAAGTCGTTAGACGATTTTTAGAAAATCAACCTTTTCTAAAAACGTTCCATGTGAAGGGTAGTTGGCGGTGCGGGAATTTTTTTTTTAAAATCTTCGTGTTGCATGCTTGGAAGATACTGGACTCAAATACCAAGTTTGTTATTCATCCGACTTTTCATTTTTGAGCTATGCTGTTCACAGACGCGCGCGGATATGTTTCCGAAAATGCTTTATTTGGGTTTAGGGACCTTAAAACGTATTTCCGGTGAAATATGTACGAAGTAAAAACCTTTTGGTAGCTTTTGAAAAGATATGAAATCTGAGAATGTTAAATTATATACACCAGGGAAGGTTTTTAAATACCCCTTTTTCAAAAATGATGTTTTCTATCTATTCCTTATACAGCGCGTCTCGCGTTTAAAACACAGGGCAGGTTAACTGGGGCACATTATAACGTACGCTAGAACTTTGGCGCCCAGGTGCTATCGATCTATCAATTTTATGTCATCATCTGGTGAATGATACAGCACCAAATAGTGGAATATCTGCATTTAATTTTCAACTGTGCTTTGTGTCTCTTCTTTGTATTTATAGTACTTCGAAATACGATTTTACAGGATAAAAATATGTAGGTATTATCAAAGAAATATGGAGATATAAAATGGTGAAACCAGGGTACCATCACTGTCTACCCTCGACAAAATCTCATTCATCGTGGGTGAAATGTTTTCAAACAGCAAAAAATGAACGATACGCCGCACTCCACTTTGCGCTATTCCATCATATTGCTGTTTTTGTTTCCCCTATCCTTTTTGACTTTCTCTACTACGTATAGTAAGTAGGGGAAGTATTGTATTCCACCCAAAAATTCGATACCGAGATTTCACCGGAAATATATGTTTTGAGACCCCCTGAATCCAAAAAAGCATTTTTGGAAACATGTACCTGTGTGTGTCTGTGAACAGCATAACTCGGAAACGAACAGTCGGATAAACACCAAACTTGGTATTTAGGTTCAGTATCTTCCAGAGATGCGACACGAAGGTTTTCAAGAAAATCCCCCCACCCCAGACTACCCTTTACATAGAACATTTTTCGACAATTTTAATTTTCTCAAAAATGGCTCTAACGATTTTCATTAAAATATCATATGTTTAAGATATTTTCATGACAAATGAAATGTATATCTCGAATTTTCTGGGAATGTCTCCAAAAGTGTTCTTCATTGTGAACGACTTTTGCATAACTGGTAGACCATAAGAGATAGACAAAATTTTACTACACAAAAAATGTAGATCGCGTTAAAATGCACAATTTATGTCATATACATTTTTTTTGTTGAGTGAACCATTTTCGAGATATTGCTTGTTATTCCCTTACATTTTCCAATACTTATACTTTTTCTCAAATTCGTTATTCATTTTTTTGGTCCTGGTAATGCAAAGAGAATGGAATACTCCACATAGCAACCAGCTCTTAAAATATTTGACTATCACTTAAAATCTAGCAATTCCCCTTGCATCTATAAGAAAATTAGCAATAAGATTGACATCTCGATTAACATGAAGCATATGGAGAATAAGCGTTTGTAAAAATAGTTTGTACAAGAGTAGAGAAAGTCATGTGAGTGTGACACATCAGATTTTTCCTTTCTTTTTGATGGGTTCTTGTTTATCCTATACACTACTGTTTCTGAACACCCAAGTATCTTAGTTGTTTCTTTTACCGCCTTACTAACACTCATTTTACTTGGAAATACGTTAGAAACATACACAGTTACTTAAAACTGCTGTTAGGTTCGCTGCGTTTTACCTGGCGCCTGTTAGCTGAATAGATGGATGATTTTTGTCACATACAATGAACGTTACACTATCCCGTCTTCCTTTAAAAACTGTCTCCAATTCTCCTCAACATTTTCTCTCGCTTGATCCCCGTTGTAAACCCAACAAAAAGGTTTTTCACTGGCTAATTTTTCTACTGCATAGGTATTGAATTTTCCCATAATATATAATTTAAAACAATTAATACGCTCATCTTAATAAAAATACAGAATTCAAACTGGACAGGTATCAGCATCTAGTTTACTCTTAATTAAGAAAAATATATTGCTGCATTCTTCCCTTTAGTTTATTAGTTACTGCATGATAAGCTTAGAAAGAGGAAATATCGGATTTTTACTTTAAAAAACACGTTTTCTTTAGAAATTTGGACCCACGAAAATCTAAAAAGTCTCTAAAATGATATAATCACATGTGTGCGTTGGATAAAGATAGAGATATCCCATTTACCTCATACTATCTTAAGGTTTAGACAAGGTATAGTTTTCCAAATGAATGGCAATTTACCGCTAAAATTTTCGCATAAGTTGTGTGCTTTTAAACGAATCAAAAAAAATATTTACAAAGACTATTTCATAAAATGTTTGTGAAGTTTGTTCTCGCAACGCTCGCGAGCAGCTATATCACGTCACCATTATACCATTGGTGTTGATTCTCTACTTTGTTTCACAAGAGAACCTAAAAAATAAAATGTTTGTCTTACTGATAGTGACGTAACTCAACATTTCTCGTGAAGATGAGTTTGTAGGCTTTCTTACCTCTAATGCTTTGAATCCGTCGGCTTCGGAGTTCTGTTATATGCTTCTTACAGCACGCTTTCTTTTCTGAAATACAAATACACCACACTGACCAACACCAACAGTAAGATAGCAGTTAACACTTATTATAACGGTACAATATTTCTTGGAATATGGGGTGGGGTGAGGATTAACTGCATACGGTACCAAGAACCTGTGTTGGAATTTAAGGTTGGGGTAAAAGAACATCGTCAATTGTTGCAGCAAGTTTATAGCGGAAATTTTGAGTATAATTTTATCATTTTTGTTGCCTTTTCTCCCCCCCCCCTATGCTTCTTCGGTTAAGCAGGGAATTTTTAAGGAAATAACACTTCCACCTAAAAAGCAGTTTCTTGTAAGGGAGTTTTCCTAAACATCTATGTCGCATTGTTGGAAGTTGCGGGATTTATTACAAAGCTTTTAGGATTCATTACCTCAAAACGTGTATTCCCAGTGAAATCTGGGTATTGAATTTTTAAGTGGAATAGAAAAATTCCTCTGCTTACTATGTACATAAATGGAGACACAGTAAAAAGGAATCAGGGACCTCCAGTGAAATTGCATGTGGATGCAGATTTGACGTTTTCTAGCACATATACATAGTGGATAGCGTAGCTGTTGCATTTCACCTAAAACTTCCATACAGAGATTTCACCGGGAATAC
Source organism: Deroplatys truncata (assembly GCA_030765065.1). Classification (NCBI taxonomy): domain Eukaryota; kingdom Metazoa; phylum Arthropoda; class Insecta; order Mantodea; family Mantidae; genus Deroplatys; species Deroplatys truncata. The sequence goes on from CM060983.1 coordinate 14,918,503, forward strand.
GTGTTTTGAGGCCCCCGAATGAAAATAAAAGTATTTTTAGAAATGGGTTCGTGTGTATGCCTGTGAACAGCATAACTCAAAAACGAAAAGTCGAATAAATACCAAACTTGGTATTTACATTCAGTATCTTCCAAAGATGCGACATGAAGATTTTCAACTAAATCCCCCCACTCCGAACTTCCCTTTTTTAGGAACATCTTATGAAATTTTCGCTTTTCTAAAAATTGGCTCTTAACGATTTGTATTAAAGTATCATATACTAAAGATATTTGCAAGAACAATAAAATGTATATCTTGCACATTTTGGGCATGCTCTTCATTTTGTATAACTGGCAAACCTTAAGCAAAAAATGTAGATCTCTTTAAAACACAATTTATTTCAAATAAGTTTTTTGCGACATAAACCATTTCCGAGATATCCATTTATAATGCTTGCAATTGTTCAATAGTTTGTCATACTTTAAAAGTCAACATTCAGTTGTTTCTCACGATGTCATGGAAACAGTATGGAATTTTAAGGCAGCATATAGCGTCCAGTTGTTAAACATTTGACTATCGCTGTTCTCTTTGTATCTATAACGAAATGTGTAATGTAGCTGTTTCTGTAAAGTTTATCTCGATTAAAATGTAGTTGATAGAAACATTAAATTTCGTAAGAATAGTTATATAGGGTTATCAATAAACGCTAGAGGGCAGAGAAAATCATGTAAATGTAACTCATATTTTTTTTTTGATGGAATACAATACGATAGGTAATTGGTAGAGAAATTAAGTTTTCCAATGTTTTTGTGCTTTTAAAAAAACACACTTTTATTAACTTGATTTTCTTAAGAAAACGAACTTTGGAAAGTGTTCCACGTAAAACCTTGGAGATCACATCGGGAGATTGGCAACACGCGCACACACACACAGTAATAGCAGCCTATAAACCGGAAACTGGATTTTAACACAGCAATTAACCTATTAAGCACAACCGCTGGAAAAAACAAAAAAACAACACATACACTCGCAGTATCGGCGGTCATGCAGGAATGCCAACTTACGTAATTTGAAATAGCAGTTTATCATGTCGGTGCTGTCAAATGGTGTTTCATTATTTCTGCGTCTCTGATATATCTCCCTACATGCCCTGGGCATAATAAATGATACGCCGTGACACGGGTTCGAGTCCCGGTGGGGTTTCTTTTCGGACTATTCCGTTTCCTTGAGATAGGATGAATGTCACGTCTTGGTGGTAAGGACCTTGTGGTCGGCGTCAGTCATTTGCATTGTCTACGCATATAAAACTGGAACCAAAATATTTCTAGTAATTTTCGAATAGGCGGTATCGTAGTCGCCTCCGACGAAGGCGTCTCGGGTTCGATCCGGTTTCCCCCACCGTTTATTCCACCAGTTGCTCTACCATCACCTTTCCTTTCATCCATATCGCCTTCATATTATCTTCGTCCTTCACTCTCATACCTGGCTACCGGCGATCCCTTGACCCGGGTTCTTCATTTTCTGATTCAGTGTTCGTCTGCTCCTCGACACGGTTGTAAGTCCAGGGGAGTGTAAGCCCTACATACCTACTAGGAGGGTAAGGCGACTAAGCAAGTAATTGTCGAATAAAAACGGAAGTATTTCACTTTTGAAGAATACCGTACTTTTCAACAGACTCCTTCAACTCTTGAATTACTGAAGGACTAAAAAGTCTGATGTTTACATTCACACGACTTTCTCTACCCTCTATAGTTTATTATTGGGTATACATTACACATTTCGTTATAGATACAAAGAGAACAGCGATAGTCAAATGTTTAACAACTGGACGCTATATGCTGGCCTTAAAATTCCATACTGTTTCTATGACATCGCGAGAAACAAGTGAACGTTGACAGAACTTTAAGAGAAAGGCAAGTGTTGAACAATTTGGACCATTAATAACGGATATCTAGGAAATGGCTAATGCCACAAAAAAGTATATTTGAAATAAATTGTGTGTTTTAAAGAGATCTACATTTTGTTTGTGTAGTACGTTTTCGTCTATCACTTAACGTTTACCAGTTATACAAAAGTCATTCAGAGCGAAAAGGACTTCACAGGCTATTCTTAGAAAATTTAAGACATGCATTTTATTTGTCATGTAAATGTCTTCAACATAAGGTATTCTAATCAAAATCGTTACAGGCATTTTGGAAAATGTTCCAGGTAAAGGGTAGTTGGTATTTATCCGAGTTTTTCGTTTTTTAGTTATGCTGTTCACATACACACACGGAGCGATTTCTAAAAGAGTTTTTTTTTTAATTAAGGGTTTAAGATGTATTTCCGGTTTAATCTCGATATCGACTTTTTGTGTGGAATGCAATACCTTCTCTACTTACTATGTATGTGGTAGAGAAAGAAAAACGAATAACGACTTACCACTTGAAAAAAGTACAGATATTTGAAAATTCAAACCAATAACAAAGAATATCTCGGAAATGGTGGAACCCATAAAAAAGTTTTGACATAAATTGTGTGCATTAAAGAGATCTAAATGTTTACTTCCTCTACTACGTATAGTAGGTAAGTAGGGGAAGTATTGTACTCTCCAAAAATTCGATGTGGGCATTTCTCCGGAAATATGTTTTTAGGACCCCTGGATCAAAAAAAAATCATTTTTAGAAAAGGTGTCTGTGAACGAAACTTTTTATAAGTTCAGTATCTGCTAAAGATGCGACATGAAAATTTTCAAGAAAATTCCCCACCCCAACTACCCTTTACGTGGAACATTTTTCGAAATATTTTTATTTTCTCAAAATTGGTTGTGTACGATTTTAATTAAAAGACCATATGTTTAAGTTATGTACTTGACAAATAAAATGTGTATCTTGAATTTTCTGGGAATAGCATCTGAAGCCCTCTTCATTTGGAAGGAATTTTGTGTAATCTTTAAAACTGGTAAACAAAGGATAGATGAAAACGTACTACACAAAAGGTTTATATCTCTTAAAAACAACACAGTTTGTTTGAAATAACTTTTTTGTGGCATTAGCCATTTCCGAGATATCCGCTATTAAATTGTTCAATTTCAAAGTCATCACATAGCGACCAGCGCTTAAAACATTTGACTATCACTTAAATGTACTGTATTCCCTTTGTGCCTACATGGAAATATGTAAGAAAACCACTTGTACAAAATGTTTATCTCGATTAACATGGAGGTAAGTTGTAAAGAAAATAATAAATGAAGTTTGAAAATGTATTTTGGCAAGTCTAGAGCGATTTCTCGTCCTCTGAAGCCCCTTACCAGTGAATTTCTTCAAAATCGAAAGAGCATATTTGGGGAACAAAGGACTATAAATAATTTGGTTGGCTTTCTTTGCGCAAGATTAGGGCACTGCAAGAGTTCAATGAAAAATCAGAGTAGATATAGATATCGTGTTTCACAAGGCTACGGGCAAAACTTGAATCATTGTGCAATTTTTTGTAAAGCTGCACGCTCATTCACATGCTGGAGTCATATGACGTAAGAGAGTGACGGTAAATAAATTATTTGAGCAGAGCAAAGAGAGGTACAAAAGTGACGTCACGCACAGTCGTTTAAAACGCCTCGCAATACGTGAATGAAACTGGAAGCCGACACAAGTAGGTTTACAGTAACTAGTGGCACGACTTTCTTTTTTTTCCCTCCTGTTTCCATGGAGACGGGGAGTTGCAATGCTGCCTGCCGTCCGTCCGTCTTCTGTTCTACGATTTTCAAGCGTTTTCATCGACTTATCTAGATGTGGTGAAACAGTACAACTGAAATATGACGTCATGGGGGGTTATGGGTACTCGCTATATTATAGAACATAAATTTTTGTAGTCCTCTGTAACTTTTCAAGAAAACCATTTTCCAAAAATCTTGTCTGTTATATTCACATGACTTTCTCTACTTACTATCATTTATATCCTTCCCTAACACATGCAGAGTAGGTGGAGAAGATATTGCATTCTATCCAAAAATTCAATATCAACATTTCAACATGTTTTGAAGCCCCTTGAATAAAAACAAGTATTAAGACCTGTGTGTGTGTGTGTGCGTGTGTGTGTGAGCGCGCGCGCGCGCAGAGTAACTCAACGGAAAGCCGGATAAATACCAACCTTGATATTTAAAAAAAAATTAAATTGAGTTTTATTTATGGACGCTCTTTAACTACTGCAGTCCTTAGCGTCCCATTCTATATTGGGCGTGAAAGACCGGTAATTTTGCTCAGAGACCTCTTTATCAGGCTTGAGGTTTTTTTACGTGCCGTAAATCAACGACACGGGACACCGACTTTACTTCCCTTCCGAAGGAAGCTATGCTAAGAATTTTTACGCCCGAAAAAATCCATCGCCCTCCGCCGTGTTTGAACCCGCGACCTCGGGAACTAGATGCTAGCTTGGTAACCACTACACCACGGAGGACGACATTTGATATTTAAAGTTTACCTTCCAAAGATGCAACACGAAAGTTTTCAAGAAAATCCCTTCCATCCCAAACTACCCTTTACATGGAACATTTTTCCAAAATTTTGATTTTCTGATATGGTTCATAACGATTTTCATTAAGATGCCGTATGTTTAAGATATTTTCATGACAAATGAAACCTATGTCTGGAATTTTCTGGTAAGTCAAGGGGTTTTAAAAGGGATCTTCGTGTTTATTCATTCTTTACCGCCAGTCGGTTTAAATGAATGACGTCATTATTAGTTCAGCTAGTCCCTTGTCTCAAAGGGCAGGTGCGGAATTGAACCTCGGACTGCATGCGTTTCCGACTTCATAAACAAGTTTATACACTGTGGCGGTGCAGAACTGCTTTATCACTAGGAAGTTTGTGCGTTCTTTGCACGCGGAATGGAAGTGACCGCCGACAACAGAATCTGCATAGTTGAGTGCTATTTCCGAACTTGAAGGATACGGGATGGAGTCCATTGTTACGATATTGGCGCTGTGTGAATGACTTTCTCCTTTCTTGCCCAAAGTTTCATCAAGTCCCGACACAAAACGTAATATAAAACAAAACCAGTTGTGCTTCATTTAAATAAAATATTTATAAAGGTTACTTCGCTTATTTTTATTAAAAAAGTTGTGCCATTAGAGCCGAGACCCACTACAAAAATCGTCCAATTATTTGAGTTACGTGTCAGCCAGCATACATGGTGAGATAACGAGTTAGCGAGACGCAAGTGAAAGAAGCTCCAAATGTAAATGCTGGAAAGGTACGAGACAAGTCCTAGTTCACTAGAAACTGTCGATATCCACCCCTTCCACTACTACTCTACAAGAGGCGCTGCTGATAAACTCGCTTCAAAGTATTGACATGCGCAGACAAGCAACTGGCGGCAAAGACCGAATAAATCTGAGAACCCCGTATTAATCTTGTATAGCAATTCCTTTCAAGTCCGGTCGACATTCAGTTGTTTCCCGCGATGTCATGGAAACAGTATGGAATTTTAAGGCCAGCATATAGCGTCCAGTTGTTAAACATTTCACTATCGCTGTTCTCTATAACGAAATGTGTAATGTAGCTGTTTCTGTAAATGTTTATCTGGATTAACATGTAGAAGAAAAAATAAACTTTTGTAGGAGAAGCTTATAGAAGATATATAACATTGTCGAACCCAGAAGTTTCTCGGTATCAGTGACGCCTTTTTTGGATGGCTGAAAGTTATTCCAGAGCCGAGGTTTTCCTGGAAATGTGCTGAGATCAGCCGCGCCTAAGGTAAACACTTTTTTATATAGCAAAAGGCTATTAACGCCTGCGAATTATGTGGAATGAAATGCAAGTGTACCGGGATTTCCTTAACAGGCCGGTAGCAGATTTATGGCACTGCAACTTCACCGGAGGCATCTGACTCTCTCGTACCTACAATATACGTGAAACATTCCACCAGGGCTGTACAAACTCCTGTCATTACATTCACAAATTTGCAATTTTCACGTAGCAAAGCTGGGGGTGAAAAAAAAAACTGAAAATAACTACAAGATGAAACTAATAATAAGTTGACTAAACATACAAACTCCAAGTCAAATTCTTAATATACTCGTTCTTTATTTTTCTATTTACTTTATTTATTAATGCAGATAAACGTTAACAAAAATGTTTTCATTACGCATTTCGTTGTAGGTACAAATCAGAAGGCTGAAACGATAGTTTAAAAAAAGGAAACAAAAGAACGGTGACCAAGCACTTATGAACTATTAGAAAATCCAAACCAATAACAACGAATGTCCCAGAAAAGGGGATAAAGCAATTATTTGAGGTACTATTGTCTTAACTAGATCCACATGTTTCGTGTTGTCTATATGTTACCTATTTATACAAAATTACAGAAAGTTAATTCATCCAGAGGTCCCGTGTTCGTTTCCAGCCTGGAAGGTGGACATGTTTCTTTAGCAAGGATTAATGAATATGAGACGACTGGAATGACTAGAGAACGGAGTGGACGCCTAGCAGCGCGACCTTCAAGGGATATATTGTGTTAAACCCCCCGAGAAACAGACGAGGTGAGACAACCGTAGGAGACACACTGGTTGTAGAGCGAAGCCGGCGCAGAGTTCCCTAACAGTTCCAGGCTTGACCACCCGGCCACGGGAAAGCCGCACGGAGACGTCCCTCTAGTGGGACCGGGGAAACATTTCCAAAGCGTAAGCCCCTGCGCCAACTACCTGACGCTGACCGAACCAGAGCCTCGGAGTCAACCTGACACTTAAAAGGGAAATGAGGGACAGAGGACAGCCGCGGTAGAATACATCCTTTGGTCAACCAGGAAAATCGCAATCGCAAGCCGGGAATCGAACCCGGGACCTGCTGAATGGAGTCTCACATGTTATGTATGTGTTAATTTAATATAAATAACCGCCGCCCTTAGATTAATAGGTACAGCTGTAAAGCGAGTGAACATTCACTGTCCATTCCCTAGAGTAAAACTCCGCCGAGATGTTGGCATGTCAGTACACAAAGAAAGAAAACAAAGTCAGTCAATTCGTACTTGAGCTTTTCTGTAAAAAAAACTAAAAGTCTTTGTCGCATTTTTGCAACATAAATACCAAGGTTATCTCTTTACACACGCGGAATATGCATCTTTATGCTAAAATCACCTCGATGTTGAATTTTTGGCCGGAAAAAGTACATTCTCTACCTACACGCGCGTATTAAGAAAGAAAAACCACACTTGGGTATAACTCACTGGAAGGTAATGAATATGAAAAAACTTCTGATGTGCTACCTTTACATGACTTTCTCTACCCTTATTTAACAAACTATTCTTACAAAACCTTACTGTTCTATCTACTTCATGTTAATGGAGATAAACCAGAAATGGTTTTATTACATATTTCCTTGTGGGAATACAGTAGACTTAAGTGATAGTCAAATGTTTTAAGAGCTGGTCGCTGTGTGATGACTTCCATACTGTTTCCATGATATCGCGAGAAACAACTGAATGTCAACAGGCTTTAAGAGAATGACCAAGAAATTGACAATTCGAACCTTTAATAACAGATATCTCAGAAATGGCTTATGCCACAAAAACGTATTTCAAATAAATTGTGTGTTTTAAAGAGATCTACATTTTTGTGTAGTACGTTTTCGTCTAATCCTTAACGTTTACCAGTTAAACAAGATTATACAAAATTCCTTCTGAATGAAGAGGACTTTACTGCCATTCCCAGAAAATTCAAAATATGCATTTTATTTGTCATGAAAGTATTTTAATATATGGCATTTTAATCAAAATCATTAGATTTTTTTGAAAATAAAAAATAACTTGAATTTTTTATATTTAACCGACTTTTCATTTTTGAGTCATATACTTCACACACACACACACACACACACACACACACACACGGACCTTTTTCTAAAAATCTTCTTTTATTCAGATACTCTCAGACATGGTTTCCCATAAAAAGTCGGTATCAAGTTTAGGGTGGATTACAGTTAAACAAAAATCTGATGTGTTGCACTCACATGACTTTCTCTACTCTTGTACAAACGCTTATTCTCCATCTACTTCATATTAATCAGGATAAACATTTGCAGAAACCATCCTATTGCTAATTTTCTTGTAGGTGCCAGAGGAATATGGTAGGCTTTAAGCGATAGTCAAATGTTTTAAGAGCTGGTTGCTATGTGGAGTATTCCATTTTCTTTGCATGTCCAGGACATTATATATATAAACGAATAACGAATTCCCATTTGAGAAAAAGTATAAGTATTGGAAAATTCAAACAAATAACAAGGAATATCTCGGAAATGGTTCACTCCATAAAAAAATGTGCATCCCTTCGGTTTACCAGTTATGCGAAAGTCATTAAGAAAGAAGAGGAACTTTGGGGACATTCCCAGAAAATTCAAGATATATATATTTCATTTGCCGTGAAAATATCTTAAACATATTATACTTTAATTAAAATCGTTAGAACCAGTTTTGAGAAAGTCAAACTTTTCTAAAAATGTAGCATGTAAAGGGTAGTCTGGAGTAGGGGATTTTCTTGAAATTCTTCGTGTGACATGTTTGAAAGATACTGAACCTAAACACCTTTTTCTAAAAATGCTTTATTTACATTCAGGGCGCTCAAAACATGTATTTCCGTTGAAATCTCGGTATTGAATTTATGGGTGGAATACAATCCCCTGTTTACTATACACAGTAAGAAAGTAAAAAGACCTGGGAGTGGAGAAATACGAAGAGAGGGAAGGGAAAAGAAGGTAAGGACGGAATATGACAAACCAGGAGTAAACCAAGGAGGAATTGATGGAGAATAAGAACACAACGTAATAAGAAACTGCGGAAGCTAGTTTCGCGTGGGCGAAGATAAACAAGGAAAGTAGGCAGAAAGTTCTCATCTGGTATTCCCGACATACATAAGGAAACACCTGCCGTGCAGCGTACATGGCCCGCGGGCCTCTGGTTGAGTAACACAAGTGCTCATTTTAAAAACCTTTAAAACCCGGAGCCACCAAAAGAAACGTAAAAAAGAGAAGACAGACGTAAGAATGGGAGTTACACAATAACAATGATAAAAATCAAACAATGACATACCTACATTAAATATTAAATGAATTATGCATATCTTGACTTGAGTTTGACATTACAGGTCGTTCTTCAACTTTTTTTTTCCTGCGCCGTAAAACATGCTTTTAGTTATTACAGGCTGGCTGAAAAACAAAATAATGTCGTAAAGGGAATACGTTGCCTTAAGCGGAACGTTCAGCGGCACACGTGCGTTTGATAAGGAAGTAGATATATAGGTATTGTGATCGTGGGAAACTTGGAATTGTTCAGAATAGCAATCAGCTTTAATTAGACCTGAAGGCTACTCACTTTGAATTATAATTTATTATCTAACACACCTTAGGGTCTAATACTTTAAATTTTGGAAACCGTTACACACCTATTTAGCATAGCACAATTAGGAGAGTGGAGTTTTTTGTTTTACCAACACCTATTGCTAATACTGAAAAATCTGATATGTTACATTCACATGACTTTCTCTATCGTCTATCGTTTATTAGTCGGCATACAAATACATTACACATTTCGTTATAGATACAGCGATAGTCAAATGTTTAACAATTGGACGCTATATGCTGCCACTGTTTCAATGAATTCCTAGAAGTTATTTAAAGTAAATTGTGTGTTTTAAAGAGATCTACATTTTCGTGTATCACTTAACGTTTACAATTTATACAAGATTATACAAAATTGCTTCCGAATGAAGAGGATTTGACTGTTCCCAGAAAATGGAAGATATAAATTTTATTTGTTATGTAAATATATTTAATATATGGTATTTAATTAAAACCGTTAGAGGTATTTTTTAGAAAATTAAAATTTTCGAAAAATGTTCCTTGTAAAGGGTAGTTTGGGTTGGGGGATTTTCTTGAAAATCTCCATATCGCATCTTTGGAAAACGCTGAACCTAAATATCAAGTATGGTATTTATCTGACTTTTCGTTTCTGGGCTATGGTGTTCATACACACTTTTCTAAAATTGCTTTTTGTTAATTCAGGGGGCCTCAAAATATGTATTTCAGTGAAATCCCGGTATCGAATTTTTGGGTGGAATGTAATACCTTCTCTACTTGTACGTGGCAGAATAAGTAAAAAATTGGGCATTCCTTTTTCTAACTATTTCTAGCTGTAAAGGGTAGGTAGGTACTGCGGAAAACGTAGCAGTATAGAAAAACGAAAATTGACACTTTATTAAAGTATTGACGTACTAAGAACGTTTATAGTGATGGCAACTCTCAGCATTTTTCTTGAATCGAGCGAGATGACCCCTGGTTTCGATTCTGGGGCCAGTCATTCTCACCATAGTTTTTTCGTGGTTTTCCCTGATTGACAAGGCGAGTTTCTCTTTTGCCACGAATTTCCTTTCCATCATTTCGCTTCCCCTTTCATGTTTCAGTTAGGCGTAGGCCTCCGGCGGGTCGAGTTCTCCCCAGTTAGTCGGGTGTAATCAGGTGCTAAAGCCTGGAATCATGAGGGACCTCTGCGCGTCTTGTCGGCTGGCCTATAGCCTCCTGCAGTTCCTTCACCTCATTTGCTGCTCCTGAGGGTGATGAGCACGAAAGGTCCACGTTGGGTCGAGGTGTGCTGTATCTCCTCGGTTCCCTGGTCATTGTGTAGCATTTGTTATGCTACTGGAAAATGCATATTTGGAGCTCCCTGAACTAAAAGCATTAATCTTAAATTTAACTTAAAAAATATAGGTTCTCCAAGTCAGGCACCATCCAAGGGATGAAATACTTAAGATTTTGCAGAAATTCTCTGCTCCCCAAACAAACCTCGATGTTGAAAATGTTTCCGGTTTGCTTTAAATTTAGTTTTCCGAAAAATGATTTTAGATTTTTACTTTGTCTTCAAACCTATCTATCTATATATCTACAGTAGGTAAAGGAAGTATTGTACCCCACACAGAAATTTGATACTGAGAATCTACCCTTTATATGTAATATGTTCAACAATGTTGATTTTCTCGGAAATCTCTGATTTGTATTAAAATATCACATATTGTCACTGTTTTCCAAGTTCTTATCTAGTTCAACTTCACTGAGACTTTTGTTACTTCACGCGGACAATTCACTTCTTAGCGACGTGGCTTCTTCTTCCGGACAGTTCACTCGCTCGGGAGTCGAACACAAAACCTCCTCAATCCCTCGCAGCACCCGCCAAAAACTCGCTCGGAGAATCGCACTTGATGTACGGAAACCCCCTTGCCAGCTGATGCAACTCAACTCACACTTGGCACCTCTCGCGAGAGCGCTCGCTTATATAGGCAGCGGGATCTTTCATAGAACATTCTAGAACTCTCTCGACACACGTTCAGGAGAGGGGAGAAACTTCCAGAAGCTTCTGCCGATAGCGCGCTCGTTGTTTATTCCGACTGTCCGGCACAAATTATTTCAAATAACTTGTTTTTTACGGCATCAGCCATTTCCAAAGTATTCCTTGTTATAGGTTTGAATATCCCAACACCTTGTCCTCTACCACGTACATAGTAGGTAGAGAAGGTATAGCATTCCACCCAAAAATTTTATTTCGAGATTTCACCGGAAATACATTTCCTGAGCCTCCCTAAATCCAAAAAAAGGTGCATATGTCTGTGAAGAGCATAACTCAAAAAACGAAAAGTCGGATAAAGACCATACTTAATATTTAAGTTCAGTATATTCCAAATATGCGACACGAAGATAACCCAGAAAAATCCCCTACCGCAATTAGTCTTTAAAAGGAAGATTGTTCAAAATTTATTTTCGCAAAATTTTTCATTCATTCATTATCTGTTTACCCTCCTCTTATGTCGGACTTACACCCCCAGGACTTACAAGCGGGTGCCTGGGGTCAGAGGCCCGTCGAGGAGCAGACACTCATGGATCAGACAGAACATCCAGGATGGGTGATCAGCCCGATGCCTGGTATGGGATGAAGGAGCTAGATGAAACGAAATGTTGGTGAAAAGGATGAAAGGAAAGGTGATGATGGAGCAGTTGGTGGAATGAATGGCGGGGGAAACCGGAGAACCCGGAGAAAACCCGCCCAGACGCCGCTTCGTCCACCACAAATCCCACATGCAGGTCCCTGGGATTGAACCCGGGCCGCCTTGGTGGGAGGTGAGCGGTCTAACCACTCGGCCACGGCGCCGCCTTATTTTCGCAAAAATGGTTCTTATATTAAAGACATTTACGTAACAAATGGAATGTACTTATATCTTGAATTTTCTGGGAATAGCCTGTGAAGTCCTCTTCATTCGGAAAACCTTTGTATAATCTTGTAATATAGCTGGTAAACGATAGACGAAAACGTACTGCACAAAGAACTGTACATCTCTTAATAATAATAAAAAAAATCAAATAATTTTTTTATGGCATAAGCCACTTCCAAGATATCGTTATCAATTTTTGGAATCGTTCAATACTTTTGTTATTGTTTTTAAGTCCTGTCAACATTCACTTGTTTCTCGCGATGTCATGGAAACAGTATTGAATTTTAAGCCAGCATATAGCGTTCAGTTGTTAAACATTTGACTATCGCTGTTCTCTATAACGAAATGTGTAATGTAGCTGTTTCTGTAAAGGTTTATTTGGATTAAAATGAAGATGGAAATATAAGGTTCGGTAAGAAAGGCTTGTACATCCACTAATAAATAACAGAGGGAGAGAAAGTCATGTGAATGTAACACATTTATATTCAATCTAATTGCTTTTAAACCTGACTGTCGATTCGTTTTTGTGTTCCTCTTGTGCCAACAAAGAAACGCGTAACGGAACTATTTCTGTAAAGGTTTACCTGGATTAACACGGAGTAGATAGAAAAATAAACGATAGTGGGTAGAGAAACGCTTTTATAACGTTTTTGAAATGAAGCAGTCCGAACGCGCCCATGCCAGTAGGGTGTGTTTACAATGACAAGATCCGTTATTACGAAGTCAGCAGGTCAGTAAAACCGATGTGGGTTTTAGTTTTAGTACCTGGTAGCGACTGAGTAAAAACGTTTTTGCTGAACAGAAAACCAGAGAGACGAGTTATTAAAATCGATCTGTTCTCGTAAGAAACTTTATGGTTGTTCCTGTAACATCACTTAACCTGGATGTTAGCATTCACCAAGCTAGCTTGAGAAACTGCCTTTTACACCACTTGGGCGGAAATAGTAATCTTTTACTTTCTGGCAAGTATTGCGTTTCACGCAAAATTTTGATTAAAGTGTTTCACCGAGAATACACGTTTTCAGGCTCCATGAATCCAAAAATGAAAAGACTTTTTATTTTCTCCCCCACGTACATTCTAGGTAGAGAAACTGTTGCGTTCCACCTAACAAAATGCGATATCTGGATTTCTCCGGAAGTAATTCTTTTGAAGTCCCCTGAATAAAAAAATATATTGTTAGAAAAATGTACGCGAGCGCGCGTCTTGAACAGCATATCTAAAAACGAAAAGTAGGATAAATGCCAAACTTGGTATTTAAGTTCAGTAGCTTCCAAAGGCACGTCACGACGATTTTTATTAAAATAGCATATATTAAAGATATTTAAATGATAATATGTATATGTTGAATTTTCTGGGAATAGCCTGTGAAGTCCTCTTCATTCGGAAGGAATTTTGTATAACTAGTAAACGTTAAGCAATGACGGAAACGTGCTACACAAAAAATGCAGATCTCTTTAAAGCACACAATTTATTTCAAATAGGTTTTTTTTGTGACATAAGCCAATTCTGAGATATCCATTAAAGGTTCGAATTGTTCATTACTTGGTCATTCTCATACTTATCAACATTCAGTTGTTTCTCGCGATGCCATGGAAACAGTATGGAATTTTAAGGCCAGCATATAGCGTTCAGTTGTTAAACATTTGACTATCGCTGTTCTCTATAACGAAATGTGTAATGTAGCTGTTTCTGTAAAGGTTTGTTTGAGTAAAACTAGTTCGTATAGCCACTAATGAACTGTAGAGGATAGAGAAAGACATGTGAATGTATCACATCAAGAGTTTTTACAAAACGTTATGTATATGTCCAGACGCAGTACCTTCCAAGGATTCGACACAAAGATTTTCGAGAAACGCAAACTACCCTTTACATGGAAGAGATTTCGATTTTTTTTTATAAAAATAGCTGTAACGATTTCGATTAAAATTTCATATATATTGAGGATATTTACATGACAAATAAAATTTATTTCTTGAATTTTCTGTCAGTAGATTGTGAAGTCCTCTTCATTCGGAAAGAATTTTATTCACACGGAGAGCCAAAAGACTAGGAATCGGCTGCGCGGTGTTTTTCCTGTGCCCGTCCTCGGCCCTCGCTGCCGTCTGCCGCTATCACAGAAAGGCGCGGATGAAACCATACATTTTTAAAACTACTTTTAAAGGCTTTACTTACCAACTTTATGAAAGTGTGTTTGAGGACAGAGTTATTAGTAGAGGTTTGTGGCCCTCTCGGTCTCCCGGCCTAACCCCCTGCGATTTCTATCTCCAGGGTAACTTCAAACAAAGTGTACAAGACAAACCCACACACCCTGGAAAAATTAAAACAAAATATCCACAAGAATTTCTCAACGTGAACTACGACGAGTGATGGATAGTTTCCTAAAGAGATGCCAAAAATGTATGGACAACGACGGTGGCCAGTTTCAGCATCTCCTTTCATAAAGTTGGTAAGTAAAGCCTTTAAAAGTAGTTTTAAAAATGTTGTATGATTTCATCCGCGCCTTTCTATGATAGCGGCAGACGGCAAAGAGCGCCGACGACGCGGACAGGAAAAACAGCGCGCAGCCGGTTCATAGTTCTTTGGCTCTCTCTGTAATTAGTAAACCGTAAGAGATAGACAAAATCTTGCTACACAAAAAATGTAGATCTCGTTAATCTCAAATGAAATTTGTGGTAGAGTTGGCTAGTTCGAGATTTCAAACTCTTCTACGTAAAAGTTAATTTGAGGTGTTTTCTTGAAAATGTGCATGTCGCCGAGTTTAAATACCACGTTTCTGTTTAGCCGTTTCGTTTTTGCTGTTACGTACACGGGCCTTTTTATTAATGCAGAGGACCTCAAAACAGTCTCGGTATCTTTTTTTTGGTTAGAATACAATGCTCTACTTAATACAGATAAGACCGAGCGAGAGGTGCCGGGTCGAAAGACTACTCTTACCTTGAGGTTTCCATGGTTTTCCCTGGTCGGTAGGCAAATGTTGGTTTCTCATCTACCGCGGCTTCCTTTCCCTCGTTCCCTTTCCTTCTCATGTTTCAGGTTTTTGACGTATGACGGTGCCGGACAGACGGCGTAGATGCTTGCTCAAAGGAAAGAGTACTCCCCGTGTACACTAGAGGGCTGCTAGGTCGACGGGTCGTTCATCGCAATTTCTAGCAGCTCCAGTATTTGAGCTTCAAAATTTTATGACTTTTAGCGCGTCTGTGTGCCTTCTTTAGGATCCTTCCTCCTGTGTGGGGGTGGTTGATAGCCACAACTTAACTACCCTTTATTTTCTCTAATATCTATGGTACATAAAGCAACTACTGTATAACACCCAAAAATTCACAGTCGAGTTTTCGTAAGAAATACACGTTTTAAGGTTCCCTGAAACCAAAAATATCAAAACTTAAGGAAAAATGAGATTAATGTTAATTTCATAATTAAACATGCAAGGAGCAAATTATATGAATATACAGACCCTTAAACAACACTTTACATACAAATTTTCTGTTTTCTCAAAATGGCATGTTAAATAACATCAGTATTTTGAAAAACATTGAACTCAATTTAACTGTAACGGGTAAGAAAAAAAATCATGGGCTCTCTTTAAGATTGCAATTTGTATCAAACGTCCCATAGCATTAACTATTTCCGAAATATTCTGCATTCTTTGAAGTTTTCCACAGATTAAGTGGTACACTTTGAAATGTTAAGTGGTAGTTGTTTTGTCTCTATCACCTCTTACAAAGATAACACAATATCATCCAACTAATTCTTAAACAGTTGAGTATTGTCTCAGCTTAGAAAATTTAAAATTCACACAGTCCATTACGTTACTGATATACAATTTTTGGCAAACGTTTATTGGATTTTAGCGACGAGGAATGGCTATGAAAAAGAAAGTTGTGTGAATGTTGTTACACGTGAGATTGTGTTTACCAACAAGGGTGCAGCTGATGTTTTGTTTACAATCGAACCTGGTAGTTGTTTTGAAGAAGAAAATAACCAGAAGCAAGTTTTGGACGGTAGCCATCGCGGGATCTACACCACGACCTTCCGGTTGGAAGCAGGTGCCTGGCGCATGCGCAGCTAATACTTAACTGAGGTCAAACTGGTCACGCGATCGCCCGCGCTTTTTGAGCAATTAGGGCAATTCCAGGTTGTCGCGGTCAGTCACGCTTCAGCTAACACCCAGTAACTCTGGTTGCTGTCATGGGTTCAAAACCATGTATCATCCTGTTCAAGGGTCTTCTGCCCTGAAAGCGTCAGCTCAAGATTTGACATACACTGTTCATAACTTCGTGAGTCGATGTGATTTACAGACTCGGAGGCGTTGAATGAACAGTCGTGAGATTTGC
Source organism: Deroplatys truncata (assembly GCA_030765065.1). Classification (NCBI taxonomy): domain Eukaryota; kingdom Metazoa; phylum Arthropoda; class Insecta; order Mantodea; family Mantidae; genus Deroplatys; species Deroplatys truncata. Next base: position 14,935,037 of record CM060983.1, read on the forward strand.
TCTCTTCGCCAGTGCCTCCTTCTTCACCACAGACCATGGAAGCCTACTTGAGCGAAAGGACCTCTGTCAGTTGCAGAAGACATCATAATCAAGTTTGAAAGAGAACAATGATATGATATTTGGATGAATTGCAAAGGTAATTCATTCTTTTTGTAGTGCTGATCAGTTTTTGAGTTATAAATTCTCAAAACAGGGATGATTTACCTGTGCCTTTTCCTGCGACCATTACGTATTTGTCACTGTCAAATCCAGAACAATAATTAGAGACAAAACTACCTCCGTTCTGTTGTGCAAGACTTCACAATCAAATTTGTAAGTGGTGAAAACTGCGGAATTTTGGATGATATGCGACATCATTTCCAAATTGAGTTTGTAAACCCGTGGTGGGTTTCACAATCACGAGTAGATATATCAGCGTCTTTTTCTGAGATCCTCTTTCTACTACAGGTCACATAATGTTTTTGGAGACAAGAGAAAGTGTTGAAAACGAAATCCATCAGCAAAAAGAAATTTCTTGCAGAATGAGTGTCTTGAGTATGTTGTAAGGGATCGTTTTGACTATATAAACTTCGTCAAGATGTAAAGTGGATCGAACATTCCTTTAGGGAAGACCTGAAAGTTACTTCATCGATGAGATCAGCAATAGAGCATTCTCATTTCTAAATTTTCAAGCGTAATGTAAATGATCCACAGCTAACCTTTGGAAGCAAAGATTAATGCAAGTTTTGAAATATAGCCCACCGCTATGATAAATTCTCACATTGACTGTGGACGAATAGGTGTCATTTGGTTTAGGTAAATAACACGGAAATAAACATTTAGAATTGACTTCACCAAACCAACACTATTTGTATGTTTTTTCGATAATTAAGGGGGGCATAGCCCCTCTTAAGACCCTTCCTGGGTCCGCCTATGGTTTCAGGCCATTTCACGGATGAGGCCTACTTGAACATCTGCAATTCACACTGGAAGGTCAGTGTTTTGAAGACACGGTAATGGGGGAAGAATTCATGTCCAAACACGTTCATCTACTTTCTGAGACAATAGCATAGTTACCAACATTTACGGTTTGCCAGTAAACTGTACAAGAGGATATTTTACGACGTTACCACAAAGAAGACGCTTTTACGACCTTGTGGGCAGATTCAAAGTATTACAGATTTTCGCCACGGACATGAAAAAGTATTAAATTCTATTGCATTATGTTGTAACTAAAGATTTCAAACTGGCTGGTATCCAGAGCTTATTTGTGTGTCCTTTATGAACCATGGTCCCCCTACAACAAAATGTATAGCACCACTAGTGACCTCTAGTAAATGGTATACAGTGCTATGATAGACCAGAGCTTATCTGTGTGTCTATCCTTCATCATGATGATGGTCCTCCTTCACTGGGCTGTAACAAAATGTATAGCACCACTAGTGACCTCTAGTAAATGGTATACAGTACTATGATGGACCAGAGCTTATCTGTGTGTATATCCTTCATCATGATCATGGTCCCCCTTCACTGGGCTGCACCACTAGTGACCTCTAGTAAATGGTATACAGTGCTATGATGGACCAGAGCTTATCTGTGTGTATATCCTTCATCATGATCATGGTCCCCCTTCACTGGGCTACAACAAAATGTATAGCACCACTAGTGACCTCTAGTAAATGGTATACAGTGCTATGATGGACCAGAGCTTATCTGTGTGTATATCCTCCATCATGATCATGGTCCCCCTTCACTGGGCTACAACAAAATGTATAGCACCACTAGTGACCTCTAGTAAATGGTATACAGTGCTATGATGGACCAGAGCTTATCTGTGTGTATATCCTTCATCATGATCATGGTCCCCCTTCACTGGGCTGCACCACTAGTGACCTCTAGTAAATGGTATACAGTGCTATGATGGACCAGAGCTTATCTGTGTGTATATCCTTCATCATGATCATGGTCCCCCTTCACTGGGCTGCACCACTAGTGACCTCTAGTAAATGGTATACAGTGCTATGATGGACCAGAGCTTATCTGTGTGTATATCCTTCATCATGATCATGGTCCCCCTTCACTGGGCTGCACCACTAGTGACCTCTAGTAAATGGTATACAGTGCTATGATGGACCAGAGCTTATCTGTGTGTATATCCTTCATCATGATCATGGTCCCCCTTCACTGGGCTGCACCACTAGTGACCTCTAGTAAATGGTATACAGTGCTATGATGGACCAGAGCTTATCTGTGTGTATATCCTTCATCATGATCATGGTCCCCCTTCACTGGGCTGCACCACTAGTGACCTCTAGTAAATGGTATACAGTGCTATGATGGACCAGAGCTTATCTGTGTGTATATCCTTCATCATGATCATGGTCCCCCTTCACTGGGCTGCACCACTAGTGACCTCTAGTAAATGGTATACAGTGCTATGATGGACCAGAGCTTATGTGTGTGTATATCCTTCATCATGATTATGGTCCCCCTTCTCTGGGCTGCACCACTAGTGACCTCTAGTAAATGGTATACAGTGCTATGATGGACCAGAGCTTATCTGTGCGTCTATCCTTCATCATGATCATGGTCCCCCTTCAGTGTACTACATGCCCTCTAGTAAATGGGCGCGAATATTCAGCAATGGACGGTGTCATCTCCCTCTCGTAAGTTGTCTTATTCACGTGGGATGTGTTTCTATTTTTTGTGACAGTTTTTTGTTGTAGTTGATGTTGTTAGTGTAAAGTATGGACTGGAAATGTGTGTATGCCTAGGAATGGATGTTGTTTGCTGTAGCGCTTGTTTATTGTTGCCAGGAAGAATTTCAGCATGAAGCAGTGTCTATTGCCACAAGTTCAAGGATTCTTGTAAAACGGAATTCCCATTTATTTTACATGGAATTTTTACACTTACTGCACTCTAAATTTCATGTCGTCGCATAATTACTTCACCAGCGTGAAGGACAAAGTTTCAGTTTTAGGGAGTTGGCAATTGGGCGACAAGGAATTGGTGTATTTGGTTGCGATAAGTTTGATCAAGCTGTGATGAGTGTTACAGGAACCGCTTGAGAAATTCCAGTAGGTGACATATGGAAGTCATGACTATTGCCACCCACGTCATATCGGTAGCGAACAATTATTTGTTTCGGGTGCGGTTTGTCTCTGAATCCGTGCCAGACGAAAATAATCTACGGAGAAATCAGATTTTTACCTCACAGCGGGGTCGGTTGGGCGTGTCGCCCTGGCTGACTGACGTAATGTGCTCTGTCACATTGCTGCACGTGGTCGTGTCACGCTGCACCCCACCTTTCATCCCTCCCTCCCTCCTTCTGCTTCTCCTGGCGGTTATTCCTCTCTCTGTCTTGTATTTACCATCATCTTCCCTCTTCTCTCTACTCTCTCCATTTGTTTTCTTCGTCTCGTCCTACTTTATGTTCTCTCCATCTCCTATTTACCAACACTTACTCTTGTGACGTCCTTGCTTCGCTCTCTTTTATTTTCCAGAATCCCTCTCATTTTCTCGTACATTCTCCTCTCCTCTCATATCTCCTTACTTGCGTGTCTTTCCTTTCCAGCCCCCCTCTTCTCTTTTTTCTTCACCCTCTCTCCATATCCAAATGTTTATTACCTCCACCTCCTAATCTTCCCCGCCTCTACTCTCTACGCTTATATTTCCTTCACCTCCTCGTACTGTAACTTCCTCACCTGTCTCTATCTCCTTATTTCCATTATTTTCACCTGCTTCTGTATCTTCCTTGCTTGTTTCTCTTCTTTTATTTTCCATGCTTCCTCTTCTATACTTTCCTCTATTCCTCCTACTCGTATATCTTGCTTACCTCCCATCTCCTAGTTTTCCTGTACCTTCCGCACCTCTCTCCCTCCCTCACCCTCGCTCCTCTTATACTTTTCAGACTTCGTCCTTTATATTTTCACCCCCTCTTCCTCCTGCACTGTGTAGGCCTCTCTCTACTCTTTAAACTTTCCAGCCGCTCTCCTCTTTATTTTCTTGATATCTCAGTATTTCCTAATCTTCATTACCTCCACCTCATCCTGCATAGTTCACAACCCGCTCCTCTCCTACTTTCCAATTCCCTCCGCTCTATATTTTCTTTAACTCTCTGTCTCCTAATTTTCATTACCTCAATCTCCTACTCCATTTTCCATGGCTCTCTCTCCTCTTATACTTTCCAGCCTACGTCTTCTGTATTTTACTCGCTGTTTGCATCTTCTAATTTTCATTACCCCCTCCTCTTGCATTGCCCAAGCGTTTTTTCTACTCTTCTTTTATTCTCCAATTCCCTTTTTAGTATTTTCCTCGCCTCCTGCTGTATCTTACCTCTCTGCAGCTCCTATTTATCATTATCTCCAATTTCCCTTGTATTATTCATGCCTGTCTCTCTCCCTCCCTTATACTTTTTAGTTGTCTCTCCTCCTGTAATTTGCTAATTTCCCCCTATATGGTCCACACTTCTTAACTTCCATCGTCACTTCCTTCATCTTGACCGCCTATTATTATCGGTTTCTCGAGAGAGGAAGCCATGGAAACAAACACTGGTAAAAATGAAATGTGCAGATCAAACCACAAACGAAACGGAAATTCACTTAGGTGCTCCACTGTGGGAAACATTTGCTTATCAATGCCGCGGTCGTCATTATCACCTTCACCAAGAAAACAGGAAAGGACTTACTTACTTCACTTTGCGAGCTCAAATCTTTCCCAATCTAATTGCAGAGCCCAACTGGTTTTAGACGTGATGGGAAGCTTAAGGGAGTTATAACCCTGCATTAGAGAGGTGCAGTAACCTCGAGCCCAAAGTCGTGTACGTAACTGCTTCAAGCATCTACAAACGTTATTCTTCTGTCTACTTCATGTCAATACGTTTTACACATTTCGCTGTAGCTATAAGAAGAATACAATAGGATAAAGCGATAGTCATTTTTTTACTTTCTCTACTACGTATAGCAAGTAGGGGAAGTATTGCATTCCACCCGAAAATTCGATACCGAAAGTTCACCGGAAATACATGTTTTGAGGTGCACTGAATGCATATAAACTATTTTTGGAAACATGTCCGTGTGTGTGTGTCTGTGAACAGCATAACTCAGAAACGAACAGTCGGATAAACACCAAACTTGGTATTTAGGTTCAGTATCTTCCAGAGATGCGACACGAAGGTTCTCAAGAAAATCCCCCCACCCCAGATTACCCTTTACATGGAAGATTTTTCGAAAATTTTAATTTTCTCCAAAATTGCTCAAAACGATTTTGATTAAAATATCATATGTTTAAGATATTTTTATGACAAATAAAATGTATATCTTGAATTTCCTGGGAATGTCTCCAAAAGTATTCTTCATTGTGAACGACTTCTGCGTAACTGGTAAACCATAAGAGATAGACAAAATTTTACTACACAAAAAATGTAGATCGCGTTAAAATACACAATTTATGTCATATACATTTTTTGTTGAGTGAACCATTTTCGAGATATTGCTTGTTATCCCCTTAAATTTTCCAATACTTAAACTTTTTCTGAAATTCGTTATTCATTTTTTTATGTCCTGGACAAACAAAGAGAATGGAATACTCCACATAGCAACCAGCTTTTAAAACATTGGACTATCGCTTAAAGCCTACCATATTCCCCTTGCATCTACAAGAAAATTAACAATAAGATTAACATCTCGATTAACATGAAGTAGATGGAGAATAAGCGTTTGTAAAAATAGTTTGTACAAGAGTAGAGAAAGTCATGTGAGTGTAACACATCACATTTTTAAAAAGTGCGTCGCTATGTGATGACTGACATTTCATGCTCTTTTAAGTAATTCAAAGCAATACCACATGCCCATCTTCGTGGTCTTGGTGTTTGTCTCACGTTCAAGAGGTGCGAGTGAAGGTTTTTCCGTAGTCTTTCCTTATCCTGAAAATATGAATGCCGCTAACTTTAAGCCCTAGCGACCCCGGATTGGTTGCAGCATCATTTCACTGATTTCATTCACGCCCGATATGACCTATCACCTAAAGGATGATAACAAACGTCTGTGGTCCGCATTCCGGAGGTCTGGGGTTCTATTCTCTGACCGTCCATTCTGGCCGTAGCGTTTTTCGTAGTTTTCTCCCGGTCGCTTAGGCGAAAGTCGGGGTGATGTATTCTACCATTCCTTCAACCCCCTTTCCTCTCTCCCTTTCAGGTGCTGGCGCTGTCGAGCAAATGACATGGATGCTTGTTCATTCGAAAGATTTCTTCCCGTGAACTCCAGGGTGCGTTCTCCCGCCCGTTAGTGTCGCTTCTTGCCGTCTTCGCCTCTACCGATGTGCAGGTGTTCAAGCTGGAAATATTAGGGACCTGTGCGGGTCTCTGTGGGCATATCGGCCTGCGGATCTGGGACCTCCTACGGTCCTTCACCTCATCCCTGCCTCCCGGGGGTGTAGCCACAATAGTTGAAGTTGATCGCAGAGCGCCAGGTGCCCCCTCCGATAAACACATCCTACGGTTTATCAGTTATACAAAAGTCATTTCAAGTGAATGTGTCGTGTAAATATATTTAATTGTCAAGAGCTAGTTTTGAGAAAATCAAAAATAACGAAAACATTTTCATGTAAAGGCTAGCTTGGGATTTTCTCTTCAAAATCCTCCCGTCACATTCTTTTGGTCAATGTTGAACTTAAAACACCATATTTGGTGTTTAATCGAATTTTTATTTTTGAGTTATGCTGTTCATGCACACACACAAACACGTCTTTATTCTATTTTTTGTTTGGAGAGCCTCAAAACGTGTATTTCAGCCTATTCTTACGTAAAGCATTCTTACAAATACTTGTGTTTCTGTCTACTTCATGTTAATGGACTGTTTTATGTGTAAGGTCACAAGAGATGTAACGTTTCTCGTCAGTAGGTGAACCACATGATATTAATGAATATTCTCGCACCTTTGACGCACTACTTGCATGAGGGATTAGAGCATTGCTGTTGGCAACCTTGAGTTTGTAAACTCACTTTGATTGTGTGCGTCCATCACTATAGCATTTCGTTACCTCATCTTTTCAAAGTGGTCCGTGAATGCGTAAAACTAATTTACCACACTATCGTAGTTGCATAGTGCCACAGTGTAAAACGTAGATATTGTAACCATGGACTATTAAGTTAATCACATCGGTAGTTGTTTTGTGTTTTTAGATAAGCACATGAGCACCATCTGGCAGGAAATGAGTGTAATAGACCAGCATACCTGTGAAGAAATTCGGAATTTTAAAGGCATAAGAATGAAGAAGTAATTTTTCAAGTGTCACGGGTTGCGACAGGAATATTAAAAGGAGGAAAATTTTCACTGCGTCACGTAACTCATTTCTGGTTGATAATTAATTTGCATGAAAAGCAAATATATTACGTAGCGAATATATTGAGTCATTAATGCTCTGTTTATGTATTCATTTCATTTGTTGGGGCCTTCAACACCCCTGCTCGTAACCGAAGTATGCGTACCTGGCACATAGGGAAACATAGTCATTAGGTACAAGTTGTATTGGTGCAGGTACACTCCCGGGCAACAAATTCTGCCGATATGCATATAACTTTAAATTTTTACTTTATTGCTGAAAAAACTACAAAAAAGGTGTGTATCCGAGAACAGCATAGCTCAAAAAGGAAGATGTTCAATAAAACCACATTTTGGTTTTTTTTTTTTTTTTTTTGAAAAACGGCTCTAACGATTTTGATTAAAACACCATATGTTTAAGATATTTTCACGACAAATAAAATGTATATGTTGAATTTTCTGGGAATAGTCTGTGAAGTCCTCTTCATTCGGAAGGAATTTTGTATAACTGGTAAACCGTTAGAGATAGACCTTACCACACAAAAAACGTAAATCTCGTTAAAGCACACTATTGATGTCAAATACAGATTTTTGTAGTGTTAACCATTTCCCAGATATTCTTTGTTATTGGTTTGAGTTTAAAAAAAAAGTATCCATTTTTCAAGAGGTAAGTCGCTGCTATTCGTGATACGCAAAAAGTATGAATTTCAAAGTCATCACTTAGCGACGCTCTTTAAGGGGACAAGGTACTCTGAAATGGTAAAAAATCACATTTTTTGTTTTAGGCACTAATGAAATCTCAAATATCGCCAGTTTCAGAAAATATATACTTCTTGGGGGTTAAAACATTTAAATGCTAGTCTGCATTCCTTTAAAGCTGCCATGCAACGCCCCTTTTTAGAACATTTTTGTATCTGTCAACAATGAACGACTATATCATGCCCAGCGAGCAGTCCAACAATTAACAAAAGAGGCCAGGACCAAGAGAAGACAATCAGAAAAGCTGAAGCAATCCAGGAATGAAGGTGCAGATGATTATGACCCTGGAATGCACTGAAGTGCGTCAGAATTTTAATGTTCAAACTTTAAATTCAGTTTTCTCAAAACAACATTTTTGGATACTTATGTACCTTTTTCTCAGAAAGTATGAGAGGTAGAGAGCTGAAATTTTCAGTACAATACATAGTTAAACTTTCTGAACCACAATCATAATTTTATAATGTATATTAGTAATATTAAGAAAGCAACAACATTGCAAATTTTTGTTTTCAATTTCTCGTGAACTGATACACATAACTAAATAATTGAGGTTCAGAAGATAGCTGATTATACTAAGAACAAACATGCAAAAGTGTGATTCTGTATTGCAAGTAGTATCAGAGAAAAAAGTACATGGATTCTCATGTTTTAAGAGTAAATTTTATTATTTTTCTGCTGGATGAAATAATTTTTACGAAGTCAACTACATAAGTTATCAATGCAAACAACCACTTCAAATAACTGCCATGATTTATAGAATAATTCAGGAAAAAGCATTGAGAACTTTAAGAGCAGTGGTAATTTAACACACTTGAGGTGTAATTTCCATGTGTTCACAGACTACCTTGTCCACTTAAATATCTGACAATCGCTTTACCTGCTTTATCGTACAACGAAATTTTAATGAAAGTTTATCTGTATTAACAACAAGTAGATAGAATAAACTTGTAGAAGAGTGAGTAGAGAAAGTCGTGTGAATGGAACACACAGTTTAAAAATAATAATTTTCCGTGTTTGTTTCAGCTGGAGAAATTCTGTGAAAAATTTCATTTACCTCTTTCGGATATATCGTATTGAAAATCAGAATGTTATTATAGCTTTTACCGAGTGCTATTTTAAAAGTCTGAAAGGCAATTTAAACGCTCTTTATGTTATGTGAAGAGTTTAATTGTTGTTGGCTTGTGTAACAATTTTCTTCACAATTTACTGTAACAAATTAAATTGTAATTATTTAATAAGGTGTTAAAAAATGCTCCCCTTGTACAATCTGGCAGTCGAAGAAACGTGTTGAAACACTGCTGGTGTATCTCCGATCCTCATTTCTAACTCCTCCATATTAACATACCTCGTAACAAAGACTCAAGAAATATCCCCATAAAAAAGTAATTCGTTGCCATAGCAACCAAACCTTTTGTAAAAGGCTCATGGAACTAAACAAGATAGCTGCCTTTCAGAACTAAATGAAAAAATAAAATTGTGGACGACATCACACCAATTCAATAATGGCTGAAAGTTTGTCCATTTTTACTTTCTCTCCCACGTACATAGCAAATAGACAAGTAGTGCATTCCACTCAAAAATTCGATATCGAAATTCCACCTGAAATACGTATTTTGAGACCCCCTGAATCAAAAAACAGTAGTCTGTGTGAGTCTCCTGCGTGTGTGTGTGTGAACAGCATAACTCAAAAACGAAAAGTACATATCTTGCAAAGATGCGATCCGAAGATTTTCAAAATAAACCCACCACTCCAAACTACCCCTTACATGGAACGCTTTTCAAAATTTTGATTTTCTAAAAAATGGCTCTAGAGATTTTATTAAAATACCATATATTTAAGATATTTACATGACAAAAAATGTATATATTGAATTTTCTGAATATCCTGTGAAGTCATCTTCAGTCTTAAGCAATTTTATATTCAATCATTAGGGATAACCAAAAAACGTACTACCACATAAGAAATGTAGATCGCTTTAAAAACACATTTAATTGGAAAAAACTTTTTTGTGTCATTGACCATTTCCGAGATATTCGTTATCATTGGTATCAATATTTCAATACTTTACTTTTGTATGTACAAAGTAGGTAGAAATCCAAAAATTTGATACCGAGATTTCGCCGGAAATACATGTTTTGAGGACATCTGAATCTCAAAAAATGTCTATGCGTGTGTGCGTGCGTTGCATATCTGTGAATAGCATAACTCAACAACGAAATTTCTGATAAATACCAAACTTGGTATTTAAGTTCAGTATGTGCCAAAGATGCAAACTTTCAAGAAAATTTTCGCACCCGAAACTATCCTTTACATTAATAATTTTTCGGAGCTTTTTTATTTTACAAAATATGGCTCTAATGGCTTTGATTAATATGCCATATATTAAACATATTTACATGACAAATAAAATGTATATCTTGAATTTTCTGGGAATAGCCTTTGAAGCCCTCTTCCTTCGGAAGGAATTTTGTATAAGTGTTGAAATTTAAGCGATAGACGAAAATATACTACACAGAAAATATAGATCTCTTTGAAGCATATGATTTATTTCAAATAACTTTTTGTGGCATAAGCCATTTTCCAGATATCCCTTATTAATGGTTTGAATTGATCAATATTTTTGTCATTCTAAGTCCCGTTAACATTCAGTTGTTTCTCGCGATGTCATGGAAACAGTATGGAATTTTAAGACAGCATATAGCGTCCAGTTGTTAAACATTTGACTATCGCTGTTCTCTATAACGAAATGTGTAATGTAGCTGTTTCTGTAAAGATTTATCTCGATTAAAATGAAGCAGATAGAAAAATAAACTTTCGTAAGGATTATTTGTATGCCCACTAATTAAGATGTTTTTACAAAATGTGTTAATTTTAGGTTTATTTGCATTATTGCTCACTTGTGAAATACCCTGTGTACATTATTCTAACACGTCTAGACGATATCGTATTTTTTGATCGAATGCTGTAGTACCGCTTCCGTAGATAAGTAACAGAGGAAGTGAAAATCTTCTAGTTTTCCGTGCCAAATTAAGGCACTAGTACAGTTACTTACAAAGAAATCTGGGCTTTCAACAGCGTGTCATAGGCAACTGTTACCGAGTGTTCGAGCAGAGAATAATAATTTGCAGGCGCCATAATGAAATAGCGGCGTGGTTTGAAGCTTAAGGAGACAATAATGATAATCATCACGCCGTAAAACAATTACTGTGCTAAGTCAGCGTGGTGGGAAATACTTAAGATGTGTATCTGGCACGAAAACTGTGAGTGTGTGTCGTTATTTGGAGGGGGAGATATAATCCTATTGTAATAATATTCTATTTGTTAGTAAATTACCGAAATGACAATGTATTCATTCTCAACATTTTTTTAATTTCATGTTTATTTATAAAGTTCTACAACTTAGATCTTAGCTCCTATTATTGCATTAAAATGAGGAGATAAATCTCTCTATTATCTCCCTCCATTGCCCATGCATCTTCTTCTACTCCTGCTGCAAGTACATCTCTTGTGATCTTTTGTTTACATTGTGTAATAACAGTACATTATGATACAAGTGTTAAAAGTAGGGTTTTATTTTGTGAGTAGGAATGCTTGCGAAACGTAGCCCATGGGGATATACTATACTTGTGGCATATACTACGCTTTTGACAGCGCTTGAATTTGTAAAATATAAATATTATTTTGATTCCTGAAACTAACACATCACATTTAGAACGCGTTCTTGAAACAAGAGAAATGACGTTAAAAGGGAGATTTCAGATATTTTGTTAGTAATTTTCAGTGAAATTATTTTCAACATGTTTTGCCTTACACCAGACAATTGAGCAATAAAATGCTATATCTGGTTTTTTGGGTAAGTACTTCTAGTGTTATTCTTTCTGCTGCTTCTGTAATTTCACTTCCATTTCAGTTTCTTCTGAATTCGTAACTTCTGTCATTTAATCTTTATGTAGGTTAGATGAAAGAGTAACGTTTTATATCAAAGAAAGCTGCCAATATAACGTAAAGGTTAACTCTACAACGAACTGCGATAAATTGAAGTATGACGATTTGTACTGTGAAGAGATAATGTGAGCGACATGAGGTCATGTAAAAAGACATAATGAAAAGTAAAACCTAATCAAACCAAGTCGAGATATTAAACATGAGGAAATACAAAGGGTAATTGTCATGTATAGGACTTGAAACCAAAGTTGTCACTAGTGCGGTAATTTAAAGCTTTCTGCTCGTGTGCACTGTGTTAGAAGTTCTACCTTTAAGCCATGCTGTCTAAAAAATGCTTTTATGCCATATTTTTAAATATAAAAAAAATAGTAGATTAAAAAGTATAGGCTCCTGCTTACGTAGAAAAACTATTACATTCTACGTTCTAACCAAAAAAAAAAAAAAAAAAGATGAAAAGTTTCACTGGAATGTGAATGGCATACACGCTTTGAGGTCCGCTGAATTAAAATTCTAGAAAAAGGTACTATGTGTGTGTGAACAGCATAACTCAAAAACGAAAAGTCGGTTTAACGTCAAATTTGGTATGTATATTCAGTATATTCCAAGGGTATCACACGAAAATTTTCAAGAAATTACCCCCCATTCCCAACTATCCTTTATAAGGAAAATTTTGTGTTGTATTATTTTCTCGAAAAAATGGCTGTAAAATGTTGATTAAAGTGTCATGTTTAAGCTATTTACATGACAAATAAAATGTATATCTTGAATTTTTTGGGAATACTGTGTGAAGTCCACGTCATTTGGAAGGAGTTTTATAAAGTCTTGCATAACTGGTAAACGTTAAGTGATAGACGAAAATATATTGCACAAGAAATGTAGATCTCTTTAAAACACAGTTTATTTCAAATAGCTCTTTTGTGGCATAAGCCATTTCAGAGATAGAAGTTTATTCTGTATTAACAAGAAGTAGATATAAGAAAATAGTAAACTTTTTAATAATAGTTTGTAGAAGAATGAGTAGTGAAAGTAATGTGAATGCAACATATTCTGTTTTTTCTTTTCTTTGAAATTTAGTATTTAGTAGCCTGAAATAGTGACTGTTGTTAAGGTTTGTTTTCGTTTAAACGGAAGGCTGGATTTACATAGGCATAATATAGAGAGCTTGTAGGGGAATATGGACCTAATGGACATGCATATTGCACGCGGAGCAATCGTTTGTCAACTGTTTAGTGAGCGAGCATTGTTTCCTTGGTAACAAGGAGGTCGCCGTGTTACTTTGACAGTTCCACTTGTTGACGGCATTCTCTCTCTCCTAGAACAAGTTTTTCATTAATTTGATTGATTTGCTGTCCTGTCTGACGTATTGGGCCAACATGTCGTATTAATTGCCTATCAAAAAAAAGAGAAAAGTGGAACAGTTGCCGGGAAGGAAGCGGTTTTAATTGCAAACAAATTTGCGCAGTTTTGTCTCCAACATCAATGAGGGGAATTAATTTATCGGCCGCAGGAACTGGTTTAACTGCTTTCCTGGAAGTGTTTGGAAATCTTGTGGTTTACCCTTTTGGCTTTTTCCTCTGCCTCTACAATCACATGGCTTTCATTACACGCGAACCAACCAGAATCGAACTTAAACGATAGTTTTAAAATATTTTTCTCAAAAACTGCTACGTCATCAAAACCGAAAAGTCGGCTAAATTAGGTTCAGCATCTTCCAAATATGTGACGCGAATATTTGCCATAAACTTCCCATACTGCCCTTTACGAGGAACAGTTTTCGAAATGTTTGATTTTCTCAACGGTGACACTAACGATGTTGGTTAAAATACCATATAGTAAAGATATTTAAATGAGAAATAAAATGTGTATCTTTGAATTTTCTGGGAATAGTCTGTGAAGTCCTCTTCATTCGGAGGGAATTTTATATAATCTTATATAACTGGTAAACGTTAAGCGACACACGAAAATGTACTACACAAGAATGTAGATCTCTCTAAAACATACAATTTATTTCAAATAACTTTTTGTGTGGCATAAGCCATTTACGAGATATCATTTATAAAGAATTCCATTTGTTCATTAATCTTATCATTCCTTTAAAGTCCTGTCGATTTTCAGTTGTTTCTCGCGATGTCATGGAAACAGTGTGGAATTTTAAGGCAGCATATAGCGTCCAGTTGTTAAACATTTGACTATCGCTGTTCTCTTTGTATCTATAACGAAATGTGCAATGTAGCTGTTTGTGTAAAGATTTATCTCGATTAAAATGAAGCAGGTAAAAGTGTTTCAATAGTAACGGGGGAACCAGACTAAACTTTTACTCTGGTTACCATAGAACCTGCTGATGTAACAGTGTTATATAGTAACGGGAGAATTAGACTAAACTTTTAGTCTGGTTACCATAGAAACTGCGACATATTGGTTGATCTAACAGTGTTATATAGTAACGGGGGAACTAGACTAAACTTTTAGTCCGGTTACCATAGAAACTGCTGATGTAACAGTGTTATATAGTAACGGGAGAATTAGACTAAACTTTTAGTCTGGTTACCATAGAAACTGCTGATCTAACAGTGTTATATAGTAACGGGAGAACTAGACTAAACTTTTAGTCTGGTTACCATAGAAACTGCGACATATTGGTGGATCTAACAGTGTTATATAGTAACGGGGGAACTAGACTAAACTTTTAGTCCGGTTACCATAGAAACTGCTGATGTAACAGTGTTATATAGTAACGGGAGAATTAGACTAAACTTTTAGTCTGGTTACCATAGAACCTGCTGATGTAACAGTGTTATATAGTAACGGGGGAACTAGACTAAACTTTTAGTCCGGTTACCATAGAAACTGCTGATGTAACAGTGTTATATAGTAACGGGAGAATTAGACTAAACTTTTAGTCTGGTTACCATAGAAACTGCTGATCTAACAGTGTTATATAGTAACGGGAGAACTAGACTAAACTTTTAGTCTGGTTACCATAGAAACTGCGACATATTGGTGGATCTAACAGTGTTATATAGTAACGGGGGAACTAGACTAAACTTTTAGTCCGGTTACCATAGAAACTGCTGATGTAACAGTGTTATATAGTAACGGGGGAACTAGACTAAACTTTTAGTCTGGTTACCATAGAACCTGCTGATGTAACAGTGTTATATAGTAACGGGAGAATTAGACTAAACTTTTAGTCTGGTTACCATAGAAACTGCGACGTATTGGTGGATCTAACAGTGTTATATAGTAACGGGGGAACTAGACTAAACTTTTAGTCTGGCTATTATAGAAACTGCGACATATTGGTGGATCTAACAGTGTTAAATAGTAACGGGAGAACTAGGCTAAACTTTTAGTCTGGTTACCATAGAAACTGCGACATATTGGTGGATCTAACAGTGTTATATAGTAACGGGGGAACTAGACTAAACTTTTAGTCTGGTTACCCTAGAAACTGCGACATATTGGTGGATCTAACAGTGTTATATAGTAACGGGAGAACTAGGCCAAACTTTTAGTCTGGTTACCATAGAAACTGCAACATATTGGTTCGTCTAACCGTGTTTTATAGTAACGGAGGAACTAGACTAAACTTTTAGTCTGGTTACCATAGAAACTGCAACATATTGGTTGATCTAACAGTGTTTTATATAGTAACGCGAGAACTAGACTAAACTTTTAGTCAGGTTACCATAGAAACTGCGACATATTGGTTGATCTAACAGTGTTTTATATAGTAACGCGAGAACTAGACTAAACTTTTAGTCTGGTTACCATAGAAACTGCGACGTATTGGTGGATCTAACAGTGTTATATAGTAACGGGGGAAGTAGAGTAAACTTTTAGTCTGGTTATCATAGAAATTGCGAAATATTGGTGGATCTAGCAGTGTTATATAGTAACGGGAGAACTAGGCTAAACTTTTAGTCTGGTCACCATAGAAACTGCGACATATTGGTGGATCTAACAGTGTTATATAGTAACGGGAGAACTAGGCTAAACTTTTAGTCTGGTCACCATAGAAACTGCGACATATTGGTGGATCTAACAGTGTTATATAGTAACGGGAGAACTAGGCTAAACTTTTAGTCTGGTCACCATAGAAACTGCGACATATTGGTGGATCTAACAGTGTTATATAGTAACGAGAGAACTAGGCCAAACTTTTAGTCTGGTTACCATAGAAACTGCAACATATTGGTTCGTCTAACCGTGTTTTATAGTAACGGAGGAACTAGACTAAACTTTTAGTCTGGTTACCATAGAAACTGCGACATATTGGTTGATCTAACAATGTTTTATATAGTAACGCGAGAACTAGACTAAACTTTTAGTCTGGAACCCATAGAAACTGCGACATATTGGTTGATGTAACAGTGTTTTATATAGTAACGCGAGAACTAGACTAAACATTTAGTCTGGTTACCATAGAAACTGCGACGTATTGGTGGATCTAACAGTGTTATATAGTAACGGGGGAACTAGACTAAACTTTTAGTCTGGTTATCATAGAAATTGCGACATATTGGTTGATCTAACAGTGTTATATAGTAACGGGAGAACTAGGCTGAACTTTTAGTCTGGTTATCATAGAAACTGCGACATATTGGTGGATCTAACAATGTTATCTAGAACGGGAGAACTAGGCTAAACTTTTAGTCTGGTTACCATAGAAACTGCGACATATTGGTTGATATAAGTGTTTTATATAGATAGTAACGGGAGAACTAGGCTAAACTTTTAGTCTGGTTATCATAGAAACTGCGACATATTGGTTGATATAAGTGTTTTATATAGTAACGGGAGAACTAGGCTAAACTTTTAGTCTGGTTACCATAGAAACTGCGGCATGTTGGTTGATCTACCAGTGTTATATAGTAACTAGGGAAGTAGTTACATTTAAATTGACAGGGAGTGTGTTTCTATGGTAACCTTCAAGAGGGAAGTCAGTCACACAGGTAGCAAGAACATTTGAGCAATTTGGAAGTTGCCTGTTCAACGAGAGAGTATTTCCAAGTGTCTAGCAACTGAGGGCGTCCCTGGAAGACATTATTGTCACCCTGGTCACGTGGACAGCGCAGGAATGTCATCACATCATAATTGTGCTCCGACACCAATAATAATAACATATTTATGCTTTCAATACGACATGCATCTTCTCCATGTTGTCTGTCTGTTGTTTTCCAAAAACAATAATTCCTTCCCTTTTTATGGGCAGCGCAGCGCGCTTTCACTCATTGTGTTGCTAGTCCCGGCATGGAGAAGGGAAAAACAGCCAATCAGCGTTCAACACCTGCTGTGCAGTGCATCTCAAGCAAACTGTGTACTACGTGCTGCGAACTTGCCTTTCTGAATCGATCGCGTGGGAGGATTTAATTAGCGAATCCTCTGTATCCAGAGGAGAGAAAGAGAGGGGGAGAGATAGCGAACATGATCTGAAACACGTCTTCTTGCGAACCTAGAAAACTAATAGGAAAAATATATATTATGGGATACATTCACATGACTTTCTCTACCTTCTATCGCTTATTAGTGGGTATACAATCTAGTCTTACTAAATATTATTTTTCTATCCACTACAGAAACAGCTACATTACACATTTCGTTATAGAGAACAGCGATAGTGAAATGTTTAACAACTGGACGCTATATGCTGCCTTAAAATTCCATGACATCGCGAGAAACAACTGAATGTTGACAACAGGACTTTAGAAGAATGACTAAGTATTGAACAATTCGAACCATTGATAGCGGATATCTCGGAAATGACTGGGGCCACAAAAAAAAAAGGTTATGTGAAATAATTCCTTCTGAATGACGGAGACTTTGCAGGCTATTCCCAGAACTTTCAAGATAAACATTTTATTTGTCGTGTAAATATTTTTAATATATAGTTTAATCAAAATCGTTAAGTCATTTTTCAGAAAATCAAAAACTTTGAAAAAATGTTCCATGTAAAGGGTAATTTGGGGTAGACGAATTTCTTGAAAACTTCGTGTCGTATCTTTGAAAAGGCTAAAAGTAAATACCAAGTTTGGAATTTATCCGACTTTTCGTTTTTGAGTTATGCTGTTCACACACACACACACAAACCTTTTTCTAAAAGTTTTTTTTTTTATTCGTAGCCTCAAAGCATGCATTCCGGTGAAACTCGATATCGAATTTTTGGGTGGAGTGGAATACCTTTTCTACCTATAGCATCGTAGTTGAGAAAGTAAGTAGAGTATGTAGAAAAAGCCATGTGAAAGCAGCGCTTATAGCTAACACTATATGTATAGTTTCTATGCAAACATCGTGAGAAACGCGTACCGTCGACTTTTTCCGTTACCATAGCAACTCCTGCTATACGGAAGTTTCCTGTAAAGCATAAGGAATACCTGACTGGCGTGTTTCTATGGTAACCAAGAGTGGAGAGGTGGCAAGCGGATTGGCGAAAGGCGGCATGCTGGGATTTATGTTATGTAAAGTTGCTGTTCAAAAGGAACAATCGAGGAGCCCCATACAGACATTTGAATAACAAAAATCTCCTCTTCATAATTCTACCTACACACAAATCCAAAGACTTCTAATGGTTTCATCTATACGACCTGAATACTAAACCTTTTCTTTGTGGCGAGCAGAAGAAAAAAAATGTTAATAAAATTGAGAGTGCTGGAAAAAAAAAGGGGTGGTTGACGGCTTGAGCTAGGAATTTGTTTATGGAATTACTAGCCGTACATCTGCGGGTTCGAGTCCTGATAAGGTAACGTGACACCAAAAATGGTGGCGGAGGGTGTAACGGAGCTAGTTATCCATTTACAGTGCAGATGACGTATTGTTTTCTGCGAGGTACGTGCATAGTGAATCAAATTGATGTTTGTACTGCGTAGTAATTTTTAGGTGCGTTCTTCACTGTGGAACATTTGTATACGGGGACTAATTTCGTAAATTACAAAACAGCTTTTGATAATTCGTTTACCATTGAAAAGAATATTCTTCCCGATGACTGTACCTAGAGACAGGCTACATATGAACAAAACTCAAAATACTCTGAAATATGTACATTACGGGGAGATGTAGGTAAATGTTGTGAAGAAATTGAGTTTTTGTAAAAAATTTTATTTGATAGACATTTGAGTACATGTTCCAAGGGTATTTTGTTTTCCACATTTAAATTCATTTAAAAGTTAAATACCTTGGGAGCGTAAATGTGCCACGCCCCTTTTTCGATCAATCACCAGCTGCTTGTTTAAGTTTTTATTTATTCCATTAAAAATATAAATTTGTGCTTCTACCTCCCCAGTTATCATCCAGGTAAGTCGTACCACCGATTATTTAACCTGGGCTCACCCCATCCTTATCCAATGTTGACATAGAGCACCCAGCGGGTCTAGGCAAACTCCAGCCGTGAAATAGAGGCTGAGTTATAGCAGAGAGCGTTTCGTCACATATAATATGTATTTTAAAGCCAAACCATCTTGTACCTTTAACGTTTTGGAGCAGCTGTACTTCACTAGTTAAAAAAAAAGTCTTTGTATATTTTGTCCATATTTAAATAAAATATCAAATGAAATACAACAAATTACGTGGAGCTTATAGATTTTAAATAATTGTGGCTCTGTCCTAGCGTAATACTAATATATCACTAAGAACACCAGTTCGCGAAAATAAAGAATAGAGGGCGTTCGATTTCGCACGTGACGTCACAGAGCAAATGGTACATTTTCTCAACCTACGTTACTTGTTGGAAATAGTGAGTTAGGTTTTCTAAATGTGTTTTGCAAAAAAGTGCCCGAATCTGGAAAGTCCTATTTATTGCTAACGAAAATTGGTTTAATATTGAAATATCGTAAATTACAAAATATGAAGACTTTAGTAAAATATTATAATTTTTTTGCCACGTGCATCGTATTCTACACACCGCAAAACATAAAAAAAAATACTTGTTTCCTAATGTTACAAAGAATGTTTTAGATTGTGAAATAGCATCATTCACCTCTCTCTGATATAAGATACCTTCGAATATCAAGTCCTAAAGGACTAAAATACTAAATTTACAATGCCTCGATACGAGATTACAAACATGTTGGAGTCATTAAATAATATACATTCGGGGATCATTGATGATTCCATGGTGTAGAAAATGTGTGTAAAGATAAATAAATCTGATGTCATACCTTAATTATACAGTGTTACTCCTAAACGTCTTCTCCGATTACAAACTTCTATAGTTAGGAATGGTATGCATGGAAAGAGAAACTGAAATATTTTTGTTATCCGAGATTTCACCGGAAATACATGTTTTGAGGCCTCCCGAATCCAAAAAAATAGCATTTTTGGAAACATGTCTGTCTGTGTGTCTGTGAACAGCATAACTCAGAAACGAACAGTCGGATAAACACCAAACTTGGTATTTAGGTTCAGTATCTTTCAGAGATGCGACACGAAGGTTTTCAAGAAAATCCGCCCACCCCAGATTACCCTTTACATGGAACATTTTTCGAACATTTTAATTTTCTCAAAAATGGGTCTAACGATTTTGATTAAAATATCATATGTTTAAGATATTTTCATGACAAATGAATTGTATATCTCGAATTTTCTGGGAATGTCTCCAAAAAGTATTCTTCATTGTAAACGACTTTTGCATAACTGGTAAACCATAAGAGATCGACAAAATTTTGCTACACAAAAAATGTAGATCGTGTTAAAATACACAATTTATGTCATATACATTTTTTTTTTGAGTGAACTATTTTCGAGATATTGCTTGTTATTCCCTTAAATTTTTCAATATTTATTTTCTCAAATGGAAATTCGTTATTCATTTTTTTTATGTCCTGTACACACAAAGAGAATGGAATGTGCCACTTAGCAACCGGCTCTTAAAATATTTGACCATCACTTAAAACCTACCAATTCCCCTTGCATCTACAAGAAAATTAGCAATAAGATTAACATCTCCATTAACATGAAGCATATGGAGAATAAGCGTTTGTAAAAATAGTTTGTACAAGAGTACAGAAAGTCATGTGAGTGTAACACATCAGATTTTTTAAAAATGCTGTTCACAGACGGACACACACACACACACACACACACACACAAAGATGTG
Organism: Deroplatys truncata; assembly: GCA_030765065.1. Taxonomy (NCBI): domain Eukaryota; kingdom Metazoa; phylum Arthropoda; class Insecta; order Mantodea; family Mantidae; genus Deroplatys; species Deroplatys truncata. Next base: position 14,956,131 of record CM060983.1, read on the forward strand.
TTTCCAAAATGCTTTGCTTTGATTCAGGGCGCCGCAAAACATGTATTTCTGGTGAAATCTCGGTATCCAATTTTTTGGTGGAGTGCAATACTTCCTCTACATACTATACGTAGTAGAGAAGTAAATAAGTCTTTGTAAAACTAATTTGTATATCCACTAATAAACGATAAAGGGTACGGAAAGCCATATGAATGTAATCAGATTTTTAGTTAGGTATTTAACGGACTTTTTTTTTACGGAGGAAGGTTGAGGGGATCTCAAAACGTGTACTTCAACGAAATCTCGATATGCACTTTTTGGCTGGAATACAATACTACTGTTGCTAGATGAAGTAACGAGAGGTCTGTCTCTGTTAATTGGAATTTTTGAAATACCTTTTTTTTTGTCGCAGGTGTGGCAACTTAACAAATTTTTGCCGTGCGGGGTCTCGACCCGCGAACTCCCCCGGTGAAGGAACAATTAAAAGTACTTTTGTCTGCCGACTGTATTGAAAAATTGAATACCAGAACGAAATGCATTTATCTTAACGGCACCATCGTGCGCAGGCGCATTAATACAACTCGTAGCCATCCAATTAAGTTTTTATTCGTTTTGCTAATACATTCATGATATTCAACTGTTTCTAGACGCCATATTTGGACTCTCAATCTTCTTGTCTAAAGAGATCGTTAAGGAGCGTGTATTATTTTTGTTATTTTCAGGTGCAATCAAGAACCCTTCCATTGTTTTCCAAATCCTTTTGCATGTTATGATGTGATCGCCTCGGATTAGAAATCGGTTTTTACCTGTTGGGGGTCCCCACTGTGTCAGTGCAACAGGGATACAAGTCGCTCTTCTTGCGTTGCTACACTACCTTTAAAATGCACGATAAACAAATAAATGGTGACTTAGCAGTTCATAAAAAAATCAATATCTAATATCTCGGAAATGGTTACAAAAAATTCGACAAATTTTATGTTTTAACAACTTCACATTTTTCGCGTACGATTTTCTCATAAAATTATATTTTCCAACGTAAATGGAAGTATAAGGTGCGGTAATATTCCGTAAGAATCTCCTCCATTGCGAAGTAAATATACATTCACATGACAGTCCACTCACTCTGATGATAAATGAAATTAAATGGTAATTGGGAAAGCAAATTTAAGAAGGAAACGCTCCAGGGCTAAGGTTAGGATACCTCCCCGGTATTTTTCAGTTATGAGGGCTGAGGAAAACCTGGTTAAAGCCCACAGTCAGAATGGACGGTCTTGGTGAGATATGAACCGCAGATATCCATTCTTGTATAAACTATTCTTATGAAAGCTTTTTACTTTCTCTAGTTAGAGAAAGTATTGCATTCCACCCAAAAATTCAATACCGAGATTTCATCGGTAATACATGTTTTTAATGCCACCCAATTTTTTTTTGAAAACGGACTCTTATCTGTGAGAGGGAGCGGGGAGAGAGAGAACAGCATAACACAACCAAATGTCGAAATAATTGAACAAATTTCGTTTTTTTTTAATTCTATGAAGCTTAGCTAACTATTTTGATTAAAATACTGTATATTAAAGATATTTACGTGGTAAGTAAAATGTATATCTTGAATTTTCTGGTAATAGCCTGTGAAGTCCTCTTCATTCGGAAGGAATTTTGTGTAATCTTGTGTAACTGGTAAAGATTAGCCGATAGACGAAAACGTACTATTATTTCAATTTTTTGTGCCATAAGCCATTTTCGAGGCAACCGTTATTAATGCTAGAATTGTACAATACTTACGTCATTCTTTTAAACCCCTACCAACATTCAGTTGTTTCTCGCGATGTCATGGAAACAGTATTGAATTTTAAGACCAGCATATAGCGTTCAGTTGTTAAACATTTGACTATCGCTGTTCTCTTTGTATCTATAACGTAATGTGTAATGTAGCTGTAGAAAAATAAATTTCGTACTAATAAACGATAGTAGGTAGAGAAAGTCATGCGAATGTAACACAGAATTTTTTCTATCTACTTCATGTTAATTGAGATAAACGTTTACAGAAACAGCTACATTACATGTTTCGTTGTAGACACAAGATGAGACTGAAGTGAGAGTCAGATGTTTAAAACGTGGGTCGCACTTTGTCTAACATCGCGAGAAACAAAAGAATTTCGACTTTGCACTTCAAAAAAGTTTGAAGTATTTGAAAATGTCGGAGCAATAACCACAAGTAGGTAGAAAAAAGTTTTCTGATCTTCATTTTTTGTATAGTAAGATTTTGTCTTCCTCTAACAATTATACAGAAGTAATTTAGAATGAAGATGACTTCAAGGGCTGCTCCCAGAAAATTTATGACTATTTTAATCGAAATATTCCAGCGATTTTTGAGTAAAAACATTCAATATCAAGGGCAGTTTGTGCTGGTAGGGATTTTCTTCAAAATCTTCGTCTCGTATGTTCGGAAGATGTTGAACTTAAATGCAGGGTTTGGTGTCCATACGAGTTTTGGTTTTTGAGTTATGCAGACACATGCACGCGGAAGTTACTTTCAGTTTTGGGGCCTTCAGGAGACTCTAAACACCAGAATGCAGGACAGGAAATTGTGCCAACGGGATGAAATATAATGTGAATTTATGTGGAGTAGGTTATGGCTTTTTAAAGAGGTGATATTGGATACAGTGATTAATGGGTTTGATTGGTTAATACAACATATGACGTCACGCGGATGAACCCCGCTGTTTTCTGGCACCATACACGTTACCATGGCAACACCTCGAGTAATTTACGTTGGTGCGTGAGGAAAGCTGCTCGATAAATTATTTTCGGTTGAAATCTCGCAAGCCTTAATCTGGTGAGCTTTCACCTGCTTTCACTCGCTGCTGACACCCCTGCTCCTTAATTACTCGCTGATTTGAGCAATTACCAACACTACTAAATTAATTCACAACTTATTTATCATATCCTGAACAATTAAAGTTAAATAATTGCACATTTTTATAAAAAAAACAAGGCGATATCGACGTTAATGCCCGAGGTAACTTAAAAAAATGTTCTTTAAATTTATATACCGCCTTTATCATCTCGGTTATATCGGCGACGTTTGTAGCAATTGCTCAACAGAAGCGGTGTTCGCTCGCTCACAGTTGGGTTGGTATTACTTTTGGTTACTGCGCTAAATTCACACACACACACACACACACACACACACACACACACACACACACACACACACACACACACACTTCCTGAGTCTAGGGAGGATGACTAATAATCCTGACTTAGAAAAAATAGCAACCCTCCAGTCGAGGGAATTGAACCCGGGACCTCTGTATTTGGAGTTTAGCATGCTGACGAAGAGACCACAGAAGCATCACTATATCTTGATTGGTGTACATTCACTTATTTGATGCTTGAGGCAGTTATGAACATTGTTGTTACCATGGTTTCTACCTAGCGAGCTCACTTGTTTGAAACGGTTGCTGTGGGTTACCATGGTTACTACCTGGCGAGCTCACTTGTTTGAAGCAGTTGCTATGGGTTACCATGGTTACTACCTAGCGAGCTCACTTGTTTGAAGCAGTTGCTATGGGTTACCATGGTTACTACCTAGAGAGTTAACTTGTTTGAAGCAGTCGCTATGGGTTACCATGGTTACTACCTAGAGAGTTAACTTGTTTGAAGCAGTCGCTATGGGTTACCATGGTTACTACCTAGAGAGTTAACTTGTTTGAAGCAGTCGCTATGGTAACAAACTTGTTGAAGCCCTGCTCTCTTGTTACCTTGGTTACGAAGTAAGACATCGTTACGAAAGCCAACTTGAACACGCAATCTCCTTCTTCCTTTGTTTTGCAGGAAACAGAAGTTATGCATGGTCGCTGCAAGTCGAACACCAAATTATCGATACAATCGAAGTGCCAACTTTAACGCACACGTTTATCATAGCAGGGAAAGGTCACGCAATAAATTTCCCAGTTTTGCTGCAAGTTAAATTAGAGATTGCAAACGTGAGTAATGAATCAAAAGGTAGGCAGATAAAGGTTCGATAGGCAGAGCGCTCGGTGAGGAGTTTTGGTACTACACGCTTCTTCGCGATTGGAATATTAAAGTGATGTTTTAATATGCGGGCGACAACCAAGTTGCGATTCCGTCGCATACGAAATGTGACATACGTCAATAATATTTCACACTTTTTATTAATCAGGGACGCTGTTATGTTTGCTTATATAATTTTCAACATTTCGATATTACCCCCCTCTTTTTATCCGCATTAATAAAATTTAATACAGCCTTTAATTCTTTGCCCTTACCAACCCACGCAGTTGCTTTATTAATATCTAGCTCTGAATGAATTGTTTTAATACGCAGTAAACTGTATTTATATGTAAGGCAGCATAAACTCCACGTGTGGAGTAACATATATTTACACAGTTTTTCATTTTTATAGGCGCACTAACTTCTTGGATATAATGCGACGGTTACTGTAGGTGTATTGCTCACTTGAGACCTGAGTGGCAGATGGAGTTAGTTGCGTAGTGGCCTTCCTGTCCCATTCTCTTATGTATTTGCAATAAGTAGGGGAAGTATTGTACTCCACCGAAAAATTCTATTCTAGATTTCGTGGAAAATAATGTTTTAAGCCCTTTTGCGCGCGAGCGCGTCAGTGAACAGCATAACTCAAAAACGAAAAGTCGGTTAAATACGATTCTTAAGTTCAGAACTCCAAGAATGCTCCACGAAGGTTTTGAACAAAATTTTCTCAAAAATGGCTCTATAAAGATTTAGATTAAAATATCATATAGTATGTATTTAAGCTGTTTACATGACAAATTAAATGTTATCTTGAATTTTCTGGGAATATCCTGTGAAGTCCTCTTCATTCTGAAAGTATAATTGGTAAACCATAAGAGATAGACAAAATCCTACTTCATAAACAACTTCGGTGCGTTACAGTCACATTACTTTCTCTACCATCTATCGTTTGTTAGTGCTTTAAAAATTATTTTTACGAAACCATTTGTTCTGCCTACTTCATTTTAATCCAAATAAACGTTTATAGAAATAACTACATCACACATTTCGTTATAGAGAACAGCGATAGTCAAATGTTAATTGGACGCAATACCAATGCTGCCCTTACTCTTTCAAAGCAATGGCGAGAAACAACTGAATGTCGACAGGCCTTCGAAAGAATCACTTACGTATTGAAGAAATCGAACCATTAATAATAGATATCTCGGAAATACCTGATGCCACAGAAAAAGATATTTGAAATAAATTGTGTTTTAAAGAGATCTACATTTGTTGTGTAGTACGTTTTCGTCTATCAGTTAACATTTACCAGTTAAACAAGATTATACAAAATTCCTTCCGAAAGAAGAGGACTTCACAGACTGTTCCCAGAAAATTCAAGATATATCCACATTTTATTTGCTATGTAAATATTTTAAATATATGGTATTTTAATTAAAATAGTTGAGACATTTTTGAGAAAATAAAAATTTTCGAAAAATGTTGCATGTAAAGGATAGTTAGGAATGGGGATTTTCTTGAAAATCTTAATTTCGCTTATTTAGAAGATACTAAACATTCCAAATTTTGGTTTTTGAGTTATGCTGTTCACACACACATACAAAGGCCTTTTTTTTAAAAAATAATTTTTAATCAGGGATCTCAAAACCTGTATTTCCGTTGAAATCTCTGTTTTGCAATACCTTGTCTTCCTACTATGTGCGCAGTAGAGAAAGTAAAATGTAGACCTCGTTTAAGGGCACAGTTTATTTCAAATAAATCTTTAACCATTTTCGAGATATTCTTTGTAATTTATTGGAAAGTTCAAATAGTTAACACTTTTCTCAAAGTGCAAATCGCCATTCAATTATTTCTTTCCTTTTTTCGCGTTCATGCAAAGACAGCAGAATTTGAAACTCTTCGCATAGCGACCGGCTTTAAAAAGATGACTATCGCTTTAGCCTTCTCTATTCTTATTACACATAAAACGAAATGTGTATTAAAAGTTTATCTGTATTAACAAGAAGTGGAGTTTTCTTAACAATAATATTTATAAATTTTAAAGTAAAAAATTTAAGTCTCATATTTATTTACTTTCTGCCAAATTATTGGATAATTAAAAATTCATTTCTACAATTGATTTTTTATGTTATTAAAAGTTTAATTATAAAATAAAATTTCAAAAAATTATTATCCTGTGAGGAATTCTGTAAAATTGTATAAATATAATGAAATGTTCTAATTTAAATATATGCATGAAATTTGGTCTACGTATTATATATTTAACCCTGAATATTTTATTAAAAATTTGATCATTCTAGCTGAATTTTTTAAAATTTCACAGATAGGTATGTTTAATAGCATCACTTTATTTATCTATTGCGTAAATAATTCTCACTTGTGAGGCTTATAAAGTTAAACAAATTATAGATTCTAAATTACAACAGAAGACAGTTATTATTTTTTTTTTATTTATAAATATTATTTCTTGTTTTTCAGGGCTGCAGAATGTCGTGATGTCGACGCTAACCTCTCCGCCACCGGCCGGGGGGCCGTATGGCAGTCTGCAGGATGCCATCTGCCGTCAGGTGGAGGAACCAACCCCACGCATGCGCGAAGACATTCCTCAGGGTTAGTACAACTATAGAAAGTTTGTTGGGTGGTGTGGTGTTAAAATGTACCTCTTTGTTTCTTAACAAGCGACTATACTGTACGATAACTGCTCTTGCAAGCTTTAATATACGTATCTGATATCAGTTGTTGATGCTTTTGTAATTAAAATTTCTCTGATGACGAGAAATTAAATGTAGAGGCCTAGATGAAAACTAAAAGGGGAATATGCAATAAATTATGTAGCAAACAGTCTAAACTCATTAAATACTTGGACGAGATAAGAAACAAGTTTTATTTTTATGATCAAAAAAACTGCGTGAGAGACTCGCACGTTGGAAGCGAAACTTCTTAGCATTTGTTGACGATTTTATTATTTCAGGATTCGGAAATGGTTATGTGGAGTTTAATTCAAGAAAATCTCTCTTAATTAAATGAAATATTTATTTTATTCATCAATTTCCATTAATTCATACTGTAAGAAAGAAATTATGGGTTTATGATAGCTGAAGTATTTATTCTCCCTCTCGCGTTGGAGTCGGAGAGGGGGAGGCGTTTCACTTTTCGTCTGATCCAGGTCAATTTGCCCTACCGCGCCTAAACAAGTTTCAGTTAAAACATCTTATGTGTTACATTCACATGATATTCCTTACGCTCTGCCATTTGTTAATGGTTATAAAAACTATTCTTACCAAAGTTTATTTTTCTATCTACTTCATTTTAATTCAAATAAACCTTTACAGAAACAGTTACATTACACATTTCGTTATAGAGAACAGCGATAGTCAAATGTTTAACAACTGAACGCTATATTCTGGCCTTAAAATTCCATACTGTTTCCATGACATCGCGATAACAACTGAAAATCGACTGCAGTCACAAAGAAAGACACGGTATTTAAGAATACAAATAAATAATAACGGATATCTCTGAAATGCATGCTGCTACAAAATAACAGATTATCATACAAGGGCTAAAACCACTATTAAAAGTGTGGAATATTCTATTTTATAGAGAGCGCTCAAATTTGTAAAATATCAATAATATATTAATTCCTGAAACTAACAGAGATAATGTTCTTGAAACAAGAGAAATGACGTTAAAAAGCGAGACGTCACATGTTTTGTTAGTAGTCATTTTCAGTGATATTTTCAACATGTTTTACCTTACACCAGGCAATGAAGCGATTAAATGCTGTATTATATTGCTTTCTGTAAGCACTAGTAATGTTATTCTTTCTGCTGCTTGTGTAATTTCACTTCCATTTCAGTTTCTTCTGAATTCGTAATTGCCGCCATTTAATCTTTATGTAGATTAGATAAACGAGTAACGGTTTGGATCAAAGAAACCTGCATATATAATATATAGGTTAACTCCACAACGAACTGTGATAAATTGAAGTATGACGATTTGTACTGTGAAGAGATAATGTGAGCGCCATGAGGTCATGTAAAAAGACGTAATGAAAAGTAAAACCTAATGAAACCAAGTCGAGTTATTAAACATGTGCAAATATAAAGGATAATTGCCATGTGATTGATCTTCAAACCAAAGCTGGTCACTAGTGCGGTAATTTAAAGCTTCTAGCTCGTGTGCACTGTCTTACAAGTTCTACTTTAAGGCTCGCTCTCTAAGAAAGTTATTTAAAACAAATTGTCTATTTTAAAGAGATCTACACTTTTTGCGTAGTACCTCTTCGTCTATAGCTTAGCTTTACCAAGATTATACAAAAATTCTTTCAGAATAAAGAGGACTTCACAGGCTATTCCCAGAAAATTCATGATATACATTTTATTTGTCGCGTAAATATCTTTAATATATGGTATGCTAATCAAAATCGTTAGCCATTTTTTTTAGAAAATAAAAAAAATTAGAAAAATGTTCTACGTAAAAGGTAGTTGGTATGGTTGGGGGTCGTGTCACTTCTTTGGAAGTTGCTGAACATGAGCAGTAAGTTTGTATTTACCCAACTGAAATCTGGTATGGAATTTTTGTTTGGAATACAACACTTCCCCTGGTAGTAGTGAAGGTACGGCAGTGCGGTAAGTAGAGTTTATCAAAATTGCTAAAAATAAGCCAGAAGATGCCTTATGCAGATTTTCCTGGTAAGAATGCGTGTACCAGAATCGCCCGGAGCAGTCGAGATAAATCTTGTGCGGGGATGAAGGCGTAGTCTCGCTATAAAAAATGAAGCCATTAAGAGACAAGGTTTTGGGACAAAATGGTAATGTTGGGCAAGTTATTATTATTATTACTGAGGGCGATACAGATCGCTTGGCCAATTTCCTTTCCTTTATGTCATATCGCTATCGGCGTCGTCTTGCTGAAGATTGAGTTATACTATCCCCTTCTTTTGTTTCGCAATATCTTGACTCCAGGTGGTCTCTGCCGCCTACATTCCAAGTCCATTCACATCGCTTTCTCTACTCACTCTTCTACAAATTATTATTCTTCTATTTACTGCATCTCAATACAGATAAACTTCCATCACACATTTGTTGTCGCTTAGGTAGGTGAACGACTGGAATATCTCGGAAATGGTTAACGCACAAAAATATTTACATAAATTGTGTGCTATAACGACATATACTATTTTTATACGTTAAGACGACTTTTAAGGCTATTCCCAGAAATTTTAAGAAATGCATTTCATTTTTCGTGTACCTAAATACCTTTAACATATGGTATTTTAATAAAACAATCTGTCAGCCATTTTGGAGAAAATTAAAAACAATTCGAAAAACTTTTCATGTAAGGGGGAGTTCTTAAAAATCCTCATGTCTTATCTTTGGAAGATGCTGAACTTAAAATACCTAGTTTAGTACTTTTCCAAATTTTTGTTATTTTTGTGCTGTTCAGACACACACATGGACCTTTCTTTAAAACTGTTTTTTTTTTAATTTAGGGGCATCAAAACAGCTATTGAAGTCTGGATATTTCCAGTTGAGAAAGGCAACACGTATCTGCAAATTCAAACCAATAACAAAGAATATCTCGGGAATAGTTAATGTCCAGAGAAAATGTATTTGACATAAATTCTGTCTTAATGAGATCTACCTTTTTTGTGTATGTCTTACGGTTTATTAATCAAAAGTCATTAAGAATGACATGGACTTGACTGGCTGTTCCCAGAAAATTCAACACAAGCATTCTAATTCTGATGAAAATATGTTTAATATTTTAATTAAAATCCTTAGAGCTATCTTTGAAAAAATGAAACATAACAAACAAAATTGCCATGTAAAGGGTAGTTTGTGGTGGAGGATTTCTTGAAACTCGTCGTGTCTTTCCTTGGAACATTTAAGTTCAGTATCAAAGTGACTTTTTCGTTCTTGAGTTATACTGTTCATACGCGCGCGGACCTTTTTCTAAAAATGGCGCCTTAAAGGGTATATTTCCAGTGAAATGAATGTATTGAATTTTTGGGTTGAATACTAAAGCTCCTCGAAAGTATATAGCCATTGTTAACACGTGCGTTTTGATGCCTCCCGAACACAGCGTAAATGAGCAAGTAAATATATTTCGTACATGGGGACCAGAAAAATATGACTATTACTGAGAAAATATACATATCTGGGCTAAATATTAATGGACAAAGTTCGCTGTCAAAAAAAATGTATATCTGCAACAAAAACTAGAAGTGAATAAGGTATTCAAGCGAGTTACAAGTGAAATTTCAACTCGCTTTACATGGTATGCAACTTTATGAAACCACCTGTAGTTGTATACTATGCCACGCGTCTTCTACCCGACTTCAGTCATGTAAGGCGTTTTGTGAACATTAGCAAATATAGCTGGCGATATTATCAGTTGCATAATAAAACATCGCCTTAAGAAAACGAATTCCTTATGTGAAAACACTTTTTTTTCCCGATTAATTCAAGAGAGAGCTTTAAAAAGAAGGAAGCACAAATAAAGAATCCGTCTAAAGTACTTTGATGCTCAATTTATATACCGTAGAAATACCATGCTATTTAAAGTGTGTCCAATTTGACGTGGTTGAATGCCGCATTCAACTCGAATCCTCCTGCAGTAATAGCGTCTGGGATCTCGATAAATCTCATATAGTCTTTACTTGCTGAAGGGGTATTCGGAAGTTGCCATCAAAAAAGTTGTCCCATAACTTTTAAAACCTGGCTCTAGGGCCAAATTATACCGGTTCATTCACTTTAAGATAGTTTACTGCGGGATATGGCAATTGACTTGTACAGTACTGCAAACAAATTGCGTGAAAGAACGTATAATCGAAGTCATTCATAAGGCTCTTTCAAATTATGAAGGATTGCATTCACATGACATTCTCTACTTGCTCTTAAACTATTCTTACAAAAAACTTGTTAACACAGATAAACTTTCATGACAGATTTCGTTGTATGTATAAGAAGAATACAGTAGGCTAAAGTGATAATCAGATTTTTACAAAGCGGATCGCTTTGTGACGAATTTGAAATTGAATACTCTTTGCATGATCACGATAAGAAACGAATAGCGATTTGCCGCTTGAAAAAAAGTATAGGTATTTGAAAATTCAAACTAATAACAAAGAATATCTCGGAAATGGTTAACGCTAAAAAAGAAGAAAAAATGCTGACATAAATTTGTGTGCTTTATCTCTTACGGTTTATTAGTATCTAATACAATATTAATTCTGAATAAAGAGGATTTCGCAGGCTATTCCCAGAAAATTCAAGATATACCTACGTTTTATTTGCCATGAAAATATCTTAAATAATTATTTTAATAAAAAATCATTAAGAGCCATTTCTGAGAAAATAAAAATAACGAGAAATGTTCTATATAAAGGGCAATTTAAGTTAGGTGGATTTTCTTGCCGCATCATGGAAGATGCTGAACCTAAATACCAATTTTAATGTTCAACCCACTTTTCGTTTATGAGATATGCTATACACACAGACACAAATACATTTTTTCTTAAAAGTATTTTTTTAGAATCAGATGCCCTCAAAATTTCCGGTTAAATCACGGTATACAATTTTTGGTTTGTATACAATACTACCTCTACCTATTAAAGGTAAGTAGTACGGAAAGTAAGAATGTATAAAGGACCTTGAGAATTATACTGAATAGAAAGCAGACCATCTTCTCAAATTTTACGAAATTTTTATCAGCGGAACAATTGCATTTGTCAGTCAGACTTTATCTTTAGTATGCTGAAAATTATAATTCACTTGTGAAAATACATCTTAAAAAAAAAGTAAGTATTTTAATATTTCATCCTGTTTTTTTTAAAAGGGAATATATTAAAAGTTAAATGCCGATCTTTTTACCATTTTTGTCCAGTACTGTACACCAGGATGTATATATAGCACGATGTAGGCAATTAGTTAATACCGCAAACCGGTTTTGAAATAGGTTTGCATTTCTGAGTAATATGCATTTGCATGTGTGCAATTTTTCTGACATTCACCTGGGTTATTACTTAACATGAAATGGAAAATATCTGACCAGTCTTGTCACCAAGCAATTTTGCACCTGTCCCTTCAAGACGTTTTGCCCATATACCGCGGAGTAAATTAACGGAGTCGAAAATACAAACTGCAACACTCCACTCTCTGCTGCGTTCACGCTGATAAGTGCAAGAGGTCGCATTTGACTGTGTGAAATGGGACTGGGTCGCATTTGACTGCGTGGAATGGGGCGGCCTCTTCTCACGTATCCCATCTCATACCTCAAGATGAATGATCCAATATCCCACAGATATTTCACCCTCTTCTCTTGTCGCCCCTCTAGGTTGTTAGGGCGGCTTTTTGGTACCGCAACGCCATCTGTAGGGCTTCTGAAAAATCGGTGCGTTTTTTCTCTCAAAGGTTACTTGCTTATTGGATCTTGTGGAGCTTGTAATTTGGTTTTCGAGGCCCATATTAATAATAGCATTTATCGCATAAAATATTTTTAGTAATTGTACTGCATTCCGTTTAAACTTCCGTATCATATTTCATCTGAAAAATACATTTTGAGATCCGTGGATCCAAAAGGAGTGATTTAGAAAAAAGGTAGAAAGAGAGACAGTTGGGAGACAGAAACGTTTAATGCCCATTCTTACTGCATATTCTGTCACCACAGGCGGTGGGAACTAATAAATAATTAAGACTTGGAAGTTGTAAGCTTATGTGCTTAAACGACCGGCGTTCACCTTAGCCTCAGAGCACACCAGGTCCAAAGTTCCAGCCTTTCTAATGATATTTGCAGTGAAAGGAAATATTTCAAGTTAGGATATTTCCCGACATCTGTCAGGATTGAGAATCTTCAGTCAAGGAGGACGGTGCTGGCGGGATTTGAACAGAAGGCCTCCCGTTCACGAGTCCGTCATTTAATCAACTGGACTACCCGATCGGTCGAGAGAGATTTTTGTTTTCTCAAAAACGTTTCTTACGATTTTGATTAAAATCCCGTATAGCTGGTAAATGATACGAGAGGGACAAAAGATAAAGACACGAAAATTTAAAGAGGAATGTAAAACTCATTTGTAGCATTGAAACTGATTTCAGTATTCCAATACTTAGCGATACCGAAAACGTTTCACTGGAGATGTACATTTTGAGGTCACCTGAATAAACCATTTTTGAGAAAGGTTCCTGTGCGCGTGTCTGAACAGTACAACTCAAAAATAAAAATTCAATGAACACCAAACTTCGTATTTAAATTAACTTCTGAAGATGCGACAGAATCTTCAATAAAACAACCCTCCGCCCCAAAATATCCTTTAAAAGCTTGTGAAGTCCTCTTCATTCTGAATGAATTTTATATAACTGGTAAACCGTAAGAGACAGACAAAATCTTACTACACGAAAAATGTATATCTCGTGTTAAAGCACACAATTAATTATGAGAATACATTTTTCTATAGCCTTAACCATTTTCGAGATATTCTTTGTTAATGGTTACAATTTTCAAATACTTATACTTTCCCTGGTCAAGGAAAGAGATCGCAATTTGAAAGCCATCAGCTAGCAACCCGCTCTTAAAACATTTGACTATCACTGTATATCCAGTAATTAAGACAAATAAAATAAGCGTGCATAAGAATACTTTGTTAAAAGCTAAGTTTTATTTATGGACGCTCTTTAACTGCTGTGGTCCTTAGCGTCCCATTCTATATTGGGTGTGAAAGACCGGCAATTTTGCTCAGAGGCCTCTTTATCAGGCTTGAGGTTCTTTTACGTGCCGTAAATCTACGACAGGGGACCACCGGCTTTACTTCCCTTCCGAAGGAAGCCGTGCTAAGGATTTTTACGCCCGAATGGTTTGAACCCGCGACTTCGGGAACTAGAGGCTAGCATGGTAACCACTACACCACGGAGGACGACTAGAATACATTGTTGAAGAATGGGTAGAGATAGTCATGTGAACGTAACTTTCAGATTATTATTACTATTATTGTTATTAAGGATTAGGACTAGGGGGAGGAGACCTTATAACCTCGGCCTATGAGGAACTTCTGTGCCTAAGCCCCTGACGGGGCCCCCTGGAGGGAGGGGTGAGGTGAGAGCAAACGGGACCAAGAGGCACGACAGGGCAGATGGCAGGGTCCCTATCTTTTTCCAGATTTAAACTCCCCGGATGGCAGCTGGTGAAACCGCCTTCACTCCCCCCTGCACATCCCAATGGGGGCTCGGGACGTAGAACACCTTTACCCCTGTCATGCAGCGTCGAGACTCCCGCCGACACTTGCAACACTGAAACAGCCAAGCACATGAAAGGTGAAGTGAAATGAGAATGGAGGTGAAATGGAGGGACAGGGAATTCAGTGGATGTAATGAACCTTTCCAGCATACCTCTAGCGACCCGGGGAAACCCATGGGTCATGAAGGTCGGCCGCGGGGATCGAACCCAGGACATTGACACCTCAGTCATCCCACTCGGGTTTTTAAGAGATAAGCCGCCATTGTTTAGTTCCTCCCTGTATTACACAGATAGTATGGAATCTTAAGACCAACATATAGCGACCCGCTTTCTAAACATTTGACTCTAACGTCTCTGTCCCTTGCACCTGTAACCAAATGTGAAATGAAACGCTTTAAATAATGCATCTTGTGAACGCGTTTGATGTGAACAGAATGTATTAAAAACATGGGCGTTCTGTGCCGTTATTGCAGGGAAGCGTGTGATGAAACTCGTCAAACTGGAATAGAAACCGCTAGGAAACTTATTTATTACTAACAATTGTCATGACCCTGTTTTGTTTTTTTTTACCTCCTACTCGTATGAATGAACCTGCGTTAGGCGATTGTTTTGTTTTTTAATACCGGATAAGAACGATGATTCAAAAAGAAAAAGTAGCTTGTCCAAATTTATGAGATGTTTTAAGGAGAGAGGCATGTAACGTGTTAGAAATTGCTAATTTTATGTTGGTACCGCTGAGGGTCCGCTCAGTCAATCTTGCCAACCACGTAGTGAGATATTTTTGTTACGTAAGTTAGCGGCAGTGGCGCCACTTTTCTCCCATATACGTGCTGAGACAGTTGTGTGAGGGGAAGGGCCTGAAAACAGGGTGCCATTTCCGGCTATACTGCCAAAAACGGTAACGCCGGCGACTCGCATTCGAGACGTCCCGGGTTCGATTCCGTGTGCTTTTTCTGGGATTTCCCGGGTCTCAGGCTAATGTCCCGAATTTCCTGTTTCTCTATTTCGTTCCATTAATAATTTCATTCATCCTTCACCCTGTTAGGTCTGTTTCAAAATTAGCGTGGCAGAGAAAAAGGATGCTCTCTGTGGAACTTGCTCCGTCCTTCAGCTTACGGCTGGTTGCCGGTGTATACCGACCGCTCCTTGAGGATGTTGGACCCTCTGTGCGGTCTGCCTTTCCGACTTTTGGGACGTCTCGGTCTGGAAACCGTATGGACTCTGCCATTGCTGTGCCGTCACTCCAGGTCACAGCCGCCCGGTGTCTCCTCTAACCTCCTCCCTCCCGGGGGTGTCCCCTTTTGCGGTATAGATACAATTTCACTGGAGCAGTGTCGAGCCTCCTCCGATATTCCACTTTACTTCACTAGAGACTAACGCTTTACTTCGCACAATAAGTATGCATCCAAAAAATTGATGTTCCGATTTCACCGGGAACCTGAATCCAAAAGAACATTAGAAAAAGGGCCTTGTGTGTGTCACCGAGGGATATGGCTCCGCGGTAACATTCATTGGGGAGGTTCCGGGTTCGGTTCCCGGCGAACGCTCACTCTGATCCGTGCGTTTTTTTTTCGTGGGTTTCCCGGGTCAGGCGAATGCCTCGAATTTCCTTCCTCTCCATTTCGTTCCATTAATAATTTCATTTATTCTTCACCCCGTTAGGTCTGTTTCAGGGTTGGAAGTGACGGTGATGGTGTGTCACCGAGGGGAAAGGACTACCCCTTGGGGGTGTTGGACCCTCTGTGTGGGGCGGGGTCCCCGGTCTGCCTGTCAGAGCGTCTCATTCTGGAAACTGTAGGGACTGCGTCATTGCTATGCCGTCACTCCCGGTGTCGCCCCCTTGTGGAGTATAAGCGCAATATCCTCATTCACTGGAGCAGTGTCGAGCCTCCTCTGATATTCCACTTTACATCACTAGAGACTAACGTTTTACTGCTTACATTAATTATACACCCAAAAAGTGGATGTTCCGATTTCAACGGAAATAGCTTCCTGGACCCAAAAGAAAAACAGAAAAAGGTCCTTTTTTGTGTGTCTTATCACCGAGGGAGATGGCTCCGCGGTAACATGCATTGGAGCGGTACCGGGTTCGATTCCCGTCGACCGCCCACTCTAACCTTGAGTTTTGTTGTTTATCCTGGTCGGCTAGGGTTTGGGTGGTTTCTCATCTACACGAATTTCTTTCCCTATCATTCCGTTGTCGGACAGATGGTGCGGTTGCTTGCTCGAAGGATGAGGACGAGAAGCGAGTTTAACGCGATGCTGGCTATATTCATCTCGTTGAATGAGCCGAGTTGCTTAGACATTTCTAAGATGAGATGTCCCCGTTTTAGAGGAAGATAAACTGCAGAGGCGACATATTGGTTCTTCGTGGAGCATCCCTATTGTCCTGAGATGTTGCTTGAACGCGCCGGGCAAGTGTTGCCTGTTTAATTTAATAAGGCAATCACTTATGTTCTTAAGCTCTTATAAGTTTTGTTTCCAGAGTTTCGGAACCAACTTTGAAGGATTGTTCTCTTCATCCAATCTTGACTGTAGTTTTAGTTGATTTGAGGTTTATTCCACAGAATGGTTCTGGACCTAAGAATGGAGCATAGGCCCCTTACTTGGCCAGAGAAGCTTTCTCATTGCCTTCAATACCTGTATGACCTGGTACCCAAGATGGATTAACTTTGTTGGTGGACGAGAGATTAAATAACTTTTGATCTTTCCCAGACCAGTTTTGATTTAAACTGGCATGTAGTCCGCTTGGTTATCAGAGTTAATATGAATCTGCTGTTTCCTGTGTTCTCTTTCACAGCACATTCAAGTGTGGCGATTATTTCTGCCTGAGGTATGGCTACTTAGACTCATATAGCGATAGGTTGCTCGAGGAAAAGAGTAGGTACTTCCCGTGTACACTAGAGGGCTACTTGTTCGACGGGTCGTTCATCGCCCCTCTCTAGGCAGATCCAGCAGTGTGACGCGCCTTAGAGCCTGGAACTGTTAGGGACTTCCGCGCGTCACTGGCACGTCTGCCTGCGGCCTGTACCCTCCTGTAGTTCTCTAATTTCCTTCCTATTGGCAGCCACAATGGATATAGTTATTTAGGTCTGAATATGCAAGGTGTCCCCCTCGGTTTTTTTTTTTTACACCCCTTCATTGTATCCTCTCTGCATCTCTCCCACTTACCTTTCCACTTTTCGATTTAGCATACTTCAGTTAAGCGGTGTTTTACTGCATTTAAACATTTAAATTCGAGTCCAAGTTGTTCACCTGGAAGGGTAGAGAAGTAGAGGCCCCTTTGTTTTTATCTATTTTACTTCTTGGTCCCTCGAAATGTACATATTTTGAAGTAAAATGGTATATATTTTGGTCGGAATACATTCTCTCCTTAGATAAGCCATAATTATGTGGTACTTGAAATATATCCAGCAATTGAACTGGTCACGACGCTCTCGTAAGAGGAATTCCGACATTTCTCGAAACAAAACACTTCCTGCTCGGGCGCGCAAGAAACAGCTGAAGTCACATTTATATGCAGGTGTTGCCGTAGCAACTGACAATTAATGATTCTCCACTTTTGTCGGATCTTGGTGCGAGTGGTTTTTGTTTTTACTTGTTGCTATGCGACCACAAACAAATGACAGATTAGTCCGAACAAATTACTGTCGAAGATGGGATACGGCGATAAGCGGGCCCATTTCTGAGGTGGGGCACCCAGAGTGAACCCAGAAGTGACCTTGTTGTGGGTCAGAAGGAATGACACCACAAAAACCCACAAGACATTTCCTCATGTGCGAGGTTAGGGTCCTTATAAGGAATATAACTTGACGTATTACCTACAAAGTGGATCCTGCCGAGATTTATAGCTACCACATGCGGAATTTCAGATACATACATACATCGCGACGACGATAAAAACTGGAACATCCACTATAAGGTGCCCAGGAAAACATAGGGCGATCTTCAGTAAGCCGTTATAACCGAAAACTTTAATACTTGTACGTTGAATAATGCACCAAATTCTGGTTTTTCACACAAAAAAAACTTCATTTCTCTGCCGTCTGTATTCCACCCAAAAACTTCTATGCAACCTGGCATTTCAAATCCAGCATCTTTCACAGATGTCGTATGCAGACAAACTCGAAATTTCACCACCATGTATACGTTCAATAAAATGTATATCATTAAATTTATGGCAATAGCCTATGAAGTCTTGTTTATTCGGAATGAATTTTGTGTAAACAACAAAACTCCAAAAAGTGTAGATGTTGTTAAAATTTATATCAAATAACTCTTTTTGTGGCATAAGCTATTTCTGAGATACCCGTTATTAACGATGAATTTTCAATAGAAGTGCTGTTGCTGCCCAGTTGTTTCTCGTGATGTCATGGAAAGAGTATGGAATTTCAAAGTCAGTAGGTAGCGACCCTCTTTTAAACATCTAACAATCACTTCTTGTACCTATTACTGTAAACGTTTGTCTCGATTAAGATGAAGTAGATAGAAAAATTAGATTATTTTTGCTGGGGGATCTCAAAACATGTAGTTTTGTGAAATCTCGTTAACGAATTTTTGCAAAGAAGACAATACTACCTTACAGTATCCAAAACGCCCACAGCTGCACAACGGTTCTGTCGATATCCCGAAGGTAAATGACACATACCGGCACGAACCCAGAACCTCGGGCTGTAATATGACGCCGCACCAGAGTGTAGAGTTGCCACTTCAAACGGTATTTCCAGTCAGACAAAAACGAACAATAGAAATGAAACTCGTTCCCCTGCTCATAAACGGCATTGAGACGATAAAAAAGAAAAACAAAAGACAGATTCCTTTATTTCTGGCACAAAACCGCAGAAAATGTGGCGAATTTCGTTTTCGGCGAAACAAAAGCGAAGCAGATGCCGTATTTCTTAATTTGACCGTGCGGAGAACCGGCTCACCGTTTATTATTATTATTATTATTATTGTGTGTGCTCTGGTACAACGTAACTCATAAAGTCGTATAAACATCAGACTTGTTGAGCATCTCAGGCATTCTTAGAGAATGCAACACCAAGATTTTAACCAAATTTCTTTACTGTAAACAACTATAAATTGTTTTTTTTTCTTATTTACTGTAAAATTTTTCTCGGGCGAGGCTCGCATTCGGGACATAACGGGTTCGATTCTCGTCGACCGCCAAGGTGTTCTCCCGGCGAAATATGGCTTTTCTTTCATTTCGTTTCCTTCTCATATTTCAGACACCAGAGGGCTACCTGGTTGAACGGTCGTTCATCGCCCTCTCTGGGTAGCTAAAACAGTGGAACGGATCTTCGAGTCTGCCTGCGGACGTAGACTCCTGTCATTTCTTCCTCCTGGGGGAGGCAGAGCACCACACCGCACGTAGTCCATGTGGCTTTGAACACGACCCCTTGGAGAGACGGATGGGGGCATACGAAGGGCAACTGGGTCTGGCAGACGACGTGCGCAAGCGTGGAAGTGGTCCCCTAACGTTTCCAAGCTCACTCACAAGCCCCTAACCCCGCTCCAAGAGCACCTAGAGGCCGAACACTGTCGCATGGTCCTTTAACCCTAAAACGGATGATGGGAACACGAATATCCTGGTAGAAGATGACCCTAGAAAGTCACGAAGAAGCCAAGACCAGAGTCTGGAGTCGAATCCGGGACCACCCGAATGCGAGCCTCCTGGTGGATGTCACTCTCGTTGTATAACCCCGTACCTATAAGCAAAGGCCCGGATTTCTGGTATTAACAAACGTTTAACGTTACCAAAAGCTTACATTTGTACGAGATAAAGTTTTTCTTCTTTTTTCTCTGTTTAACCTCCTCTTATGTAGGACTTGCAGGCGGATGCCTGGGGTCAGAGGCCCGTCGAGGAGCAGACACTTATGGATCAGACACAATATCCAGGATGGGCGATCAGGAAGGAAGTAGATGAAACGAATGATGGTGAAATGGAGCAGTTGATGGTGGGGGAAACCGGAGAACCCAGAGAAAACCCACTCAGACCCCCACATGCGGGTCCCTGGGATTGAACCCGGGCCGCCTCAGTGAGAGGCGAGCGGTCTAACCTCTCGGCCAGGGCGCCGCCTGACGAGATAAACTTCATTTTTTAAATTAAAGCCATGAAATATCGCGAAATGTTTTAAATTTTACGAAACCAACTTTAAAACGTGAAATATAGCAAAATGCTGCAGATATGTTAAGTTTTCATTGTTTATTTGTGCATTCTATGGTTAAGGCAGCCTTCAAGATGCTAGCAAGAGGAAGCACCAATATGTAACCTTTTTGAAACATAAACATGCTGGTGAAGCAAAGATGTTTCTGATTCCTGTGTTCCATCTGTTGTGTATGATGAGCTCCTCCAGTACTTCAAGCAACGGACTGACAGTCAGCTACTTTCAAGAGCTTTCAAATGATGACAGAAACCGCATTTGTTTTGAGGCTGCTTTTGTGAAAGAGCATTACTTCTGAGATTACTCGGTTTTTGGAGGCGTGTCAATATCCTGTAGCACACAAGCTTGTGCCAGCTTTGCTTGGTGAAGTGCAACAAGATCTTAACCCTGCAAGGATGAAACCAAGATGATGAAGCAGCATCAAATAGCTGGAGAACTGTTGGCACAAGATCCTGCAGGAAAAATCTTTTGCTCAACTGCCCAGCTTTTAGATTTATCCAATTTATTAGCACCAGTAGCCACGTGAGTCAGATTCCACTTCTGGAGTGCCTCTCTCAAGATGCAGCATTTCGTAAAGGATACCCGGCATCAGGACCGAGCGGGACATGGAACTTGAATTATTGAGGGGCTGATGTAGTATAATACCCACTCCAAATGTGGACAGCGAGAAAGCCTTTTCAGCATATACAAACTTGTCAGACAAGCGAACAAATTTACGCCCAGAAAATGTAGAAACAATGCTGTCTTTGTACTTTGATGACACTTTCAACTAAATTTTACTGTACTTGCTATGTATTTCTATGTGATTTTATTAATATAATTGTAATTATAATTATCTCAATAGAAAAGCAATACTTACTCCACTTGTGATTCCTTGATTCTTTATTTCACCGCTCTGAGTATTTTATTCCACCACTTTTGTTCATTTTATTTCACCACATACCGTATCTACCAATAAGGTGAAACTCTTAAATCTTGTAGATTATAACTGTTTTTTAAATCTCGTGCAGATATCTTTAGTGCTTCTTTTAGAATTTTTTTTTATGTGATCCACACACATAATTTTCTCTATCTTCTGTCGTTTATTAGTAGGTAAACAAATTATTCTTACTAAAGCTTATTTTTCTGTCTACTTCATTTTAATCCAAATAAACGTTTACAGAAATAGCTACATTACACATTTCGTTATAG
Organism: Deroplatys truncata; assembly: GCA_030765065.1. Taxonomy (NCBI): domain Eukaryota; kingdom Metazoa; phylum Arthropoda; class Insecta; order Mantodea; family Mantidae; genus Deroplatys; species Deroplatys truncata. The sequence goes on from CM060983.1 coordinate 14,977,712, forward strand.
AGAACAGCGATAGTCAAATGTTTAACAACTGAACGCTATATGCTGGCCATAAAATTCCATACTGTTTCCATGACATCGCGAGAAACAACTGAATGTTGAAAGGACTGACAAAGAATGACCAAGAAATGAACAATTCGAACCTTAAATAACGCATATCTCAGAAATAGCTTAGGACACAAAAAAAATTAAGTGAAATAAATTGTGTGTTTTAAAGAGCACTACTACACATTTTTTGTGTAGTACGTTTTCGTCTATCGCTTAACGTTTACCAGTTATACATTATACAAATGCAGATGACTTCGTAGGCTGTTTCCAGAAAATTCAAGATACACATTTTATTTGTCATATAAATATATTTAATACATGGTGTTTTAATCAACATCGTCATAGCCATTTTTAAAAAATTAAATATTTTGAAAAATCCTTTCTGTAAAGGGTAGTTGAGTGTTGGGGATTTTTTTTGAAAAATTTCGTGTCGTATCTTTGGAAGATACTGCACTTAAATATCAAGTTTGGTGCTTATCCAACTTTTCGTTTTTGAGATACGCTGTTCAGAAACACACACACACACACACACACACACACACACACACACACAGGTAACTATAAACAAACACACGAGATGCTTTCTCTAAAAGTTATTTAAATTCAGTGGACCTCAAAACTTAAATTTAAATCTCGTTATCGAATTTTTGGGTGGAATATAATACTCCCTAAATGTTAGAAAAAGCGAAAATGTTTTGGATAGTTGTCATGGACCTCAAAGCGTGTATTTGCGGTGAAATATCTATATGGAAGTTTTGGTAGGCAGTATCATATTTCACATAGTATATGCTTGGGCCTGAAAACATGTGTTTCACGTAAAATATTTATATCGAGTTTTGTTAACCAGTATTGTATCGTTAAGAGTATATTCATGGACCTCAAAACGTACTACCCTCCCATTTGCCATGAATACTTGGACAGGTGCGACGGGCGTCAAAAGATATTCGTCTTAAAGACTTGAAGGTGAAACTAATCGATTAGTTTTGACTATCCAAGTATAGGCGAAACCACTCGATAGCCGACGGCGCTGAAATCTGCAGCCATGACTCAAAGTGCGTCCAATACAAAACCCGTTATGATCATAATTAATGAGAACGCCGCTAGGGTCGCGGGGTTCAGACGAAAAGAAGGAAATTACTTGAGAGGCTGCCTGCAATGACTTTGTCTGATCGTATACATAGTCTGTGAGGACGAATTATGGGAACACCAGCAGAAATCTCCTGCTGCGAGTTGTTTATGATGCAACCATCAGCTGTTCCAGTGCCATCTGAAACGATAAGAGAGAGGCCCACTACCATATCAGCAGCATTTCAACTGCACAGTGATAAGGTAGCCTGAACGGCTTTGCCCGTCAGCATGCACGCATGAAACAACTTTAGAATTGCTGAGATTTTGTATATGTATTTATGGACATTTTGTCGACATAAATCAAATTTGATTGAAGTCTGTATAAGCAAGGATATCGAAACCCTAAAAAAAAAACCGATGTTGCATTTACATGACTCTCTCTACCCATTTTTCAAGAAACTATTCCTACAAAAGCCTATTTTTCTATCTACCCCATTTTAATCTCCATAAACCGTTACAGAAACAGCTACATTACACATTTCGTTATATAGAACAGCGATAGTCAAATGTTTAACAACTGGACGCTATATGCTGGCCTTCCATACTGTTTCCATGACATCGCGAGAAACAACTGAATGTTGACACGACTTTAAAAGTAAGGCTATGTATTGAACAATTCAAGACAACGCCTACAAAAGTCATTCAGAATAAAGAGGTCTTCACAGGCTGTTCACAGAAAATTTAAGATATTCCTTCATTTTATTTCTTTAATATCTTGAATATATAGTATTTTAATAAAAAAAACATGCCATTTTTAGAAAATAAGTTTCGAAAAATGCTCCATGTAAAGGGTAATTTGGGGTGAGGGGATTTTCTTCAAAATCTTCATGTCGCATCTTTGGAGGGTCTCAACTTATACCAAGTTTGGTATTTATCCGACTTTTCGTTTTTTTTTAGTTACACTGTTCACACACACACACACACACGAGCTCTTTTCTAAAAATGCATTTTTAGGACTCGAGAGGCCTCAAAACGCGTATTTCCAGTGAAATCGTGGTATCAAATTCTTGGCTAGAATACAATATTCCCCTACTTAGTATACGTAGTAGAGAAAGCAAAAAAGAAAAGCAATTTTGCAGTTGAGAAACTGTAAAGTATTTGACAATTCAAAACTATAAAAAGAGTATCTCGGAAATGGTTAATGCCACAAAAAATTGACAAATTGTGTGATTTAATGAGATCTACATATTTTGTACAGTAAATTTGTCTCTCTTATCCATTATACCAAGTACATTCAGAATAAAGAGGACTTAACAGAGTTTTCCCAGAAACATCCAGACATACGTGCACTTTATTTGTCATGTAAATATCTGAAATACATGGTCAACATTTTCCGTATAAAGATAGATTTGGGTGGAGAGATTTCCCGTGAAATCTCGATATCAATTTTTTTTTATGGAATCCTCTACTTACTGGAACACAAGTTGATCAAATTTGGATTGAGTCGTTTCCTGAGCTCCAGCACGTATATCTTCTTTAAGGTGTAGACGACAACAGATGTCTAGTTATTCCAATGACTAAACAAAATTTACCACCCCTATGGACCGAACACGTTCCACTCAAGCCGCTTGCATCAGAGAAAATAGTCACTTCATCCCTTCCAATGAATCTAAACAAACTTTTCATTCCCCGCGGATCGAACCCGTGTCCTTGAAACTACAGACAGATATATTTTTGGCAAGAAGGAAATGTTCCAGACCTAGGATACTTCCGTTAGGGATGACGGTCCTGCCGGGATTTGAACCGCGGACGTCCCGCCCATGCGATGAGCTTGGCCGCCCCTGTTACTTCCATCAATAGGTGCAGTCAACATAAGATGTCAGGGTGTTCGATCGCCCAGTAAAACAAAACAAAGTTTTCAACCCGCGGATCAAACCCGTATCCCTCGACCTCAGTGTTTGAACGCGCATTCTCACTATAAACGGCACCACAGGCGGTGATACTGCCAAGACATGAAATGATATTTGCTAACGAAGTATTTCATTTGTGGTTCTGAAAAAAAAACTATTTGTTAGAACTTCGCGGGTTATCGCCGCGTCAAGAATATAAAATTGGAGTTTTGGCCCTTGAGCATTCATGACCTTACAGGGGACTATCGTCCCGGCGGGATTCGCACCACGAACGTCACATTCACCACGTCGATAACTGAAGTCAACCGAAGGTTTCAGGATGTTCTGGCCATCTATTTGCACTAGATCGAACCCTCGCTCTATAAGTCTCGTCCAGTGATTCGAGGTGGGCACTCGGGGATCGAACCTCGATACTCAGACACACCGCCCCATGCAGGACTAGGGATGAACCGTATCTGACCATCCATTGACTTCAACCCTTGCGTATCGAACCCTAGTGCTCCTGGTGATGGATACGCCGCCACTACGTATACAGTCAACGGAAGATGCCAGGGTGTTCCGTTGCACTCCGTCGCGTCCAATGACCCCAAACAAAGTTTGCAACCCTTCCCAAAACATCCCCTTCTCGGATTGGTGGCTCGCCCCAGTTTTGTCGCTCAGCTTCGCCTAATTTCGGAAGAGTGCCGAAGTTGCGGAAGGCAATGTTAGGCAGGGTGAATGGTTTGGTTTCAGTAGTAGCAGAAACTCAGGCCCGCGAGGTGGAAACGCCGTACCGCGATGATGAGGTGACAGTCCGTGTGTGTGTGCACGTGGCTTTTGTTTCTCGCGCGACGATAAGGTAAGCGAGCGAGTGTAAACGTGTGTGATGTCTAGTGAATACTGCCAAATACCCGACTGTCAGATTTTATCGCAACAACAAGTCCATCCCAACCTTTACTTCACTAGTGTGTACAAATATTAAGTGTTTTTGTGTGTCTTTTTTCCTTTTTCTGTGATCAGCATAGCTAAAAAACGAAAATTCGTGTAGTTACCGCATTTGGGACTTAGTTTAGGAATCTTACAAAGAAGAAAGCGGAGATTTTTAAGGAATATCATCCGTGTATTGTACATTCACATGGAAAAACGTTCATTGTTGCTGATCAAATGTCACAAAAACTGCTGTTAAATCTCCTACCTGGATTGTTTTCTCAATGGATGAAAAGATTGTGCTTATAATAGTGTTTGTGAACAGCACAGCTACAAAAACAAAAAAAATCGAAAAATGCCAATAGCATATTTAAAACGACCAGCCTGTGAAAATTGTCGAAAATTACTGTAATAATATAGTTTTTCTGCAGTATTTCATTTTAGTGCTGTATAATGTACATACACTAAAATAATTGTTGTCTAATGCAGGATTCAGTTTTGAAGTGTAAAATCACAACTTTACCCTTAAAAGAAATTTCTTTTTTTCATTATATATATTTATTTATTTTTAGTTTTACTTCCAAAGCATATAAGTTCGTAAGATCTGTTGGTAACACAAAATTTAAATTTTGTTTCAAAATTTTGAAAACTGTACTGCAAGGAGATTTTTCTTAAGATCATTGAAAACGGAAAACTATGTTTTTTTTATCGGAAATTGCTTAAAAAATTAATTTGAAATTTTGTAACTGTAATACGTAAAAATAATGCAGAATTTACGAATTTCAAGGTTGGTTATCTTCATACCCCAAGAGTGCAAGGCAAAAGTTTTGGGGGAAAAATTTCGCAACAAAATTTGATAAAAATGACATTTGCGCAGTTGATAAATAATGATACATTTCCTCACGAGTGAATTTCAGTACGGTGATATTTGTGCCTCGTTGTGTCCAACTTTAAGCAGTAACATGGTAATATAAACATCTGAATGTCGCGCTGAGTTTAGAAGGCTTTGAAATATTGGGTGTGCTAAGGGAAAACTTCTGACGTACGTTTATAACACTCAGTGGTATAGTGTGCATAATTTGTATTTTTATATTACTGTGCAGTGTTTTGCGGTTATAATGTGATTGGTAAAGGGCAGAGATCCGCCCCCCCCCATGTTATTTTTAATTTGGAAGGAGTCAGATTTGGGTGTACTGTGAAATAAATTAAACAAATCTCTAGAAAGGTAAAATATCTCGAGCTACAAAAAGCGAATTTTACAAAGACTTAACGCTAATTCGATAACACTAAAACAATATACATTTTTCTTATGTTTGTGATATTTTGGCAAGCTGTGTTCTTAACCCTGAGTTAGTTACATTATCTGAAAAAGCGCAGGTTAAGCATTCACTAATTGCGTCGTTTATGCAACATTACTTCTCGTGTGTGTGTTGTAAATTGCAAGTATTTTATAAATGATGTTACGAAGTGACTGTTTGGGCTCAGAACGAAGTGTGTTTTGTTTTCACCGGTGAAGAGACTTTGATTAATTCCCGATATTGCACGTAAAGACCTTGGGAGTGTAAACCTGTTTATCGTAGGTGTCTTATGACGGAATTATTTGTGAGAAATTTGTGTGCTAATGGCAATGGAAGAATACCAAGAATCAGTAATGCCAACTGTCGTGTTTGTGTTCACGCCGAGCACATGTTCCTAACTGGGTCAGCACAAGTGTTCGCAAAAAGTGTTTTAAGTCCTTGTTGCACTCAGTGCTGCCAATATTTGCAAGTGTGTGACAGCTTCTCCGGCTGCCTCGTGTTCGATGCCTGAATGAAATTAATTTTAAGAAGAAATAAATGTAGTAGATGTAGGCTTAGCATAAAATTCAGGTGCGTTCGGGGCGGAAGCTAGGCTTCCGGTTCGATTTATATTCAAATAGTGTAATTTCAACCCACATTTTTCTTTTAAATGTTGAACAAAGTTTTAAAAAAAACAACAGCAACAGATACAAATTCAAAATTCCACCAATAATTTTAAACGAGCGCACTGAAGGATACATACACATGGGTTACAAAAACGTTAATGACTTCTAGCTTTTGTTTTAGTTGCTTACCTTCAGCGAATTTAATGGTCATGAACCACTCAAAGTTGAGGTTAATTATAGCTGGCTCCCCTCCTCGAGAAAACTATCAGTTTGATTGTCTATATAAAAAAACTACTAAATAGTAATTCTTCTATCCAAGTTAGGTATGTGCCTAGAAATGGTTTCAAATTAGACGGTATGTAGGATGCGGAAACAACATTCTACTTTTTATATCACATCTCGGAAAGTTATTTGATCGTAAATTGCATACTTTAATTACGTCTAACATGCTTTTGCGTATCACTTACGACTTAACAGTTACTGTATGTATTCATCTCTAGCAACCAAATTAACCAAATGACCCTTTTTAATATGCAGAAGGAACCAGGCGATTTTCATTATTTTTCATTTGAATCTTAGTTTTATAATTTTTAGAATAATGCACCTAATGTTCATCAATACGTAGTGTTAACAAAAGTATTTTACCTCATTTAGTTATAAAAAATGGTTTTGATCCGACGGAGGAACTATCAATGTTCTTACTGAATTTCGTTTAGATGTATTTCTTTGTGGTTTAAATTATTACACCTTCTTGTAATGTCATATCTGATACACGTGATAAACATTTTAATTAAAACCACTAAAGCCAGGTTTAAGAGAGTTTGCTGTTCAAGGGCACACACGCTGAAGTCTTTCTATTTTTTTTTAATTCAGGGGCCTTAGAACGTACGTTTTTTTTTGGTGAAAAACCTATACAGAAGTGTTAGGTGAATGCAATAATTACGCTACCTTAGGTAAGCAGTAGGAAAATAGCATCTTTTGTGAAATTACCGCCATGTCATGAAAATATAGCAGTTTCTCCGTGTAACAAGGTATTTTGTACCGAGTTTAATGCGGCAAGTTACCGAACGCTCCTTAAAGTACGTGGAAGTAAGACTGCGATCTGGTTTTGTGCATACTGGTCAGAAACGAAGCGAATTTTTTGCCATTAAATTGTAAGTAAAATTTACAACGTGAAGAAACTGTTGACACCATTATATAGAGCTGCGATAAATCGAAATGTTGCGAGGTTTGCAGTGGGCTAGTATCGACCCAGGTCTTGCTAGTGATTAATGGCGAACATTTCGCAGTTAAATCTTGCAACGAGGGGAAACCGGTTTGCAATTTTAAATTTTGCAACCCTAGGGCTCGACCCTTCTGCAAGAGCACTTGGCGAATCGCACCCTCTCTGCGAATAAATTGCAAACGGCATACACCGCCGCGGCAGGTTTTCGCATGCAAAATGTAAACCAGTATTACTTTTTTTTGCACATCTGTTGAATTGCGTTTTAAACCGCGTCCGAATTTTGTAGTTTAACATACCTACTGATAAAGCTGAAGTTAGAATAGTGTAAAAGTTCCCCATTATACCTGTTAAATGGGGAAAATTGGCAAACGTTTATAAAACTCTTGATATTTAGTTAGTGATAAAATAATGTCCAATTAAAGTAAAATAAACCGAATAATGTGAATTTAATTAAAACTGAACACCCCCTAAAGAAATTATTTGTCTGCGCTTTAAAAAATTGTAGCAGGCAGATTAATGGATAGAAAAAAAATATTTTAACATAAAGATCAAATGGTAATACAGTTTACGTGTTTTGGAGTTTTTTTTAAATCGCTCATTTTATCAGTTTTATAAAAAAAATTAAAAAATATGCTAAAATTACAACTCTTTTGTGCGTGGAGTTTTCAAAATTATCTTACTTGCGTTGAGTAGAGCAATTGTTTTATACTTTCTGTACTACATAAGTAGGGAAAGTATTCCATTCAAAAACTTGATACAGAGTTTTCACCGGAAATACATGTTTTGAGGTGCCCTGAATCAAAATAAAGCACTTTTCGAAAAATGTCCCTGTAAGTCTGTGAACAGCATAACTCAAAAAAAAAATAGTCGGGTAAATACCAAACTTCCAAGTATGCGACACGAAGATTTTCAAGAAAATGCCCCACCCCAGACTACCCTTTGCATGGAACATTTTTCGAAAATTTTGATTTTCCCAAAACTGGCTCTAACGATTTTTATTAAAATATCATATGTTTAAGATATTTTCATGGCAAATTAAAAGTATATCTTGAATTTTCTGGGAATGCCCCCAAAAGTCCTCTTCATTCTGAATGAATTTTGCCTAACTGGTAAACCGTAAGAGAGAGGCAAAATTTTACTGCACAAGGAATGTAGATCTCGTTAAAACACAATTTATGTCATACACTTTTTTTGTGGAATGAACCATTTCCGAGATATTCCTTGTTATTTGTTTGAATTTTCCATTATGGGAATTCGTTATTGGTTTTTTGTCCTGGACATGCAAAGAGAATGGAATGCTCCACATAGCAACCAGCTCTTAAAACATCTGACTATCACTTAAAGCCTACCATATTCCCCTTGCAGCACCTACAAGAAAATTAGCAAATGTTTATCTCGATTAACAAGAAGTAGATGGAGAATAAGCGTTTGTAAAAATAGTTTGTACAAGAGTAGAGAAAGTCATGTGAGTGCACACATCAAAATTTTTGTGTATTGCTTGATTTTGCGGTGAAAACAGGATTTTATTTGACGGAGGAATAAATTTTCCACGTATTTTTCAAAAATTTATAAAACTGATAAAATGAAGGATTTGAAAAACCGTCTGCATTACCATTTGATATTTATGTCAAAAAATTTAATATCTATTATTTGGCTGCTAGAATTTTTTGAAGTGCCGACCATTACTTTCTTGAGGGGGTGTATATATAGCTTATGTGGAGTTGAATTTCATTTTATTAAATTTTGCGAGTTATAAAATGGTATTTTCGACTCTTCAACCGGCATTTTGCTCCAGGCCACCCATCTATACGTTTGCTTCAATCACATTCCATTCATCGCCTGTAGTATTCCAGCAACAAAATTGGACGGTAGGAGCAATTAATTTTTGGCGCTGCCAACTGTCCATATTGATTAGAATTTAGAATTTGAAAAACGTTCCATTAACACTGCCTGGATTATACGTCAATAAAGTAAAACCTTTTTAGATAAATTTGAAAAGAAAAGTTCAGATTTTACAAGATGATTTTAAGTGATGGGCGGCCTTATATTTACGCACACTGCAGAAGCGACTGCTGACTTGCATACAATACTGTAATGTGTTTGTATCAAACAGTCGCGGCCTTCGTAATGTGTCTTGTTTGAATTCACCATAGTATCACGTTTCTCAGTTGTTACCATTAAATTTTCAAAACGTAACATCGTACAAAAAATATATATTTGCGCAGTGGTTTAGAAAATATAGAAAAACGGTAATATTAAGGAAATAAAATAATTTTTAACCAACAAGTGAAGATTTCCTTTCGTTTTTCACAAATTTGTATCACGTTTTAATTATTTCGATACAAATATTCTTTGCGTTAACATTTTGTAATTTAATTAGGGATTAATTTATTAATGTAATTTTAAAATACTAAATCATATATTGGTTTATACGAGGAAGCGCAATGAAAGGCAAATATCCAGGTAGATCCAAAAAAACTACGAACCGGCAGCGCAGTGTTTTTCCTGTCCGCGTCCTCGGCGCTCGTTGCCGTCCCGCTATCACAGAAAGGCGCGGATGAAACCATACAACATTTTAAAACTACTTTTAAACGCTTTACTTACCAACTTTATGAAAGGAGGTGCTGAAATTGGTCACCGTCGTTGTCCATACATTTTTGGCACCTCTTTAGGAAACTATCCATCACTCGTCAATTTTTTTTTCGAGCCAACATTGAAGCCCGTGCATACGTGAATACGATTTTTGCCCCGTTTTTATGGAAGCCAGGGAGCGTGATTTTGCCTTTCTTGAACAACACTTTGCAACAGCTTATACGGCCAGTATTTCGATGAGAAAAACTGAAAGTGTGTTTTAGGATAGAATTATTAGTTCAGATGTTTGGCCCTCTCGGTCCCTCGACCTAACCCACTCCGATTTCTATCTCTGGGGTAACTTAAAACAAAGTGTACAACACAAACCCACACACCCTGGAAGAATTAAAACAAAATATCTGCTAGGAAATTTCTGAACGTGAACTACGGCATTCTGTATTAGCCAATTCATCTGAATTTCAAAATCTAATGTATTGCATTCATATGACTTTCTCTAGCCATAAACATTAATTTCTATATACTTCTCCTAAAAATAGTTTCATTACAAATTTCTATGTTCGTACAAGCGGCATACAGAAGACTGAAGTGACAGTTATATCGTTAAATGTTGGCTTTGAAACAAAAGAATGCTGACACAGCACTTAAAAATATGAAGTGTTGGAAAATTGAAGTCAGTAGCAATAAATATCTCGGAAATGGATAAAATTTCTGTAGTTTAAACCTCGTTTATGATCATATCAGGAACTTTGATTTTAGAAACAACTGGGGGTTTTAAAATTCATTTTATTCGTTTTTTCCCCCCATTAAAGAGTCGCATTCACTCCCGTATTCATACTTCCAGACTCTGGGAGGTTAGGGAATGATTCTAATTCCTTTACCCCGTTCCAGCAGAGAATCGAATTCGGGACTATGGCGTGAGAAGTCAGGATATAAATTGACATAAATAGTGTCTTTTTAACGAGGTCATTCCTAGAAAATTTTCAATTCTCTGCAGATAATATGTGAAACATACGGAATTGCAATCAAAATAATTAGAGCCATTTTTAAGGAAATGAAGATTAACCAAAAATTTTCCATTTAAAGGATAGTTTGGAGGGGGGGCTTAACTTCCTGTTGTGGATATATGGTAAAGTAAAAATGTAAGTATTATACATATATGAGAATTTGGGCCCCTTTATTTATTTTATCTACTCCTTACCTATAGCAAGTCGAGGAAATACAACCCCCCCCAAAAATAATAATGTTTAAAAGGTCCGTGTGTAGGTAGTATATATTTCAAAATCCAAAAGTTTGTTAAATACCAAATTTGGCAATTAAGTTCAGCGTCCTATAAGCATTTGACGCGAAGATTTTCAAGGAACCCCCCCAGTTCAAATTACTCTTTACATGTAAACATTTTTGTTATTTTTATTTTCTCAAAATTGGCTGTAACTATTTTGATTAAAATACCACTTCTTTAACATATTTACACGACAAGTAACATGTATATTTTGAATTTTTTGAACAGCCTGTGAAGTCCTCTTCATTCTGAATGACTTTTGTATAATTGGTAAACCGTAAGAGATAGACAAAATCTTACTACACAGAAAACTTACTTCTCGTTAAATCACGTAATTTATGTCAAATACATTTTTTTGGGGGGGGGGCGTTAACCATTTCTGAGATATTCTTTATTGTAGATATTCTTGAATTGTGAAATACTTTATACCCTTATTCCTCCTTCCCCCACCTCGTGGTTGGACAGAGAGAGACAATTTCAAAGGCATCACATGTGGACCAACTCTTAAAACAGTTGACTATCACTTAAGTCTGCTGTTTACCCACAAGGAAATATGTGTTAAAACCGTTGCTACAAATATTCATCTCGATTAACATAAAATAGAAAGAAAGAAAACTTTGTAAGAATAGTTTGTTGAAAAGTGAGAAGGTTTATTTATTAGCTCCACGTATAGACGCCAATTTGAAGTAGATCGTTTTCTTTACGTTATTTGCACCACGCTTTGGGCGTCAATTTGAAATAGTATGTATTGTAGTTCAGCTGTTGGGGAGCCGAACTTGAAGTTTGTTTGCAACCGCACGTATGGTACCCGGTTTCCGGTAGCCTTCGCCCCAAGTGTACTTTCAGGTGCCTTTGCCCCAAGTTTTAAAAAAAATATTAACTTTGTAATTTGACTGTCTCTTTAAGTATTATATATTTATGTTTGCCTCGGCTGCGTCAGTATTATTGTTAGAGACACGTTTCTCTTAGCAGGGTTGTGATGCGACAAGAATGTAGGTTTACACAGATTATAAGTTTACTTCACTCCTTTTATTAATGCGATACGATTTAAATAACACTTCACTGATATAGAGAGAGAGCTGTGAGATTCTTTTATTAATTAATTACACTTTTTAACACGTAAACTTATTTTTCGTCTCACATGAATACGTATTATATTTCTTGAGGACACTTTTTGCGTCTGGTTAGTAACGCTGTCCGCAGGCAACTGAACTCTAAATTTGTAACATTTTCTCCTTTTCAGTTTCTGATTGGCTAATCCTACTCCAATAGAATACCTTCATTTAACTAAATCTTTTTCTGGTTGTTATTTTTATAAACTGTCACTAAAATTATATTATTGTTACTCCAATAATGACTAATAGCATTTAAAGTTTCAAATTTATTATTGCCTAAGGTTACCTCATTGTTAGCAACTTTTAACCTATTATTCTCACAGCTCCTACATTATTAAATTACGTAATACATTCACATAACATTATTAAACATGTTTACAATAATATAAACATATACAATGACTGTAATATACACTTTTTATATATTGTTAAATACACATTTTGCGTATTGAATTATAGTATATATAATCAGACAAATCATTTTAGTGTTAAAAATACTGCCTCAAGAGTGTGTAGAGAAAGTCATGTGAATGTAATATAAGATTTGTTTCCCCAAGACCTACAGTTAATGTAACCTAAGCAAAAGGACAAGATAGCTGAAGAGCAGAGCAAAGTGTTTTCATGGCCTCCTGAAGCAGCAGCCACATGTGATATAAAAACAAAAGAGCGAGCGACGTCGTCGTCGTCATAACAGAAATACACAGAGGCAGCCTTTGAGAGCAGCAGTTGAATATTTTGCTCCTTGTTCTTTGAGTCAGAGAGAGAGAGAGGAAGTGTTTGGCCACACACCAAGGGCGATTTCAAATGTCACCTTTCCTAATGAACTTCCCAGCGGCTACATGCAAGACTTATCTTCTCATTTGGCCGCGGAATTGCATTTCTCCGGTTGCACCAGCTCTGATTAACTTATTAACCCAGGTTAACATTTATATTAACTTTAGATTATTCAAGTTAATAAAATAGGTGACGTTATCTGGTGGGTTCAATTCTCAGCAGGGAGTAGGTAGGTAATTAGTTCTTACCCTGCCTAGAGTCCGAAAATTATCAAAGTGCGAGCGAACGTAAAAGGGAATAAAACCAGACAGTATGCAAATTAAAGGTGGTAATAACAATGGCACACTTTAACGTTAACAGAAAGTTTTGAGGGTAGTATGGATTTATTTTTGCTAAATTGATGTTTTGAAACTAAAAATCTACAATTTTCAGCGTGAAAGTTTTACAACACCGTGAAAGCGTTATACAAAGACTGCACCAAAAGAAAGTGTCCCAAAGGAATTAATTTTAAATATTTAAAACAAATTTTTGAAGATGTTGGTCATTGAAGTAACTTATGCTTTAATATTTTGGAGAAACTTGTGAAAAAAACCTGTCGTGAAATGCGTATTGTGCGCGGTAAATGTTTGAGATTTAGTTGATATCAACGTACTTTTAAAAACCGCATCAAATTTTATTCACCAACTTTCACAATGCATTGGCCTAAGTAGTTGCAGATCGCGTTTGCGTGGAAACGCGGTTTCTAAAACAGAGGCGTTTGCCTTAGCTTTGCGCTCTGCGTGTTACCATGGAAACGCTATGGCTACAACAAAGAACAGCCGCCTTGGTTCAGCACTTTACCATGGAAACCCATGTCTGGAACAAAGACAATCAGCTTGGTTTAGCACTTTACCCATGGAAACGCTATGTCTAGAACAAAACACAGTCGCCTTGGTGTAGCACTTTGCATTGGAAACGCCATATCTAGAACAAAACACAGTCGCCTAGGTTTAGCACTTTGCCATGGAAACGTCATGTTTAAAACAAAAGACAGTAGAAGAGCGTTAGTTTAGTACTGCACATAAAGTTACCATGGAAACTTCGTGTCCAGAACAAAAGACGGTCGCGTTAGTTGAGTACTGTACATTTTACCATGGAAACGCTGCGTCCAGAACAAAAGACGGTCGCATTAGTTTACTGCTGTACATTTTACCATGGAAACGCCGCGTCCAGAACAAAAGACAGTCGCATTAGTTTACTACTGTACATTTTACCATGGAAACGCCGCGTCCAGAACAAAAGACAGTCGCATTAGTTTACTGCTGTACATGCTACCATGGAAACGCTGCGTCCAGAACAAAAGACGGTCGCATTAGTTTACTGCTGTACATGCTACCATGGAAACGCCGCGTCCAGAACAAAAGACGGTCGCGTTAGTTTACTGCTGTACATTTTACCATGGAAACGCTGCGTCCAGAACAAAAGACGGTCGCATTAGTTTACTGCTGTACATGCTACCATGGAAACGCCGCGTCCAGAACAAAAGACGGTCGCGTTAGTTTACTGCTGTACATTTTACCATGGAAACGCTGCGTCCAGAACAAAAGACGGTCGCGTTAGTTTACTGCTGTACATGCTACCATGGAAACGCCGCGTCCAGAACAAAAGACGGTCGCGTTAGTTTACTGCTGTACATTTTACCATGGAAACGCCGCTACCATGGAAACGCTGCGTCCAGAACAAAAGACGGTCGCATTAGTTTACTGCTGTACATATTACCATGGAAACGCCGCGTCCAGAACAAAAGACAGTCGCATTAGTTTACTGCTGTACATATTACCATGGAAACGCCGCGTCCAGAACAAAAGACAGTCGCATTAGTTTACTGCTGTACATATTACCATGGAAACGCCGCGTCCAGAACAAAAGACGGTCGCGTTAGTTTACTGCTGTACATATTACCATGGAAACGCCGCGTCCAGAACAAAAGACGGTCGCGTTAGTTTACTGCTGTACATATTACCATGGAAACGCCGCTACCATGGAAACGCTGCGTCCAGAACAAAAGACAGTCGCATTAGTTTACTGCTGTACATGCTACCATGGAAACGCCGCGTCCAGAACAAAAGACGGTCGCGTTAGTTTACTGCTGTACATATTACCATGGAAACGCCGCTACCATGGAAACGCTGCGTCCAGAACAAAAGACAGTCGCATTAGTTTACTGCTGTACATATTACCATGGAAACGCCGCGTCCAGAACAAAAGACGGTCGCGTTAGTTTACTGCTGTACATATTACCATGGAAACGCTGCGTCCAGAACAAAAGACGGTCGCGTTAGTTTACTGCTGTACATATTACCATGGAAACGCCGCTACCATGGAAACGCTGCGTCCAGAACAAAAGACAGTCGCATTAGTTTACTGCTGTACATGCTACCATGGAAACGCCGCGTCCAGAACAAAAGACGGTCGCGTTAGTTTACTGCTGTACATATTACCATGGAAACGCCGCTACCATGGAAACGCTGCGTCCAGAACAAAAGACAGTCGCATTAGTTTACTGCTGTACATATTACCATGGAAACGCTGCGTCCAGAACAAAAGACAGTCGCATTAGTTCAGTATGAAACGCGTTGCTGTTGATCCGAGGTGGTATATTTGGCAAGTTGATATGCGCGCCCGTTTCCCGATGTGTGGAAGAGATAGCAGGAATGCGGCGTGGACTGTTCGTTTATGTGGCGGAATGAAAATGGGGCGTTCTTAATGGCTTCTTTTGTAATGAAAAATGTATTTTGTCTAAAGATTGCAAATGGAATGTGACGAATGACAAATCTGAGCACCTGTTGACGACGTTACAACAATAATAATTGTTTCATAAATAACGCGACACGGTTGTAAAAGTCAGGGAGTTTTATTCAGGAATTTCGGGCGCGATAACACCTGGAAACTTGCCATCTCGCAATGTGAGCGAATAATCGATAAGAATCGATGTGTGCCAACAGCTTCTTCTTCTTATCCCCCTTTCCTCAGAGGTATTTGCTGGTGACCCAATGGCCAACGCAGGTGTTGTTCTGAAAGCAGGAAATTATTCCTGGTTTCATTCACATCCTACTCTATTCTTCAGTCCTCTCGTCTCTACATATCAACCTCTCTCCTTTTCCATTCACTAAGCGGTTTGTTTTCACGCCAATTTCTTTTTCCTCTCCTTGATCACTTTTTAGCATTATTCTTCTTTCCCCAGTCTTTCTTAAGTTGATTATTGTTTTATTTGTTCATTTACTGAGAGAGATGAGGCTCCGGTTGGACTCCCGTCGACCGCTCACTGTGACCTTGGGTTTTTCATTGGTTTCCCTGGTCGATAGGTGAATTTTGGTGCGGTTTCTCTTATACAATTTCCTTCCCTTCATTTAGCTTTCATTTCGTTTCCTTCTCATGTTTCAGGCGTGTTTCTAGGTTTTGTGGCGTTAGGCGGTGCCGGACAGACGGCGTGGATGCTTGCTCAAAGGAAAGAGTATTCCCGTGGACACTAAGTGGGCTGCTTGGTTGTCGGGTAGTTCACCGCCCTCTCTAGGCAGCTTCAGTAGTGAGACGGATGTTCTTCGTCGGAAACTCTTACAGACCTCCGCGCGTCTGTGTCCATTACTCTCCTGTGGTTCTTTCACAGTGGAAGGTCTCAGTGCGCGAGGTGTCACTCTCCGTTTTATACCTGTCCACTCCACACATCCATTCTCCATATTCGCAGTCAGATCTTTCAATTTGTTGCTTTACTTCGTCGCAACATCCAAGCTTCTGCACTCCAGGTTCCTTTACCATTTGTTTGACAACCCCTATACACTGGATTCCTGGGGTAGTAAAGTATTATCGTATCAAACAGAAATACCAATGAAGGTGACCGTACACTTCACAAATCTTACCTGAACGTGACCAGAACCGCTACGATGAGGAATTTTGACCTGGGAAGTAAGAAAGAAGCCTTTGAAGTTGAACATTCCCGAAATCACTGCCTGCCACTAGGTCACGCTCTGTAACAAAAAGTGTTTGTAATATTTTACGGGCGGTTCGGTCTTAGTTACGGGGAACTGATGGTGTTTGTCTTGGATGTTTCCCAAATTCTCCGCTGGGTTCGTTCTGACCAATAAACCCAATTTGGTGTAAGCCATCATGGATTTACTTTACACTACATTCGGTAGATTCATATAAAAAGTTAATTCTTCTAACCTTCGTTACGTTTCAAATTAAACAACAAAGTTTCAACAGCATTCAAATGTTTATTCTTGGTAACAAGCTCTGCAATGGAAAAATATGCCAATATTTCAAGCATGTCCGTTAGGTGACGTCTAGGAAAGCTCTAAACTTGCAAAATGGAATATTTCGAAAATGGCTAATGCTACGAAAAAAATTGACACAAATTTAGTATTTTAATTTTTGGTGTAGAAAGTGTGTGTATCTCTTAAGCTTTTCTTCTTAAAAACGGACAACTCAAACAAAGAAGGGGAAATTTACAGAATATTTACAGAAGATTCAACATATACATTTTATTTTTCGTGTCAATATATTAAACCTTTCAGAAAATAAAAAAATAACAGACAAAAAACCTTTGAAAAATATCGACTTTTATGTTTTTGGATGTCTGCACAGACATTTAATCAGATAACACGTTTTGAGACAGGAGAGAGATAGAGAATACATAACTAAAATATATCATGTTGCATTCACATGACTTTCTCTACCTTCTACCTCTTATTAGTGGCTATACAAACTTTTCTTACTCAACTTTATTTTTCTATCTACTACATTTTAATGAGTTAAATCTTTACAGAAACAGCTACATTACACATTTCGTTATAGATACAAAGAGAAGAGCGATTGACAGGGCCGATGAAGACCAAGTATTGAACAATTCGAACCCTTAATAACGGATATGTCTGAAATGGCTTATGCCACAAGTAAGTTGTTTACAATTCGTTGTTTGTTTTAAGCAGATCTACAATTTTTGTGTAGTACGTTTTCGTCTATCACTTCGCGTTTACAAGTTATACAAGATTATACAAAATTCCTTAAGAATGAAGAGGACTTCACAGGCTATTCCCAGAAAATTCAAAATATACATTTTATTTGTCGTGCAAATATCCTAAATATATGCTATGTTAATCAAAACGCTAGAGCCGGTTTTAGAAAATAAAAAATGTTGAAAATTGTTCTATGAAAAGCGTAATTGCGGGTAGGAAGCTCTTGAAAACCTTCTTATCCATCTTTTGAAGATACTGAATTTAAATACCAAGTTTGGTATGTATGCTACTTTTGTTCTTAGAGTTATTGCCTGGTCACAGACACCATATTTCAAGGTTATAACACAAATATTTTCACTAAAGTAATTCACCCTAAATTATGTTTTAATGGAAAATTATCATTTTTATTTTCTGAAAAATATCTTTCACGATTTTTATTGGAATATACGTAAGATATGGCAGATGAAATATATACCTTGTATTTGATGTAAAACCCTGGCAGATAAACTAGTATAGCTCATAAAAATACACGGTTTCTGTCATGTATTACATCCAAAAGTTCGATGTCGAGATTTCACCGGAAATATGTGTTTTGAGACCCCTGGAACTCTCCTCCCCCAAAAAAAAGCATTTTTAGAAAAAGGCCTGTGTCTGTGAACAGTATAACTGAAAAGGAAGTTAGTTAAATACCGAATTCCTACTTAAGTTCAGTGACTTTCCAGGATGTGAAACGAAGGTTTTGAAGAAAATTGTATTTACCTCAAACTACCCTTTACATGGGAAAAATTTGTTTATGTATGATTTTTTTTTATAAATGTGGTAATGATAAAATACTAGTAACGGAGCCAGAAAATTAAGTCGTTTGTTATGTATAGGGGTCCATTTTTTTAAACAATTGTATCAATTGTAATTATAAATATGAACGAATTTTGAGTTGAAACATGTAAATAAATCAATTTTATATTCACAGATGATGCAGCAGTTGTAATTAAAATTAATATAGGATGTTTTGCGTATTCGTAGCAGCAGATGTGTTGTGACATCAGAATCAACGACCTGGTGAAGTATTTGATATTACTGCTGCAGGACATTTTACTTCACTAGTGATGTTCTAAACTGCGAGTTACTGCACTCGTTTGGAAACACTCACCTTAACATGGTTGTACCAGCGCCGACTAAAATATAGCGCTACTAGTGATACGATTAGGAACTATCTCGTTCTCGCCAACCTATAAAGGTGCTATTATTATTTTAACGGAGCTATTTTTGCTATTAATTTTTACATTTTTAGCTAGAGGATTCGAACCCCCACCCCCGGCTACGCCTCTGTAAAATAAAATATATTTAAGATATTTACATAACAAATAAAGCGTATACATTGAATTTTCCGGGAACAGCTTGTGAAGTCCTCTTCATTCTGAGTGATTTTTGTATATCCGGTAAACTATGAGATAGGCAAAAATCTGATTTGTTACTCTCACATGACTTTCTCTACTCTTGTAGAAACTATTTTTACAAACGCTTATTCTCCATATGCTTCATGTTAATCGAGATATCGAGATGTTAATCTTATTGGTAATTTTCTTGTAGATGCAAGGGGAATATGGTAGCTTTTAAGCGATAGTCAAATATTTTAACGCTGGTTGCTATGTGGCGCATTCCATTCTCTTTGCATGTCCAGGACATAAAAAAATGAATAACGAATTTGAGAAAAAGTATAAGTATTGGAAAATTTAAGGGAATAACAAGCAATATCTCGAAAACTGTTCACTCAACAACAAAAAAAAATGTATATGACATAAATTGTGTATTTTAACGCGATCTACATTTTTGTGTATTAAAATTTTGTCTATTTCTTATGGTTTACCAGTTATGCAAAAGTCGTTCACAATGAAGAATACCTTTGGAGACATTCCCAGAAAATTCGAGATATACATTTCATTTGGCATGAAAATATCTTAAACTTATGATATTTTAATCAAAATAGTTAGAGCCATTTTTGAGAAAATTAAAATTTTCGAAAAATGTTCCATGTAAAGGGTAATCTGGGGTGGGGGGATTTTCTTGAAAACCTTCTTGTCGCATCTCTGGAAGATACTGAACCTAAATACCAAGTTTGGTGTTTATCCAACTCGTTTCTGAGTTATGCTGTTCACAGACAGACACACGGACATGTTTCCAAAAATGCTTTTTTTTTGGATTCAGGGGGTCTCAAAACATATATTTCCAGTGAAATCTCGGTATTGAGTTTTTGGTGGAATACAGTACTTCTCCTACAATACGTAATAGAGAAAGTAAAAATCTTACTGCACAAGAAATGTATGCAATTTACAATGGTTTGAATTCTCAAATACTTTCACTTTTTTCAAGTGGTAAGTCGCCATTCATCGTTTCTGTTCGTCATGCAAAGAGCTTGGAATTTGAAAACCATCACATAGTGATCTGCTTTCTAAAAAATAAACTATCGCATTTAACAAATGTATTCTTCTTATGTGTTTAACGAAATGTATAATCAAAGCTTATCTCTGTGGATAGAAGTATATGCTTTTCTAAGAATAGCCTGTGCAGAGTGAGTAGAGAAAGTCATGTAAATGCAACGCACCATTTCTTTTTCGCAGTCAGCAGTAATGATATAAATATTTGAATGCTGTTTCAGCATGTTGTAGGTGTTTGAAACTATAAACGAGAATATTTTATTTGGGAAAAGGTTTATGTACTGCTGTCAAATTAAACACAATTTAAAACCAACTTAAGATTTATGAGTTTGGTTTTATAAAATAATATTGTACTGTAATAATTGTTGAAGCTTGTATAAGGCAACAGCTAAAGTCAGTCGTTATGCTTTTGTTTTAGGTCGGGCTGTGGACGCCATGCTCTCCCCTCATCAGCAACAGAACGGCGATAACATCGAGGAGCGCCACTACCAGGAGATGGAAGAAGAGGAAGAGGAGGAAGAAGAGGAGGAGGAGGAAGCGATGATGATGACAATGTCGGAGGAGGAGGAAGAGAACACCAGTTGCTCGGATACCAATACCAACACCGGCACTCCCAACACCACCACGGTGACCGAGGAACCGCGCAGAAACAAGCGCAAAAACTTCCAGCCCAGGAACATTCACATTGGCAAACAACCCTCGACCACGGCCACGACGGACGAGTGTGATAGTGACCCCGAGGACGAGGTCTCTCATCTCCAGAAACCCCTGGACTTGAGCGACAACTCCTCGACACAACAACAACCCCCTCACAGCAAACACAGGCGGAAACCGCCCCCTCAGATGGTCACGAGGGTTAACAACCACGTGGGGCTGCCCACGACATCGGCGACACCCATGGACCTGAGTTGTGGTAGCACTCGGGATGGTGACGACGATGTCATCATAGAGCACCACTCGCAATCCCATCACAATCACCACCGGGCCACTCCGATGTCGCTGTATCATCCGGATGCCTCAGCCATGAAGGAGTACGCGGAGAGCACGATGAAGGAACTCTTGAGCATATACGGGCTCAGTAACACCGACATGGCTGAGACCATCACCAAGAATGTGCCCATGTCCAACTTCGCCTCCGGTGAGTACAACAGTGCATTACTGCATGTTTCAACTCATTGGCTGAAATGTCGCGAATGCCTTCTCATTGGCGAGAACTCTTGTCAAATTGTTATGGATAGAAACCTGGGATTTGTATACTTTGTTCTCAAATTCTTCAGCAGCATGGTGAAAATTGTGAAAGACATCAAAATCCTACAGTAATATGATGAAATTCTTGACTAAACTGTAAATTCAGGATCAAATTAAAATTTTCATTAGTAAAATTGGACATACTTCAGTAAAACAGTTAAATTTTTCAATAAACTGGAAAAGTCATAATCAAATTCAAATTTTCTTATGTAAAATTGGAGAATTCTTAAGTAAAATGGTTAAATTCGTGAATGAACTAGAAAATTCAAGATAAAATTAAAAATGTCTTGTGTAAAATTGGAAAATTCTTCGGTAAAACGCTTAAACTCTTGAAAAAACTAGAAAATTCATAATCAAATTGAACATTTGTGTAAAATTGGAATATCCTTCAATAAAACGGTTATGTTCTCGAATAAACTACAAAATTCATGACGAAGTTGAACATTTCTTGTGTAAAATTGAAAAATTCTTCAATCAAATGGTAAAATTCATAATCAAATTAGACACTTCTTGAATGAAATTGGAAAATTGAGTAAAATTGAAAATTTAGGATGAGATTGAAAATTTCTTGAGTAAAACTGTAAAACGTAGGAGTAGAATTGCGAAATGAATGGTCAAATTGAAAGATTCTTGAGCAAAATTGGAAAATGCTTCGTTTGTTTCTTAAAACGTTGCCACTCAAGTATGGATAATCAACTTAAGTAGTTTTTATATATCAGTTATAATGGGAATTGAATGTCTTTTCTTGACAATATTTATAAACCAATGAGTATCTACGATTTCGGCTGGGTCATAACATTTTTCTGCAAGCAGAATCATTCTCTGCCCTCCACAGAATCTGGAAATATTGAGTGTTTTATGGTAAAATAAGTGAAAATCTATAGTTTGAGTAGTAACACCATCAGTTGTTTCTCAAGTCAAACACCTCGATATGACCACATAAATGAAATAATTTTTTAAAAAGACCGATGTTCCATTCACAGTATTTTTTCCACTCAGTCTTCTACAAATTATTCTCACAGAAGCTTATCCTTCTCTGTACCTCTTGTAAAACTTTCATTAAACGTTTCGTTGTAGCTATAAGAAGAATACAGTAGGATAAAGTAATAGTCAGACTTGTAAAAAGTGTGCCGCTATGTGATGGCTTTGAAAGTCCACGCTCTTTGCGTGACTACGAGTAAAAACGAATAGCTACTTGTCACTTCCGCCTAAAAGTCCTATACTGAGATTTCATCGGAAATAAATGTTTTGAGACTCCAAAAATACAACGGCTGCCCCAGAAGTACCCGACCTAGCAAAAGTAAAAACAACAACTTTGGGAAAAAACATCTTTATTTCTCTACATAGTCTCCTTTCAGCTCGATACACTTTTTCCAGCGATGTTTAATAGCTTCGATAACCTGTTTATAGTGAGAACAGTTGAGTTCTGCAAAATAGCCATCAACTGCAAACTCCCTGTCTTCATTATTGGCAAATCTTTTACCAGCAAGCCATTTCTTCAACTTTGGAAATAGAAAATAATCGGAGGGGGCTAAATCTCGCGAATAGAGTGCATGAGGAAAGCAATACGAACTTTAACTCATTGATTTTATCCATGGCGATAATGAATGTGTGAACTGGTGCACTGTCTTGATAAAACAGAACTTTCTTTTTCGCTAAATGCGGCCGTTTTTGTTTAATTTCATCATTCAAATGCTGCAATAACTTTGCATAATACTCGCCATTGATTGTTTTTCCTTTTTGACGATAATCATGAACATTATTCCAAACACATTCCAAAAAAACTGATGCCATGACCTTGCTTGCAAATGGAACTGTCTCAGCTTCTTTGGAGCCGATTATCCCCTTTCAATCCCTGCTTTGACTGTTCCTTCGTCTCAGGTGTGAAGTGATGGACCCATGTTTCATCCATGGTTATGAATCGACACAAAACATCATCAAAACTTGACTGAAACATCTTCACGATGCTGCTTTTGTTCCATTGTGAGTAAACGCGGCACCTATCTTGCGCACAGCTTTCTCATGTCTAAATTTTCAGTCAGTATGCGACGTAGAGCAATTTTTGAAATGCCTACGATGTCTGCTAGCTTGCGCACTTTCAGTCGAAGGTCATCCAATACCATCTTGTGGAATTTCTTCACAATTTCTGGCGTGGTCACCTCATTTGGTCGACCACTGCGATGTTCGTCTTGGCAGCTCACATGGCCTCGCTTAAAATCTGCCACCCAATATTTTACTGTTGTAAACGAAGGAGCAGACTCCCCCAGAGTAGAATCTAGCTCAGCTTTAATATTAGTTGGACTAAGACCTTTCAAATGAAAGTATTGTATCACATAACGATGGCCAGTTTTATCCATGATTACAAATTTGCTGAGAGAGATCACTATTGATGGCTGCCAAACAATTACTAAACTCCAGACTTAAGCTTTATAAGGTTGGTACTTTTTAACACAGTCATTTGTTTGAAACAACAACCACTATCTACACATCAGGTCGGGTACTTCTGGGACTGCCCTCGTAAATATAAAAAGGCATGTTTAGAAAATGGTAAGTATGTGCGCGTTTGAACAATGTAGCTCAAAAAACAAGAGGTCGTTTAAATACCAAACCCTTTTGTACATATTAAAGAAGTTTACATGACAAATAAAATGTATATGTTGAATTTTCTGATAAAAGCCTATGAAGTCCTCTTCATTCTGGATGACTTTTATATGACTGGTAAACCGTAGGAGAGAGACAATCTTACTACGCAAAAAAAGTTCATCTCGTTAAAAGCACAGAAATACGATTATTTTTAGGATCGAGGTCGACCAATCTGACCGAAGGTTTCTTCGCGGTTTTCCTCGGTTGCTAGGCGAATGCTGATTTGGATAATTTTATCCATGAATTTCCCTATCATCCCTTCCGTGACTACATATCATTTCCTTGCCTTCTTGTTGGCCGCCAAACCAGACCCTGGGCTGATCATCCAGAGTTTGCTTGCTCTTACACAGGCCTGGCTTGTAAGAGGAGGAAGAAGGTTTCATGTTTAAATACTTTCCATGGAATTTCAAAGCGATCAATTAGCGACCGGCTTTGAAAAGATTTGACTATCGTTTTGTGTTCTTTTTATACCTGCAAGGAAACGCGTACAGGTATGGGGTATTCTACGGAGGGGGACACCTCGGCGCCGCAGAGATCTATTGTGGCTACCCCCCAATGAGGAAGAATTAGGTGAAGGAACCACTCAGGAGGCTACAGGTCACAGACACACGCAGAAGTCCTTAACATTGTCCCACTGCTGGAGCTGCCGAGAGGGCGATAACCGTCCACTGATCAAGCAGCCCTCTGGTGCCCACGAGGAGTAGGTACACTTTCCAACAAGCATGCATCTGTCCGGCACCGCTGTATAGCACGAGACCGAAACGGAAATGATGGAAAGGAAATCGTGGTAGAGAAGAAACCACGGGGCATTAGCCTGCCGACCCCGGGGATCGAACCCACTACGGCGGCGCCACCTCGCTCAATAACGAAATGTGTAAAGAAAATTTATCGTATTAACAAGAAGTAGACAGAAGAATAAGCTTTTGTAAGAGTAGTTTGTAGAAGAGCTAGTAGGGAAAGTCGTGTGAATGTAACATCAGATTGTTGTATAGTATACCTACCTATAACGCCCATGCGGCACTGCAGGCACTGATACCTCCCCGACGTTTGCCAGTTAAGAGGAAAAACTACGAAAAACCTGTCAGAAGGGCGGTCTTGAAATTTCAGCCGATTCCGAGCCTTAACGACCTCGGCTACCAGTCTCGGTATGGGTTTCTGTGTAAATATCGGGAAGGTGTAGACAGTACATAGTAGGGAGAGAAGGTATTGCATTCCAGCCAAAAATTCGATACCGATATTTCACCGAAAATGCATATTTTGTGGCCCCCTAAATAAAAAAGGCATGTTTTTTAGAAAAAAGTCTGTGTGTGTCTGTGAACAGCAAAACTAAAAAAACCAAAAGTCGTATCAACACCAAACCTGGTATTTAAGTTCAGTACCTTCCAAAAATGCGATACAACGATTTTCAAGAAAATCCCCCACCCAAACTACCCTTTACATGGAAGATTTTTATAAATGTTTTGATTTTCTAAAAAATGGCCCAACGATTTTGGTTAAAATATCATATTAAAAATATTTACATGACAAAATATATTTTTTGAATTTTATGAAAATAGCCAGTGAAGTCCTCTTCATTCGGAAGGAATTTTGTATAATCTTGCTTAACTGGTAAAGCCATTTCCGAGATATACGTTATTAATGGTTTGAATTGTTCAATAATTAGCCATTCTTTTAAGTCCTGTCAAAATTCGGTTGTTTCTCGCGATGTCATGCAAACAGTAGCATGGAAAGTAGTCTTTAGTAAGACTAGTTTGTATACCCACTAATAAACGTAGAGGACAGAGAAAGTAATATTAATGTATTATTGCCTTATCCAACATCGCAGAACATAACAAAGTATGTTTGTTATGGGTCCCAGGGCATAAAGGAATTGAAAGCTAACGAACTTGCAAAGCAAGTAACGACACAGCTGAAACCCAAACCAGAGCCACCTCTAGGCACAGCTAAGTGTTCCATTAGAGCGGCTATAATAAAATGGGTTTAAAAAACAACATTCTTTGACCTGCGAAGACGATTCCAGGAATTCGGCATGGGAAATTGTTTAACAAAGAACCATGCAAAGCTCTAACTGACAAACTTTAAATGTAGTACGAGGGGCGCAAAATAAGTCCTTAGAAAATGCAAGAAATGGCATTCGCATCGAAAAAAGTTTGCATTTAGTAAGCGTCATCTCTTACTAGATGGCAGTTTCAGCTATATACATCACGTGGTTTCGTTGTCATAGGCGATTGAAGCAATAAACTTGTGTTTATTTAGAAAGGTGGGGAAAACAACGAGTTTCGTGCGGTGATTGAACATTATATTTAAAAGGCTTAATTAACACCGAAAGAGATCAAAGCCGAGTTGGATGAAATTCGTGGTATCTCCTCTGTTTGCAACAGTTTACAATTGGGTAAATTAGTTTAAACGTGGCGGTACATCCACAAACATCGCTCAGGACCTCCAGTGAAAGTGACTTCCTCCGAAATTATTGACAAAATCCACGATGTGGTTTTGAGTGATTGATGAATCAAAGTTCACACGAAATAGTTGAGGCCACAGGCATATCACAAGGTACGGTGTATTCAATTTTGCACCAAAAATTAGGTCTGACAAAGACATCGGCAAGGTGGGTGCCGCGTTTGCTCTCAATGGAGAATAAACACGATCGTGTAATCGATTCAGAGGTTGGTTTGGCACTTTCCCTCGCAATCCTGATGTGTTTCTGCGTCGATACATAACTGTGGACGAAACATGAATACACTCCAGAGACAAGAGTACAGTCGAAACAAAGTCTAGCCGGCTCCGAAATCGGCCGACAAGATGATGGCCTCGGTTTTTTGGAATGCACACGGAAATCCTCTACATCGATTACTTGCACAAAGGAAGAGCGATAAATGGAGAGTATTACACATCGTTATTGCACCGGTTCAGCGAAGAAGTCGAGAAAAAACGCCCTCATATGTCAAACAAAAAGATTCTCTTTCATCAAGACAATGCACGGGAGCACACCTGCGCAGTTTCGATGGCGAAAATTGTGGAATTAAGGTTTTAATGACTACATCATCCACCGTATTCACCATATTTGGCCCCCAGTGATTGTTTTTTTTATTTCCAAACATTAAAAAGTGGCTCGGCGGAAAACGATTCACGTCTAACGAGATCATCTCCCAAACAGACGCCTAGTTTGAGAACATTCCGAAATCCTGCTTTTTGGTGGCTTAAAACAGTTGGAGAAACGCTGGGGAAAATGTTTCGAGCTAGAAGAAGATTATGTTGGGGGAAAAAATCCAAAAAATAATTTGCTTTTCTATCTTTTTCTAAGGACTTTTTGAATTCCCCTGGGCATGCACACAATAGGAAGGTTTCAGGTCAACATGACTGGATTGTGCGGGTCTGAAATAACATCAAGGAGATATATGGAACCAGAGGACTACTGCCCCAAGACACCACTGGGCCTGTGAAATCTGGTGAGGGACACAGGACTAGTGTGAAGGGGTAGCAATCATTACAGGGTCAGTACAATAAGCCTTAGGCTACAGTGCAACCAGAGCTTTTGCAGACACACAGAAAAAAAAGTCATGTGAATGTATCACATCAGATTTTTGTAACAACTGCCTGCCCTGTGACATTCCTTACAATTATCAACGTGCACCAAAAACTTAAATTAAAAAGTAAATGCTCATTAATGAGGTCCCAGGTGGCGGGCGATTAATTACAAATAGCGAAGAAGTTGTATGTGTGCGCATGCGCCCGAAATGTGAAAACGCTCCCCTACAGCTTTGTGAACGAGACATTACAAAGAACAAAAACAAAATCGAGCACATCTATTCTTCTGGAACAAAACGTTGCAGGCCACACATTTTTCATTCTTTGTGTAAGTAGAAGTGGGGTGGGGGGGAGAACATTAAAGATGAAAGGACGGAATGGTGATTTGAAAACGAAAAAGAAACTAGATTTTGAGAAATGAGTACGTATTTATTTCCTGCATGTTAATCCGCCGCCGAGCCCAAAAAATGCCTCGGAGGGGTCAATTTCAATATGGCTGTCAGCCGCAGCAGGGTTCCAACGCAGGCGCAGAACAATGCCGACTCTAATCAGGACTGATCGCCCAAGGGTTTCTGTTTCATTTCCACGACAACGGGGAGCAGCAGCAGCAGCAGCCAAGGTATCAGTTAATCTCGTACGCGAGTGCTGTTGCTATGGATGTACTTGAGTCAGTGAGACGGCATTAGTTGTCTAGTCGCCTTCCTACAGCACCACATATCAACGAGGTTTTACCAAAAGTCGGCAAAATACCAAATTTGAGCATCGTTCAAAATTCGTTCAACACGAAGATTTTGAAGAAAAGTCTCCCACCCCAAACTACCCTTCAGAAGGACCGAACGGGTGCCTCAGGCGGCAATGTCTGGTCCGCATTCGGGATGTCCCGGGTTCCAACTCCGACGACCGCCCACTCTGGTCCATAATTTTATCGTGGTTTTCCCGGGTCGACAGACGTGGTTCATGTTCTAGCACGACTCTCCTGCCCTCATTTCTTGTAGCGATCTTCTTGTCATATATTTCAGGGTTTTAGGACCAGGCGACGGTATTATGTGGGTTGCGGTGGCTCTGCGCTCTGTGGAACGATTTCTCAAAAAATTGCCCTTTAACGATTTTAATTAAAATCCCAAATGTTTTGAGATATTTCATGGCAAGTAAAGTGTATATCTTGAATTTTCTGGGAACATCCTGTTAAGTCCTTCGTTCTCAATGACTTTTGTATAACTGGTAAACGGTAAGAGACAGGCAAAAGCTTTGTTAAAACACAAAATTTCGTCAAATAAAATTTTTGTGGCGTTAGCCATTTCCGAGAAATTCTTTGTTTTAACGGAATTTCAAAGCCATCATATAGCGACCAGCTCTTAAACGATTTGACTATCGCGAAGTGGATAAAACACTAAGCTTTTGTAGCAATAGTTTGTTGAAGAATGGGCAGAGAAATTCGTGTGAATGTAAAACATCTCAAGGTTTTTTTTTTATTTCAAATGGTTTTGTTGTATAGGTGAAACAGAAGATGTCCGCTTGAATGTCCCTAATTTCAATTGTACGTGACAAGTAAACGGTTGAAGACTTACAACAAAGTTTATATGAAAGGAAAACTCAAGTTTTGATACGCACATCTCTATGAGAGCTCACTGTGACCATGTCAAGGCAATGAACAATTTCTTGCCATTGTCTTCTGAAATGCTCTCAATAGTCTCTGTGATGCGCTCCCGAAAATCACGAAGGTCTCTGACTGAGGTGTCGTAAACTCTATCGTTGACGTAGCCCCAGAAAAAGAAATCGAGCGGATGATCTCAGAGGCCACGCGATCGATCCTCCCCTACCATCCAGCGACCAGGAAACTGTTGTACAAAGTCGCACGAATTTCATTGAACCAGTGTGGAGGAGCGCCACCTTGTTGGCCTGTAGATGCTCAGTTTGTGGAAAGAAGAACTGCTCCAGCATGACAAGATATGTGGTACAGGGACAGTTTTTTTGACGAAGAAAAACGGTCCAATGACTTTATTCTGTGACAAACCGCAACAAACGTTAAGGCTGGTTCACAACAGCCCGGTAACGAGAACGGGAATGCATATCGATCACAAAGTGAAAGTCGATTTTGCGCAATGGAATTTGATTGGTTTTTAACTGATCAATGATATTTTTTCACCTACTTCCAATTTAGCCAAGCCAACGTCAAAATTCGATAGAGTAAACATTATCTAAATGCATATCCATTACGTTTCTGATTCCACTAGTTGTGTCAAGCTTTCATTCCTTTATTTAATGGCATACATTAAAGTTGTCTATTCCTGTTCATTAATTTCCACCGGTTTTAGGTGTTCTTTGTAGCTTTTGTCATATTTTTAGGTAATAGCCTGTTTTCAGTTGCATATAAACAAACTACAAATGACTCAGTCACCTGAGGAACCAACGCTCATTGGGTTTGTGGGTGTCGGAATGAGGTTAGGACGCGCATTTCCTTCCAGATTCATGTTTCCAGCTTACGACCATAGAGAGCACTAGTGGCTGTTTCATCTCACGGCCGCCTAGAATAACCTCTACAATGAAGAGTTTAATATGCGCAATATGGATCTAATATGCCGAGCCCGAGAACGAGAAAGTTAAAAGTTGGCAACTCTTCTTTCCCGTTCCCGGGCCCCGGGAAGGCTTCCCGTCGATTGTGAACACTCCCAATTGAATACATGTATTTCAACTTTCTTGTTCTCGTTCTGGTTACCGTTCTCGTTGGTTGTGAACCAGTCTTCAACCTTGGGACCATCACGAACGTGCTCTTGTGTAGCGTGAGGATTCTGCGATCCGCAGGCCCGCACATTGTGCCGGTTTACCTTGCCTGACGCATGCAAAGGGCTTCGTCCGAGAAGAAAGTCATGGACATGAAATCAGGATCAGCGCCGAGACGTATTGGCGAACTGCACTGGTTTGGGCCTGGCATTCGGCTTCAGATGCTGCAATAACCGCGTTCAGTTTGAGACGTTTGTGGACAATTTCCTCGAAGCTCTTGTTAATGACCTCCGTGGAATTCAGGGCTTGAACATTTGCAACCATTTCGTCGGATGTTCTCCGACCACTAACCAGGCTTCTCTAACACAGTTGCAGCATCATGGTTTGAACTCGGACAATTGATTTAAACCCCGCATACCACACAACAGTTTGCGCTTTGATCTGCAGTGTCACCATGTTGATAAAATGTAAGAATGAAAACCGTGTCTTTGCACCATCTACCGACAGGAATCGAAACTTGTTGGGTTTTCCTTTTATATAAACGTTGTTTTAAGTGTCAAGCCACAATAGTTAACCCATCACACAATTGAAACTAGGCACATTCGTGCGGACCATCCTGTATTGAATATCCAATCCGGTATTTAAATACCAACTCGAGCAGACCATGAGAAAAACCGACCAGATTGGCCGGTATACAGGAATTGAGTCCACGAGCTCCCGAACCCAAATGTACCAGCTCTACGGCAAAGGAAGCATTTTTAAGACTTTGTGAGCAGATTCAAAGCGGTCACTCTATACAGGATGTTACTAAATTCTGTTGCATTATATTGCAACTTAAGAATACAGACTAAATGGTATACAGTCTATGATAGACCAGAGCTTATCTGTGTGTCTATCCTTCATCATGATCATGGTCCACCTTCACTGGACTGCAACAAAATGTATAGCACCACTAGGGACCTCTAGTAAATGGTATACAGTGTTATGATAGACCAGAGCTTATCTGTGTGTCTACCCTTCATCATGATCATGGTCCCTCTTCACTGGGCTGCAGCAAAATGTATAGCACCACTAGTGACCTCTAGTAAATGGTATACAGTCCTCTGATAGACCAGAGCTTATCTGTGTGTCTATCCTTCATCATGATCTTGGTCCCCCTTCACTGGGCTGCAACAAAATGTATAACACCACTAGTGACCTCTAGTAAATGGTATACAGTACTATGATAGACCAGAGCTTATCTGCGTGTCTATCCTTCATCATGATCATGGTCCCTCTTCACTGGGCTGCAACAAAATGTATAACACCACTAGTGACCTCTAGTAAATGGTATACAGTACTATGATAGACCAGAGCTTATCTGTGTGTCTATCGTTCATCATGATCATGGTCCCCCTTCACTGGGCTGTAACAAAATGTACAGCACCACTAGTTACCTCTAGCAAATGGTATACAGTGCTATGATAGACCAGAGCTTATCTGTGTGTCTATCCTTCATCGTGATCATGGTCCCTCTTCACTGGACTGTAACAAAATGTACAGCACCACTAGTTACCTCTAGCAAATGGTATACAGTACTATGATAGACCAGAGCTTATCTGTGTGTCTATCCTTCATCATGATCATGGTCCCCCTTCACTGGGCTGTAACAAAATGTACAGCACCACTAGTTACCTCTAGCAAATGGTATACAGTGCTATGATAGACCAGAGCTTATCTGTGTGTCTATCCTTCATCGTGATCATGGTCCCCCTTCACTGGGCTGTAACAAAATGTATAGCACCACTAGTGACCTCTAGTAAATGGTATACAGTGCTATGATAGACCAGAGCTTATCTGTGTGTCTATCCTTCATCATGATCATGGTCTCTCTTCACTGGGCTACAACAAAATGTATAGCACCACTAGTGACCTCTAGTAAATGGTATACAGTGCTATGATAGACCAGAGCTTATCTGTGTGTCTATCCTTCATCATGATCATGGTCCCCCTTCACTGGGCTGTAACAAAATGTATAGCACCACTAGTGATGTCTAGTAAATGGTATACAGTGCTATGATAGACCAGAGCTTATCTGTGTGTCTATCCTTCATCATGATCATGGTCCCTCTTCACTGGGCTGTAACAAAATGCATAGCACCACTAGTGACCTCTAGTAAATGGTATACAGTGTTATGATAGACCAGAGCTTATCTGTGTGTCTATCCTTCATCATGATCATGGTCCCCCTTCACTGGGCTGTAACAAAATGTATAGCATTACTAGTGATGTCTAGTAAATGGTATACAGTGCTATGATAGACCAGAGCTTATCTGTGTGTCTATCCTTCATCATGATCATGGTCCCTCTTCACTGGACTACAACAAAATGAATAGCACCACTAATAACCTCTAGTAAATGGTATACAGTACTATGATAGACCAGAGCTTATCTGTGTGTCTATCCTTCATCATGATCATGGTCCCTCTTCACTGGACTACAACAAAATGTATAGCACCACTAGTGACCTCTAGTAAATGGTATACAGTGCTATGATAGACCAGAGCTTATCTGTGTGTCTATCCTTCATCATGATCATGGTCCCTCTTCACTGGACTAGAACAAAATGTATAGCACCACTAATAACCTCTAGTAAATGGTATACAGTGCTATGATAGACCAGAGCTTATCTGTGTGTCTATCCTTCATCATGATCATGGTCCCTCTTCACTGGGCTACAACAAAATGTATAGCACCACTAATAACCTCTAGTAAATGGTATACAGTACTATGATAGACCAGAGCTTATCTGTGTGTCTATCCTTCATCATGATCATGGTGCCTTTTCACTGGGCTACAACAAAATGTATAGCACCACTAATAACCTCTAGTAAATGGTATACAGTACTATGATAGACCAGAGCTTATCTGTGTGTCTATCCTTCATCATGATCATGGTCCCCCTTCACTGGACTACAACAAAATGTATAGCACCACTAATAACCTCTAGTAAATGGTATACAGTACTATGATAGACCAGAGCTTATCTGTGTGTCTATCCGTCATCATGATCATGTTCCCCCTTCACTGGGCTGCTACAAAATGTATAGCACCACTAGTGACCTCTAGTAAATGGTATACAGTGTTATGATAGAGCAGAGTTTATCTGTGTGTCTATCCTTCATCATGATCATGGTCCACCTTCACTGGGCTGCTACAAAATGTATAACACCACTAGTGACCTCTAGTAAATGGTATACAGTGCTATGATAGACCAGAGCTTATCTGTGTGTCTATCCTTCATCATGATCATGGTCCACCTTCACTGGGCTGCTACAAAATGTATAGCATCACTAGTGACCTCTAATAAATGGTATATAGTGCTATGATAGACCAGAGCTTATCTGTGTGTCTATCCTTCATCATGATCATGGTCCACCTTCACTGGGCTGCAACAAAATGTTTGTTAGTTTTTTATGCCTCGTTATATTACGTGTTGTGAAAGTAGGCTACAGAGCAGTTTCCCTTCTAAATGACAGCTAGCTTCCTTTTAATTACACATGTTCCCCAGGTAGAGGGTTCCGAACAAAACTTCACAAAAAACGGCAGGTATTCAGGACTGTGTTGCCATCGTGCGGCTCCCAGACCAACTTTTTTATATCTATAATACATAGACAAGGTTTATATTTTACGCTTGTTTTGGAAGTAATGCTGCTGTAAATATAGACACATTTTTGCTTTCTCTTTCACGTACCTATTGCATACCACTCAAAATTTTGATGCCGGGATTTCACCGGAAATTGCAGTTTTGTGGCAGTTTCAATTATATATGTGTGCGTGCGTGTTAGCCTGCAAATCCAGAGATACCCGGTTTGATTCCCAGCTGAAGAGTGGAACTTTTTGTTTGGTATGGATTTTTCGGATAATCGATAGAGTCTGCAAAAACAATGAGAGTGTGAATTTGATGTAGTAACCAAAATTGACACCATTGTAAGCGAGTGAGCATTATTGCTGATGAACAATTGTTCCAAGGATAGAAGGTCGCCGATGTGACCTTGGATATAAATGCTGAAAAAGGTCCCCACACCAAACTATCTTACATCTTTAGTTATTTTATATTTTCTCAAAAATAGGCTACAAGTTTGATTACAATACGATATATTAAAGCTATTTAAATGACAAAATGTATATCTTGAATTTTCTGATAATAGCCTGTGAAGTCGTTTTCGTTTTGAATGAC
The DNA here is from genome assembly GCA_030765065.1 of Deroplatys truncata. Taxonomy (NCBI): domain Eukaryota; kingdom Metazoa; phylum Arthropoda; class Insecta; order Mantodea; family Mantidae; genus Deroplatys; species Deroplatys truncata. The sequence continues at coordinate 15,012,314 of CM060983.1, forward strand.
TGGTAAACCATAACAGATAGACATAAAAACTGCACGTATCTTTAAAGCACATAGTTTATGAGAAATCATTAGTTTTAATTTTCAAATACTTATAGTTTTGCAAGTGATAATTCGTTATTAGTTTTTTCTCGTCGTACAAAGAGAACAGAATTTGAAAGCCATCACGTAGCGATCAGATATAAAAAGATTTGACTATCGCTTTATCCTACCGTATTCTTCTTATAGCTACAACGAAATGTGTTATGAAAGTTTATCTGTGTTAACAAGTAGATAGAAGAGTAAGTTTATGTAAGAGGATTGAGTAGAGAAATCCACGTGAGTGTAAGACATTACAGAATATTAATTTACTTTTTTAATTATATACGACGAGTTGAGGCGGATGTAATCTGTAGTGGATAAGAGCGTGCTTATCGCTCGTGTTGAGCTGAAAATGTGGTCGATGTCGTAAAAACGGGTCTTTAAAAGGAGCTGGACATATGGAGTTGAAACTTTGTATAGCTATAAGGGATACTTCACGTCACATTTCAAATTTGGTTTTACAAATATTTGGGCCCTTAAGAAGTTAGAATTCTAAAGATTGGTTCCTAACGCCACAAAAGGAAAGCGGCAGGTAGGTGAGGTAAGATCGATCCACATTTTCCACCTGTCTTGGCCCCGCCTCCACCTTTAAATCTCACTCATTTGTTCAAAAACGCTCCCTCTCTCCCTCCCACTGCTGCGATAATGTAGAAACCTGAATTATCGATCGCGCTAGGGGAGTGTTTCTAAATGTGCAACTCTTTTGTTCAAAAACATTTCATCTCTGTCAGGCAGGCAGGCCGGGCCTCTTCCACTGATATGCATTATCGTAACATCTCTCATTACCCCGAGCTTCATCTCCATATAACCGCTCTGCCACCTTCATTTGTTAGCCCCGCTATGATTAATGATGCTACCAACAGAGAACCTTTACGACACTAGAGTGGCACTCAAGTGTTTTCACAAGGAAAGGCCATATAGGTACCCTCTACGTGCACGATTGGTCCTTTGTACGGTTCCTTCTCACACGATTTAAAAAACTTCTTCTTCTAAATCCTTGTCAGAAAATCGCATTTCATTGATCGAAAGGGTTGCCGAGTAGAGGAGGCCGTGGGAACGCGCCATTAATGTGTGTCTTAATGCACAGGGGGCCTTGGAGATGATGACTTCAATAGTTTCCTTGGTAACGGACAGTAAGATACCACAGAAGGCTTTGAAGAGGTGTACTTAAATTAGTTTCCTTGGCAACGGGCAGTAAGGTATCACAGGGGCCTTGAAGACGTGAACTTAGATCTATTTCCTTGGTAACGGGCAGTAAGATATCACAGAAGGCTTTGAAGACGTGAACTTAAATCTATTTCCTTGGTAACGGGCAGGAAGATATCACAGAAGGCTTTGAAGAGGTGTATTTAAATCTATTTCCTTGGTAACGGCCAGGAAGATATCACAGAAGGCTTTGAAGAGGTGTATTTAAGTCTATTTCCTTGGTAACGGCCAGGAAGATATCACAGAAGGCTTTGAAGAGGTGTATTTAAGTCTATTTCCTTGGTAACGGCCAGGAAGATATCACAGAAGGCTTTGAAGAGGTGTATTTAAGTCTATTTCCTTGGTAACGGCCAGAAAGATATCACAGAAGGCTTTGAAGAGGTGTATTTAAGTCTATTTCCTTGGTAACGGGCAGTAAGGTATCACAGAAGGCTTTGAAGAGGTGTATTTAAATCTATTTCCTTGGTAACGGGCAGTAAGATATCACAGAAGGCTTTGGAGAAGTGTACTTATATCAGTTTCCTTGGCAACGGACAGTAAGGTATCACAGGGGCCTTGAAGACGTGAACTTAAATCTGTTTCCTTGGTAACGGCCAGTAAGATTATCACAGGGGCCTTGGGGATGTAAAGTAAAGAAAGAGAAACGATGAAACATTTGAAGAAGTTATCAATGAAGATGTGGAGAATAAAAAGGAAATAATCTGTGAATTTCACTAAGTGGGGTGGGGGTCCGAAGTAATTGAATTCTACGAATGATTTATCGCGTCTCTTAAAGTCATGAATACGTGTCTAATCGGGCACAAGAATGCAGTTTTATCGTTTTTGTTTAATCACTTCCACATTATCGCACTCTGAATAAGTTACAAGCAGAATGAATGAAGCCATGATCATAGCTGTGTATTGGCTCATTTTGACTATTATCATCTAACTTTATACTAGGTTTTGTCGATAAAATCTGGAGCTCACGTTTATTTTGTGAAAGCCGCGAGGGCTGTTTAGGACATTATGTTTGCGGCTTCAGCAAGGTCTTTAATCTTCGCAGCAGACGAAGGAAATTACAGGCCTGCGCAGTTTTACCGGTAATACCGTTTTGCTGGGATTTCGTGTGCGCGAAAGTAAATTGTAATTTCTCCCTTCCAATAATAACTCACATTGTCAAATATGCAAATGTGGCGTTCCCCTAAGATGGTCACGCAAGCGGGGCGATGCGCGCGCATCCTAGTAGCAATCACCAGATTTAATTACAATTTTCCCACCGCCGCGTGGGCGGTTCCTCCACCCCATCATAAAACCACAATAATTGATGGGAGGAGGGCGCTATTCTCGCTCCTTGGCCTCCGAGCATTGTTGACAACAATACGGAGTGGTTGCAACTCCAATTGTTACCAATGGTTTTTCTGGAGTTATGTTTACGTAGCGTTTGCGTTTAATTTTCTGTCTGACTCTTCTTTTAAGGGACTTAATGGATTATTGAGACTTTCAGGTGCGTTCGCAACATTTTGTGTTTTGTGTTAGTTGACAGTAGGTACACGTTTTTACGTACTGAAACTTCCTGTTTTAGTTGAACATTGTCTCGTGCCCCCCCCCAAACGAAAAATTTAACTTTCTCAAACATGCTATTTATAACCAAAAATTAATTTTGTGTATAACTAAAACTTTTTCTGGAAAAACATTTTACCATCACATGACTTTGTCTACCCACTCGTTTATGTTCATGTAAATTCAACTACTGCTACAAAAGTTTATTTTTCTATCTACTTCATGTTAATACTCACAAACGTTTACAGAAATGCTTTCATTACATATTTCGACAAGACGAGACTAAAGTGATAGTCAAATGTTTAAAAGCGTGTCTATATATGCTGGCCTCGAAATTCCATACTCTTCTCATGATATCGCGAGAAACAACTGAAGAGCGACAGCAATTTAAAAGATGACAAAAGTATTGAAACATTCCAAGAAATAACGAATATCTCGGAAATGGCTGATGCCACAAAAAAAACTTGTTTTAAATAAAGTGTAGGTTTAAACGAAGTGTACATTTTTTGTGTAGTAAGATTTTGTCTTATCTGTTGCGGTTTACCAGTTATACAAAAGTCATCGGACTTCATAGGCTATTTCAGAAAGTTGTCCCTCTTCAAAGAATTACCCTCCTCCGACTTGCGTGGAGCAAGCAAACTCTGGATCATACTATATCCAGGATGTGTGATCAGCCCAGTGGCGGTCAACAACAAGGAAATGAAATGTAGTGATGGAAGGGATGATGGGAAAATTACCTATCCATCCCAGCATTCGCCTACCGACCAAGGAAAACCGCAAAAAAACCTTCGGCCAGCTTGGTCGCTCCTGGTGTTTGACCCCGGGAACCGAGGGGATGGCTCAGGCGGCTGCGTCTGTGGGGGTCCGGGATCGATCCTCGCCGACCGCTCACTCACTCTGACCCAAGGGTTTTTCGTGGTTTCCTCGTGTCCGCAGGCAAATGTTGGGGTGGTTCATCTTCTACCACGACTCTCCTGTACCCATCATCTTCCTTGTTACCTGTTTCAGGGCTGTAGGACCAGGCGACAATGGCTTGCGCTCTGGCGTCGCTGCGGTACCGCTCAGTTAGGTCTCTCCGTCACGGGGATCCTGAAGGTTGCTGGCTTGTCTGGAAACGTTAGGTACCACGTCCTTGTTTGCGTCCGTCGGCATCTTGAGCCCTTCGGTTCCCTCCCTCAGTTCACGTTGGAATCAGCAATACACATTTTTATCTTTGACCCCGAATCCACCCGAATGTGACTGGCAAGGTTACCGCGACGCCATCTCGTTCGGTCCCAGAAAGTTCAACATTACATTTTATTTGTCATGGAAATATTTTAAACATATAGTATTTTAATCAACATTTTCTAAAAATGTTCCATGTAAAAGGTAGTTTCTATTGGGGGGGGTTTGAAAATCTTTGTTGTCGCATCCTTAGAAGATGCTGAACTTAAATACGGAATTGTTTCTAAAAGTTAATATTTTTTCTTGGAGTTCAGAACATATCGTTGGCGAATTTTCTATTCTTGAGTGAAATGCAGCATCCCTCTTGTAAAGTAAAAATGTGCAATATTTTCCCTTCAGTTTCACAAAAACGCAACAATTAGATTGTGGGCAGCAACAGGTTGTAAACGCCGTCAGCAAGTATTTCGGCGAGAAATGCTCGAGATGCAGTACATTGTCGAAAGATCAAAAGGCAACAGTCAACACTGGTCGGTCGGGCGACTTTACGAGCGTTCCTCATCTTTTTGTTTGGCACGAGTGCAAAGCTTGTGCTGTACGTACAATCGATTTAAGTCGATAGCTTTTCGATTTATGTTGGTGAAATTGCTTGTGGCCATTAGCATCTGTTTAAACGGCTATTTCTTCAATTATCCAGTAATTATGGCCGGGGTAGAGGTAATCGATTGTAAGGTAGTGGGGTGGGGGGTGTGTTTATATCCGGCCCCGGCGTTGGACCCCAAAACTTGCTATTTATCCTCCATTTTACTGCCTTATATCAGGCAAGTACTGCATTCAACACTCTTCTTCTTCTTCGTATTTTACTTTCTCTGCCATTTACATTAGCTACAGGAACTCTACCTGTTGACATTTTACTTGCAATCTGACGTGCACTTTCCCTACCCACTCTTCTATAAACTGAATTCTTATTTTCTCTAAGTAGTGTCGTATTCCACCCAAAAACTCGATGTTGAGATTTCACTGGAAATACATGTTTTGAGGTCCCCTGAATCCAGAAAAAACATTGTTAGAAAAAGATGTGTGTGTGAGAAAGAGAGAGAGAGAGAGAGAAAGAAAGAAAGAAAGAAAAACTAAAATTTTCAAGAAAATCCCCCACCCCAACTACCTACCCTTTACATGGATCATTTTTTCGAAATGTTTTATTTTCTAAAAAAATGGCTCTTAACGATTTTGATTAAAATACCATATATTAAACATACAGGGAGAGCGAAAAGACTAAGAACCGGCTGCGCGGTGTTTTTCCTGTCCACGTCCTCGGCGCTCGTTGCCGTCTGCCGCTATCATAGAAAGCCGCGGATGAAAAAATACAACATTTTTAAAACTACCTTTAAAGGCTTTACTTACCAACTTTAGGAAAGTGTGTTTGAGGACAGAGTTATTAGTGCAGATTTGTGGCCCCCTCGGTCCCCCGACCTAACCCCCTGCGATTTCTATCTCTGGGGTAACTTAAAGTGTGCAAGACAAACCCACACACCCTGGAAGAATTAAAACAAAATATCCGCCAGGAAATTTCTCAACGTGAACTACGACGAGTGATGGATAGTTTCCTAAAGAGGTGCCAAAAATTTATGGACAACGACGGTGGCCAGTTTCAGCATCTCCTTACATAAGGAGATAAGCATTTAAAAATAGTTTTAAAAATGTTGTATGGTTTTATCCGCGCCTTTCTATGATAGCGGCAGACGGCAACGAGCGCCGAGGACGCGGACAAGAAATACACCGCGCAGCCTGTTCGTAGTTTTTTGGCTCTCTCTGTATTTGCATGACGAATAAAACGTATATGTATACAAAATTTATTTTCTGGGAATAGTCTGTGAAGTCCTCTTCATTCGCAGAAACGTTGTATAATCTTGTATAAGTACTGAACGTCAAGCGATAGACGAAAACGTAGCTACTATACAAAAATTGTAGATAAGCCATTTTGGAAATATCCGCCTTTAACGGTTCGAATTGTTCAATAATATATCGTTCTTTTAAAGTTCTGTCGACGTTCACTTGTTTCTCGCGATGTCACAGTATGGAATTTTAAGGCCAGCATATAGCGTTCAGTTGTTAAACATTTGACTATCGCTGTTCTCTTTGTATCTATAACGATATATGTAATGTAAAGGTTTATTTGGATTAAAATGTAGTAGATGAAAAATAAACTTTCGTAAGAATAATTTGTGTACCCACTAATAAACGATAGGGTAGGGAAAATCATGTGAATGTAACACAGATATGTTTGTATCTACTTCATGTTAATCGAGATGTTAATCTTATTGCTAATCTTCTTGTAGATGCTGCAAGGGGAATTGGTAGGCTTTAATCGATAGTCATATGTTTTAAGAGCTGGTTGTTATGTGGAGCATTCCATTCTCTTTGTATGTCCAGGACATAAAAAAAGGAATAACGAATTCCCATTTGAGAAAAGTATAAGTATTGGAAAATAACAACGAATATATCGGAAATGGTTCACTCGATAAAAAATATGTGACATAAATTGTGTTTTTAACGAGATCTACATTTTTTGTGTAGTAAAATTTTGTTTATCTCTTACGGTTTACCAGTTAGGCAAAAGTGGTCCAGAATAAAGAGAAATTTTTGGGGAACATTCCCAGGAAATTCAAGATATGGATTTTATTTTTCATGTAAATATCTTAAACATATGTTATTTTGAACAAAATTGTTAGAGCCATTTTTGAAAAAGTATAAAACAATAAAAAACTGTTCCATGTAATGTGTGATTTGGTATGGGGGAATTTTCTTGAAAATCGTCGTATCGCTTCTTTGGAAGGCGAATGCTGGGTGGGGTAATCTGATTTCATTTCCTGCTTCTTGGCCGCTATACCTGGTATTGGGCTGATCACCCATCCTGGCTTGCTCCTCACAGGCATTGGCTTGTACGTGCTACAAAGCGGGACATTTTGAGGTGTTTGTAGAATAGCACGTATAAAGTGTTCATTTGTTGTCCAGCTTTTGTAAAACGTCTAAAAGAAAACCGAAGTCGTAAGTGACTCAGCCGCAAGGCGTGTTGTAAGAGAAGTCAGTGGTTTAAACTGCTAAAACATAAAGTGTGTAGCGCCTGCATCTTGGGCTATATACAGCACCTGATGCATTTGTTACGATCTTGTTAAGTTAATAAATGTTTTCCATAAGCAGTCTGAATATTCAACAAGAAATAAGAATATTCATAAGCACTGGCCTCGTTATAAACCAGTTCTTGGAAACCCAGCAATTCTTACATTGCCCTCGAATATTTGGTTTGAAGTCACGAGCGAGTTTATCACTACGTTTCTCGGAATTCTATATATTTCTTATGTCGAAGTTAATATCCCAGTCTTTGTAGGAACTAATGAGAAACAAAGAACGACCACTTAACACAACAAAGTGTATTGCAAAATTTCAAACTGGCAATGTAAATAAAATTAGTTGAAGTAATAATACGACAAGTTGTATTTTTCACGAACTTAGTAAAACCGGCCATAATATTCAAAGTACGTAACCAGGATTTAGTGTGGCTTAGGTCCCGGTCGCTATGGAAACAGCTGTGACCATGGTAACGTAACACTAATAGTCTAGTTGCTATGATGGCACTAATAGTTAAGTTGCCATGGTGACAGTAATGTCTCCTGTTGCTATGGTGACACCAATAAGTCTACTAGTTGCCATGGCGACATAATAAGTTTCCTAGTTGCCATGGTGACACTAATAGCGACAGTAACCAGGTGTTAACGTGGCTCATCCTCGGCTGGCGACCATGGAGAGTTACCATGGTAACCAGAATGTTTAAGGAGGTGCTCACGTCCGCTCTGATACATAATGATGGTAATTCCTCCCACACAATTCATGAAATAAAAAAAAAATCTCTACCCCTTTTGCTACACACACACACACACACACACACACACACACACACACACACGGAGCCCTTTTATTTGGTAGAGAGAGAGAGAGAAAAAATGTTTTCAGAGCACCCACTTCCTGATTAAATCCCCCAGGCGAGAGATTAGAGAGGCTGCGCATGCGTGTACGTGGAACAGTGGAGTAACTCGCTCCGTTTACGTAAAGAGGGAAACATTCAGGGTTTGTAGTGTTAGAGAGCGAAGTGGCGACATTCCTTTTTGGGGGGAAACAAGGAAATGTATCTATGTAACAAACATTCGACTTTCTCAAAACTGCTTATAGATGTCACTAGTGGAGTTTTATTTTGTCACGAGCAGCTCGTGCGACATCTGTTGCACACACCAAACTTGACAACGTTCGTATGTTTCGAAAATGTTAAATCTTTTAAGAACGTGTGGTGGCCGGCTTGAAATTCGGTTCTCTTTGCATGACCAGGACGAGGGGCTGAAAAACCAATAACAAGGAATATTTCGGAAATGTGTTGCTTAACAAGATCTATATTTTTGCTTTCTCTACTACGTATAGTAAGTAGGGGAAGTATTGTATTCCACCCAAAAATTCAATACCGAGATTTCACCGGAAATACATGTTTTGAGACACCCTGAATCCAAAAAAAGCATTTTTGGAAACATGTCCGTGTGTGTGTCTGTGAACACCATAACTCAGAAACTAACAGCGGATAAACACTAAACTTGGTATTTGGGTTCAGTATCTTCCAGAGATGCGACACGAAGGTTTTCAAGAAAATCCCCTACCCCAGATTACACTTTACATGGAACATTTTTCGAAAATTTTAATTTTCTCAAAAATGACTAACGATTTTGATTAAAATATCATATGTTTAAGATATTTTCATGACAAATGAAATGTATATCTCGAATTTTCTGGCAATGTCTCCAAAAGTATTCTTCATTGTGAACGACTTTTGCATAACTGGTAAACCATAAGAAATAGATAAAATTTTACTACACAAAAAATTTAGATCTCGTTAAAGTACACACATTATTATTTTTGAATTCTCAAAAGCGGTAAGTCGCTATTCCTTTTTTTCCCCGTAATGCACCGACCTACTTTGAACATATTCGACTATCACTTCAGCCTACTGTATTCTTTTTATACCTAAAACGAAATGTATAAATATGCAGTTAAACTTTATTTGTGTTAACAAGAAGCAGATAGAATGAGCTTTTGTAAAAATAGTTTCTAGAAGAGTGAGTAGAGAAAGTGATGTGAATGTCACACTATACTTTTCTAGTTACGCACTTTCTCTTTAAAATATTATTTGCGAGATCTCAAAATTTAAATTGCTTATATATTAACTCAGAGGTTCCGGGTTCGATTCCCGTCTGGGGCGGGGAAATTTGTCATTAAGTAGATATCTCAGCAGAGTCTGACAGTATGAATGCTGTTTCATGAGAAAAATGAATTAACAGGGACGTTTAAAACCTTCCCTTCCTCTACCTTAGCTAAGCGATAGAGAAGTAATCGAAACTTAGTAAGCGAGTTTACATCTCTAGTTAGAAATCTCCCAGTAATGCAAAACTGATAACGCCATCTGCCAGGTGACGTAGTGAACTAATTTTAGTACTACCTGAACTGCGTTATTCCTTTGTTCCATTCTATTCCTGTCGGGGGCCTAGATTCTAGCAAAAGATCACACTTGTATTGCATGCTGCGGGATTCGAAACCAAGGCCGTCCTATTTGCGTCCTAGCTCCAAGCATTAAACTGCCCTCACCTGGATGGAAATGTAATTACTATAGTCTTACTGTCAAGAGTTGCTATGACAACGAATGTACTAATTTCCAAGTGTAGTTTGTAAACAGTGGTTATAGAGCCAAGGCATACTAAACTAGGAAATGCGCAAAACGTCGACGTTGTTGTTTTACTTACATGAGGTTTCTTTTTAAGGAGGCGTGTTCTAAAGGGGTTTAGATGCAAATACGTTTAATGCATACTTTAAGGGAAGAAAATAGTGTAAGAGTATTTTAATTGGTATGTGTTCATAAATACTTATTTTGATTTCAGTTCTATTCCTTCGGATTTTTATTTTCTTAATTATTTATTTGACCATTTTTATACCAAATAAATATTTATGACGTAGTTGCATGTTACAATGCGTTTAGTTTGTAATGTAAAATATTTCTTTAAAAAATCGAAAATAAAAAGTTGAAACTTAAAAAATCGGAATTTGCTAGTTCTTTACGTAATAACATAATCCCAAAAATTTGGGATTATGTTATGATCAGGAAAAACAAAATTAAAATTTCTAGTGAAATTCTTACGTAGAAAATAAAATATCGAGAAAAAGGTCGAGTTTCGCCGAGAATGCGGTGAAAAATAAGCAATATATAACAATTTATGAAATCAAACCGTAAATTTGAATAAAACATTCCCGATTTGAAAAAATTGACGGAATTTGAATGGCATTTATGGGTAACCTTAAAAAACTGGCGTGTTACATTCACATGAATTTTTCTGCAAAGTATCTTGTGAAAAATATTTACTTTCTGTACTGTATATTAATTTGGGAAGTGTTGTATTTGACCCAAAAATTTGATGTCGAGAATTCTCTGGAAATAATGTTTTGAGGCCCACTGAAACCAAACAAAGCATTTTTACAAAAAGGTCCGTGTGTGTGTGTGAACAGCATAACTCATAAACGAAGAGTAAGTTCAGTATCTTTAAAGGATTGCGACACGAAATTTTCAAGACGATCCCCTACCTCAGACTGCTCTTTACATGGATGATTGTTCGAATTTTTTTTATTAAATTACCAAAGACATAAACATTTTGTCATGTATATCTTGAATTTTCTGGGAATAACCTGTGAAGCCCTCTTTATTCGGAATGACTTTTGTATAACTGGTAAACCGTAAGAGATAGACAAAATGTTACTTACTACACTAGAACTGTAAATGTCGTTAAAGCTCACAACTTATGTAAAATAACTTTTTTATGTGGCGTTAGCCATTTCCAAGATATTCCTTGTAATTTGTTTGCATTTTAAAATACATATACTTCTCTCTTGGTCGTGCAAAGAGGACGGAATTTTAGTCATCACATAGCGACCAGCTCTTAAAACATTTGACTATCACTTAAGTCTACTGTATCCCATTGTACATACAAGGAAATTTGTAAGAATAGGATAGGACTAGAAGCGGAGAGGAGCTTAGCACCTCGACCCACGCAGATCTTTTGTACCTAGACCCGTGATAAGCCGCCCTGACCAGGAGGAAAGGTCACTACCATTTACAGATTTGAACTCCCCGGGTGCTGGCTGGTGCAGTCGCCTCTTCCCCCTTAGGCTTACGCATCCCCTGGGGTGCCCGGGACCCGGAGACCGCTCTCGGAGAAGGTTTCTTCAGAGCGTCCTTTTCCCCTGCCACGCACACCCGAAACCTCCTGCCGACACGTCGGAAACCATGCAGATGAAGGGTGGAGATGAAATGGATACAGAAAATTTGGGGTATGTAATGATCCTTCACAGCATTCGCCTGGCGACCCAGGGTCAGGAAGTTAGGCTACGGGAACCGAACCACGACCTCCCGAATAGCGACCACAGACTTGAACGCCTGAGCCATGTTCGGTTTTGTAGGAATAGTATGTTGAAAAATGGGTAGAGGGTCATGTGAATATACATCATTAGATTTATTTTTCTGTCTACTTCATGTTAATCGAGACAAACGTCTACAGAAATACTTCCATTACACATTGCGTTGTGGGTACAAGAGGAGACTGAGGTGGCGATCAGATGTTTAAAAGCGAGTCGCTAAATACTCTTCCCATGACATTGCAACAAATAACGACGGAACTTTATTTGAAAAATGTATACCAAAAGTAACGGATACCTCTGAAAGGGCGACACCACAAAAGTCATTTAAAATAAATTCCGTGATTTAATGATATCTATGTTTTTATGTAGCAATTATACAAAATCATACAAAAGTTATTCAGAATAAATAGGACTTCACAGGCTATTTACAGAAAATTCAAAATGTACATTTGATTTGTTCTGTAAATATCGTAAGCATACGATATTTTAGCCAAGCCATTTTTGAGAAAACCAAAGCATTTCGAAAACTTCTCCATGGAAACTGTAGTTGGATGTGGGATTTTCTTGAAAATCAAGTCGCATCTTTGGAAGATTCGAGGGCTGTCCCAGAAGTACCCAACCTAACAAATAAAACACAATAATATTGGGAAAAAACACGTTTACTTCTCTACATAGTCTCCTTTCAGCTCGATACACTTTTCCCAGCGATGTTCAATAGCTTCGATACCCTGTTTATAGTGAGAACCGCCGAGTTCGGCAAAATAGCCATCAACTGCAGACTCCACCTCTTCACTGTTGACAAATCTTTTACCACCAAGCTATTTCTTCAACTTTGGAAATAGAAAATAATTAGAGGGGACTAAATCTGGCGAATAGAGTGCACGAGGAAGCAATTCGAACTTTAACTCATTCATTTTGGTCATGGCGATAATTGATGTGTGAACTGGTGCATTGTCTTGATGAAACAAAACCTTCTTTTCCACTAAATGCTGCAATAAGTTTGCATAACACTCGCCATTGATTGCTTTAACTTTTTGAACATAATCAATGAAAATTATCCCCAGTGCATCCCAAAAAACTGATGTCATGACCTTGCCTGCAGATGGAACTGTCTCACCTTCTTTGGAGCCGATTCTCCCATTTCAATCCACTGTTTTGACTGTTCCTTCGTCTCAGGTGTGAAGTGATAGACCCATGTTTCATCCATGTTTATGAATCGACACGAAAACTCTGCTTTATTGCAGCGAAACATCGCCAAACACTCGACTGAAACATCCTCATGATGCTGTCCTTGTTCCATTGTGAGTAACCGCGGCACCCATCTTGAGCATAGCTTTCTCATGTCTAAGTTTTCAGTTAGTGTGCGATGTACAGCACTTTTTGAAATGCCTACGATGTCTGCTAGCTCGCGCACTTTCAGTCGACGGTCATCCATTATCATTTTGTGGATTTTCTTCACAATTTCTGGCGTGGTCATCTCATTTGGTCGACCACTGCGATGTCCGTCTTGGCAGCTCGTACGGCCTCATTTAAACCCTGCCACCTAATATTTTACTGTTGTAAACGAAGGAGCAGACTCCCCCAGAGTAAAACCTAGCTAAGGTTTTATATTAGTTGGACTAAGACCTTTCAAATGAAAGTATTGTATCACATAACGATGACCAGTTTTATCCATGCCAGGTTGGGTACTTCTGGGACTGCCCTCGTAGTGACCTTCAATAGCAAGTTTGGTATTTATCCGACTTTCCGTTTTTGAGTTATGCTCTTCGGACGCGCGCGCACACACGTACACACACACACACACACACACACACACACACACACACACAGGACGGAAATTTTAAAAAAATTTCATTCAGGACCTCGAAACATGCATTTCAGACGAATCTCGGTATTGAATTTTTGGGTGGAATGCAATACCTTCCCTACTTACTATATACGTGGTAGAGAAAGTAAATAAAAACGTATTTAGAAATTCAAACCAGTAACAACGGATATCTCGGAAATAGCTGATGCCACAAAAAACGTTTGAAATAAATTGTTTGTTTGATATTTACATCCTTTGTGTGGTAATGTTTTGTCTAAATGTTATGGCTTATACATTGTACATAATGAACATTCAGAATCAAGAGGAATCAAAGACTATTCGTAGAAAATGTAGGATATTTTAATATATGAAAGTCAGTCTACCTGTGCCTTATTATTCCCAACGATAATCGTCAGTATGCCAACTTAAGGATGATGATTACTTAAGGCTTTCACGACCTCAGACACAGGAACTGCGAGTTCACATATAATTAGTTGATCTCCTCTCTGACGTTGATCAACGCAGTCAATTAAACAATTGCAACAGCTTTGTCACCTGTGTCTATGATTGCGCAAACGTAAATGCGCTACAACCGTTTGATCGAGAAATTAAATAGTATTTCCAGCTGTATTATATTAGACTATTGATAACAGCAACAGCATGAAACTAGACTCAATACCACTGCTTCTTCTTCTTCTTCTTACTCATCTTCGTTTGATATAAAATAACACAAAAGGCTTCAACATAATCACATTGACTACAGAAGTCTCTATGTTGCTCAAACATTGCTAACATAGGAGTAACAAATAAGTCGAAGTTAACATCCATACATCTGCCATCATACTCCGATGTTCGGATGTTCACTTTATATAATCTTCGTTTTTCTTCTCCTTTGAATGTTAATTAGGCTTTATTTTGTTTTGTCTTGCTTGTGTTTTCTTAGTAGTTTTATGCTGTTGGTAATGAGGATAAACAAGGCTATAGAGACGTTGCTATTATTTCTTCACAAGTGAGTTTTGTCAGCCCAAATGCCACTCAGCTGCATTCACTAGAAATCAACATTATAAACTGTGCTATCTGTGATTGTTCAACAGTGATTTGGGTATTGTTTTTATTTGTTCTTTATAGTGTCCTGAGAGTTATAATTAACTCTTTTGTTTAAGTGTCTTGTGGTTTTATAAAGAACGGAGAGTTACGTAAATGAAATTAATTATATCGTCAATCGAGTTAAAAAACCGTACCCGCGCAACGTTCGGGTAAGCATCTAGTACATTATATTTGTTATGTAAATATGTTAAACATATAGCATTGTAATCCAAATCGTGAGGAGTATTTTGAGAAAATAAAAAAATTCGAAAAATGTTCCATGTAAAGGGTAGTTTGCTATGGAGACTTTCATGAACATCTCGTATTGCACTTTTACTTTTTGAAATACCACATTCTCTCATACAGATCTTTTTCTAAAGATACTACTATTTTTGGATTTAGGGTCACCAAAATGTGTATTTCCGCTGAAATCTGGCTATTGAAATTTTAAGAGTGCAATAATTCCTTAACCTACTAGAGAAAGTAAACAATACACATATACCTAGACTCGAAAGGGTTTTCAAAACATGTAAATATGCAAAAGTGTGAAAAAAGACTTAATAAAATCTGATGTGATACATTCACATGACTTTCTCTACCCTCTATCTTTATTAGTGGTATACAAACTATTCTCACTAAAGCTTATTTTTCTATCTACTACATTTTAATCCAAATAAACTTTACAGAAACAGCTACATTACACATTTCGTTATAGAGAACAGCGATAGTCAAATGTTTAACAACTGAACGCTATATGCTGCCTTAAAATTCAATACTGTTTCCATGACATCACGAGAAACAACTGAAAGGACCTTAAGAGAATGGCCAAGAAATGAGCAATTTGTATTTTTAATAACAGATATCTCAGAAACGGCTTATGCTACGAAACAAACTTAATTTAAGTAAATTGTGTGTTTTAAAGAGATCTACATTTTTTGCTTAGTAAGTTTTCGTCTATCACTTAACGTTTACCAGTTATACAAGATTATACAAAATTCCTTCAGAATGAAGAGGACTTCACAGACTATTCCCCGAAAATTCAAGATATACCGTTTATTTATCATTCAAATATCTAATATGCGAAATTTTAATCAAAATTGTTGGTCATTTTTTAGAAAATTAAAAATTTCGAAATATGTTTTCTATGTGAAGGGTAGTTTGGGGTGGGTGGATCTTATTGCATCATTGTAAGATATTGGCATCTTTGGTATTTACCCGACTTTCGTTTTTCAGTTATCGTGTTCACAGACACAGACATGTTTCCAAGAATTCTTTATTTGCAAAATAAAGGGCCTCAAAACATGTATTTCCGGTGAAATCCTGATATGCAATACTTGTCCTCCTTTACTATACGTAGTAGAGAAATATTTAAACGCCTAATATGTGCTGAGAGCGCGTTTTAAGAAGCGATGCAAGGCTCGGATTGGTGGACTTACGACGTTGTTGCAGTACGAGACGGCGCGCTTCGCGATGGGCAGCTGTTCTCAAGTAGCATGGCGGGTGAAAAGGGTTGTATACGGGCTTCCCTCAAAAAATAATAGTTATAAAAAAGTAGAAGAGCACAGAGAATAGGACTGAAAAATTTTCAAAGCCAAGGAGGGCGGGGGGGGAGGAAGAGGGAAGTTTTCTGTAGAATTTGGTTCGCTTTTATTTCTTTCAGATGTAGGCAATGGCTTCAATATGTGTACAGTTGTGTTCAGGAGGCCGTGAAAACGCGCGAGGCCCGCCATCATCCAAGGCCTTCTTAAAGAAATCCTACAGTTGTCATAATCCGCATTAACACACAGAGGAAATGTAGGAATGTTCTGCCCCCCCCGTAACTAAGGTAGAGGATGCATTCTGTTAAAAAATTGATATCGAGATAGTCGCGGGGAACTTTAGAGACCGAGAGAGAGAGAGACAGAGCAGTGAAAAAAAAAGGAAAAAATATTTGATGTGTTGCACTCACAATACTTTCTCTACTCATTCTTCTTACAGAAACTTAACTCCTTGAAAGTAGAGATAAACTTAATTATACATTCCATTGTAGGATACACTATGTAAAGCGACAGTCACATTTTTAGAGATCGTGTCGCTATGTGATGTCTTTGAAATTCCATACACTTTGCATGACACGAGAAAAAACGAATACTGACTTCCCATTTAAGAAAAGTATAAAGTATTTACAAATTGAAGCCAGTAATAAAACTTATCTCGGAAATGGTTAATGACACAAACATTTTTATTTGCCGTATATAGTGTACTTTAGAGAGATCTACAATTTTTCCATAATAAGATTTTCTCTATCACGTTTATCAGTTGTCCAAGATTATACAAAATTCCTTCACAATGAAGAGGACTTCTAAGGCTATTCCCAGAAAATTCACTTTCCCAACTACGTATAGTAACTAGTTGAAGTATTGTATTACACCCAAAAATTTGATACCTAGATTTCACTGGAAATACATGTTTTGAGGCACTTAAATCCAAAAAAATTACTTTTAGAAAAAGGTCCGCGCGTGTGTGTGTGAACAACATAACTCAAAAACCAAAAGTGGGAAAAATACCAAACTTGGTATTTAGGCGCAGTATCTTTAAATATGAGACACGAAGATTTTTAAGAAAATTCCCCCACCCCAACTACTCTTTACATGGAACATTTTTCAAAAATTTGGATTTTTCCTAAAGTGGCTAACGATTTTGATTTAAATAGCATATATTTAATATACTTTCAAAACAAATAAAATGTATATCTAGTATTTTTTGGGAAATCCCCAAAAGTCTTCTTCTTTCTGAATTGCAACTGCTAAACCGTAAGAGAAAGACAAAATTTTACTGCACGAAAACGCAGATCTTGTTGAAACACACAATTTATGTCATATACATATTTTTTTGGGAGTGAACCATTTACGAGATATTCCTTGTTATTTGCTTCAATTTCGCAATACTTATACTTTTTCTCAAGTGGTAATTTGTTATTCGTTTTTTTATGTCCTGGACATGCAAAGAGAATGGAATACTCCACATAGCAACCAGCTCTTAAAACATTTGACTATCGCTTAAAGCCTACCAATTCCCCTTGCAGCACATACAAGAGAATTAGCAATAACATAGTTTCTGCAAATGTTTATCTCGGTTAACATGAAGTAGACGGAGAATAAGCGTTTGTAAAAATAGTTTGTGTAAGAGTAGAGAATGTAATGTGACTGCAACACATAGAAGAATAAGTTTTATAAGAAGAGTGAGTAGAGAAAGTCATGTGAATGCAACATATCAATTTTTTTCACGTTTATTACTTTCTGCACCATGTACATAAGAGTTAGGGACTGTATTGCATTCCACCCAAAAATTCAGTACCGAAATTTCACCGGAAATGCATGTTTTGAGGGAAAAGGTCCTTGTGTGTTCCTGTGAACAGCACAACTCAAAAACCAAATGTCGGATTATTACCAAACGTGGTATTTATGTTCAGTATCTTCCAAAGATGCGACATGAGGATTTTCAAGATTATCCCCCACCCCAAACTTTCCTTTACATAGAGGATTCTCGATTTTGTTTCTAAAATTAGCATTAATGATTTTTATTAAAATACCATATATCTATTAAGGATATTTACACGACAAATAAAATGTGTATCTTTTAATTTTCTGGTAATAGTCTTTAAGTCCTCTTCGTTTTGAAGGAATTTTGTATAATCTTGTATAACTGGTAAACGTAAGTGATAGACAAAAACATGTAGATCTCTTTATAACACACAATTTATTTCAAGTAACTTTTTTGTGGCATCAGCCATTTACGAGTTATCCGTTATTAATTCTTCTAATTGTTTAATACTTTTGTCGCTCATTTAAAATCCTGTCGATTTTCAGTTGTTTCTCGCAATGTCATAGAAACAGTATGGAATTTTAAGGCCAGCATATAGCGTCCAGTTGTTAAACATTTGACTATCGCTGTTCTCTAAAACGAAATGTGTAATGTAGCTGTTTCTGTAAAGATTTATCTCGATTAAAATTAAGTAGATAGAAAAATAAGCTTTCGTAAGAATCGTTTGTAGACCCACTAATAAATGATACAGAGAAGAGAAAGCTATGTAAATGTAACATAAAAATAAATGTTCGACACCCTAGCGCACCCCTAGCCTCCTGACAATCGTGTTGGGTATAATTCCTACCGGAAATACGGCGCTTCACTTGTCAGAGACGATGCTTTTTGTTGGTTTTTTTTTGTTGTTTTTTTTATTCTCTTAAGATTATTTATAGTTGGGATCTGCTGGGATGTGCGCCAGAATTTTGAGTTGTGTTTGTGAACAAAATACCACCCAGCTGTTAGCAGAGGTGTGTAAAACTTGGTCTCCATGGAGACCGGCTTTGGTGAGAGTTTCCATGGTAACACTTCCGTAAATGTAGGCGTCACGAAACAATCGGTTGCGTTCGTTTTCTGACTGATATATTTTATATTGGTGTTTTTGGGAAATAAGGTGACAATAGCAAATTTTAGGACACTGCATATAAACTTCCCGTAATCGGGTGCTAAATCGACAAAAAGAGAAGAAAAAAAAGCACACAGTGCGAGCGTTTTAAGGTAAGGCCATACACCGGAGTGTGCGTATCACGCCGCGCTGCAGTGACCTCTGTACTTTTCCGATGCGCAACTGGTAGCACATGATGCATTGAAGGTTATGTATATCAGCTGCGCTTCAGTCGCTGCTTTGTATTCGTGCTGTAAAGAGTGTTAATGTCCTGTTATTAGCCCACTGCAATGCCTGCCGACAAAATTGCCCACGAACAACTAATCTTTATGCACAATACATACATAAATACTGAATCATGTGGACAATTTCAGGAGACATTTGCTGGTATTCCAGTTCTAGGTAGACGTCTGGTTAATAAGTTTAGTACAACGGGATCGCTAAACGCTAATCCTAAGAAGTGAACACAGGAATGTTGCAACGGAGGTAAAATTGACGAAACTAGTGAATGTAGGTATTTGTGGGGAGCCCTGGAAAGTAAAATTTATAGCAATAACAGAGAACTTGTGTGTACGTGCGTGTGTGGAAATTTCCTCCGAAGACGCCAGGGATGTCTTCACGCAGATAGACACCACAAATTAATACTAATTATAGTCCATGTTACTATCACTTGTAAGTAACGCAGGAGTTACGGAACGAAAAAATTCTTAGTGCAATAGACAGTGTGCGGAGTACGCATATATATATATATATATATATATATATATATATATAATAGCGGTCGTTTTACGTCCCGGTCCGGCCTGAATCGCGTATATGTGTGCTCCGCGCGCTATCTGCTACACGGGGGTTTTGCACTAGCTTGTAATTCAGTCACTCTGTACGCTTTCAATTTTAAAAGCCTAGCAGCTGTATGGACAGAGGTTTTTGGAATATCCACACGTGTTAGAGAGCTTTCGAATGATGCACCAATTTTATCATTTTTGTTTCCTCCGTTAGAACATGTATTTTGCGATTCTTAGGTTTAACGATCCTATTGTCCTAAACTATTAACCATGCATTTTACAGTACCTCTATTTGCAACAAGTGTTTCCTGAAATTGTCTACATAATTCGGTTTTTACATATGTATCATACATACAAATTCTTTCTTCAAGCGCGAATTTTTCCGTAGGCATTTCAGTGAACTAATAATAGAACAAGAATACTCGAAAGTAATTCACACAACACAAATGTTTAAGTAAACATACAATTTTGAGATGCACAAACTCTAGTCTTTACAGCACGAAGAGAAAGCAGTAACTGACGGGTGACATTCAAGAGCCGGTAAGAATGCCCTTGAGCAAGTCATTCATAGCTAGTGAGGTAACGGAAGATACCGAGGTCGTACACACGCGATCGTGGCCGGGTCACAAAACGATCCCTGTGCATATATAAGGTGTTCCCGAAGAATTGTCGTCCACTTTGTTCGAATATGAGGGATGTTAAAGTACTTCTACTGCAGTATCGTTACATTAACTAGGACTACTTGCTTCCGTTTCAGTTCTTTTATGTACAAGCTTTCCCGTATTACTAACACTGTAACTGCGTACTAGGCAAGTGTATTTATTGTAGTAACATTTAATATGTAACGAGTGTTATATCGATCTAAACGACGTGCTGTATTATTGTTTTAGTGCTATAATGTTTATAATCCTGAATACTAATTTAATATTCCATTGTAATTGCAGTATAATAATAATAATAATAATAATAATAATAATAATAATAATAATAATAATAATAATAATAATAATACGTCTCACCGTTATGAATTAAACATGTTTTTAGCACCTGCATTAACTTACATATCCGCAGTGGTTAAGGCGCCGGGTTTCTAACGAACACGTTCCGAGTTCGTATCCTGCTCCCCTCTACAGGTTTTTACGTCTGTAATACATACTACAGAGTGAGCCAAAAGACTCCGAACCGCCTGCGCGGTGTTTTTCCTGTCCACGTCCTCGGCGCTCGTTGCCGTCTGCCGCTATCATAGAAAGCGCGGATCAAACCATACAACATTTTTAAAACTACTTTTAAACGCTTTACCTACCAACTTTACGAAAGGAGATGCTGAAACTGGCCACCGTCGTTGTCCATACATTTTTGGCACACATAGACATGAAATTACAGAGAAAAAAAATTCTGTCTACATTCACATTACTTTCTCTGCCTTCTGTCGTTTATTAGGGGTATACAAAATATTCTTACTAAAGTTTATTACTTTCTCTACTACGTATAGTAAGTAGGGGAAGTATTGTATTCCACCCAAAAATTCGATACCGAGATTTCACCGGAAATACATGTTTTGAGACCCCCTGAATCGAAATAAGGTATTTTTGAAAACATGTCCATGTGTGTGTCTGTGAAGTGTATAACTCCAAAACGAAAAGTCGGATAAACACCAAACTGGGTATTTGAGTTTAGTGTCTTTTAAGGATGCGATATGCAGATTTTCAAGAAAATCCCCCACCCCAAACACCTTTTACGTGGAACATTTTTCGAAAATTTTTATTTTCTAAAAAATGACTAACCATTTTGATTAAAATACCGTATATTAAATATATTTATACAACAAATACAACGTAAATCTCGAATTTTCTGGGAATAGTCTGTGAAGTCCTCTTCATTTGGAAGGAATTTCGTATAATCTTGTATAACTGGTAAACGTTAAGTGATAGACGAAGACGTAAGTACCACACAAAAATGTACATCTCTTTAAAACAGACAATTTACTTCAAATAAGTTTTTCTGTGGCATAAGTCGTTTTTAGATATCTGTTATTAATGGTTCTAATTGTTCAACACTTGTCATTCTTTTGAAGTCTCGTAGATTTTCAGTTGTTTCTCGCGATGTCATGGAAACAGTAAGGAATTTTAAGGCCAGCATATAGCGTCCAGTTGTTAAACATTTGACTATCGCTGTTCTCTATAACGAAATGTGTAATGTAGCTGTTTCTGTAAAGGTTTATCTCGATTAAAATGTAGTAGATAGAAAAATAAACCTTATACCCTCTAATAAATATAGAGGGTAGGGAAAGTCTTGTGAATGTATCATATCAGATTTTGTTTCCTATCTACTTCATGTTTTTTTCGATTCAAGGGGTCTCAAAAATACATTTGCGGTAAATCTTGATATAGAATTTTTGGGTGTAATGTAAAACCTCTACCTATGTACGTGATCCAGAAAGTAAAACTCATTCACTGACAACATTAAGCAATGTCGGCGTAACGACGCTAACAGATGACACAGACCGTACCTGGAACTGCAGGAAAAAGCTCCCGACAGTTTGGCCGGTAAACGGGGAACGACATGGTCGCTGGAACGACATGGCTTAGGAATGAGCATTTTACTGCATTGTAAATGGGTGACACAATTTAGGTCCTAGATGCCTGTGAAAGTAGGCAAGAGTTTTGCGCTGACGTTTCTAGGAAAATCAAGACGAGATTGTGCCGGGGAGTGTACCGCCGGTGTTTACACTTCTAATTCACAGCTGGCCCACTTCCTTTATGATTATTATTTTTACTAAGAAGTGGTGGTTGTCCCCTTCTCTGCAGTAAATGGGCTCTTAAATTAATTGAGGGTGTTACCGTTTATCTGAAAAGAAACGCATAACCCTGTCAGCGAGGGACTTGTGTGTTGACAGTTCAGAACCAAATGTGGAGAGATAACTTTGTGGGAGACTGGGTCCAGACATCTCCTCACAAAAAATACTGTGATGTGTTACATTCACACGACTTTCTCTACCCGCTCCACCTCAAAAGTTCTGGTTAATTGAGATAAACGTCTATAGAAATAGTTGTATTACACTTTTTTTTGTAAACACAAGAGGAGACTGAAGTGACAGCCAGTATACTGGCTTTGAAATTTCATACTCCTTCGAGTAACAACTGAATGCTGACTTACCACTTAAAATTGCATTATTTAAACGAACAGTGCTTAAATGGTTAATACTGCAAAATTTCACAGAAATTGTATATTTTAACATTTTTTTCTGAAATAAACCGATTTTTCAGTTATCTAAAAGTACGTAAAATAGTCAGAGATATCAACATGAGTATATGAATGTTTTTATTTTTCTCAGTATTCCCACATATATTTAAATTAAAAATTAAAACTTTATTTTTTTAAATCAAGACACTTCTCCACATGCACACACCCCTCCAAATGTTTTGGGGCTGGGGTTTTAGAGAATTAACAAATTAAAAAAACGACAGATATTTAAGAAAAATTCCGTAGCGTTTGTTGTCTTAGGCCAAAAACCAAATGTCGGATAAATGGCAAATTTCGAATGTAACTGTTGTATATTTAAAAGGAAATAAATTTATATAGAAATTCCTCTGCGCTCAAACCTATAGAAACATTTTCATTATTTTTGTATTTTTATAGTAAAGGAGCTGGTGACGTCGTTAGCGTTCTGAATGAATTTTATGTAACTTGGTAGAGGCCATAGTATTATCTATTTCGATATATTCCCTATTTTATAGGCATTAACTTTCTCTAAGGTGACTTCAACTTGAGTTCAATTGCTATATAATGTATTCCAAAACTAGTTGATTATTATTTTTAATAGGAAATTGAGGCTTTATTTACGTCGCTTGTAAAGTTTTGTTTCTCTCTCTAGGCAGTTGAAATGTTGAGTTATGTTGTTGCTTACGCCACTGTGTTTTTACTGTCAAGAAGTTTAGAGTTTTACAAATGAGGATTTATATGGTTTTGCACAATGATAAATAAAAATACGTAAGTGCGTTAGTGTGACAGGAATGTTGTATTACCTGTTTGATGCGTTTAGTGCGGCAAATGGCGACGTAACGCGGAGTTATCTTAACGATAATCGATATTGTTAGAGAAATCGTTGTGACTGTTACATATATTATTCTTAGATTGCCTTGAAGCATCAGTCACACCAAAAATAATGAGGCCAAGTACGAGCCACAGGTGCTTGCCTCAGTATTCGAACCGAGGACACGAGCCACCCGAACACGTGTCAGGGCAAACAGCACGTACAACTCTGTGTTTGTGTTGTGCACATTCGGACCTCTTCAAACAAAACACATGCTAGGTTACTGAACTTTTCCACTCGGCCAGCCATCTCTGCGCAATAGTCACACGACTTTCTCAACCCATTACATGACTTTATATGTACATGTCTATCTCTACCCTCTATACAAACTATTCTTACGAAAGCTTATTTTTCTATTTCATTTTAATCGAGATAAATCTTTACAGAAACAGCTACATACACATTTCGTTATAGATACAAAGGGAACAGCGATAGTCAAATGTTTAACAACTGAACGCTATACGCTGGTCGACCACACTGAATATCTGATTATATGTGACGTAACTGACTATAATGACATCCATTATGCTTCAGCGACTCATGATTTTACTCGGCGGCGCGCGCAGTTCCCCCGTAACTAACACCTTCAAAGTAGTAGTCCACTGGGATTAATTCCCCAGATAAACATTGAAATATGTGTATTTAAATGAATTCTGTTCATTGTAATTTTAATTCTCTAGTAAATACAGTTCATTTCTTTGGATTTAATATTGTTCAATATATGTTACCTGCAACAAATCAGTAAATACAGCCTGGACTCAAAAGCACTGCCATCTCTGCACTGTCCGCAAGTTCAAGTTCTTGCTATTATGCTGCCATCCGATCAGTATTTCATTACGGACAATTAACAATGTAAAATCTGTTTGTAAAAGCTCAAAAGTTTTGAACTTATAGGTGATCGATCAAAAACAGTCGTATGCAGCTGTACTATAAAGGTATGAAAATTAAGAAACTCGCTACAGCTCGTTCTATAAACATACTCGCGTCTTAATTACTACCATAATCTTGTTGTATAATACAGTATTTCATGACGTCGCGAGCAACAAATGAATGAGTATTGAACAATTCGAGCCATTAATAACGGATACCTCGGAAATGATTATGCCATAAAAACGTTATTGCAATAGGTGAGACCTAAATTTTTACTTTCTCTACTACGTATAGTAAGTATGGGAAGTATTGTATTCCATCCAAAAATTCGATACCGAGATTTCTCCGGAAATATGTGTTTTAAGACCCCTGAATCCAAAAAAAGCATTTTTGGAAACATGTCCGTGTGTGTGTCTGTGAACTGCATAACTCAGAAACGAACAGCCGGATAAACACCAAACTTGGTATTTAGGTTCAGTATCTTCCAGGGATGCGACACGAAGGTTTTCAAGAAACTCCCCCCACCCCAGAGTACCCTTTACATGGGACATTCTTCGAAAATTTTAATTTTCTCAAAAATGTCTCTTAACCATTTTGATTAAAATATCATATGTTTAAGATATTTTCATGACAAATAAAATGCATATCTTGAATTTTCTGGGAATGTCTCCAAAAGTATTCTTCATTGTGAACGACTTTTCCATAACTGGTAAACCATAAGAGATAGACAAAATTTTACTACACAAAAAATGTAGATCGCGTTAAAATACACAATTTATGTCATATACATTTTTTTGTTGTTGAGTGAACCATTTTCGAGATATTGCTTGTTATTCCCTTAAATTTTTCAACACATTTTCTCAAATGGGAATTCGTTATTCATTTTTTTGTCTTGGATATGCAAAGAATATTAATCTGTGGCAAAGAGAATGGTGCTGCACCTAGCAACCAACTATTAAGAGATATGTCTATGCTTAAAGGTTACTGTATTTCTATATTGCCCTTGCAAATACAAAACAAGGGGAACATACTTAAGCGATAGTCAAATATTTTTATAACTGGTCGCTATGTGTAAAATGTAATTCTCTTTCCATGTCAAAAGATCGTTTCTGCAAATGTTTATCTCGATTAATATGAAATAGATGGAGCATAAGAGTTTGTAAAAATAGTTTGTACAAGGATAGAGAAAGTCATGTGAGTGTAGCATATCAGATTTTTTGTGTAGTACGCTTTCGTCTATCGCTTAAGTTTACCAGTAATACAACATTCTACAAACTTCACAGACTGTTCCCAGAAAATTCAAGATGTACATTTTATTTATGTAAATATCTTTAATATATGACATTTTAATCAAAATCGTTAGTCATTTTTTAGAAAATATCGGAAAGTGTTCCATGTAAAGAGTCGCTGTTTTTTTTTTCTTTTGAGGGGCCTAAAAACATATAATTTGTGTGGAATCTCGGTATAGAATGTTTGGGTGGAATGTAGGTAATGCCTTGTTACCTGCCATGTAGCTATTGGTACATAAACAATAGTAAACATATTCCGTCAGGTGAAATACGTAGGAAGATGAAACATCAGGGGGTTTCCCAAAGTTTACATGACCAGCAATAACACATTTTATTATATTTTCTTTTAAATCGATAAAACTTTTTAACAAACTAAAAGAAGCCTTGTTTTTTCGCCAAATAATCGGTGAACAAAGTTGTTACTCAGGTACCCTCGCAGGATGCGTAAGTAAATACCAAATTACCAGCCAAAAGCAAAGCTGCCTCTGTGAGAAAGTTAAAAGTAATGATGGTAACCATGGAAACTGGTGAAGTGTGTGTGTACAAACAAGCCCCAAAACAAAACCTCAATTAACGACATGCGATGTCACTTTTAGTTCCACTTGACTGAGTGTTAAATGTTGCTGTTTATAGGCCAGGTATCTGCCCTGCCGGTGGAGGGGAGTTCCGCAGGATACTATAACTTCACTTGATCTTCCGGATGTGTTGGCAGCATTGGTTACGCTCGTCATGGCTTTTTATTTATTTAGGAAGTTTCTTTGATATGACTCATAAAAGTTTTACGGCTACGCTAAGAAAACCAGTTGCAGCATCTTCAGTGGCACTGCGTTCAAATGTAAGTGCGGAAAATGGAACTTTACATTCCTGCCTACATCTTCACTGACACGGTCTTCAAGTGTAACTGCGGAAAACGGAACTTAACACTTAAGTATTCCTGCCTACATCTTCACAGACCTGTGTACAAATTAAGTGAGGAAAATGGTGCCTGCTAACTGTGGCAGTAATTTGTATCACAATAATGTAAATGCCAGTGTGATTGTAGTGTAAATAAGCATTATTGTATGACATTGATTTGAGATGTTTGTTAATTATAAACATTGTTAGGAAATAAGTTTACACGGCCTCACTGAAACTGACAATAAGTGCGGGTAACAATGAGCGAGGGGGTGAGTTGTTTATCAATTATTAGAGACAAGCAAATGACGTCAGATTGGCGCGCTTTTCTGTAGAAATGGAGGGAATATTTTCCCTAGAGCATATGTGTTCGTAATTTTGATTGGATATAAAAATAGACGCTAATGTTGGCGCGTTTTATTAACCAATAGCAGCTCTGTTATAATCTTTAGGCATATTAGGGTGTGGGAGTATAAAAAGCTAAAGCCAGAGGCAAGTATTGTCCAGTCCAACAGAAACATTTGTGCATTACACGTCGCTCAGTTCATCAGAATCGTTCGCGGGTTACACGTCGCGTAGTTCAACGGGAGCATACATAAAGTACACATTACGCAATTCTACTGAATCTCTCGCGTCGTAAAGTTAGTTATAAATGTGAAACACGCGAATTAATAATGTGCAGTAAATAAGTGATTATAGTGATATTAGAAAATATAACAGTTTCAGTCTGGCGTGTATCAAGAATCAATATGTGAAATTGAATAATGTGTGACGACAATAAAAGTGTAAAAACAAATTCTTTTATCAGTGTTATCTTTCAGTAATAAATCCTTTCCGTTTACACACCCTGTTCAAGAGATGTGCTCGACCGAGAAATAATAGCTAGCCGGAGGGCATTGAACCCAAATTTAAAAATAGTAATACAATAACAGGCGCTCAGCAATAGATAACACGAAGTGACCGCGACAAATTGGCTCCCATACGTGGAGCAGATAAACATGAAGCATCTACCAACTACTAACAAATATTCCACTTCATAACATCTGCATATTTGTTGAAACAGCGTTAACGGCTTGGATTACGGCACGAGTGATTTAACAAACTTTACACGCGGGTTGCATTGTAAATGTAGTAGGTTCATCCGTTTATGGCTTTAGAGTGGATGTGTCGACATCAGCTTATTGAAAATTACCATAGAAAAAATGTACTTAGGTGTATGGTATTGTATAATTTTCCTTAAACGATCCTTGGGATTTTCCATTTTCTTATATTTGGTGCAAACCTTGTTTCCTTAATTAGGTTCAACAAGATCTCGTTACACGAATGCTGCTACCCTCTCCAGAAGAAGGGGCAATAACCTTTATGAACCAGTTTAAAACAAACAATTTCTTTCAGGTAGATACTTTTTTGTGGATATCTGGAATTATTTTCAGTAATTATTGTTTTATAGTGTCACAATTTCAGATGTTTCTTATTGTGTGTGTTCAGCAAAGAGAACAGCCATATCATATATGGACCGGCTTAGTAAATCTCTAGCTACAACGAAATGAAAGCTTGTCTGTATTAACAACAAGAATAGTTTATTAAGGAGAGATAAATTTCATTTCCTTGAACAAAACGCCTCACTCAAGTGACCTGTATGAAGTAACACACCACATTCTTTGCCTGTTGGTGTTTTTACGTTGGTCGCACGTAATTGCCAACTTTAGAAAGCCAAACATTAGACCTTAAACAAAACGAGGCATGTATAATAACTTAATTGCAATTTGTTTTGGTTAAGTCTGGGAGGGGAAACCCCAAGGACGCCATTTTGTTGGACGGGAAGATTGATTGTAAAATATTAAAACATGACACCGCGCACTTTTAAAAGCAGGAATTTGCCGCCCAAGGTTGGTGTTGGATCAAGGTCGTGTTTATTCTTGAGCAGTCCCTGCAACATTGTTTCCATAATACTGCGTCGCTCGGAGTAGTGAAGCGTTTACTGCTAGTTACCACGTGAAATGTTGCTGTGGTAACTGACACGGAACAGAATACACGATAGGTTTCCATGGTAACTAACTCGGAATTGAATAGGTTTCCATGATGCCCGTGATATTGCGCTGGATGAATCCTTACCATAGTAACTGCGAAGATAAACGGACTTCACTACCCATTACCATGGTAATTAGGAAAAGTAATTGGCGTTGGCATGGTAACCAGGAGCATAAATGGCGTTACCACGGAAACCAAGAAGGCAAATTGCATTACCATGGTAACCAGGAAGTCAAATGGCGTTGCCATGGTAACCAGGAAGGTAAATGGCGATACCATGGTAACCAGGAAGGTAAATGGCGATACCATGGTAACCAAGAAGTTAAATGGCGTTGCCATGGTAACCAGGAAGGTAAATGGCGATACCATGGTAACCAAGAAGGCAAATTGCATTACCATGGTAACCAGGAAGTTAAATGGCGATACCGTGGTAACCATGGACTGATAAATCGTTGCCATGGTATTGTACTGTAACCATAATATTGGCAACAACCACATCCTTACTTCACTTTTCCGTGCAGCCTCCTCCCCGAGCGATCGTCTCTTATTTCTTGGCAAGTCCTTAGAGGAATTCTTGCAGGGTCAAGCCACAAAGAAAGCGGGAATTCGTGGGTGGAGAAAAAATAACCAGCGAGCGATCTTTGTACGTCTTAAAGGAAGCAGGTGGTCCTCAAAAGTGATGCAAGCGGCCCTTTATTGTTTTTGTGGTATATAGATTTACACATGTGGCGATATGACTCCATAATTATTACTGCACGTGACGGATTTATTTACCCATTGCACACGCCCACATGGGGCGGACTGGCCGCTAGCGAGGGACATGATGACGTCTAGCGCTGCAATTAATTGAATAGCCAGTCCGACTCTGATGCCCTCTAGCTACATTGATTCTTAATTCCAGACCAGCACACATTACTCTCGAGTTCTCGAAACAAAAGAAGTTCGAACCCCGCCCAATCTTCCGTTCTCTCTCTCTCTATTATATTGCCGGTGTGTGTGTCACGAAGAATTGAGGAAACAAGCGCAGCGGGAGTCTTTTCGTTTCCATGGTTACTCATTACTTTATATGTACATACATAGAGATATAAGATCTCGCTGCCTGTTCAATTCTTAATTCAGTTTTTTTATTACAGACAGTTCATTTGCTTCTGGTAAATAAATAATTTAAAAAAACTGCGTAAAATGTCCCACTCGACTAAAATTCGAAAATGTTAAACTTTTGAATCTTGCACATTATTTCCTTGAATATAGTTTTCTGAAATCAAAGATTACATTTTGAATAACATTAAACTTATTTTCTGTAAAAAATAATAAGTATGTAACATTTTTTTTTAGTTTCTAAACATCAGTTGTGTGTTACATCATGTAAACCCTAAAACAAACATTTCGTCGAGATGAGGAGAGATTGCTTCATCCAACACAGACGTCTAAGTCTTGCAGTTTTATCTAGGTTTCAGAACTTTAAACGATAGTAGATAGAGAACACCTTGTCATTTTTTAAAGTGGTGTCGCTATTCAGTTGCTTCACGTGGTGTCATGGAAAGAGTAAAGAGCTTCTAGACGAGCGCACAGCGTCTACCACTTGAGTCTCCTGCGTAATGAAACTGTTTAAAAGGTTTCTTTCGATTAACTTGAAGCAGATAGAATCGCAAGGACAGTGGGTAGAGAAAGTCATGTGAATGTTACATAAATACTTTATAGTGTATCGCGACGAAATGGGTGCACTTATGCCCAAAAGAGGCCAGGTACATAGCGATTAGTTGCGGAACATTCTCAGTATAAGAGAAAAACACTCGGAAAAATATAACCACGTAACTCATCCCAAACAAGATTGGAACTCGCGACCTGATGAGTGTGAGGCAGACTCGCTATCCCCATACCGTGCAGGACGCAGATTGTTCACAATTGAACTGATATAAGAAGAAATTATGTTAGATGTAAAGAGCACGCGAGCCATCGACGGTACACGACCCACGAGTAGTGTAACTCTTGTTTTTATCACCCCTGAAGCTGCGAGTGCTTGTTGTTCCTTTTTTGCTGCACGTCTTGAGACAGATCTTGGTTTGGTTTCGCCTTTTCATCTGGTTTTACCCTCCTGTTCTTTGAAAATATAATTAAAAGTTAAGAAGAAGGAGAAGTTGTGGGAGTGGAACGGCGGAGAGATTCCAATAATTTATTACGGGGGCGATATGTGTCTCACATGTATCCCCCTCCCCTACTTCTCCTCTCATGCATAATAATAAAGACTGCCTGCCTGGTGCAGTTTTTCATATTCCATCTTGTGGAATAATATTGTGCTGTCAAAAGATTCCAAAAGAGAAGAGAATCGGACGCCCAGAGCAACAACGGGCTATCTCACCTTCTCTGTGCCGCGCATACGTAATTAATGCTTCTGTATTCATACCTCATTTCAAATGTTTAGTTTTACTTCGGGGGGGAGCATTGTATTCTACCCAAAAATTCGATATCGGTATTTCACCGGAAATACACTAAAGCATTTTTTGTAAAAAGGACTGTGTGTTTGTGAAGTAAAAAACGAAAAGTCGGATAAACACCAAACTTTAGTGTATGAGTTAAGCATTTTGCAGGACGCGGCACCAAGATTTTCAAAAAGATCCCTACCTTTTACATGGAAAACTTTTTGAAAATTTTGATTTTCTCAAAAATGGCTCTAACGAGTTTTTATTAAAATACTACATATTCTAAGATATTTCATGACAAATAAAATGTATGTATGTACTGAATTTTCTGGGAATAGCCGGTGAAGTCCTCTTCATTCTGAATGAATTTTGTATAACTCATATCGTAAGAGAGAGACGAAATCTTACCAACGAAAAAAATGCAGATCTCGTTTAAGCACTTAATTTATACACAATAAATTTTTTTGTGACATTAACCATTTCCGAGATATTCTTTGTTACTGGTTTGAATTATCAAATACTTTTCTCAACTACACTCGCTTTCTTTCTTTTTCGTGTTCATGCAAAGAGAAAGTCATCACATAGCGACCGACTTGGAAAACATTTGACTCGCATAGTTTATCTGTATTAACAAGAAATAGAAGAATAAACTTTTGTAAGAATAGTTTGTAGAGAAAGTCATGTGAATGTAAGGCATAACATTTTTATGCACAAGAAACCAAATTACTACGCACCCCTAATCAAAATCGTTAAGAGTTGCTTTTCGAAAAATAACGATGTATTTTCCATAAAAAATGTTTTTTAGAGTGATGGAATTTCTTGACGTATTCGTATCATATATGAATTTGGAACAATTTTTTTAATGTTGCCATTCCCTTCCTTCTCTCTCTCTCTCTCTCTCTTACATACATATATACATACACTTTTTAAAAGAAATTATTCAGGTGAAAGAATAAGCTTTTTCAATCAAATCCGTGTATAAACTCTTAGGGCCAAATGCAATACTTATCTACCTGAGGTAAGTGGTAGTGAAGTTACAATACAATATTTGAGGGCTATATAGAGGGCCTTGTTACCCTCGGTTGATGTCCCAGAGACCAAGATCTCACAAATGAAACGGAAGAGCTCCTTGTGCCCATCTTGCACTGAGAACGGAATCCAATGTACAGCTTGGTATAAAATAAAAACGCCTTTCTGCTCGAAGCAATTCTTATTTAATATTTTTGTTGAGTGCTATGCATTTTTCAAGACCAAAATATGCAAATGGGGTACTAGGGGAGATATGGCCCGTGTAAGAGATTTTTATTATTGTGATTATGATGGCTGTGGTGTTCCCATTGGGCACCAGATGTGGGGAATTAATGGGATTTTAGCATCATGCTCCAGATACATCATTCCCGCCATGTGAAATTCTCTCTCTTGTAACCAACTTGCCATATCGTAGCAGAGTGGAGCGACAAGGCGGTCTTGCCCCATTTGACTGACCCAGACGACGAGTTAATATGTATAGCTTTAAGACAGAATCAGTTGTAAAGCGTTTAAGATGTCGATAATGTTTACTGATTTTGGTAACACTGTTGTCAGATTATTTCCTCCTCCCTTTTTTACTATTTCTAAACCAGTAAAATGGGAACTAAAATTCTATATATTGATAGATAATAAAATTCTTGTGTGTTTATATTCACTTGACTTTCTCTACTCACTCTACTCTTACAAAGCCTTATTATTCTATCTACTTCTTGTTAATACAGAACTTTTAATTCCTGTTTACACAGTTTGTTGTACGATACATTAAGCTAAAGCGATTGTCAGATTTTTAAAAAGCGGATCGCTATGTGATGGTTTTGAAAATCCATGCTCTTTGTATAATCACGAGAGAAAAGGAATGACTTTCCATCTGAGAAAAGCTTTGAAATTTCAAACCGGTAACAAAGAATATCTCGGATATGGCTAATGCCACAAAAATCATTTGAAAGAAATTGTGTGTTTACGGTTTACCACTTATACAAAAGCCATTCACAAAACTCAAGACATACTTTAAACTTTAAATTTCCTATGTAAATGTCTTAAACGTATGGTATTTTAATCAAAATAGTTGACTCAGTTTTGAGAAAATAAAAAAGAACAACGAAACACTATCCATGTGAAGGGTAGTTTGAAGTGGGGTGTTTTCTTGAAAAATCTTCGTGTCGCATCTTTGGAAGATGCTGAACTTAAATACCAAGTTTGGTGTTTATCGGACTCTTGTATTTTGAATTATGCTGTTCTCTCTCTCTGTCTCATACACACATACTTTTTCTAAAAAAAAAATGGCATTTTCGGGTCCAGGTGCCTTTAAAACATGTATTTCCGTATTGAATTTTTGGACCAAATACGTAGTAGAGAAAGTAAAAAGAATTCTATGCGATACATTCACATGACTTTCTCTAATATCAATCGTTTATTGGTGGTAAACAAATTATTCTTACTAAAGCTTATTTTTCTATCTACTACATTTTAATCGAGATAAACCTTTACAGAAACAGCTACATTACACATTTCGTTAGAGATACAAAGAGACAACTAAACGTTGAAAGGATTAAGACTGACCAAAATATGAGCAATTCGAACCTTTAATAACGAATATCTCAGAAACGGCTTATGCCACAAAAAAAACTATGTGAAATAAATTGTGTGTTTTAAATAATCTACAGTTTTTGTGCAGCACGTTTTCGTCCATTCCTTAACGTTTGGCAGTTGTTCAACATTATACAAAATTCCTTCTGAATGCAGAGGATTTCAGAGACCATTCCCAGGAAGTTCAAGATGTAGATTTTATTTGTCTTGTCAATGTTTTCATATATGGTATTATAATCAAAATCGTTAGCCTATTTTTAGAAAATCAAAAATTTCGAAAATGTTCCATGGAAAGGATAGTTTAGGGTATGGGGATTTTCTTGAAAATCGTCGTGTCGCATCTTTGAAAGATACTGAACCTAAATACCAAGTTTGGTTTATATCGGATTTTTCGTTTTTGAGTTATGGTGTTCACAGACACACATACGGATAGTTTCCAAAAATGCTTTATTTGGATTCAAGGAGGCCTCAAAACATATTTCGTGAATTCTCGGTATAGAATTTTTTGGGTGGAATACAATACTTCGCCTACTTAGCAGAAAAAGTAAAAATCTGATTTGTTGCATTCATATGATTTTCTGTACCCGCTCTTCTACAAACTATTCTTACAAAAGAAAGAAAAATAAACAATAGCGGGCTTAAGAGGAGAAAAGTATAAGTGATTGAAAATTCAAACTAATTACAAAGAATATCTCAGAAATGGTTAAAGCCACAAAAATTATTTTTTATAAATTGTGTTTTCACGAAATCTATTGTTTTTTTTCTGTAAGTTGTCTATTTCTGGTTTATCAATTATAGAAAAGCTATTCAGAGTGAAGAGGAATTAATGGAATTTTAATTAAAACGATTGACTCACTTTTGAGAAAATATAAAATAACGAATTCTTTAATGGTTAGTTTGCGGGTGCAGAGTGATTATTGAGAATGTAAGGTTTTGGGACATCAAAACGTGTATTTCCGTTAGGGAAATGTTTTATTGGAAAGCAAGACTTACATAGCCATATAAAGGCCCCCTGTCCAAAGGATATGAATGACAAAGTGGGCTTTCAAAGACGCCCACGCCGCTCTCAGAAACAAATCCCAAAGGAAAGAAGATTTCGAAGAAAAACTAAACGAAATGTCTGTACCCTACTCGCTCATCTTTCTCATGCAGCTGTTATTCAAATGAGAGAAAAGCTTGCTTTATTTTTTGTACATCATTCTTCGTCGGAATGAAATTCGCAACGGCGGACTGTAAATATTGCGTATGGAGACCTTCTTTTGTTTCGTTGCGTGTACTTGAAGCTGAGAAGATTGCTGCATGAATTTATTGTACGGTTTAACTCCATCTTTCATCCAGGGCTTTGACAAAACAAACGGTCCAATGCGGGGTGTCCAAACCTGCTTGTCTCCTTCAGCATTTCAACTAAATAATAATGCCATTACTTATACAGAGAATAAGCGAAAGCATGTTACACTCACATGATTTTCTCTACTCTTGTACAAACTATTTTTATAAATGCTTAT
Source organism: Deroplatys truncata (assembly GCA_030765065.1). Taxonomy (NCBI): domain Eukaryota; kingdom Metazoa; phylum Arthropoda; class Insecta; order Mantodea; family Mantidae; genus Deroplatys; species Deroplatys truncata. The sequence goes on from CM060983.1 coordinate 15,047,641, forward strand.
TCTCCATATACTTCATGTTAATCGAGATGTTAATCTTATTTGCTAATTTTCTTGTAGATGCTGCAAGGGGAATTGCTAGGCTTTAAGCGATAGTCAAATGTTTTAAGAGCTGGTTGCTATGTGTAGTATTCCATTCTCTTGACATTACCAGGACAAACGAATTTGAGAAAAAGAATAAGTATTGGAAAATTTAAGGGAATAACAAGCAATATCTTGAAAATGGTTCACTCAACAAAAAAAATGTTATGACATAAATTGTGCATTTTAACGCGATCTACATTTTTTGTGTAGTAAAATTTTGTCTATCTCTTATGGTTTACCAGTTATGCTAAAGTCGTTCACAATGAAGAATACTTTTGGAGACATTCCCAGAAAATTCGAGATATACATTTCATTTGTCATGAAAATATCTTAAACATATGATATTTTAATCAAAATCGTTAGAGCCATTTTTGAGAAAATTAAAATTTTCGAAAAATCTTCCATGTAAAGGGTAATCTGGGGTGGGGGGATTTTCTTGAAAACCTTCGTGTCGCATCTCTGGAAGATACTGAACCTAAATAACAAGTTTGGTGTTTATCCGACTGTTCGTTTCTGAGTTATGCTGTTCACAGACACACACGCACACGGACATGTTTCCAATAATGCTTTTTACTTTCTCTACTACGTATAGTAAGTAGGGGAAGTATTGCATTCCACCCAAAAATTCGATACCGAGATTTCACCGGAAATACATGTTTTGAGACCTCCTGAATCCAAAAAAAGCATTTTTGGAAACATGTCCGTGTGTGTGTCTGTGTGTGTGTCTGTGTGTCTGTGTGTGTGTGTGTGTGTCTGTGTGTGTGTCTGTGAACAGCATAACTCAAAAACTAACAGTCGGATAAACACCAAACTTGGTATTTGCGTTCAGTATCTTCAAGAGATGCGACACGAAGATTTTCAAGAAAATCCCTCCACCCCAGACTACCCTTTACATGGAACATTTTTCGAAAATTTTAATTTTCTCAAAAATGGCTCTAACGATTTTGATGAACATATCATATGTTTAAGTTAATGTCATGAGAAATGAAATGTATATCTCGAAATTTCTGGGAATGTCTCCAAAAGTATTCTTCATTATGAACGACTTTTGCATAACTGGTAAACCATAAGAGATAGACAAAATTTTACTACACAAAAAATGTAGATCGCGTTAAAATACACAACTTATATCATATACATTTTTTTTGTTGAGTGAACCGTTTTCGAGATATTGCTTGTTATTTCCTTAAATTTTCCAATACTTATACTTTTTCTCAAATTCGTTATTCATTTATTTATGTCCTGGACATGCAAAGAGAATGGAATGCGCCACATAGCAACCAGCGATAAAATATTTGACTATCGCTTAAAAGCTACCATATTCCCCTTGCATCTACAAGAAAATTATCAATAAGATTGACATCTCGATTAACATGAAGCATATGGAGAATAGGCGTTTGTAAAAATAGATTTAAAAGAGTAGAGAAAGTCATGTGAGTGTAACACATCAGATTTTTTTTACTTTCTCTACTACGTATAGTAAGTAGGGGAAGTATTGCATTCCACCCAAAAATTCGATACCGAGATTTCACCGGAAATACATGTTTTGAGACCTCCTGAATCCAAAAAAAGCATTTTCGGAAACATGTCCGTGTGTGTGTCTGTGTGTGTGTGTCTGTGTGTGTGTGTGTGTGTCTGTGAACAGCATAACTCAAAAACGAACAGTCGGATAAACACCAAACTTGGTATTTAGGTTCAGTATCTTCCAGAGATGCGACACGAAGGTTTTCAAGAAAATCCCCCCACCCCAGACTACCTTTTACATGGAAGATTTTTCGAAAATTTTAATTTTCTCAAAAATGGCTCTAACGATTTTGATTAAAATATCATATGTTTAAGATAATGTCATGAGAAATGAAATGTATATCTCGAATTTTATGGGAATGTCTCCAAAAGTATTCTTCATAGTGAACGACTTTTGCATAACTGGTAAACCATAAGAGATAGACAAAATTTTACTACACAAAAAATGTAGATCGCATTAAAATACACAACTTATGTCATATACATTTCTTTTGTTGAGTGAACCGTTTTCGAGATATTGCTTGTTATTTCCTTAAATTTTCCAATACTTATACTTCTTCTCAAATTCGTTAATCATTTTTACTTTCTCTACTACGTATAGTAAGTAGGGGAAGTATTGCATTCCACCCAAAAATTCGATACCGAGATTCCACCGGAAATACACGTTTTGAGACCTCCTGAATCCAAAAAAGCATTTTTGGAAACATGTCCGTGTGTGTGTCTGTGTGTGTGTGTGTCTGTGTGTGTGTCTCTGAACAGCATAACTCAAAAACGAAAAATCGGATAAGCACCAAACTTGGTATTTAGGTTCAGTATCTTCCAGAGATGCGACACGAAGGTTTTCAAGAAAATCCCCCCAACCCAGACTACCCTTTACATGGAAGATTTTTCGAAACTTTTAATTTTCTCAAAAATGGCTCTAACGATTTTGATGAAAATATCATATGTTTAGGGTAATGTCATGAGAAATGAAATGTATATCTCGAATTTTCTGGGAATGTCTCCGAAAGTATTCTTCATTGTGAACGACTTTTGCATAACTGGTAAACCATAAGAGATAGACAAAATTTTACTACACAAAAAATGTAGATCGCGTTAAAATACACAACTTATGTCATATACATTTCTTTTGTTGAGTGAACCGTTTTCGAGATATTGCTTGTTATTTCCTTAAATTTTCCAATACTTATACTTTTTCTCAAATTCGTTATTCATTTTTTATATGTCCTGGACATGCAAAGAGAATGGAATGCGCCACATAGCAACCAGCGTTAAAATATTTGACTATCGCTTAAAACCTACCATATTCCCCTTGCATCTACAAGAAAATTATCAATAAGATTGACATCTCGATATCTCCATTAACATGAAGCATATGGAGAATAAGCGTTTGTAAAAATAGTTTGTACAAGAGTAGAGAAAGTCATGTGAGTGTAACACATCAGATTTTTTTACTTTCTCTACTACGTATAGTAAGTAGGGGAAGTATTGCATTCCACCCAAAAATTCGATACCGAGATTTCACCGGAAATACATGTTTTGAGAATCACTGAATCCAAAAAAAGCATTTTTGGAAACATGTCCGTGTGTGTGTCTGTCTGTGTGTCTGTGTGTCTGTCTGTCTGTGTGTCTGTGAACAGCATAACTCAAAAACGAACAGTCGGATAAACACCAAACTTGGTATTTAGGTTCAGTATCTTCCAGAGATGCGACACGAAGGTTTTCAAGAAAATCCCCCCACCCCAGACTACCCTTTACATGGAACATTTTTCGAAAATTTTAATTTTCTCAAAAACGGCTCTAACGATTTTGATTAAAATATCATATGTTTAAGATATTGTCATGACAAATAAAATGTATATCTCGAATTTTCTGGGAATGTCTCCAAAAATATTCTTCATTGTGAACGACTTTTGCATAACTGGTAAACCATAAGAGATAGACAAAATTTTACTACACAAAAAATGTAGATCGCGTTAAAATACACAACTTATGTCATATACATTTCTTTTGTTGAGTGAACCGTTTTCGAGATATTGCTTGTTATTTCCTTAAATTTTCCAATACTTATACTTTTTCTCAAATTCGTTATTCATTTTTTTATGTCCTGGACTTGCAAAGAGAATGGAACGCGCCGCATAGCAACCAGCGTTAAAATATTTGACTATCGCTTAAAAGCTACCATCTACAAGAAACTTAGCAATAAGATTGACATCTCGATATCTCGATTAACATGAAGCATATGGAGAATAGGCGTTTGTAAAATTAGATTGTACAAGAGTAGAGAAAGTCATGTGAGTGTAACACATCAGATTTTTTGAATTCAGGGGGTCTCAAAACATGTATCTCAGTATCGAATTTTGGGTGGAATACAATACTTCCACTATACGTAATAGAGAAAGTAAAAAGAAAAGTCTGTTAAATACCAACCTTTCTACGAAGATTTCCAAGAAAATATCTTCATCCCAAACTAACCTTAACACGAATTTTTTTTTTTTTTTTTTTTTTTTTGGAATGCTTGATTTTCTCAAAAGAGGCTCTTAATGATGTTGTTTAAAATAATATGTTCAAGATATTCCCAAAAAAATTAAATGTGTATCTTAATTTTCTGGGAATAGCCTATGAAGTCCTCTTCATTCGGAAGGAATCTTGTATAACTAGTAAACGTTAAGTGATATACGAAAACGCACTACACAAAAAATGTAAATCTCTTTAAGACGCGCAATTTATTTCAAATAACTTTTTTTCTGCCATAAGCCGTATCCGAGATATGTATTAGTACTGGTTCGAATTGTTCATTCTCTTAAAGTCCTGTCAACATTCAGTTGTTTCTCGCGATGTCATGGAAACAGTATGGAATTTTAAGGCAGCATATAGCGTCCAGTTGTTAAACATTTGACTATCGCTGTTTACTTCGATTAAATTGAATTAGAATAAATAAACTTTCGTAGAATACTTTGTAAATTATATAAAAATAAACGAATTTAAAGAGAAAGTTATGTGAATGTAACACATCAGATGTTTAAAAGGAATGGCTCTATGGTCTCCTTGAAATTTCATACTCTTACCGTGAAATGGCGAGGAACAACTGAATGTGTTGATAGCAAGTGAGTTATTTGAAATAAATTGAATAGGATGTTATGGGGGAATCAAATAACAATCAGAAAAAATTGCACCTGCATTTTTAAAAGTATAACTTTATATGGTGACACTTCAAAAATATTTAGAAACAAAAATGTTGGCATTGGAAATGGATTATTATTAGCAGTGCTCAGCTCGAATATCTAGAAGCGATAAAATTAGGAATGAGAAAATAAGACAGAAAAAGGACATTAAAAATACTACATTATGATACAAGTGTTAAAAGTAGGGATTTATTTCGCAATCCTGCCAGCTAAACAAACACGTGTAGTATACTGTTTTTAGACAGCACTTAAATTTGTAAAATAATACATTAATTCCTGAAAGTAACAGAAATCACGTTTAGAACGCGGCTCTTGAAACAAGAGAAATAAAAGCGAGATGTTTTGTTAGCAATCACTTTCAACGAAATTGTTTTCAGTATGTCGTGTCTTACATCAGACAATGAAGCGATTAAATACTATATCATATTCCTTTCTGTAAGTGCTTCTAGTGTTATTCTTTCTGCCGCTTCTGTAATTTCACTTCAATTTCAGTTTCTTCTCAATTCATAATTTCCGCCATTTAATTTTTATGTAGGTTAGATGAAAGAGTAACGTTTTAAACAAAAGAAAGCTGGCAATATAACGTATAGGTTAACTTTACTATTGTGAGCGCCATGAGAAATTAATCATGTAAAAACACATAATGAAAAGTAAAACCTAATGAAACCAAGTCGAGTTATTACACATGTACAAATACAAAGGGGAATTGTCATGTGATTGGACTTGAAACCAAAGCTGGTCACTAGTGCGGTAATCTAAAGCTTTCAGCTCGTGTGCTCTGTGTTAGAAGTTCTACTTTAGGCCTTGCTGTCCAAAAAGACATATTTCAGCGAAAGAACTAATATGGTAGGGATATGTGATGCATATGATCAAAATAGGTTACCCAAGATGCCATCAAGGAGATGTAAAAGAGGGCGACCTCCAACAATCTTGAAGGAGAGATATTTAATAGGTGAATGGATAGAATAGTTTCGGCAATACGAAAGGATGTCTAGTTTAATGCATATTTGTTTGGCAGAAGATGTAACTTTGCTAAAAACTCACTAGGTAATAATAAAATATATACATAAATTGCCTGTTTTAACTAGATCTACATTTTTTGTGTAGTTAGATTTTATCTACGTCTTACAGTTTACCAGTTATACAAAATTCCTTCTCAAGAGCACTTCAAAGTCTATCCCAGAAAATTAAAGATATACATTTCATTTGATATTTGAAATTCTTAAATATATGGTAGGTATTTTAATCAAAATCGTTAGCCATTTTTTGAAAAATGAAAAACTCTACATAAAGGGGCATTTAGTGTGGGGAGATTTTCTTGAAAATCGTGTCGCACCTCTGAAAGATACTGAGGCATTGTATCTGTGAAAATCCAAGAATAGAGCTTTTTTTCTGATTGCTACGATTTTTTTTTTTTTTTACCACATACTTGACGTAAAATATACAGTCCACACAAAATGTTATTTTGCTGTGTAAAACTGGTGATAAGATATTATGAGATACTTTAATTCATAATTCATCACTTTTCGACATTGTAATATGAAATGCCCCTTGGAATCTACGATTTAGCATACGTCGCTCCCAAAATTTTAATTTGAGCGTAGTATACGAACACAAAGAAATTGTTCTGTAAGCATCTCTTAATTTTTAGAAAAAGATTCTTTGTATACATGTTATTGCATTTTCAGCTTTTGGAATGTGATTTAAACAAAATAATTAATTTCAACTCAACTTTTTAATGCATTTTAACTTGTGCGCAACATTTTTTGAATTTGTAATTCCTGAAGCTCTACTAAAAATTTCAAGCTAATAATTTATAAACTGTGGTCGAAGGAGCATTTCTAAAAGTGAAAAAAGCTTTAAAAAATCTGGTGTGTTACATTCACATAACTTTCTCTACCTTTATTAGTGAGCATACAAATTATTCTTACGAAAGTTAATTTTTCTATCTATTTCATTTTAATCGAAATAAACCTTTACAGAAACAGCTACATTACACATTTAGTTATAGAGAACAGCGATAGTCAAATGTTTAACAACTGAACGTCTTAAAATTACATACGGTTTTCTACAATCGCGAGAAACAACTGAAAATCGACGGGACTTTGAAAAGAATCGCTTAAAATATTCAACAAATCGAAGCATAATAAGGATATTTCAGAAATGGCTTATGCCACAAAAAATATTTGTAATAAAGTGTGTGATTTAAAGAGATCACATTTATTGTGTTATACGTTTTCATCTATCACTTAACGTATACCAGTTATACAACTTTATACAAAATTCCTTCCGAAGACTTCACAGGCTGTTCCCAGAATATTCAAGATAGACATTTTATTTCTATGCAAATATCTTTAATATCTCCTATTTCGATTAAAATCGTTAGCCATTTTTAGAAAAAAAATCGAAAATGCTCCGTGTAAACTAGTTTGGAGTGGGGGGTGGCTTTTCTTGAAAATCATGTCGCTTCTTTGGAAGGTGCTGAACGTAAATAGTAAATTTGTTATTTATCTGACTTCTTGTTGTTTAGTTATGCTCTACAAACACACACCGCAAACGGACATTTTTGTAAAAATGGAATATATATATATATATATATATTTAGAAGGTTTTTGCAGTTTTGGTACTCGGCAAGTTTTGTTTTTGATTTCTGTTCGCATACATTTTTCTATTGTTTCATTCAGGTGCCCTCAAAATAGATTAACACTTTCTGCGATATCTTAGTATCGAAGTTTCAGGTGGAATGCAATACCTGGTAAGAAAGATCGTTAGGGAATTTAAATGACACTATACACAAAAGATTTTCAGAAATGTGCCATTTTGGAGGTGATTTCTCAAGATTATATCTGACGTAACATTTCTAAAGACGGTTGGTTTGTATACCAGCGAGAAATACACGTAGGTCGGTTATATCTTGATTTAAATCATTCAAGTGGAAGCGGCAGATAAAGTCTGAGGCGGCCAGCCACGCTACTGTTGCTTTTTTACAACAATTTGCATATCAAAAGCACTCTACATGCAGCCATTTTGTTATCGAAAAAGAGTGCACGGCTGTTCATTTTGTCAGTAATCTCTCTGCAAGGAACAAAGGGACAGAATATGCCCACTTTTATCATGGCAATCTACGTCAGTGCCAACATCTACATTAATTATTACTAGGGGGCCGTGAGAGAAAGAAACTTTATCTCAAAACTTGGGAAGGATTGCTACACTCAATGGAGCGAGGAGTCCATTAAAGGATTAACCTTCCAAATTTTAAATATTCCTGGGAACCGTCGTGATAGCCATCTAAATGTATGAATGACGTCGTTAAATTCCAGGTGGGTTCGCTGCATTCACCTCACTTACCAGTAGTTAGCAAAGGTATTGCATTCGAACCAAAAATTCAATACCAGATTTTACCGGAAATACATGTTTTGAGGCCCTTGAATAAAAAAACAAACATTTTTAGAAAAATCGAATGTGATACATTCACATGACTTTCTCTATCCTCTATCGTTTATTACTGGTATACGAACTATTCTTACTAAAGCTTATTTTTTCTATCTACTTCACTTTAATCCAAATAAACCTTTACAGAAACAGCTACATTACACATTTCGTTATAGAGAACAGCGATAGTCAAATGTTTAACAACTGGACGCTATATGCTGCCTTAAAATTCCATACTGTTTCCATGACATCGCGAGAAACAACTGAATGTTGGCAGGACTTAAAGAGAATGACAATGTTGAGCAATTCCAACCTTTAATAACGGATATTTCGGAAATAGCTTATGCTACCAAAAGGTTATTTGAAATAAATTGTGTATTTTAAAGAGATCTACACTTTTTGTGTTGTACGTTTTCATCTATCACTTAACCTTTATCAGCTTTACAAGGTTATACAAAATTCCTTCCGAATGAAGAGGACTTCATAGACTATTACCCAAAAATGCAAGATATATATTTCATTTTTCAAGTAAATGTCTGTTATACGCGGTATTTTAATCAAAATCGTTATAGCCATTTTGTTAGAAAATCAAAAATTTTGAAAAATGTTCCATGTAAAGGGTAGTTTGAAGTGGAGCGAGTTTTGGAAAACCTTCGTGTCGCATCTTTGTAAGATATTGAATTTAAATACCAATTTTGGTATTTTCGTTTTTGAGTTATGCTGTTCGCAGACACACACCGACATGTTTCTAAAATGCTTTATTTTGATTCAGGGGGCCTCAAAACATGTATTTCAGACGAAATCTCGCAATCGAATTTTTGGATGGAATGCAATACTTGCCCTACTTACTACACGTAATAGGAAAAGTAAAGATGCGCGCGCAGGCGTGTGTTAGCAGCATAAGTCAAGGTCGGATAAATACCTAACTTGGTTTTCAAGTTCAATATATGCGAAGATTTTCAGAAAATCGCACTATCCCAAATACCCGCTATATGGAACATTTTTCGAAATGTTTGATTTTCTGAAAAACGGCTCTTAACGATTTAGATTAAAATACCATATATTAAAGATATTTACGTGACAAATAAAATGTATAACTTGAATTTTGTGGGAATAGCTTGTGTAGTCCTTTTCATTCTGAAGGAATTTTGTATAACTGGTAAACGTTAAGTGATAGACGAAAATCTACTACACAAGAAATGTAAATGTTTTTAAAACACACAATTTATTTCAAATAACTTTTTTGTGACGTAAACCATTTCTAAGATATCCGTTATTAATGGTTCGAATTGTTCAACACTGTCATTCTTTTAAAGACCTGTCAACGTTCAGTTGTTTCTCGCGATGTCATGGAAACAGTATGGAATTTTAAGGCAGCATATAGCGTCCAGTTGTTAAACATTTGACTATCGCTGTTCTCTTTGTATCTATAACGAAATGTGTAATGTAGCTGTTTCTGTAAAGGTTTATTTGGATTAAAATGAAGAAGATAGAGGAATACATTTTCGTAAGAATTGTATGTAAATAAACGATGGTAGGTAGAGAAAGTCGTGTGAATGTAGCAACTAAGAGGAACTGCAAGGAATTGTGAGGAAGTGCAAGAAGTAAGAGTTCTACTTAGGAGAACTCCCCAAGTTAGGTAAGAAATCAGGGTGATGTGAGCCGGTGCACCAGGGGGTCCCTCGGAGGCCGTTGAGAGGCGATGACCCGGTGGCTGTCGGAAGCCGTTTAATGACCGGAACTGCAGATGTTATGTGGGATGATATAACTGACCACTCGATACCAACCTGGTGTGTTATACAGCTGCTTCCTTATAATACTCCCACATCTTGACGTGGTACCCTACACAAACTGGATCCAAAACACGGCTATCATCTGGTAAATATCTCGTGTTGACTTCGCATCACCTTTTCTAATCACTGTTACACAAAAGCTTAGATGTATCTCTTGATACACATTTTTAAAGAACGCTGAAATTCCATGTTTTTTACGTGACCACGAGAGAAAAAAATAACAATTAGTGATGGGACGATGCCATGCCATTATTTCTCGATTTTTAACCGCCAATACTCGATGCCCACTTTATTAAAAACTATAAAGACGATGGCTTGTTCACTGAATTATGTTCTTATAGTAGCTTTCTGTGTATAAACGTATGTAACTAATTTTGTATTGTATGCTGATTCTGAAACTGTTCCTGTTTGATATTCTCCAATTGGCAGCAATTTTTTTATCTTGATAAATGCCACAGGTTGTATATCTCTTATTGTTAGTTAAGGCTAATTAATAATAAATATAGTTTATTTGGTTTCTGTTTTATGTAAGAATATTTTATTCTGAAAACCTTCTTTTAAAAGATTTTCTATCCATATTATGGACCTATAAGCTTCGCTCGTGACTTGTGTAAACATAAACTAACAGATGGAAGGAAAGAGCAAATATTTCCATACACTTTATTATCTCACGTCTTAAATTCTGATTTGTTTCTGCTGGATTTACAGATTTGGGTCACCGAGTACGTAAATAAATGGCTGAGAGTTGAGTCTAAAGCCAGGCTATTGCAGAAACGTGATTTAGTGCATCAACTAAATCAGCTTCATTCACAACTCAGTTAACGCTGCATATTACGCGAGTAGCTCTACTCCTCCCCATTGTGTTTGCGTGTTTTCATTTAGACACAAGGGTCTATGGAATGTTACATTGATTCACTCACAGGAAACGAGTGAAGATATATCAAGAACAACTTGAAGCTTAAACATTGAAAAGTGTTGAAAGTTTATCTCAAAAGTATTAGACATATTTCGATGTCACCGAGTATCAAGGTATCGAGCTTCCATTCATAATAATAATAATAATAATAATAATAATAATAATAATAATAATAATAATAATAATAATAATAATAATAATAATGTTTCCCAAATGCGAAAAGTATAAGTATGCGAAAAAAAATCATTTCTCAAAAATATGTGTTTTAACGAGATCTACGTTTTGTTGTGTGGTAAGATTTTGTCTCTCTTAAGGTTTACCAATTATGTGAACGTCACTGGAATAACTACAGGATGTCGTAGTCTAAAACATTGAAACATTTTAATGAGTAGTTTGTGTTGGGGGATTTTCTTAAAAATCCTCGTGTCGCTTGCTTGAAAGATGCTGAACTTAAGGGGTACTAATGTTTTTTTCTTCAGAAAACCCGTTTTTAAAAGAAACAGTATGTTCCGCATTTCTAGAACATACCCAGTAAACATTACATTTTAAATCTGTCTGAAAATTGGTGTAATCCAAATTGATAATGAAGAGTAACACCTCTATGTTCCCAAACTTTAAATAGTTTTTTCTCCATATAGCATTTTTTGAAGTATACTTTTTTTGCAGTAAATATTGATGAATCAGACTGAAATTTTGACTTAATAGTAATATTTTTTTTAAATTCCACATACAAAAAATACTACTACTAAACATTAATATTTTGGAAAAAGAAATGCACAAGTTTATTGCATAGCAATAGAACAACTGACATACCAAATTTCAGACTACTTATTTTAATTCTAAATGGCAAAAATTATACGTTTCGTTACTATCCAATTATTTGTTAAAAAAGATAAATAATTTACAAATATTAAAATTATTAAATCTAGAGCAATGAAGCTTACACCAGCATATAACAGGTGCAACTTAACCTAAAATTGTCATTAAAATTGGTCTATTAGGGAGGTAAGTCAATTTGGTGCAAGTGTATCCCCTTAAATACCAAATTTGGTATTTATCCGACGTTTTGTTTTTCAGTTATGCTGTCCACACACACACACACACACACACGACCCTTTTTTCCTTCTAAAATCCTCTTTTTGTCTTGAAGGGGCTGAAAAAAATGTATTTCTGATGAAATCTTTATAGGTTGCGGAAAAAGTAAAACTAGAATAATTATTTTTGCTATATCTCAGTTGGTACTGAAATAGCCTATAATTAGAAATAAATCATAAAAGTGGCAACAGTGCAGCGATGGACACTTGATATTGGAACAGAAATCCTCAGTTCGACGTGCTCCAGCTGGTCGTCACGTTCAATTGCTGACTCACACTGACTCACAGCTTCCGAAAACTTGAGCGAAGCACATTCTGTCGAATTGCAAGATTTCCGACGTATCAGCAATATGACTCAGATACTATTGTTTCTTACTGCATTCGACCACGTCAAATGGGACCGTTTCATCAACTCCAAATCATTTATATGCTTTACTGCGTATAAACAAACAAAACTGACTGGCGGTGACTGTTCGTTCCGACCAGACGAAGCATGAACACCAAGATTTACGTGCTTCATTCCCATAAACACCAACTGATCATTTTTGTTTATATTTGTGTTTTGGGGCGTCGGTATGAATCACTTGTGGGGTAATTTCTGTTAAGTCGGCCTCTAAAACTCTTGGCAAATCACACACATAATTTGAAGATCCTGAATGCAACGATTTTGTACAAAAATACCTTTTTATTTTTAAAATGAAAATATCTTGCTCCTTTAAAACGCTCCAAGTGACGAAAAAATATTTTTGTGTTACATTCACATGACTTTATCTGCCTGCTATCGTTCATTTTATATAGCTTCTACAAACACTTCTTTTCTACCTACTTCATGTAAATCGAGAAATAAACTTTTACAAAAATAGTTTCATTATACATTTCATTGTAGACACACGAGGATTCTGAAGGCATAGATCGCTATATACTGGCCTTGAAATACCATACTCCTTCCATGATATCGCGAGAAGCAACTGAATAGCGGCAGCACGTTTAAAAAATGACAAAAGTATCGAAAAATTCAAACCAACATAACGGATATCCCCTTATTTAAAGTAAATTATATACTTTAAGGATATCTACAGGTTGTTTTTGGTACAGATAGTCATTTTGAAATGTGAAGTCGTTATAGCAACCACCTCAAAACATTTGACTATCACGTAAATCTACTGTATTCCCCTATTCCAATTGTACACCCGTGGACAAAAATGAGTCATGTCTTGAACGCCAAATTACACCGCACGGCGCCTTATTTACACCATACGCAATACAGTTGTGCAGCCGCTGCAACAAGTTATTGAACATGCTACAGCGCTCTAGCAAAGCGTAGGGTACTTATGTGGTTAAGATCGCAGGTTCGCTTCTCGCATGCCCCCCTTTTGTTTATAATGTTTAATTAAAACAGCGAGTACTTATTTTCGATACACTGTATTTCATACACGGCGGCGCCGTGGCCGAGTGGTTAGACCGCTCGCCTACCATCTAGGCGGCCCGGGTTCAATCCCAGGGACCTGCATGTGGGATTTGTGGTGGACGAAGCGGCGTCTGGGCGGGTTTTCTCCGGGTTCTCCGGTTTCCCCCGCCATTCATTCCACCAACTGCTCCATCATGACCTTTCCTTTCATCCATTTCACCAACATTTCGTTTCATCTACTTCCTTCATCCCATACCAGGCATCGGGCTGATCACCCATCCTGGATGCTCTGTCTGATCCATGAGTGTCTGCTCCTCGACGGGCCTCTGACCCCAGGCACCCGCTTGTAAGTCCTGGGGGGTGTAAGTCCTACATAAAAGGAGGGTAAACAGATAATGAATGAAAGAATGTATTTCATACACGGCATTTGGTAAATTTCATAATAGAATAGTTATTTTATTACGAAACAAAATACGTGGCTTGATAATTTCACCATGGTGCTATATCTGTATGTTGTTGGATATCAAGGGACGGTCTTGTGGCAGCTTGACGATACCTGAACAGTGCGCACGCAATACACGGTAATACTTGAGAATATTTTGTTTCCCTCAGTGAGGATGAAATAACCTGACAGAGTTGTTGAATTCTGGGCACAAATTAGAGAAGTCTGGGATGCTGTGACTTCTTGTTCTGCAGGGATTTAATTCCATCTATAACCAGAAAATGAGGACAGTTATACGTGCTCAGGGTTCATACAGCCCATGTTAATTTTATTTTTTATGTGTTTATGTTTTAGAAGATAATAATTTATTTGCGTTTATTTTTCTAGTTATTTAAAACGAGTGTTTTACTAGACTTGTGTTTTTGCGAGCATAAATAGCCCTAAAACTTAAAATGCTAAAGTTGTATTAATGCAATATTATGTTCTACACATCCACAGCTATTATTAGCAATAACTAATGATAAGCTTTGAACCGAGAAGCTTTAGAACGCAAGCAGTGCCTTCTTAACCTCTCGGCCAACCAAACGTTTTTCTCGCACTTTCTTTTCAGTAGCTTATAAGCGTCAGCCAGAAACACCATTATAAGGTGACGATTGCGCTCACAGGGAGAGACCATTCTATAGTTCCTGCAGTGCGTTGTAAACACAGCTGTTACGAAGGTACGCGAAGCTCTCCCATCGTCATTTCTACAAATGTTTATCTCGATTAAGTAGATAGAAAAATAAACTTTTGTATGAATAGTTTGTTGAAGAATTGAATAGAGAAAGACACGTGGATGTAAGCGGTATACATATTGCATAGCTTGTACAAACTATTTTTACGAAAGCTTATTTTTCTATCTACTTAATTTTAATTGGGATAAACGTTTACAGAAGTAGTTCATTACACATTTTGTGGTAGATACAAGAGGAATACAGGAAACTGAAGTGTAAGCAGGGGGTCGCTATATATTGGCCTTGAAATGCCGTACTCTTTCTCTGACATCGCGAGAAACAACTGAATAGCGACAGCACTCTAAAAATCTATCCGTTACTATTCACACTTTTTTCGCAACAGTCAAATTCACCGTGGCCTTGAAATTGCATGTTGTTTGCATGACCACGAGAAATAGTATGCAAGTATGTGAAAACTCAAACTAATAACAAAGATTAACTCAGAATGTTTGTCATCCTCCCAAATAATATGACATAAAGTGTGTGTTTTAACGAGGTCTTCAATTTTTTGTAGTGAGATTTTATCAATCTCTTGCACTTAACCAGTTATACAAAAGTGGTTCAGAATGAAGATGACTTCACAGGACATTCCCAGAAAATTTAAGACATATATCTTATTGGCATGAAAACATCTTGAACATACTTGAATCAAAATCGTTAAGGTCCACATAAACTGAACTTAAATGCCGACTTTTCTTCTGTCCAGCGACAAATTTATGCATACATTTGTCTAATTTGTTTATTTAGGGGACCTCGGAGCTTGTATTTTCGTTGAAATCTCAATATCGAGCTTTTGGTTGGAGTTGTACTACAAGTAGGTGCTAAAGAAATTGAAAACGCAATTATAGCAAGGGTCTATTTGATGTGGAATGCCAACATATCTTTCGCCGGTTTCCTCCTCAAGGTGCAGGAACACAGGTGCCGTACACCAAATGTTGGTAATTACAAACGCATATGACTCATAATCCACAACTGCTGCCGTTTGATTGGACACAAAAATGAAGATTTTCCCCGAAGTCTGGATGGACCAGAGCAGACTCATTCCCAGATAGAGATGAAAGCAGACAGAGAACAGATCTCAATATAAATTACCACGCAACACTTAGCTCCAGATCGAGCCCATTACAAACAAACCTCTCTGTTGGCAGGACAACAGCGGCACATGTGCGGCTTTCCCTACTCAGTCTTCTTCTTACCTACTGTAGTGGGGGAAATGTTAGATGAATCAAACAATCTCCTTATGAGAAGCATAGGGCTCCATCCGACCCTACTTCTTACCAACTTCTTTACTTCATTCCATGTTTTCCCTTCTTGAGCAATTTCTTCTATAACTGTTCTCTTCCACGAGTTTCTTGCTGTTACTCTTTCCGCACCACCCTGAGGACCATTCTTTCAACTGCTGCGTCTTGTTTACTTATCGTGGTCCTATCCAATTACATTTTTTTTATTTCTGTAGTGCTTATTTTCCATATTTCTAAATTTGAAGTTGCATCTGGACATCTTATTCTTGTAGTTTACTGACAAATGTAGGTAATTTGCTTTGAATGGTTTCACTTGTTTTCCAGTTTCACAACCATCTAATAAAACTGATTTCAGTGACATATTTTAGTACTTGTTAGTGTAACGTCAGTTTTCCAGTTTGGATATATAGGACAAAAGCACCACTTGCTTCCTTTATTGTATTGTTAACATCTTCAAGGGCCCCACCATGTTTATCAATTATACTACCTAGATGTTTGAATTCTTGAATAGTATCAATATTCTTTTATCTAATTTAGGTTGTGTCATAAGTAATGTCGCTTTTTTAAGTTTGGTGTTTTATGAGACAGAATTGGTTTTCTTTGGTCCGCCAATGCTATTTACAGGATGGCATGGTGAGAATGTGTCAGTCGTCACTTGTTAATACACAAAATGGAAGTTACAAAGTTTGAGATCAGAGTCCTGGACAGTACTGGAAACAAGATTAGAAATTTGCTGCCAGGGCTCGAAAAATATGTGAAGTGGAAGGAGAAGGTGTAGTTAGTGAGCGTGTGGCACAACCTTTCAACACTGGAGAAAAAAAAACACTAAATTTACCACGTTCTGGAAGACCTAAGTTATGGAATATTAAGAATACACGCAGAGTTTTGGAAGAAAATCTGCAAAAAAATGTACCTACTGGTAGACTGTCAGAAGAACTTTGTTCATCAAAAGATACCATACATCGCCAGATTAACACACCTGGAAAATCAAACAGAAGCTGTAGATCTGTACCTCATGAATTGACATATCAACGTAGAGTGGATATCTTGTCGTCAGCTTATCGGTAATCCCATAGATGATAAATTTATTAGGAGAATTTGAGTCTATTACCGCAACTCTGACGCCTCGAAACAGTGGTTCAGTCCCCGTCAACCTACCAAAGTCATTGTTAAAAAAAAAACCAGTTGGGCCCCAAAGTAGGGTTGCGTATCTGGTGGAATTTTGAAGCAGTGATTCACTGGATCTCAGCAACTGGAACGAGTTCATGAAATTTTGAGACAGAGATACCTAGCATTAGTTAATCTCTTGCATTAGGACAATGCAACACCCCATACTACACTAACAACCATGACAAAAATTCAGGAATTGGAAGGAGTCGAAATCTACCACATCCAGCATACAGCCCTGATCTTGCACCTTCGGATTACCATTGTATCGACCCATGGCCCAGTTCTTGCGTTGAACACACTTTGAAAACATGGAAACTGGAAGTGGATCTCACCGAATTCAAAAAACCAGAGGGTGTTACCGTCGCTGGATGATAAACCTCGCTGACAGGCCATAGAATCTGATGGTCTGTACTTTGAAGAGTAGTTTAATTTCTTCCAAAAAAAAGTTTTGCTTAAACCGACATTACTTGAGACATCATCTACATAATTTTGTTTGTTTTCTATTTAGCCTCATTTCTTTACATTAATTTTTATTAGAGTTTTCTTTATTACTTCTAATACAGTGTTCACTTGGCATATCTCAAGTCTTCCAGGATATCTTTCAGTCCCACTCTTATATGTCTTCTAAGTATTGCATTCCCCTAAAGATTCTGTACCAAGATCTCACCGGAGTACTTGACCGTTTTGAGGCTCCTTAAATTAAAAAAAATATTTTTAGAAAAACGTCTGTGTGTCTGTGAAAAGCACAGGAACTGTGGAACGAAAAGTCTGTTAAATACCAAAGTTGTTACTTAAGTTCAGTATCTTCCAAGGATACGACAAGAAGATTTTCAAGAAAACTCCCCCAACCCAACTGCGCTTTATGCGGAAAATTTGTCTTTTTTTCTGTTTTCTTTCAATAATTGCTCTTAATGATTTTGGTTAAAAATGATTTTGGTTAAAATATCAAATGTTTTAAGTTATTTTCATGACAAATGCAAAGAATATCAGAGAATTCAAGAGATAAATTTTATTTCTCACCTAAATATCTTTAATATATGGCATTTTATTAAAAATCGTTATTCATTTTCTAGAAAATAAAAAAAAATTCCAAAAAATCTTCCATGTGAATGTTACTTTGGGGTGGGAGGATTTTCTTGAAAATCTATGTGTCGCATCTTTGGAAGGTGCTGAACCTAAATACCAATTTTGGTATTTATACGACATTTCCTTTTTGAGTTATGCCCCTGACACAGACACAGCCTGTTCCTTTTACGTTTTTGTAATTTTTTTTATTCAGGGGTTTCAAAACATGTATTTCCGGTGAAATCTCGGTAACAAATTTTTGGGTGGGATGCAATAGTTCCCCTAACGTAGTAGAGAAAGCAAAAAAGCGAGTCAAGAATACAAACTCTTGTCCTCTAACTTAGGCACACATTTGTGTACCAGTTCTGTATACCTGCAGTGCATTAGTGAAGAGTTTGTCGTTAATTAGATCTATTGTAATTTGAAAGGAAGAAATACAATAACGTTAAATTTGAAATACCTTAGTGTAAATAAGTCCAATAACTCTTAGGACTCTTTCTATATAGATTACCTTTAACTATGTAACGATTTAAACCGAGCACGAAATGTGTTAAAAATGTTATTCAAACTCTTATGTACACTCGGTCAAATCAAAAGTCCCTTGGAGTGAGCGTGTGGAACACAACCGTCAATTTTTGTGCGCCGCTTTGACTAACTATAATACAAGGCACTGATTTGGACCGTGGTTAAGCTTCTACGCAAGCAGCTTAAGTTCGATTCTCTGTAGTGGAGTGTTACCTTTTATTTTTTAAACTCGTTTTGCGGTATATACCGTGATTTATGAAGAACTGACATTGCTATCTTTAATTATTCTGTTCGAAATTCAGTCAATGTCCCAATTTTAGCACCAAAACTAAGCAGAATGTTCTGGAGTTTCGATAGCATGTCACTAGATGTGCAAACGTTCATGTTTTATTCGTAATTGCTAATTTTATTGTCGGCAACTGTTTTTGAGATTTTGTTCTAGTCAACGTGAAAATGGAGTACACATTAAATGAACGACTCTTCCTTGTAAAGCAATACTGAATTACGAATTCAATTACAGCTACTTAAAGGGAATACAAGAGACAATTTGGCGTTCAGAATCCTCCCCAAAGAAACACAATACTGGGACTGGTAAAAAAATACTGAATAATGGAACCTTTTTTTTTTAAACAATGTGAACACTGCAAGTACCGCGGATTTTCATGGAGTTTGCTGAGCAACTAGACGATGTAGAGTTGAGTCAAGAATATTTTCAGCAGGACGGCGCTACATGGCATACATCAAATGAATCCATAACACTAATTGCAAATTTCTGTGACGACCCGATAATGTCCAAGAACCTGTGGCCACCGAGATCTCCGGATTTGACATCGCCGGACTTCTTTCTATGGGGTTACTTAAAAGACAGGGTTTGTGCCACACGCCCCCAGACATTGGACGATCTGCAGCAAAACATTACATAGGAGATTCAATAGAGTCCTGGCCAGTAAGATGGAACGATGTGTTGAGTTGTGCCTTATGGAGGACATTTTCAACATTTGCTATAGAGGTAAATAATCTCCTAAAATTCCTCTGCATTTCAGGTATAATAAGTTGTCGCTAGCATAACTCGTTTTGAAACAATTAAAGAAATAAATGTGTCAGCTCTTCATAAATCGCCCTGTATTGCTCATATTACTCCATCTTACTTACAAAAAGTACTACAATAATGACGAAATTTGTGATTATGAAATTAAGTTGAGTTGATTACGAAATCTCCTCCCGACCATAAATTAATATCATGGTTGCCATCTGCCGGTATGAGCGGACTACTAAATAAACGCCACCTACATGAAAATGAAGAAAAGGTTATAGTTTTACTAATTTATTTAAAAGGAAAGAGAGAAAAAAAACAGCTTGAATAGTAGCTATACAGAGATTTGAGTTGCAATCTCAGAAACAGTAAGCTAAATCGCTACCACCGATCTAAGAGCGCTGTAGCATTGTAACGACCTTTACGCATACTCCACTTGAGAAACATAAATCAATAAAGTGTGTTGTGGTTACAAATATTCAGTGTTGAAACATCTGTCTGTTTGAAATCTCGTATATGAATTATTTTCTCGGAAGACTTTTGTGATTATAGTTGTGTTCCCCATTATAACTACCACAAGAATATACGCAGTCTTGTGAACAAAGCCTTGCAGTCCCGAGCGATTATTAAAGTACCCCATTCGAGCCCCGTGTTTCAGTTTTAAATTGACCGATTGTGTATTGAGAGCTGCACGGATACACAACTCGCGTCATTCAGCGGTTGACAGTAACTCCGGAAATATTTGGTTGATATTTGCAAGTCAAGAAGAGTGAACACTGTCAGACTTTGTCTCAGAAGATTCTAATTCACCAGGAAGTACAAATAACAAAGTCCTGACGATAAACCTAAGTGGGTTTATGACTCTCGGTGATTGAGTGAATACCTGCGGGCCGCGGTTTGATTGACAGGAATGTGGGTGGGGTCCTGTATTGTCATACCAGAAGTAGAAAGTGTGCCCTACCTCAACGTGATCACAAGATTTGGGTTTTCAATATAATTCAACCTGTTATTACGTTACTAATGTTCAGCTAAATTACCGCATTTTACGTAAAATTGGGCATCGGAACTGAATTGGAAAAAAATTGAGTCTACACATCACATAAACAAAAGCTTCAAAAATACCAAATTGTTTTCAGTTACCTGCAGTATTTTTTATTATGACAAGTTAGAGAAAATCGCATGACAAAAAGTGCACAGAATATCCTCGAGTTGGCGTTCTAACTTTGCAGGATCGTATTCTGACCGGAGAAAAACAGTTAATTATTTATCTTAATACTCATGTTATAGCTCCTAAAGGTTAACAAATCAGAAGGTGTGAATACCATCGCACTGTTCTACCGGGGCTGAAAGTTAACTCTTTCTCCATATCCTAACAAAGAGAGGCAGGATGTGTAACGGTAACGTGCGAGACTCGCATTCGCGAGGTCCTAGGTTCGATTTCTGGGCCGGCCACTCTGAAAAATGGGTTTTTTCGTGGTGTTCCATGGTTGGCAAGGCGAATGCTAGAGTGGTTTCTCTTCTACCACGAATTTCCTTTATTTCCCTTCACGTTTCAGGTAGGCTTAGGGTCTGTGCAGTGTCGGACATACGGTACAGACCTCAAGTTTGGAATCGTTATGGACCTCTTGAGGTTCCTTTACATCATCCGTTCCCTGATCATAGGTCATAGCCGGGTCTGGGAATAAACATCAGCAGCAAGCTCCCAGATGCTTACCGTGATATTTTGGAGCACGAATATCTGTGAAATTATTTATTTACGTTTGGTATGAGTAATTAAGGGTATAAAAATACAGTTTCTTCAGGAAAGAATACTGAAAAAATATTAAATTGAGTTTTAAGTAGGACGCTCTATAACTACTGTGGCTATTAGCCTCGTTCTAACTTGGGCGAGCATTTTGCTGAGACCTTTTTATCAGGCTTGAGGTTCTTTTAAGTGCCGTAAATCTACGACACGGGTCCACCAGCTTTACTTCCCTTCCGAAGGAAGCCGTGCTAAGGATTTTTACGCCCGAAAATAAAATCCATCGCCCTTAGCCGGGTTTGAACCCGCGACCTCGAGATGGTAACCACTAGGCCACGGAGGAACGAATATGATACTGACATCATTACAAATATCATGTGAAGTTATCTTTTGAAGTGTGGCAGATATTTAAAATATTCCTTTTTTGGAAGATAAAACAACATAGAATTTCAGACATCACATAGCGACACGTTCTTTAAAAATGTGACTATTCTTTTAGCTTACTATATTCTTACACTTACAAGGAAATGTGTAAATGTGAAATGAAACATTTATCAGAGCGTTTTTAAAACAAAAAGTTGATTATCTCATCATGTAATTTATATGAGTAAATATTAAACTGTTAAGAAGGAGAGAACAGTCGTGGGAGTGTAAAGAGTGAGGTAAAGGTAACTCTTATCTGCATACACGAGGAAGAATTTTAATACTGGAATATTTGAAAGTATGCCAGGATAATACTCAGAACTGCAATAAAGAGACTATGATAATTGGCTTCTTACTGTCTCTCAGTGGTGTGTTAAAAGAAATTTACGATAGAAATCTTAGTGTTTTATGTTTCTCAAGGCCTTCTGAAACCCATTGCAGCACTCAGATGTTTATGAAAATGCATGTATTTACATCATCAGCATGTGGCAAACATAGTTTCCTTACTGGAAGCGAAACTCCAAGCGTCACTTTCTTGGCTAGTGGTGTAAATGAAGATTTCTCCACCTCTTGTGCCACTGTGGCACGCACGGCCGACGTCTCTGGCTTATAAAAGGCGAGATTCGAAAATTTGTTCCAAGCGGTCATTTAACTGATATCACGCATCTTTCTTAATGCACACGAAACGAATAAATTAGACGGGGAAAAGAAAAACATTACACAGAGCAGTCTGGCTTGCTTTTAAATATTAGATGGAATTTCTTGGCTGGGCGTAAAAAATGGGTGGGACAGCGCTCCTACTGTTAACTTTGGGAATTAATCAACTTGATGAATAATATCAGGAAATTAGAACTGAGGGCTGGTGTTGTTTGGTCACTGTAGAGGGAATTCTCTACTCATTCTTCTTGTTGTAGCGAGAGCCCTCCATGGCTGCCAACTTAGCTTCTTTTGTCACTACACGCTTCCGCTACTTTGTCTGTCCACAAAAGAATGATAGCGTATTCTCTTCGTTGCTAAGGAAACGTAACAAGCCACAACAGTTGCTTTTGTCTTCCACTTGCCTGTACAAGGTAGTGGAAGTATGGTGTTGTGCCCAAAAACAATACTAAATTTGGTATTTAAGTTCTGCATCCTCTAAAGATTCAAACCGAAGATTTTCAAAAAGTCTCGTGTTACTTTTGCATGACTTTATCTACAAAAAAATCTCATTTGATATAAACTGTCTTTTAGCGAGATCTACATTTTTTGTGTAGTAAGATTTTGTATATCTCTTACAGTTTACCAGTTACACAAAAGTCATTCAGAATGAAGAGGACTTCACAGACTGTTCCTAGAAAATTCAAGATATATCTTTAAAAATATGGTATTTTATTACAAATCATTAGAGCCATTTTTGAGAAAATATAAATAACAACGAACATTTCTTCTATGTAAGGATAATTTGGAGCGAGGGGCATTTTCTTCTGAGTTATGCTGTTCACATACACACACGGACCTATTTTTATAACTAAAAAAATCTAATGTGTTAAATTCACATGAGTTTCCCGTGTTTCGCTTATTAATGGGAATACAAGTTATTCTTGCTAAAGTTTATTTTTCTAACTACTTCATATTAATGGAGATAAACCTTTACAGAAACAGCTACATTACACATTTCATTATAGAAAACAGCGATACTCAAATGTTTAACAACTGGACGCTATATGCTGGCCTTAAAATTCCATACTGTTTCCATGACATCGCGAGAAACAACTGAATGTTGACAGGACTTTAAAAGTGAACAATTCCAACCATTAAAAACGGATATCTCGGAAATGGCTTATGTGACGAAAAATGTATTTAGAAATAAATTGTGTGTTTTAAAGAGATCTACATTTTTTGTGTAGTACGTTTTCGTCTATCACTTAACTTTACCAGTTATACAAGTTTATACAAAATTGCTTCCGAATGAAGAGGACTTCACAGACTATTCCTGGAAAATTCAAGATATACGTTTTATTTGTCATGTAAATATCTTTAATATATGATACTTTAATCAAAATAGAGCCATTTATTTAAGAAATAAAAATTTCGAAAAATGTTCCATGTGAAGAGTAGTTAGGGGTAGGGGGCTTTTGTTGAAAATCTTCGTTTCACATCTTTGGAAGGTACTGAACCTAAGTACCAAGTTTGGTACTGTCCTAATTTTCGTTTCTGAGTTACGTTGTTCTCAGACAAACACACGCATACGACGATGAAATCTCGATATTGGATTTTTGGGTGGAATGCAATACCTTCTCTACCTATCATGTATTGGCCAATTACCGCAATGATACCAGGCATGTTTTTATTGAAGTAAGTACCGTTGTTGCGATTCTTAATGAGTGACAACCCCCGGCCACACACAGCCAAAACAATCTCAAGATCTGATCGCATCATTTGGTTGGGAACAATTGGACCACCCTCCGTACAGTCCGGATTTGGCAACAAGCGATTTTCATCTGTTTCTTAATCTGAAGAAATCCCTTGTTTAAAAACATTTCAACGACGATGATGTTGTGACACAAGAAGTGCAGACTTGGTTTTCATCACAGACGGCATCATTCTTTGACGAAGACATACAAAAACTTGTTTCCCGTTACAACAAGTGTCTGAATAACAGTGGTGACTATGTGGAGAAGTAGTGTTACGTAATGAATGATAATAATGTATTGGAAAATGTTTTGTTATTTTTTTAAACAATTATCCGGTGCTTGTTGTAAAAACAGGACTCGTACATCGTTTTAAAGCTGAAGATTTCTATTTTTTATGGCATATAAAATGATAAATCGAATATTTGAGGCATGTGGACGTCAAAATGTTCTTAAGGGACACTGGAACCGGGTTTCTAGGTAAAAATAACAAAATTTTAAACTTTTTAATGTGATATAGGTAAACATTCCATAGACACTCTGCGAGTCATTTGGCCAAACACTTTTCACCATCTGCAATTTTTAAAAGCCCAGCGACATGTTTAAACCATCAGTGCGCTCCCTTTTAACTCCACCGGATCCTTTCTGTGTGTTTTTTCTCACTTTTACTTTTTTTCGCATGAAATTTATTGCTTACATTTCAGCTTTGTTCTGATTCGTATACAGATTGCATACATAATCTAAAATATGATATCTAAAGATCCATGCATGCATTTTACGATTTCTTTATTCTTTGGCTCACAAAAAATTAATTTATACTAAAAACAAAAGACAATTTTAACATCAACTTCGTAAAACCAAACATTTATTCCTGTATAGCTAACAACACTTATTTATTTTCACTCTACTCAAGTAATAGAAACGGACACTGTCATACTTTTCTGACAAATTTGAATGCGCAACGCAGTTTTGGAAAATTTACAGTTTTTGCGCTAATTAAGAATATTTAATTGTATTTCGTGAGAAGCTACTTGTACTAGAGCGTTTGTACAGTCATTTGTTTATTTACTCATAATAAATGTGCCAATTTAAAGAGCTAGTTCAGTTGGAGTGTCCCATAAGCAAGAGGACTCAAGTTATTGACCACTTACCTCACTACTACAAATTACTGAACATTATTCCGGAATACAGCAAGTTCTCTGAATGTGTAAAGTGTTTGAAACCAGATTTGTTCACGGTTGTAATATAAAACCCTGTGAATTTGTTTGGTTGGAGACGTTTCTAAAGTGATTCCAAAAGTGTAATTATTGTATGACGCCGAACGAACGAGTTGTATTCCCACGATATTTCATACACGGCAGTAGAAATGCAGAAATGTTACCCCGATCCTATTTTTAAAGAAAACCGGGTTCGGATCATTTCTCAACTGCTTACCCTTTGTGGGGAGGTCACATTTTACCTGCCGTTCCGCACAATTGAGATCATATTCCACGATACCGATCTCCGATTTCTCGGATCACAAAGGGACACCGGCTCAACCAACCTTTTTCCCTGATTCTGGAAAAAAAAAATGGTGAACAAGTTGCTTTGAGGGAGAAAAACGCGTCACAAAAAATGGACCGACGGGGTGATCCACCTTTTCATGGTCGTTTGCCCCACAATGGTAAATGAAGCAATGAAGCCTTGCTTCCCTTTATGTGCAGGGGAAGGTATCAGTAAATAAGGGGTTGGCCGCATATTAACTCTTTTTAAAACATCCCTCTTAACCATGCCAATGTTTCTGGTTGGGAACACCCGATTTACTTCTGTAACCCGATAGCGACAACACTTCTGCTAACTCAATCGTGCGGTTCTTTGCCAAAATGCTCTCCAACGGTTTTTGGTGGGAAAATGCGTTTTGTACGATCATACAGCTCAAGGCTTCAGCGTCGAGAGGTTGGCGTTCAGCACAAGGTAATATTATTTGGATCATCAATACGTTCACCATCAGCGAACTTCTACACAAAAGTGAATCTCAATATTTTACTTTGCAAAACTATTATCGACATTGAATCTAAATAATTTTAAGTGATAATTGCTGCTGTATACGCACTTTTCTTAAAGTCAGTTAAAGAATATTGTATTCCACCCAAACATTCGATAGAAAAATCTGCTTTCTGAACAGTATAACTCAAAAACAAAAACTGTGCTAAATACAAAATTTGTTATTTTAGTTTATAATCTTCCAACGAAGCACCAAACAACACTTTATCCTTTTCGAAAATTTTTTATTTTCTCAAAAATTGCTCCACCGATTTCGATTAAAATACCATATATTATACATATTTACATGACAAATAAAATGTACATGTTGAATTTTCTGGGAATATCTTGTGAAGTCCTCTTCATTCTGAATGACTTCTGTATAGCTGTAAACCGTAGGAGAGAGAGAGAGACAAAATCGTACTACTCAAAAAGTGTAGATCTCGTTAAAGCACATAATTTATTTCAAATATAGTTTTTTGTGGCATTAGCCATTTCCGAGATATCCGTTGTTAATGGTTTCAATTCTTCAATATTTTTATCCTCCCCCCCCCCGGTCTCTACCTGTACATAGTAGGTAGAGGACTTTGCAACCAAAATTTCTTTATCCAGATTTTACGAGAAACCCAAAAAAGCACTTTTAAGAAAATGGTCCGTGTGTGTGTGTTTGCATAACTCGGATAAATACCAAACTTGGTATCCAGGTTCATATCTTTCAAAGATGCTATACAAAGATTTTCAACGAAATCCCCCACACCTTTATATGAACATTTTTTGAAATATTTTATTTCTAAAACATTCTCATAACGATTTTGGTTAAAATGCCATACGTTAAATATATTTAGATGACGATTAAAATGTGGGTAGGTATATCTTGAATTTTCTGGGAATAGTCTGTGAAGTCCTCTCCATTCGGAAGGAATTTTGTATAATCTTGTATAACTGGTAAACGTGAAGTGATTGACGAAAACGTGCTACACAAAAATGTAGATCTCTTTAAAACACACAATTTATTTTAAATATATTTTTGTGGTGTCAGTCATTTCCGAGACATCCGTTATTAATGTTTCGAAATGTAGATATTCAGTTGTTTCTCGCGATGTCATGGAAACAGTATGGAATTTTAAGGCAGCATATAGCGTTCAGTTGTTAAACATTTGACTATCGCTGTTCTCTATAACGAAATGTGTAATGTAGCTGTTTCTGTGTTTATTTCGATTATAATGAAGTTGAAAAACAAGCTTTCATAAGAGTATTTTGTTAAGCATTTCCAAAATAAACGATGGTGGGTTTAGTAAGTGATGTGAATGTAACGCATTTGTGTGTAGGTTTCTTTCTAAGTTAATTACTGCAATCTAGCAATTTATTGAGTTTGGTAAAAACCATGTAACAAAATAATGCCATGTTGTCTCATGCTTCTGCTTACCCTTCTTGGTAACGCAAACCAAGATTTGGATAGACATGTTTTAATCAATAAGACTGTTTCCCTTTACTTTACATTTCAAGTGAGGATTTTGAGTGCTTATCAGTGTAAACAGTATTTTTACTCATTTCAGTAAAGAGAGTGCGTTTTCCTTTACTTACCACACAGTTTTTGTAAAAGTGTGCTGTCCCGTAAAAGTCAACCCGCTGATCACGTTTTCTTACCTAGCTAATACCTATTATTATACTGTCTAGCGATCGTGATCCTGATAGAGAGGAAACTGGTTGTGCTGAAAAAATACCCGCTTTATCAAATCTTTAGCCTTGCCCTTTCTTTATAATTTTGGAGAAAGTTGAAGTTACTGGAAACTGTCTTCGTTTTGCTGTCAAACATTAATCTACACAGCAAAGTGGTGGGAAAGTAATGTTACTTCTAGATCCTTTCTTCTGTGATTTAGATTAGGTAATAGAGGGCATACATATGTACCTATTTACAAAATATCTTACACTAGCAGAAATGTTCGTTTTTTATCTAAAAACGTCTGGTTGATATTTACAGCTCGGTATTTGCCTATTTTGTTCCTTTGTTTAGAATCTTAGGCTTTGTATATATGGTTCATGCTTACTATAGTAAAATATACTAATTTTATAGTACCTATAATTGTCTATTTTCATAGTGTGTGGCTTTTTATTAATGTGATGTAACCTTAATTAATTAATATTTCGCGCTCTGAGCCATTGTTGACAACGTGCCTGAGGAAGTTTGTAATACACACCTTACTTTCCTAACGTCAGTCAGCAGTTGCGTTGTTTCGTGTAATAATAAAATAGTGGCCACTTGTACAGTAAATGGTCAACTACAGAAAACTATTGCTTTACGACTGGGAAATCTATCATTTTAGTGTTAACTCGTGCTTTGTGCATTAATACTTCACACGTGGGCGAAAATACACTTACTTCATTACAAACGCAAGAATAGCCTGTTTAACAATAATAATTAGAAACCAGCGTGGGAGTGTTAAAAGGTATTTAAGAGAGAAATTATTTAAAAACTGATAATAGTGTTTGACATAAAAATACATAGTAACTGAAGAGTGGAAATTTAAAGAAATAATGTTTACACTTCATTAAGAGAATTTAGTAAATTTAATACATGGGATATTTGTGTAAAGTTCCGTCGTGTCAAAATGTGTTTATCATGACGTATGCCCTGAGCCCTACTGATACTATTGACAATGAAGTTTTCGCTCTATCCCTGGCGTTCGTGCACATCGCAGGTGACTGCGGGCTCGATGCCTCGTCTCTATCCCAACTAAACAGGAAAGTCACAAACCTCAAAGAGTGTTGTTCATCATATTTAACCCCAAGAGAGGTAACCTCGAATGTGATTTATTAAGACAGTTCCATGCAACAGATTCTATAAATGTTAACTACTTTCTTGTGTTGTTTAAAAGTGTCAGCTGCCGCATACTAAATGAATGTGTTACGGTACTAACCAATGCTACCAACAGTGCCAATGAGAAAATACTTAACCTCAAAATTAAGATGAGCTAAAATCAAGGAACAATAAAGACACATTATTTTTTTAAAGAATACAATTTATTTTGAAATTTGCACCAGATGAATGTGTATTGATTAAAAACGTAATTTTCTAAGTTGAAAGTTGAAGGAAAGTGAAGTGAATGTTGAGGTGGTACGATTTCTCCAGTATTGACGAGTGTCGAGATGGATGACGTATCCTGTTACGGTTCACTAAGGCGGCGTTTTACCCAATCAAGTCACAACCTTGCAAGTACCTGATTGGTTGATATTAAATATGTAGCGTATGAATGGAATAGTCGTTACAAAATCAGTTATTTTTGAGAAAATGAAAAATAATGAAGTTTGGTTGAGGTGGTGAGAATTATTTTTTCGAAAATGACGAAATTAAATACTTATGTAATGAACTTGTTTCTATCCGACTTTTCGTTTTCCAGTTATGGTCTTTACACACACGTGGACTTTTTTTTCCCTAAAGTGTTTTTATAGACTTAGGTTACCTCAAAACAGGTATTTCTGATGGTAAGGTATAAGTTAAAGATGTTATGTGTTACTTTTAAGTTTATTTTTCTATCTACTTCATATTAATCGAGATAAACGTTTACAAAAATACTTTCGATAAAAATGAGAAGTATTATTGGAAAATGTCAACCAACAACAAGGAATATTTCTCTGTTTGTTGTTTACCAGTAGTACAAAGCTTGCTAAATTAATTCAGAATGAAGCAGACATTACAGTCTATTCGTAGAAAATTCATTTGACTAGTCATGCAAAAAACTTATACATAAAGAATTTTAATCAGAATACAAACAATATGATGTGTTAAGATTCACATGACTTTCTCTGCTCTCTTATCATTTATTAATCGGTATAAAAACTTTTCTTACTAAAGCTTATTTTTCTATCTACTACATTTTACTCGAGATAAACCTTTACAGAAATAGCTACATCACGAGAAACAACTGAATATCGACAGGACCTTAAAAGAATGACAATTGAAAAAATCGAACCATTAATAAGGGATATCTCGGAAATGAATGATGCCAGAAAAAGTTATTTGAAATAAATTGTTTTTTAAAGAGATCTACATTTTCAGTGTAGTGTGGTTTCGGTCTATTCCTTAACATTTACCAGTTTTACTACATTATATAAAGTTTCTTCCGAATGAAGAAGTTTACAGAACTATTCCCAGAAAATTCAAGGTATACATTTTATTTGTTATGTAAATATCTTTAATAAGTGGTATTTTAAAATCGTTAGAGCCATTTTTGAGAAAATAAAAAAATTAAAAAAATCCTTGTATAGGGTGGTTGGGGGTGGGAAATTTTCTTGAAAATCTTTGTCGTATCTTTGAAATAGATACTGAACTTGAATAGCATCGGTTTTTGAGTATGGTGTTCATACACAGTTTTTGTTAATTAGGGGACCTCAAAACGCGTATTTCCAGTGAAATCTCTAACAATTCTGTAAGCTGGAATACAATACATAAGTGATAATATGGGTATTAGGAAGATTACATTTGAGTGGACCACACGTAAACCTATTGTTGAATATGCGAGGGGGGATGATATTTTACCTCCCTTTAACAAAATTGTCACATGCTCCCCATTCTTCGGAGCATAAAGAAGGTGATGACCGATTTTATGCAACTTAGCGTTTTGTCAACTTCCTGGCCCCGTAAAAGGTTAAGTAGGGGGCTCTGGATTTGCAAGCGATTTCCGTACGACTCCCCTCCCTTCTGTGGCGCGACAAAAAACAGGAAAGGCACTAGGGGAACTCTGACCTCCACACCTTGCTTACTTACCGTACATATGTCGATTTGTTACCGCTCTGTCACTCAAGAAAATGCTCCAAGGTGACCAGCTTTCGCTACTAACTTTGTAGTTGATCATTAAACTATGTTGGCAGTATATCAACAAGGTTTCAAAAAAGTATCTCCTCTACTTACAAGCTATTCAGTATTTATTTCAAAATTTCGTACTATAGATTGCCTCAACCTCAAAACACAATATGGAGGTAAATGGGATATCCCTATCTAACGCATACCTCTCTATGCATATCACGCAGTAGCTAATAAACTAAAGGATAGAACGCAACTATATTGTTGTATTAGCTAGATTAAAAATATTGTGCTGATCTGATCAGTTTGAATTCTTTACCTTTAATAGCATTTTACTTCTTTGAATTAAATATTTCCGGGAAATTCTATACCTGTGCATTAGAAAAGTCAGGCAACGAGAAACTTTTTTGCCATTGAGTTTGCAACGGGGACCAAGCGAGGGAAAATTTTAAGGAGGTTTGGAGACAGTTTTTAAAAGAAGACAGAATCCTGTAACTTCTTGCATACATTTGTATATGACAAACAAAAGTTAACAGGCAGGCGCGACGTAGAACTTAGTGAAGGTTAATATGAGTTGTGGGTACGTTTGAAGTATTATGTGAGTTATTTATTCAAGATATTACGTAAATATTTGTGGTTATGGAGGGAGAATCTAAGAAGAGCAATAATGAACATGTTAGATTATTATTCAAAAAAATGAGTGTTAGTAAGGCAGTAAAAGAAACAGATAGGGCTACCCGGGTGTTTAGCAACAGTAGCTGTATGATTAAAAAATCTGATGTGTTACACTCACATGACTTTCTCTACTCTTTTACAAACTATTTTTACAAACGCTTATTCTCCATATGCTTCATGTTAATCGAGATATCGAGATGTTAATCTTATTGCTAATTTTTTTGTAGATGCAAGGGGAATTGGTAGGCTTTAAGCGATAGTCAAATGTTTAAGAGCTGGTTGCTATGTGGAGTATTCCATTCTCTTTTCATTACCAGGACAAAAAAATTTAATAACGAGTTTGAGAAAAAGTATAAGTATTGGAAAATTTAAGGGAATAACAAGCAATGTCTCGAAAATGGTTCACTCAACAAAAAAATGTATATGACATAAATTGTGTATACGTTTTTTGTGTAGTAACATTTTGTCTATCTCTTATGGTTTACCAGTTATGCAAAAGTTGTTCACAATGAAGAATACTTTTGGAGACATTTGCAGAAAATTCGAGATATACATTTCATTTGTCATGAAAATATTTTAAACATATGATATTTTAATCAAAATCGTTAGAGCCATTTTTGAGAAAATTAAAATTTTCGAAAAATGTTCTATGTAAACGGTAATCTGGGGTGGGGGGATTTTCTTGAAAACCTTCGTGTCGCATCTCTGGAAGATACTGAACCTGAATACCAAGTTTGGTGTTTATCCGACTGTTCGTTTCTGAGTTATGCTGTTCACACACACACACACACACACACAGACTCACACGGACACACAGACTCACACGGACATGTTTCCAAAAATGCTTTTTTTTGGATTCAGGAGGTCTCAAAACATATATTTCCGGTGAAATCTCGGTATCGAATTTTTGGGTGGATGCAATACTTCTCCTACTTACTATACGTAGTAGAGAAAGTAGAAAGGAAGAATGAAAGGCGTCTAAGGACCCACCAAAAAGAACCCAAAAAAGGATGGGGGAAACAAAACCACACTAGGTTAACGCAATATAATGGAATAGCCTAAAGCGGAGGGTTTGCATTGTTCATTATTTGCTGTTTGAAAACATTCCACCCACGTTGAATGGAATTTTGTCAAGGGTAAACAGCGAATATACCCTACCAAATTGTAGTTTTTTATCATTTTATACCGCCATACTTCTTTGATAATATGTATGTTTATGCCTGTAAAATCGTATTTCTGTGTGGTGAATATACAAAGAGAAAACAAAGTGTAGGTGAAAATTAAATAACTTAAAATTGCCTTAAATAGCAGTACAGATATTTATTGTTATTATTCACGAGATAGCATTAAGTCGGTAGACCGACCGCGCCAAATTTACAAGTGTGAAACGCGATATGTCTGTGTGCTTGCCTAGTCTTTTGTTGTATAAATGTGACCAAGATTTTAAAAAAATTGCCTTTTAAAAAATGTTATGTCCTTAATTACACGTGGATACTTCCACGTGGTAGAGAAACATTCCAAGAAAGACTACCACACTTACGACATTTTAATCACACGCGCTAAAGCCATGTTGTAAATACAAATCATGTTTACCCCTTTCATACAAAGTATTAACGGATGTGGGAAAAAATTCGCTAAATCGCCTGTAATAGAAAAACAACTAACATGAGTGTGTACCAAAAACCTATATTCGTTTGTATACAATAACCTCTGGTGTTTCCATGGTAACTAGGTTTACCAGTGTCTCCTATTAGCTGGTTACCATGGAAACTCGAATATAAATTCGTTTCTATATAGTAAACCGTGCTGTTTCCATGGTAACTAGGTTTACTAACAGCTCCTAACAGCTCCTTACCATGGAAACCATTAAATATAAATGCGTTTCTATTATTAGGCTGTGCTTTTCCATGCTAACTAGGTTTACCAGTGGCTCCTATCAGCTAGTTACCATGGAAACTAGTAAATATAAATGCGTTTCTATTAGTAGCCTGTACTGTTTCCATGGTAACTGGGTTTACCAGTGGCTCCTATCAGCTAGTTACCATGGAAACTAGTAAATATAAATGCGTTTCTATTAGTAGCCTGTACTGTTTCCATGGTAACTGGGTTTACCAGTGGCTCCTATCAGCTAGTTACCATGGAAACTAGTAAATATAAATGCATTCTATTATTAGGCTGTGCTGTTTCCATGGTAACTAGGTTTACCAGTGGCTCCTATCAGCTAGTTACCATGGAAACTAGTAAATATAAATGCGTTTCTATTATTAGGCTGTGCTGTTTCCATGGTAACTAGGTTTACCAGTGGCTCCTATCAGCTAGTTACCATGGAAACTAGTAAATATAAATGCGTCTTTTGTAGTAAGCTGTCCTGTTTCCATGGTAACTAGGTTTACTAGTGTCTCCTGGTTACCTTGGAAACGGATAGCTGTAATGTTTGCATGACAACTGGCTCACATTATTCATGGAAACAGAAACACGGTGTTTTCTCACACCTCGGCCTGCATTACCGTTACCTCTTTAACCACGCTCTAATTTGTGAGGCATAGTCTGAAATTATTGTCTGTTAATCAGCAAGCCATGAAGTGATGCAATTGCTCAAGGAGATATTACCGGAAAGATGAATTGAGTGCGGGGCGTCCACAGCTGTGTCGGGTGGGGTGCCGTGCCGTGCCCCGAAACAAAAGAGACACGATGATGAGGGAGCCCGCATCCTGAAGCACATCCCTGATGTAAACTTGTAACTTTTCTTGTGTTCGGCGTTTCTTTCATTCTGTTTCATTTGTCATTACTGCTTCCTCCATTCATACCCCGTTCCTTCCCTATTGGCTGCGTCTGGAAGACGCTCATAGACCACAAGTAAACGCTTTTTGAGATCCCTTAAACCGAGAATGTATGTTTGTCTGTGACAGAGATTATAATGAGTAAAAGAATGCAAATTTGAATACCTACAAATTTCCTACTGGAGAAAATAAAATAACAATAAAAAAACTTTAGATACGTTTTATCAAAAAAAATCCTAAAAATTGTAGGAACCAGAATGCAATTGCAATTTTGCGTTTTAAATGTCCAACGCAATGTTTAAACGGACTTGCAAATGGTGCCTGAAATTTTAAAAACTTTTAATAATTAAATATTTGTTTTGAGATTTATAAAATTAAAAGTAACACATTTTATGTTTTTCCAAGAAAACACACAAACAATTTCACAAACAGAATCATCATCTTTGATTGTAAAGAACTGTGTTCAGGGAATAATGTGCGAAATTTAAGTTTCAAATTTGCATCACGTGGAACATGTTATATGATACTCGGCTTTTTATTTTTTAAAAATAGTTTCTTTGGAAAGTTAGGTACAAGCGACCATAAAGTTAATTTCATGCTGTAATTATGTTGAACAAATTTTGTTGCCATTCACCGTCACATAATTTAAACTGAAGGAAAAAATAATTTGCAAAGTTGTGAAAACAAGCCTTAATGAGGGATTTCAGTAAAAAAAAAAACTTATTTTTTTACTCCGCATAATTAAAAAACAATTTCAGTGTTTACATTTTTACTTTCTCTACTACTTACTATAAACGCACGTTTTGAGATCCCTCGAATGCAAAACATTCTCCAAAACTATTATTTACTTGGAAAATGTTTAATTTATTTTTGATTCTCTCAAAACTAGCTCTTGACAATTTTGATTTAATGCCATATGTTTAAGATATTTACATGATAAATAAATGATATCTTTAACTGTCTGTGAAGTCCTCTTCATTCTGAATTACTTTTGTGTAAGTGGTAAACCGCAACAGATAGACAAAATCTTACCACACGAAAAATTTAGATCTCGTTAGAGCACACAATTTATGTCATTTTTTTTTGTGGCTTTAACCATTTCCGAGATATTCTTTGTTATGTTTTTATTTTTATCGAGTGGTAAATCGCAATTCCTCACAATCTGTTTGTAGAAGATTAAGTAGAGAAACTCGTGTGAAATTAACAAGAATGTGTTTTTTTTGTTTAATTGCAGGAAAGATTTTGGAGACGTTATCACCGAAACACCAACAACATCCTCATCAACACCCTCTCAGTCTGACGGTGCGTGCCCCTCCGAGTCCCCCTTCGCAACCCCCTACACCCCCGCGTACCCCTCTGTCACCACAGCAAATGAACAAGTCAAGTGCCAGCAGTCCTCACCAGATGTCAGCACCGCCCTCGTCTCGAACATCGCCGCACCATCACCAGGTATCGCAACAGCAACATGCAAGCGATCAGCAACAAGCAGCGGCGGTGTACGAGAGTTTCAGGCACAGTGTTGCCAAGCTCGCGGGACTCCAGCCCAACTCCATCATGGGGAACCCCAGGGTGAGTAATACACATAATGTTTCCTAAAGAGCGTTCCTCGGAACCACAGTGGTCCGCGAGCATCACTTAGCTTAAAAGTCATATCCCGTCAATGTTAAATTCCATTAGTTCACGATCCATTAGCTATCTCATAAAGTGTTTAAGATATCAGACAAGTTTTTACAAGATGTAAATTCATGTCTTCTAAGTTCACTAATATAGTTTTATACCATAAATTTGTTTATTAAGGATTAAAATGTATCATAAATTGTTTGTTTAAAAGTAACCAAGCAGCTTATTAATACCAAAATATATTAACAACACTAAGAGGTAGTTCTTAACATGCTAAAATGGGTCCTTTACATCAGAAAATGTCAATCACAGAAGAAACTAAACATGGAGAAAAACTCGCATATATCTAAAAAGAAAGCTGAGCACACAGGAGCTGCCATACATAACAGTAGTACCAATTTGTAGAGCAAAACATCCCCTAAAAGATAGACTAAAGTTTACCTCACTATTTCAAAGTTTGTATGATTAATGATTTTTTCCCTATGTGAAGTGTTGCACAATTTATAGCACAAAATGGCAGATATTGTACTATTTAAAATGTAAGTACTACGGGTACACTAGCTTTCATTTATTCCGTCACCGCAGCTTCGGAAGTATTTTTTACCAAACTTCTCAGCGGCCACGTACATAGCAGGGAGGGGCGTGTCGGGAGCGTTGTGCCTTTGTTATTCGACCAAGCGGTGGTGTGTGTTAACTGTAGCTCACGCGATGTATGCAGATATTTCTTCGAAGAATAGTGGGTGTGTGGAAAGCGAATTTGTCATCTGAAAACGTTGTTAGGGCAGTTACATGCAGCATTCGAATGGGCAGATTATTAAAATAATGTAATAAATATGTTCTCCTTGAGAGCAAAAAGTAGAATTACCCCAGGTTTACATCATGTTGCGATTAAAAGGATTTTTAATAGAGATATATACACGTAAACATGGTTATCATAAATGATGACGAGTAAGCCTTTGGTGAAAGTTATATATTCGTAATTTGTGAATAATCTAGAACTCTGCACGTACAACAGGACGCCACAGCATGCGCGAAAATGTAAACACAAACACCTCCTTGTTTATATAGCATACTCCACCTGTGAAGGGCAATAGAAAGCCACCTGAAGGTGCGGTGACGGCATAAATGGAAGCGAGTGTACTATGATGAAGTAAATAAGAAATTAAAGAGGAAATTCTAATTTATAATATTGTACAAAACAAGTCTGTTGTGATACATTCACATTAGTTTTTCTGCCCCTTAACGTTTATTATTGGGTATACAAACTATTCTTACTAAAACATATTTCTGTCTACTACATTTCAATCTAGATAAACCTTTACAGAAACAGCTACATTACACATTTCGTTATAGAGAACAGCGATAGTCAAATGTTTAACAACTGAACGCTATATGCTGGCCTTAAAATTCCATACTGTTTCCATGACATCGCGAGAAACAACTGAATGTTGACAGGGTTTCAGGAGAATGCCGAAGTATAGAACAATCCGGCCTTTAATAACCGATATCTCACACGGCTTATGCCACAAAAAATATATATATATTATTTGAAATAAATTGTATGTTTTGAAGAGATCCACATTTTTTTGTGTAGCACGTTTTCGTGTAACGCTTACCAATTATGCAACATTACACACAATTCCTTCCAAATGAAGAGGATTACACAGGCTGTTCCCAGAATATTCAAGATATAAACTTTATTTGTCTCTAAATATCTTTAATGTATGGTATTTAAATCAAAATCTTGAGCTATGTTTAGAAAATTGGAAATTTCTAAACATGTTTCATGTAAAGGATTAGTTTGAGATGGGGATTTTCATGTCACGTCTTTGAAGCTACTGAACTTAAATACCAAGTTTGGTATTTATCCGATTTTTCGTTTTTCAGTTATGCTGTCCACACACACACACACGGGGACATTTTTTTACAAATTACTTTTTTTTTATTCAGGGGTCTTCAAAATACGTATCTCCAGTGAAATATCGGTATCGAATTTTTTGGTGGAATGCAATACCTTCTCTACCTAATACGTACGTGGTGGAGATAGTAACTAGAAATGTCACCGGGGGGTGCAATTTACGCCATATAGTCTTCCTTTAACTAGTCTAAGATGGAAAGGTACCTTCTGCATGTATCCTAGCAACTGTAAAGTGTGAAGCGTGTTACTTTCTAATCAGCGCTAGTTACTTTCCCATCAGCAGGATGTGCCTTGTAAGAGAATTTTATTGCACAAAGATGTTATCGGCTTAGAAATACAAACCAGCAAGAAAATGATATTCAGAAAGCT
The DNA here is from genome assembly GCA_030765065.1 of Deroplatys truncata. Lineage (NCBI taxonomy): Eukaryota > Metazoa > Arthropoda > Insecta > Mantodea > Mantidae > Deroplatys > Deroplatys truncata. Next base: position 15,086,062 of record CM060983.1, read on the forward strand.
TTGTACAAAGAACTTTTGTTTCCCCCCTTTCTGTCTGTCTGCCTCTCTCTTTTCGTATTAATACATTCTTTTCACACGCAAAATGTGTAATTTAGTTGCCGGCACTCGTCTACAAAAAGCGGTAACGTGGCAATTTGCACACAAAAACATTTTTGTCTTTCTTCCGCCCATAATGATTCTCTCCTTATTATCATCTGTAGCAGCCTCGTCTTCTAATGCCAGGAGTTTGAAATTAGATTGGTCGCTTTCTTGATGGTGTTTTCTTTTGAGGTCGGTGACGGCGTTTTTTAAAACAACAGCTGTCGCTCATTGTGTAATGCATGCAGGGAATCTACAGAGCTTCCTCGAGTAACTCGCATCTCATGCAGTGTTGCCACCCTCTACTAGTCAACCCAAAAAAATTGATACCAGATTCTATTGACAATATTTACATCTGATTCCCTCCTATCCCAAAAAAGTAACATTTGTTAAGAAAAAATTCTGATGTGTTCTATTCACATGTCTTTTTCTACTCACTCTTCTACAAGCTATTCTGGCTATATAGTAGGCTAAAGCAATAATCAGGTTTTTAAAAAGCGAGTCCCCATGTGATGTCTTTGAAATTGCATGCTCACATCGCCACGACGAAGAAAACCTTTGAGAAAATATAAATTATCGAAAAATGTTTCTATGTAAAGGGTAGTTTGCGATGAGAGGATATTTTTGAAAATCTTCATGTCGGATCCTTCGAAGATGCTGAATTTAAATACCAAGTTAGGTTTTAACCAACTTTTCGTTTTATAGTGTTCACACACGCGCGCGCGCGCACTTTTCTAAAAATACATTTTTTTTTATTCTTGAGGACTCAAAACACCCATTTCCGCTGAAATCTGGACATAGTATATTTTTTATGGGATACAATACTTTCTCTACCTATTGGGTACATGGAGAAGGTAAAACTACATAAATATAAATGTTTCATTTTTCCCCATGGTTCTGGCATTTTATTTGTAATATTTATTGTTATTTCACAAAGCTTTCCATAGCAGCTTTCATAATGTGGTAAATAAAATTATGTATTATGAATTTTATATAAATTCCTTACGAAATTGTTTTAATTCTTGCTGAAATTTTGAAAAGTGGGAGAAGATAAACATTTACCGCATGGAAAATTAAATCTCGTAAGATGAACTGCTTGTTTTAACAAAAAAAATTAAATTTTGTTGTTTATTATTTTCCCTATCACGTATACATAGTAGGTAGAGAAGGTGTTGCATTCTACCCAAAAATTTGATTTCACCGCAAATGTTTTGCGGCCCCCTGAATTAAAAAAAAAGAGCATTTTTAGAAAAAGGTCCGCGTGTGTCTGTAAACAGCATAACTCAATAACGAAAAGTCGGATAAACACCAAACTTGGTACCTTCCAAAGATGCGACAAGAAGACTTTCAAGAAAATCCCTTACCCCAAATTACCCTCTACATGTAACATTTTTTCTAACAAATGGCTCTAACTATTTCTATTAAAATGCCATATATTAAAGATACTTACATGACAAATAAAATTTATATCTTGCATTTTCTAGGAATATCCTTTAAGGCTCTTTTCATTTAGAAGGAATTTTGTATAATCTTGTATAAGTGGTAAACGTAGAGCGATAGACGAAAACGTACTACGCAAAAAATGTAATGTCTTAAAAACACACAATTTATTTCAAATATATATTGTTGTGGCAGTAGCCATTTCCGACATATCGTTGTTAATGGTGCAAGTCCTGTAAACATTCAGTTGTTTCTCGCGATATCATGGAAACAGTATGGAATTTTAAGGCAGCATATAGCGCCCAGTTCTTAAACATTTGACTATCGCTGTTCTCTTTGTATCTATAACGAAATGTGTAATGTAGCTGTTTCTGTAAAGGTTTATCTCGATTAAAATGAAGTAGATGGAAAAATGAGATTCAGTGAGACAGTTTGGTATACCTACTAATAAACTATAGAGGGTAGATAAGGTCACGTGAATGTACCACATCAAATTATTTTTGTATAAAATTTCATTTCCTAAATTCATATTTTACTTCGTTTTGAAAGCGTGACTTAGTAGCATAAATTCCCTTTTCCTTGGCATACCGACATGATTGCCGAGGTCGTTAAAGTACGGGAGGTTAACCCTGCCGGGACCGTCCTCTTTGACTGATGTCCCCGCGTCCAAGTTTTCCTCTTTCATGTGTCATCAGCAGACAAGGACGTAAGGGAGTGCAGTGACCCCCCCCATCTCTAGTACAGTCTCTTGGCGTTTTCAGATCGTGTTTACTGCTCGTCAGTGACTCATAACATCTTTATATTGACATACCTACGGTTCGAGTGTAGTTATTAACTTGAAGCCAACTGCTATGCCTGGTCATAAGTATACGCCGTCTGCGGTGCCATATGGTGTAATAAAGCAATAATATTCCCTGACTTACTCGTAGTTATTACTCGCGCAAAACTTCTGGAATCGTGACCTTGATTGCCACCCAGCTGCCGAGCCTAGGAATGGTTTATGTTTAGCTTTATCAACGAAAGCGATATAACACCTTTGCTTACTCACAGTGCGTAACACATACAGTCTGCATAGAAAGTGTCTGCATCTGGTTGTAATTTTAAAGAGACCAGTATCTAAATAGTACTTACTTTATATTTGTTATATTTATAACCATTGGTTCCTATGTTTTCAAAGTTAAGTGGTAAGGTGTTACATAGTCAAAGTAGGGAAATAATTGCAAATGTCATCGACTTCATGAAGCAAGAAGCAGAGATGAAGGAAGAAAATATATGTTCGTCCGAGTTCCACAAAAGCCTTAAGAGAGTGAAAGAAAGAGTAGTCAAAAGCAACTGGTGTTTCACCGAGTTCCGTTTCCAGAGTTCTCAAAGATAAGAGAAAAAAACATATGGATGAAAGAGTACCATTTGACACATCTGGAAAGAAACATAAGGTCCCTAAACGTATTACAGCAATAGACGATTTCGAATCCGTCATTCGGCGCACGATTCACAATTCCTATGTGGAAGAAAAAACTATGCTAACAATAAGCAGATTGATCATCCAGCTGAAAGACAGCAGAAACTTTCAAGGTGGTGCTACAAATCTCAGAAAAATTATTAAAGATTTAGGGTTCAAATGGAAGAAACCGAAATCAAATAGAAGAGTTCTAACAGAAAAGCAAAATAAATAAATAAAATAAAAAAATAATAATAAAATAAAAAAAATAAAAAGTAAATGTTGCCATGATAGCTTAGTCGGTTAGAGCAACGGCACGGAAAGCCTAAGATCCGTGGTTCAAATCCCGGCTATGGCATTGAATTTTTCAGTCTGATTCTACCTTTCCAAATGACTATAATTTTATATGTACTTATATCAGTGTGTACTTATATCAACATCAATTTTCAAGGTGGTGCTACAAATTTCAGAAAAATACTATAATGTATGAAGATGAGTCATACATACACAACAGTCATACAGCATCTAAAAGTTGGAGTGACGATAGCGAATTAGGTTTGCAGGCACCTGTTGCCAAAGGGCAAATACTTATTATCGTTCATGCTGTTGGAAAGACCGGCTTCGTTCCAAATGCCCTTCTTTTACAAGTCGCAACAAACAACAGGAGATTTTCATCAAGAAATGAATACAGAAAATTACATGAAGTGAATCAACGCCATGTTGATACCTAATATGCCTGCTGGGTCTGTTCTGGTCATCGACAATGCTTCACAATGCGTCAACACTCAAATTCACAAACCACCTACCTCAAATTCCTTGAAAGAAGAAATGAGCGCTTGGTTACTTAGACATAATATAGCTTTAGATGAAAGCATGAGTAAAACAAAGCTATATAACTTAATTAAAGCCAACAAACAGCTTCAGAAGTCATACATACTTGACCAGGTAGTAATACAACATCGCCATAATGTACTTAGACTGTCATCGTATCGCCCAGATCTAAACCCAATCGAATTAATCTGGGCTGATATCAAAAAATGGGTGGCATGCAGAAATATCACTTTTAAATTAAAATATGTGGAGCAGTTATAACGCCAGCAATTTGCTGAAATTGGAAGGCCAGAATGGGAAAATGTATGGCGACATGCTGAATAAATTAAGAATCATTTATTCCGAAAAATACGGAATTGCAGAAAATCAAATAGAAGTAATTCTTATCCAGGATAATGGTGCAGAAAGTAGTGACAGCAGTGATGACGGCAATAATGTGAGTGATTCCACAGAAGAGGAAGGGTTGTTAGATGTGGAAGAATTGGAGGCAATGATTGACAGCGTTTTTTATATTAAGCGCTTTTTACAGCGTGGATTTTAATATACTGTATATAACTAAGTTTATCAGCGCAACGCAGTGCATAACCGGTGTGGATATTTGACGATGACTGTCCCACGCATGCAGACGACCGGTCACCACCTTATCTGGTAAGCAACTCGCATCATAGCTCTCATTAAGATTTTCACATGTCTAGAACTGTTGCGCCGATTATAAGAGCTGATATGAAGGAGCCGTCAGTAAACACGTCGAGGTCATTCGTACACTTCCCGAGCGGTTCTATGGCGGTATAGACTCTACAACGGAGGAGGCTATAGGCCACAGGTACGAAAGGAAGTCCCTATTACTCGCACGAACACCCGTCCCACTACAGGGGCTGCCTAGACAGGGCGATGAACAACTCGTCAACCAAGCAGACCTCCAATGTCCACCATGCGCGCCATCTGTCCGATACCGCTTCACGCCACGAAACATGAGAAGGCAAAGGAAATCATGGTACATGAGAAACCACCCCAGCATTCACCTACCGACCAGGGGAAACCACGAGAAACTCAAACTCAGAGTGAGTGATCGACTGCAATCGATCCCGAGACCTCCCGAATGCAAGCCTTGTACATCATCGCAAAACCATGGGGAGGTATAACATGCCGCAAAAGTATTAATCGCCGTGCTTGTTAGGTTAACATGCCGCTTATCTTTGTTTTGGAGCCAATCGGGCCACAGTAGATAAAATTTCCTTAATACCTTAGAGGTTTTCGCAAACTTAAACGTGCAAAAACGCTAGCCATAAAAATCTAGTAACGTATAACAGGGATATTGTGCATAAAGCGGGTATAAACCAGTATTTTACAAGGCCACTCTGTTAAGTTATAGTTAAAACTTAATAGAATAATACCTGTCTACTTCCAACAGTTTGTGAGAAACGAATTAACAAGTTTCGGTAGTCGGTTAATGGAAAGAAATATTGTATGTCATGTTTGCGCTGCTACCAGGATAAAAAGCTCGCGGAGATTAAATAAAATGATCTCACTCGAACTGAAGTTAACTATAATTGTCATACTTGTGTCAAAACATTTCATTAGGTAATACTTGAAATTACGTGTCACTGTATTTCATTCTTCTTAAACCGGACAAACCGGATAACTTAATACCATTGCTATAGTAACCTGCACTGCGCATATATAAGGGGAGTTGATTGCGTCATCCACAGGAATTGTAGTTCGGCTTGATGTTCTGCGCATGCGTCACTGCATAAGGGTAGTAAGTGGCTTATAAAGCAATAGAGGAAAAGTACGAAAAAACGATGTGACGATGCAGCTTAAAGCATCAAAGTACAGCGTGTTTCGTGACCAACTTTATTTTCAAACAAACACCAGAAGTAAAGCCACGAAAGTTCATTGCCGTCTCGTATTAGGAAAACATAACGATGCAAATTGAAGTGCCGTGCAAATGCGATGCGTTTCTTTGTTCTTAATAAATCCATCTCAAGGTAGAATAGAGGTAGAATAATCAAAATCGTTAGAGCCAATTTTGAGACAATAAAAAATTTCCAGAAATGTTCCACGTAAAGGGTATTTGGAGTGGAGTATTATTATTATTATTATTATTATTATTATTATTATTATTATTATTATTTGAATTTTTTGGGTAGAATGCAATACCTTCTCTACCTAATATTGTACACGGTAGACAGAGTACATATATGACTACATACCAAGTCTGTAGTAATAAAAACATTAAAAGCTCATGGGTGTGTGTAGCGTCTATAGACAGCAAAACAGGTGGACAGGTTAGGTTGACGAATGTTTAGTTCATAAAAAAAAACACCATCGCTGAGAAAACAGCAATAACGTATCACTACATTCTGACTGGCGTGTGTTTGAGTTAGAAACGGAACAGTAGTCCAGCACCGCGGCTAAGCTAGATCAATTTTGTGTATTAAACCTCCGGCAGAAAGGGATGAGGCGAGAGTACGAGGAGCGGCAGGCAGGGTCCCTAACGTTTCCAGATCAAGTATTCTCGTATCCTCGAGCCCAGCTTCTTCTAGAGAAGAAACAGATTCATCCTCTAGCTACAGAGTGAGCCAAAAGACTCCGAACCGCCTGCGCGGTGTTTTTCCTATCCGCGTCCTTGGCGCTCGTTGCCGTCTGCCGCTATCACAGAAAGGCGTGATGAAACCATACAACATTTTTAAAACTAATTTTAAAGGCTTTACTTACCAACTTTATGAAAGGAGATGCTGAAACTGACCACCGTCGTTGTCCATACATTTTTGGCACCTCTTTAGGAAACTATCCATCACTCGCCGTAGTTCACGTTGAGAAATTTCCTGGCGGATATTGTGTTTTAATTCTCCCAGGGTGTGTGAGTACACTTAATGTTTTAAGTTACCCTGGAGGGGTATTTTATGAACAATATTACCGGCTGCGCGGTGTTTTTCGACAGGACGTGTGGAAACACGATAACGCACTGCTGCTATAAACAAAGTCACGCTGTTGTGGTTTTGCTCTGCAGTGTGAAGTGTAGTTTTTGAATTGACGGTATGTGATGTAGTTCAGTTATTACGAGTTATTTATTATTTTGTTCTGTACTTAGTCACAAAGTATATTATGGCTCCGTATATGTTTTCTACTGCACAGCGTGTATTTATTTATGATTCGTATGTGTTAACTCGGTCAGCTCGCCAAGTCAAAGTACGATTTGCAGGTGTAAAAGTTCCAGGCCGTACAACAATCCATGAACTTTACAGGAAGTGTTCAGGCTAAGAAATGTAAAAGACGGCGTTCGGTTCTTACCGAAGAAACATTAGACGACATGATGGATAGTTTCCTAAAGAGGTACCAAAAATGTATGGACAACGACAGTGGCCAGTTTCAGAATCTCGTTTCTAAAGTTGGTAAGTAAAGCCTTTAAACGTAGTTTTAAAAATGTTGTATTGTTTCATCCGCGCCTTTCTATGATAACGGCAGACGGCAACGAGCGCCGAGGACGCGGACAGGGAAGACCGCGCAGGCTGTTCGGAGTCTTTTGTCTGACTCTGTACTACTCGGCATGATGAAAGCGAACACATTCATGGTAGTATTCACTTACCGACCTCAGAAAATCATGATAAAACCCAAGGTCAGGATGACCAATCCAACGGGAATCGAACCCGGGACCTCATGAATGTGAACCCTGGTTTTCTGAGTCACTTCGTCTGAAGATATACAGTATACATTATGATGCGGTGGGCGTCGCCCTCTATTGGAACTGTCTTACATTATATACAGTGGAACCCCGCTTAACCGAACTAAAACGGCTTAACCATTTCGGATAATCGATGTTAACGATTTTAAGCAGGGAAAGGAAGAAACTAATTACTTTACATGAAATGATGTTTAATAAAAACTACTGTATTTGCAAACACCATTAATTCATAAAGTGTTAACTTTGTTCTAGCAGCGTCTGTTGATTCACAAAAAGATGTGTTATTGATAGTGACGTAACTCAATGTTTCCTGTTAACATGAATTTGTAGTTATTCTTACCTTAATGCTTTTGTATCCCTCGGCTTCGGGTTTCTGTTATATGCTTCTTACGGCACGCTGTCTATTCTTAAATACAAATAAACCACACTGACCATCACCAACAGTAAAGTAACTGTTAACACTTGATTTGACGGTACAATATTTCTTGAACCGAGCGACATGGCTCGGTGTTAACGTCTGTATTCCTGAGAACACTGTTTCAAATCCCTTGGGCGCAACGAATCTTACTGTTCCCCCCCCCCCCCCCGTGGTTAGGTTACGTTGCCAAGGTAAAACCGGATTGGATATTTAATACCAAGACACAAAGTTCCATCTTAAGTGTAAAACAATAGTAAACATGAAAATGCATGGTGATAGCGAGTACTCTGCCATATATACATAGAAAGCAGGTAGACTGGACCGCACCCTAATGCCATCTGTCCGGCACGTATAGGCGCACAGGTACAGTTGCCTAGCACTAAGGTCTCTATGGAGACATGTTAAAGCTTTAATCTGCCCGTCATGTATAGAAGCAGATGTATAGTTGGCTAGCACTAAGGTCTCTGTGAACATGTATCGAAACAGCCTTCTGCCCTCCCCCATAAAACAGAGATACAGATGCCTAGCACTAAGACCTCTTTGGACACGTGATGAAGCAAGATGGTATTACAGGGATGAGACCTAGAAGGCCACTCACCGAAGCATGAGATATCTCCTAACAGATCCGTCGCGATATGACCACGTAGTTGAAACGATGTGACACACACTTGGAATGTGGGATAGGGCATGAGGATTAAATGTACAGAATACTAAACACCTGTATTGGAGTTTAACTTTGGGACAAAAGAACGTTACCAATTGTCGTGCCAGGGCAAATTTGTGCGTCTCGTATTTTTTCGTCTATTATTTCTTAACACACCTCGCCGTTTCGGTTAAGCAGGGTTTTACTAAAAGCACGTTGTGAATTCGCACTTGCAAGGCTGGATGTGCACTGGGTTGGAGAGAGGAAAGGAGGGGAGCATGTATTTGCCTCTTAGCAATATTCGTAACAGACGAAGAATCACGATTTGGTACGAAAGAACCCGATTCAGTCAAGTAACGGTGTGTGTTATTTGGAACCTCGTGCCATTTTTCTCGCCACTGGTTTGAAATGCAGAGTTACATTTGTAAACTCTGGCCGTTTTACATAAAATGAGTGGAGTTGTAACAGACAAAGAAACAAAAGACGCGGCGCCAGGTGTAATTACATCTCTAGTGATTTCACGTTATGATAATGCTGTGCATACATTTGTAAGGATTCGTCATGAACCGTGGCTAATGCCATCTGCCTCGTCCTTGCTCCTTAAAGATAGACACATCTCGCGCGCCATACACAATCCCCCAACTTTTATTTTCTCTGCCACTAAAATCATTTTTAGAAAAGGTCCGCGTGTGTGAACAGCAAACTTAGTCACATAATGGCTTTTAAGTTCAGTACCTTACAAAGACGCCACACGAAAATTTTCGACAATTTTTTTCCTCCCAAATATAACTTTTAGGGATTTTGATTCAGAGACCAAATGATAAAAATCTTATTTGTTGCATTCGCATGACTTTCTCTTCTCACTCTTCTACAAACTATTCTTACAAAAGTTAAACGAGATAAATTTCCAATTCATATTTACATATTTCGTTGTACAATACAGCAGGTAGAGCGTAAAGTTCCCTCAGGATGAAGGGCTTCAGAACTATTCTCAGAAAATTCAATATAAGCATCTTATTTGTCGTGTAAATATCTTAAACATTTGTCATTTTAATCAAAATCGTGCAGCCATTTTTGAGAAAATGTAAAACAATGAAAATTTGTGCATGTAAAGGATAGTTTGGGATGGAAAGATTTTGTTTTAAGATCTTCCTGTCACATGTTTGCAAGACACTGAACGTAATATGTTCACAGACACACACATGGCATTTTGGGTTCAGGGGGCTTCAAAACATGTATTTCCGGTGAAATCTCGACATCAAAGAACGGGTGGATTCTGAAGCGGAAGGAACTCGAGATCGATCCAGGAATGTGGATATTATACAGACGCCCTACGAGGGAGACACGGGGCGGCCGGAACCAGCAATGTCGGGATCCCTACAGTTTCCAGATCTAGATAACCCGGCTGTTGGACAGACCAGGGACCCCGCCCCATATAGGGCCCAACGCCCCCATCGGGGACTGTCCTTATACCCCGGCAACCAGCCGAAGGCCGAGAGACGGAGAAAGTTCAGAGAGCATCCTTTTCCCTACCACGTTGCACCGAAACTCAATTGCGGACACTTCCAACTCTGAAATAGGCCAAACGGGATGAAGGATGAATGAAATAATTAATGGAACGAAATGGAGTGACAGGAAATTGGGCGGTGACCACCCCGGCATTCGCCTGGCGACCCGGGAAAACCCCTGAAAGTACCCATGGGCGATCGCCGGGGATCGAAGGCAGGACACCTACACACGTTACCGCCTGAGCCAGCCCGCCCGGTTGATTAATAATAATGTCATAGAGAAAGTAAAAAAATTTAGTAAGAAGAGCGGGCAGAGAAACTATGAGTGTAATACATCCGTTTCGAGATGACTGGAACAATTTGGTTGTTGCCTTGTAGACAATTAATTGCATAATACTACAGATTAATGTGACATATTTGTTAATTTGTGTAAGAATTTGGTTTAACTGAACCATGCTGTACATGTTCATTTAATTACAATGCCTCGGCTGCCGTGTCATGTCTTAAGTTTGTAGCGTGGGGCACATTCAGGTAAAGTGAAGTTTAAATGCGAACTAGAGAAGAAAAACGCTACCGCATGTAGCGTACGTGTTTCAAGTTTTGTAAAGTTGGTGCACACTGGCATTAAGAGGCCAGCCCTTCTTTACATTTGCATACAATGTGTAAAAATGTTATGCAAATGTGAATCAATTCCACCGTTATGGCGTGGTCCCATATTTTGTGTCGTGAGAATGAATATTTAACTTTGGTATAGAATCCAACGTAATCTGTAGGCGATCGGCCCAGATAGCACAACTTGGGCGCGTTCATAACGCCGCAGGCACACTTACATTCCTCTTTCCCAACAACACTTCTTTTGTCTCTTTTCCAGTTTATCACAATTGTTCACCCTTTTGGTTTTTTGTTATTTACCAAGTATTTTTGTGCGTGTATGTATATATTGTGAATTACGAAATGCAATTAACTAAGAACCGTGTGATATTACATGCATTTTGCATACAATATTTTACAATATGCTTGTGAACAATGCCTTGACTTGATAGAAAATTGTTATTGTTGTTACTCCAGAGAATACAAATAGTTGCTGCACTCCGCAGAGTATAAAAACAAAAGCCGGTTTCATTCTATTGCAAGGAATACACATAGTTGGTCATGATGTAACACTCGACAAACAGAAGACAAGAGTTTAAAAAGTGACAATCGACCCTGTGTTGTATTTGTTTCTTTAATTGCCATTTATCAAATACTGCAGATGTGTGTGTAATGAAACAGTGTCAAAACATCTGAATAACCTTTATTCTAATTCTATAGATGTAAGAGGGCAGTCCTATAGAAGTACCCGACCTGACGTGTATATATAGCGCTTTTATTTCAAACAAATGACTGTGGTAGAAACTACCAACCTTATAAAACTAAAGTTGACGATGCTATATTGTTAAGTAATTGTTTGGCATCCATTAATAGTGAACTCTCAGTGAATTTGTAAACATGAATAAAACTGGTCATCGTTATGTGATATACTTTCATTTGAAAGATCTTAGTCCAACTAATATTAAAGCTGAGCTAGATTCTACTCTGGGGGAGTCTGCTCCTTCGTTTACAACAGTAAAATATTGGGTGGCAGAGTTTAAGCGAGGCTGTGCGAGCTGCCAAGACAAACATCGCAGTGGCCGACCAAATGAGATGACCACGCCAGAAATTGTGAAGAAAATCCACAAAATGATATTGAATGACCGTCGACTGAAAGTGCGCGAGCTAGCTGACATCGTAGGCATTTCAAAAAGTGCTGTAGATCGCACACTAACTGAGAATTTAGACATGAGAAAGCTGTGCGCAAGATGGGCGTCGTGTTTACTCACAATGGAACAAAAGCAGCGTCGCGAGGATGCTTCAGTCGAGTGTTTGGCGATGTTTCGCTGCAATAAAGTCGAGTTTTTGTGTCGATTCATAACCATGGATGAAACATGGGTCCATCACTTCACATCTGAAACGAAGGAACAGTCAAAACAATGGATTGAAAGGGGAGAATCGGCTCCAAAGAAGGCGAAGACAGTTCCATCTGCAGGCAAGGTCATGGCCTCAGTTTTTTGGGATGCGCGTGGGATGATTTTCATCGATTATCTTCAAAAAGGAAAAGCGATCAATGGAGAGTATTATGCTAACTTATTGCAGCATTTGAATGATGAAATCAAGCAAAAAACGGCCGCATTTAGTGGAAAAGAAAGTTCTGTTTCATCAAGACAATGCACCAGTTCACAAATCCATTATCGTCATGGCCAAAATCAATGAGTTAAAGTTCGTATTGCTTCCTCATGTACCCTATTGACCAGACGTAGCCCCCTCTGATTATTTTCTGTTTCCAAAGTTGAGGAAATGACTTGGTGGTAAAAGATTTGCCAACATTGAAGAGATGGAGTTTGCAGTTGATGGCTATTTTGCAGAACTCGACGGTTCTCACTATAAACAGGGTATTGAAGCTGTTGAACATCACTGGGAAAAGTGTATCGAGCTGAAAGGAGACTATGTAGAGAAAAAAAAGAGATTTTTTCCCAAAATTTTTGTGTTTTCTTTGTTAGGTCGGGCACTTCTAAAGACAGCCCCGTATGTACTGAAGTTTCTTGACGTCAAAACCTTCTAATAAATCTCAAGAAAGAACGCTTTGTTTATTTCCTTTGTATTTATGTTGTAATCAAGTTCGTCAGCAGGACATAGAAAATAATTGTATCAAGAGAGAAAACGGCTGACATTAGAAATCAGTGAACCGGTATTTTATAATTAACAACTGAAAAGATTAGTTTTTTCTATGGTTGCACACTATCTGTCTTTTCTAAAGAGGTTAACTTTGGGAACGCCGAATCATATTTCGTTGTATACAGGTTGGACCATTTAAATTGAGGCTTTAATAAAAGTTGCTTGATATTATGGGGGGAAAGTAAATGTCATTAGTCGTGCTTTGTTTGGAGGACGTTATGATGGTCATTTAAGAGTAAATTTAATTTTTACTTTCTGTACTACGTATAGCAAGTAGGGGAAGTATTGTATTCCATCAAAAAATTCGATACCAGATTTCACCGGAAATACATGTTTTGAGGCCCCTGAATCCAAAAAAATCTTTTTGGGAAACCTGTCCGTGTGTGCCTCTATGTGTCTGTCTGTGAACAGCATAACTCAGAAACGAACAGTCGGATAAACACCAAACGTTGTATTTAGATTCAGTATCTTCCAGAGATGCAACATGAAGGTTTTCAACAAAATCCCCCACCCCAGATTACCCTTTACATGAAACATTTTTTGAAAATTTTAATTTTCTTAAAAACGGCTCCAACGATTTTGATTTAAATATCATATGTTTAAGATATTTTCATGATAAATGAAATGTATATCTCGAATTTTCTGGGAATGTCTCCAAAATTATTCTTCATTGTGAACGACTTTTGCATAACTGGTAAACCATAAGAGATAGACAAAATTTTACTACACAAAAATGTAGATCGCGTTAAATTACACAATTTATGTCATATACATTTTTTTTGTTGAGTGAACCATTTTCGAGATATTGCTTGTTATTCCCTTAAATTTTCAATACTTATACTTTTTCTCAAATTCTTTATTCATTTTTTTTATATCCTGGACATACAAAGAGAATGGAATACGCCACATAGCAACCAGCTCTTAAAACATTTGACTATCGCTTAAAACCTACCATATTCCCCTTGCATCTACAAGAAAATTAGCAATAATATTAACATCTCGATTAACATGAAGCATATGGAGAATAAGCGTATGTAAAAATAGTTTGTACAAGAGTAGAAAAAGTCATGTGAGTGTAACGCATTAGATTTTTTTTAAATACGAACCTAGAATTAGGCTTAATTTAAATTGACCCTAAAATAACCGTCACAACCTCCAAACAAAACACGACTAATGACATTTACTTTCCCCATACCATCAAGCAACTTTTATTAAAGACATTTACTTCTACAACGTTTAGTTTTGGAGATATTGTACAATCTCAACTTAAGTGGTCCACTCTGTGTGTTAAGGGTTTCTGTATTATGTGAAAATTGTGTAGCTTTTGTTATTAAATGACTGTGGGATCAAAGAGACAGTACAAAAGTTTAAAACATCCCCTATTGTAATTGTTTATTCGACCGACAATTGTAGCATCACCAAACGTTACTTACACACTATGCAGTATTTCCAGAACTTGGAGGACTGTCGGCGGGAGGTTAAGGAAGTCAGACGTTTCGCCGATGTTTCACATCCTGTTGTATAAATATCAGGGGATTTTTCATCGGTTATTAGGAACAGTCGGATAAAGGGAAGGATTTAATAATTTCGAAATTAATTAAATCGTCATTGAAGTTAAAAACGTTACCAGTGCAACGCCGGTAATGTTGGTAGGTAGAAGTGTGTTTTAAAATGTTAAACAACGATTTTTTTTTCTGTCTACCACTTGCTTATGGTAGAGCAAGTATTCGGCCCAAAAATACTGGAATTAGTTTTGATGTTCGCTAAATCCCCCCTTCCCGCAAAAAGACGTCTTTACCGCATATCTATGTTACATGGAGAACCTTTTGTATCCCACTCAAAAATACGATTTTCAAATTTGACAGCAAATGCATGTTTTGAGGTCCTGTCAACCCAGAGAGAAGGTGTGAGGGACAGAGCATAACTCAAAAAGAGATGAATGTCGAAGCCCTGCATCGATTACAGTATGAAAAGCTGCCCACTTTAAACCACTCAACTCTCTACGTCGATAACTTTTAATTATCACTCTCTTAACCACGTTTACAGTAGGTAGAAAAAGTATTACATTCCACCCAAAAATTTCATATCAAGATTTCACCCAAAATGTATGTTTTCAGGTCCTCTGAATAAATAAAAAAAAATAATTTTTAGAAAGAAGTCCGTGTGTGTGTCTGAATAGCATAACTCAAAAACGAAATGTCGGATAGACATCAAATTTGCTAGTTAGGCTCAATACCTCGAAAAAATTTTGAACAAAGTCCTCCATCGCAACTACCTTTTTTGTGGAATATTTTTGGAATTTTCTGTTTTTCTTAAAATTTGGCTCTTACGTATTTTGATTAAAATACCGTATATTAAAGATATTGACATGGTAAATAAAATGTATAACTTGAATTTTTGAGAACAACCTGTGAAGTCCTCTTCATTCGGAAGGAATTTTGTATAATCTTGTATTAGTGATAAACGTTAAGCTATAGACGAAAACGTACTGTACCAAAAATGTAGATCTCTTTAAGAGACACAATTTATTTTAAATTAATTTTTTTGTGGTATCAGTCATTTCCGAGTTATCCGTTATTAATGTTTTGAATTGTTCAATACTTCGTCACTCATCCATATTCAGTTGTTTCTCGCGATGTCATGGAAACAGTATGGAATTTTAAGGCCAGCATATAGCGTCCAGTTGTTAAACATTTGACTATCGCTGTTCTCTTTGTATCTATAACGAAATGTGTAGTATAGCACGTCAGATTTGTTTTATGTATGAAGAAATGGGTCTGTTAGTGTTCGAGCTGTAAGAAAGTAGGCTCCATTCAGATTTGCAATTTCAAGAATCGGAAAGTAAGGAAACCGTGGACTACATCCGGCGGAAGTTCATGTAATCGAAGCCGTGGTGTTTGTTCTAAAAGCAGAAATTTCACGGCTCTTACTTCGAAATGACTTCCGTTTACACGCGCCTTCTTTAACACTCCCATTCTTACGTTTCGCGAGCCAAATAAGTGGAAAAATGGATCAGGTCAAGTCACCTGCGTTTACCTTTCCCAAGAACTGCGTGATACATTCACATGACTTTCTCTACCCTCTGTCGTTTATTAGTCTGCATACAAATTATTCTTATGAAGCTTATTTTTCAGACTACTTATTTTAATCAAAGTAAATTTAAATTCCATAATGTTTCTATGATATCACGAGAAAATACTGAATGTCGACACCACTTTAAAAGAATGGCTAAGTATTGAACAATTCGAGCCATGAATAACAGATACCTCGGAAATGGCTGATGCTACAGAAAAGGTTATGTGAAATAAATTGTGTGTTTTAAAAATATCTATATGTTTTGTGTAGTACGTTTTCGTCTATCGCTTGAGGTTTACCAGTTACACAAGATTATACAAAATTCCTTCCGCATGAAGACGATTCGAATGCTATTCCCAGAAAATTCAGAATATGCATTTTATTTGTCATGTAGATAAGTATCTTGAACATAACAGCATTTTAATCAAAATTTAGAGGCATTTTTGGAAAATAAAAAATTAATCTAAAGGGAGTTTCGGATGCGGGAATTTTCTTGAAAATGTTATGTTTATCTTTGGCAGATACACAGTTCCGCACATACACATCGACATTTTTCTAAAAGTGCTTTTTTGGGATTCGGGGATCCTAAAACATGTATTTCCGGTGAAATATCGGTATCGAATTTTTGGTTGGAATGCAATAAACACCTTTTCTAGTTTGTACTTAGTAGAAAAGTAAAGAGACAAAAGTATTGAAAAATTGAAACCAACAATAACGAATATCTCGGAAATGATCAATGCCAGAATTGTTTTTTCAAATAAATTATATGTGTTAAAGAGATTTAAATTTTTTTACCTGGTAGTTCGTTTTAGGTAATCCCTAATGGTTTACTAGTTATACAAAATTCCTTAAGCCTGAAAAGGACTACACGGCTCTTCCAAGAAAATTCAGTGTATACATTTTATTTATCATTAAACCACCTTAAATATATGACATCTTAATAGTTACCGGCCCTTTTTGAGAAAATAAAAAAGTAACCAATTTCATGTAAAGGGAATTTGGGAGGGGGGATTTTCTGAAAGTATGTGTGTCGCATCTATGGAAGGCACTAAACCTAAATGCCGATTTTGTTCAACAGACTCCGTTTTTCAGTTATCTATTCACATAAAGGGCGCGCGCGGGAGCCTTTTCTAATTTATTTATTTATTTATTTATTTATTTATTTATTGTTGGCACGGCTTCCTCTATACTTACTGTAGGTAAGTGTCGTCCTCCGTGGTCTAAGGGTACCATAGTGGTCCTTAGTTCCCGAGATCGCCGGTTGAAACCTGGCGGAGGGCAAAGTATTTTTTTCGGGCGTAAACTTTTTTAGCATGGTTTCCTTCGGAAGGGAAGTAAATCCGGTGATCGTTGATTTACGGCACGTAAAAGAACCTTAAGCCTGATAAAGAGGTCTCTGAGCAAATTTACCAGTCTTTCACGCCCAATATAGAATGGGTCCCATAGACCATTGTAGTTAAAAAGCATCCATGAATAAAAACTAATTTAACTGTTTATAAGTAAGTGGTAAACAAAGTAAAAATACAGTGATGATTTCTATACACTATGTTTTGAGGTCCCCTGGATGCAAAACTAAAGCCATATTAGAAAAAGGACTGTGTATATGACTGTCTTTGAACAGTATAACCCATAAACAGAAAAGAGACACTCTTAATTTCAACTTATTCCAAGGACGAGACACAAGATTATTTTTTTAGAGAATCCTCCTCTTCATTTGAAAAAATAAAAGCCGACTCCCGCCCCCGACGGTCTTTTGACAACGCATGATCGATGCCACCTTTTGACCTCTCCAATATCAGGTGTTGATTCTGCTGCCGGCTGCTACAGTGGTTGGCTATGAGATCTTTCTATCAGGGTATGCGTGTGTGTGTTTTGAAAGGATAACACCAGTTTAAATTGAAGTTTAATGTGATCCAATACTTGAGCTATTGAAACTGGTTATGAATCGTAGCACTCGAAATTATAACAGTTGACCTTCATACCTGCTAAATTCTGCAGTACCAGTTTTACGGTTTGAAATAACTGTTTCCGCCATAAAAGAAACTAGAAGCGTAACTTGCCGTGAGTCGCTAGTACTTTGAAGAGAACTTTCTGTTTTCTCTCAGTCAATTTGGTTTTAGAACAGGACACAGTACAACTGATGCTGTAATAGGTTTTTTTTTTTTTTCAACGAACTTTGGATACTTTTGAAGGTAGTTTTTCATCCCATGGCCGTTTCTTTGATCTAACAAAGGCCTTTGATACAATTTCACACGAAATGGTTTTTAAAAAGTTAGTCTTCTATGGTTTTTATGATATTAGTATAAATTTAATACGTTCTTACTTAAGTGACAGATATCAGGTACTTATGTTAGTGACAGAAAGTCTAGTTTTAAAAGGATAAAGCATGGTGTCCCGCAGGGCTCAGTACTGGGGCCTGTTTTCTTTCTGGTGTATATCAATGATGTTTTTGAAGCTATACAAGATGAATGCCGCCTAAGAACGTTTTTATTTGCTGATGTTTTAGCATTAAATATATGTTGTAATAACAATGATACTCTCACAAGTAAAAGATATAACTTCAAGAGTAAATCACTGGTGTGACTCTTAACAGTTTAATACTTAATGAAGATAAGACTGTGGATCTCAGTTCTGCTGACTCTAATATTTCAACAGTCAAATTCTTAGGCATTTATCTTGAATCTAAATTAGGGTAGACATCCCACATAGACTACATCTCAGGGAAACTGAGTAAAGGGCGTGTACTGAGCCAAACAATAAATAAAAAGTCATTACTGTCAGTGCACTACAGTAATATATATTCCATTTTAAATTATGGTGTCTTACTTTGGGACAACCAAACCTCTGCTAATAAGCTTTTTATTTTACAAAAGAGAGCGATAAGAATAGTAAGTGGAGTTCCGCCAAAAACACATTGTAAACCATTGGAATCCTTACTCTCCCTTGTATATATATTGAATTGTCTATTGTACATTAAGAGGAATATACAACAGTATAATCTGTGTGAAACTATTCATAATTATCCGACACGAAGTAGCAACAATATTTGTTTTGGTAAATTTAAATATAGTAAAACACAAAATAGCTTTGAAGTATTATCCATTAATCTATTCAATAGTTTAATAGATAAAATCAAGAAACTTACATACGACATTTGTAAAAGGCAGATTTTAATGATATTGAAGAAAATCCTCTCTATAAGGTCCAGGGGTTTTATAAGATTGAATTATTGCAATATTTAACATCTGACGTTGCTATATATCTGTAAATGTTTTTAGCAATAAATATCTATCTATCCATTTATTTATTTATTAACTTAAGCTCTGCAAACCTATCACTACCCCCATCAACATTACTTCTCTTGCGCTCCAATCTCAAAACTCAAGTTGCTTATGTGACACTGTTACTAGGTGGTACCTACCGGAATCTCGGAATTTCATTCTCTTTTACAGAATTTCTGTCTAGTGACTGGAAACATACTGAACCCAAACCTAAACTGCATTCTAGGAATATTTGTACTAACACGTTCGTTACCTCAGCTGTTACTAGTGAGTTTGCTAGCTAATGGCGTTTTTCTCTGGACAAATCTTTTAACTCGGGCTTATTCGTTGATTTACTATACAGGAATTATTTATTGCGATTATTTCTCTATCTTACTGTGATGTAGTTACAGCCCCCCGTATGCTAGCCAAACTTGAAGTTGTTTTATTGTTGCCCCACTGTTGGGCGCCAAACTTGAAGGGGTTTAATTGCTGTTGTGGTTTGACCACGTTTAGGCACCAATTTGAAGCACGTGTTTTAGACCACGCACCTAATGGATGCCAATTGTTTCTTGGAGTGTTCGCCCCACGTACGTTACAAAGTTTCTGGTGGCCTTCGCCCCACGTTTATGAATCAACTTTTTATTTTAATGTTTATTTAAATATTATATATGTATGTATACCTCGGCTACGTCATTAGTAATTTGTAGAGCACGTATCTCTTAGCAGGACTGGTACGGCTAAAGAATGAAGGCTTACACAAATTATAATTGTATTGTAGTTTGTTTATTAATCCTTCACACGATTAAATAACACTTCACTGATGTATCCTATAGTAGAGCTGTGAGATTATTGTTAATTGTACTTTTTAACACATAAACTTTATATTATTCTCGCCGCAACGAATTTTCATGTCGCACACTTAACCCCTATCAAATCTAACTGCTTGGTTACGCTATCTTGTAGCGTCTCCCGCCTGAATCTGTACATTTCCTCTATTGCAAGTATCTGATTGGCTAAGCCTACTCCAATAGAATGCTTTTATTTAACTTAAGCTTTTTCTGGTTTCTGATTGGCTATTTATAAATTGTTTTAAATATTACATTATTATTGTTCCGAGAACTATTAGTAACCTTTTTGAACTTTAAAATTTGTTATCTCAAGGTTATCTCACTGTTAGCAACTTTCGGCTTCTATTCTCACAGCTCCTACATTGTTAAACTACGTAATGCATTCACATAACATTATTATACATGTACGTAATAATATAAACATAATACAATGACTGTAACATACACTTTATATTATATTACACACATATTGCTTTAAGGCGGGCTGTTATTATATTATATATTATATAATTAGACTGATATCATTTAAGTGATAAAATACTGCCTCAACTGTAATTTCTTTATGTAATTATTTATATTTTCCTGTCAATAATTGCGGTATCGGTGTATATCTTTAATTTTCTGTGAAGTCAGTACATGTCGACCCACATTTTAGATATTTTATTGTCACCTCAACCTCCTATATCCCTCCTGCACGCACAGCAAACGTTTATCGTAGATAGAAACATCAACTTTTGTATCAACAGTTAGCACAGGACTGGGAAGAGAAAATAATGGGAATGTAAAGGATCAGATGTTTTGGAATGGAGCCGAATACTTTTCTGCGGTCAGTGTAGGTTATATCTGGCTGTGAACAAGGAAGTTGTTTTTGTATTCTGCATGTGAGAAATTGACCCAAATTCACAAAAGTGGTATAACTGTCTAATAAGGAGGATTGTTCCAAAAGCAAGAATTGGCAAAGGCAGGTGCATAAATAAGGTAAATTTGGAATAACGATACAAAGTGGAAACCTGATTGAAATCTTGGTTCTACTGCCAACTTGCTGTCATTAAAATCGTGTTGGTGGAAAGCAATCTGTCTGTAGCGGTTTTGGTTGAAATAACAAGAAAAAAAATCGCAACAGGAATCTGGTTTATTTGCATTTCTCTCTCTCGCTCCCTCTCTCTCTTACATACTGCAACAATATAGTGATTTTATAAGGGAAAAAAAGGAATAATAAATGTAATTACGTATTGAAATCGACTTTCATAATTACACTCATTATCTGGAGAAAATTAATAAAGTAACCAACCACGTGTCTGTAAGAACGTGTTTTATAATTATTTATGAGAAGGTTTCGTAAACATGCAGCGTGGCTTTGGTGTGTGAAGGGCTCTACAATTCTTTAAATTACCCCACTTTACAGTAATTAATGTTGTGACCTCTAAAACTATACACATAAGGTGGAGGTTCACGAGGTAGAAAGTGTAGCGCCATTTGACTGGTATTCTGGGGGAAAATTGCCGTCAAATGGGGCAACACTTTTTAATACATGCAGTGACTCCAAAAAATTGTGTCCCAACTTAAAATAAATTTCTGATGTGTTACATTCACACGATTTACTCTACCCACTATCCTTTATTTTTACACATTTCGTTGTACGATACAGTAGATAAAGCGAGTCAGATGTTTTTAAAGAGCGTGTCGCTATGTGATGGCGTTGAAATACCGTGCTCTTTGTATGACCACGAGGGGGGGAAGGAAAGAAAAACAAAAGAAGAGCAACTTTACAGTTGAAAAAAAGAAAAGTATTTGAAAATTCAATCCAATAACAAGGAATAACTCGGGAATGTTTAACGCAACAACACAAAATGTGTTTTAACGAGATCTACATTTTTATGTAGTAAGATTTTGTCTATCTCTTACGGTTTACCAGTTATACAAAATTCATTCCGAACGAAGAGGACTTTACAGGCTATTACCACAAAATTCAAGATATACATTTTATTTTTCATTAAAATACACTAATATAATTAAAACCGTTAGAGCTATTATTGAGAAAGTAAAAACTTTCTATGTGCAGAATAGTTTTCTTTGGGGGGGGGGGTAAAGATTTTCTTAAATCTTCGTGTCGCGTCCTTGGAAGGTGAATTTAAATGACAAGTTTGGTATTTAAGCTACTTTTAGTTTGAAGCATGCTCTCCCTCCCCCCCCCCACACACACACACACATGGAATTTTTTTTATTCTTAGTACTTTTTTTTTTACTTTCTCTACCACTTACATAGTAGGTAAAGAAGCTAAGCTATTTCATTCCACCCAAAAATTCGATGCCGAGATTTCACCGAAAAATGTTTTGAGGCGCCCTAAATAAAAAAAAATGGAAAAAGATCCGTGTGTGTGTGTCTGTAACATCCTTTACATGGAACATTTTTCGACATTTTTTATTTTCTAAACAATGGCTAACCATTTTTATTAAAATACCACATATTAAAATATTTACATGACAAAGTAAATCTTGAATTTTCTGGGTGAAGTCCTCTTCATTCGGAAGGAATTTTGTATACTCTTGTATAACTGGTAAACGTTAAGGGATAGACCAAAACGTACTGCACAAAAAATGTAGATCTCTTTAAAACACACAATTTATTTCAAATAACTTTTTTTTGGCATAAGCCATTTCCGAAATATCCGTTATTAATGTTTCGATTTGTTCAATACTTTTGTCGTTCTTTCAAGCCCCTGTCAACATTCAGTTGTTTCTCGCGATGTCATGGAAACAGTATTGAATTTTAAGGCCAGCATATAGCGATCAGTTGTTAAACATTTGACTATCGCTGTTCTCTATAACGAAATGTGTAATGTAGCTGTTTCTGTAAAGGTTTATCTCGATTAAAATGAAGTAGGCAGAAAACTAAACTTTCGTAAGAATAATTTGTATACCCACTAATAAACAATAGAGGTTAGAGAAAATCATGTGAATGTAACATATCAGGTGAAATGCAATGCTTCCTCTACTTACTTTAGAGAAGTAATAGGGGCGGGATGTGACTGTTGTACATGAGATATTGCCATGATAACGGTGAATGAAACGCGCCTAATTTCCCAACACTCAGAAGCGGCTGCTTTATGTCGCCATAAGTTTAAGATAATCCGGACCTCTAGCTCCCAGGTCCTCTACGTGAGCCAGGAGACGCAACCTTGGAGGTCTCTCACATTGCCAGGAATTTTATGGAAATACCAGCATACCTAAAATATTTTCTGTTTTTGTGGAAACACCCTGTCATGCCACTTGCAACATGCAGAGAATACCAAGGGCAACTGTTGCATTACACCAAAAAATTCGATACCGCTATTTCTGTTGTCCCCTGAAACAAAAAGAGTGTGAAAACAGCATGACCACAAACTAAAAGCTCATCATCCCAGGTTTCCGCCCAAAGATTTTGAAGAAAGTGCCCCACCCCAGACTATCCTTTACATGGAAGGATGTTCGTTATTTTTTATTTTCTAAAATTAGCTCCTAACATTTTTATTAAAATACAATATTTTAAACGCGAGTAACTTTTACACCCCAGTAAAACGTGGCTTACTCGCGAGTAAGCCCTTTGAGCGTTTCACCAACAACTTACTCTGGAATAAATTGCGTATGCGAGAGTAAATCAGAGAGTAACGTTACTCGGCTTGGAATGTATTTCTACATACCAGTGCTTTGGTTTACTTCTTTCTCCTTAGCTTTAACCTCTAAAAACTTTCGTTCACTCGAACTAAATTCCTTAAAATGACAAAAAAGAAAAGGTTGTAAACATTGCTCACAAACTATGAGAATCGACACTTTTCTGGTATAATTATTGGGGTACTAACTCGAGAGAACTTTAACCTCCACACAAGCATCGTGAAACGAATACATGCTACTCGGGAGTAACAACCACCGGGTTAATTTTACTCTGGACTTACTATTCTAGACTTTAATCGCGTTTGGTGAAACCGGCCCTAAGTGATAGACGAAAACGTACTACACCAAAAATGTATGGTAGATCTCTTTAAAACACAAATTCATTTCCCATAACCTTTTCTGTGGCATAAGCCATTTCCAGATATCCGTATTAATGTTTCGAACGGTTGAATACTTTCTCGTTGTACCTGTAATGAAACGTGTAATGTAGGTATTTCTGGAAAGCTTTATCTCGATTAAAGTTAAGTAGATAGAAAAATAAGGTTTCGTACACAGAATAATAAACGACAGAGGGTAGAGAAAGTAATATGAATGTAACACATCAGCTCTAATGAATATTTTTATTGTTATGTAATCCTAACAAGGGAAGTTATTAATGACGATGCTGTGTTTTCGTTGTACGTATTGTGATGACAAACAGCGCACAGAAGCGCCTCTAGCGAGAGAAAGAAAAAACAAGACTGGTTGAAATTAAGTTCTTGTGTGAACAAAAACACGTAGAGAATATTAAGTCTAATGACCAACTCGCATGTTGAACTGCGGGTCGACTTTTTCCAGAAATTACACATTCTTCCACCACCTTGTTTTATTTCTTTTCTTGCAGCAGCGATCTTCCGAAAATGGGAAGAAGGCGGTGGTCATTACCTCACCACACGCTTTCTTTCACCAATTTTACCAACTTAATGTATGCAAGTGCCCTTCATTAACCTCCTGGCGCTTCTCAAGGTGAAATTTGGCATTTTAATCTGTTTGTGTCGCTTCATATCGCGACGGTTACCAAAGGTTTGTCTGACGATGGCCTTAGTTGCGTAGCCGCCTTCCTCTGCCATCTATTGCTTTCTTTGCTACACAAAGTAAATAGAGGCGTCCCTTAAAAAAATTAGAAAAAGTCTCTGTATGTGAACAATAAACCTGAAAATCGAGAAGTTATAAATACCAAACTTGTATTCCGAGGATGTGACAAAGATTTTCAAGAAAATCCCCCACCCCAAAATACCCTTTACATGGAAAGTACTTAGATATTTTTTATGCATACATCCACACACTTTCATCGACATGTGAAGTAAAGTGGTGAAGTCGTAAAAAGTGGGCCGAAAATGAGGAAACTAAAGGCAAAATATTTTCACCGTAAAATCGAGTAATACAAAGAAAAAAAATTACTCTATCCAGTGCATGTAAGATAATTACGAAAATACAACCTACAAAACTGTTACAATTTTGGCATATTTTTCAAAAAATTATAAAACTGATAAAATGAACGATCTGAAAAACCGCCAAAACTGCATTACCATTTGATATATCAAAAAAAAAACTGAAATTTTTTACCTCTATTAATTTGGCTGCTAGAATTTTTTGAAGTGTAGACGAATACCTTCTTGAGGGGGGTGTATAGGTCTAATGTGTTACATTCACATGATTTTATCTACTATTATTTATTACTGGGTATACAAACTGTACTTCCAAAGTTTATTTTTCTGTCTAATACATTTTAATTCAAATAAGTCTTTACAGAAACAGCTACATTACACATTTCGTTACAGATACAAAGACAAGAGCGATAGTCAAATGTTTAACAACTGGACGCTATATGTCCATACTGTTTCCATGACATCGCGAGAAACAACTGAATGTTGACAGGACTTTAAGAGAATGACAAACTATTGAACAATTCGAATCATTAGTAACGGATATCTTGGAAATTGCTGATGCCACAAAAAATATTTGAAATAAATCGTGTGTTTTAAAGAGATCTGCTTTTTTTTTTTTTTTTTTTTTTTTTTTTTTTTTGTAGTACGTTTTCTTCTATTGCTTAACATTTAACATATTATGTAAAATTTCTTCCAAATGAAGAGAACTTCATAGGCTATTCTCAGAAAATTCAAGATATACATTTTATTTGTCATTTAAATATCTTTAGTGTAATAATATTTTAATCAAAGTCGTTAGGGCCATTTCTGAGAAAATGAAAACTTCCAAAAATGTTGCTTGTAAAGTGTATTTGGTGGTGCGTGGGATTTTCTTTAAAATTACACACACACACACACGCGTGCGCGCGCAGACCTTTTTCTAAAAATGCTTCTTTTTTGTTCAGAGGTTCTCAAAACAGGTATTTCCACTGATATCTCTGTATCCAATTTTTGGGTGGAATGCTATACCATTGTATCTACTATGTATACGTAGTAGGTAAAGTAAAAAAGATGACGATGATAATAATAATAATAATAATAATAATAATAATAATAATAATACGTGCAATTTTCCAGAAAATATAGAAACCTAAATTTGTGAAGGAAACTATTGGAAGGTGTTGCATTTTCAAGAGATTCGATTGAGGTCGTGAAAACAAGCACTAATCTGTCGCGACAAAAAGCGAGTTAGGTATTGTTGCCGCAGGGTTTGGTGGGGTTTTAACATTTCCAGCAAATAGATTTAATTTACGTGGCCCACTTCATGTTTTTCCATTTCTGAAGCAAAGCAATATACTACGTGACCATCTCGAATTGCTGTATCGATTTATGTGTACACGGATTTCCGAATCGATTAGGTAACAATACTGGATGAAAAAAAAAACACGAACGCACTCCCTTGCGCATTCCGAGAAACGGTACAAAGACCGAAAAACGGCGTGAATAACAGGAAAATATAAATTATAATTAGGGTCACACCTTCTTTTCAGAAGGGACTGGTTATGTAAATTGCTGAGAGTAAGTCGCGGATTTATTAAAACAAGTTCTTTAACCGCATTTGTTGGAATTTCCTTGAACAAAGATTAAAATCGCGTGGAAAACCCGCACCTTGAGTTAATATCGTGATCTTTCACCGTCACGATCTTATTACTGTTGCTTCCACAGTGACATATTATCTTTATATCTTATTGCAATATTTAACTTCTGGAAACAATGCCTTACATTCACATGGCTCTCCCTACCCACTCTTCTACAAACTATTCTTACAAAGCTTATTCTTCTATCTACTTGTTAATGCAAATACCTTCATTTACTGTTTTCCCTTTTTTGGGGGGGGGCCTTCGGTCTTCAAGGTCCAATTAGCCATCAGGATGTAATGTTTCTTGAATTTCGACGGTGAATGAACCTGCTTGAAATTATGCTCAAGTGGGGTCCGGGGTCCTTACCCGACGTTCGTCTTCTCAGCATAAGCGAAAATTCCGGGAAGAAAAATCTCATCCGGGTAACTCACACCAAGATTCGAACTCAGGGTGTCTTAAATGTGAGGCAGACACGCTGCTTATCCCTGTTGCCTCCACATTTCTATAAAGCAGAATGGCAAATTAACGTTATATGTTGTTGGAATGCTTTACTTCCAACTTCTGGAAAGAAAGTGTTACATCGTGCGTTTGGCCACGGTTCGATTCCACCCTTGGGGGGAGGTCCCGGGTATAGGAGCAGTGCCCATTCAGTATCGTGAGGAAATTGAGGAGGTGCGATAGGCAACGAAAGCTGCGGGATGCTGGACACATTCGCTTCCCCTTATCAGTTGGATGATCGTCCACCTGTGCCATGCGTAAGTGCGCGTGAGGCCGGCAGTCGGGTTGTAGACGCAGGCTCTATACGGCTGTTGCTTCATGAGTTTAGAGCAGTAGCGCAAAAAACCTGAAAATAGTCACTATAAAAAAATATAGGAATTGAAGTAGGCCCAATGGTTTACTCACTTACCACTCAGACACATTTTGACACGACACAAATATCCCTTATATTAAATTTACTAAATTCTCTTAATGAAGTGTAAACATTATTTCCTTAAATTTGCACTCTTCAGTTAACTATGTATTCTTTATGGCAAACACTATTATCAGTTTTTAAGTAATTTCTCTCCTGAATACCTTTTACACACCCACGTTGGATTGTAATTATTATTGTTAAACAAGCTATTGTTACATTTGCATTGAAGTAAGTGTGTGTTTTCGTCCACGTGGGAAGTATTATGAACAAAGCGACGAGTTAACACTAAAATGATAGATTTCCCAGTGGTAAAGCAATAGTTTTCTGTAGTTGACCATTTACTGTACTAAGTGGCCACTATTTTATTATTACACGAAACAACGCAACTGCTGACTGACGTTAGGAGTCGGTATTACAAACTTCCTCAGCCACGTTGTCAACAATAACTCAGGGCGCGAAATGTTAATTAAGCTTAACATTACATTAATAAGCAATCGCCTAAAAAGCCATAGTAGCACCTTAAAAACTACGCAGTGAAAATAAGACAATTATAGACGCTATATATTTTACTCCGGTAAGCATGAAATATATTTATACACACAAAGACTATGATTCTAAACAAAGGAATAAAAGAGGCAAATGTCTAACTTTATTATTTTGTAGCCTCTCTTAAACTCACTCTTCTTACCAATACGAGTAGCCGGAGTCGTTAAGTGTTTCAATGGGTGAAGATGTTAAATCTTACGATTTTTAGCTAATGCTTTCAAATTTTTCTGACATGCTGCACTATCGTAATTATACGTGTTTAAAATTTCATGCATACATATTTAATAGTGTTTTAAGAAAAAACACTTCAGTTTTATTGTACTAATTAATCAGGCATTGCACACTATGCAGAAATCGTAACTTCGAAGAAATAAATGTACAAAACTGTCTATTCAATTTTTGTTTACTCTTCTGGTTTTTTTTTCTTCCATAATTTGTTTTAGTTTAAATATAATTTTTGTAATAATTCATCCTCACTGGTCGAATTAATTATACCTTCTTGAGCAAAGTGACTTAAAAGTGTAGCAAAAACCATATACGTACAATATTTTAGTTCGTTCTGAGTTTCTGCAGAAAATTTGAACAAGATCGGTTACGAACTACATCGTATGAACATTTTGAATGTTCAAAGTGGAGTAAAAGACATCGGAAGTAAGTACAGGGCATTAGACTGTGCCTTGGACATTTAAATCTTCATGTGTTGAAGTTTTAAAAGTCTCCGAGAGCCAAGTTAGAGTATGCAATTTAAGGTAAAGGTCCAAACTGTTTTTGGGGCATAACATTTTTTGATAATTTTGACCAGATTTCAGCCCTCATGACATGGATTCTGCGGTTGAAGGGACGGTCCCCCTAATAAGGTTTTATCGGTGGCCATGCAAGCAAATGTGTAATGACGGTTTATCAGTATTAACAAGTAGATTGAAAAAAAATCTGATGTGTTACACTCACATGACTTTCTCTACTCTTGTACAACCTATTTTTACAAACGCTTATTCTCCATATGCTTCATGTTAATCGAGATGTTAATCTTATTGCTAATTTTCTTATAGATGGAAGGGGAATTGGTAGGCTTTAAGCGATAGTCAAATATTTTAAGAGCTGGTTGCTATGTGGAGCATTCAATTCTCTTTGTATGTCCAGGACATAAAAAATGAATAACGAATTTCAGAAAAAGTATAAGTATTGGAAAATTTAAGGGAATAGCAAGCAATATCTCGAAAATGGTTCACTCAACAAAAAAAATGTGTATGGCATAAATTGTGTATTTTAACGCGATCTACATTTTTTGTGTAGTAAAAGTTTGTCTATCTCTTATGGTTTACCAGTTATGCAAAAGTCGTTTACAATGAAGAATACTTTTGGAGACATTCCCAGAAAATTCGAGATATACATTTTATTTGTCATGAAAATATCTTAAACATATGATATTTTAATCAAAATCGTTAGAGCCATTTTTGAGAAAATTAAAATTTTCGAAAAATGTTCCATGTAAAGGGTAATCTGGGGTGGGGGATTTTTTTGAAAACCTTCGTGTCGCATCTCTGGAAGATACTGAACCTAAATACCAAGTTTGGTGTTTACCCGACTGTTCGTTTCTGAATTATGCTGTTCACAAACACACACACATACACACACACACGGAAATGTTTCCAAAAATGCATTTCTTTTGATTCAGGTGATCTCAAAACCTATATTTCCGGTGAAATCTCGGTATCGAATTTTTGGGTGGAATACAATACTTCCCCTACTTACTATACGTAGTAGATTTTGTAAGCATAGTTTGTAGAAGAGCGAGTAGAGAAATCATGTGAGTGCAGCGTATCAGTATTTTTGTTATTCTTCTGTGTGTTTTGTTAATATTTCGTAGTTAAATGTATTATCACCCCCCCCCCAATGGTCACTTTGCCCTACATCAGATAGTTATTTGAATGGGCTCTCAAGAAGCGGCAGCAATCAATAAAGACAATTAACAATAAATCAGTCGCATGGAGCCCAATAAAATTTGGGTGCGGCGGACCCCGTGTCACAGATAAATTAATTGTCGTCTGTAGGCATTTGTTTACCGGAGAATTCCCCTCTTAGGGCAAGCAATTAAAATCCCATCTTCATCAGGCAGTAGTTGTTCATTCCACGGAAACTTGATGTCAGACGAAAGAGAAACGGCGGAGCCTACGTGACTAATCTGTAGATCACTGATAGCAAGGAGGCCATGCAAAGACAGTGTTTTGTTTCTCTATGTATTGGGAAAGTTACTGGATGTGTGAGTCTTTCCTGCTTACACCACGTAAATAAATAGTGCTAAATTTGTTAGTTTCAAACTGAATATTCAAGTTCGGTTAAGTACTTGAACAAATTGAAAATAAATGTTTTTTTAACCTTTTTACTTTGTCTACCACGCACCTAGTAGATAGAAAATGTAAAAATGAGGCCCCTTGAATCAAAATAAAACATTTAAAAAAAGATCAGCACGAGAATGTCTTGTCTGTGAACAGTATAACTCAAAATGTGATAAGTGGGATTAATAATCCACCCCAAACTACGTTATACACGGAAAATTTTTCGTTTTTTTATTTTTTTTTTATTTTCTCCAAAATGGCTCTTAATGGTTTTGATTAAAGCATTATTTATAATTAAAACATTGATTATATCGATTTTGATTGAGATGTTCATATGACAAATGTATATTTTTAATTTTTTGGGGGAATAGCCTGTGAAGTACGATTCATTCGGAAGGAATTTTGTATAACCGGTAATCATGAAATAAATAAAAAAAGTGTGTATTCAGATGACTTTCTCTACCCATTCTTCAACAAATTATTTTTACAGAAGCTTTATTACATACTTCCTTCTAGCTACAATGGGAATATAGGAAAACAATAGACTAAGTGATAGTCAAATATTTTAAGAGCGGGACGCTATGTGATGTCTGCAATACCGTTCTCTTTGCATGGCCAATGGGAGAGGGACGAATAACGACTTCTCATTTGAGAAAATCATAAGTATTTGAAAATCCAAACCAATAACAAACAATATCTCGGAAATGGCTAACTCCACAAAATAAATAAAAGACGAAATTTTCTGCTTTAACTAGGGCTCTATTTTTCGTGTAGTAAGATTTTGTCTATCTCTTAGGGTTTACCAGTTATACAAAAGTCATCCAGAATGAAGAGGACTTCACAGATTATTAGCAGAAAATTCAAAATTTTACTTGTCATGTAAATAACTTTAATGTGTAGTATTTGAATCAAAATCGTTAGAATCATTTTTGAAGTTTGGTGACGGGGATGTTCTTCAAAATCTACGCACACGGTTACACACACACACACACACACACACACACACACACACACACACACACACACACACACACACACACACACAGGGTCGTCAACGGTGGAGGAGGGGAACCATGACGCAAGTTGCTCCACCAGGAACATTTTTTTTGGGGGGGGAGTTCAAATTTTGAGGAATTCAAAATTATTGAAATAAATTAAAGCAGAAAATATAAGCTATGGCATAATGTGGCACATCGTGATAATTTTTGGAAATGTATGAAAAAGAACTATAGCATTATAGGTAGGTTACTACACTTACTATATTGCTCTATTTAAATAGATTCAATAGGATACATTGAAATACTAAGTAATAAAATTCACTACACCTGACAAATATTTTTGTTTGTAATTTTTGTTGTAAATATTACGATTTTTTTTATTGATTTTAAGTTTTCAATAATTTATGTATTGTGTGCCGGTATCACAATAGCTGTTATTAGACAGCTTTCCAACATCATAGCAAAGCAACTAAATAGTTAAAACAGAGCTGTCAGAAAAATTGGGATTTTTGGGGGATGGACACCCCTGTTCACACACACGGACTAAAGAATGTTTCGGGGACCGCAAAACGTGTATTTTCAGTGAAATCTCGGTATTTTTGGGTTGAGTACAATCCTCAGCGATAGTCAAATGTTTAACAACTGAACGCTGTATGCTGGTCTTAAAATTCCATACTGTTTCCATGACATCACGAGAAACAACTGAATGTCGACAGGACTTTAAAAGAGTGAACCATTAATAACGGATATCTCGGAAATGCTGGTGTCACAAAAAATAAACTGTGCTTCAAAGACATCTACATGTCTTGTGTGTTACGTTTCTTCTATCACTTAACGTTTATCCCAGTTATACAACATTATATCTACATAATTCCTTCCGAAAGAAGAGGACCACAGCCTATTCTCAGAAAATTCAAGATATACATTTTGTCATGTAAATATATGTAATATATGGTATTTTAATCAAAATTGTTAAGTGATTTTTTAGAAAATAAAATTTTTTGAAACATTTTCCTGTAAAGGGTAGTTTGGTGCGGGAGGGAGGAATCTTTCTGTCGCATCTTTGGAAGGTACTAGCGAATGTTATGCCATCTATCTACAATGTAAGCAGTTAGACTGGATGGCACCCTGATGACATCTGCACGGCACGAAGCAGGTGGTTACAGGGATGAGACCTAGAAGACTAACTGTCCATCACATATAGTTCTAAGAGTTATCCACCAACAGATCCGTCGCAATATGACCAAGGAGTTAAAGTGACGTAAAATAAAATAGAATAAAAAAATCTGATGTGTTACACTCACATGATTTTCTCTACTCTTGTACAAACTATTTTTACAAACGCTTATTCTCCATCTACTTCATGTTAATCGAGATAAACATTTGCAGAATCTATCTTATTGCTAATTTTCTTTAGACGTAAGGGAAATATATATTTATAAGGGCAATATAGAAATACAGGAGCCTTTAAGCACATACATATCTCTTAATAGCTGGTTGCTAGGTGCAGCACCATTCCCTTTGCTACAGATTAATACTCTTTGCATATCCAAGACAAAAGAAATGAATAACGAAATCCCATTTGAGAAAATAAGTGTTGAAAAATTTAAGGGAATAACAAGCAATATCTCGAAAATGGTTCACTCAACAAAACAAATGCATATGAGATAAATTGTGTATTTTAACGCGATCTACATTTTTTGTCTATCTCTTATGGTTTACCAGTTATGCAAAAGTCGTTCACAATGAAGAATACTATTGGTGACATTCCCAGAAAATTCAAGATATACATTTTATTTGTCATGAAAATATCGTAAACATATGATATTTTAATCAAAATCGTTAGAGCCATTTTTGAGAAAATTAAAATTTTCGAAAAATGTTCCATGTAAATGGTAATCTGGGGTGGGGGGATTTTCTTGAAAACCTTCGTGTCGCATCTCTGGAAGATACTGAACCTAAATACCACGTTTGGTGTTTATCCGACTGTTCGTTTCTGAGTTATGCTGTTCACAGACACACACGGACATGTTTTCAAAAATGCTTTCCAGTGCCCCTGAAAAGATGTATTTCTTGTGAAATCTCGGTATCGAATTTTTGTGTGGAATGCAGCACCTTCTCCAGCTGCTAGCGCGTGGAAGGGAAAATAAAAAGCAGATGTGTGAAAACGAGGTTTCGTAATAGTGTGTTGAAGAACGGGTAGAGAAATCCGTGTGAGTGTAACATATATGTGAAAAGCAGTTGAGGAATGAACAGAACTTCTCGACAAATAAGAAGGCAGATAAAAGGAAAAGCGTGAATTTGAAGAGGCAGCTGTTATCATTCTTAAAGGCGGTTGATTAAGTCATTAAATGATTGAATCCGTAATGTTGGTCTATAAATCATTGATTATTCCGACTTTCTCAATCAAACGGGTCTTTAATGGAGTTTTTATTAAGTGGCAGGGAACAAGTTTTTGCAACAAGGCGGGTAACCCGAGCTCATTATGGATGTAATATTTCAGACGTGAGTATAATTATCGTGTTTATAACACCTCATTCTGCCCTACATAACTCACTGTCTACTGGGCGGCAGTTGCTTATCAGACCTTCCGGAACACTACTTGCTTATTTGAGTGTCTCTCTCCCCTAAAACACTGTGCAGCTCCTTCAATAAAAACACTTACCACCCACTCAAAAAAGTATTGTTCTGTAGTTTAAAAATTTCTAGCAGCGAAATTAATGGGGGGGAAACATCTATGTTTTTTTTTTATTACTACATAAATATAAAATGGTAATACAGTTTACGTGTCTTGAAGTTTTTGACATTGTCCGTTTTACCAGTTTTGAAAAATACGTAGTATTTTGAAAATTATCTTTCTTGCTTTGGGTAGAGTATTTTTTGGTGCATTCATCCACACACTTTCATCGACATGTGACAAACTGGTGGAGAAATAAATTCGTGAACTGTGCGCCGAAAATGAGGAATTAAGGCGCAAACATTCAAAATTCCCAACTTAAATGTTTTATTCCTCCGTCCATAAAGTCCTATCTTCACCGCAGAATCAAGTAATACAAAAAGAAATGGTATACGCAATGCATTTAAGATAATTTTGAAAACACCGCGTGCAAAAGAGTTGCAATTTCAAACATTTATAAAACTGATCAAATGATCCGAAAAACTGTCACGTAAACTGTATTCCATTTGATCTTAATGAAGAAGAAGAAAAAAAAATACTTTTCCCGCCCATCAATTTGGCTGCTAGAATTATTCTAAAGTACAGACGAATACTTTCTTGAGAGGATGTACATTCACATGAGTTTCTGTATGTCCTCTACTTTTCCATCTACTTCACGTTAATCGAGAGAGAAACAGTTTAATTACAAATTTCGTTATAGATACAAGAGGAAGGAGCGATAATCTCTGCTCGACATCATGAGAATCAAAAGAACGGTGCCTTAGCACTTCAGAAAACTGTAAACTAGTTTAAAATGCAAACTAATAACAAGCACCTCGAAAATGGTTATGCCACAAAGAAAATTCATTTGAAATAAATTGTGTTTTAACGACATTCATATTTTTCGTGTAGGAACTTCTTGTGTGTCTTTTAGGGTTTACCAGATAGCACTTCACAGGATATTATGTATATAAACTTTTTATTTTCTCTACTATGTAGAGGAAATGTATTCCACCCAAAAATTTGATGTCGAGATTTCACCGGAAATATATGTTTTGAGGCCATCTGAACTCCTCCCCCCAAAAAACCCATTTTTAGAAAAAGATTCGTGTGTGTTTTTTGTGAGCGGCATAATTGAAAAAGAAGGTGTCGGAGCTTGGTATTTAAGTTGAGTATCCTCCAAAGAAGCAAAACCAAGATTTCCAAGAAAACCCCCATCTCTAACTACCCTTTTGAGGCAGCATTTTCAACACTTAAATGATATCAGTCTAATTATATAATAACAGCCCGCCTTAAAGCAATATGTGTATAATATAATATATAAAGTGTATGTTACAGTGATTGTATTATGTTTATATTATTATATGCATGTATAATTATGTTATGTGAATGTATTACGTAGTTTAACAATGTAGGAGCTGTGAGAATAGAAGCCGAAAGTTGCTAACAATGAGGTAACCTTGAGGCAATAATGAATTAGAAAGTTTAATAAAGGCTACTAATAATTTTTGGAACAATGTTGTAATATTTAAAACAATTTATAAATAGCCAATCAAAAACTAGAAAAAGCTTAAGTTAAATAAAAGTATTCTATTGGAGTAGGTTTAGCCTATCAGAGACTAGAAATAGAGATGTACAAATTCAGGCGGTAGACGCTACAAGGAAGCGTAACCAAGCAGATCGGTACAGGTGAGACATGAAATTCATAGCGGTGAGAATAATATAAAGTTTACCTTTTAAAAGTACAAATAACAATAATCTCACAGCTCTACAGTAGGATACATCAGTGAAGTGTTATTTAATCGTGTGAAGGGTTAATAAACAAAGTACAATACAATCATAATTTGTGTAAGCTCTCATTCTTTAGCCGTACCAGCCCTGCTAAGAGATACGTGCTCTACAAATTACTACTGACGAAGCCGAGGCATACATACATAAGTAAAATAAATAAAGTAACATTAAAGTAAAAGCTAAATGCTAAACGTGGGGCGAAGGTCACCGGAAACTTCGTTCCATACGTGTGTGGTCTTAAACAGCTTGGTCTTAAATTTTCAATACTTATACTTTCTCTCAAATTCGTTATTCATTTTTTTGTCCTGGACATGCAAAGAGAATGGAATACTACACATAGCAACCAGCTCTTAAAATATTTGACTATCGCTTAAAGCCTACCATATTCCCCTTGCATCTACAAGAAAATTAGCAATAAGATTGACATCTCGATTAACATGAAGCATATGGAGAATAAGCGTTTGTAAAAATAGTTCGTATAAGAGTAGAGAAAGTAATGTGAGTGTAACACATCAGAATTTTTTGGATCCAGGGGGTCTCAAAACATAAATTTCCGGTGAAATCTCGGTATCGAATTTTTGGGTGGAATACAATACTTCCCCTACTTACTATACGTAGTAGAGAAAGTAAAAATTAAATAATGTTATTATTTCTCAAAATATTCCCCTTTAGCATCAAAACATTTTTGAATTGGATGAAACCAGTCCTTAAAGCAATGATGTCACTCTTCCTGAGACACTTCAGAAACAGGTTTTATAATGTTCCACTGCTTCATCTGATGACGAAAAACTCACCAAAATGAAAATATCCCACTTTACAGCACGTCGAGACTGCTTCGAAATTTTTCCCAAATTAGTTTGATATGAATTGAAATAAATAAAACTGTCAGAACTTTCGGGGGGGGTGGATCCTAAAACGACCCTGAATATGGCCCGTTTTAGGGGGGGAACTAGGAACCATCTTCTTACCAGCACTGTGAATTCCTCCGACTTTTGTAGCCTTAGGTTCTGTTCGAAAGACCCATTGAGCCGATTGACTTTTCTTTCCAGGATCATAACCAATAAATCCAAGATTCATCCCCAGTAACGATATTCCAAACCAAATTTGAAGTGCCGCCTTGGAGTTTTTCTGCACCAATCAATGCGTTGGGAGTCAGTCTTTCGACAACATAGTTTTCCCACGTAAAATGTTTTGGATTTGCCTCATACCAATGTCCAATGTCGCATGTCGTCCGAGTAAATTCATGATGTCCATTGATCGTCTTCAAGCATTGCTCGAATAGCGGCACTATTTTCATCAGTAACAGCTGTTGTTGGTCATTCTTCACGAAATTCATCACTAAGAAACAACCGATCTCTTTTGAATGCGCTGTACCAATTATAAATTGGTGCCTTAGTTGGGGCTTCTTCGCCAAATGCATTTCTAAGCTGATCTTCACATTCTTTAGTGTTAATGACGTTTAAAACGGTAAGAAATCATGGCCAGGAAATGTTTTCTACTCAAATTCAGTTTTAGGTAAAAACAAAATCTTTAAATGATGATAATTAACAAATTGTTGGAGCAAATCGAACAAACTACACTACAATCAACTTGCAAAACATAATTAACTGCAGATGTAAATAAATTTAATATGTTTTTACAAACACGGCATTGTAAATATTACTTTTGGTATCGCTCTCGTTTGTGGTAATGTTTCGTCGCAAAATAACAATATTGGAGTACAGAGAAACCCGATTTTACACACAGAATCGTAGAACGTATATTTAACAACACAATAAATGCAGAGAGGTACAGGAAAATCACTTGCACCATTTTTTGAACAGCTGACAGGTGTTTAATGTCAGTGTGAACAACAACATTCTGCTACAGCACATACAGCATTAAATTTAATTCAGGACATTTTTTAAGATAGGATATTTAGTAAAGGATTGTGACCCTCAAGATCCCTGATTTAGCTGTATGTGATTGATTTTCATCTATGGGGTAAGACGAAAATAAGGTGTAGGCGACAAACCCCCAATACATTGTAAGAACTAAAAGAAAACATCAGAGACAAATCTACTCAATTTTGGATATTAAACTCTCCAGTGTAAATGAACGTTTACCGAAGTGAATACAAATTTTCATAGAATACGCCAGGATTCCCAGGGTCATGGAACGTCAGAAAATTGCGAAATAATCAGGGAAACTCAGGAGAGTAGATATTTAAAAAATCGGATGTGTTACACTCACATGACTTTCTCTACTCTTGTACAAACTATTTTTACAAACGCTTATTCTCCATATGCTTCATGTTAATCTTATTGCTAACTTTCTTGTAAGGGCTGCAAGGGGAATTGCTATGCTTTAAGTGATAGTCAAATGTTTTAAGAGCTGGTTGCTATGTGGAGTATTCCATTCTCTTTGCATGTCCAGGACAAAAAAAATGAATAACGAATTACCATTTGAGAAAAAGTATAAATATTGGAAAATTCAAGGGAATAACAAGCAATATCTCGAAAATAGTTCACTCAATTAAAAAAAAACAAATGTATATGACATAAATTGTGTGTTTTAACGCGATTTACATTTTTTGTGTAGTAAACTTTTGTCTATCTCTTATGGTTTACTAGTTATGCAAAAGTCGTTCACAATGAAGAATACTTTTGGAGACATCCCCAGAAAATTCGAGATAAACATTTCATTTGTCATGAAAATATCTTAAACATATGATATTTTAATCAAAATCGTTAGAGCCATTTTTGAGAAAATTAAAATTTTCGAAAAATGTTTCATGTAAAGGGTAATCTGAAGTGGGGGGATTTTCTTGAAAACCTTCGTGTCGCATCTCTGGAAGATACTGAACCTAAATACCATGTTTAGTGTTTATCCGACTTCGTTTCTGAGTTATTCTGTTCACAGACATACACACAGACAGCTACACACACGGACATGTTTCCAAAAATGCTTTTTGTGCATTCAGGGGGTCTCAAAACATATATTTCCGGTGAAATCTCGTATCGAATTTTTGGGTGGAATACAATACTTCCCCTACTTACTATACGTAGTAGAGAAAGTAACAATTGCCGTGTGTCAAGAAAATTGGTTCAAACCTTAAATCCCTTCCCAACCCTTGAAGTGATGAGTTTCAAATTACGTAAATGCAATATGTATATAAATGCTATCAAACATGTTCTAGAGATAAGGTTGCTCGCCTTTTTCTGACTGCAGCTTCGGATTGATTCGCTATTTCATAAGAATTTGGTGGGCCCCCCCCCCCAAATCAACTATTAATCGCTTAATCCAGAGTTTGTGGAATGACTTGGTGATGTGCGGGCAATCAATTTGAAACCAGCGTAAATTGTGCAGAAAGACGTTTAAACGTGGTAATGTGGGGGCGCTGGGAGGTGGAGAAGGCTGTTAAAAATTGCGCAAATACAAAGTTATGGTCAGGGAAAAGTGAAGTAGTTTGGCTTCGCATTTTTTGCTGGGAACCCTGTATGCGAATAGACGACAACACTCCCAGCATCTCTTATGATAAGGTATGTGCTTATTTTAACTATGAGAACGTGAGGCGGATGTTTCGGCGGGAGTCCGAGCTGCGGCGGCACTGTAATATATTATTACTTTCGTTGGCGACACGATTTTTTATGTTAGAGTCAAATTCTGCGGAAGTTGAATTTTATTCCAGTACACCGGTGCACATTGATGAAAATGTGAGTTTGAAGACTGATAAGAAATAAAGTGACACAGTAATTAACGATGTTACACCGGAAACGACGGACCTATTTGTTAGAGAGGATAATTTGTGAAAAAGTCTTGCTGTACGTTTTTATGGCCCCAAGGTGAGGACAGTGGTAGTTTGTTAGCGTTGGGGGGGGGGTGCTGCTGCGACAGGTAATTATGTGACCGGGCACGGAACTCGTCGGCAACCTGCGGACCGCTGTCTGGCCATGTATTGAGTCATCCAGGTCTATCACCGCTTACTTGTTTATTTGCTCGAGGAAAAATGATATTCTAACGACATCTATCGCCCATACTTAACCTCTCATGCTGAATGTGTTTTGACATTGTATTGTAACACTTGCAATCGGTGCTTACAGCATCCCACACCATCCCAACTGAGCCTCCTCCATAGGGAACCAACCCTTAGGGGATACCTGCACAGCGTTCTCCATACCCTGAGCCTTACTCATCTGTATTCCATAGCTCACTTGTGCAGTCCACGATCTCTTCGGTGTTGGAGAGTTAACAGGCAGGTCTCATTCAGTTCAGATTTACTTCGCTTCTTCTGCACCTCCATTCCTGATGTTAATATTGCGAGCATTTCTCGCCTCAACTGCTGTCTTACTAAAGCTTATTTTATATCCACAAGATGATTTATGAAGAAATGACACATTTATTTCTTTTATTGTTTCAAAACGAGCTATGCTAGCGACAACTTATGCAGAGGAATTTTGGGAGATTATTTACCTCTATAGTAAATGTTGAAAATGTCCTCCATCCTGCATAAGGCACAACTCAACACGTCGTTCCATGTTACTGGCCACTCGTTGTCAATAGCTTGAATCTCCCGTGTAATGTTGTGCTTCAGATCGTCCAATGTCTGGGGACGTGTGGTATAAACCCTGTCTTTATAGAAAGAAATCCGGCGATGTCAAATCCGCAGATCTCGGTGGCCACAGGTTCTTGGAAATTATCCGGTCGTCAAAGAAACTTGCAATTATTGCCATGGATTCATTTGATGTATGGTATGTAGCGCCGTCCTGCTGAAAATATCCTTGACTCAGCTCTACATCGTCTAGTTGCTCAGCAAACTCCATGAAAATCCGTCGGTACTCTGCAGTGTTCACATTGTTTTAAAACAAAATTGGTCCCACTGTTCTCTGTGTGGATATTGCGCACCAAACTCCGGTTTCAACCGGGTGCATAGGTGCTTCATGAAAACATGTGGATTTTCGCTGTCCAATAGCGTGAGTTATTTGAGTTCACATAGCCGAATAAATGGAACCATGCTTCATCTGTGAACCATGTGATAGACAATATGGCAGGATTTTGCACAATGAACACCTGAAACCAACGACAACCATTCTTATCTGGTTCCTGTAACTGATGGACAACCATAATCCTATACGGCTTTAGGCCTACACTTTTCACAGCTCTCTGACACATTGAGTAGCTGTACCCTGTCTGCTGCGACAAACGTCTTAATGATTTTTTGGGTGACTGATCCAGTCGTACTCTTATGTCAATAACAACCATGGGAAGCCTAGATGAACGAGTTTTGTCTTTCTCACTCGGCAGAGATCCAGTTGTTTCCAATTTGTTTACCAGTCCCAGTATTGTGTTTCTTTAGGGAGGATTCCGAACACCAAATTCTCTCTGGTATGATGCCCTTTGAATAGCTGTAATTGTATTCGTAATCCAGCATTGCTTTACAAGGAAGAGTCGTTCATTTAATGTGTACTTCATTTTCACGTTGACTAGAACAAAATCTGAAAAACAGTTGCCGACGAATAAAACATGAGCATCTGCGCATCTAGTGACAGGCAATTGAAATTCCAGAATATTCTGCTTAATTTGGTGATAAAATTGGGGCATTGAGTGAATTTCGAACAGAATAATTAAAGCAATAGATGTGTCATTTCTTCATAAGTCACCGTACTCCATTTTATTCCAAATAAACCTTTATAGAAACAGCTACATTACACGTTTCGTTATAGATACAAAGAGAACAGCGATAGTCAAATGATTAACAACTGGAATGTTGCTGAATGTTGAGAGGACTTTAAGGAATGGCCACGAAATGAACAATTCGAACCATTAATAACGATATTTTAGAAATGGCTTATGCCACACACTAAAAAAAAAACTTATTTTAAATAAATTGAATGTTTTGAACAGATTTACATTTTTTTGCGTAGTGCGATTTCGTCTGTTGCATAATGTTTAGCAGTTATACAAAATTCCTTCCAAATAAAGAGAACTTCACAAGCTTTATCCAGAAAATTCAAGATATACATTTTGTTTGTCATGTAAATATCTTTAACATGTGGTGTTTTAATCAAAATGGTTAGAACCATTTTTTAGAAAATAATAAATTTCGAAAAATTTTCCATGTAAAGTGTAGTTTGGGCGGGGGGGATTTCTTGAAAATCTTCGTGTAGCATCTTTGGAAGGTGCTACACCTAAATACGAAGTTCGGTATTTATCCGACTTTTAGTTTTTGAGTCATGCTGTTCACAGACAATCACTCACACGGACCTTTTTCTAAAAATCTGATTCACTTGACTTTCTCTACTCTTGTACAAACTATTTTTACAAACGCAAATTCTCCATATGCTTCGTGTTGATCTTATTGCTAATTTTCTTGTAGATGCAAGGGGAATTGCTAGGCTTTAAGCCTAAATGTTATAAGAGCTGGTTGCTATGTGTAGTATTCCATTCTCTTTGCATGTTCAGGACATAAAAAAATAAATAACGAATTCCCATTTGAGAAAAAGTATAAGTATTGGAAAATTTAAGGGAATAACAAGCAATATCTCAAAAATGGTTCACTCAACAAAAAGAATGTATATGACATAAATTGTGTGTTTTAACGCGATCTACATTTTTTGTGTAATAAAATTTTGTCTCTCTCTTATGGTTTACCAGTTATGCAAAAGTCGTTCACAACGAAGAATACTTTTGGAGACATTTCCAGAAAATTCAAGATATACATTTTATTTGTCATGAAAATATCTTAAACATATGACATTTTAATCAAAATCGTTAGAGCCATTTTTGAGAAAATTAAAATTGTCGAAAAATGTTCCATGTAAAGGGTACTCTGGGGTGGGGGGATTTTCTTGAAAACCTTTATGTCGCATCTCTGGAAGATACTGAACCTAAATACCAAGTTTGGTGTTTATCCGACTGTTCGTTTCTGAGTTATGCTCTTCACAGACACACACACACACACACACACACACACACACACACACACACACAGGGACATGTTTCCAAAAATGCTTTTTTTTGATTCAGGGGGTCTCAAAACATGTATTTCCGGTGAAATCTCGATATCGAATGTTGGTGGAATGCGATGGAACTTCTCTACCTACTACAAAATAAACGGTCATCCGTTCACGACGTATGTACGCTGTCTCGCATAAAAAGTGATCAATTCCCCTAGATCGTCATAGTGTTTTTTTTTCTCGTAAGGTTTCCACTTTCAGGAACCAACTTTTGACTCCCCCGGTCGGTATCAGTTTTCTATGTGACTGGCCTAGAAAACAATCCATGGACAATGTAACCAATTATTGATGTATTTTTGTAATTAAGGTGTTGTTTAGATACCGTCTCTATGAAATAATTTCGCTATGACTGGTAAACCAACTAGAGGGAGGGAGAATTATTTTACATGTGTGGGTTAAACTGAACTACAGCTACGACATTTGCATATGTGAGAGTTTTCATCAGCGACAGGAGACGAAGGTGGTGGTACTAAACGGTGATAAGAAAACTGTAGTGTAGCAGAAACATTTAAGGTTAAAGTTGTAATGTTACCTTTCAGGTTGGGGTAGGTAAAGTACCCTGACAATCCACTAACTGGAATTAGGCTCGAGAACAAAGGTGGTCACGCTGGTAGGGGGTGGGGCTAGATTTTGTCAGTGCCAACAAAAACAGCTCCGTTCCATTATAGGCCACATTTTATGCACGCCAGTATACATACATCTGGAGCGACCTGATCCAGTAAGCCCATCGTACGTGTTACGTTCGGGAAGTCGCCTTAAAGCTCCCAGAAGTACCCGACCTAACAAAGAAAACACAAAGGCATCTTTATTTCTCTACATAGTCTCCTTTCAGCTCGATACACTTTTCCCAGTGATGTTCAATAGCTTCGATACCCGTTTATAGTGAGAACCGTCGAGTTCTGCAAAATAGCCATCAACTGCAA
The DNA here is from genome assembly GCA_030765065.1 of Deroplatys truncata. Taxonomy (NCBI): domain Eukaryota; kingdom Metazoa; phylum Arthropoda; class Insecta; order Mantodea; family Mantidae; genus Deroplatys; species Deroplatys truncata. The sequence goes on from CM060983.1 coordinate 15,129,895, forward strand.
ACTCCGCCTCTTCATTGTTGGCAAATCCTTTACCACCAAGCCATTTCTTCAACTTTGGAAACAGAAAATAATCAGAGGGGGCTAAATCTGGCGAATAGGGTGCATGAGGAAGCAATTCGAACTTTAACTCATTGATTTTGGCCATGGCGATAATGAACGTGTGAACTGTTGCATTGTCTTGCTGAAACAAAAGGTTTTTTTTTCCACTAAATGCGGCTGTTTTTGTTTGATTTCATCATTCAAACGCTGCAATAAGTTTGCATAATACTAGCCATTGGTTGCTCTTCCTTTTTGAAGATAATGAAAATTATTCCACGCGTATCCCATGACGCAGCCACGCTACGTCCTCCAACAATGAAGCAATACCTTTGCCTCACGATTGCTGCGTTTCTCCTCCTAGTTGTTTTATATTTTTGCTACGGCTGCTCGAGCATGAGATTCTAATCTCATGGGTATGCGTGAGTGTGTACAGAGAAACACGAACGCTTTCTTGGAACACTTTTATTTTCACCATTTAAAATAAAACTTAAGGTTTGCCGATCACTTTTAAATGCATACGAAGTTACTTTGTCTTTACCAAGACCGAAGATTATTAACTACAGCTGAACGTTCTACCCTCTTGCAAGTTCGCACCCAGTCTTCGGACCTCGACGAGACCGTTGTTCCGCACTCCCAGAGTGCTCCAGCGAGAATGTCCTCACCACACGCGCTACAAAGAAAGGACTCTTAACTTCCCCTCTCTCCCCTCAAAACTCTCCTCAAACTTAGCGTCATGAAGCCTCTAATGACCTTCACATCCTGGCCAGTGTAACTGCACCCATTAATTCCAAGAGAAACTGGCTTCAGCTATTTTACCCTTTATACCTGGGGCTGGTCCCTAATTATCCAAACTGTGCCTGTCTGGTCTTTCTGTCGCTTTTAACAGTCAACAATTTTCACAATGCTTCTCCTTTTTATACATACACTGAAATTAAATATTTTATTATTTATTTTATATCACTATCCTTCTCAGATTATTATGATAATTATTGACTTCATAATTTCGGCTTCACCCAAAAAGCTGGCGTGATGACCTTGCCTGCAAATGGAACTGTCTTCGCCTTCTTTGGAACCGATTCTCCCTTTTCAATCCACTGTTTTGACTGTTCCTTCGTCTCAGGTGTGATGTGATGGACCCATGGTTCATGCATGGTCATTAATCGACACAAAAACTCGGCTTTATCGCAGCGAAACATCCCCAAACACTGGACTAAAGCATCCTCACGACGCTGCTTTTGTTCCATTGTGAGTAAACACGACACCCAGCTTGCGCACAGCTTTCTCATGTCTAAATTTTCAGTTAGTGTGCGATCTACAGCACTTTTTGAAATGCCTACGATGTCTGCTAGCTCGCGCACTTTCAGTCGACGGTCATCCAATACCATTTTGTGGATTTTCTTCACAATCTCTGGCGTGGTCACCTCATTTGGTCGACCACTGCGATGTCCGTCTTGGCAGCTCGTACGGCCTCGCTTAAACTCTGCCACCCAATATTTTACTGTTGTAAACGAAGGAGCAGACTCCCCCAGAGTAGAATCTAGCTCAGCTTTAATATTAGTTGGACTAAGACCTTTCAAATGAACGTATTGTATCACATAACGATGACCAGTTTTATCTATGTTTACAAATTCGCTTAGAGAGTTCACTAGCATCGTCAAACTTCAGACTTAAGGTTTATAAGGGTGGTACTTTCTACAACAGTCATTTGTTTGAAAGAACAACCACTATCTGTACATCAGGTCGGGTACTTCTGGGACTGTCCTCATACTTGTGGGGGGTTGTTCCTAAAACTCGCTGCGCCCGTCTTCAACTAGTATAACAGCTTTTGCGCTTCAACAGGGCTCAAAGGCGTCGTCAGATTCAGAGCACAAAATTCCGACACTGTAATCGACATCTACTGTGTGTGATACGATTTGTTTGTAACCACAAGAGTGCCGGAGTGGCAGAAAATCGGGATTTGTAAAACTTATTATGTTACCAAACAGGCAAGGACCTGCACCAGAGAATGTCTCTTAAGAGCCAAACATTTTAACATTCTTGTTTGCAAAGTGCCCAACACATTTCAACATGTATCTAAATTTTAGTGTATTCGCCTTTCCGTTGTAGTGTCCAAGGTGGCCAAGTCAAAAAATTGTTCTCGTTCACCTGTTGGTAGCATTGAATATGTTGTATGCCATAAGAAGGGGAAGAATATTAAAAAACAGCAACGAACACTTAATACAATCCTCTTTCACATAACTTTCGCTGCCCATTCTTCTCGAACTATTCTCACAAAGGCTTTTTTTCTGTCTTCAGGAAAAGCAGTGGGTGCCTTTTGCTAGCTTTTAAAGTCCATACTCTTGCTCCACAAATCATGAGAAACAAAAGAACGGTGACCGAACACTTTAATCCGAGAGCACGAATATCTCGAAAATGGTTATTAATAGCACAAAACGAATTTGACATAACCTGAGTGTTGTTCATACAATCATAAAAAACACTCTATGTAAAGGGTAATTTACGACGCGGAAGTTTTTATCGTGTCGCAGGTTTTTCTTGGCAGGTTTTTGTAGCATTAAGCATTTCCAAGATGCTGTTACTATTGGTTTGAAGTTTTCCAATACTATATCGTGCAGTTTTAAGTGCTGAGTCACCGTTCGTTTGCTTCTCGTCATGCAGATAGTGTAAAATTTATAAGCTAGCTTAGAGCGACCCACTTTTTAAACATCTATCACTACTTTCTGCTGTATTCCTCTTGTATCTATAACGAAATGTGTACCTAATGAAATATTTCAGTAAACGAAGTAGATGAGGAAATAGTTTGTAGAACTATAAAAGCAAACGATAGTGAGTAGAGAACGCCATGTGAATGTAGCGTCAATCGATAGGTGTATCAAGCCTGTGTAGAATTTCAGGAAGTATGTATATGAGTTTAATTGATGAGATTGTTTTGTTTTGTAGGGGATGCTGCATCAAAACATGGCGACCATCCTCACGCTGGCGGCCCTGCAGGACAAACCCTCCCCCTCCCCGGGGGGCTCCACACCCCCTGCACCGCCTGGCTTAGTCATCATGGACCCCAGCAAAGCCGGTAAGTCTTTGTTTCGCTTCAAGTGCATTTCGTGACGCCAAATTTTAAAATTCATGTTATTCGTATGTAGGAGGTTTTAAAAGAAACATCTTCACGGATTTTAGCTTCGGTCCATCTGTAATCGTCTGCTTTCTTTATATCCTTTATTTTCACGTCTATATCGCCAGCCTACAACGTATTGAAAATGGTATACAGTACTATGATAGACCAGAGCTTATCTGTGTCTATCCTTCATCATGATCATGGTCCCTCTTCACTGGGCTGTAACAAAATGTATAGCACCACTAGTGACCTCTAGTGAATGGTATACAGTACTATGATAGACCAGAGCTTATCTGTGTGTCTATCCTTCATCATGATCATGGTCCCTCTTCACTGGGCTGTAACAAAATGTATAGCACCACTAGTGACCTCTAGTAAATGGTATACAGTGTTATGATAGACCAGAGCTTATCTGTGTGTCCATTCTTCATCATGATCATGGTCCCTCTTCACTGGGCTGTAACAAAATGTATAGCACCACTAGTGACCTCTAGTAAATGGTATACAGTGTTATGATAGACCAGAGCTTATCTGTGTGTCCATTCTTCATCATGATCATGGTCCCTCTTCACTGGGCTGTAACAAAATGTATAGCACCACTAGTGACCTCTAGTAAATGGTATACAGTGTTATGATAGACCAGAGCTTATCTGTGTGTCTATCCTTCATGATCATGGTCCCTCTTCACTGGGCTGTAACAAAATGTATAGCACCACTAGTGACCTCTAGTAAATGGTATACAGTGCTATGATAGACCAGAGCTTATCTGTGTCTATCCATCATGATCATGGTCCCTCTTCACTGGGCTGTAACAAAATGTATAGCACCACTAGTGACCTCTAGTAAATGGTATACAGTGTTATGATAGACCAGAGCTTACCTGTGTGTCCATTCTTCATCATGATCATGGTCCCTCTTCACTGGGCTGTAACAAAATGTATAGCACCACTAGTGACCTCTAGTAAATGGTATACAGTGTTATGATAGACCAGAGCTTATCTGTGTGTCTATCCTTCATCATGATCATGGTCCCTCTTCACTGGGCTGTAACAAAATGTATAGCACCACTAGTGACCTCTAGTAAATGGTATACAGTACTATGATAGACCAGAGCTTATCTGTGTGTCTATCCTTCATCATGATCATGGTCCCTCTTCACTGGGCTGTAACAAAATGTATAGCACCACTAGTGACCTCTAGTAAATGGTATACAGTACTATGATAGACCAGAGCTTATCTGTGTGTCTATCCTTCATCATGATCATGGTCCCCCTTCACTGGGATGTAACAAAATGTATAGCACCACTAGTGACCTCTAGTAAATGGTATACAGTGTTATGATAGACCAGAGCTTATCTGTTTGTCCATTCTTCATCATGATCATGGACCCCCTTCACTGGGCTGTAACAAAATGTATAGCACCACTAGTGACCTCTAGTAAATGGTATACAGTGTTATGATAGACCAGAGCTTACCTGTGTGTCCATTCTTCATCATGATCATGGTCCCCCTTCACTGGGATGCACCACTAGTGACCTCTAGTAAATGGTATACAGTGTTATGATAGACCAGAGCTTATCTCTGTGTCTATCCTTCATCATGATCATGGTCCCCCTTCACTGGGCTGTAACAAAATGTATAGCACCACTAGTGACCTCTAGTAAATGGTATATAGTGCTATGATGGACAAGAGCTTATCTGTTTGTCTATCCTTCATCATGATCATGGTCCCCCTTCACTGGGCTGTAACAAAATGTATAGCACCACTAGTGACCTCTAGTAAATGGTATACAGTACTATGATAGACCAGAGCTTATCTGTGTGTCTATCCTTCATCATGATCATGGTCCCCCTTCACTGGGCTGTAACAAAATGTATAGCACCACTAGTGACCTCTAGTAAATGGTATATAGTGCTATGATGGACAAGAGCTTATCTGTGTGTCTATCCTTCATCATGATCATGGACCCCCTTCACTGGGCTGCAACAAAATATACCAGGCGTCCCAGAACACCTGTTTCAGCCTTTGTTCTCTAAAACTCTGAGACATTTCTTGTTCTCAAAAACAATTTGATAGCAAAAGCTTTGTAAAGAATCGATTGGTGGCATTTCCATTTTCCGGAACAAACCGGAAGTAGGGGCACTCGTGGTCAAGTTTGAAATTTTAAATGGGAACATGGGTTGTTTAAGATATCATTGGATAGTACTTTTAAAATGAAACAACTTTTACCAGAACTTTTTTTTTCTATCTTCTAATGTTTACTCACAAATGAGCGATAGACTTCCTCGTCAACATTTGGCACCAGTTGCTTGATGGTGTTTGTCTGCCTGTGCGGTTACCGATGTGGCTTCAACAGGATGGTGTCCGGCTCGGCAAGTTCTTGGCCAGTTGTTTCCTGTACGGTGGATTGGACGAGGAGGACCAGTACGTTGGCCGCCCGGATCTCCTGAAACTTAGAAAATTGAAATGGTACCATTGGATAACACTTTTAAAATGAATCAACTTTTACCAATTTTTTGCTATCTTCTAATGTTTATTCACAAAAGAAAGACAAATGTAAACAAATTAATGACATCGCTGTACGTAGTGATGGTAGTGAAGACTCGCGCCAAATGTCCACCACCTGTGCTACACACACACCACCCTGATCTTCTACAGGCACGGAGAAGTTCATCACCGCTGAGAGACCCATAGGCTGCTCCAATTCTTTCCCTTCTAGTTGTAGGACGCGCCTGGTAGACAATGTCTTTAATTCTCCCCATAAGAAGAAGTCGTTTGGGGTTAAGTCAGCAGATGGGGCCGGCCAACGTACTGGTCCTCCTTGTAACTTCTGAAATTTGAAATAAATTGTATATATGAACGAGCTCTACATTTGTTATGTAGTAAGATTTTGTCTATCTCTTACGGTTTACCAGTTATACAAAAGTCATTCAGAATGACTTTCGGAGAAAAATCAAGGTATACTTACATTGCATTTATTAGAAAATATTAATCCTATGGTATTTTAAGCAAAATCATTGCAGCGGCTTTTGAGAAAACCTAAATTTTCCAAAAAGTTCCTTGTAAATTTATTTGGGGTGGGGGGATTTTTTTGAAAATCCTCGTGTCATATTCTTGGAAGATGCTGAAATTTAAATATCAAGTTTGGTATTTAATCGACTTTTCATTTTTGAGTTATTCTGTTCACAGACACACATCCGCACACAGGCTTTTTTTCCTTCTAAAATTACCTTTTTTGCGTTCAGAGGGCATCAGATAATATTTTTTGGATGAAATCTCGGTATTGAATTTTTGGATTGAACACAATACTTCCCCTGCACCTACGAAGGGGAGGGGAGATGCGGATGCATTTTTCAAAAGTTGGTATAAATTAACAAAAGCAATTCTATCTTCTTAATAAACAAACTTATTGTATAAAAGTATATCACTGAACTTAGAAGACATTCTGTAAAAATTTCAGTCTTATATCTTAAATAGCTTCTGAGAATTGACTCATGAATTTACTAGATTTAACATTGGTGGTATAGGACTTTTAATATTCCTTTAAATAACCAAGTCACATATACACATCTTTGTCTGATTTTTACTTTCTCTGCCACATACGTAGTAGGAAGGAAAGTATTGCATTCCACCCAAAAATCTGATACCGAGATTTCACCGGAAATACACGTTTTGAGCCTCCCGAAATAAGAAAAAACATTTTTAAAAATTCTGATGTGTTACACTCACATGACTTTCTCTACTCTTGTACAAACTATTTTTACAAACGCTTATTCTCCATATGCTTCATGTTAATCGAGATATCGAGATGCCAATCTTATTGCTAATTTTCTTGTAGATGCAACGGGAATATGGTAGGTTTTAAGCGATAGTCAAATGTTTAAGCGCTGGTTGCTATGTGGCGCATTCCATTTTCTTTGCAAGTCCAGAACATAAAAAAAAGAGTAACGAATTTGAGAAAAAGTATAAGTATTGGAAAATTTAAGGGAATAACAAGCAATATCTCGAAAACGGTTCACTCAACAAAAAAAATGTATATGATATAAATTGGTTATTTTAACGCGATCTACATTTTTTGTGTAGTAAAATTTTATCTATCTCTTATGGTTTACCAGTTATGCAAAAGTCGTTCACAATACAGAACACTTTTGGAGACATTCCCAGAAAATTCGAGATATACATTTCATTTGTCATAAAAATACCTTAAACATATGATATTTTAATCAAAATCGTTAGAGCCATTTTTGAGAAAATTAAAATTTTCAAAAAATGTTCCATGTAAAGGGTAGTCTGAGGTGGGGGGATTTTCTTGAAAACCTTCGTGTCGCATCTCTGGAAGATACTGAACCTAAATACCAAGTTTGGTGTTTATCTGACTGTTCGTTTTTGAGTTATGCTGTTCACAGACACACACACACACACAGACACACACACGGACATGTTTCCAAAAAAGCTTTTTTTGGATTCAGGAGGTCTCAAAACATGTATTTCCGGTGAAATCTCGGTATCGAAATTTTGGGTGGAATGCAATACTTCCCCTACTTACTATACGTAGTAGAGAAAGTAAAAACGTGTGTGTGTATGTGAACAGCATAACACAAAAACGAAAAGCCGGATAAATACCAAACTTGGTGTTTAGTTTTACTAGCTTCTAAAATGAGAGCTGAAGATTTTCAAGAAAATCCCCCCGTTCTAAACTACCCTATGCACGAAACATTTTTCGAAATTTTTTAATTTAAAAAAAAATGGTAACCATTTTGATTAAAATGCCGTATATTGTATACATTTATATGACAAAGTGTATATCTTGAGTTTTGTGGGGATAGCCTGTGAAGTCCTCTTCATTCGGAAGGAATTTTCTATAATCTTGTTTAACTGGCAAACGTTAAGGGATAAACGAAAACGTACAACATAAAAAATGTAGATATCTTTAAAACAATATTTTTTTAAACAACTTTTTTTCTGGCATCGCCATTTCCGAGGTGACGTTATTAATGGTTTGTCAGTCTCTTAAAGCCTTATCAACATTCAGTTGTTTCTCGCGATGTCATGGAAACAGTATGGAATTTTAAGGCAGCATATAGCGTCCAGTTGTTAAACATTTGACTATCGCTGTTCTCTTTGTATCTATAACGAAATGTGTAATGTAAAGGTTTTTTTGAATTAAAATGAAGTAGGTAGGAAACGAAACCTTCTAACGATAATGTGTATATCTAATAGTAAGCTAAGGAGGGTAGAGAAAGTAATGTGAATTATATTTTGTATTTGTTAAACTTGAAAACACTCATTTGTGGTGAAATCTGATATAAGATTTTTGGGTGGAATGCAATACTTGATGCTTGAAGTAAAACAAAAGACGCGTGGTTTCGCGTGCCACAGGTTGTCAGCCCTAGAGTAACAAGCATGAGAAACCCCTGGCACTAATCTCGTAAAATTCCTAAATTGCTGTCCCCTCCCCCCTCTACTCCTTATTTTTCAATCTGTAGAGCGAGTGTATGCTAATGTAAGTCTTTCTGTGAGGGAGAGAAGAACCAACATGGCGTGCCCCCTCCAAACTGTCTTGGCTGTCATTTATATCAATCAGGTCTGGTTATATTCCACATTAGAAGCCATTGAAATGAGAGGAACATGGCCACAGCGCTTCCCTGCTAGAGTGGCACAAGGCTCGCTCATTAAAATGGACCATTTTATTGTCAGGAACACCTCCGTGACGTTTATCACGGCTACCGTCTTCACTTCACTCCCATCCTTGTAAAAGAATCACAGCTGGCCTTGCGTTTCCATGACATCGCGACAAACAGCTGAATATCGACACGACCCAAGTATTGAACAATTTAAGGCATTAACAACGGATACCTCGGAAATGGATGGTGCTACAGAAAAACTTATTTGAAATATACTGTGTGTTTTAAAGAGATCTACATTTTTTGTGCAGTTAAGTTTTCCTCTATCGCTTAACATTTACCAGTTATGCAAGATTTTGTAAAATTCTTTCGGAATGAAGACTTCGCGGGTTATAAACATTTTATTTGTCATGTAAATATCTTGCAATTATGTTATTTTAATCAAAATCGTTAAATCAGTAGTGCGAAAATCCCAAATTTCGAAAAATTCTCCATGTAAATCGCATTTTGGAATGTCTTTCTCGAAAATTTTCGTGTCACATCTTTGCAAGATACCGAACTTAAGTACTAAGTCAAGTATTTATTTGACTTTTCCTTTTTGAATAATGCTTACACACACATGGACCTTTTTCGGAAAATCTGATGGTCATACCGTACCCCTCTATGTTTTCCTGGGTATGCAAACTGTTATTAGGAAAGCTGTAAAATATCAGTGATATATTGATTACCGAAACTAAAAGAAATCACTTTACAAAGATGTTCAAGAAACAAGATAAATTACGTTATAAAAGCGAGATGTCAGATGTTTTGTTAGCAGTCATTTTCAGTGAAATTATCTTCAACATGTTTTACCTTACACCAGCAAATGAATCGATTAAATGCTATATCATATTTCTTTCTGGATTTTTTGAGTAAGTACTTCTATGTTATTCTTTCTGCTGCTTCTGTAATTTCACTTCCATTTCAGTTTCTTCTGAATTCGTAACTTCTGCCATTTAATCTATATGCAGGTTAGATAAAAGAGTAACGTTTTATATCAAAGAAAGCTAGTAATATAAGGTATAGTTAACTCTACAACGAATTGCGATAAACTGAAGTATGGCGTTTTGTATTGTGAACAGATAATGCGAGCGCCATGAGAAATTAGTCATGTAAAAAGGCGTAATGAAACCAAGTCGAGTTATTAAACATGTGCAAATACAAAGGGTAATTGTGATGTGATTGGACTTGAAACCAAAGTTGGTCACAATGCAGATTATAGCTCTACTAGCTCGTGTGCACTGTGTTAGAAGTTGCTGTCTAAAAAAGTATTGAACAATTCGAAGCATTAATAACGAATACCTCGAAAATGACTAATGGTACAAAAAGGTTATTTGAAATGAATTGTGTATTTTAAAGAGATCTACATTTTTTGTAAAATACTTTTTCGTCTATCACTTAACGTTTACCAATTATACAAGATTATACAAAATTCCTTCCGAATGAAGAGGACTTCACAGGCTGTTCCCAGAAAATTCAAGATGTACATTCTATTTTAGATGTATTTTAATCAAAATCGTTCATTTTTGAGAAAATAAAATTCGAAGAATCTTTCATGTAAAGGGTAGTTGGCGTGGGGGAGTTTCTTGAAAATCATCGTGTCGAATGTTTGGAATACTGAACTTAAATACCATGTTTGGTATTTATCGGACTTTTTATCTTCGAGTTTTATTGTTTACAGACACACACACACACACACACACACACACACACACACACACACACACACAGACACACACACACATACACACACAAGGAGCCTTTTCTAAAAATTATTTCTTTTGGATTGAAAGGGCATCAAAAGATATATTATCGGTGAAATCCAGTTGTGGAATGCAATACCTTCTATGCGTACTAGATACGTCGAAGAGAAATTAAAATGACGAAAAGAATTACTACTGCTACTACTACTACTACTACTACTACTACTACTACTACTACTACTACTACTACTACTACTACTACTACTACTACTACTACTACTATTAATAATAATAATAATAATAATAATAATAATAATAATAATAATAATAATAGATATACCTGAAATGGCTGATTGATCAAAAAGTTGTATATTACGAAGCGAGGAATAGCTTTTTTCTTTCTGTCCTTCTTATTTCCGAGATTCTGCTATTTGACGCTGTTTTGCAAGATCGTGTCTTTTATTACTTTGAATAAACTATTAATAAGAAAATCGTGATTACCCACCTTGGATTTACGGAATCACAGTGCTGCCAACTCAACACACATAACTAATACGATGGGTTAGTAAAAATACTATAATTTAGGAGGCTTTGAGTCAATTGTTTAGTGCTGTTTTTTGAAAGCAATAATAGAACATGGATGATAATAGACTTCAAAATTTCAAGAACAGTTCCAAAATGGAAGACGCAGATATTGAGACATTGAAAACTGGGTTGTTTTTTCACAGTGTATACTGGATGTTCTTGTAGCCACTAAGTTTGTGTTGGCAGACGTGGATATCCATGGAAACGAATTCATTTCTTCGAGTTCTAAATTTCCTTCTATGTAAATATAATCGGGAAGACTTAGAAAACACACGGTCGTTAGAACATTATTGCAAATAAATTGTGTGTTTTAACGAGATTTACATCTTTTGTGTAGTAAGATTTTGTCTATTTGTCTTACTATTTACGAGATAACTAAAAAACAAACGTCTGTTAAATATCAAACTTGATATTTAAGGATGCCACAAGAAGATAAAAAAAAACCTCCCCCATCCCAAAGTTTGTTGGTTTTTTTTTAGTAAGCAACTTCCGAGATATTCTTTGTTACCAACTTGAACTTTCAAATACTTCTACTTTTCTCAACTACAAATCGCTGTTCTTTTACGTGTTTATGCAAACTTGACCATTGTTTTACGTATTATATTCTTCTTCCTACAGCAAAATGTGTGAATGATTTACGTGTATGTTATAACCACGGACCTCGAAACGTGTATTTCCGGCGAAAACTCGTTATCGAATTTTTTTGTGCAATACCTCCTCTGTTTATTATAGGAGGCATCCTTAGTGAATAAGCTTGCATAACGTTGGCTTTGAAATGAACTGTACTGCCTCTGGAGGTTAAGAATGTAAACAAACGATATTTGCAATGAAAACGTTCGAGTTATTGTCGACTTAGCGGAGTTGCAGGAAGCGAGCGACCTCTTGGAATTCTGCGATATTTGCGAAGATGTATTTTTTGAGGCCATGTGTATCAGCCTTGACGTATGTGCAAGTAATCTTAACCGAACGTGAGTTTTTGGTTTTCCGCAAATGAGAACAGGTTGAAAAACCGCGAAACAGAAGACTGTAAAACAACACCTGCAAGGAATTCTTAACGAAGATTTACGTGGAAATTTATACATTAGGCATAACATAATATTCGATTAAGGTTTTTATTTTGACGGTTTCCCAATGTTGTGGTCACCTTGAGCTCGGCGGCATCCGGTTCAAAACCCGCCACCGCCCTAGTTATCGATCTCGCTTTTGTAACTCAAGTCCTTGCGTTGGCGCAACAGAGCGAAAAACGTGACAGCCAAGTGTTCCCATGGCAACCAAATGACATACTTCCAAAATGCAATTTCTTCCGCTTCTTCGAAAGTTAAAAAGATAAATATTATTTCAAATCTGATATATCTCCAGCTTAAGAAGAGAGAGAAAAAAAAAAGACTTTTTCTTGACATAAATGTAATTTTAAGCACTATAAGACCAATTTAAGCCTGTCGTTTACCTTAAGGCAATTCTAAAAGTAGCATTTTCAAAATGATATTATGTGTGTTGGTCTTTCTCAGAAACTTAAAGAAATAGATTTGAATTTTTGTACCCTAGTATAAAGAAAAATAATTTTATAATAGGTAAATTTAGGATATATATAATATTTAAAAATTTAAGTAAATTTTCTTCATTTTTAGTTTCAAGTAGAAGCTTTTTAGTAACATATTGAACAAACAACTTAATATTTATTGATATGTTAATTAATTTTTATATATAGGTAATATTAACTATGATACAAAATTGTAACAAATACGGAATGTCTAGAAATTCGAAGCACATGTCTTAGATGTAAATGGGGAGAAAAAAAACTCCGTAACACTTCTGAAATTCTGATATGACAAACAACCTTTTTTTATTCTTAGTTTTCGGTATACTCGCACAAGTTTTCACGTTTCAAACCGGAAGGGAAAGAAGAAAAAAACAAGAGAATTTTATATGTTACGTTTACATAACTTTCTCTATCCTCTATCGCATTCTAGTGGGTAAGTATATAAATTATTTTTACGAAAGTTTATTTTCCTATCTACTTTATTTAAACCTTTACAGAAACAGCTACATTACACATTTCATTATAGATACAAAGAGAACAGCGATAGTCAAATGTTTAACAACTGGAGGCTATGTGCTGGCCTTAAAATTCCATACTGTTTCCGTGACATCGCGAGAAACAACTGAAAATCGACAGGACATAAAGAATGAGAAGTATTGAACAATTGATCCATTTAATAACATATCTCGGAAATTGCTAGTGCCACAGAAACGTTATTTTAAGTAAATTGTGTGCTTAAAAGATACATAATTTATATATATATAGTACCTTTTGGTCTATTGCTTAACGTTTACCAATTGTACAAAATCCTTTAGAACAAAGAGGACTTCACAGGCTATTCCTAGAAAATTCAACATATACATTTTATTTGTTATGTAAATATCTTTAATATTAGGTATTTTGATCAAACATCGTTAGAGCAAATTTTGAGAAAATTTGGTAAAATGTTGCATGTAAAGGGTAGTTTGAGGTGGGGGGGATTTTCTTGAAAATCTTAGAACTGAACTGAAATAATTTTTGACGTTTATACGCGTTCCCTTTTTCTAAAACAGCTTCTTTTTTATTTATTGGTGTATTCGCAGTGAAACCTCGATATTGGAATACAGTACTTCCCCTACTTATTTACGTACAAGAGAAAGTCAAAGTAGCCACCCGCTTTTTATTGATTTGCCTATAGCTATAGCTTGGCAAAGTGCTTATTTTGGCATATTCACACTCCAAATTTTAGATTTTCCAATGAAAAGGGCTGTTTTGGGGACAAGTCGGAACTAGAACTCGGAAACAAGAGGTCATGAAACATTTTTGTCTACGAGCAACCTACTTAAAGTAATTTTGAGGTTGTAAAGGAAGCTGTGTAATGAGGGGAGGTTGTCAGCACTGCGGTGCTTGTGTCGCTGCTGCGCGCTCCCAGCGGACGGGAGGCGAAACAAGACGGGACGAATAAAACTGAAGGAAGAGCGGAAGGGGGGGAAAGCTAAATTGCCAATTTTCCACTTTAAGTGGAGAAAGGAGATTTTTTTTATTACCAACTGTATCATCTTTCCCTCCCTTCCCCTACAGCATCTTCAAGTCACTCCATGTCCAAACTCGCTCGCTCTTGTTCTAAATTTACAGTAATGGCCCTCTCGTCCTCCACAAATGCTTTTCAACCTTCAATTGCTTCCAATAAAGCTCAGTTGTCGGACCCCGGAGTTAGTGTTTTTGTAATTTTATTATTATTTGAGAAATGTTCTTGACGACTGTGGGAAAGTAGTTCCACAGTCGTATGCTAATCACAATGTATTATTGGCTCTACAGACTCTGACGTCACGCGCGGTCACTCACACCGACCGCTGTCACACTCTCGGACTTAGCTGCCGCTGGTCGCAAATACCCTTAAAATATGTACATCATATCACATTGCGCCATTAGTTTCATAGTCGCCTTCCTGTAATGCAGTCTGTTCTTTAAGTCCCTCCGCAGTTGTGCAATAAGCGAGGTATGGGAATGTGGTACATCAGCTGGAGACTGGTTGCAGTGAATTTCGAAAAAGCAGCAGAAACAGAAAACAAATAAATAAAAACGTAATGTGTTGCATTCACATGAATTTCTGTACTCAGTCCTATACAAACTATTGTTATAAAAGCTTACTATTTAGTGTTAATACACACATTTGTTTGTAGCCACAACAAGAAAACAATAGCCCGCGTCTGTGGTGAGGGGGTAGCGTGTCTGCCTCTGTCTTGCATTCAAGAGATCCAGAGTTCGAATCTAGGTTAGGGTGGGTTACTCGGATAAGGTTTTTTCCGACCTTTCCCCCCCCCCTCATGTTGAGAAGACGCATGTCGGGTAACTTCAAATTCTGTGGACCCCGGGCTCATTTGAGCATCATTTCACCAATTTCATTCATCGTCGGATATGACCTACCAGGTTAAAGGGCGTTAAAAAATAGGCTTAAGCGACAGTCAGATTTTTAAAAAGTGCATCGCTATGGGCTTCGAAATTCCACGCTCCTTCCATGACCAGGAAGGGGGGGATAGCGACTTCTCGCTTGAACAAAATTATTATAATTGATGCGTTACATTCACATGGCTTTCTGTACTCTTCTACAAACTTAAGAAAGGCAATAAATTATTTTTGTTTTAAGAAGTGAGTCATTTGAACTGATCGCCAAGTCTTTTCAAAGTCGGTAGCTTTGAAATTCTGTTCTCTTTGCATGAACACGAAATAGAAAGAGAGAGCAAAAATAGGTATTTGCAGTTCAGAAAAGTATAAAGTATTTGAAAATTCAAACCTTCAACAAAGAATATCTCGGAAATGGCTAACGCCACAAGAAATATCTTTTTTTAACGTAAATTGTGTGCTTTACGAGATATACATTTTTTTGTGTAGTGAAATTTTTTATATCCCTTACGGTTTACCAGGTATATGTGTCATTCAGAATGAAGAGGACTTCACAGGATATTACCAGAAAATACAAGATGTACATTTTATTTGTTATGTAAATATCTTAAACATATGGTACTTCCTTTTGAGAAAATCAAAAAAATAAGAAAATGTGCTCATATGAAGGATAGTTTGGGGCGAGGGAATTTTCTTTTGAAAATCTTCGTGTCGCATCCTTGGAAGAGAAAGTAAAAATGGGCCATTTTGAAGTTGTTTGCGTATCTTAACACGGGTAGTAGGATCTGCGGCATGAAACAGGTTCGAGCACCGCGCGCGCGTTTCCGGTAGGAAGGAACACATCATCGCCATTTTTTTTTCACACAAAGAAGGGGAAGATTTGGCAACGCCTCATGTCCAACATTTGGAAGGGTGGCTTTTATATCAACAGATAGCGGAGATAGATGGGTTTGCGCATGTGCAGAAATCGCCAAGGGGGGAGATATTATGTGCGAAAAATGACTGGAAACGGAAGGATGGGGCTTTGAAGAGGCAAGGGTTGATGTATTGTAGGACGTAACGGACATTTTTACTCTCTCGGTGACCTACCTACACTACTAGTAAGAGGAAGTATTGTAAAAACTAATGTCGAGATCTCACCAGAAATACATGTTTTGAGGCCCGATAAACCTAAAACAAGCAGCAGAGTCCGTCTCGAATATATATTAAACTTGCTGATCAGTTTAGCACCTTCCAAAGATGCGACACGAACATTTTCAAGAAAATATTAAATGACAAATAAAATGTACATCTTGAATTTTCTGGCAATAGTCTGTGAAGTCCTCTTCTTTCTGAAGGAATTTTCTATAACCTTCTATAGCTGGTAAACGTTAAGAGATAGGCGATAACGCACTACACAAAAATACAGATTCTTTAAAACACACAATTTATTTCAAGTAACTTTTTTGTAGCATCAGCCTTCTCCGAAATATCCTTATTAATGGTTCGAATTGTTGAATACTTAAACATTCTTCCTGTCAACATTCAGTTGTTTCTCGCGATGTCATGGAAACAGTATGGAATTTTAAGGTCAGCATATAGCGTCCAGTTGTTAAACATTTGACTATCGCTGTTCTCTTTGCATCTATACGATATGTACAGAGTGGGCCAAAAAACTACGAACCGGCTGCGCCGTATTTTCCCTGTCCGCGTCCTCGGCGCTCGTTGTCGTCTGCCGCTATCATAGAAAGGCGCGGATGAAGTCATACAACATTTTTAAAACTACTTTTAAAAGCTTTACTTACCAACTTTATGAAAGGAGATGCTGAAACTGGCCACCGTCGTTGTCCATACATTTTTGGCACCTCTTTAGGAAGCTGTCCATCACTCGCCGTAGATCACGTTGAGAAATTTCCTGGCGGATATTTTGTTTAAATTCTTCCAGCGTGTATGGGTTAGTCTTGTACACTTTGTTTTAAGTTACTCCAGAGATAGAAATCGCAAGGGGGTTAAGTCGGGGGACCGAGAGGGCTACAAATCTAAAAAAAATGGGGGGGGGGCAAAATTGTATTCACATATGTACGGGCTTCAACTGTTGACTCGAAAAATATTGGCGTGTGATGGATAGTTTCCTAAAGAGGTGCCAAAAATGTGTGGACAACGACGGTGGCCAGTTTCAGCATCTGCTTTCATAGAGTTGGTAAGAAAAGCCTTTAAAAATAGTTTTAAAAATGTTGTATGATTTCATTCGCGCCTTTCTATGATAGCAGCAGATGGCAACGAGCGCCGAGGACGCGGACAGGAAAAACACCGCGCAGGCGGTTCGGGGTCTTTTGGCTCACATTGTACAATGTAACTATTTCTGTGAAGGTTTATCTCCTTTAAAATGAAGTAGACGGGAAAATAAAGTTTGGTAAGAATAGAAGGTATATAAAAATAAAAGATTGCGGGTAGAGAAAGTCGTGTGAATGTCTTTTCCAATGATCCGTGTGACCGCTGCAGTGTCAATGACACCTATCTCTCGTACTCCTTAATCTTCCAATTTACTTAAATGTACTGTAAACTTGGTCTCGACGTTTTTTTCCAAGCTCGAGGAAGTCGTAAAACTGTTTGCCTTTTTTATTATTTTAAAATAGCGAGCCAAGTAGAGTAGCGAAGTGTTGCAATCCTGCATGGGCAGGAAATTGCCGGAAATTGGAACCATTTAGAGATGTGTGCTAATTTGGAAGAGCAAATAAAAAACTGAGCGTCGACCTTCATTCACACTGAGTCTCCATGGAAACTACAACTGCTCTTCGCGTTTTTCTTTTGTTTTCATCCTTGCACACGCATTTATTTTTTTTTTTTTTTCAGAAAGACATATTCCCTGAAAAAAGTTGCACATTTGGGTGTTTTATACCATGGTGTCATTTCTTTTTCAGAAATGAAGACATATTGCACAAAATCTTATGTTTAAACATTATAAATATGTACAGAAATAGTTTCAGTACATATTTGGTTCTAAGTACAAGCGGGCGTACAGGAGACTGAAGTGACAGATGGTTTAAAAATCTTACGTTACATTCACATGACTTTTCCACCGTTTGTTCAAACATTTTTATAAACTGTAATTCATGTTAATCGAGATAAACATTTCTAGAAATGGTTTATTACAAATTTCCTTGTAGGTACGAAGGGAATACAGTAGACCTAAGTGATATTCAAATGTTTTCAGAACTGGTCGCTCTGTGATGACTTTGAAATTTCATTCTCTTTGCATGAGCACGAGAGAATGAATAAATAAATTAATAAATAAAATAACGACTTCCTATTTAGGGAAAGTATAATTGTTTGAAAATTGAATTCAATCTAATAACGAAGTATATCTCGAAAATGTTAAACAAAAGAAAAAAAATTACATAAATTGTGTGCTTTAACATGTGCATTCTTTGTGTAGTAGGATTTTGTCTATCTCTTACGGTTTACCAGTTATACAGGGAGCCAAAAGAATAGGAACCGGCTGCGCTGCGTTTTTCCTGTCTGCGTCCTCGGTGCTCGTTGCTGTCTGCGGCTATCATAGAAGGGCGCGGATGAAACCATACAACATCTTTAAAACTACTTTTAAAGGCTTTACTTACCAACTTTATGAAAGTGTGTTTGAGGACAGGATTATTAGTAAAGATTTGTGGCCCCCTCGACCTAACCCCCTGCGATTTCTATCTCTGGGGTAACTTAAAACAAAGTATGCAAGACAAACCCACACACCCTGGAAGAATTAAAACAAAATATCCGCCGAGTGATGGATAGTTTCCTAAAGAGATGCCAAAAATGTATGGACAACGACGGTGGCCAGTTTCAGCATCTTTAAAAATGTTGTATGGTTTCATCCACGCCTTTCTATGATAGCGGCAGACGGCAACGAGCGCCAAGGATGCGGGTAGCAAAAACACAGCGCAACCGATGCGTAGTTTTCTGGCACTCTTGTACAAAACTCATTCAAAATGAAGAGGACTTCCAGGCTGTTCTCAGAAAACTCAACATATATGTATTTCATTTCTCATGAAAATATCTTAAACATGTAGTATTTTATTCAAAATCAGTAGAGCCATTCTTGAGAAAATCACAATTTTGGTAAAATTGCCCATGTAAAATGTGGTTTGCGGTCGGGGATCTTCATAAATATCTTCGTTTAAATTGAGTTTTATTTATGGACGCTGTTTAACAACTGCGGTCGTTAGCATTCCATTCTATACTGGGCGTGAAAGACCAGTAATTTTGCTCAGAGGCCTCTTTGTCAGACTTGAGGTTCTTTTACGTGCCGTAAATCTATGATACGGGACCACCGGCTTTACTTCCCTTCCGAAGGAAGCCGCACTAAGGATTTTTACGCCCAAAGAAATCCATGGCCATACGCCGGGTTTTAACCCGCGACCTCGGGAAATAGGGATATCTCCGTGTTGCATCCTTGGAAGATACTAAACTTGCGTACCAAGTTTGGTAGTTAATCGACTTTGCGGGCCAGGGGGGCCTCAAGACATGTTTCCGGTGAAATCTCGACATCCAAATTTTGTTGGGCGGAATACAGTACTTCCCCTACTTACTATACGTAGTAGAGAAAGTGAAAAGTGCCTCGTCCGGAAATTGCACACTGTTACTATGACATCACGAGAAACAAACGAAAGGCTTTGGCACTGCAGAAAAGCACAGAGTATTTGAAAGTTCAGACTAATAACGAGTAACTCGAAACTGGGCAATGACACAAGAAATTGCTTCACATATTGTTGCTTTGTTTTAACGAGATCTACATCTTTTGTATACAAGATTTTGTCTAATCCTTGCGGTTTACCAGTTATGCAGTAAGTTCGCAGAAAACTCAATGTACACTACGTGATCAAAAGTATCCGGACACCTGGCTGAAAATGACGTACAAGTTCGTGGCGCCCTCCATCGGTAATGGTGGAAGTCAATATGGTGATGACCCACCCTTAGCCTTGATGACAGCGTTCACTCTCGCAGGCATACTTTCAATCAGGTGCTGGAAGGTTTCTTGGGGAATGGCAGCCCATTCTTCACGGAGTGCGGAACTGAGGAGAGTATCGATGTAGGTCGGTGAGGTCTGGCACGAAGTCAGCGTTTCAAAACATCCCAAACGTGTTCTATAGGATTCAAGTCAGGACTCTGTGCAGGCCAGTCCATTACAGGGATGTTATTGTCGTGTAACCACTCCACCACAGCCCGTGCAGTATGAACAGGTGCTCTATCGTGTTGAAAGATTCAATCTCCATCCCCGAATTGCTCTTCAACAGTGGGAAGCAAGAAGGTGCTTAAAATATCAATGTAGATCTGCGCTGTGATCGTGCCACGCAAAACAACAAGGGGTGCAAGCCCCCTCAAGGAAAAACAGGACCACACCATAACATCACCACCTCCGAATTTCACTGTTGGCCTTACACACGCTGGCAGATGACGTTCACCGGGCATTTGCCATACCCACACCCTGTCATCGGATCGCCACATTGTGTACCGTGATTCGTCACTCCACACAAGTTTTGCCACTGTTCAATCGTGTAATGTTGACGCTCCTTACACCAAGCGAGGCGTCGTTTGACATTTTCCTGCGTGATGTGTGGCTTATGAGCAGCCGCTCGACCATAGAATCCAAGGTTTCTCACCTCACGCCTAACTGTCATAGTACTTGGAGTGGATCCTGATACAGTTTGGAATTCCTGTGTGATGGTCTGGATAGATGTCTGCTTATTACTCTTTACGACCCTCTTCAAATGTCGGCGGTCTGTCAGTCAACAGACGAGGTCGGTCTGTACGCTTTTGTGCTGTACATGTCCCTTCACGTTTCCACTTCACTATCACATCAGAAACAGTGGACCTAGGGATGTTTAGGAGTGTGGAAATCTCGCGTACAGACTTCTGACACAAGTGACACACAATCACCTGACCACGTTCGAAGTGCGTAAGTTCCATGGAGCGTCCGATTCTGCTGTTTCACGATGTCTAATGTCGCGGATAATGAGTACCAGGCAGTAGGTGGCAGCACAATGCACTTAAGTTGATAAAGGTATGTTTGTGGGGTGTCCGGAAACTTTTGATCACATAGTCATGAAAATATCTTAAACGTATATTTTAATTAAAAAAACGTTAGAGCCATTTTTGAGAAAATAAAAAGTAACGAAACACCTTCCGTAAAGAGTAGTTTGTGTGGGGGGGTCCTTGGAAGATGCTGGAATTAATACCAAGTTTGGTATTTATCTGAGTTTTCGATTTTGAGTTAGGCTGTTGAGAGAAGCATACACACCCGACCTTTTTTTAAAAATCTGGTATTACATTCGCATTACTTTATCTACAAACTATCTTCACATCAGCTTATTCTTCTGTCTGTCTACGTGTTAGTACAGATAAACTTTCATTACACGTTTTGTTGTAGCTGTAAGAAGAATACAGTAGGATAAAGCAATAAGTCAGATTTTTAAAAGCGGAGTGCTATATGGGGCTTTGAAATTCCACGCACTTTGCATGACCACGAGAAACAAACAAATGGCTTTAGCACTTCAAAAATGTACGAAATGTATTCAAAGTCAAATCAATAACAAAAAATATCTAGGAAATGGTTAATGTCATAAAAAAGCGTTTTTTCACGTAAATTGCCCGTTTTAACGAGATCCAACTTTTTATGTAATAAATTGTATTAGCTGGCCGCGTAGAGCACTTGCCTGCTGCGCAAGTAGGCCCGGGATCGATTCCCGGCCAAGGTTATTCCCTATGCTTCCCAAAGTCTGTAAATGTGTCTGTGTGTGTGATCTAATGATTAAAACCCAAAAAGTGCAAGAAACGCAAGACACGCGAATACAAGTTAATACCATTGCCAATAGGCAGTAAGTTCCAAAGGAAAAGCCGCCGTTAAGACCAATGTAGTTAAGTATAGATGGAACTAAAAAATTCTGATGTGTTACACTCACATGACTTTCTCTACTCTTGTACAAACTCTTATTCTCCATCTATTTCATATTAATCGAAATAAACATTTGCAGAAACGATCTTTTGACATGGAAAGAGAATTACATTTTACACATAGCGACCAGTTCTAAAAATACTTGGCTATCGCTTAAGGCGTACTATGTTCCCCTTGTTTTGTATTTGTAACGGCAATATAGAAATACAGTAGCCTTTAAGCATAGACATATCTCTTAATAGCTGGTTGCTAGATGCAGCACCATTCCCTTTGCCACGGATTAATACTCTTTGCATATCCAAGACAAAAAAATGAATAACGAATTCCCATTTGAGAAAATAAGTATTGAAAAATTTAAGGGAATAACAAGCAATATCTCGAAAATGGTTCACTCAACAAAAAAATGTATATGACAAATTGTGTATTTTAACGCGATCTACATTTTTTGTGTAGTAAAATTTTGTCTATCTTTTATGGTTTACCAGTTATGTAAACGTCGTTCACAATGAAGAATACTTTTGGAGACATTCCCAGAAAATTCAAGATATGCATTTTATTTGTCATGAAAATGTCTTAAACGTATGATATTTTAATCAAAATCGTTTGAGCCATTTTTAAGAAAATTAAACTTTTCGAAAAATCTTTCATGTAAAGGGTAATCTGGGGTGGGGGATTTTCTTGAAACCTTCGTGTCGCATTTCTGGAAGATACTGAACCTAAATACCAAGTTTGGTGTTTATCCGACTGTTCGTTTCTGAATTATGCTGTTCACAGACAGACACACACGGACATGTTTCCAAAAATGCTTTTTTTGGATTCAAGGGACCTCAAAACATATATTTCCGGTGAAATCTCGGTATCGAATTTTTGGGTGGAATACAATACTTCCCCTACTTACTATACGTAGTAGAGAAAGTAAAAATATTATTTTAAGGATAGTTTGAAATGAGGTAATTTTTTTAAAATCTTCGTGTAATATCTATGAATGGTACTGGATTGCATACCAAGTTTGGTGTTTTATTAGCCTCTTAGTTTTTGAGTTATGCTGTTGAGAAACACAAGTAAAATTGCTTTTTTATTATTTTTTTTTATTTTAGTGGACCTTAAAAGTTTTATTTCGGGTGAAATTTACGTATCGAAGCACTCTTCCGCTACCTAATGGTAGGGAAAGCAAAAATATCATGAGAACTTTTTGAAAAATAAGTTAAAGTGAGTGGTAGACAGAGAAGGTACAGAACAAAAAGTGTGCAAGGGAATGTTTTGCCAATTTCACGGCAGAATGTGGTGTAACCACGTTAGGCCATTCATTCACAGCATTAGGAATAAAGTTGGTTCTATTTATCAATGGTAGCTGGAGTCATTCGTTACCAGGCGCGTCCTGAATACCTCGCATTCTACAGGCCGAGATTATCATGTTCGGATAGTGGTTATTCCTTATGACACGAGGCGCTCCATCAACACGCTTTTGTTTTCATCTTCTCGCTTACACCCGTTCTTATTCGGGCGGTAAATGACCCTTTGTTACTTTTCGCCCTCATAATGGCGTAATATACACCTAGCCAGAAGGATAAATCAATATATACACGTTTTGAGGTCTCCTGAATCCAAAAGAAGGGTGATATTTGCAGTTGTTGCAAATAGAAGTGTACGCTCCCACACACGTTCAAACTTTCCGGTGGACTTCGCCCCACGTTTAAAAATCAACATATTGTTTTAATGTTTATTTAAATATACATATACCTCGGCTGCGTTATCAGTATTTATTAGAGCACGTATCTCTTAGCAGGACTGGTACGGCTATAGAACAAGGGTTACACAAATTATAATTGTATTTAACTTTGTTTTTTATTAATCTTTCACACGATTAAATAACACTTCACTGGTGTATCCTGCTATAGAACTAAGATTATTGTTAATTGTACTTTTTAACAGGTAAACTTTATATTATTCTCACCGTAATGAAATTTCATGTCTCACACTGAACACGTACCGAAATGCTCGGGTACGCTACCTTCGCGTCTGCCGCCTGAATTTGTAAATTTCCTGTATTTCAAGTCTCTGATTGGCTAAGTCTACTCCAATAGAATTCTTTTATTTAACTTAAGCTTTTTCTAGTTTTTTATTAGGTATTTATGAACTGTTTTAAATATTACATTATTGTTCCAAGAATTATTAGTAGCATTATTAAACTTTCTAATTTATTGTTGTCTCAAGGTTACCTCATTGTTAGCAATTTTCGGCTTCTACTTTGTAATTCTGTTTGCTACGGAAAGCAGCTTGCTTCTATTCTCACAGCTCCTACATTGTTTAAACTACGTAATACATTCACATAACATTATTATACATGCACATAATAATATAAACATAATACAGTGACTGTAATATACACTTTATATATTATTACATACACATATTGCTTTAAGGCGAGTTGTTATTATATTTTATGTTATATAATTAGACTGGTATCATTTAATACTGCCTCATATTTAGCATAAGTGAGCCCAGTAAGTTTTAAAGATGCGACACGAAGATTTTGAAGGAAATGCTGATTAAATTAACAAATTTTAACATATTTAGATTACGAAACTTATATTAGATTTTGTACAAATAATCTTAAGTCCTGTTCATTCTGAAGTGACAGACAAAAATGTAGATTCCTATAAAATACGCCATCTCTGAGATATTCCTTGGTATTGGAATACTATACATTTTTAACTGATAAGACACCATTCTTTTGTTTCACGTGGTTATTGAGAGAGTAGAACTACACTAAGCCAACATGACTCAGTTTTTAAAGATTTGACTATCCCGTCAGTCGCCTGTATAATGAAAGCATTAAACGTTTATATCGATTAACATGAGTAGATAGGAAAATAAGGGAATCACCGAACGGGTTTGTTTTCACAGTTCTATAGAATGTTCCTCCAGGAATGTTTAGATATATAAAACATTAATGTTTGTCTGTGTGAACGTGCTAATCTCGAAAATCACTCGACGGATTTGTTTGTTGTTTTCCCAGTTCTATAGATAGATATAGAGAAAGAGTCAAAAGACTACGAACCGGTTGCGCGGTGTTTTTTCTGTCCGTGTCCTCAGCGCCTATTGCCGCCTGCCGCTATCATAGAAAGGCGCGGATGAAAGCATACAACATTTTTAAAACTACTTTTAAAGGCTTTACTTACCAACTTTATGAAAGGCGATGCTTAAACACCTCTTTAGGAAACTATCCATCACTCGCCGTAGTCCACGTTGAGAAATTTCCTGGCGGATATTTTGTTTTAATTCTTCCAGGGTGTGTGGGTTTGTCTTGTACGCTTTATGTTTTAAGTTACCCCAGAGGTAGAAATCGTAGGGGGTTAGGTCGGTGGACCAGAAATCTCCACTAATAATTCTGTCCTCAAACACACTTTCAATTGTTCTCATCGAAATATTGGCCGTATGAGCTGTCGCAGTCTTGTTGAAAAAAAAGGCAAAATCACCTTTCCTGTCTGTTAATTCTTTTAAAAACACAGGGCAAAATTGTATTGACGTATGTACGGAGGTAAACTGTTGACTCGAAAGAAAAATCGGCCCTATAACTCTTTCTCCGCTCATGGTACACCGTACACCAATTTTATCGTAATGAAGAGGTACTTCATGAACAATATTAGGCTTGTCAGAGCTCCAATAAAGATTATTTTGTGTACATATATATCCATGAAGGTGGAACCAAGTCTCGTCCGTGAAAAATGTTAAATATGAGTCTATTTCACCATTGTGTACTCTACTGAGACTCCTCTCACAAGATCTCACAGGATCACATGGTTGAAGAGCACCTGCCACTGTAAAATAAGTAAAAATGAACGGGAAAAAAATCATTTATGTTTGGCTTCATCTACGCGTTTCATTTTTACTTTCTCTACTACGTATAGTAAGTAGGGGAAGTACTGTATTCCACCCAAAAATTCGATACCGAGATTTCACCGGAAATATGTGTTTTGAGATCCCCTGAATCCAAAAAACGCATTTTTGGAAACATGTGCGTGTGTGTGTCTGTGTGAGAACAGCATAACTCAGAAACGAACAGTCGGATAAACACCAAACTTGGTATTTAGGTTCAGTATCTTCCAGAGATGCGAAACGAAGGTTTTCAAGAAACCCTCCCCCACCCCAGAATACCCCTTACATGGGACATTTTTCGAGAATTTTAATTTTCTCAAAAATGGCTCTAACGATTTTGATTAAAATATCATATGTTACAGATATTTTCATGACAAATGAAATGTATATATCGAATTTTCTGGGAATGTCTCCAAAAGTATTCTTCATTGTGAACGACTTTTGCATAAGTGGTAAACCATAAGAGATAGACAAAATTTTACTACACAAAAAATGTAGATCGCGTTAAAATACACAATTTATATCATATACATTTGTTTTGAGTGAACCATTTTCGGGATATTGCTTGTTATTCCCTTAAATTTTCCAATACTTATTCTCAAATGGGAATTCGTTATTCATTTTTTTATGTCCTATACACAGAAAGAGAAATGAATACTCCACATAGCAACCAGCTCTTAAAACATTTGACTATCGCTTAAAGCCTACCATATTCCCCTTGCATCTACAAGAAAATTAGCTATAAGATTAACATCTCGATTAACATGAAGCAGATGGAGAATAAGCGTTTGTAAAAATAGTTTGTACAAGAGTAGAGAAAGCCATGTGAGTGTAACACATCAGATTTTTATGTTTTCGCACACAATCAGCACATATTTGTGCGTTAAACCTATATTTACGCATATTTCACTTTTTATTTACCCTTGTAGAAAACACACATTACTTATTTTACGGGTGTACAAAATACCAAACACATAATACGTACATTTCAACATCACGTGTGTGTTCGTTGCTTGTGGATTATGGCTATAATATTAGTAAAAGTTCCTGATATTACCAAAATAAAGTCTTATGAGTGTACGTAGGTTATTTGATAGTTCAGAAAGCACTTCATTAACTACTATTGCATATACACATGGCTTTTAGAAAACGAAGGTGAGACATAAATAGCCGAAACAAGAGTGCTATCTACATACATGTAAGGTTTGAAGGGTAGGTAGAGGTGAACGGCAGGAAATGGTGAAGACTGACTAAAAGAATTCTAACAGGCAAGCACGATGGAGGAATCCAGAAGAAATGTATAAAACATCCATTTATAAATTGGTTTACCATTACGGAGCTTTTCTTTTGGATCTAACTTGCTCCGTGCGTAAGGAAACAAAATTGATAGGAGACATAATATGGTAACTACACAGAAGTTGGGGTGCTCGAAAAATAAACACATTTTTTATTTTACTTTTACATTTATCTTTTGTTTAATTATCTTGTTGGTTTCATGTTGTAATGGATTAAAAAATAGAAATACTGTATGTGCTTATACTATTTTAGTTGCCTGTAGCACTTTTAATTAAGCAGTTATTTAGTTTGTGTTTGGAACGGGAAATAGATATTTATTGATACTGCTATAGTCTCTTGTGAGGTAGCTAGTACCAATGTTCAGTGAAGATTTGGTATTTAAGATAACACAATTCAACCTAAACAAGTTTCTTTAACTTCAGCTATTTCGTAGCTCTTCGCGCAGAGCCATAAGAAATGCCTGCCTGTTGTGAAAAACGCCTAAGTGATTTGGGGGGGGGATTTTCTAAACGATGACCGATGTAGTCTAATGTTTCTTCAGTAAGAACAGTACGCCGTTTTTTAGATTTCTTAGGGTAAATACTTCCTATGGATTGTTATAGGTACGACCTGGAACTTTTACACCTGCAAATCGTACTTTCACTTGGCGAGCTGACCGAGTTAACACATACGAATCATAAATAAATACACGCTGTGCAGTAGAAAACATATACTGAACCATAATATACTTTGTGACTAAGTACAGGACAAAATAATAAATAACTCGTAATAACTGAACTACATCACATCACCGTCAACTCAAAACTGCACTTCACACTGCACAGCAGCGTGACTTTGTTTATAGCAGCAGTGCGTTATGTTTCCACACCGCCAGTGGAAAAACACCGCGCAGTCGGTTCTTAGTTTCTTGGCTCTCCCGTTATAAAGCATTAATGTCTTGAGGAATCATTGTTTTCACAGTTGTGATGTTTTACAGTATGATGCATATACTTTGGAGGTTCATGTTGTGTTTGTTACAAGCGGAATTTTCCTGGAACAACTGACAGTAAGCAACAGGCTGTGTGCGATCAGAGAAAACTCCTAATTAGTCGCTACAGGGGACAGAACCCATGAACCGCTGACGGCTGGCACACATGTGCGCGTGTCACCCAGTGCACCTTCAGATATTTTATGTGACAGCGAGTGCATCTCAAGCTCGAGTGATATATGACTCCCGTTCCCAAAATGCACTTGGAGGAAACAAAACCACTGCAAGTGTTAACAGTGTTGCAAGACAGACAAAGAATGCCTCAAAATAGCAACACGCCACATTTTCGTTAAACCATAACCTAGGGATGCGCTATTTCTCTCTCGCTTGCAGCCGGTTACCATCGTAAAGCAAAAATCACACGCATTTATGTATATTCAGTGAATATAATATTGCAAAAGTATACAAATAGCAAAGATGTTTTGAGTATGGACAAATAAATTGAGTTTTATTTATGGACGCTCTTTAACTGCTGTGGTCCTTAGCGTCCCATTACATATTGGGTGTGAAAGACTGGTAATTTTGCTCAAGGCCTCTTCATCAGGCTTGAGGTTCTTTTACGTGTTGTAAATCTATGACACGGGACCACCGGCTTTACTTCCCTTCCGAAGGAAGCCATGGTAAGTATTTTTACGCCCGAAAAAATCCATCGCCCTCCGCCCGCGACCTCGGGAACTAGAGGCTAGCATGGGTGCAGATGGCAACGATTGGATTAGGATATCACAAGGGATGTTGTGTATACTAAGTCCAGACTCACCTTCCTCGTTTACTCTCGCACAGTATCCGCGTAACATTCTGGGAATTAGTTTACTTTCAAGAGGTAGACGAAGTGGGTATTGCATTCTACCCAAATATGCTATATCGAGATTTTACCGGGAATGCATGTTTTGGGGTTGAAAGATGCCATTTTTGGAAACAACTTCACGGATCCCTGAACAACAACTCAAAATCGAAAACGTGAATAAAAACCAAACTTGGTTCTTATTTCAATATCTTCCAGAGGTATGCGACATGAAGATTTTCAACAAAATTCCCCAACCGCAAGCTCCGGTTGTCATCTAAAATTTTCAAAAATTTTTTGTTTTCTCAAAAATGGCTGCAACGATTTTGATTAAAATACCGTACATTTAAGAAATTTCCATGGCAAAAAAGTGTAGGTATGTCTTGAATTTTTTGGGAGTAGCCTGTTAAGTCCTCGTCATCCGGATGGAATTTTGGATAACTTTGTACAGAGTGAGCCAAAAGACTCCGAAACGCCTGCGCGGTGTTTTTCCTGTCCGCGTCCTCGGCGCTCGTTGCTGTCTGCGGCTATCATAGAAAGGTGCGGATGAAACCATACAACATTTTTAAAACTACTTTTAAAGGCTTTACATATCAATTTTATGAAAGAAAATGCTGAAACTGGCCACCGTCGTTGTCCATACATTTTTGGCACCTCTTTAGGAAACTATCGATCGCTCGCCATAGTTCACGTTGAGAAATTTCCTGGCGGATATTGTATTTTAATTCTTCCAGGGTGTGTGGGTTTGTCTTGTACACTTTATGCTTTAAGTTACCCCGGAGGGGTATTTTATGAACAATATTACCGGCTGCGCGGTGTTTATCCACTGGGTGTGTGGAAATATGATAACGCACTGCTGCTATAAACAAAGTCACGCTGTTGTGCTTTTGCTGTGCAATATTGAGTTGATGGTGATGTGATGTAGTTCAGTTATTACGAGTTATTAATTATTTTGTCCTGTACTTAGTCACAAAGTATATTATGACTCAGTATATGTTTTCTACTGCACAGCGTGTATTTATTTATGATTCTATGTGTTAACTCGGTCAGCTCGCCAAGTGAAAGTACGATTTGCAGTTGTAAAAGTTCCAGGCCTTACAACAATCCATGAACTTTACAGTAAATTTCAGGCTACAGGAAGTGTTCAGGCTAAGAGATGTAAAAGACGGCGTTCCGTTTTTACCGAAGAAACATTAGACGACATCGGTCATGATGGATAGTTTCCTAAAGAGGTGCCAAAAATGTATGGACGACGGTGGCCTGTTTCAACATCTCCTTTCATAAAGTTGGTAAATAAAGCCTTTAAAAGTAGTTTTAAAAATGTTGTGTGATTTCATCCGCGCTTTTCTATGATAGCGGCAGACGGCAACGAGCTCCGAGGACGCGGACAGGAAAAACACCGCGCAGCCGGTTCGGAGTCTTTTGGCTCATGCTGTATAACTAGTACGTAAACGTTAAGCGATAGACGAGAACATAGGTTCTATACAATCAATGTGGATCTCGTTAACACACAATTTATTTCGAATAACTTTTTTTTTTTTTTTGCATCAGCCATTTCCGACTTCGATTATTGTTGCTCTTAATTCTTGAATACTTGATTTCTTTTAAAGGTCCTGTCGATTTTCACTTGTTTCTCGCGATGTCATGGAAACAGTATGGAATTTTAAGGCCAGCATATAGCGTCCAGTTGTTAAACATTTGACTATCGCTGTTCTCTTTGTATCTATAACGAAATGTGTAATGTAGCTGTTTCTGTAAAGGTTTATCTCGATTAAACTGTAGTAGAAGAGTAAACTTTAGTAAGAATAGTTTGCGTGCCCACCAATAAAAGATGTGGGTAAAGATAACCGCAAGGCAGTAAACAAGTTGTGTTTCTTTCAATAACAATGTGAATGTTGGTAGCCTTGTGTCTAAGCTGTCTCATAAAACCATCTTATGGCTTGAAAATGGTGGTGGCTCAGTAAGAGATGCATCTGTGCCATGATTGGCAAGGATAACCACTACTGATACGATATGACAAGGTCTAAAGTGCACTTTCTTAAACAAATTATGACATTGAAGTTTTGTTTCGAAATGGAGCCGACCTGTTTACTCATTTAAACCTTTGAATATTCATGACTCAAGTTCTTTTACACGTGTTTTACATCTGATGTGATGCTTTTAATGACTTTCTCTACTCACTCTTCTACAGATGTTCTTACAAAGACGCATTCTACTGACTACTTCATGTTAATCAAGATAAACATTTGCAGAAACTATCTTACTGCTAATTTTCTTGTAGGTGATGCAAGGGCAATTGATAGACTTTAAGTGATAGTCAAATGTTTTAAGAGCGTGTTGTAACGAGATCTACTTTTTTGTGTAGTAACATTTTGTCTATCTCTTACGGTTTACCAATTATGCGAAAGTCATTCAGAATGAAGAGGACTTTTGGGGACATTCCCAGAAAATTCAAGATATACATTTTATTTGCTATGAAAATATCGTAAACATATTATATTTGAATCAAAATCCTTAGAGGCTTTTTTGAGAAATTCAAAAATGTTTAAAAATGTTCCATGTAAAGGTTAGTCTGGGGTGGGAAGATTTTCTTGAAAACCTTCGTGTCGCATTCTTGGAAGATAGTAAACTCAAATACGAAGTTTGGTATTCATCCGACTTTTCGCTTTTGAGTTATGTTGTTCACAGACACACACGGACATGTTTCCAAAAATGGTTTTTTTTGGGGGATGGAATGCAATACTTTGCCTACTTACTATACGTAGTAGAGAAAGTAAAAACAATAACAATGACCAATACCCACTTCCCATATGACTATTTGAAAATTCAAACCAACAAGGAATATGTCGGAGATGGGTAATGCTACAAATTATTTAATGTCATAATTGTGTACCTTAACGACATACCCGAGGGTGAAAAGAGGTAGGATATGTGCAATACTTACGGATTTTGAGAGAATTATGGTACAAGTTAAGACTGAAAGGTATGGTGGAGTTGTTGAATTTTATCAGCAGAATGTCATTTGTATCAAATGTGGGGAAGAAGAAGAAGAAGAAGAAGTGACAGCTGAAGTTTCGGGCAAGGTTGTAAACTGAGCCCTTATCTGTTTAATTGATTTATAGATGACGTCATGGCCGGTCTTAGTTCAGCAAGCCAGGTATTGAGAATAGGGAAATTGTAGGTCTATTGTATGCTGATGATTTAATGGTGGTGAAATAGGGAGGTATTGTAAGATCTGGGACTGTGAACCAAAGTAAGACAAAAGATCATAGTGTTCAAAAAAGGAAAGAAATAGGGGAAAAAATCAGAAAAGTGACTCACGGATGGTAAAGGCATTCAAACATTGGAGGGCTTCGTTTATTTGAGTATCAAATTAAACAAAAGGGGACTGGAAAGAAATGAGCAGTAGCCAAAGGGAGATCAGCAATTGGATTACTGAGAAAGTGCTTGTACATAGCTCTTAGGATGAAAGTAGCAGTTTGAAAGGCTGTGTGCAGCCCCAGTGGAATCAAGATGGTCATACGGCGTGGAAAATAGACTTCATATTAACAACTTATGTCGGGAGGTTTTCAAAACAGGTTCACTTTTAGAATTGGGTAAAATCGATGTGGAAGGGATGGTAATGGAACGAGTACTGACATATTGGCACGGATAAGCCATTCTCAGAAGAAAATACTTCAAGAGTCGTCTTAATTATCAGGAAAAGCACTAGTGGATTAGGAGGTATGTGGGGCAAAGACATGGAATGTTACAGGCGTTTTGTAAATACGTCCGACCTAGGTATGGATGGTGAAAGCTTTGGGGTTGAGATGAATAGATAAGGACACTAGCCTTTTATAAACTGATTATGACAGAACCAAACAAAGAAATACACAGGGAGAGCCAAAAGAGTACGAACCGGCTGCGCGGTGTTTTTGCTGTCCGCGTCCTCGGCGCTCGTTACCGTCTGCCGCTATCATAGAAAGGCGCGGATGAAACCATACAACATTTTTAAAACTACTTTTAAAGGCTTTACTTACCAACTTTATGAAAGGAGGTGCTGAAACTAGCCACCGTCGTTGTCCATACATTTTTGGCACCTCTTTAGGAAACTATCCATCACTCGTCGTAGTTCACGTTGAGAAATTTCCTGGCGGATATTTTGTTATAATTCTTCCAGGGTGTGTGGGTTTGTCTTGTACACTTTATGTCTTAAGTTACCCCGGAGGGATATTTTATGAACAATATTACCGGCTGCGCGGTGTTTTTCCACTGGGTGTGTGGACATATGATAACGCACTGCTGCTATAAACAAGGCCACGCTGTTGTGCAGTGTGAAGTGCAGTTTTGAGTTGACGGTGATGTGATGTAGTTCAGTTATTACGAGTTATTTATTATTTTGTCCTGTACTTAGTCACAAAGTATATTATGGCTCAGTATATGTTTTCTACTACACAGCGTGTATTTATTTATGATTCGTATGTGTTAACTCGGTCAGCTCGCCAAGTGAAAGTACGACTTCCAGGTGTAAAAGTTCCAGGGCGTACAACAAACCATGAACTTTACAGTAAATTTCAGGCCACAGGAAGTGTTCAGGCTAAGAAATCTAAAAGATGGTGTTCGGTTCTTACCGAAGAAACATTAGACACATCAGTCATCGTTTGGAAAATTCCCCCCAAAAATTCCATAATGGATAGTTTCCTAAAGAGGTGTCAAAAATGTATGGACAACGACGGTGGCCGGTTTCAGCATCTACTTTCATAAAGTTGGTAAGTAAAGCCTTTAAAAGTAGTTTTAAAATGTTGTATGGTTTCATCCGCGCCTTTCTATGACAGGAACAGACGGCAACGACGCCGAGGGCGCGGACAGGAAAAACACCGCGTAGGCGGTTCGAAGTCTTTTGGCTCATTCTCTAGGTACAATGGGAATATGGTAGGCTTAAGTGATAGTCAAATGTTTTAAGAGCTGGTCGCTATGTGATGGCTTAGAAATTCCCTTCTCTTTGAATGCCAACCAGGAAAAAAAATCGAATAACGACTTCTCATTTGAAAATAAACAAATAAATAAAATAACAAGTTGCGTGCTTAAAGAAGATCTATATTTTTTATGCAGTAAGATTTTGTCTATCTCTTAAGGTTTAACAGTTATACAAAAGTCATTCAGAATGAAGAGGACTTCACAGGCTGTTGTCAGAAAATTAAAACATATACATTTTATTTTTCGCGTAAATATATTAAACCTATGGCATTTGTATGAAAATCATTAGAGCCGTTTTTGTAAAACTCAAATATCGAATAAATTTGATATAAAGGTAGTTTGGGATGTGGAGGTTTCCTTGAAAAATTTTCGTATCGCATCTCTGTAAGATACTGAACTCAAATACCAAGTTTGATATTTATCTGACTTTTCGTTTTTTGAATTGTGTTGTCCACAGACACGGGCGCGCAACCGCGGGGACCTTTTCCTGAAAGTGTAAGAAGGTGTATTTCCGGTGAAATCCGAACTAGTCATTTTTGCGTGGAATGCAATACTTCCCCTACTTAGTATGAAAGTATAAGTACCTACATATGCACCTAAAAACTTGGTGATTGTTGCGGTTGGCTACACTGCTATAACCTATAATTGTCGTTATGTAAAAGAGCTGCATTTACATTACGCTGTAATGGGGTTTTCTGTAATCACTTGCGATAATTAATGCTAAACGCTATAATATCCGCAATTTATGTCGTAAACGAAGCATTTTTCATCACATACAGACGCCATCTTGTCAATATTTAAGGCATTTTTACATTGTTTTTTGTGAGCTTTAACAATAAGTCTTAATATTCAAAATTATCGACATTCTGCTCTTAGTGTATCTCCCACAGCGATGAAAATGATGTGTGATATGTCCAACAGATGTCACTCACTAGCTCTAACGCAATGCTGGCAACATATGAATAACTAATGCTGCCAAAGCCGGTAATATACTCTGCCTCAAAGCGTAGCCGAGGGATGTTTTTTAGAAGGGGAGGAGTGTAGCAGTTGCGTTCCTAAGCTTAGTTTTCTGATTCACGAGAGTTTAGGTTAGGTTTAGTTTCTTTTGTTTTTATAGGGTAGCGCGGGGTAATTCCGATAGGTTAGCGTAACTTCTTGATTGAAAATAAAATGTTACAATGTACCGAGCATTCAAGTAAGCACACGAGTAGTACACTATTATGGCTCATGGTGGGCATAAATATCACTATTATTAATGACAATCCTAATGCTGAAATAAAGTTATCAGAATTAGCCGCCGAATTGAAAATGGAGAAATTCCGAGGGGCTAATTGTATATGACTGTGGGGCAATATATTATATTATAGTATATTAATGTGGAATTATGAAAAGCTAACAGTTCCTATGAAATGTGAAGCATTGAAACAACTAATAAATATAAGGATTAACAATTCTTGAATTCTGAACGTTATTTAGAAGCATTTAGCACAAATAAATTGTTCCCTTTCTTCAGCTCCCACGCATCTTTCATGGAACGAAACCTGGCATCTCTGGCAGCGAATCCAGTCACCTCTCAGAGCAGACTCGACTAATAGTTGACACTGCAGAATCCATATTTGTAGTCATCCACGTTGGAATCAGTATCGTCTTCAGAAGACGATAAGTCAATGAATTTCTTTGATTGTTTAGTTTCTTTTTCTTTGAAATGTCGTCATTCTTCTTTTTTTGACTGAATTTTTGTTTCCCAAGAAATTTCATCGCTCTCTTTGCCTTAACAACTGCTAACTCTTGTCTTGATCACACTCTTTACAGCACTAGGAAGGAACGGTTCTTCAGGCATTACACCCACAAGGGATTGTGAAGTGCTGGGCTGTTTGAACATTGCATTCACTTCATTTAATTTTAATGTAACTTTTGTATACAGGATCGTATGGTACCTTGAAAACTTGACTTGCACCTAGTAATGACAGATTACCCTCTATTACAGATGAGATTGCCTGTTCCATAGCTTCTTTGTAACATTGTAGCCGCAAATTCTTCCTTTTGTAATGTCGTACCACCTGAAAATTTGAACGAATAATTAATAATTAATTAATAAAAATTACTTTAAAACATAGGTCCCAATGGAAATAGTTACATACCACAGAAACATATGTATGGTATCCGATTAACCCCAACGATTGTTATCGAAACAGCCCCCACAACACATGTTACCGGTCACGATGTAATTCTTAGACTGTGCAATAGACAGCGCCACCGTATACTATAATGGTCGCAAAATACCAAGGAAAGTTCACTCCTTAAAGCACTACGAAAACTAGTACACAAGGCCAGCTAAAGCGTAAGTTTTCTGACCAAAATATTACATGCTACGTATTGTACAGGTATACCTTCCTTACCTTTGATTACATAAACTGATGTAGCGTCTCTCTTAATAGCAGAATCTATTCAGAACCAAGCACACACGTTGATAAGTCTCCGTCCTTAACTGTAAGACTGGAAACTTCAATATGGCGTGTTTAGTAGTGGCAGCACATGCGTGAGAACTTAACATTATCCAAAAAGCCCTGTTTTAATTAGTTACCAGTGGTTAATCAAAGCACGCGTGCGTTCTTAAGCTTAAGTTTCTGATTCACGGGGGGTTACGTTAGGTTTAGTTTATATATATATATATATATATATATATATATATATATATATATATATATATAAGCTTACGTTTCTGAATTCATGGAATGTTAGCCCTAGGTTAGGTTTTTTTTTTTATGTAGGCTTACGTTAACTATCTACCACTGTTACAGTAAAGGAACTTCTTTATTTAATGGAAATAACATATTAATATAACAAACTTTCACAAAAAGAATACAAAAATTACAATTTTGGTGGATAGTCTTTCTTACAATGAATGCGTTGCGTTTTTGTCAGCGGCAACACTAAACGAAGAAGAAGAGGAAATTCTAGTAACAACACATCGCATATTTAGCGGATTTCACTTTTTATTTAGGTTGGCAGTTCCCATTTTGCATGTGCTTTAACAACAACATGGCTACGTTTGTTGTGTTTATAACGGATTTCCCTATAAAAGTAAAACACCTAAAAGGGGCGGCCAGGTGTGCACCAGCTATTGGAGAGATCACATCCACTTCTAAACTCACTCTTAAGGTAATTTATTCGCTTTCCTTTTACTTTTATAAGCATTTTCAACGGGGATACACTAAGAGCAATTTGCCAAAATTATTTTACCTTCTGCAATTCCTCCAACCCGCAAACTTTACCATTTTCTTTTTAAAGTTAACTTGGCTGTAATAGCCAACGTTTCGCTTCTGAAATGCGCAATAATGAAGCGTTATTCACGTTTTTGTACGCAGGTTTATGTGATTGCAGATAGATGGCAGAAGATTAGCTGGCGAAATGAAAGCGATAAGCCTTCCATTGTTTCGCATTTCGTTGCCTTTGCAATAAAACGCAGTTTTCAGAGGGAAATGTCACGTTTTATGAGCGCGGAAGGGGGGGTGTTTAAAAATAGCATTTGGTCTTTCTATAACGATCTTTTCATCAGAAGCAATCATTTGAATTTCCCCGCACTGCGGGAATATCGCCTGGGAGATAACAAGGGGTGGGAGCCAAGGCGTTTGTTTACAGCAAAAGCCTCCTTCAGATTTAACAGCAATTGTTATGCTGCGTTTTGAGGGTAAAATTGCCCAAAATTAAGCTTTTTAAAACAATTTTTTACTTTCTCTAGTTGCTTTCCATCCAAAAATTGATACGAGATTCGTTGGAAATACACATTTTGAGGTTCCCTAAATCCCCCCCTCCCAAAGAGATCATTTTTACTCACATGACTTTTTCTATTCTTGTACACACTATTCTTACAGACGCTTATTCTCCACCTACTTCATATTAATCGAGATAAAACTACCTTATTGTTAATTTTCTTGTAGATGCTGCAAGGGGAATTGCTAGGCTTTAAGCGATAGTCAAATGTTTTAAGAGCTGGTTGCTATGTGGAGCATTCCATTCTCTTTGTATTACCACGACATAAAAAAAGAATAACGAATTTCCATTTGAGAAAAAGTATAAGTATTGGAAAATTCAAACAAATAACAAGGAATATCTGGGAAATGGTTCACTCCACAAAAAAAAGAAGTATATGACATAAATTGTGTGCTTTAACGAGATCTACTTTTTTTATGTGGTAACATTTTCTCAATCTCTTACAGTTTACCAGTTATGCAAAATTTATTCAGAATGAAGACGACTTTTGGGAGCATTCCCAGAAAATTCAAGACATGCATTTCATTTGCCATGAAAGTGTCTTAAACATATTTTAATCAAAATCGTTAAGAGTCATTTTTGAGAAAATCAAAATTTTCAACAAATGTTCCATGTAAAGGGTAGTCTGGGGTGGTGCTAAGGAATCTTAGGCTCGAAAAAATTCATTGCCCTCTGCCGGCTTTCAACCCGCGATTTCGGGAGCTGGAGGCTACCATGGTAACCACGGAGGACAGCATTAAGGTCGTGATATAATATGTATTACTACATTTTGCAGGCGATATCTCATAGTTCACTCTTATATTGAAGGTATTTTCGATGGAGTAAACGCTGCGGGTAATTAGAGTGCTTTGTGACATGATTTGCTGTTTCATTGCCTGAATGTAACTAGGTAAGTAAGTTTATATAACTTAAATACTTTTTTGATAGAGTGAGGTATTGTGGCTGGTTACATGCACATGTGTATTACTTTTTCTACTACGTGTAGTAAGTAGGGGAAGTATTGTGTTCCACTCAAATGTTCGATACCGAGATATAATCGGAAATACATGTTTTGAAGCCCCTTTAATCCTAAAAAATGTTTTTACAAAATGGTTCATGCGTATGTCTGTGAATAGCAAAACTAAAAAACGAAAAGTTTTATAAATGCCTTCATCATAACGCCAGGGTAAATCCGTAATTAAAGGGACACGTACCGTCGCGATTTACCTTCCTCCCGAGTGAACTCGGACGATCTGTTCTTGCTCCTGGATAAACGCCAAACTTGGTATTCGCGACACGAAAAATTTCAAGAAAATCTCCCCACCCCAAACTACCCTTTAGGTGGAGCATTTTTTTTTTAGAAATTTTTGACTTTCTGAAAAAATGGCTAATGTTTTTGTATAAAATACCACATATTAAAGATATTTAATGACAAATAAAATGTATATCTTGAATTTTGTGGGAATAGCCTTGAAGCCCACTTCAGTTAGAAGAAATTTTGTATAATCTTGTAACCCAACTGCTAAACGTTAAACGACAGGCGAAAACTTACTACACAAAAAATGTTATCTCTTGTAAACGCATAATTTACTTGAAATAATTTTTTTTGTGACATCAGCCATTTCTGAGATTCCGTTATTAAAGGTTCGAGTTGTTCATTACTTGAATCCCTGTCAACATTCAGCTGTTTCTCGCGATGTCATGGAAACAGTATGGAATTTTAAGGCAGCATATAGCGTTCAGTTGTTAAACATTTGACTATCGCTGTTCTCTTTGTATCTATAACGAAGTGTGTAATGTAGCTGTTTCTGTAAATGTTTATTTGGATTAAAATGAACTAAATGCAAAGCTTTTTAGTAAAAGTAGTTTGTATACCCACTAATAAATGATAGAGGGTAGAGAAAGTCATGTGAATGTAACACATCAGGTGTGTATTTTTCCTGGTGTTATTCGTTGTAAATGGTGCCTGTACAAGCAGGGAAGTGGAAGAATGCCCGGTTTTTTAAAGAGAGCTTTGCCTTATCATTTTGGAGTAACCTAATAATTGTTCTCTGTACTATGAAGGTTGCCTTGCTCACGGGACTCGATAAGCGGTACTACGGTTTGACACAGCTCCTTAAAAATTTGTTTTATGCTATGAGTATATGGGAAAATAGTCAAGAGTCAGATGCGTATAGTAAGTAGGGGAAGTATTGTATTCCACCCAAAAATTCAATACCGAGATTTCACCGGAAATATATGTTTTGAGACCCCCTGAATCCAAAAAAGCATTTTTGGAAACATGTCCGTGTGTGTGTATGTGTGTCTGTGAACAGCATAACTCAGAAACGAACAGTCGGATAAACACCAAATTTGGTATCTAGGTTCAGTATCTTCCAGAGATGCGACACAAAGATTTTCAAGAAAATCCCCCCACCCCAGATTACCCTTTACATGAAATATTTTTCGAAAATTTTAATTTTCTCAAAAATGGCTCTAGCAATTTTGATTAAAATATCATATGTTTAAGATATTTTCATGACAAATAAAACGTATATCGAGAATTTTCTGGGAATGTCTCCAAAAGTATTCTTCATTGTGAACGACTTTTGCATAACTGGTAAAGCATAAGAGATAGAAAAAATTTTACTATACAAAAAACGTAGATCGCATTAAAATACACAATTTGTCATATACATTTTTATTTTATTATTTTTTTTTTGAGTGAACCATTTTCGAGATATTGCTTGTTATCCCCTTAAATTTTCCATTACTTATACTTTTTCTCAAATGGAAATTCGTTTTTCTTTTTTTTCATTTGTCCTGGACATGCAAAGAGAATGGAATACTGCACATAGCAACCAGCTCTTAAAATATTTGACTTTCGCTTAAAGCCTACCATATTCCCCTTGCATCTACAAGAAAATTAGCAATAAGATTAACATCTCGATTAACATGAAGCATATGTAGAATAGGCGTTTGTAAAAATAGTTTGTGCAAGAGTAGAGAAAGTCATGTGAGTGTAACACGTCAGATTTTTTTTATTCTATTTTATGTTACGTCACTTTAACTCCTTGGTCATATCGCGACGGATCTGTTGGTGGATATCTCTTAGAACGATATGTGATGAACAGCCTTTTAGGTCTCATCCCTGTAACCCCTGCTTCATGCCTTGCAGA
The DNA here is from genome assembly GCA_030765065.1 of Deroplatys truncata. Taxonomy (NCBI): domain Eukaryota; kingdom Metazoa; phylum Arthropoda; class Insecta; order Mantodea; family Mantidae; genus Deroplatys; species Deroplatys truncata. The sequence goes on from CM060983.1 coordinate 15,170,692, forward strand.
TGGCATTAGGGTGCCGTCCAGTCCAACTGCTTACATTGTCTGTAGATAGATGGCATAGCATTCGTTATTACCACTTATTTTTCATTTTACTATTGTTTTAGACTTAAGATGGGACTTTGGGTCGTGATATTAAATATCCAAATCGGTATTTACCTTGGCGACTGAGGAAAACCACGAATAAACCTCAGACAGATTGGTCGGCCCACCGGATAGGAACCTGGGACCTCCCGAGTGCGGGCCACAGACTTTACCGCCTGAGCCATCCCGCTCGGTTGTATCTCATTAAAACATCCAGTTTATGTCAATTGTTTTTGTAGCATTAACAATTTCTGAGATATTCTTTGCAATTGGTTTTTCAAATACTTTTATAATCGTTTTATACAAAGAGAACCGTACCTATTTCAAAGCCATCACACAGCGACCGACTTGGAAATGTGTTAATGAGCGATGAAAGTTTGTGTTCACAAGAAGTAGGTAGAGGAATAAGTAACTATCCATCACTCGCCGTAGTTCACGTTGAGAAATTTCCTGGCGGATATTTTGTTTTAATTCTTCTAGGGTGTGTGGGTTTGTCTTGTTTAAGTTACCCCAGAGATAGAAATCACAGGGGGTTAGGCCGGGAGACCGAGGGGGTCACAAATCTCTACTAATAATTCTGTCCTCAAATAAGCTTTCGATTGTTTCCATCGAAATATTGGCCGTATAAGCTGTTGCAGAGTCTTGTTGAGAAACGCTCCCTGGCTGTTAATTCTCTTAAAAATGAGGGCAAAATTGTATTCACATATGTACGAGCGTTGACTCCCACATAAACCTCTGACTATATCCCCCTTGTACTGTGGCAGTAATTTGTATCACAATAATGTAAATGCCAGAGTGATTGTAGTGTAAATAAGCTTTCTTGTATGACAATGATTTGAGATGTTTGTTAATTATATGCGTTGTTAGGAAATAAGTTTACACGGCCTCACTGAAACCGACAATAAGAGCGGATAACAATGAGCGAGGGGGTGAGTTGAATATTAATTAGAAGAGACAAACAAATGACGTCATATTGGCGCGCTTTTCTGTAGAAATGGAGGGAATATCTTCCCCAGAGCATATGTTTTCGTAATTTTGATTGGATATAAAAATAGACGCTAATGTTGGCGCGTTTTATTAACCAATAGCAGCTCGGTTATAATGTTTAGGCATATCGGGGTGTGGGAGTATAAAAAGCTAAAGCCAGAGGCAAGTATTGCCCAGTTCAACAAAATCATCCACGCGTTACACGTCGCTGAGTCCAACAGAATCATTCAGTCATCAGAATCGTTCGCGAGTTACACGTTGCAATTCTGCAGAATCTCTCGCGTCTTAAAGTTAGTTATAAATGTGAAACCCGCGAATTAATAATGTGCAGTAAATAAGTGATTATAGTGATATTAGAAAATATAACAGTTTCAGTTTGGCGTGTATCAAGAGTCAATATGTGAACTTAATTAATTGTGACGGTAATAAAAGTGTAAAAACAAGTTCTTTTATCAGTGTTATCTTTGAGTAACAAATCCTTTCCGTTTACACACCTTGTTCAAGAGATGAGATGTGCTCGACTGAATAATAATAATAGCTAGCCGGAGGACAATGAACCCAACATTCAAAGTAGTAAAACAATAACAGGCGCTCAGAAATAAGATAACACGAAGTGACCGCGACAAATTGGCTTCCATACGTTTGCATACAAACATGAAGCATCTTCCAACTAATACTATAAACAAATGATACCACTTCAAATTGGCGCACAAACGTGGGGCTAACAAATAATCTACTTCAGTACCTACCATAAACGTGTTTCTGTAAAAGTTCATCTTGAATTAACATGAAAGGTAAGGTGTATAAGAATAGCTTGTACAAGCCATATAAAGTAATGGATAGTGGGTAGAAAGGGTTTAGGTACAAATCCGTTCGGTTTTGTATAAGCGCACTTTAATGTTAACATTCACTTAAGAGTTTGTGTGAGTACCTTCTGCGCAATCTTATGAACACAATTTGCTTTTGGTAGCTCAAATCTGAAGCGACCGTGGCCAGCATCACCAGTAACTTTGGCGAGGAACCCTTCCTCGGGCACGAGCTGACATGAAGCGCAGAGACGCAGCTCTACAAACAAGTGCGGTAACGTTGCAATTTCTCCCCAATAAGGTCTGTGAGCAACAAACCTTATTTTTAGTATAATCCTGACAAGATGCTGACAGAATCGTCGTCTCTGACATTCCTTTGTTTCGTCAGACATAGCACGTTTATATAACTGGGTGCGCAGGCTGTGACGAGCATGGAAGTTAAAATAACTGCAGTAAAATGCCAACCGAGCCTCCATTTTGTTTTCCAACAATATTGGACTTCCACTCTCACATTTAGCGCGGTGACGCATTGTTGAAGCGAGTTCAGAAATGCTAGCCATGCCAGAAATTGGGTCACGTTTTGATTTCTTTTTGTCACTCTGGTTGCAGGTGCGGGGTTCTACACCGGAAATACATTGGCGCCCAATTTGGCTCGTTGCCGCGTTATTGGCACCTTACCCTTTCTCTAGTTCCTTTTGTTATTTATTGCTCTTCTTTCTCTCCAGCTCAACGCTATTGACATTTTTGGGACAGGTGGCAATAGTGAGGAGTTTTTACTTTATCTACCACTTGCCTATGGTAGGTAGAGGAACTACTGTATTATGTTTATATTATTATGTACATGTTCAATAATGTTATGTGAATGTATTATGTAGTTTAACAATGTAGGAGCTGTGAGAATATAGGTCAAAAGTTGCTAACAATGAGGTAACCTTGAGACAACAATAAATTAGAAAGTTTAATAATGCTACTAATAATTCTTGGAACAATAATGTAATATTTAAAACAGTTCATAAATAGCCAATCAAAAACTATAAAAGGTTTAAGTTAAATAAAAGTATTCTATTAGAGTAGGATTAGCCAATCAGAGACTTGAAATAAAGGAAATGTGCAAATTCAGGCGGGAGACGCTACAAGAGCGTACCCTAGCAGTTAGATTTGGTACTTGTTCAATGTGAGACATGAAAATTCATTGCAGTGAGAATAATATAAAGTTTACCTGTTAAAAAGATGTAATTAACAATAATCTCACACCTCTACAGTAGGATACATCAGTGAAGTGTTATTTAATCGTGTGAAGGATTAATAAACAAAGTAGAATACAATTATAATTTGTGTAAGGCTTCATTCCTTAGCCGTACCAACCCTGCTAAGAGATACGTGCTCTAAAAAAATACTAATAACGAGTCGAGGCATACATGTATAATATTTAAATCAGCATTAAAATACAAAGTGGATTTTTAAACGTGTAGCGAAGACCACCGGAAAGTTTGTATCGTACGTGGGGCGAACACTCCAAGAAACACATCTCCCGCAATACGTGGTGCAATCAGAAGAATTAAACAACTTCAAATTTGGCGCCCAACGCGTGGTGCTAATAACGATATAGTGTTATCAAGTGGTAAGTCGCTGTTCGTTTTTTCTCGTGATGATGCAAAGAACATGAAATTTCAAAGTCACCACTTATGGTATAAGGTATTCAGTGGACGGGAACACCTCGTCCCCTGCGATCTACAGGGATCTATTGCGGCTACCAGTCCCAGGAGAAGGGATAAAGTGAAGGAATCGCAGGAGGCTACAGGCCACAGATACACGAAAGTCCGTAACTCGAAGACGCTGAAGGACCCGTGTAACCAAGCAGCCCCCTAGTGTCCACGGGGAGTATTCCTTCCCTCCAGCAATTAGCCGCACGACAATTCAGAGGTAGGTAGGTCCCGTGTGCGAGGTGTCCACCTTCCTATTACCTTTATTGATTGTACTGGTATTGAAGCTAGGTAATTGTGTTCTTAATGCACGCATATTTTACCTGGAAACTGCTCATTACACACAGAAAAGTTGCACAAGCGCGTTAGGATGAACGCGGATCTGCTAGAACGTGACGAGATAAGCAAAACATGTTGGCAGTTTCCCCTGGTATTTATATGATATGCCATTTCCTTTCTTGGCGCAGGTACCAACTGCAATAATGCGGAACTGAAATTCCCTCCGTGCAGTGGCGGCTCTCGTGACGCGTGCGCAAGAGGGCTTCGTTTACAAACCTTTAGTATTTACAAGAGTCTGTTATTACTTGTCCTGCAAATACTCTTTATCACGAACAGCATCGTTACTATCCAAATTTGTTTAAAAGAAAAACAATTCTTTGTCTTTCGTGATAAACATTTCGTTGTAGATACAGCAGACTATGTTTAAAAGCGGGACGCTATATGCTGGCGTTATTCCATGATCGCGAGAAACAGCTAAATAGCGCAGCACTTAAATAACAAAACATTAACGTTTCTCAGAAATGGCTGATGCAGAAACAAAAAAATAGTGGAAATAACTTGTTTGTTTTAAAGAAGTTTATATTTTTGTGGTTTACCGTTTATACAAAATTTCTTCAGAATGAAGGGGACTCACAGACTATTCCCAGAAAACTCGAAATACTACGTTTTATTTATCATGAAAATATCTTAAACTTGCCGTATTTTAATTAAATCCGTTATTCATTTTTACTTTCTCTACTACGTATAGTAAGTAGTGGAAGTATTGTATTCCACCCAAAAATTCGATACCGTGATTTCACCGGAAATATATGTTTTGAGACCCCCTGAATCCAAAAAAAAAGCATTTTTGGAAACAAGTCTGTGTGTGTGTGTCTGTCTGTGAACAGCATAACTCAGAAACGAACAGTCGGATAAACTCCAAACTTGATATTTAGGTTCAGTATCTTCCAGAGATGCGACACGAAGGTTTTCAAGAAAATCCCCCCACCCCAGATTACCCTTTACATGGAACATTTTAATTTTCTGAAAAATGGCTGTAACGAGTTTGATTAAAATATCATATATTTAAGGTATTTTCATGACAAATAAAATCTATATCTCGAATTTTCTGGAAATGTCACCAAAAGTTGTTTTCATTGTGAACGGCTTTTGCATAACTGGTAAACCATAAGAAATAGACAAATTTTTACTACACAAAAAATGTAGATAGCGTTAAAATACGCAATTTATGTCATACACATTTTTTGTTGTTGAGTGAACCATTTTCGAGATATTGCTTGTTATTCCCTTAAATTTTCCAATACTTATACTTTTTCTCAAACTCGTTATTCATTTTTTTATGTCCTGGACGTACAAAGAGAATGGAATACTCCACACAGCAACCAGCTCTTAAAACATTTGACTATCGCTTAAAGCCTACCAATTCCCCTTGCACCTACAAGAAAATTAGCAATAAGATTAACATCTCGATTAACATGAAGCATATGGAGAATAAGCGTTTGTAAAAATAGTCTGTACAAGAGTAGAGAAAGTCATGTGATTGTAACAAATTTTTTTTAGATTAAAGTAATGAAAATTTTTCCATCTAAAGGGTAGTTAGGAGTGAAGGGGGATTTTGTTTAAAGACATTCTTGTGGCACCCTTGGAGGATGGTGAACTCTTAGTTATGCTGTCCACAAACGTACACTCGCATCTTCTATGGCAAGGAAAGCTGGTTTGAACTGCGTTATTTTCGTTAACAATTGTGAATATTATAATGGTCAGAGAATGGAAGGGACGGGAATCTTTTGTTCTTACCATCCCTAGGAGGGGGAACCGCAGGAGGCTATAGGTCGACCGACAGAGACGCGCAGAGGTCCATAATGATTCCAAGCTTTATGACCCGGTCACACCCGCTGACTACTCAGACAAGGTTTCCCTCTGGCGGAGTCGGGGAGAACTAGACCCACCTGAGGCGGCTCAGAGAAGGCTGGGCCGAGAGGAACTCTCCAATAGCAAATGTGCGCTATCCGACACTGTAAAGCTACCAAACCTACCTGAAACATGAAAGGGGAAGCGAAATGTATGAAAGGAAATTCCTGGTATAAAAGGAATCGCCCCAGAATTCGCCTGTCAACCAGGAAAAACCAGGAACCATCCCTTAGTGATATGTTACGTAGTGAGTAAATGGTGATTCTCTTCACCCGTTGGGTTTCAGTTAAAAACAAGATTAACTACAGCCGCCCTTACGGAGTGGATAGAAAAAGTGATGCGACTTGCAATTGTTAATCCGTTATATAGGCTAACAAAACATTGACACCACGACCTTGCACAACTAGCCGCCGCTGGAAACGTCCACAGCTATTTTTGTGTATGTGTACTTTAAAAACAAAAAAAGAAAATCTTTACCCAATTCGCTTTTGTGCGAGAGAGAGAGAGAGAGAGAGAGAGAGAGAGAGAGAGAGAGAGAAGCGGCAGGTTTACATGTGGAATTCAGGTGACTCTTGAAGACTGCGCGCAAACAAATTCTTGGCCTTCTCCTTCTTAATGGAAAACGAATTCTTGTTTTGTGTGCGGTCAACAGGGAGACAAGTCCGGCGTTCATTCATTCATTCAAACACTTCCTTAATATTCACTTGGTGTCATAACAGTGGCATAGGACGTTTTCTGTACCAATGGCAACGCTACGGCTCAACGGTTACGTGTGGGAGGTCCTGGGTTCGATCCCTATCGACCGCTCACTCTGATCTGGTCGGTAAACGAATGCTCATTTACCTTTTATCCCGCTTCTCGTCATGTTTCGGTGTGCTTCTAGGTTTCGTGGCGTGAGGCGGTGCTGGACAGACGCGCAGAAGGAAAGAGCTAGGAACTGCTTAGGACTTCTGTGGCCCCTTTCTCGTGGCTCCCCTTCCTGTCCTCATAAGATATTGCTGCTCACAGTAAGTAGGGGACGAACGAAGGGGCCACACAACGGCCCTGTCGCGGAGGAGTGATGGAGAGACCCGACCAGATCCGGATGTCGGACTTAAGCATGGACGGGGTCTCTAACGTTTCCAGATCGAACGCATAGCATGTCGCCTGAGCAAATAGGACGCTTCGGAGGCCAGACGCAACGACACCAGGGAAGAGACCTCTACAGACACCGCCCAGCCGCAATCCGTCGCCTAGTCCTTCAACGCTGAAATAGATGACAAGGTAAATGGTGGTTACAGGAAATGAGAGGCGGAGCAGAGTCGTGGCAGAAGATGAACCACTCCAGCATTTGCCTGTCGACCTGGGGAAACCACGAAAAACATGGGTCAGAGAGAGAGCGATCGCGATTCGTACACGATACCGAGGTGGCACCAGGTCGGTAATAAGTAGGGGAAATATGTATTATATTCTAACCAAAAATTTAATTTCGAGATTTCACTGGAAATACATGTTTTGAGGCTCCCTGAATTAAAAAGAAAATAATTGTTAGGCAAGGTCCTTGTACTATGTATCTGAACAGCATAACACAAAAAAAAGTTCAGCGTCTTCCGAGGATAACACAAGAACGTTTTCAAGAAAATCCCCCCCACTCCAAACTAGCCTTTATATGCAACATTGTCCGCTTTTGTTTCCCCCACAAATGTCTCTAACGATTTTGATTAAAAATATTTTGACAACAAATAAAATACATATCTTGAATTTTCTGGGAATAGCTTGTGAAGTCCTCTTCATTCGGAAGTAATTTTGTATAACTGTTAAACCGTAACACAAAGACAAAATAAAAAATGTAGATCTGGCTAAAGCACACAATTTATAATAAATGCTTTTTTGGGGAGGCATTATTAGTTTGAATTTTCAAACAGAATTTATTCAAATGGTGAGTCGCTATTCGGTATTTTTTAATCTATCATTTTAGCTTACTGTATTCTTCTTATGCCTACAAGGAAACGCGCAATGGCGGTTTATATGTATTAACAAGAAGCAGATAGAACAATAAGGTTTTGTAACAATAGCTTATATGTGGATGCAGCAGCTCAGATTGTTTTCTGATGAATGTCTTTCTCGCTCATTCATGATACTACTAGTTCCCTGTAGGGCTGGCAAGGGCACCGAACAAAATCAGTGATCGTCGCGTATTTCCTGTACAGAGAGAGAAAATGTAATTTACATCACGTGTTTGTTTTCTCTTACTTAAAACAATCTGTTCCTTTTTAAACTTTTTGCTCTCGACTTATTTGTTTAGTTGTTTTTTTTTAATTCATTCAACCTTTTTCCTTGTGTAATCCGCCTTTTTGTTTATTTTGTATTCGTTGTTAATTAAATTTGTGTTCTCAATCTTGCCCTACTTGTTTTTTTTCTTTCTTCTTGCACGTTGGCAATCATGAATTAAGTTCGCAAGAAGTGGGAGTTAGGCCATTGTTGCAGTCTGTCCAAGCTGACACGGGAGTTCATCTGAAAATACAGACTGAGTGAGCTGCCGGCCGTCGCGAGGCTCCAGTTTGCATGCGGCCAGTGATTGATGGCCATCTGTTTATCGCTTCTTTCTCGTCTTTTTTTTTTTAATCCTGAAGGAAGTTTTCAGAGGGTTTGTTGACTCATGTTATGCTCATTTCATATTTTGAGTCGTTTGAAGTGAGACTTGCGTATTCTGCATGTTATTCCGAAGCAGCCTGATTAAAAAGGTGGCGACGTGACCGTCTTATTGTTTTAAGGGGGTAACCTATTGAATTTTGGAAATTTTTTAATTTTACTTTCTCTACTACGTATAGTAAGTAGGGGAAGTATTGTATTCCACCTAAAAAATTCGATACCGTCATTTCACAGGAAATACATGTTTTGAGGTGCACTGAATGCTTATAAAGCATTTTTGGAAAAATGTCCGTGCGTGTCTGTTAACAACATAACTCAGAAACGAACAGTCGGATAAAAACCGAACTTGGTATTTAGGTTCAGTATCTTCCAGAGATGCGACACAAAGGTTTTCAAGAAAATCCCCCCAGCCCAGATTACACCTTACATGGAACATTTTTCGAAAATTTTAATTTTCTTAAAAATGGCTAACGATTTTGAATAAAACACCATAAGTTTAAGACATTCTTATGGCAAGTTAAATGTATATCTCGAATTTTCTGGGAATGTCTCCAAAAGCATTCTTCATTGTGAACGACATTTGCATAACTGGTAAACCATAAGAGATAGACAAATTTTACTGCACAAAAAATGTAGATCGCGTTAAAATACACAATTTATGTCATACATTTATTTTTTTTTTATTTTTTTTTTTGTTGAGTGAACCATTTTCGAGATATTGCTTGTTATTCCCTTAAATTTTTCAATACTTATACTTTTTCTCAAATGGGAATTCGTTATTCATTTTTTTTATTGTCCTGGTAATGCAAAGAATGGAATACTCCACATAGCAACCAGCTCTTAAAATATTTGACTATCGCTTAAAGTCTACCAATTCCCCTTGTAGCACCTACAAGAAAATTAGCAATAAGATTAACATGAAGCAATTGTAGAATAAGCGTTTGTAAAAATAGTTTTACAAGAGTAGAGAAAGTCATGTGAGTGTAACACTTCAGATTTTTTTTCCTCGCATCTTTCAGAGAAGTTGTTTTAATTTGTTACTTCTCAGAAGTTTAATATACGTTTATTCGGAAATAACTAATGCTAATTAGACAATTTAACAATATAACTTTCGAATGTATGGCCTATTTCCATATGATGATATTTTACAGTCTCAAAACTGTTATTTAATTAATACGGCTTTACGAAAGCCAAGACGACTTTGAGTATCTCATTACTTTTCAAAATCCTCTAGTAAATTGTACTGATTGACAAGGACGCTTTCCTGTACTCGATCACACAACTTGTCAAATTTAACGATTTGCCCTAGAATGTACGGCCGCGGAGTCCTTTTCACGACTTTGCGACAAACGAGGTGTTTTTACGGCTTTGTGTGCACATGACAAAGCATTAAATTCTATTGCTTTATATTGTAACTTAAGATTATATCCGAATGGTATACAGTGCTATGATAGACCATAGCTTATCTGTGTGTCTATCCTTCATCATGATCATGGTCTACCTTCACTGGGCTGTAAGAAAATGCATAGCTTGCGGATTTCTACCACTAGCGGGCGCGAACATTCAGTAATGGACGTGAACTCCCTCGTAATTTGTGTTCTATGGTTGCGGATATGTTTACCATTTTTTGTGACGGTTTTTGTTAATAGTTGATGTTATGAAGCATAAAATATGGACCAGAAATATGTGTATAACCTAGGAAATGGTGTTCCTTGGTTTGATACTTGTTTATTGTGGTACCAGGAATAATTTCAGTACTACCAGGCCTTCGAGGATTCTTATGAAACGGAATTTCTATTTATTTTACATGGGATTTTTGTGCATTCACTGACTAAACCTTTTACGCATTCCAAATTTTATGTCATCGCAAAATTATTACCTTTGCTGGACAAGGAAAGGTTTTTGGGTTTCACTTTCTGGAAAGTGTAAAGCATGTATGTAAGTAGTTTCCAAGCAGAGGAAGTATTGCGTATGTGGACCTATGCTTAGAGGAGACAAGACAAAGTGCATCTAGCATTTGGTCTCGGGTAGATTCAGTCTAATGAGCTGTTAGGAGAGGTCAGACCTCCTTTAACTCGAGCACAGCACCTTATGTAGATCTTAATAGGCCCTTTTTGCTTCCAACGTGATATTGGGATGAAGATCGGATGGGCGACGATGTGGGATATCAAGGACGATTCCAACAGCCGGCTAGCCATAGGTAACCTGGAGGTGCCGGGTGTAGACGAGACACTCAGAGGAAGAGCAAGTTTCAGTGCCCAGCCGCTACATACCAACCGCCGTCGCCTGGTCCTATAAGCCTGAAACATAAGAGATAAAGCAGGTGAAGGGGAACTAGGCAACATTCTCCTACTGACCCGGGAAACCACGGAGAAACCCATGGTCAGAGTATGTCCGACAGGAATCGAGCTCGGGACCGCTCTCGCTTACTCGGTCTCTAATGACTTGCATGAGAGATAATGGAGTGAATAGAGGGAATCCCCTCACCATTCTTGAGAAACAATGTAGGCTCTGTGAATGGGGAACGTAATTTCCAACAAATCAAGGAAAACGGTCGTTAGTTGAAGTTCGTAACCCTCGAATAAGAAAGAGTTTTTTTTTTAAGTTGGCATCACTAATTGCATACCATGCTCTGTGGACCATCGGTACGTGCGTTTCTTTAATCTGTGTCTTGCTCATTGATTCATTATCTGCCAACATACGTCTCTCTTTCTCTCCCTTTTAAAAATTCAAGAGTTGGCAGTCTTGATAGACAACGCTCCCCCCCTCTCACTCTCCCAGTGTTCAGATCTAAGGCAACCAATTTGTAGTCAAGTTTCATTAATTCTCTGTTAAGTTTTCTTTTTTTTTTTCGTCCATTCTCGTCATTTCTTTCATCCGCGCAGGCGCACAACTGTCCATTTTTCTTAGCAAAGCGTTTATTTTAGACCTTCTCCTTGGCTCCGAATTGTGAACTGTTTCTTCCCGTTCGCCAAAACAAAGGAAAAGCGAAACCCGTGTCATTTTTTCTTGCTGGCCTGGTGTAAAGGAAGTTGTCATAAGTGCAGGCAGGATTCTTGGCAACATGTAGGGCGGCGGTGTCAACTCAATTTTCGAAAGAAAGGAGGGGGAGTCTGAAGAAGAGATGCTTGTTATTTCTGTAAGTGTGCGCCATAATTACACCTGTCTTTCCTTGTTTCGTCCAGCCTCAGCTCCACTGAATTTAAACAAAAACTTACCTTATTCTTTTGTTAATACAGATAAACTTTCATTACAGTAGTAACATTTTGTCTATCTCTTGCGGTTTACCAGTTATACAAAAGTCATTCAGAATGAAGAGGATTTCACAGGCTGTTACCAGTAAATTCAAGATACCTATACATTTTATTTGTCATGTAAATATCTTTAATTTAGGGTATTTTAATAAAAATCCTTAGAGCCATTTTTTAGAAAATTGTAAATAAAAAATATTTCCATTTAAAAAAATCTGATGCGTTACACTCATATGACTTTCTCTACTCTTGTACAAACTATTTTTACAAACGCTTATTCTCCATATGCTTCATGTTAATCGAGATGTCGAGATGTTAATCTTATTGCTAATTTTCTTGTAGATGCAAGGGGAATATGGTAGGCTTTAAGCGATAGTCAAATGTTTTAAGAGCTGGTTGCTATGTGGAGTATTCCATTCTCTTTGCATGTCCAGGACAAAAAAAAATGAATAACGAATTTGAGAAAAAGTGTAAGTATTCGAAAATCCAAACACATAACAAGGAATATCTCGAAAATGATTCACTACAAAAAAGTATGAAAATTTGTGTATTTGAACGAGCTATGCAGTTTTTTGTAACGAGCTCTGCATTTTTTTTTATGCAGAACAATTTTGTGTATTTCTTACGGTTTACCAGTTATGCAAAAGCCATTCAGAATGAAGACTTTTGGGGACATTCCCAGAAAATTCAAGATATACATTTTATTTGTCATGAAAATATCTTAAATATGTGCTATTTTAATCAAAGTCGTTTGAGCCATTTTTGAGAAAATCAAAATTTTCCAAAAATGTTCCATGTAAACTGTAGTCTGAGGTGGGAAATTTTTCTTTAAAATCTTCGTGTCGGATCTTTGAAAGATACTCAACCTAAATACCAAATTTTGTATTTATCCGACTTTTCGTTTTTGAGTTATGCTGTTCACACACAGAGTGCTTTTTTTATTCAGGGGGCCTCAAAACCTGTATTTCTGGTGAAATCTCGGTATGGATTTCTTGGATTGAATTCTCCTACTTACTATTCGTAGTAGAGAAAGTAAAAATAGTTTGGACTGGGGGATTTTCTTGAAAATCTTATATCCAAGATTGATATTGGTTTGTCTTTTCGTTTTGGAGATATACTATTAGGAATTAGGTAGAAAAACAAACTTTTTGATGAATAATTTACACAGTGTGGACGTGAAAATATGTGATGGTGGGTAGAGAAAATGCTATGAGTTTATCATATTCAAGATTTTTGTTATACTCTCGTTGTGGTTCATAATTTTGATTTCATGGTTACACGTGTCATAAAAATCCATATTCAGATGAATTCAACAGCGCTACACTTAAGATCCTATGCCCACTTGGTGAGATATATCCGCCATACTTTCTTTCGTGTTTTCTACCTGCCATATTTTGGAGCAAGCCACGCCGTGTGGTATAATTTGGAACTAATACGCCGGGAGTACAATATGAAGTCGAAAATTTGAGTGTGACCAAGGTCCAGAGAGAGAGAGCAGCTGTTTAAACGTCCCTACCGTGACAACACGTGGCCAGGTTCCCCTAGTGACCGCACTACGAGAATTAATTAACAGTCCCCTCCGCCTCGCGGTCCCAAAACCAGACACAATATTATTTATTTGTTTAATGTATTGACAGCTTGCAGTAAAAATAAAAACATCACAGTGTACACAAAATCATGAAGAAACAATACATATTCTGGCAAAGTCAGCTAAACACCAGGCTCTTCCAAGGATATCTTGAATTTTCTGACAATAGCCTCCTCTTCATTTGGAAGGACTTTTGTATACTCCTGTTTAACTGGTAAGCGTTAAGTGATAGACGAAAACGTACTACACAACAAAATCTGATGTACTGAACTCTCACAACTTTCTCTACTCTTTTACAAACGCTTATTCCCCATATACTTCATGTTAATCGAGATGTTAAATCTTATTGCTAATTTTCTTGTAGATGCAAGGGGAATATGGTAGGTTTTAAGCGATAGTCAAATGTTTTAAGCGCTGGTTGCTATGTGGAGCATTCCATTCTCTTTGTATTACCAGGACAAAAAAAACAAACAACGAATTACCATTTGAGAAAAAGTATAGTATTGGAAAATTTAAATAAATAACAAGGAATATCTCGGAAATGGTACATTCCACAAAAAGTGTATGGGACATAAATTGTGTGTTTTAACGAGGTCTACATTTTTTTGTGTATTAAAAAAATTAATAAATATTCGATTTGTGTAAAATTTCTTGAAAATCTTCCTGTCGCGTGTTTGAAAGATACTAAATCTAAATACCAAGTTTGGTATTTATCTTCGTTTTTGACTTATGTTTTTCACACACAGGAAGCTTTTTCTGAAAGTGCTTCTTTTTTTTTACTCAGGGGCCTCAAAACATAAATTTCCGGTGAAATCTCGGTATCGAATTTTTGGGTGGAATACAATACTTCCACTACTTACTATACGTAGTAGAGAAAGTAAAAATGTAGATCTCTTAAAACACACAATTTATTTCAAATAACTTTTTTGTGGCATAAGCCATTTCTGAGATATCCGTTAGTAATGGTCCAAATTGTTCATTGCTTGGTCATTCTCTTAAACTCCTGTGAACATTCAGTTGTTTCTCGCGATGTCATGGAAACAGTATGGAATTTTAAGGCCAGCATATAGCGTCCAGTTGTTAAACATTTGACTATCGCTGTTCTCTTTGTATCTATAACGAAATGTGTAATGTAGCTGTTTCTGTAAAGGGTTTTCTCGATAGAAACAAAAGCTTTCGTAAGAATAGTTTTTATACCGATTAATAAATTATAGAGCCCAGAGAAAGTCATATGAATATAATACGTCAGATTTTTTGTCGTGGTCATGCAAAGGGCATGGGATTTCAAAGCCATCCTTTTTTTTTTAATATGACAATCGCTTTGGCTTATTGAATCCTCTTATGTCTACAACGTAATATTTAAATGTGTAATGGAAGTTTATCTCGATTAACAAGTAGGCTAAGGAGTGATTAGAGAAAGTCATGTGAATGTAACACACACAATCTTTTTTTCTTTTGTTTTGCAAGAGCTCGTTACTATCACTTGTGAATTTATGTGATAAACATCTGAACGTCGTTTCTACACGTCCTATATAGCTAAGAACGTATTTTTAATCGCTCTAAGGTAAAACTGTATCGGGGATGTAAGGAACACTTTTTAATGAATGATTAATATATAAGATATATGTGTGAATTTGTAATGGATAGAGATTCCAAAACTGAGTTTGAGAGTGAACAAGCCAGGTGTTGGTCGCCGATATTTGTGGCATTATAGGAGTGGGAATATTTCACTGTGTGGCGATACTGAGACACTAAGTAAGTAATATAGCGAATTTTTGAAAAGGACTTGATACGCTCTCGGCGCCTGTGAAGGATATGACAGAGAGATTGCAGCAATCAGGGCGCTCTAGTACTGAACTAATCGCGTTAAGGAGAGGGGCGAGAGGAGGAGGCGTGCTGAGAAGGAAATTTAGTTTTATTTAAAGTACTCTCTTCTCTTTCCTACTCTATAGTCCTCGGACTCCAGGGAGCTTCTCGTTGCTATGGTAACATGTCATCTTCATGCCCTCTTTAACTTGTGTGGTTTATATAGGGGGCTTTGGTTTTGTGAAACAATTGAATTGTAGGTTCTAAAATGTTGCTGTGAAATACACTCACTTTCAGAAGAACGCTAACCACTCAACATCAAATATCCTAGAACTTTGTTACTTTAACTTGTTTTGTATTTTACTATCTTTTGCATTCCCATACACGTGTACTAAATGTTTCTTGTTTTTTATTTTATTTATACGATAACATGTTTTGACGTACTGCATATTTAGCTTTAATATAAATGTAACATTTACATGTCACGTGGTTGAACGCAAGTGCTCGCTTGTATAATTATGCCTTCTAACAGCTCTGGCATTTCAAATTTAGGATCGTGATACCTTCCGGCTACAAATTATTTAATAATCACGATAATAAAAAGCTAATATGTTAGATTCACAAGGCTTTCTCTATGCTCTATCGTTTATTAATGGGTAGACAAATTATTCCTACGAAAGCTTTTTTTTTCCTTCCCTTTCTTCCTTCTACCTACTTCATTTTAATCGACATAAATCTTTACAGAAATAGCTACATTACACATTTCGTTATAGAGAACAGCGATAGTCAAATGTTTAACAACTGGACGCTATATGCTGCCTTAAAATTCATTACTGTTTCCATGACATCACGAGAAACAAGTGAATGTTGACAGGAGTTTAAAACAATGTCACAAAGTATTTAACTATTTGAAGCATTAATAACGGATATATTGGAAATGGCTTATGTGCTATAAAAACACAATTTCAAATATATTGTATGTTTTGAAGAGATCTACATTTTCTGTGCAGTACGTTTTCGTCTGTTGCTTCACGTTTACTATGTTCCTCCGTGGTGTAGTGGTTACCCTGCTAGCCTCTCGTTCCCGAGGGAGGGTGATGGACTTTTTCGGGCGTAAAAATCCTTAGCATGTCTTCCTTCGGAAGGGAAGTAAAGCCGGTGGTCCCGTGTCGTAGATTTACGGCACGTAAAAGAACCTCAAGCCTGATAAAGAGGTCTCTGAGCAAAATTACCGGTCTTTCACGCCCAGTATAGAACGGGACACTAACGATCATAACAGTTAGAACGTCCATAAATAAAACTCAATGTAATTTTTTTTAACGTTTACCAAGTTATACAAAATTCCTTCCGAATGGAGAGGTCTTCACAGGCTATTCCCAGAAAATTCAAGTTACGCATTCTATTTGTCATTAAATATTTTAATACATGACATTTTAATTAAAAATAGTCATTTTTAAGAAAAAAAGTTTCGAAAAATTTTGCATGTAAAGGGTAGTTTAGAGTGGGGGAGTTTCTTAAAAAAACCTTCGTGTCGCATGTTTGGAAGATACTGAACGTAAATAAACAAGTTTGGTGCTTATCCGACTTTTTGGTTGTTAATTATTCTGTTCAAAGACAGCGTTTTTCTAAAAATTATTTTTTTTTACTTTCTCTATCACGTACATAGTAGGTAGAAGATACTGCATTTCACCCAAAAATTCTATATTAAGATTTCTCCGGAAATACATGTTTTGAGGCCACCTGAAAAAATGTTTCTAGAAAATTGTCCGCGCGCGGGTGGTGTGCATGTGTCTGTGAAGAACATAATTCAAAAACGAAAAAAACCTGATAAATACCAAACTTGGTATTTAGGTTGATTATCTTCCAAAGATGCGACACGAAGATTTTCAAAACAAAGTCTACCACCACAATGTACCCTTTACATGGAACGTCCTTCGAAAATTTTTATTTTCTGAAAAAATGGTTCTAACGATTTTGATTAAAATACATGTATTAAGTATATTTAAATGACAAAATGTATATTTTGAATTTTCTAAGAATAGCCCATGAAGTCCTCTGCATTCGGAAGGAATTTCGTATAATGTTGTATAACTGGTAAACGCTAAGCGATAGACGAAAACGTACTACCAGAAAAATGTAATCTCTTTAAAACACTCAATTTATTTTAAAAAAATTTGTTTCATAAGCCATTATTATATATCCATTAGTAATGGTTGAAATTGTTCATTACTTGGCCATTCTCTTGAACTCCTGTAGTCACTCAGTTGTTTCTCGCGATGTCATGGAAACAGTATTGAATTTTAAGGCAGCATATAGCGTCCAGTTGTTAAACATTTGACTATCGCTGTTCTCTATAACGAAATGTGTAATGTAGCTGTTTCTGTAAAGGCTTATTTCGATTAAAATGTAGTAGATAGAAAAATAAGTTTTAGTAAGAATAGTTTATATACCCACTAATAAGCGATAAACGGCAGAGAAAGTCGTGTGAATGTAAAGCCCGATTTTTTTTAGTTAAATGAGAAAGTAAAACTACCTCAAAATAGAAAACGACCAAAATGTCCTTGAATATGTATTTTGATAAACTGGGGCCCTTGATAAGGATTTATGTACGCGTTATGATAGAAGTCTGCGCACTATAGCCCAGTAGCTCGCAGCTGTTCCACAGCGTAGATATATTTCAATTGAAGCTGTCTCAAGTGCATCATGGGACATCTTTTATTCTCTCTGCAGCTTAGTCATCTGGGCTTCCTCGTTCGCATCTCCTTTCCGATCGTCGCAATATTACGGAAAACTGTAGTCACGTGACTTTCTTAAAACTCGCATCAAATAAACTGTAGTCATAGAGAAATAAAATACTTTCCCTTTCGCTATAGTAACGAAAGAAAACAAAACAAGAATCAGAAACCTTCGGGAATCTTTCGTCAGATGGTGTACCAGGGCGACACTGAAATTGTTTCAGAAAATCAAACAATGAACGTATTGTTTGTCGAAATCCTCCCCTTTAACATCAATAATTTTTACAATGAAACCAGACCTTAAAGCAATGATGCCACTCTTCCTGAGACACTTCAGAAACAGGTTTTATAATGTTCCACTGCTTCATCTGATGACGAAAAAGTGATTCCACGCGTTTTATCTTTAGTTTTTGAAAAGAAAATCAATCACAAGATGCTAGGTCAGGGCTGTATGGTGGACGGTCCACGGTGCTCACCTTTAGGACATCCAGATACTCAGTTATTAGTTTTGCTATATGCGACGATACGTTGTCATGATGTAATGCTATGGTAGCAATATGGCACCTTTTAGAGAAGCTCGAACAGTGACAATATTTTCATCAGTAACAGCAATTTTTGGGCGTCCTTCACGAAATTCATCACTAAGAAAAAACTGATTTCTTTTGAATTCGCTGTACCAATTATAAATTGTTGCTTTAGATGGGGCTTCTTGCCAAATGAATTTCCAAGCCGATCTTGACATTGTTTATGCGTTAATGAACAATTTAAAACCGTAAAAAATGATAGCCCGGAAGTGTTCTGTAGTCAAATTCATTTATGAATGAACACAAAATATTTTAAATGGTGATAATTAACTAGTATTAGGGCAAATCGAACAAACACGGTAATTAACTCACAAAACATTAGAAAGTAGCTTTCAAATACAAACAAATTTTATTTGTTTATAAAAACATGGAATTCTAAAAATTGTCATCGCCCTCGTATATTTTATTCTGATGTCTAAGAGTTAAATAGGCAGGCAATAGACACTACAACAGGTTTAAAATAGTCACCACCAGTAATGACTAGCACTGGAATAGGCACAATGAGTTATTCGTTTAACACTTAGAAACATATTTTGACAAGACACAACAGCACCGAAATGTCTCACATATTAAATTTACTAAATTCTCTCAATGAAGTGTAAACATTATTTCTTTAAATTTCCACTCTTCAGTTACTATGTTAAATACTATTATCAGTTTTAAGTAATTTCTTTGCAATTATCGAATCTGTCATGTATTATTATTGTTAAACTGCCTATTGTTGCGTTTGCAGTGAAGTAAGTCTAAGGTCAGTACTGTGTTTTCGCCCACGTGGGAAGCATTAATGAACAAAGTGACGAATTAATACTACAATGAGTAAACCAACAGTTTTCTGTAGTTGACCATTTACTGTACTAAGTGGCCACTATTTTATTATTACACGAAACACCGCAACTGCTGACTGACGTTAGGAGTCGGTATTACAAACTTCCTCAGCCACGTTGTCAACAACGGCTCGGAGCGCGAAACAAGGTTAACATCAGGCAATATAACAAAAAGCCACACACCATGAAAATAGACGATTATAGACACCACAAAGTTAGTATATTTTACTGCAGTTAGTATGAAACATGTTTATATACACAAAGCCTTGATTCTAAACAAAGGAACAAAATAGGCAAATGTCGAGCTCCAGTCATGCCTAAGGCATTTTAATCAAAATCGTTCGAGTCTCTCTCCCATTTGATTAGGGAGGACCTGTAATCTTGACACCAAATACAACATTTCCTAAGGCTAAGTCATTTAGGCACTTAACTTTTTCCATGAATGTTAATCTGAGTTATAGGTTTTCTCAGAAAGACGTCACATTTATGGTATGTTAAGACGGTTTCTGCAAGCACAGGCATGATCGGGCAAGGTTCATTCTTTCCCAGGTTGTATCTGATGATGAAGTAGGCCTAGACAATGCAAGTGTTCCTATGAGACAATTCAAGCACAGGCATGATCGGGCAAGGTTCACTCTTTCCCAGGTTGTATCTGATGATGAAGTAGGCCTAGACAATGAAAGTGTTCCTATGAGACAATTCAAGCACAGGCATGATCGGGCAAGGTTCACTCTTTCCCAGGTTGTATCTGATGATGAAGTAGGCCTAGACAATGAAAGTGTTCCTATGAGACAATTCAAACCCCAGAAATTACATCATCACAAATCCTAAATGTGATTGGTAGGTACATATAATCGATTAGTATATAACTGTGTGGAAAAATCAAAGGGGAGAGACAAATTTTGTTTTCAACCGTGTAAAGAACCAGTACTGTTGATTGTTTTTAAAATGATTAATAATAGCAGTATTGGTGTGCATGTAAGTAATCTAAAATAGTACATTATACTTATCGTTTGTGTTGTTTCCTTCCTTATATTAAATAATACATAACTAGTTTAAGTAAAATGTAGTAAAAGAGTTTCAGCCCCATAAGAAACTGCACTTACTACGTCAGTCGTCTCCTTCTGAGGTTATATTGTAATACAGAATTAGCATAAAGAAACAAAGAAAAAACAAGAGAAGGAATCACACATAGGAGCAGATATCATCTCGTTGTTTTCTATCTAAATAGGTTTTTCATAAATAGAATGGGAATCGAGCGGTTTTGTATCGAACTGGCCGTGACTACAATAAAAACGGCTACCAGTTCATTAAAAGATAAGAGAGCTGGAGATAATATCTTGTCAGGAGAGTTAATATAAACCAAAGCAGCTCCGGGCCTCACTTGGCCTGGTTCCGCCTGCGTGCCTGCTTGACAAAACGTGCAGTAGTATTAACAGTCGCAATTTTTGAAAATGTGACGTGTTACAAATCACGAAATGTTTCTACTGGTCACTCCCTCATACTTTTGGACTTATTAATGTTCATTTATCTATTATCGTTATAAAATGGTTGGTTAGCTATTTCCAGTATCTAAAGGCATCTTTAACAAGTAAAACATTCCTTAATATTCTTGTTGTTAGGAAACGGCTAGTCGATCGTGTGTAAATCGAAGTAGGCTTTGGCCGGTACAAATGAAGTACAAGAATATTGTAGTTGGTTCTCTAAAATAATACATACAATACTGAAATTAGTTCGCGTTTTAACATTAATTTTAAGGAAACAAGAAGAGTAGCAGAAAGATGTATTAGAAATTAGAAGGAATTGTTACATCCGTCCTGGACTAACAATTCAAGTCATATAATTATAGCTTGTAATTAACTACCATCTACTTTCTCTATCACGTACATAGCAGGTAGAAGATTTTTTGATTCAGGGGGGCTCAAAACATGTAGGTTTTAACTCGCCCGTAGTTTTAAGAAATGAATGTTGAAAGGACTTTTAAAGAATAACCAAGTGATGAGCAACTCGAGCCATTAATATCTCGGAAATGGCTAATGATACAAAAAAGCTATTTGAAATAAATTGTGTATTTTAAAGAGATCTACATTTTTGTGTAGTATGTTTTCGTCTATCACTTAACGTTTACCAGTTATACAAAATTATACAAAATCTTTCCGAATGAAGAGGACTTCTAAGACTATTGCTAGAAAATTCAAGATATACGTGTATATATCTTTAATATACGGTATTTTATTAAAAAACCGATAGAGCATTTTTTAGAAAATCAAAATTTTCAAAACCTGTTCCATGTAAAGGGTGGTTTAGGATGGAGGATTTTCTCTAAAATCTTCGTGTCGCACCTTTGGGAGGCACTTAACATCGATACCAAGTTTGGTATTTATCCGACTTTTCGGTTTTGAGTTATGCTGTTCACAGACACACATACAGGCGTACCTTTTTCTAAAAATGCTTTAGGATTTAGGGGCCTCAAAACGTGTATTTCTGGTGAAATCTCGGTGTGGAATGCAATACCTTCTCTACCTCCTGCACTATGTGGAAGGGGAAGTAAAAATCGCTGTGTGTATTGTAATCTACTGCCTTAATCGGAGCAACAATAGTCGGTGTCTATTTCTAAACACTGGTTTGTTTGATCGTTTTGAAAACCACGAGACTGCATACGAAGAAACAGATCTGATCAGCGCAACAATGTAGATATGTTTGTAAGCGTGGAATTTAAAGAGGCGGATGTTTCCGTGGCGAATGCGCCTAGCGGCTGAAATTAGAATTACGAACACGTGTTGCAACAAGAAGCATGAAATGATATGTTTACTGCCGTCTGAGTTGGAATTGAATGCAACTTTGTACTCGCTGAGAAAACTCATAATTCTGCTTATCATGATTCTGCGGCTCTCAGTGAATTAGATTCATTCATGTTTAGCAAGGTCGATGTCCTGGACTCGACTTGGGGGCCTAGCCGCAATACACGTACCTTATTCACGGTGTTAGGCCTTTCAAGGTTTGTACCGGTCTCATAGATTTTCAATCAAAAAGTTGAATCCATATCATTTTCGGTCTGCCAACATTTCGTTCACCTCTCGGCTTATAATCCAATATGATCTCTGGTATGCGATGTTCTCTCCAGTTGTGTCTAAATTGCTTAAAAATGTCTAACTCATTTCTAATATCTTCATGTTTTCCTCTGTCCAAGAGTGGGCAGCCGGCCACACTCTGTTGTCTCTTGTGATCTTCTAGTTAAAAGCCACTCGCTACTATAGACTCTGTTAGTCTGACGTCAGAGCTAGCCGTTGCCATGGAGATTGCCATCTTGCTTTCCAAACAACATTGATTCCTACAGCGATTTGTGCAAGTCTTTCATATAACTAATAATATTTAGTGTAATTGCACTGCAATATATTAGTTTCAATTACTGTGGGCAGAGGCAAGGTGTTTCGAATAGCTGAAGCAGGGCCAAGAGTGTTTCTCTCGCATTGGTTGTGTGTTTTGTTCCTGACTGCAAACACTATAGTGAACTCCCTAGATAAGTCCCCCCCTTTTTGTAATCTGATAATTCAACCTGGCTGAAGTCTTTATACCTCCAATAGAATTTACTTGCACCACATTTGCTTACAGCTACAGTTATTTCTATTCATTTACATTTTTAAACAGTGTGCATTGCTAAACTTACATTTTAGTTATTGAGGTTAAGTTAGGTGTGCTTTAGTAGTAATATAACCAAAATAATCACTTGTGAAGAACCACCTGGTTTCACAGAGACTCTCGTTATACTTTGTCACGTTATGTACCACCCTTGGTTGTGTTCATTACAACTTGGGCAAACAATACACATGCACGCAAGAAAGCTATTTTTATTGTTTTCGTCAAAATTTGGCATTTACTCTACAAAAAACCAGCTCAAATTGTTATGTTTTTAATATATTTAAATACGTTAAGCGAAATTCCTCACCGGGCCACAAAATAAAGTTTCACCCTAAGGACATTTATCCCACACATATGCAATGTGAGGCTAGTTCGCTAAGGGCCCTACGTCTATGGGTACTAAAACATTTACATAATATTACTCATTTCCATTTGTAGGACAAAATGTATAAAAATATTCCTTAATTATGTTTATCTGGACATTGTAACAGTTATTCTTCATGCTGGCTTGAACCTGGCCTTTCAAATAGGAAATTCCTCCACCATATGTCACGGCTAAGACCTGATTAGATTTGACAGCACCTTCAGCTCGTCTTCAAATGTGCTATTATTTCACTCAGTTTCACAACCATATTATAGCGTAAGGCGGCTATATTTACCACTATAATTATTTAATAACTATCAGCACTAATAATAACCATTACACGGTGTAAGTATAACTGTATTCCTAGCAAGGGTATTTATCTAGGATTGATAAATAATTAATGCAGACTTTCCAAAATAACAACATTCTCCCAAAGCAGTAGACAAATATACAGCACAAACTGCATAGCAACCAGTTGTTTGGAAAGAAAGATATCCTCCTAGCAACGGCTGACGTCATCACTAATGCAGTCTATACAGTAATACAGGAACTGCCATCACTTTGTAAAACTTGAGTTTCCTTTCTAGTGTTTTTTAACGTTCCCTTAATTGTCCCACATATATAGAGTGGATCGGGGTAAGATGCCTATCGGGGGGAGATGCCTAAAGCTTGCAGTTTCGTCAGGTAGCCACAGATCGCGACACCAACCTGTACTGCATTCGCTCGCAGTAGTGTGAAGTGAAGGCAGATGTGTACGTCACTGTGTTAGCTGTTTTTGCGCTTTTAAACCAACAAATACAAGGTAAGAACTAAAACTGATGCATTGTTAATAGCGCATCATTATTTTCAAGTATGCACGAGCTTACAAATAAATTAGAAAAGACAAATGTTACACGCGTAGGGCATGGTGGATACCTTGTAGCGTATGTTGCTATTTGCAGTTGTTCCGTTGCGGCCATTTTGTGCCAGTCACGGAAAGTGGCATCTCACCCCGATCTTTGGGAGAGATGCCACTGTTTTCTCGGGGTAAGATGACCAATTTTACTCGCCACTTATGCGCCTTTTATTTTCTTAGGAAAATGCCTCGAACGTATGTTAGAACATCAAATAGGGGTCAGTGGTCTGAAGAATCTCTACAAATGGCTATGGAGCATGTAAGGACTGGTGGGATGAATTGTTTTAGAGCTTCCCGAGATTATGGTATCCATACAGAACTCTGAAACGACGTCTACTGAAGAACGATGTAAAGAAGCACACCATGGGTCCACAAAGTAAGTAGTAGTCTATTAATAATAATAATAATGTTTTCTCTGATTATGGAGAAAAGTGAGAATGGTTTCTAACTGGAATATTTTATTAAATAAAAATTTAACATTCAAAGACAAAGTTGTTCCACATTGTGTATGCATGAATTGCACTTTCCCAATTGTTTCAAACTTTTTTTTTCTCATTTATTAAAAAACAGCCATAATGTTTATATTATTATTAATTATTATTTATTATTATTTATAGGTAGTCTTGGTGAAGAGAACGAGAAGCAGTTGATGACTTACATAAGAAAGTTGCAGATGTGTGGATTTCCGCCAACTGGAGAAACTCTTCGCAGGCTGGTATTCCAGTTTGCGGAAAGAAATGGAATTCCACATCGATTTTGTAAAGAAAACGAAATGGCAGGTTGGGATTGGTTACAATGTTTTCTCAAACGTTACCCAACTCTAGCTACGAAAAAGCCACAAGGACTTTCTATTGACAGGGCTATGTCAATGAATAGGGAAGCAATTACAAAATATTTTTCTTTAGTTTTGGATGTATTAACAGCAAACGCTTTAGTGGATAAACCTGGGCACCTGTACAACATGGATGAAACCGGTTTTCAGATGAATCCCAGGCCAGACAAAGTGATAGCAGAAAAAGGTTCTCCAACTTTGTACCAAGTAACTTCTGGAGAAAAAGGAGAAACTATAACGGTTATCGCCTGCTGCAACGCTGAAGGCAACTTCATTCCTCCGGCATGCATCCTTAAAGGTAAAAGAAAGAAACCTGAATGGGAGGATGGACTTCCGAATGGTTCGACTGTATTTATGAATGAGAAATCGGGATATGTCAACTCTGATATATTCATGAGCTGGATGAGAGACCAGTTTATCCCCAGGAAACAACAAGGAAAAGTGGTTCTGTTTCTCGATGGCCATACCTCGCACTCTACCGATCCAGATATGTTAGATCTTGCTACAGAAAACGATGTGATCATGATTTGTTTACCTCCGCATTCAACACACTACCTTCAGCCTCTTGACAGGTGTGTCTTTAAATCCCTGAAACAAGGTTTTTACAGGGCTATGCGCAACTGGACATTGTCTCATCCCGGACGTAAAGTCTGTAGAGCACAGTTCCCGGTCTTTCTCACTGAAGCGTGGAAGAAAGCTGCAGTTCCATCCAATGCTCAATCTGGATTTGAAGCTTGTGGCTTGTACCCATACAACCCGGAGAGAATTCCAGAGGAGGCGTTCCACGTTTCTGATATGGTCTCTACTGCTGAGGCAGACAGAAATGGTCTAACCGACAACAACGAATGTGCTCGAGCTCCTCTCCTAGAGAAAGACAACGGCAACCTTGTAGCAGGGATTCAAAGTGAGCCGATGCCAGGAACATCATTTGAAAACATTTCTCCTGTGCCTATCTTGGATCCATTACGATCTAAGCGTAGGAAGAAAACAGCTGCAGTTCTCACAGAACAACATCGAATAGAAGATGCAAGGGCTCGACGAGAGCGAATTAAAAGCAAGAAATCTAGGATTAGGGAACCAGACAGTGAGAGTGACTATTGTGCTGAGTGTTCTCTGAGTTACTACGATAAGAATGGACCACAGGTAGAGTGGATTCAGTGCGTCATTTGCAATAAATGGTTGCATGAAACCTGCACAGAGGAAGAAAACGTGTGCAATAACTGCGCAAAAGAACTCTGATTCCATATGGAAGCTAAGATTTCATTTGTTTATTTTTATATACATTTTTACATTTATTTTGTGTTTTATTCTTTATAACCACATTAAATTTCCTTTCGAAATCATATATTTAGCTAAATTGTACCGTAAATGCACAAAACTAGTACTCGAATCCTGTTCCGATATAATTGCCATCTCACCCCGATGCTCGGGGTGAGATGCCTAAATTACACAGTTCATAAGAAAATTAAAAAACATATATCGTTACTAATAGTAGGGTACGGTAACTGGCCTATGTATAGAAGAAGCTCTTCAGTGAGCACTAGTTTAGTGCCGAATCTAATCTCCCAATTTTAACCTACCATTTGACCTTCCAAACCTTAAGTTAGGCATCTTCCCCCGATCTACTCTAGTTAAATTTGCTGAGTTTATTAAAAAGATCTTTTTTTAAAACAGATGTCGCAACCCAGGTAATTAAAACTGTTCACCTGTTTTATGGGCTCTCCATCCAGAATAATATTTGCTTTAAGGGTTTTAAATCTTTAAATGCTAAAACTTTGATTTTCTTGATTGATATATCAAAATTGTAATTTTTTATAAATACGGTTTAATCGATATAGAGCCTTCTGTAAACCATCCTGTGAGCCAAATATGATCATCCGCAAAAAGTAATGTGTCTAAAATGTGATCCCTTATTTTAAAATTTGTGTCTAAGCTTATTTATATATGGCGTCGTCATCTGATGTGATACATCCATCTACCTCTATCTTTATTAGTGCGTATACAAACTGTTGTTACTAAAACTTGTTTTTTTGTATATTGCATAAACCTTTACAGAAACAGCTACATTACACATTTCGTTATAGAGAACAGCGATAGTCAAATGTTTAACAACTGGACGCTATATGCTGGCCTTAAAATTCCATACTGTTTCCATGACATCAGCTCGGATATCTCAGGAATGGCTTATGTCCCAAAATAAATTATTTTAAATGAATTGTGTGTTTTAAAGAGATGTACATTTTTTGTGTTGTACGTTTTCGTCTATCGCAGTTATTCAAGATTATACAAAATTCCTTCCAATGAAGGGGACTTACAGGCTATTTCCAGATAAATCAGGATATACGTTTTATTTTCCATGTAAGTATGTTTAATATATGGTATTTTAATCAAAACCGTTAGTCATTTTTTAGAAAATAAAATTTTTGGAAAATGTTCCATGTAAAGTAGTTTGGGGTGGGGGACTTTCGTGAAAGATCTTCGTGTTTGAGTTACGTTTCAGACACACACGGACCTTTTTATACATGTTTTTATTCAGGGGCCTCAAAACGTGTATTTCTGTTGAAATCTCGGTATAGAATTTTTGGGTGGAATGCAATACTTTACGTACTGTGTAGATGCGCGGTAGAGAAGTAACAAGGGACGGCGAAAGAGGGCACCTCTGTATTACACCTCTATCAGTGATTTGTTTTTTTATTCTGCATTCCGTTTCTATTGTTACCTTGTTCTCTACATACAAAGCTACAACAATGTTGAGGTACATCTTTGGTTTCAACATGTTCCATGATTTATTCCTGTTAGCTAAATCGTGTTACAATTCGCCAAACAGCCGTTTGCTGTAAAGGTGAAATTGGAGTGAAAGTATTGGCACCACTGCGGAATGTTTGTGACAGATGAAAGTGATCACACATCATTACTGGATATATGCATTCTAAACTGGAATTTAAAACTTATCCGTCATTTGTTACAGCGTGTGGGTCAACGTTTGCATTCCAGCAGAAAAAATGAAGAAATTTGATGTGTTACATTCACATCATATTCTCTACTCACTCTTCTACAAGCTGTTCTTACAATATCCAGTTTACAGTTACACACATTTCGCTGTAGGATAGAGTAGGTAAAGCGATAGTCAAATGTGATAACTTTGAAATTCCACGACCACGAGAAAAAATAAAAATAACGACTTCCCATTTGAGAAAAGTCTATGTATTTGAAAATTCAAACCATTAACAAGTAGTATCTAGGAAATGGTTAACTCCACAAAAAATAAATGACATAAATTGTGTGGTTTAACGAGATACTTTTTTTGTGTAGTAAAATTTTGTCTATCTCTTACGGTTTACCAGTTATACAAAAGTCATTCAGAATGAAAAGGACTTCATAGCTATTATCAGAGAATTCAAGATATACATTGTATTTATTATAAAATCTGTTAAACACGTGGTACAATTTTAATAAAAAAGTTCGGGTGAACTACTATATACTGCCCCTACTTTTAAGTACACATGAAAGGAAAAATACGCAGTATTGGTCAGTTGTTACCTACAACCGTAAGATAATCTTGTTTTAGAACTGCTTTAAAACCTACCAAGTTGTGTAGTACAGTATATAACATTATTATTCGTACACATCAGGTTTTCAATAAAACTGAGTCATTTATACGTGCTTGATGAATCTAATTCAAACAAATTCCAATGAAAAAATGCATTTCAGAACTTACACCATTGCATGAAACAGCAATGTTAAAGAAAGAGCCCCCAATTTTATACAACTTTCCTATTCGTACAGTTGTTAAGAATGACCACTGCGTCATAAACAGCTTCAACATGCACGTGTTTCAAAGGTCGGTTAGGCTACTGCGGTCGCAGTTGTATACATTCTGTCACTAGCGATCGAAATGAGTAAGCAAAAGGAGCTTAGTTCTGATCTGAAGCAAGTAGTTATAAACTTGGCGCTTAGGGGGCATTCTCTCAGAAAAATAGGACAAAAAGTAAATAAACCGCATTCTACCATTCAGTACGTAGTCAAACAATCTATGGAGCAAGGTTCTACAAAGAATTTACCAAGAAAACCTAAAGAAAGTAGGCTGAATGCACGAGAGGAACATTACATTGTAAGCCGAATCCGAGAAAATCCAAAATTAAGTGTTCCTCAATTACAACCATTAGTAGAAAATGTATCTGGAAAGAAGATATCTGACCAAAGAGTTCGTCGTGTCTTATGGATACCACGGCCGAACACCAAGGAAGAAGCCTTATGTAAGTGCAGCAAACAGGAAGAAACGAGTTGCATTTGCTAAAGATCACATTCATAAGGATCAGAACTTTTGGAAGAGCGTGATATGGTCAGACGAGACTAAGATAAACCTCTTCGGGTCAGATGGAGAAAAGCAAATTCAGACAATGAGGGCCTGCGTGTCATCCAACGGTGTTGGTAATATACGATGTTTTGATGGCACTATGGAGAAGGATGTGTATTTTGACATTTTAAAGAACAATGTAAAGCAGAGTGCCGAGAAAATGGGCATGGCACCTGGTTATAGGTTTCAGCAGGATAATGATAGTAATTGGTTGATATGGAATGTACCCATAAAACATCCGAGTCCAAACTTGAATCCAATCGAGCATCTGTGGGAAATTCTGAAGAAACGAATCCGTAAAAGCAGAGCGAAGTCTAAACAAGAGCTTAAACGTGTTGTGGAAGAAGAATGGAATAAAATAGCCCAGAAGAATGCAAAAACTTGGTTACTTCTATGAAGAGAAGGTGTGAGGCAGTTATTAAGCCAAAGGCTATCCAATAAAATATTAGATTATCAGTGGTGTATTTGTTATTAAAATATTACTTCTAATGTACTAATAGAAAAGTTGTACAAATATGGTCATGTTTCTTTTACAATTTTATTTAATTTATTTTGTAACTTCATGCGTTAATCTTTAGTTAATTCCTAAAACAGCACGTGTTATATTGTTCAACATGTATGGAAAAAAATATTAATTTGACTGTCTTCTAACAAATATTAAAAGTATTTTCTTAGAAAATTGAAGTGTACGATTAAGAATGTTATATACTGTCTGCAGTTTTAAATATAGTAACCTTGAAAAATCTACATTAGATATTCTATATTTTCAAGAAAACAAATACAACAGAAAGTATGTCACCATCTGTAACTTATACAACGTTTAACACCATGCCTATTCAGCAGAATGCTGTAATATGTTTCTAACCTCAACCAGACCTGAAGTTGTTTATTTTAGTGCAAAGTCAGGATCTGTGTGGTCTGTCGTGGTAATTAAAACATCAAAATCAAAGCATGGTCAATAAATTACGCAGCAACACCAAATACAGTGTGCAGTTTCACGGACTTACCATAAACAAGGCGTGTAACCTCGTTTTATTCTCACAAAAACGGGAAAAAGATGACGTAACCGTTATGTTAACCTTATATGCCACGGAATAACAAACACAATGTACATCAATGAGTAAAATTGTTGGTATTGTTGATATCATTGTTACGTACTTTTGAAGTTTAGAGCAGCAAGAACGATATATATAGCTTTTGTACGTAATGCCTGTTTTATGTCGCAAAGAAAGTTCATTCATAGGACCCCAAGTCTAAGCTAAACAATTGGGAAATCATCATAACCTTGTGAAGAAGAAGAAGAAGAAAGAAGAAGAAGCACACTATGTTGCAATGAATAAACGGTTGTTTGAATTGTGATTTATTAAATAATGTACACTTCTGGTTAAGCCCAGAGTTGTCAGCAGTGGTTCATTAAATGAAACGTTTAAAGCCGACCAGAATCAAACCCAACAAAACCGTTATATTGACATCGCAGACACAAGAAGCTATTTCAAAAATTCAAGTTCCTATTTTACAATTTCCCAGATTTTATGTCCTCAAGAGCTCTGGTCTCCCATTCTCTTGGTTCTGTAATTCCTCCCCCCCCCCCGAGTTCCTTTTTTATCCAGCAGCTCTTTTGTGTTAACGGTTCTTTTTTTCCTCGTTCCTTCTTTTCTTCTTGTTCCAAGCAAAAGGAAGTCCTCTGTGTTTTTTTTACCCCCAAAACACTTGAAGAACCCTGGAAAGGGTAAATACAACTCTTTGTGGACTTAAAGGACAGAATATGAGAACGGAACGCTGCTGCACAGAAAATATATGACGCTTAAAAAAACTGAGATACGTGTGTGAAAATATGGAGTAATCCTTCCACACGTGGCTCATTGTTTCTGGTCGGTTCAGTGTATTACTTTGGCATTTGTGCAATACAACATATTATTCCCAGTTAATCGATTACTTTATTCTTGCGTAATATGCACTCTTTGAGGCAACTCCAGCTTACGTCACATTGGATGAAATAGTCACACACTTTGTGTTTACAAATTCTAGAAATTGTCGGACATGGTAATATTTTGCATAATTTACAGCTTTAAAAAATAGCTTCTTCGTGTCCAATGAATTCGCGATTGTATTAGTTTAAAAAATCTGATGTATTACACTCACATGACTTTCTCTACTCTTGTACAAACTATTTTTACAAACGCTTATTTTCCATATGCTTCATGTTAATCGAGATGTTAATCTTATTGCTAATTTTCTTGTAGGTGCAAGGGGAATATGGTAGCCTTTAAGCGATAGTCAAATGTTTTAAGAGCTGGTTGCTATGTGGAGTATTCCATTCACTTTGTATGTCCAGGACAAAAAAAAATTAATAACGAATTACCAATTGAGAAAAAGTATAAGTATTGAAAAATTTAAGGGAATAACAAGCAATATCTCGAAAATGGTTCACGCAACAAAAAAAATGTATATGACATAAATTGTGTATTTTAACGCGATCTACATTTTTTGTGTAGTAAAATTTTGTCTATCTCTTATGGTTTACCAGTTATGCAAAAGTCGTTCACAATAAAGAATACTTTTGGAGACATTCCCAGAAAATTCAAGATATACATTTCATTTGTCATGAAAATATCTTAAACATATATTTTAATCAAAATCGTTAGAGCCATTTTTGAGAAAAGTAAAATTTTCGAAAAGTGTTCCATGTAAAGGGTAATCTGGGGGGGGGGATTTTCTTGAAAACCTTCGTGTCGGATCTCTGGAAGATACTGAACTTAAATACCATGTTTGGTGTTTATCCGACTGTTCGTTTCTGAGTTTTGCTGTTCACAGACACACACACGGACATGTTT
This sequence comes from Deroplatys truncata, assembly GCA_030765065.1. Classification (NCBI taxonomy): domain Eukaryota; kingdom Metazoa; phylum Arthropoda; class Insecta; order Mantodea; family Mantidae; genus Deroplatys; species Deroplatys truncata. The sequence goes on from CM060983.1 coordinate 15,202,796, forward strand.
CCAAAAATGCGTTTTTTGGATTCAGGGGGTCTCAAAACATGTATTCCGGTGAAATCTCGGTATCGAATTTTTGGGTGGAATACAGTACTTCCCCTACTTACTCTACGTAGTAGAGAAAGTAAAAAAGGGCACATTTTATTTTTTGCGGGAGCTCTACTGATTTACATTGAAAGTGGGGAATCTTGTTAAAAATCCATCGGTAAAGGAATATTTGAACAGTTGAAGGGCGAAATATGTTTTTAATATCTGGAAAAGTTGTAATATTCGTTTCGAAAACCTCGTACAATTTTATGTAATTTCTCAACTATATTCGCTAAGTGAGTAAATATTTGTAACCACGGGCATTAATTGGATAAAAGTGAAGTAATTTGGTTAAATGTCCTCTATAGTTAGCAGGTTAACATGTTTAACTAATTTCGACTCTGGCGCATTTTTCAACAAATGAACATCTACTCGCAATGCCGATGCAGGAAACTTTATCGAAACCAAAACAGTGTTACATATTAACGGCATTGTATATAGTTTAAATATATAGAAATACAGCGAAGTACTTTAAATGAAAATATCTCGTGACCACTGCATTATACCGGACATATCAGTTGGCACTTCTGAATCGTTATAATGACACAATGTAAGCCAATCACAGCGTCTTTGTTGAATAGGATCCAAATCGCCATGCTGAGCTTAGGTGTTTAATTATTGTGGATGTTTGCAACAGGAAATCGGTTGTCGAACTCTTGCCTGGAAGGAAAGGGACCTGTGGAAGGGGAGTGCGCCTTTTTTCTGACCTGCACGATCCCTATAGAAATCTCACCCCTTGCTCGCATTGTAAGACGTCTTTTAGCAGGGTATTTTTTTAAAAGGCCGATGGCAGAATTCCTTTGATAGTGGGGCTTTACCTAGGAAGTGGGCGAAATTGTTAAGCAGTTTTTTTTAATATTAAACGTAGACGGGCTTTATAAGGGGATATGTACTTAGGATGGGGTGCAGAATAAAAACAACCCTTTGGGGCACCCTAACTATTTCTTCGGTTACAACCCTTTTGAAAGCGTTCCATATCTGAAACCCATATTTTGGGATTACTCTGTAGGAAGTGAAATTCAACGCGACCATTACGGAGGGAAAAAGGGGTGGGAAGAAAGACAGACATGTGGGAAAAGACCGAGGAATCCTATAGAAAACAGAGAACAAAAAATTGTCGAGGTCTGTGTGTTTTTAAGCCGCCAGCGCGTATATTATTTTTTTTATTTTATTTCCGGGTTGAATTTCACCCCTTTCTTGTATTTCCAAAAGATGACGAAGGAAAATAAAAGGAGGATCTTTGCCCCGGATGGGAAGGGTTCCATGCTCGGTGCATCAAGGTCGCATATCCAGCTCGAGGTTTGTTAAGGCCGTGATTACCGTCTTTGGTGACGTAAACATCATTGCATATTGTTTATGATCCATTTAACTAATTTGTAGGATTGCTTTCTTCCCCTTATGTGGAAGGAGGTGCTTGCAGCAGCAGGAGACTTCTATAATAAAGGTTCATTCAAAACAAGTAACATTCCATTTAATTGGACACTGTTTCGGTTGTTTATTTGTGTTCTGTTTGAATTTTGCAGAAAACTCTTGTTTACAATGTTGAAATATCTCATTATTTGACATGTATAGTAAATAAACCGCCTAAGGTCGCATTCGGGGTCCCGGTCACCAGGTATGCTGCAGTGGTTTTTTCATCCCCCGAATTTTCTGTCACTCCATCTCGTTCCGTTAATCATTTCATTCATTACTCACCCCATGGTGTCTTTCATAGTTGAAAGTGTCGGTGATGGTGTTTCGATGCAGCGTAGTACGGAAAAAGGATGCTCTCTGTGAAGTTTCTCCGGCCTTTAGCTGGTTGCTGAGGTATAAGAACAGCCTCTTGGGGTGGGGTCTGCGGTCTGTCTGTCCGACTGCCGGGAAATTGTAGGGACCCTGTCGTTGCTGAGCCGTCACTCCTGGTTCCGGCCGCCCGGTGTCTCCTATCACCTCATCCCTCCCTCGTGGGGCGTCGTTACTATATCCTCATCACTGGATCGCTACTTCAATCCTTTGTAATGTCATCAATTTACTGTAGAAAGAATCTTTTAAATGCAACTAAGGTGATGTGTCTGTAAAATTTGGCAACAAATTGTTGACTGTTTGTTTGTTTTGCATTTTTATTATACTTACAACTTGTACTTTCATGTTACACATTTTTTTCTTTAATATTAGCAATTTTAAAGCCACTGTGGATATTTAATTGGTGCTGCACGTTTTAGGTAAAGCACCGCGTTTATTTTCCTCCATTCCTTTCAGCATCTTTTCACCAATCAAAATGCTCCTTGTAGCACAGTTTATAACTTATTAGGTTAAAGTTTTCAGGTAGGCTTTAGTTAAAAACATTAATTAGTTTAGTTGAAATTATTGAAAAACTTTAATGCAATCTATACAATTTTTTCTGTTAAAATAATGAACATGGATGCCTACACAACAATTTGTTTATGTTTGTATAATAAGCTCAAATTAAAAGCTTGGGAGCGAAATGATCAACCGTAGAGCTCATAGATGATTTCATATTAATTATCACTAAATTAACAAACGTCTGGCATAGCTGTTAAAATTTTGTGTGCACTACATGTTTTATGTTCTGAGCATATGGTAAAATAGCCAAAGCAATCACAAGAAAACCCATTGTCTTAAGGGCAGAGTAAAAGTCCCATCCCGCCAAGATTAAATCCACGAAGTTCATGACCCATTATCTCAGAAACTATGTAACATATCAGACTGAAATTTAAACATGATGTACATGTATGACTTCTAAGTTCACTGGTCTACTTATTTATTTACAAATAAGATCCCAATGAGCACACTGCTCTACGTAGGGACTGTTCTTTACAACTGAGACGGTAAGCAAGTTACAACCAAGAATAAATGCACATAAAAGGAGTCACAAGTAAAGAAAGAAGGGGAAAAATTACGTGTATATATGTTTATACATAAGTTTGTTTATTAAGAAAGATAGAAAATTTTTTCTGTTTTATAACACCTTTTGATTAAAATTAATAAGCAACAATTACTTTCTCAACTACGTATAGTAAGTAGGAGAAGTATTGCATTCCACCCAAAAATTCAATACCAAGATTTCAGCGGAAATATTTGTTTTGAGGTGCCCTGAATCCAAGTAAAGCATTGTTGGAAACATGTCCGTCTGTGTGTGTCTGTGAACATCAGCACTCAAAAACGAAAAGTCAGATAAATACCAGCTTGGTATAAGAGTTTAGTATCTTCCAAAGATGCGACACGAAGATTTTCAAGAAAAACCCCACCCCAAACTGCCCTTTACATGGAACATTTTTCGAAAATTTTTATTTTCTCAAAACTGCCTCTAACGATTTTGATTAAAATGAGATGTTTAAGATGTTTTCATGGCAAATGAAATGTATATGTTGAATTTTCTGGAAATGTCACCAAAAGCCCTCTTCATTCTGAATGACTTTTGCATAGCTGGCAAACCGTAAGATAGACAAAATTTTACCTCACAAAAAATGTAAATCTCGTTGAAACGCACGACTTATGTCACATGCATTTTTTTGTTGAGTGAACCATTTCCGAGGTATTCCTTGTTATTTGTTTGAATTTTCCAATACTTATACTTTTTCTCAAGTGGGAATTCCTTATTCGTTTTTATATGTCCTGGACATACAAAGAGAATGGAATGCGCCACATAGCAACCAGCTCTTAAAACACTTGACTATCGCTTAAAGCCTACCATATTCCCCTTGCTAGCAATAAGATTAACATGAAGTAGATGCAGAATAAGCGTTTGTAAAAATACTTTGTACAAGAGTAGAGAAAGTCATGTAAGTGTAACACAGATTTTTTTCTATAAAAATAACCAACCACCTTATTAAAACTATAGTAGATCCATAAGAGCACTTCGAGGTTATTTTTATCATTCCCATTTAATTTAATTTAGCTTTGTTCAATAATTTGTTAGAAAACGAGTCATTTTTATCATAAAAAGCTGTTCAAACCAAAAGTAGAGAAAACAAACTCGTTTTCGCATATGTATATAAAAAATGAAGCCGCAATGCTGCTATACTTAGCAGTAGTACCAATTTTTAGAGCAGAACTTCCATTAAAAGATCGACTAAAGTTTACCTCTTTATTCCAAAGTGTGTAGGTCTGATGTTTTTTCTTCTGTCAAGTCGTGCAGAAGTCACAGTACAAAATAACAAACTACTAAATATGTCATTTATTTTTGGCAATTTTTCGCCAGTTAGTCTCCCCATAGGGCAGGGTATTTTGGTAGCTAATCATTTGTATTTTGAAAGTATACGATCCTGAAAAGCATGTTTGTGAAACTTCACAGAATATCGCAAACGAAAACAAAAATAGTTTTTTCAGGTTTAAATTTTCTTCGATTCAGTGAACATATATTCGCAGCATTTTGTTGTTATATTGTTTTAACGATGTGTGCAAATGTCTTCCTGGTAAACCAATTAATAAACTATGTATGGCATTTTAGAAAACGCCACTTGGAAGTTTCTCGCGACCGCCCGGCCAGCCAATCCTAAAGCAGTGAAACTGCCATGATGAGGGAAGTCATCAAACAATACTGAGTGAGTGCAGCGTTTCCGGAAAAGTAAAGAAGTGGGGAGCGCACTAAAATAATTCACACGAGAAACAAAAAGCCTTTACTCATTTGGTAGGACGAAAGTTTCGAATTACGTGGCACCGACCTCAGTTCTAGAGTGGCTCAAGGAACACAACATGCACTTGATTCAGGACAATACACACCTTTGTGAGAGTGAGAACATCTTTCTATAAGTGAAAAATTCACATGATTTTATCTCCTATCGTTTATTAGTGGCTATACAAATTATTCTCTGTAAGTTATTCTTTTGTCTACATTATAATCGAGATATACATTTCCTTATAGATACAAAGAGAACAGCGATAGTCAAATGTTTAACAACTGGACGCTATATGCTGGTCTTAAAATTCCATACTGTTTCCATGACATCGCGAGAAACAACTGAACATCGACGGGACTTGAAAAAATGACAAAAGTTCAATACTTCGAACCGTTAATAACGGATATCTCGGAAGTGGCTGATGTAAAAAAAAAAAACATTCTGAATTGTTACACACACATGACTTTCTCTACTCTTGTACAAGCTATTTTTGCAAACGCTTATTCTTCATATGCTTCATGTTAATCGAGATGTTAATCTTATTGCTAATTTTCTTATAGATGCAAGGGGAATATGGTAGGCTTTAAGCGATAGTCAAATGTTTTAAGAGCTGGTTGCTATGTGGAGTATTCCATTCTCTTTGCAGTACCAGGACAAAAAAAAATGAATAACGAATTCCCATTTGAGAAAAAGTATAAGTATTCGAAATTTTAAGGAAATAACAAGCAATATCTTGAAAATGGTTCACTCAACAAAACAAATGTATATGACATAAGTTGTGTATTTTAACGCGATCTACATTTGTTGTGTAGTAAAATTTTGTCTATCTCTTATGGTTTACCAGTTATGCAAAAGCCGTTTACAATGAAGAATACTTTTGGAGACATACCTAGAAAATTCGAGATATACAATTCATTTGCCATAAAAATCTCTTAAACTTATGGTATTTTATTCAAAATCGTTAGAGCCATTTTTGAGAAAATTAAAATTTTCGAAAAATGTTCCATGTAAAGGGTAATCTGGGGTAGGGAGATTTTCTTGAAAACCTTCGTGTCGCATCTCTGGAAGATACTGAACCTAAATACCAAGTTTGGTTTTTATGCGACTGTTCATTTCTGAGTTATGCTGTTCACAGACACACAGACACACACGGACATGTTTCCAAAAATGCTTTATATACATTCCGTGCACCTCAAAACATGTATTTCCGGTGAAATCTCGGTGTCGAATTTTTGGGTGGAATACAATACTTCCCCTACTTACTGTACGTAGTAGAGAAAGTAAAAAGGTATTTGAAATAAATTGTGCGTTTTAACGAGATGTACATTTTTTGTGTAGTACGTTTTCATCTATCGCTTAACATTTACCAGTTATACAAATTTTCTTCCGAAAGAAGTCGGCTTCACTGGCTATTCCCAAAAAATTAAGAAATACATTTTATTTTTCGTGCAAGTGTTATTAATTTAGATATATGGTATTTAAATCAAAAGCGTTAGATCTATTTTTGAGAAAATGATATTAAAATAACTAATTCTTTTTTCGATGTAAAGGGTAGCTTGGCTTTGGGGGATTTTATTGAAGATCTGAAGTGCTGCATCTTTGAAATACAGTGAACTTAAGTACCAAGTTTGGTATTTATCCGACCTTTCTTTCTTTTTTAGTTATGTTGTTCACAAACACACTTTTTTTTCAAGGAGTCTTAAAAGTATATTTTCGGTGAAATTTCGTTATCGAAGTTTTGGGTGCAGTATAGGACATGAAAGTTTCGCGGACCACAGTTTATGAATTTAGTAATTCAGTTCTTGTTGTTGTGGTGTGGCAGTCCATTACAGCTCCTCAGCAGGGTTCCCAGAGCTGGCTGCACAAAGGGGTCATTAAATCAACATGGCGGCCTCACATAATAAACCATAGCTTAATTACGCTTCACATGTAAAATAGATGCTTCTTTTGAGAAAAAGAGGGAAAACCGGTCCGAGAAAATCGGCGAATCAATCACACTGGAGTAACCCTTTTGTGGAGACTAGTGGGAAAGTAATTCCCTTAAACCGACCGACTCTGGTCTGCGGTGAGTAAGTGGTTAAACCACACGACTGCTGCTGGTACATCACCAGCGCGGGTGTCTAAACTCGGAAACTTTTCACAAGACAAACGACGAGCACTGCTCAACCTTTTATTTGTCATGCAATGTCGAATCTATACTTGTGTTATAAACAGAAAATGTGTGTGTAGGGTAATCCCAAAAATCACTCAACCGATTTTGATAATTCGTTTAACATTGAAAAACCCAGTTCTTCCAAATACTGACAGGCTGTTTCCGAAAAAATAAAAAACGAGGGATTGTGGTTTTCTTCGACATATTCACGCCACAAATTTCATACATTCGGATTATGGTAGAAACTGACAAAAATGAAAATCTGATGTCTTACATTCACATGACTTTCTCTATAGATTATTAGTGTGTGTAGAAATTATTCTTACGAAAGGTATTTTTCCTGTCTACTACATTTAATCCAAATAAACCTTAACAGAAACAGCTACATTACACATTTCGTTATAGATACAAAGAGAACAGTGATAGTCAAATGTTTAACAACTGGACGCTATATGCTGGCCTTAAAATTCCATACTGTTTACATTACATCGTGAGAAACAACTGAAAATGGGCGGGATTTGAAAAGAATAATTCGAACTACTAATAATGGATATATCGGAAATGGCTGATGCCATAAAAAAGTTACTTGAAATAAATGGCGTGACTTTAAGAGATCTACATTTTTTGTATAGTACGTTTATCGTCTATCGCTTAAAGTTTACAAGGTTATACAAAATTCCTTCCGAAAGAAGAGGACTTCACAGACTATTCCCAGAAAATTCAAGATATGCATTTTATTTGTCAGGTAAATATCTTTAATATATACAATTTTAATAAAAATCGTTAGCCATTTATTTTAGAAAATGAAGCATTTTGAAAAATCTGCCATGTAAAGGGTAGTTTGGGGTGGGGGGATTTTCTTGGAAATCTTCGTGTCGCATCTTTGGAAGGTACTGAATTTACTACAAAGTTTTATGTTTATCCGACTTTTTTCGTTTTTCAGTTATGTTGTTAATCCACACATGGGTCTCAAAACATATATTTCCGGTGAAATTTCGGTATGGAATTTTTGGATGGAATGTAATGCCTTCTCTACCTAATATGTACGTGGTAGAGAAAGTAATAAACTACCCTTACATTCAATCCCATCTTCAACCCCTAACATACATATCAATTTTATTCATCTGTCTAGATAAAACTGTGTATTCTTATACTATAGGATCCAACGAAAATTGTAAGCTACCTTACAGCTCAAAACTACCACTACCATATTTTTAACTGCTTTTGTAAAAATTCGCACTTTTTAAACCACATAGTTACGCACAATTACACAATGGGAGTTGGCAAAAATCATAGGTTACGTTACAACTTTCAAAAACCATCTAGTCCTTATTTCGAATTATATAGCACTCTAAATTTTTAAAAGATATTTTTGCTTTATGTTCCACCCCTTATAGATAAAACTATACTGCGGAGTATAGGACTTGGCGAACACATAGTATACCATACAACCTCAAAAAACGCCCATAATCAACCCCATATTTACAAATTGTCACTATTTGACCAGTCCGAACAATACTGGACGCTTACACTGGGTTGAAACCCGGTCCAGACCGATGGTTTTTAAGTTTGCTTAAGAGCGTCAGCCCCATGCCAGTAGATTTACTAGCATGTAAAACAACTCCTGCGGGACGAAATTCCGACGGCGCTGATATGATCCTGGCAATTGACAGCGCCGTTAGCAAACAAAATGTTTATGTACAAGTGCAAATTACAGACTAGTTAGGACTTAGGAAAATCAGTCCTTATTTTCAACCCCGTACCTGTAGAATGTACCAATGCAATGCGCGGGAAAGACAGCCAGTATTTTATATACACATCTATTTCAGTGTATGCAACGTAAGCCAGCCAAACTGTTTGGATTTTAAGTTTAACCCAAACGCGCGATGTTCATACTGTAAATACCATACACACATTACACCTTCCGGTCTCTCTTGAATGCAGATATCCATGGCCGATGTTCATTTTATTGATTCTGGTGACAAATGACGTCAGCTTTATTAAATAAAATGGCTGGTCGAAACCGTTTCACCACATTTACAGAATGTTCTATAGAATTAAGAATATCCTCCAGCTAATGCTATAAGCTAATTTTGTATTATAATAGGTAGCGGGTTTGTAACCACTAACATATCTAGAATATGTAGGCATCTATGTTGTCAAAATTGTTAATGTATGCCCCCATGCATTAAAATATATATGTATATATTCATGTAATCTGGAGCTGTAAACGAATTTACGCTTAATCCTGAAAGTACGGACTAAATGTGGCATACCAATCGAAAGTTCTCGGTCTCTATAATGTCGTAAAAATGTTAAACTCTAAAATTACTTCGTTAATTACTAAAAATATTTGTAAAATACGCGTCGATTTTACAACAATTGGCGATTATAAGTTCATTGCCACCTATATTTGTTGCGATCAAATAGAATTCGTTATCACCGTATAGGTAACCATGATACCAAACCCAGACTGTGCCATAAGTGCAGAATTGAATATGCGTTTAAAACTAAATTATTTTGTTCTGTTCGTTTTGTAATGTCAATTCTACAACAATTGGCTGTTTTTAGCGCATAGCCACCTACATTTGTTGCAATCAAACAGAAGCATTGGTATGCATGTCGCCAAATGTTTATCCGTTAAAAAGAAGACTGTGGTACAAGCGTAAAACTAAATCATTTTGTTCTGATAGTTTTGTTATATTGGTTTACTTTTTTAATCTTGAAGGTCCGGACTAAGAGTAATCGACGTTGCTCAGTGTCTAAACTGTGGCAAAAATATTAAATTCTAACTGATATGTTGATCACAGCGTTGGTAAGCATGCTACCAATCCGATAAAAGAAGACGGTGCCACAAACATAAAATCTGATGTGTTACACTCACATGACTTTCTCCACTCTTGTACAAATTATTTTTACAAGCTTTTATTCTCCATCTATTTCACATTAATCAAGATAATCATTTGCAGAAACGATCTTTTCACATGCAAAGCGAATTACATTTTACACATAGCGACCAGTTCTAAAAATATTTGACTATCGCTTAAGGCGTGCTATGTTCCCCTTGTTTTGTATTTACAAGGGCAGTATCGAAATACAGTAGCCTTTAAGCACATACATATCTCTTAATAGCTGGTTGCTAGGTGCAGCACCATTCTCTTTCCCACAGATTAATACTCTTTGTATATCCAAGACAAAAAAATGAATAACGAATTCCCATTTGAGAAAATAAGTATTGAAAACCTTAAGGGAATAACAAGCAATATCCTGAAAATGGTTCACTCAAAAGGAAAAAAAAAAGTATATGACATAAATTGTGTATTTTAACGCGATGTACATTTTTTGTGTAGTAAAATGTTGTCTATCTCTTATGGTTTACCAGTTATGCAAAAGTCGTTCACAATGAAGAATACTTTAGGAGACATTCCCAGAAAATTCAAGATATACATTTCATTTGTCATGAAAATATCTTAAACGTATGCTATTTAAATCAAAACCATTAGAGCCATTTTTGAGAACATAAAAATTTTCGAAAAATGTTCCATGTAAAAGGTAATCTGGGGTGGGGGGATTTTCTTTAAAACCTGCGTGTCGCATCTCTGGAAGATACTGAACCTAAATACCAAGTTTGGTGTTTATCCGACTGTTCGTTTCTGAGTTATGCTGTTCACGGACATGTTTCCAAAAATGCTTTTTTTGGATTCAGGGGGTCTCAAAACATGTATTTCCGGTGAAATCTCGGTATCGAATTTTTGGGTGGAATGCAATACTTCCCCTACTTACTATACGTAGTAGAGAAAGTAAAAAATGTTATATTATTGTGTTCTGTTCGTTGTGTTCCATTGGTTTGTTTGAATCCTCGTTTTGGACGTCCAAGGCGCCGTGATGCATTGCTAAGGGATTCAACAACAAGAGCCAGGAATCGAATGAGGATACAAAATATTTATGAAAGAGATGTAAGTCTATTAGGCCGTAACAGTATTGAAAATGAAAATTCTGTCGCAGAGTTCAGTGTAGCTCTGCAAAATGAAATATGCAACCATTGTGAAGCAAGACATTTTAAAAATGAAATTGTGAATGGACATTTCAAATCATGATTTGCTTAATTTTCCGCAGCCACAGATGAACACTAACCTTGCAGATGTAATGTTAAATGATGCTAACTTCATGAAACATGTAAGAGAGACTACAATAACGCAATGGTATTTGCTCATTGACTGTATCACGTAACAATGGGCTACTTATAAATACTAGGTATGTTCTGAAACGTAAACAAGTCCAGTGTTGTGCAAAATAAATTTAAATGAACTTATCCTACCATTTAAGCGCATTACATTCGCTAACCAACCCTCGTTTATTACTCCGGGTTTCAAATTTGAGGTGTGCATCAGATTCGCGTAAATATGGTATAATTTTGTTCTGTTCAATGTTTCATACTGGGTTACGTTTTTGTGTATATTTTGTTGTGTCATCGTTTAGGACGACCACGGCGGCGTGGTATAATGCTAAGGGATTATACAACAACAAGATCCAGAATACCAATTGGGATACTAATTCGTGAAAGAGATCCTTAAGCCGCAACACTGTTCAAAATGAAAACTCTATTGCAGAGTGGAAATTTACTCACAATATTGTGTTTTAAGTTATGTTTAATGAAGCATATGAACATTCTTGATAAATACATTTCTACTTTCAATAATTAGTCCTTAATTCGCAGCTAAAGCTGCAATTAGCCACTAGTGATATGCTTTGACAATGGCAATGTGCGTTCTTACCTACGCATCATTCCAGTCGTAATTTGTCTGCCGTTTTATTTTCTCCAAATGCTCAGGTTTAAGTTAACACAAGTTTGTTTCCACGTCTACAGATATTTACTAACTCTAGGGAAATATCTTTCAGGAAGCACTACATTTTCACCTAGATATTTATCCACAGATCCAAAACTTTGCCAGGATTCCTCTCTAAAACACTGCACAATTTTCCTGCATACTTTAGAGCAGCACTCTTCAAGTTTACTCCGAACGCCCATAGTAATAACTTTATTAATTTGTGACCAATGTGTTTAAATATCAGTTTTAAAATACGTGTGTCTTATGCTCGATGCATGGAAAACTGATAAAATATGCAGTTATATGCATTGTAAACTCGACATACAAGAACACGAAATATATTACAAAGTTAAAACAAACTAAATATGTATTTTAATTTAAATCCAATGTCCAATTATTATTAGAACCAATGATAAATTACGATCGACACAAAATTCATGATCTTTTAACCCAGAGAAATCTGTTGTGTTACAGTTACATGACTTTCCCTGCCCTCTGTCATTTATTAATCGGTATGAAAACTATTCTTACGAAAGATTATTTTTCTATCGAGATAAACCTTTACAGAAATAGCTACATTACACATCTCCTTATGCATGCAAAGGAAATAGCGATAGTCAAATGTTTAAGAACCGGATGCAATATGCAGGCCTCACTCTTTCCGTGCAATCGCGAGAAACAACTGAATGTCGATGACGAAGAGTATTGAACAATTCGAACCATTAGTAACGGAAAACTCGAAATGGCGTATGCCACAAGAAAAAAAGTGATTTGAAGTAAATTGTGTGTTTTATACTTTTTTGTGTAGTATGCTTTCGCCTATCACTTAACGTTTAGCAGTTGCACAAGATTATACAAAATTCCTTCCGAATGAAGAGGACTTCACAGTCTATTCCAGAAAATTCAAGATATAATATATTCATTTGTCATGTAAATATCTTTAATATACGACATTTTAATAAAATCTTTGGAACCACTGTTTTAGAAAATAAACAATTTAGAAAAATGTTCCATGTAAAGGGTAGTTTGGTGTGGGGGATCTTCTTGAAAACCTTCGGAAGATACTGAACACAAATACGAAGTTTGAGGTTTATCCGACTTTTCGTTTGTAGTTATACTGTTGATACACACGCGCGCGCCGATATTTTTCAACAAATATTATGTGTTACATTGACATGGCTTTCTCTACCCTCTAGCGATTATTACTGGGTGTATATATTATTCTTATGAAAGTTTATTTTCCTGTTTTCTTAATTTGAATTCAGTTAAAACTTTACGGAAATGTCTGCAGTACAGATTTCTTTATAATAGATGTAAAGGGAATACTGATAGTCATGTGTTTAAGAACTGATCGACAAGGTTTTAAAAGAACGACAACGTATTGAACAATTCAAACCATTAATAACAGATATCTCGGAAACGGCTTATGCCACAAAAAAGGTTATTTGAAATAAATTGTATCTATGTATCTACATTTTTTGTGTAGTACGTTTTGGTCTATCACTTAACGTTTACCAGTTATACAAGATTATACAAAATTTCTTTGAATGAAGAGGACTTCGCAGGCTATTCTCAGAAAATTCAAGATATACATTTTATTTGTTATTTAAATAACTTAAATATATGGTGTTTTAATCAAAATCGTTAGCAATTTTTTAGAAAATTAAAAAAAAGCTCGAAAAGTGTTCCATGTAAAGGGTAGTTGGGATGGGGATTTTTTTTGAAAATCTTCGTGTCGCATCTTTGGAAGATACTGAACTTAAATACCAAGTTTGGTGTTTATCCAACTTTTCGTTTTTGAGTTCTACTGTTCTCTTTCTCTCTCGCACACGGACCTTTATCTAAAAATCTTTTTTGGTTTTCAGGGAGCTACAAAACATATTTCCTATGAAATCTCGGTATCGAAGTTTTGGGTGAAATGCAATACTTTCTCTGCCTATTGTGTTAGAGAAAGTAAAAACATGGGTTTAGAGGAATGCAATGTTGGGGGCGGGAGGTAGTGTGAGCAGAGGTAAAAACCCATTAAAATCTGTAGTACTTTCTTAACGCTGCTCTGCATCCTGATGTAGGGGAGAACTGAATCTGATATTTAGTTGCGATAAAAAACAAAACTACATACCAGGTCATTTGTACAGATTCTAAACACACTTTAACATGTGATAGCTGCCGTTGTTATTGAGTTACAGCATTCAGCAACGGGTAGAAATTGTGAAAATTTATTATCAAAATGTTCCCCAAATCTTCCGCGTATTGCGTGAAGTTTACCGTATGCATAATCGTCCCTGCGAGAGAACGATTCGGCGTTTGATCGATAAATTTGAAAGAAGTGGTTCTGTCAGCGATCAAAGAACGCCTGTACGTAATCGACGTAAGCGCTCCAATGAAAACATAGGCGCCGTTCGTGAGAGTGTACGCGAGAACGGAAACAAATCAATTGCTCGTCGAGCGCAAGAATTGGGGCTTTCGCCGACCACAACATGGCGAATTCTGCATCTGGACTTGAAGTTTCACGCTTACAAAATGGTGTTAACTCAAGAACTAAAGTCCAACGACCATAGGTTGCGCCGTGTATTCGCTGACTGGGCAATGGAGCAATTGGAAGCTCACCCGGATTTTTGTCGAAAAATCATCTTCAGCGACGAAGCCCACTTTTGGATGGATGGTTGTGTTACCAAACAAAATTGCCGCTATTGGAGCATATTCAGGAACGACCACTTCATCCCCAAAAGGTTACTGTGTGGTGTGAATTTTGGAATGGTGGAATCATTGGTCCATATTTTTCCCAAGATGAAGATGGAGAAGCTCTAACTTTCAATGGAGAAAGATACCGGGCTCTTATAAGGGACTATTTTTGACCTCAATTGGATGGTATGGATCTCAGAAACATCTGGTTCCAGCAAGATGGTGCCACATGTCATACTGCTCTCGAAACAATCGATCTTTTGAAGGAGAAGTTCAGAGGTTTCATCATTTCCCGTGGTGGTGATGATGTTAACTGTCCCCGAGGTCATGTGATTTAACGCCGTTGGATTACTTCTTGTGGGGTTATGTTAAATCTCGAGTTTATGTCAACAGCCAGAAACAGTAAATGATCTTATGAATAACATCACGCGTGTTATTCGTGAAGTTGGATCTAATTTACGTTCTTGTGTCATTGAAAATTGGGTCAACCGTATACGCGCAACCCAACGAAGTCGCGGCGGTCACTTAACTGATGTTCTCTTCCACACGTAATGATATTAATTATGTTCCAAAATAAAAAAAAAATAAACCTCTATCATTTATAGAACGTGTTTTATTTAAGTTCAAAGATAGGACACTCTTGATTAAGGATCCTATACATACCACGTCATTTATACAGATTCTAAACACATACAAATTTTCTCTGTATATAATGCTACTGAACCAACATTTGAGACAGGACGTACAACTTGCAAGATATTTTTGTGAGGTAACTACAGAACGTAGTGTAAATAAAATAATAAGAAATTAAGTCTGAGTGTGTGCGAGGTGCAAATGACAGTTGGTTTAAGGGGGAGGCAGTTTTTCTCGTATTTCGACACAGATTAGAAGTGCCTACCTCGTTCCCTGTCTGGAAGGGAGTGGGAACGAACGGGGTAGGATTATCTTCCCATTTCGCCTTTGTAGCAGATTTGTTTAAAAACATACCTATCCCTTCCCGCAGCTGAAACGTATGTACATAATCCTGGATTATTATTCCAATATATAAAAAGCTTTAACGTCGTACCGTTTGTCAAAATTGTATTCCATGCCCCAGTTAGGGTATACGATGCAGCGAGTTTTGGAATTTAAAACAACAATAAGAAAGGAAGCAACCGTACAATAAATCAGGTTTAAGTCGCGGCAGGCTTGTTATATACATTTCCATTCCAAAGTTACAGGAGGCCTTGAAAGGATAGATTTCAGTAGACCTACACGGAATAAAAATTACATTCTCATGAATTCTGCTTTTATGAAACCTAAGATGAAAAGTGAGGGAGGGACGGATGGTGTGAGTGGGTGTGCCTTTTTTTTTATCCCTTGGTAAAACGAAACCATCGCGTTTTGGTAAAGGATAGTCTTTATAAAAGGCAGAATAAAGAATTATCATTGTATCCAACTCCGGAGAGAGATGAAGAAAGAAATAAAAGGATTTGAGGTGCCTGAATTCTAAAAGGGATAGCTTAGAGTCCTTTTTTTTCCCTTTCTTTCTAAAAAATCTTTTCGTTTCTGTTTCTTTTCTGTGAAAAAGAGGTGTACTAATAATAATTCTTTAGAAAACTGGTTTCGCTCCTTCAAGGTTACTGCCTTTCTTCTTTGAAGTTTACTTGCTGCTGCCACATTTCACCGTTTGTAAAGAAGGTTTTTGTGATGTTGGACCTGGTTGTCATGGATCTCGTGATCAAGTGCAGCCCCATGGTTTGTGTGCTTGGGTTCGAACTCTGACACGGTGCGCCATGCCGTTCTACTGCATGACATTAACAATAACAATCTATATTAACAGAACATTTATGTGGGGGGGATCTCAAAAACCACTCAACCGATTCTCATAATGTATTCACAATTGAAGCGCCCAATTCGTTCTGACGGACATGGGGCTGGCTATAAATCACCTAATTTCATTTCATAAATTACTAACACATTAAGAAGGATTTACAAAGCCCTTCCACTTCAGTACGTATACGTTGGAGTTGGGGGAGGGGGACCATGCTTACGAACAAGGCCTTGACTTTGCCATGGAGTAGAAATTAGTTGTTGTTACTCCACAAAATAGGTATAAATAGTTGCTTTGCTCTGCAGAGTATAAAAACAGAAGCCGGTTACATTTTATTGCAAGGAATATACACAGATGGCTATGATGTAACACTCCAGCAAACAGAAGGCAGAGTATAAAAAGCGACAATCGATTCTGTGTTATACTTACGTATTTCCAGTGGCGTCTCAGACAGCTCTGAAAATGTGAAATAGCATTTACTGCTTAATGGTTATGATAACGAACAAATTTATACAATTACAGCGATGATGATGATGATGATAATAATAATAATAATAATAATAATACATAATACATAAATTGTCTAACGAAAGAAAGAGTTGTTTTGAGGATTGTTATTGTTTTGTACATTAGATTGGATTGGATTCTGTGAGTTCACTAGCAGCCACAAAGCCTTGTGAACACAGAACATGTCAAGGAAATGCACAAAAATTACATATAAACAAAAATATTACACAGAATATAGAAAATTTGAAATAAAATAGATACTATATGCGTGTCAAGGAAATGTACAACATAGTTACATATATACATAGATATTACATATAATACAGAACATTTAAAATAAAATAAAGACATATTATATACAAAATGAAACAAATCAGATGTAATTTTGTACAAAATCGAATACCTCCCTACCGTTATAAGTTAACATATTTATAGACAAGAAGAGTTATTTTAATTTTTACTAGGCTTGTAGCTTTTGTTGGTCTCATCATTTTGTTCTATTTGATTTGTAATGCATAGCATTTACTGTCAGTTCTTAATATACATACATTTAAATAGCTTCATTAATTCTATAGTAGGCATCAAATATAACTAGCAATTGTCATTAATATTTACTAATACTATATATGTATTATTATCATCAGGATAAGTCAGTTTAGAGCAATAACGTCTCTATTTGCATTCTTTCGTCAGCCAAATATTAGTACCACTAATTTACTAGCTCTCACCAAGTCTCATTTTCTGTAGTAGAAAAACAGCATAGCTTCTTTTAAAATGCCTTGTCCCTCCATATAGTACACACAAAAATTAAACAACTCGCCAGGCACACTACAAAATCAACTCTACATAAAAAATCTGATGTGTTACACTCACATGACTTTCTCTACTCTTGTACAATCTATTTTTACAAACGCCTATTCTCCATATGCTTTATGTTAATCGAGATATCGAGATGTCAATCTTATTGCTAATTTTCTTGTAGATGCAAGGGGAATATGGTAGCTTTTAAGCGATGGTCAAATATTTTAACGCTGGTTGCTATGCGGCGCATTCCATTCTCTTTGCAAGTCCAGGACATAAAAAAATGAATAACGAATTTGAGAAAAAGTATAAGTATTGGAAAATTTAAGGGAATAACAAGCAATATCTCGAAAACGGTTCACTCAACAAAAGAAATGTATATGACATAAGTTGTGTATTTTAACGAGATCTACATTGTTTGTGTAGTAAAATTTTGTCTATCCCTTATGGTTTACCAGTTATGCAAAAGTCGTTCACAATGAAGAATACTTTTGGTGACATTCCCAGAAAATTCGAGATATACATTTCATTTCTCATGACATTATCTTAAACATATGATATTTTAATCAAAATCGTTAGAGCCATTTTTGAGAAAATTAAAATTTTCGAAAAATGTTCCATGTAAAGGGTAGTCTGGGGTGGGGGCATTTTCTTGAAAACCTTCGTGTCGCATCTCTGGAAGATGCTGAACCTAAATACCAAGTTTGGTGTTTATCCGACTGTTCGTTTTTGAGTTATGCTGTTCACAGACACACACACACACACACACACACAGACACACACACGGACATGTTTCCAAAAATGCTTTTTTTGGATTCAGGAGGTCTCAAAACATGTATTTCCGGTGAAATCTCGGTATCGAATTTTTGGGTGGAATGCAATACTTCCCCTACTTACTATACGTAGTAGAGAAAGTAAAAAAAACCCGATTCCATAAATTTCTTAAAAGTTTATAGATCCTACCCGCATACGGAATAATGTGCAAGTAAAATTATATAAAGACACGTGACGCTGCTCTGTAGGTACACGTAAAACAGAAAAAAAAACTACACTGCAGCATGGCTAACTATCTGTTTATAAAGAAAAATCATAATATATATAAAATAAGCTTTTCTATTCGTATAACTATAGCATATACTGGCATCAGATCTAAATTTCGCTGTACGGTGAATGAATTTATATAGCTGTTCAGTATCAAGTGAGATTTGTGTCAAATGAAAAGCGAACTGGGGTTCCCAACTTCCCGCCCCTGCACTCTCGCATTTCTGTAGTAGGCTGCCATCACCTAGTGGCATTGACGTAAACTTGTTGCTGAGAGATGGATGGTAAGGGCTAGTGCAGGTCTTTAAGCGTGCACGACCGTATGTATAGGGTAGTTAAATTATATTCGAACCCACTCGCGACGTTTCTCTATTGCGCGAGACAGCCGGCAGTCGCCGGAGAAATTACACCAGCAGAGGCGGACTGAAATCCTTACCTTATAATAGATTCTGGAAATGTTGACCTTCTGCTCTCAAACAGGCAGCATATCTCGTGTGAATGTTCTTGCTCACTTTCCTTAGCTCAGCAGCAGGAATTCTTGTAATTTCTTGCAAAAATTTTTTCTCTAAGTTTCTGTGTGTGCGAGGATTGGAACGTCTTTTAAAAAACCACATAAATAAAAATCACAACTCGTTAGGTCAGGAGAACGAGGAGGCCACAAATCAACACTAATTATTGTGTCATCAGACACCTCTCTTATTGCATCATTCTGCAACAGCACATACGGCTGCCCAATCATTACATGCAATAAGAGAGGTGTTTGATGACAGAATAATTAGTGTTGATTTGTGGCCCCCTCGTTCTCCTGACCTAACGAGTTGTGATTTTTATTTATGGGGTTCTTTAAAAGTCAAAGTGTATCGTTCCAATCCTCACGCAGTACAGGAACTTAAGAGAAAACATTGTGCAAGAAATCATAAGAATTCCTGCTGCTGAGCTTCGGAGAGTGAGCGAGAATATTTACACGAGATATGCTGCCTGTTTGAGAGCAGGTCAACATTTCCAGCATCTATTATAAGATAAGGATTTTAGTCCGCCTCTGCCGGCGTAATTTCCCCGGCGACTGCCGGCTGTCTCGCGCAATAGAGAGAGGTCGCGAGTAGGTTCGAATATAATTTAACTACGCTATATTTACTAGCTTCACCTCTATTTCGTTATATATGTTAAGGGGTTCTGCATTATGTTAAAACGTAACTATGTAGTTTTAATGTTATTAAATAACAAAGAGAAAGTTTGAAGGTTTAAAATTTCTCCCGCTGTAATCTAAAAAATGACTCGCCCATTCCGACCGATAATTGTTCGCCACCAAAGCTGCTGTATAGGCTATGCAGCGTTTCCAGAACATGGAGGACTCTCGTGGGGAGGTTAGGAAGTCAGACGTTTCGCCATGTTTCTTCCGTTACGAAATTACATTAGTTATTCGAATTTAAAAAAGCTAACTCTGCAATGTTGGATAAGCCAGAAAATAATTGTTGGTGTTACGCTCAAACTCGACGCCATTTCGGTCAGCTTCAGACGTGTTGATTGTTTCTTGTATAAACATAGCAACCAACGTTCAAGAACGTATTGTATAAACACGTTTAAATCATCACGAAAATGAAAACAAACGTATGATAAATCTGCAGATTAATTGCTTTCACATAAATTAGAACTATGAAAAACGAGTATAAGGAAATTGAGGAAAGAATGGGCATGCGTAGCTACTCCGTCAGCTTCCTTTATTATGAGTCTCTCTCCTTGTTTCTGGGAATTATGTTCAGTGTAATTTAGACAAGACAGTTGCATGTGGGACCTTGGATTTAAAGCCATTCTTGTATAGTATATTCAAGTATCACGTTGTTTATTAATACCAGCAATCGTATTTCATGCGACTGTTCCACGACTACCGGAACACCATTTCATGTTTGTTGAAATTCCAGACGTACATCTGCGTGCATATTTGAGAGGTTTATTTGTCTTAAAACGCCGTTGATGAAATATGTTCGCCAGAGGCGTAACACAAAGATGACAAAGGAGTCATTTGTATTCCAATAGGTGGCATGTCGGTCTTTTTTTCCGCTTTATCATACGATCTCTCGAGTTGCGCAATGTGTGAAGAATGCCTTCTTGGTCTCTGAACATTATAAATAAAATTGCTACGTCACTTTCACAGAAGGTCATGTGCTGCTATAACGAAATTGAAGCTGCTTTTATGGTTCGTAAACTTCCACGTAAAAGTCTACATTATTGTACCTTTTAGATGTGATCACGTTCTTGGTATCGTCGATTCTCGCGAACTGCGAGATTGGGGATGATAAAAGTACCTGCATCTTGTAACACCATATTCACGAGTATTCCTTGAAGTTGCTAAAGATTAACAGTCAGAATATGTTAAAAATTAAAATGCTTATGTCGAAGTTATAATGTTCCATCTGTATGCCGCCTTTAAATATTAAGGCAATAAGGAGGCTTTGGTTATTAAACAGTAATGGCGTTCACTCGTATACAGTTGGTAATTGTTGAGTTTTGCATTCCTTTACAAATTTTCCTCACTTCCGGTTGAAAAATGGCGTAATTTGGAGTGATGTGGATTTGGAAAGAAAGGAAGTAGAAAAAGGGGATGGTATAGCTTTATTTGGATATCGAAATTAATAAAGCACAGGATGAGCCAAAAAACTACGAACCGCCTGTGCGGTGTTTTTCCTGTCCGCGTCCTCGGCGCTCGTTGGCGTCTGCCGCTATCATAGAAAGACGCAGATGAAACCATTCAACATTTTTAAAACTACTTTACCAACTTTAGGAAAGGAGATGCTGAAATATACCACCCTCGTTGTCCATACATTTTTGGCACCTCTGTAGGAATCTATCCATCACTCGCCGTAGTTCAGGTTGAGAAATTTCCTGGCAAATATTTTGTTTTAATTCTTCCAGGGTGTGTGGGTTTGTCTTGTACACTTTGTTTTAAGTTACCCCGGAGGGGTATTTTATGAACAATATTACCGGCTACGCGGTGTTTTTCCAATGGGCGTGTGGAAACACGATAAAACCATCGCACTGCTGCTATAAACAAAGTCACGCTGTTGTGGTTTTGCTGTGCAGCGTGAAGTGCAGTTTTGAGTTGACGGTGATGTGGTATAGTTCAGTTATTACGAGTTATTTATTATTTTGTCCTGTACTTGGTCACAAAGTATATTATGGCTCAGTATATGTTTTCTACTGCACAGCGTATATTTATTTATGATTCGTATGTGTTAACTCGGTCAGCTCGCCAAGTAAAAGTACGATTTCCAGGTGTAAAAGTTCCAGGCCGTACAACAATCCATGAACTTTACAGGAAGTGCTCGGGCTAAGAAATCTAAAAGACGTACGGTTCTTACCGAAGAAACATTAGACGACATCCGTCATCGTTTGGAAAATTCCCTCCCCAAATTCCATGATGGATAGTTTCCTAAAGAGGTGTCAAAAATGTAAGGACAACGACGGTGGCCAGTTTCAGCATCTCCTTTCATAAAGTTGGTAAGTAAAGCCTTTAAAACTAGTTTTAAAAATGTTGTATGGTTTCATCCGCGCCTTTCTATGATAGCGGCAGACGGCAACGAAGGCCGAGGACGCGGACAGGAAAATCACCGGCGCGGCGGTTCGGAGTCTTTTGTCTCACCCTGTAGTACTCGATGCAAACACACGAATGCTGTTTCGTGAGTTAGAATATACATTTTAAGCCGTCCCGAATTTGCTCAACCAAAGTTGTACTGTTGCAGGGTTACATCGGGTGTCCCCAGTGAGAGATGTCAGCAGCAGCACCAAGGGAACTGTTCCTATTGACTACTCCCGATACGTGAAGAGGTTTGGAAGTGCTCTCGACTGTGGCAGCACTTACTGCAAGGATCTGAACTACAGGTGGGTTATAATCTGAGACAACACGTCTTAACGGCTTGGAACGGGTGTGGTTTTCTCCAAAAAGTAAGTCCCATCAAACTTCAACAATGTTTTCCTTGTCATTGGCCTCTATTTATAACGAAACATGAAAATGCTTACTAATTTTGATGGTCATATAAAGTTTGCTGTGCCTCATGTAGAAGTTCCGGTGTATGTACACCCTTAGGAGGGGCCCCCCGCAACCGGTGCAGAGCAGCGCACGTAGGCCACGTGGGTCTTTGTGCTTCTACCGTGGCCCCTTGAGAGGTTTGGATGAGCGGGAGACGTGCGAAAGAATGGATGGGGTCCCTAACGCTTCCAGTTCGAATGCATCCCGACGCCCCTGACCCGAAGGGCACCCGGAGGCGGCACCTAGCTGAGCAGTCCATCGACTCTAGGAAGCGCACCCCCACCGCGCTGATTTTATACCTCAGAGATTAGAGTTAATTATAAACAAAGTGCAGAAACTTGTAGAGTAGAAAGACATGTTGCGGTTAGGAGCGTGGGGTCGCAGATGCAGTATAATAACAGGAACATAATTGAAATATAACTCGCCTGCTGTCTCAACCAATGTTACTGGTACACATCGAGAAACTAGCGCGCTCTGTGTTTTGTTTACAGTCGGAGTTAATGTTGTCGCATGTAGCGCAGTAAAAAGGCTTCTGTGACTCTTGTTCCTAAGCTCAAAATGCTTATCATAGTTAGAAATGTCCCGTTATTATGAAGTGGCTGGAGTGACCGATGACAACACAAATTATCTTTTATGGAGAAAGAAACGCTTTAATCGGCGCTCATCCCGAGAAAATGTAGAAGGTGTGTGTGTTGCAGGGAGCACTTCCACTGCCTGGACTGCAACTCGAGGGTGTTCGTCAAGAAGGAGGAGATGATCAGGCACTTCAAGTGGCACAAGAAGCGAGACGAGTCCTTGCAGCATGGCTTCATGAGGTACTCGCCCATGGACGACTGTTCTGACAGGTACCGGGGGTGCAGCCACAACCGGAAACAGACACACTATCACTGCATCAAGGTGAGATTGTGTTTATCTCCTGCCTCTCTTTCTGCTTCTCCTCCCCATCATCCTCGTGCTCCTCTTCCTTCTGCTCCTCCCCTTCTTCACCTTCTCCTCCTCCTTCCTCTTGCTCCTTCTGCTCATCATCCTGCTTCTTCTCATTCTTCTTCTGCTTCTCCTCTCCATTATCCTCCTGCCCCTTCTGCTTCTCATTCATCTTCTCATCCCTCTCCTCTTCCTCTGCTCCTCCCCTTCTCCTCCTCCTCTTGCCTTTGTTGCTCCTTCTCCTCCCCATCATCCTCCTGCTCCCTCTCATTCTTCTTCTGCTTCTCATTCATCTTCTCATCCCTCTCCTCTTCCTTCTGCTCCTTTCCCTTCCTCTGCTTCTCCCCTTCTCCTCCTCCTGCCTCTGTTGCTCCTCCTCCCCATCATCCTCCTGCTCCCTCTCATTCTTCTTCTGCTTCTCATTCATCTTCTCATCCCTCTCCTCTTCCTTCTGCTCCTTTCCCTTCCTCTGCTCCTCCCCTTCTTCTGCTCCTCCCCTTCTCCTCCTCCTGCCTCTCTTGCTCCTTCTGCTGCTCATCATCCTGCTTCTCATTCTTCTTCTGTTTCTCCTCCCCATCATCCTCCTCTTGCTCCTCATTCGTCTTCTTGTCCCTCTCCTTTTTCTTCTTCTTCTCCTGCCCCTTCTCTTGCTCATTCTTCTTCTGTTGCTCTTCCTCCTCCTGCTTCTCATTCATCTTCTGTTTCTTCTCCTTCCTGCCATCCTCCTCCTGCTGCTTCTCCTGATTCTTCTTCTCATCTTTCACCTTTATCTTCTCCTTGTTCTCCTCCACCACATGTTTCTCATTGTAATACTAATTTTCATCTTCATGTACTTGTTTTATATCACAATTTTCATAGTATTACTTTATCATTTTTATTTTCTCTACTACTTACCTATAGTAGGCAGAGGAAGTATTATTTTCTACCCAAAAATACAGAAACTTCACAGCAAATACATGTTTTGAAAGCCCTGAACAAAACAACTTTTTTTAAGAAAAAGGTCAGATAGAGAGGGGAGGGAGAGAGAAAATTTGGTGTCTGAGTTCAGTATCTTCCAAAGATGCAGCATGACTTTCAAGAAACTCTCTCCACCCCAATTTACATGCAGCAAATTTTTTTTATTTTCACAATAATGACCCTTAACAATTTTGATTAAAATACCATATATTTAAAATGTTAACATGAAAAATGAAATTTTCTTTGAATATCCTCTGAAGTCCGAATGACTTTTGCATAGTTGATAAGGGATACACAAAATCTTACTACACACAAAACTGTAGATCTCATTAAAACATAGAATTTGTTTAAAATAAATGTTAGATCACAGGTTGTGTTGGCAAAAGCAGAGATTACAGAGTGTGCTGTAGTGGTGCCATGTTTGCAGGATGGCTGTGACAAGGTGTACATCAGCACATCAGATGTGCAGATGCATGCCAACTACCATCGCAAGGACTCTGCCATCATCCAGGAAGGTTTCCAGAGGTTCCGTGCCACAGAGGAGTGTGGGGCTGCGTACTGCTCTTTCTTTGGTCAGCGCACGACACACTTCCACTGTCGCAGGGACAACTGCAAGTACACCTTCAAGAACAAGGCTGATATGGGTAAGACTGCTTCTTAATTCATAGGAGATCAAGGAACATTTTCGCATTTTTAAAAATATCTTTTGGGTACAAAGCTAATGAGCTGTAGAGTGATGGTTCTTAGTTGAAAAATCTTTTAATCCAAAAAAATAGAGTAAAGTTTTCTGTCAAAACATGAATACATTATAAATGTGTTTCTTGTTGCTGTATTATTAAGTCATTTATTTCATTATAATACAATATTGTATAAAAAGCTAATTATTTGTTTAGAATGTGTATACAGCTATAAAAAAATTGAGTTTTATTTATGGACACTCTTTAACTACTATGGTCCTTAGCATGCCATTCTATATTGGGTGTGAAAGATGGTAATTTTGCTCAGAGGCGTCTTTATCAGGCTTGAGGTTCTTTTACATGCCATAAATCTACAACATGTACAGCTATGTACCTTGTTTTATCATAAATACTGACACTAAACTTAATCCCTTATCACTTGATTGACGAAACTACGCAGTGGCTTCTGAAATTTTTTAAATAAGCATCCTTCCTCAGTATTACCTATCGACAATCACCATTTATCTTTGTTTCAAGATGAAATGGTCTGTGAAAGAGAATCATATAGCTGTAATAGCGTTACATAAGTGTCAGAAGGACCTGAAGGTGATTTTCAATTTGTTAGAACCACTAGGAATTTCACTCAGATTTATCAGACCATTAAAACATTTGACCATCTTTCTAGTGTTGATGATAAACCAAGATTGGTCATCTTCGCTCGGTTCAAACTCCGGAAATAATAAAGAAACTTTGGGAATGTGTGAGAAGGAATCCTGTTGGAAAACAAGAAATAATGGTGCAGCAGCTTCAACTGTCAAGAATGAGTGTCTGTAGGCTGTTAAATCAAGACCTAGGACCTTGGGCTTACCGCTGATGTATGGAACAAATACTCAACACTCTTTTTAAGACGATTAGACTAGAGAGATCATAACCTCCTTAGATGGCACACCAAAAATCAACATCGAGAATCCTTTTTTCAGACAAAGTTTTATAATAGAGTAGGTTTGTATGCTCAGAGTCATGAACAACAATCTCGCCAGGTTGCTCCTTGGGTTCTATGTGGCCATCATCCAGCAACAGTGATGGGAGTCTCGTACAAAGGAGCTATCAATGTTAATTTCTGCATAAAGAGGGCCAGGACCATTGCCAATGCGTATGTAGAGGAAATCTCTTAACCAGGCAATGTTCGCCGGTGATCACTGGACCTTCCAATAGGACAACACTCTGGCTCATAAAGCTCAGAAGACTCAGCAGTGGCTCTAGCACAACATTCCAGATTTCACCAGCCAGGTGGATTGGCCATCGTCAGTCCAGTTAACTGTGGGACTTTTTGAGACCAAGATTAGCTCTTCAAGTCGCAGCAATCTTGGAAGTCTAAAAACATCCCTGAGGTGAGCAATGGCAGATGTGGCCAAAAATGTCATATCAGCTGCTATAGATGACTGGTCAAGGCTGAAGGTGGACATTTTGAGTGAAATGATAGTGCAAAGTGTTTATCATAACCTGCTCTATTAAATGGTATATAAAAACTTTCAAAAATGTTTTCATTTAACCCTGAAACTATTCCTTAAAGCTGTGAAAGAACTTATGATATGACCAAGTATATTCAAAGTGGGAATGCAGCAATAATCCATGACTACCAAACATTTGACAGTTGTCCCACCTGTAATTTTCTCTATTGCTTACTGATGATAAGTAGAGGAAGTATTATGTTCCACCCAAATGTTCAATACCGAGATTTCACCAGAAATACACATTTTGAAAGACTGTAAATGAAAAAAAAAATAAATAATGCATTTTTTAGAGAAAGGCCTCCATGTGTGTGTCTGTTTGTTCAGCGTCTTCCAAACATATGATACAAAGATTTTTCCAGAAATCCTCACACCCCAAAATATCCTTTACGTGGAAAAAGTTTTGTTATTTCTCATAAAAATGGCTTAATGACTTTGATTAAAGTACCATATGTTTAAGATATTTTTTACATGGCAAATAAAATGTGTTTTTTGAAATTTTCTGGGAATAGTCTGTGAAGTCCTCTTCATTCTGAATGACTTGTACAACTGGTAAACCATAAGAGATAGACGAAACAAAATCTTAATGTACAAAAAATGGAGATGATGTTAAAGCACATAATTTATAATAAATAAAATTAACTGCTTCGGAGATATGCTTTGTTGTTGGTTTGAAATTCCAAATACTTAAGTTTTTTCCAAGTGGCAAGTTGCTATTCGTTTTTTCTTGTGGTCCTGCAAGGAACATGGAATTTCAAAACCATCATATAGCAACACACTTTTAAAAATCTGACTATCACTTTAGCGTACTGCATCCTCCTTAAACATACAATGAAATCTGTAGTGAAAAGTTATCTCAATTAACAAGAAGTAGATACTTTTTTAAACAATAGTTTGTAGGAGAGTGAGTAGAGACTTACTTTTATATAGGTAGAACCAGACAGCTGAAAAATTCAATGCCATAGCTGGGATTTGATCCTTGGATCTTCAGTTTCTGTCCAGTTGTTCTAACAAAGTGAGCTACCATGACAACATGCTAGTATGACATTAAATTCCCAAACTGACTCGCATTTCCATGGTAGCTCAGTTGGTTAGAGCAATTGGCTGGAAATCACAAGATCTGTGGTTCTAATCCTAGCTAAACTACCTCCAACAGTCATTTATTTGGAAAATATGCCATTAAAATCTGAGACAAAAATGTTTGTAACTAAAGCACATGTTAGCTTTCACTTAAGGTTAAGTCATAACTGGAAGTGGGGGTCAAATAGGGCACCACTGAATACAGCTCTTTTATAGGAAATATTTTTATTAATTCCTACTCTTTGAAGGAGTGTTATTTTATCCATGTATCTTTATGTGGTTTATTTCATGTGTACACACACAGATTGTTAAAATTTTACATGAAAGAGCTGGAAGAAAATTTGTTAAAAAATTTTGGATTTGGTTCACATTGGTTAAAAATTTAGGTTACATTTATTTCAAAGCATCCTAAAAGTGTACAACGTTTAGTTAAATCACAGCAGGCATGCAGCTGAAATTTTGTATAGATGAATGTAAAGCAAATTTGTTAACTTATCCCAATTTTGGATGAAATGTTGACAAAATTAAGGCTACTTTATATGCAGTATTATTTCTGAGAAGAAAGTAATGTTTAAACAGTGCTGTTGCTTTGTTTTCATTATGAAACATGCAGTAGATTATCTTTATGTTATTAGCACCACACTTTGGGCGCCAAACTTTTAAGTTGTTTTAGACCACGCACGTAATGGATGCCAATTTGCGGGAGATGTGTTTCTTGGAGTGTTCACCCCATGTGCAATACAAACTTTCCAGTGGCCTTCCCCCCCACGTTTACTTTTCCGGTGGCCTTTGCCCCACATTTAAAAATCAACTTTGTATTTTAATGTTTATTTAAATATGATATATGTATACCTCGGCTGTGTCAAGTAGTAATTTTCAGAACACATATCTCTTAGCAGGGCTGGTACGGCTAAAGAACAAGGCTTACATAAATTATAATTGTATTGTACTTTGTTTATTAATCCTTCACACGATTAAATAACACTTCACTGATGTATGCTGCTGTAGAGCTGTGAGATTATTGTTAATTGTACTTTTTTAACATGTAAACTTTATATTATTTTCACTGCAATGAATTTTCATGTCTCACACTGAACAAGTACCAAATCTAACTGCTAGGGTATGCTATCTTGTAGCGTCTCTCACCTGAATTTGCACATTTCCTCTATTTCAAGTCTCTGATTGGCTAAGCCTACTCCAATAGAATACTTTTATTTAACTTAATGCTTTTCTAGTTTTTGATTGGTTATTTATAAACTGTTTTAAATATTACATTATTGTTCCAAGAATTATTAGTAGTATTATTAAACTTTCTAATTTATTGTTGTCTCAAGGTTACCTCATTGGTAGCAACTTTCAGCTTCTACTTTATAATTCTGTTTGCTATGGAAGGCAGCTTGCTTCTATTCTCACAGCTCCTACATTGTTAAACTACGTAATACATTCACATAACATTATTATACATGTACATAATAATATAAAAATAATATAATGACTGTTACATACACTTTATATTATATATATTATATTATACCATATTGCTTCAAGGCGGGCTGTTATTATATTATATAATTAGATTGATATCATTTAAGTGCTAAAAATACTGCCTCAAACAAAACCATTTAAAATCTAATGCTCTCTCTCCTGTTAGCTGTGCAAGGTTTATTGAATACTGACATTTTATTTACTTACAGAAAAGCACAAAACATATCACATCAAGGATGAGCAGTTGAGTCGAGATGGGTTCAAGAAATTCATGAAGCATGAAGCATGCCCCTTTGAAAGCTGTCGCTTCTCCAGGGTGTGCAACCACATCCACTGCATCCGCACCGGCTGCAATTATGTGCTGCACTCTAGTGGGCAGTTGTTCAGTCACAAGCGTAAGCACGAGCGACAGGACTCTGAAATGGCGTATCGCAAGTTCAAACTGGCGCAGAGCATGATGAAGAGCTTTGCTGGCACAGGCGATGGCGGTCCACCGGCTCCTCAGCTCAGTCCTAACATGCTTCATGCCTTTAATGAACAGGTTTGTAGTACTCAGTGGAAGTAGGCTATTAATTCTTGCCATCCCTCAAATAGCGTATCATAATTCGGCTATACAAAATGTTTTTGTAATGTGTAGGGAATATGTTCCTGAGGTCAGTTAATATACCTCTGTGTGGGGTTAGGATGTATGCCTCACATTCAACAGGTCCCAAGATTGACAAGGCAAGTTGTCTGATAGGTTCCTCCCATTCTCATAAAGTAACTTAAAATCTATGGACCCCTGGGCTGTAACCTGTCTTTGTCACTCACTTTTACTTTTGGCACAGTTAAACAAAAAGAAGGCCTTCACCATATACAAGCACCACATTACTGGCCTGAGGTTTCAACCAATGAATGATTGCAAACCTGAAGGAATATTTTCGGAACTGAATTTCTAAAAATATTAACAGTTGAATATTTTGAAATTGTTTCCTTAGTGTTGAGGTTGTAATATTCACCCCATTAAATACAAAAACAATAGTGAATATATTATAAACAATAAAAAGGGAAAAGAAAGGGTAAATAAGAATAAGAAAAGAAAAACAAAGCATGCTAGGCAGTTGCGTTAAAAAGGAACTTATTTATGAAATAGAATAAGTATTAAATTCTATAAGCAGCAAGTGCTGTGAAGAAGGAAATAGCTGCATTAAGTTTAATGCAATATTCACTTGGGGACTGTGGGTGTGCAGACATTGAATAGCTTACAGGTAGTCATTGACAAAAGAATGCAAGTGAAGAAAAATAGACGGGCCTGGATACACGAAACAATAAGGAGGAAAACCAGGTATCTAAAACTCTGCGAAGCACACAGAAAATGTAATCAGGTGAGAATAATGTGGTAATTGCTGAAGCAAGAAGCATGGACTTTCTAAAATAGGACAACCAGTAAACATGTGTTAGAATCTATCATGCAAATCAATCAAAAACCATGTGACTAGAAAAGAAGCTTGAGGAAACTAGAAAATGGACACGAAATTGAGGTTTATTCAGGGCAGTGGCCCAGTTTCGAATGATGGTAACATTGCACAAGAGCATTGCATGATGGGTTATAACTTCATGTCTTAGCACTGTCGAGTGATGTAAATCAGCATGCTAGTTTGAGAAATGTAAGTGATGGACTTCACAGATAATAAAAGTGAATATAGGGGAAATGGTTAGTATATGGGGATCAATGTTGAAAGATTTTAAAGCATAGGAAATAGAAATAACTTCAATAATTTTCGTTTAATCTTGAGATGTAGCTAACTTAAATCTTATGTGAAGGGTGCAAGAGAAAATTGCTTTTAGTGTTGAGTAACATAAAAAGCGGCAGTGAAGAAGTGAACGAGAAGTACTCGTGTATCTTCTCTCCACACCTAAGAGAAGAGCTGCTCCTTTCCTAGAAATTGCTGGAGCTAGTCAGATAACTGTTAACAGATACTAAATAATAAAATTTAAACTAAGTTTAATGTTGTGTATAACAATCACACTTGTGAACTCCTTAACAACCACCTTCGTACTTTGAGGGAACGGCTACAACCAGATAAGCAGGGATTCACTGATGTGACACAAGCTACCATCACTGTTGCCAAGTTTCAAGACTGACCCAATGTCATAAATTTGGAATTATGGCGTTTATAAATCAGATATGAAAATAATAGTTACAAAATTACATTAGAACAAGCAAGTATACAGCATAATTTGTAAACTGCTGAAATATTACACTTATTAACAAAACAGACAAAATATGCATTGTATGCAACATAAAATACTGTTTAAATTGTTTGAAATTTAGTAATTAACTTGCATACCAAGTGAGCATGCTTTTTGACAGTAGAGAAGAGATACATATTTGCATTAAAATGTTGTTCTAGTGATTCCAGTGGGGAATGACATTGAAGTATCAGAAGTGAAAGCTAACTTTGGTTTCTTGCTTCATTTTAGCTGAGTCAACATTCTGACAGTTCCCTGGGGCCATCCATGCCAACTTCTGTCATTCAGCAAGGTCCAAGCTCATTAAATGCGCTAGCCTTAAGTGCTGAACAGGAATCAAACCCACCTCATAGCAACGGGGAGATGTCAGCAGCTGGCGATAGTATTGGAAGATCATCACCGTCTGTTGCCATTCCCCCTCCACCTTTCCCACCGACAAAGTTCAGCCACGCTCTAGCAGGTAAATACTGTCTAGTTTATGTGCGATGGAAGTTATCATTGGATTTGTATTGACTAAAAATATCTAAAATGTGCACTAAAGTTGTTAAAGTTAAGCTTATATGTTTTGTACCTACAATGTAACAAAGCACATTCCTTAAACATCATTCTGGTCATTGTAATTTGATTTGCACCATACATTGATGATTTTCTTGAAATGGTCAGGTGTAACTTTATGACGTTTACCATTAATACAACTCTGTATGTTTCTACTGTCCACTCCAAACCAGAGTTCCCTCTGATATAAACAAAAGTGCATGCTTCTGCTTGTCACGAACCTAAGCATATACTCGTATGCCAATGTAAGTACTTTATAAATGTATTGTATTGTGAAAGGAGAATTTATTGCAACTCATTGCTAAAGGTAATGTATATATACTAATTGTTAGGAGATTACAAAATATGATTTTCATAATGCCGTCTGCTATTGCACTAACGCTGAGAGTATCTTGCTTGTCAATTACCAACTGCATGCATGACTGCCATTGTCTTGCATATACGAGAAATGCTGAAATTAATTCCAGAGGTGCTATCTGAGTACGAAGTAAACACTTTGCGTAACACAGGAAGTATAAGTGAACTGTCATTCATAAATGTAGCACACGTATGCTCAGCTCAGGTCAAATCTTGTGATTTAATTGGTTAGTGTTTGAGTTCTCATGGCAGAGGAAGATGCATGTAGTGCGAATAAACTGTTCAAACACAAAGGCAAGAAACCATTAAAAGTGGTGAAAATGAAATGCTTAATGTGTTCAACTCATTATTAGAAAAAACACCCAATGTTTGCATTAGTGCATATTACGAAACTAACATCCAAGTTTACAAGCATCTCAGTGAAAAGTGTAACCAAAGTGCACAGGGAATACAAACAGATGTAATAAAACATAATAGAAGAAGGGAATAAAATATGGGAACTCGATTTTGTATGTGACTGTGTTGTGGATAAGCTTGTGATTAAATTGGAGGATAGTTCTAATTCCAATATGGCAGCTGAGTCATCTTTGGAGGATTCACATTTGTGTGTTGCACCTTGCCTGAGGATTGCGTTTAATGTAAGTAAAATGTTAATTTCTGCATGCTTACAAAATCAGTTGTTCCTTCAGGTTGCATTTTGAACTATGATTTTCATGCAGGGCACCTTTTTGTAGATTGAAACAGTGTTCAGCTATAAGTGATGTGCAGCAAGCGAGAGGAAGAATCAGCCATTAGGGGCACAGATTGCGACCTACTTTCACATGGATAATACATAGAGTTTGTGAAGGGCACTCTGGTTTGGACATTACAGATGTTATTGGCTGGAGTATTTACTAACTCTAGGGAAATTTCTTCACAAACTGGGTTTTCATCTTAAATGTCAGGATTTTTCTCTAAAACACAGCACAATTTTCCTGCTGCACACTTAAAAGGAGCACTCTTCCAAGTTTCTTTCTGAACCTCCATAGAAAGCGCATATTATTTTGTTACTAATGTGTTTAAATATTAGATAATTTTAAAATAAATGTATTACATGCTCAGTGCAAGGAAAAAGTATGAGATTATATGCACTTTAAAACTTTACATACAAGCACAGAAGAACACAAAAGATATTGCAAACCTTATAGCTTGGTGTACCATATTTGTTACAAAGCTGATTTTTTTTTTTCAGGTTTGTTTTTAATTTTTTATTTATTTATTTTTTTATTTGTAATTTCATATAATACTAACCTTCAACAATAAAATTAATCTATTTATAGCTATTTTATATTATAAATATATTAATTTTTGTCAATAAAACTGTAGTATAATTTTTTTAATAATAAGAAGCAAAATCATGCAACTGCCATCAAATGTATCTCCATCAGCATCCAAGCGTGCCATCACACCGGTTGTCTTACTTGGGCCCTCACTGCGCTTTACCACAAGCACATTTAACTGCAGTCGCTGGGACTTGAACTAATGATGTTTGGCTTTGAATGAATAGCCAGTCCATTTCATACTGTTCTAACAATCACGGCTATTCGAATCGCTTCACTTTTGATGCCAATGAAAGGGATATGAAAGCTGGTTTAGGAATTAGAGGAAGAGCAATATATGTAGCAAAATAATTCTGGCAATAAAGGGTCAGTTCTGTGTCACAAGTGAAAACAAAGTAAGTAGACATGTGTACATATCCAAAGAATTCCATCTTGTGATTAAAAACAAATTACTTGACACAGGAAGGTGATTTGAGTCATCTTAAAAAGAACCACCTTTTCAAGCATCAGCTTCTCACAGTTGTGTTCATGTTCTGATTGTCAGGTATGGAAGGCCTCAGCAGTGGGGCAGGGCACCCTAGTTACTTGATGCCCCCAAGTGCACCTCCTGACCAAACTGCCATGGACCTGAGCGGCGAAGTCAACTCAGCAGGCCCTACTACGAATGCAACACACACGTGGGGTGGAGAGGACTTCTGGCAGAAGTATCTGGCGAGGTTTCTACCCACGGACAAGTGTGCAGGTGGTGGCCAGTGCGAGATGCTGTTCAAGGAACACTTCCACTGCATGGCAGAGGGCTGTGAAATGATGTTCAGGTAGATATCGAACCCAGACATGAAGTATCAAGGTTGTGTTAGGCTATGTGAAGGCAGTAACTTATGTGGTGTGTATACAGGTCCATGGAAGGAGTACGGGAACATGCTCGTAACCATGAACATCAGGAGCAGGTCAGTGATGCTTTCTACATCACAGCCGAGGCAGGACAGGATGGCCAGTGTGAGGAAGATTGTCCTTATCAGGGCAAGGAGAAACATTATCACTGCACTTGGGTATGTTGGTGTACCAGCTTCAGTAGTTTGTTGGGGGCTCATAAAAAACAATAAAACTAAATGTTTACCTTGCATAAGTATATAAACATGTTTTTAGGGTAGTTACCCATCCTCAACTAGATTCCTGAGGTAAATGTGTAGTTTTAGTGAAGTTTGTGTATTTCAGTATGACCCAGTGTATTATTATTATTATTATTATTATTATTATTATTATTATTATTATTATTATTATTATTATTATTATTATTATTATTATTATTATTATTATTGTTATTATTATTATTATTATTATTATTATCGTCATCATCATCATCACTCTTTATTAAGTTACTGCATATATATAACTTAAATTTTATTTAAATAAACCAAATAAAATCATGGCAAATAAATGTCATTCTAATTAAACTTGTAGCTGATAAATACTTGCTACTTTTATGGTTTGCCGTAAAATTTATAGAGACTTTTATGACTTAAACACAGTGAATGCCCTTCTTTTTATGTTTTTTTTTTTTTTTTTGGGCAGATTCAAGTGTTGCAGATTTTCACCCCGGACATGACGAAAACATTAATTTCAATTGGATTATGTTATAAATTTTCTTTATGGAAGTAATGCAAGACTTCTCCTTAACTTTAGGATTATAGTCTGAATATACTATGCTAATTGGTATACAGTGCTATGATAGGCAACAGCTTATCATGTCTAACCATGACAATGATGGTGCCCCTTCACTGGACTGCAACAAATTGTATAGTACCACTGGTGACCTCTAGTATATGGAAACGGACATTCAGTAATGGACGTAACTCCCTCATGCAAATTGTTACCTTATTCTGCGGCTACAGCATATAAATTTCCTTTTCTTTTTCTTTTGTGACAGTTTTTGTTTATAGTTGATGTTATGAAGCGTAAAATAGAATTGTGTGTATAGCCTAGGAAGTGATGTTCTTTGCTTTAATATGTGTTTATTGTGGTACCAGGAAGAATTCCAATACTACCAACCTCTTCAAGGATTTTTAGAAATGGAATTCCCATTTATTTTACCAAGAATATTTGTACATTTATTTCACTGAACATTTTACGCATCCTAAATTTCATGTCATCGCAAAATTATTATCTTTGCTGGATGAGGGAAAGTTTTGCATGTTTCAATTTGAGCAAGTTGGGAAGTTTTATCTGATCAGAACATTATTTTATGGTTACTACAGCAATGTTACATTACCTTTTGTTATTACTTGTAACAGGACAACTGTAGAGAGGTTATCCTGCCTTCAGACAAACCATTCCGTCGACTGGACCACTACAAGATGCATGAGTATTCTCGTAAACTGAGTCTCACTAAAGATCCTCTAACCATGACACATCTAGCTACCTCTATTGAAGGAATGTTTCGCAGAAAAAGAGGTCGTCCTCCCAAAAACAGAGTCATTGAGGTACGTAGCATATTATATAATTGATTATTATTACAAGTGCGGAGAATGCACTAGTAATATATATTGCCACAACAATAGCATAATATTGATAAATTGCTTGCCCGACTGGGATTCTTTTGGTTCTCCACTCCGGTATTGAAAGATGATGATGTCCTTCTCTCCGTTCCGACATGCATATGTTCATAATGTACTGTTAAGAGCAATCTATATTAATATTATAAAGACACAAAGTGTTTGTGAGAGAGGGAGAGATAATGTCAAAAGCCACTCAACCAATCAATTTTGATAATTCTTTCACAATCAAAAGCCCAAGTCTTTCTGATAGACATGGGGGCTACAAAATTTCCTCTAATTTCATTTCATAAATTACTAAAACATTAAAAGGATTTACAAAGCCCTTGTACTTGAATATAAACACATTGGAGTTATAAAAGAACATGCTTGCGAAGAAGGCCATGAATGGAGTAGAAAAAATAGTTGCTGTTACTCCATGGAATGTGCTTGTAAAATAAGACAAATGCTACTGATATTTCATTCCAAGCAATGTATGTGTAGATGGTCACAATTAAGACGAGCAAAACAAAACAGAATCAAATATGTTTATAATGTTATGATATGCCTGTGATGCCAATGCCAAAATATTTTAACAACTCTCGTGTAAGAAAGTTTTGCTTTATTTCTTTTGTACTTATGTTGTAATCAAGTTCGTTAGCAGAGTCCTAAATGTATAAAGAGGGAAAATTATGACATGGAAATCAGTGAACCAATGTGTTTTAATTAACAACTGAGAAGATTGTTTTTGTTAATTTGGTGGCCTGAGAGTGCAGCTTCACTTCTGTTTCTTTGTATATGTTAAGGGCTTCTGTGTTACATGAAAACTGTGTGCCTTTTAAATAACTACAGGACCAAAGAGATGGTAAAAAGTTTTAAATATCACCTACTGTAGTGTAACAAGTTACTCGATCATTATGATGGTACCACCAAAGGGTACTTATAGACTATGCACCATTTCCAGAACTTGGAAGACTGTCGTGGGGAGGTTAAGGAAGTCGGACGTACCACCAGTGGTCCAGCTCTGTTTGCTTGAATATCAGTAGATTTTTCATGCGTTATTAGGAATAGTTGGGTGTGTACGAAAGAGGTACTATAAGAGGTAAAGGGGAGGATGCACCATAAAAAATCGATATAATTTTACATAATTTCATAAAAAATGGGAAGGTAAATGAAATTAATTTGTCATTTGAGCTTGAAAAGCTAACCGTGCAACATCGTGCAGACATCTGTTGCATTTGTATACATTTTAATTACTGCTGACTTAACTGACATTAAATTAATTCAGTATGATAGTAACATAATGCACCAGTTTTCCATGAACTAATGACAGTATGTTCCAAAATGGCATCTCAGGTAATTTTCTGTCATATATGTATCTCATGAGCCCAATAGTGTAATTAAATCTAGTTGGGTGGAGGTCTTATAGTGAGTGTTGTCCTCTATTGTAACTTGGAAGCAGGGACAGTTCCAAGGTTACACATCATATACAAACTTGTAACTGCTGTAATGTAACACAACGTACTCTGTATGATTAGGGCATTATTTACTGGGCCGCCTATTGTTGTTGTTTTGGTTTCCCCTGATGTTAAATAAAATATTACACAATGTATTTACTAATACTTTGGAAAGAATAACTGAACTAAAATTTATTTTTTCCTTTTTTCTTTCAGGTTTGGAATGACTATGTAAGTTCATATATAATTTTATTATACACTTTTTTTAAGTTTTAAGTTCTAGCTATGGTGTTGGTTTAGAGGGCATTGCTGTAGAGCATGACACTGTCGCATGTTGCTTTTCTTGAGTTTCAAATGTAAAATTCTTTCCATAGTATTTGCCATTTTAATGAATTTGCATAACCTATGAAAGACAGTATTGGAAACAATGTTAAATTTTTTTTTGTTTTTTAGTTTTTTTATATATATATATATATTTTCTCTACCACGTATGTACATAGTTGGTAGAGAACATATTGCATTCTACCTAAACATTTGTTACTGAGATTTCACCTGAAATATATGTTTTTAGACCCCCCCCAAAAAAAAAAGCATTTTTAGAAAAATGTCTGAGACAGAGAAAGCAGCATAACTCAAAAACAAAATGTCAGTTAGATACCAAACTTGTAATCAAGTACAGTATGTTGCAAAGATGTGACACACTGATTTTCAGGAAAATCCCCCCCATCCCATATTTACCCTTTACATGGAACGGCTTTCAAAATTTTTGTATTGCTAAAAAATGGTTTTTAACGATTTTGATTAAAATACATATATTATAAGATATTTACATGATAAATAAAATGTATATTTTGAATTTTATGCGAATAGCATGTGAAGTCCTATTCATTTGGAAGGAATTTTGCATAATCTTGTATAGCTGGTAAACGTTAAGTGCTAGATGAAAATTTACAGCACAAAAAAATGCAGATCTCTTTAAAACACGCAATCTATTTCAAATAACTTTTTTTGGTGTAAGCCATTTTTGAGATATCTGTTATTAATGGTTGGACTTGTTCAATACTTAGCTATTCTTTTAAGCTCCTGTCAATTTTCAGTTGTTTCTTGCAATATCATGGAAAGAGTATGGAATTTTAAGTCCAGCATATAGCATCCAGTTCTTAAACGTTCAACAGTCATTATTCCCTTTGTATCTACAATGAAATGTGTAATGAAGCTATTTCTGCAGAGATTTATCTTGATTAAAATGAAGAAGATAGGAAAGCAAACTTATAAGAATCATTTGTGTAGCCACTAATAAACAATAGAGGGTAGAGAAAGCCATGTGAATGCAATAAATCAGATCTTTTTTGTGGGGGGCAGGACATTACATAGTAGTAAACTCTCCATGGATGACTTGAAATTTAGGTTACATTTATATTAACTATTGTTGGAAGAATTTGCTCCTTTTACGGGTTTGAGGGTAACATATGAAAATAGTGAAAATATATACAAAAAATAGGGTTTTGTTGTTTCATCCCAAAAATCAATGTTTATCCAGAATTTTTAAAAAGCTCCTGAGTATCCCCTTAAATGTCTTATAACTTATTTGCATACCAGAAATGGCAAGTCACATGTAGATTAATTTCCCCCAAATTGAGTACATTTTCTCGTGTGTTGATACCACAAACTAATATAAAGAAATAATGTAATTCCCATAATCTAGGCAGGGGTCTTATGTCAGCTTGGGTTTCTAAACTCTCTTGTCTTCTGTTTCAATGCATACTTTGTAACTACTGTAATAATACGAGGGGTATTTTTTAAGTAAGGTCCGGTTCGTCATTGTAAAAGAACTACGAGACATACTTTTGTCAAATATTTTTTATTCAATTCTTCATACATTCAGCTATTTCTCCACATAGTCGCCGTTGTTACTGAGACATTTGTCGTAACGAGGGACAAGTTTTTGTAGTCCCTCGTCATAGAAGTCTGCCACCTGCGAGGAAAGCCAATTCGTAACAGCTTTTTCACTTCATCGTCCGTCTGGAAACGCTTGCCACCGAGGAACCTCTTCAGATGCAGGAAGAGGTGGTAGTTGCTAGGAGCAAGATCGGGGCTGTAGGGAGGATGATTGATCTGCTGCCAACCAAAGGATCCAATGAGAGCTTGTGTCTGAGCAGCGGTGTGGGGCCTTGCATTATCGTGCAAGAGAATCACTCCGGCAGACAGCAGGCCGCGATGTTTATTCTGAATTGCATGGTGAAGTTTCCTCAAAGTTTGACAATACACAGCTGCATTGATTGTTGTCCCCGGATCCATGAACTCCACAAGCAGAATACCACATCTGTCTCAAAAGACTGTTGCCATAACCTTGTGAGTTGAGAATGAGTGCTTGAATTTCACTTTCGTCGGAGATGCCGTATGTCGCCACTTCATCGACTGTTGCTTGGATTCAACGGTCATGTGAGACACCCATGTCTCATCCCCCGTGATGATATGGTGCAACAATGCATCACCTTCCTCGTGGTATCGGGTCAAGAACGTCAGAGCACTGGCACATCTCTTTTCTTTGTGTTCCTCTGTCAGCTTCTTCGGAACCCATCGATTGCACAATTTTCTGTAGCCCAGGATTTCTGACAGAATTCTGTACAGAACAGACCTTGAAACCTGCGGAAAATGCAATGACAGTGCGGAAACCCTGAACCGTCGGTTGGCACGAATTTCAGTGTTTACGGCACGCACAAGATCCTCGCTAATGACAGATGGCCGGCCCGAATGCGGTTCGTCATGCACGTTCTCTCTGCCTGCTTTGAATAACCTCACCCACCTACGGACTTTGGTATCACTCATGGCTTTGGGGCCATAAACTTCACTAATCTGGCAATGAATTTCTGATGCCGTCATATTCCTTGCTGTCAAAAATCGAATGACCGATCTGATTTCACACCCGGCGGGCCGCGCGATCGTCGTAAACTTTTCCATCACACAATACGGTCCACACTCACTGCCTACCTGACTCCAACTGTAGTGTCACTGTGTTCAAGGGATGCCTGGATTGAATGCGCATGCGTGAAAGTACAGTCGCCTGATTCTTCCGACGATACAGGGCAGCAGACCTTATTTAAAAAATACCCCTCACATTTGGGTTTTGTGTTGGTCTAATAAAAAAATAATATACAATATTAATTTGTATTCTTGTTTTTCACTTATAGTTTCCAATGGCTCCAGGCTCAGCAATAGATTCTCCTCAGGCTATCTTCACTAGCTTCAAGCTTCCAAAGCCCTCTGTATTACCCTCAGGTCCTTCTGGCGCGCACGGTGAACAAGGACAGCCAGGCACCTCACCCCCTAGTCCAGACGGCAGCTCAAAAAGCTCTACTCCTGTAAGTGAGCTTCATTATTTTTATTTCTCATTTAGAAGTTGAGGTTATGAACTCAGTTATGAATATGTGATTTCTTGTTGGTCTTGTTAGTTATCAGCTTGCTCTACAAACAAAGAAAATAAATATACGTTCATACTTACCAACTTTTATGGTTTGCATGTAAAATGTATGGAGTAGAGGCACTTTTAGTACTTTACAGCATAGGGGGCATTTTTACAGCTTTTTGCGCAGATTCAAGGTGATACAGATTACAACCATATACATACCGAGGCATTAAATTCTATTGCATTATACTGTAACTTGATATTACATCTAAATGCAACACAGTGCTATGATAGACCAGAACTTATAAGATACTCGGTAAATGGGTGTGAACATTCAGTAATGTACAACGTGAATCATAAAGTCAACTCCTTCTGTTTGCATTTTATGGCTGCAGGATATAAGTTTCCCATTTTTTGTGACAGTTCATGTTTATAATCAATGTTATGAAGCATAAAATATGAACTAGAAAACTGTGTATAACGTAGGAAGTGGTTTTCTTTGCTTTAATACGTGTTTGTTATGATACCAGGAAGAATTTCAGTAAGTGTGACAGAAAGATCAGATCCTCAAGGATTCTTATAAAATGGAATTCCCATTTATTTTATACTACAGTACATTTACTGCACTAAACATTTTACACGTTCTAAATTTCATGCCATCACAAAATTATTACACTTTGCTGGATGAGAGGAGGTTTTATGGGTTTCAATGTCAGCAAGTTGTTATTAAATTGTTATACTTATAAATGCAATTTACCATGGTGACATGAACTGGTGATGTTACAGCATCGACTGGACCTGCTCCAGGAGGGCTTCTACTCATTCCCCGAGGGAACCCCTTGTCCGGATGCACTCTGTCCATTCAACACACGGTGCCAACATTACCACTGCAGTCAGCCGCGATGTTTCTATGTGACAGATCGTGAAGATATTCTAATCATGCACTCCAAAGACTTCCACGATAACATAGACATCATGGATGGCTTTTTGTTCTTTGACCGAGCTGTGGATTGTCGATTACCATCTTGTCATAGGTGAGGTGTAGATGTTACTAGACAACTGACATTCTTCTGTTTCAAAAAAAGGGATACTAAGAGTTACAAAGAGTCTAGGAAAGCAGTGTTTACAAAATCAAATGTGATCATATAGAGTTTATTAATATAATAATTTCTGATATTGTGAAATGACAAAATATTGGTCCCAATTTCATACGTTCTACATAGGAAATATAGAGCCTTTGTTTGGGTGCATGGCTGGCCTAAAGGGAAGCACGCTGTTTGCTGGCAGATTCAGATGTTGATAGCATCTTAAATTCAACTGCAGAGATTTCTCATGCAAATTATAACTACAATAATCACATTACCTTCATCATAGAAGATGTTGGAAATAATGTCTACACATCTCTTGCACCTTTTATCAATATGTTTATTTATTCTTCATGGCCATGTAAATAAAGAATAGGACTGGTTACAAACATTGCAGTGCAGGGCAAGCAATTCCCTGTGATAAGCCACTCTCCAAACTAAGTCTCTTATACGAAATTACCATAGACGCATTGCTGGGAACTTAAAGATGGCCCAGGTTAGGAATGTCAGTGTCCTATCCATTTTCCAGCTTACCTCATTGTACATGTTGCAATGCATCGCTCCAACTCCCAGCTATCCACCATATGTCACTTATAGATTTAAAAATAAACATTTTTACTCAAAAACCATTTGAAGAATTTCTGGACAGTCTTTAATGCACTCTACGTGTATTTGCAGATATAACTTTCATGTATATACCTCCTGAATATTTTATTTCTTTTAGTTTTAAGCTTCATTATCTCATTTCTAGTTAGTGATTACTATTCTCTTCACCGCTACTTCATTATCATGTTGTTTCATTTCTACTTTAAACCACATCAAAGGTGACTTACAGTATATGTTTATGAACAGAAGTTCTATGATAAAGAGAGTTGGAGGTTGTTACACTAAATCACTAAAAGGTTCTTACTTTAAACATGTTTCGGGTGAACGATTTGCTCCCTTGTTGTCTGGGGAATGTGTGTGGTTAGTGGTGTTCTGGTGGAGGGTTGATGAACCTCCAAAGGCTGCTGGGTAGCGGTAGTTTGAAATTCATTAGGTAATTTCTGTATTTGACGATATGTATTTTTTCCCAGATGTCCAATTCATTGCCGCTGTTGACTGGTTTTAAGAGTTTTATGTTTGGACATCTGGGAAAAAATACATATCATAAAATACAGGAATCACCTAATGAATTTCTTAGCTACCGCCACCCAGCAGCCATTGGAGGTTCATCAACCCAGCACCAGAGAACACCACTAACCACACACATTCCCCAGACAATAACCCGCAAAATCAATTGGAAACATGCTGATGATGGGAGCAAACTGCTATCACTCCAAACATAAAACTCTTAAAACCGATCAATAGCAGTAATGAATTGGACATCTGGGAAAAAATACATATCGTCAAACACAGGAATCACCTAATGAATTTCAAACTACTGCCACCTAGCAGCAGCCTTTGAAGGTTCATCAGCCCAGAGAACACCACTAACCACACACATTCCCCAGTCAATAACCAGCAAAATCAGTTGGAAACATGCTGACAACGGGAGCAAACGTTCTCCCGAAATGTGTTCAAAGTAAGAACCTTTCAGTGATTTAGTGTAACAACTTTCAACTCTCTTTATTTTAAATTATGACACATCACTGTTACTAGCTTCTCAATCTTGAAAATTAATTAAAGAAGTTCTGTGGTTTGAATTCTGTCGGGATTATCATACACTGAGGTTGTCTCTATACTGGATTTGCTCTCTACTTTTGTATTATTGTGCGCAACACGTGCACAGCGTATACAATCTATGACTAACAGTAAAGAGAGGGTGCCTCCTTCATTCTGTGTCTTATGTGAGATTTGAAATATCAGTTGGAATAATTCATGCATAAGAGCAGGTTTAGTTTCTGTCTCAGTAAG
Organism: Deroplatys truncata; assembly: GCA_030765065.1. Lineage (NCBI taxonomy): Eukaryota > Metazoa > Arthropoda > Insecta > Mantodea > Mantidae > Deroplatys > Deroplatys truncata. The sequence goes on from CM060983.1 coordinate 15,246,817, forward strand.
TTATGTTCACAAGATACAGGGGACACAACCTAACTCTTCAGGTTACTAAAAACTAAACATGGTTGATGCCACATGTTAGGGTGGTCAACGTTTTAAGTAGATATGTAGATAACCTAGTTACAAAAGACGCACCATTTCGGTCTTCTGCTAGTATTATGAATCATTGCCGTATCATGTATATTGCTCTGTAATATTCTTTTCTTCGGTGCAAAGGTTTGGTCATCATATTCCTTCTCTGCCGTATTCGCTGAATACACCTTAAGTGTTAAATTAAGCTTTGAACCGAGCCATGGACTTAATTTATATAACATGTGTATGTTATTAAACATTGCAAATTACTGTGCTGTAATGAACAACTTATAGTAGTTGCGAGAGAACATTGCAAATTTTGTGTTTACTTCTCTTTAACTGCCCCACGTATGGGAGCCAATTTGAGGGAGGTATAGCACAAATGGTATATTGTAAATTTATGTGTTGCCATTTCACGCGTATTAGCGAGAGAACTTGCTTTACGTAATGTCTTTTTGTTATCGAGCCCCACGTTGTGGAGCCAATTTGAAGTAGTATTAGTGTGTATTTGTGTATTTGTGTCCCCACGTGGTGGATAATGTTTCTCACGTAAGGTTGTTTACCTCACGCGTGCAGCCATATTGTGTGACGTCATTCGTCGGTCGCCTGCTAATTCCATCTGGCGTAGCAATCTATATGAATTAGTTTTAAGGTTATGTATATTGTCTTCCGGCCAGCTATTTAGGTAGGCATTTAATTCTTGCAGGGTGTGAAGCGGAAAAGGAATCTTTTATCAAAAAAAATTACTAGTGATGAAATGTGTTTTATAATGTTTTATTGTCGAGCACGTGCACTAACACTTTCACAGATTTTTGTCTAGATAATCGCCATACTGAAACTGTTTGTAATAACTTCTCACTTTTAACTCATGTACTTCAATTTTTGTATATAAGTGACTTTGTAATATTTTAGATCTTTAATGATTTTCACTGCGCGTAACTTGACGAACTGAGCGGCCAACGTGTAATGTACGGAGAATTTTGTATAACTGCGGGAGACGATGTGTAGTGCTTCGTGAATCTTGCCGAACTGGATGACGATGTGTAGTGTGTCGTGAATCTTGCCGAACTGGGGAACGATGTGTACTGTGTCGAGTATCTTGCCGAACTGGAGGACGATTGCTTTGAATCTACACTATTTATAGGCTTACCTCAAGATACACCTAAAGATTATATATGAATTACCATTGGCTAATAAAACGCGCCAACATTAGCATCTATTTTACTATCCAATGAAAACCACTAATACATATTACTTTTATAGAATGTTCTGGAAGCTTTTTTTACTGAAAAGGCGCGAAACATGACGTAACTTCCTGGTTCCTGGTAACGATAAACAACTCAAACCCTTGCTAAAGTATTATTGCGTTATTGTTGACAGTTTCAGTAGAGCCATATATTATTATTTACCAATAATAGTTACAATTATTAAACCTCTGAAATCAATGTTACATAAAAATACATATTCATAATAAAATAATTATTTATATTAACGTAATTTGTGATACAAATTACCGTCTCATATGCCCCACTAGAAATATAATTATAAATATTTATAACCTGTTTAGAAATTTTATAATTTTGTTTTTAGTCTCCTAAATCTTGTAACACACGCTATTCACTTTCACTTAACACTTCACACGCGTTTAACACACGACATATGTTTTATCTCGCCACTACTTACTGGCTTTGGTTTAATTTGTTTTGATATTAATCTGTCGTTACAATAAATTTTTTTTTTATAGCAAATACTTTACCCTAAATTATTTAACTAGTGTTACAAAAAATGGTTTACTTTCTTATATTGTTACCAAAAATTTATCAATTCAAGAATTTTTTTGTAATTACCATACATATTTACCAAAATATTCACCCTTTACATATATTTACATCTCTTAAATCTAGATAATGCTTTACATTTTCTGTTTACTACACAAGTATTTGTTTTAAATTATTTTTACCATTTTTGTTATTTTGAATTTTATTTTAAACAATACTCTTGGAATTGCATTTATGTATCTTTACTTTAATCTCATCTTAAGTTTCAATCTTTGCATTCTTAATCTTCAAATATTTTGTTACAGTTACTAAAAATTTATTTATTTATTTATTTTTTTAAACATTTCTCTCCTTTTTTTTTTTTTTTTTTTTTTTTTATAATTTATTTCTCTTTTCAAATGATATATATATAAATAGTTAACCCTCTTACGTTCCAATACATTTCTCTGCAAGTCGTCTTCAACTATCCAGCATTTACTTTACATCTCATTGCTATTTACCCTCCTGGATCAAATTGTGTGTGGCTAAACATTACTCGTAGCCGTAACCTAACCTTCAAATTTTTCTTCATGAATAACCTCTTGTATTCATTTGAAATTTCATCTCCTGATAACATTTGGAAACAATCTACAGTTTCTTGAACAATACATCTTTTAACAATTGTCATTTTCAATTCTTCTGCTATCATTTTAATTTGAGAATACTCTGACAAATCTGTACTAAACTGTACTGGACTGGAGTTTTCATTTTGAACATCTTGGTACAATTTATTTCTTTGTATTTCTGATTCTTTTTGTATTTCTGATATCTCCACTCTGAAATTAACTTGCGCCTCATTTACATCTACATTCCTAACCTCTTTTATCTCTCTTAACTCACTTGAAATAATACTCATTTGACTTCCTAACTCTGTGCATTCTACATTAACCTCACTTTTAGTATTAACCTCACTTTCTTTGTTACCTATTTCCATGCTCATGTCTAGCATTTTCTTTGAAATTTCTCCTATCTCACTTACTATTACTTCCTCATTTTCATCTCTCATTTCTGGCATACTACTATCTAACTTCATAACTTTCTTTTCAATTTCTTCATTGCTCTGATCTACCTTTTGCTCTAATATCTCATTCCTCCTACCAATACTTTCTATTAATTCCCTACGATCTTTTTTTATAGCTTCTATCAATTCCCTATGACTCTTTTGCATATCTTCCCTAAATTGATCTCTAAAATTTCTCAGCATTTCCATCATTATTCTAGCATCAATAGTACTATTTCCTGCTATTCTATTCTTACTTTCTGCACTAACATTTCCTCCCTCCAATATTACATTGTTTGAGCTTTTTTTTGTAACCTGTATTGACTTACAGCTAACTGTTACACTATCTCCCTCCATCATGGTTTTTTCTATGTTATTAGTGGCCATTGTTTTTGTTTTCTAAAAAAAAATACAATCACCTGATTTTGTGATGCTGTCTGTTGATGTAGCTTTGATGTCCAGCGTTCTGCCCCATTCTCCTATGTTTGTATGTCGCTTCTGCGTTGTGTTGTGATGAATCTACGTTGTCTCGATGTTTTTGTAGTTGATTTACCCTGCTGTCTTGGAATCTGCATCTTGTAGATCGTTCCACTGCTGCATTCGCCTTTTCCTGGTTAATTCTGCTACTTTTCCTAGTCGTCTAGCCTTCCTTTCCTAGTTGTCGCTCCACGTTGATGCGCCAATTTGCGAGAGAACATTGCAAATTTTGTGTTTACTTCTCTTTAACTGCCCCACGTATGGGAGCCAATTTGAGGGAGGTATAGCACAAATGGTATATTGTAAATTTATGTGTTGCCATTTCACGCGTATTAGCGAGAGAACTTGCTTTACGTAATGTCTTTTTGTTATCGAGCCCCACGTTGTGGAGCCAATTTGAAGTAGTATTAGTGTGTATTTGTGTATTTGTGTCCCCACGTGGTGGATAATGTTTCTCACGTAAGGTTGTTTACCTCACGCGTGCAGCCATATTGTGTGACGTCATTCGTCGGTCGCCTGCTAATTCCATCTGGCGTAGCAATCTATATGAATTAGTTTTAAGGTTATGTATATTGTCTTCCGGCCAGCTATTTAGGTAGGCATTTAATTCTTGCAGGGTGTGAAGCGGAAAAGGAATCTTTTATCAAAAAAAATTACTAGTGATGAAATGTGTTTTATAATGTTTTATTGTCGAGCACGTGCACTAACACTTTCACAGATTTTTGTCTAGATAATCGCCATACTGAAACTGTTTGTAATAACTTCTCACTTTTAACTCATGTACTTCAATTTTTGTATATAAGTGACTTTGTAATATTTTAGATCTTTAATGATTTTCACTGCGCGTAACTTGACGAACTGAGCGGCCAACGTGTAATGTACGGAGAATTTTGTATAACTGCGGGAGACGATGTGTAGTGCTTCGTGAATCTTGCCGAACTGGATGACGATGTGTAGTGTGTCGTGAATCTTGCCGAACTGGGGAACGATGTGTACTGTGTCGAGTATCTTGCCGAACTGGAGGACGATTGCTTTGAATCTACACTATTTATAGGCTTACCTCAAGATACACCTAAAGATTATATATGAATTACCATTGGCTAATAAAACGCGCCAACATTAGCATCTATTTTACTATCCAATGAAAACCACTAATACATATTACTTTTATAGAATGTTCTGGAAGCTTTTTTTACTGAAAAGGCGCGAAACATGACGTAACTTCCTGGTTCCTGGTAACGATAAACAACTCAAACCCTTGCTAAAGTATTATTGCGTTATTGTTGACAGTTTCAGTAGAGCCATATATTATTATTTACCAATAATAGTTACAATTATTAAACCTCTGAAATCAATGTTACATAAAAATACATATTCATAATAAAATAATTATTTATATTAACGTAATTTGTGATACAAATTACCGTCTCATAGTGTTTTAATATGATTTTGACATAATTACCTAAACCAAACAATTAAATTGCTTAGTTTTCATCTTATTCTAAAAATAAAACCCCACACAAACAGACAATGCTTACACCAAAAATTGCAAATACAATTCAAATTTATAGTTAATTGGAAAGTTAAGACCTAATAATGATGAAATTTTAAATAGGTTGTAAAATTAGTTTAAAAACAGGCAACCATTTTGTACATCTTCACCACATCAATGGAATTGATTGGTCCAGCACCCATGTTGACCATAATTAACTACCTCGTTTAACTTTGATCATTGTCAATGCACTGAAAAATTGTGTTGATTATAGTCAATTGTCAAATTGATCGAGAATGGTGCACAATGCCATTAGGCTTAGTGTTGTGGTCAGAGGCTGCCTCTCGCCTTTGTTTACCTCAAGTGTGTTTATTTCAGGAAGAGTATAGATTAACTATCAAAAACAGCACTTTAATCAGTGAAGTTTCCTCCATGAATGAGTCACACTATCTTTACACCAAACTGCTGCTGATGAGGATGAATGCCCTCAAAAATGTTCCAATTTGTAAAACTTAGTAAGTGAAGGTTTTGTGTAAAATTAGTGGGACTCCTTAATTCAACAATTCCTCATAAATGTTTAATGCCATAGAGATACCCTAAACATAGGCCTGGGATGATTCCTTCCCATATTTATTTTTCCAGCTATTGCATTTATCGTTATGTCCAATGCCTGTGATGCTTTAAGAATGGGTGTATTAAACAGAAAGGAAAAAGAAAATCTCTGCCATCACCATCATCAAATTCCTCCTTCTCTTGTTCGCCATTACCATTGACACTATCCATTATAATTTTCTTCTGCTCCTCCTCCTCCTTATAATCTTCTTCATTGCCATTGTTATTAGTGTAATGTCTTTTTCTTGTCACCACCTCCTCCTGTCGTCTTTCCACTGCCATCATCATTCTTTCCTTTTTCTTCTTCACCACCATCAATGATACTGATTGAATGTATGTGTTAACATTTGCAGCAACCGTGTGAATAGACACTTCCACTGTGTGAGACCAGGTTGTGGATATTCCTTTGTTCGTTATTCAACAATGGCGATACATGAACAGAAGCATCGCAGTGGTGGTACGGGAGGAGGGATGGAGGAAGCTAACGAACCTGTTCCTGAAAGTTCAGCAGCACAGAATGACGAGCTTCCAAGCAACGTCAAGAAAGAACCAGGTCAGTGTCGAGTTTGGAGAGACTTACCTCACTGTTGAACTGTGTATGACAAAATTTAATTCTGATGTTAATAATCGACAGGTAAATAAGAGTAAACTTATTCTGGCATTGTTAATGTGGCATGTGAAATCTCTATTAATATCATAAAGCAAAAAAAATTGTGTGTGTTGGGGGGGGGGGGGTAATCTCAAAAACCACTGATTCCCCCCTACAGAAAAGCGCGCCAATATGACGTCATTTGTTTGTCTCTTCTAATTAATATTCAACTCACCCCCTCGCTCATTGTTATCCGTTCCTATTGTCAGTTTCAGTGAGGCCATGTAAACTTATTTCCTAACAATGCATATAATTAACAAACATCTCAAATCAATGTCATACAATAATGCTTATTTACACTACAATCACTCTGGCATTTACATTATTGTGATACAAATTACTGCCACATAAGTTAGCGGGTATGTTAAATAATTCTGTAAAGAGAGAAAATTGTGTGCAGCTAACATTAGAAATCAGTCAATGAATATTTTATAATTAACAACTAAGAAGATTATTTTTCTTGATGGTTGTCACTGTGTGTCTCTTCCAAGGAGGTTAAATTGGTGTGATCTGGGCATGGGAAATCTTCATGTTCACTGGCTTCACCTCTATTTCGCTGTAAATGTAAAGGGTCTATGTATTATGTGAAAACTATGTTACTTGTATGTTATTAAATAACTATGGGACCATAGAATAGGTACAGAGGTTTAAAACTTCACTTACTGAAATTATCCAACAAGTTGCTTGACCATTCTGACTGATGATTGTTCCAACATTGAAGGGTACTGATGAGCTATGCAGCATTTCCAGAACTTGAAAGACTGTCGGGGGAGGTTAAGCAAGTCAGACATTTTGCCATCCGTATTAGTATAACTGGTGCTGTACATGATTATAATTATAAGGAGTAAAGGGGAGGATTCACCTTGAAGATCTTCTAGATCATTGTACAATAATTTAAAAAAGAATGGGAGAGGAGAATGAAATTAAGTCATCATTTGAGCTTAAAGAGCTTCCTGCACAACGTCAGGCAGCCACCTGGTAATTATGTGTAATTGATATTCAAAATGGATGGGAACTTCATTAATAGAGGTTAATAAGAAGAAGAAAAGAAATTGTTTGTTTCATATCTGTCTCTTTACCCATATTACAAAATGTGTAAATTTGGATTTTACAGCACATAATATACTGAGTGTTCTTTTCAAAATGTGTCAATAAATTAATGTTTTAATCAGTTTTTTTGAAGCGAAAGTTTGCTCTAATGGGCACGATATGACATAGTATGTGTGTGGCAGAGAAGTTGCCTAGCAAGCATGGTGTTCAATCCGAAGAGTACTTGTACAGCAATTAATCATAAAATGTAGACCAAATAATGTGCCTCACAATGTCACTGACAAAAGAGTAAAATAAAGTGATCAAACATATTCAACTAACCCTACTAATGTCCATCCATTCCACATAGATGTGTTTTTATTTACATTCAATGAAGGGAGTCGCTACACACACTGTTAACAAACTCATGTAGTCTTTTAGTAGCAATGATAACAAGTACCCTTCTTAGAGCTTGCATGGACCTTTGATGCTGACCAAACAAAACATAGTCGAGAGGTTTTGGTGGGATGCATAACATACAGATTGCTGTCTGTTGCCATGAACAGAAGGTTCTTATGTTCAGACAGAACGCTGTGCTTGCTAGGCATCTTCTCTGACACATGAGTCATATGCCACTGCGGAAATACTACAGCATCAAATTCTAGACTCAGTGAGTCATCCTCCGTGGTGTAGTGGTTACCATGCTAACCTCTACTTCCTGAGGTCACGGGTTCAAACCTGGTGGAGGGCGATGGAATTTTTCGGCCGTAAAAATCCTTAGCATGGCTTTCTTCAGAACCGAAGTAAAACGGGTGGTCCCATGTCATAGGTTTACGGCACGTAAAAGAACCGCAAGTCTGATAAAGAGGTTTCTCAGCAAAATTACCATCTTTCATGCCCAATATAGAATGGGACACTAAGGACCACTGCAGTTGAAGAGCATCCATAAATAAAACTCAATTATTTATTAGATTCTGTGACTAGACAAGTGACGTCATATAACATGTCATGATGTACTTTGAAATCGACACCCAGTATATTGCAGAAATTACTTGTTTTACCGGTGTATAAGACACACTTTTTTTTCCCTAAAATACATCCAAAATCAGGGTGCATCTTATCGCTGATAGCAAATTATTTCTTAGCTCCATTTTTTCAAAATTAGCATGTTTCAATTTGAAGCAATTCCTTGTTAGTTCTTTGCGGAGGTGAGAGCATTCCAGTTGTATAGAGTTCAGTGGATGCGCACACACTGTCGTTAACTATTTTCATATTGTTCATTCAAACTTCAAATGTGATAAATGTGAAGAGCTGCTTGTGTCTTTAAATTACATAATTTGCAGATTCTGCTGGAAAACGACATTGCTATACAGTTGCATTTAAGTTACAAGTGATTGCGTATGATAAAGAGCATGGACACAGAGCTGCAGGCCACCTTCAACTGGTTCTTACCACCAAAAGTGATAACTTTGCGGCAGTATTTTTATAATGTACCGGGTTCAAGTTCACGTCATTATACCTTGTTGCATTGTAGATTCCAAATTATTTTTGAATTTGCTTGAACTATGAATACTCTTATTCTTCTCAGGCATGGTGCAGGGAGATACTATTGAATAAATTTACCCTATTCAGAAAAGTTGTATTTTATTTTAAAATATTAAATTTCCACAATAATAATTGAGGAGTCAGTTTACTTGAACATATTAAAACACACCGACTTGTTAAAACATGTTGCCGTTACATAACATGCCTGTCCAAAATATTGAGGAATGTATCCGGGATGCTGATGGTAATGGCTCTTCCACTGAAGATGAGCTCATACAGATGCCTTCATCTGCATGTCAGTAACCATTCTTGAAATTAATTGTTCTTCCACACAAGCCGTGTGTAGGACAAGGTTGGAAAGGTAGAATCAGACTGAAAAGTGCAACCCATAGCTGGAATTTGAACCATGGATCTTCCGGTTTCTGTCCAGTTGCTCTAGCCACTAGTTTCGACACATCTTTGTTCACAGTTGTTTGAATTGCAATAGATTCGTTAATTCTTCCCGAAAATACAGTAAATGTTTTTGACCCAACACCACTTAAATATTCAAAATAGCATTTGAAAAATTTTAAAATGAAATTGCTTTCTCACATTATATAAAGTTCTGTTTTGTTCTCTATGTTGTTATAGTCCATAATGTCATTCTGATTGCTGTTTGTTTTTGTTCTCCCCATGACTTTGCACTATCAGAATCTCCAGTCCAGATCAAATCAGAGCCTATGGAGAAGCCAATGGCAGAGTCTCCTAGTGCTGGGTCACCAATTCCTGTAAGGAACCAACAGATTTCAGTGCCATCTCCAGAAGCTCCATCAAATAAAACCACAGGTGAGGAATTATTCATTGTTATTCTATTTTATATAACATGGAAACTGTATGTATAGCTCATGTTAAAAAATATAATTTGTGTCAAGAAGTATTTTCCTAACATTTTTTCCAAAATATTTGCTCTTAAATTTCCTACGTTTTAAATAGAACACTTCAAGATATGTTTCTCATGAGCTTGTTGACATGCTTTGAGCTATTTTTAAAGCAGTTGACAGTTGTCTCGGTCACCTGTATACAACAAAATGTGTGTTACCAAATCATTAACTAATTGAAACTAATGTTTAGCTGGTATTAATTTTATGTAACAGAGAGTTGATGGAAAAATAGGCTTTTGTGTTTGCAACATTCGGTCCCAAGGCAGAGACTAGAACCCTGGATCTTTGGCTTTCTGTTACTATTATGATATGCCCATTGTGTATATCTTTCTCATCTGATTTCCCTACTATGTACGCCCTAAGACAAAAAAAAATTAGCAGACTCTTGAAGTGCATATTTGTCCAAGTCCAGGTCGTTTCTGCGGCCGGTTCACAATGGTGTCTTAGGAAACATGCCTTAAGCTTTGTTTTTATTATCACCTTTCATATTGAATCCCAGCTACTGAATATGCACTGACAGCCAAGTGGTTGTAAGCAGGTATGAAGTAATTGTTCCTACTGAAGTTCGTATTCCAAGCATAGTTTTTTTTTCTTCCCAGAAAAACGTAATGTTTATTACACATATTATAATTCTCAATTGCTAAGGCTTATTTGATTTCAAGGCATTTATGCTCACATAAAAACTGAAACACTCTCCTTTTCGTTTTTAAACTAAATAAGTAAATATTATAGTCCTAAATGAAAAAGCAAATAAAAATAGAAATTCACTTAATATCGGATGTGTAAGCCCTCTGCTTCTATTACTGCCCTCATTTTTTGGGACATAGGCGATCATATGCCTAGTTAAATTTTCATGAGAGGATACTTCCTCCAAAGTATCCTGTATTTTATCCCACAAAATGTCTTTTGTCTTGTCTTGCAGGCCAATTTAACTCCAAAACTTTCTTCAGCTCTGCCCACACATTTTCAATAGGATTCAATTCTGGTGAGGAAGGAGGCCAATAAATCACTGTGATATCTTGTCTTTCTGAGAACCAGTTTGAAACCTGCTGACTTGTGTGGACAGGATGGTTATCCTGCTGGAATTTAATCATTCCATCAGGATGTCTAATTCTTACAGAAGGAACCATGATGTTTTTGAGGATGTCTTTATACTGCTGGCTATATTTTAATGTGACATCACGCTGGCACAACACACCTAGACCATCTCTAGACATCCAACCCCAACACAATACAGATACACAACCTTGGCATACATTTGTGTCACGTATTTTGAATAGTAACATTTTCCTCTGGGGCAATAGACAATTATTTTCTCCCCATTTGTAGATGAAAATGTCACCCCGTCTGTGAATATAACCCTATTCTATTTATGGTTGATATTTTCTTCTGCAAATTCAAAGTGACATAATCTGTGATTGTCTGCAAGACGCTGCTTCTTAGCTGCCGCTCCAGCAAAGAACCCTGCTGTGGTCAAACGATGCAAAGCTGTGGAGTTTGACTAAGGGAAATTAGATTTACTTGTTATTGTAGACACACACGGGAAGGGATTACTGTCTGCCTGTTCTAGAAGTGTGTGATCCCTTCCCTGGATAACCCCACCCACTTCTTAGCCATAGATACAGGCTCTTCAAGTGTTCTTGCAGCCTGCAACACAGAGTATCCAGCAACATTGGGGAGATCTCCTTGTAGCTTGGTCTTTATATGTGCGCTCAGCCATACAAAAGTCAGTACATATGCAGAACTTGGGTGCTATGAGGGGCTCATGCATGATCATGCCAATGCCGTTCATAACTGAAGAATGAGACAGGGAATTCACGCATCCAATATTAAGTTCAATTAAATATTTGGCCTAGTTTTTCACTTTAGAATTCTTAGTAATATGGTACTTGTTTTGAAAATGAAAAGATAATACGTTTGTGTTTTTATGCATGAATGTCTTAAAATTAATAGACACCTTATGCATGGAAAACATAAGCATTGCCATATATTCCCGTCCTCCGTGGTGTAGTGGTTACCATGCTTGCTTCTAGTTCTTGAGTTTGCGGGTTCAAACCTGGCAGAGAAAATGGATTTTTTCGGGCATAAAATCCTTAGCATGGCTTCCTTCGGAAGGGAAGTAAAGCTGGTGGTTTACAGCACGTAAAAGAACCTCAAGCCTGATAAAGAGGCCTCTGAGTAAAATTTCCAGTCTTTCATGTCTAATATAGAATGGGACGCTAAGGATCACAGCAGTTAAAAGAGCGTCCATAAATAAAATTTTGTTCAATTCCATGGTCTAGGGGTACCATGCTAGCCTCTGGTTCCCAAGGTCTCAGGTTTAAACCCGGGGAGGACAATGGATTTTTCTCAGGTGCAAAAATCCTTAGCATGGCTACTTTCAGAAGGGAAGTAAATCCGGTGGTCCCATGTTGTAGATTTATGTAAAACAACGTCAAGCCTGATGAAGAGGCTTCTGAGCAAAATTTCCGGCTTTTCAAGCCCAATATAGAATGGGACTCTAAGAACCGTAGTAGTTAAAGAAAATCCCTGAATAAAAATCAATTTAATTTTATTGCCATATATATTTAACAAATTAAAATTTAAACAATAATAAAAAAAAACACATGGCAAGGATTCAAAACCAGGTTGTTGCAATTACAAGATACATGTTGAACCACTCACCTACCATGCATACAACCCTACCTATCACATAGCTTTGAAGTGAATACAGCATCAGCAAATGCTTCCAACATTTTCCGAATTTAACTCCCTCTCTGGCTGTTGCTAATTTTTTTTGCCTTAGGTTCTACATCGTGAGTAGAGGGAGTATTTCATTCCCCAAAAATTTAATATAGAGATAACACCAGAAGTACATTTTAGGGCCCTAAATAAAGAAAAAGAATTTTTAGAAAAAGTTACATGCGTGTGTGTGTCTTTGAGCGGAATGACTCAGCAATGAATAGTTGGGTAAAAACCAAACTTGGTATTTAAATTCAGGACCTTCCAAAGATTTTCAAGAAAATTCCCCTACCCCAAACAACCTTTTACATGCGACATTTTTCAAAATGTATGAATTTCTCAAACATGCCTCTAATGCTTTTGATTAAAATATCACATATGTAAGACATTTGCATGGCAAATGAAATGTATATCTTGAATTTTCTGGGAATAGCCTTTTAAAGTCCTCTTCATTCAGAAGAATTTTGTATAATCTTGTATAACTGGTAAATGTTAAGCAATAGACGAAAACACACAATTTATTAAAACTAATTTTTTTATTTCATAAGCTACTTTTGAGACAGCCATTATTAATGGTTTGTATTATTCAATACTTTTGTCATTCTAACAGAATTGAGTACTAACATAATTAAAATTAGTCAAGTATTTGCTTACTATATCAGTCACACATTAAAAAGTTAAACACCAATTTTAAAAACATTTCACCCCCATCCGCAAGGTGTGATATGTTGGAGGTTCACAGTGATGCTTGAATCAGATGAGAATGTCTGATTGGTTATCTCTTACAGTATCAAAGAGCTAGGCAATTACACAGAAAGCTGGGGATCCATGGTGGCTGCTGGTCATTGCGTTATATTTTTAAAATCTGTGGGGCCATTCACAATGAAGCTTAGTTATAAATATACAAGCTTGTTTCAGTTAATTTAATGCACATACTTATTGATATAAATGTAAACATTGAAGTCTTGCAAGCCCCAAGCTTTCAAGCTTGTGTCAGACTTAAGAAACTAGCCAATCAGAGAGCGTTTCTCCATACAGTTCATCACGTGATCATTGTGCCATCTCAGATCACATTTTCTGTTGCTATGTCTTGACTTGCTAATTGCCTTTCTGTGTAATAAGGACAAAGAAAATGTAATTTTTATCACCTTCAGCATAAGATTTTATTTGTTATGCAATTGTCTTAAACATATGGTAACGTATAAAAATCATTAGAGCCATTTTTGAGAAAATAAAAAAATAATGGAAAATGTTCTATGTGAAGGGAAAATAAAGATGAAAAAGTGAAATTATCACATTCTTTGGTCCTCAATGTTGAGATGCCTGGAATTGCGCGATTATCGCAGCATGCACACATTCATAGCAGTTGTAATAAGAAATAATGCTCGCCTTGACCAATTGCAAATAATGTTACAACAGCTCAGCAGCTGCAAACCTTGTGCTCCCTCTGGCCATCCATGCCCAGGACAGAATGCAGTAATGACAGCATGTGGTGAATAAGACAGTATACTGTCAACGTGCCACTAACTACATGAGGATTCCATGACCTCAGTCCCCATATTTCTGTAAAGTGTCTCCTCAACTGTTCCCAAGGACTTAGTGCATCCCTTACTAGGTCTCCCATATAGATACCAGAAATTGAACCCAAGTCCCTTTGCACTGCAAGTAGCAGAGCTTTGTGGAATAATAATAATAATAATAATAATAATAATAATAATAATAATAATAATAATAATAATAATAATAATAATAATAATAATAACAACAATAACAACAACAAAAAATAAATTTTGTTTAAAAAAAATTACACAATGGTCCAGACCTGGTGGTAGAATATAACCTGCTGGTCTTATGCCCACATATGCACAGCAGAGATGGGCAATCATTCAAAATATTAATTAATTTTGAAGATTGAGAAGCTAATAACAGTGATGTGTCATAATTTAAAATAAAGAGACTTGAAGGTTGTTACACTACATCACTAAAAAATGTGATTTTAGTGATGTAGTGTAACAACCTTCAACTCTCTCTATTTTAAATTATCCAAATGATATGGTAAAGTGATGTGGCTAGCATTACGCATCCCCAGCCGGAAAGTTGACTCATGAGGTCTGGACTGCTGCCTATCACAGTTCCTCACAATGCTACTCTTATACCCAGGGATTAAAATCCGCAGACCCATCGATGGAATTGAAACTGGGTGCATTCTGTAGCTGGGAACCAGAGCTCCACAGCGTAGGACCTGTGTAAGACAGTCCTGAAAGCGAAGATGTCATATCTGGATAGCTCTCAATTCTTTTTCTTCTGCTTTTGCAGTGATCCAAATTTTACTATTGTCATTTAATAGTTTGCTTCTGGATTATCTGAATTACCACAGGACCTACCTAGTCCAAATAAACAGGGTTCTTGTATGATTGTTTTAAGTTTATGCAGTTATTTTAACAATTAGTTTTCATTGTGAATGGCCCTTGATTCTATAATGTTACAACACGGCAGATTTACAAGCAGATAAGCTTTTGTATATAGTATTAGGTGTGAAATAGATAATGGGTGGAGAAAGTGATGTTATAAAGAAGTGGAAGCAATGTGAGTTCTTCTATTTTATTAGTGCACCATTTGCTATTAGGTCTCTGCTTGTCTTCTGATAAATGTGTTGCCGAGTCATCTCTGAATGAGTGAACATATACATGCTGCCTGTCATATGTTTGTATCATGTGACACGGTTCTTTCTTCTTCTCTAGTGGTGAAGGCTTCGGGAACCTTTTACCCGCTGTCTGCGTTTTCGTGTGGTGGTGCTGGTACCTCTTCCTGTTCCTCCTCCACCTCGTCCACCTCCTCCACTTCCTCCATGTCCTCGTCTGCGTCAGGGAGGCAGCCGTTCAGGTCATCCAGGGGAACCTCCCCCTCGCCGCCATCCCCAGCAGCAACAGCAGTACAGGAGGCCAGAATCAGGCAGCATTCCGGACCAGGTGGGTAACTTGACCCTTTCCTTATACCCTACGCCATCCGCGCCACCTTAACCAGTGCTGCACTAATATGCTACTATGTGCATGTTTGCTTGCTTTTGCTACTCCAAGCTTGCATTTTGCTTGGTAAAGACGAGCTAACATTCTTCTTTTTATTAATATTATTACGCCCATGTTTTAATCTTCATTTGCTTCAACTTCACTTTTCATTAATTCTCTCTAACAATTCTTTAATGATCTTCCTTGCAAATTCCCTTTTCATTGCATTTTTCTTATGAATGAATTTCATTTCTTTAGCAAGAGAGTTTTATAGTCACCTTGGATGTTGTTCTATTTTGTAATCATTTTTTGGCTCTCTGCTTTAGATCTGCTAAGGTGTTCATTCCATGATGCCAAATTTAGCCTGAAAGTTCTGGCAAATATAATGAACTGTAAATATTTTTACCAGTTGCATAAGGCTTTGTTTATAAATGACCCATAGATAGGGAAGAGTTTTGGGGAGGGAGACATATGTGGATTGTTGTGATAAATTTGGGACACAAGGATTTGCATATGTGTGATCAGGCGCCTGAAGGAACATTTCATTGTTTATTGGTATCTGATTGGGTGAAAAGATGAGGGAGGGTATATGGGAAATAAAATGGGAGAAATTACAGAAAGAAATTCATAGCACTTAAAATGCTAACTGATACAGGAAAAAACAGGAGTAAAGTGATGGGAGAATATTTGGGAAAAATAAGGGTTCTTATGGCAGTAAAGAAAGATGAGAGAATTGGGATATAATTGATAAAATAGTGTAAAGAGAGGGGGCAGCTCACCCTAGGTTTGTGTGTAAAGAACCTTCTTATAGATGGATGTTAGGCTTATTAGATTATAAATTTAGGTTTAGCTTTTTGATTTTTGTAATTTTAAAAATGTTTATATTTGTATATTCATGAAATTGCATTAAGAGAGAGAATAAATATTGAATTTAATTCTGTACAAATGACAAAGAACTTGAGATAACAGCCTGAGATGTACCACATGACTGTGACATTCTCTGCCTTTGTCCACAAAGGGAGCTTTATGTGGTCAGCATGACAAATTATGTTTCATTTTTATGACAAAACTTTTCATTACACAGTTGAATTATACGATTTATCAAAAGTTCAAAATTTCCTTCAAGGTCGAAAAAAACTTTTTGTTAAGCTTGTTTGTCACTTAACACAGGGTTTACCAAACAGGGGCCAAACCTTGCCCATAAGCTGCTTTTGTTTGGCCTGCCTACAACTTTAATATATATACTAAAAAATGGTGTGCCTATATTAGATTAAATTACTCATGAATTTTGAGCGAATAAATAAAATTAAGTGCTCAAATTTTTAATTAGTTATACAGTGTAATGACAACTGAAAGTTATATACAAGGAAGTTAATTTGGTGGCTTTTAGCAGCTTTCTGCCAAATGACACATCTCCTTGTTTGAAAGACCTTGCTGTTCGCATCATCTGTAAAAAGGTGTTTTCAAAAATGAAAAGTAGGTCTGCTATGACAGATGAACATTTACAGTCCATTGTATTGATATGCAGCACAAAATTAGAACCACAAATGTCTGCAATTATGACGTAGAGAAGTCAGTTTCATTTGTCTCATTGAATATGAACTGCTTTTAACAATACTCCAATATAACGGGAGAGCCAAGAAACTATTAACCGGCTACACTGTGTTTTTCCACTAGGCTTGTGGAAACATTATATTGCACTGCTGCTATAAACAAGGTCACGCTGTTGACGTGGTTTTGTTCTGCAATGTGAAGTGCAGTGTTGAGCTGACGGTGATGTGAGGTAGTTCAGTTATTATGGGTTATGTATTATTTTGTCCTTAGTCACAAAGTATATTATGGCTCAGTATATGTTTTCTACTGCACAGTGTGTATTTATTTATGATTTATATGTGTTAAATCAGTCAGCTCGCCAAGTGAAAGTACGATTTGCAGAAAGATTTCCAGGTGTAAAAGTTCCACGCCTTACAACAATCCATGAACTTTACAATAAATTTCAGGCCACAGGAAGTGTAAATCTAAAAGATGGCGTACGGTTCTTGCCGAAGAAACATTAGACAACATTGGTCATCATTTGGAGAATTCCCCCCTCCCCCAAAAATCACATCTTTCACAACAGACAGTCATTTCTTATGGCTCTGCACGAAGAGCTACCAAATTGCTGAAGTTAAATCCATATAAAATAACTGTGGCACATGCTCTTCCACCATGTGATACTGTAATTAGGCACACATTTTGTGAGTGGAGTCTCAATAGTGTATACAATGGTGAAATAGACCCATATTTAACATTTTTCACGGATGAGACTTGGTTCCACCTTCATGGATATATGTGTGTACACAAAATAATCGTTATTGGAGCTCTGACAAGCCTAATATTGTCATGAAGTACCCTTTCATGACGAAAAAATTGCTGTATGGTGCGCCATGAGCGAAGAAAGAGTTATAGGGTCAATTTATTCTGCCTCAATACAATTTTGCCCCCCCCCTTTTTTTTTTTAGAGAATTAACAGACAGGGAGTGTGATTTTGCCTTTTTTCAACAAGATTCTGCAACAGTTCATATGGCCAATATTTCGATGAGAACAATTGAAAGTGTGTTTGAGGACAGAATTATTAGTAGAGATTTGTGGCCTCCTCAGTTCCCCGTCCTAACCCCCTGCGATTTCTATCTCTGGGGTAACATAAAACATAAGTGTACAAGACAAACCCACACACCCTGGAAGAATTAAAACAAAATATCCACTAGGAAATTGCCAGCATTTCTCAATGTGAACTACGGTGAGTGACGGATAGCTTCTTAAAGAGATGCCAAAAATATATGGACAATGACGGTGGCCAGTTTTAGCACCTCCTTTCATAAAGTTGGTAAATAAAGGCTTTAAAAATGTTGTATGGTTTCATCCGCACTTTTCTATGATAGCGGCAGACTGCAACGAGCGCCGAGGATGCAGACAGGAAAAGCACTGTGCAGTGGTTCGTAGATTTTTGGCTCTCTCTGTATTACATTGCTAGGAGTTACATTGCCAAGAGACCATGAATGAGAGACTGATCATTAAATTAAATTATATTGAATTTTATTTATGGATGCTCTTTAACTGCTGTGGTCCTTAGCGTCCCATTGTATATTGGGTGCAAAAGACCGGTAATTTTGCTCAGAGGCCCCTTTATCAGCCTTGAGGTTCTTTTATGTGTCGTAAATCAATGACATGGGACCACCGGCTTTACTTCCCTTCCGAAGGAAGGCATGATAAAGATTTTTATGCCGAAAAAATCCATCGCCCTCTGCCGGGTTTGAACCGCGACCTCAGGAACTAGAGGCTAGCATGTAACCACTGCACCACGGAGGATGACAGACTAGTCAGTTATTGTTTTAGTTCAGTAAAATACTGTTTTGTTTGAAAACTAATATGATCTGTGTGCCTCATGCCTATGAGTTTACTGTTCCTATCTTAAACTTGCGTGGCTTCACTCATGATTCATTTTCTAATGGTTAATGTGGCTCCTCTTAAGAAAAGTTTGACAACCCCTGACCTAACGGAGATGTTCTTATCCTCAGCTGATCGGTTGACTGGCTCTTGTCAGGTATGTGCTTCCCCCTCTTCCTGTTGTTTGGACTGGTGGCATTCCCATTGGTGAAGGAGAATGTCAACGCTGCTAGAACTCTCACAGGCTGGGAAAATGAAACTGGAGGAAATTCTAGCAAATGTGCATCCTGTCTCCTTCAGATTGATTAAGTGTTGGTTCTTCTTGCAAAAGCGTCATGTGATTTTATACACAACTCAAATCTGTCATTTGCCTAAAAATTTAAATGTTTTTAGTGATATGTCTAGATGGGGTAAAATGAGAGTTTAAAACCAAGGTAATTAAATTCAGTAACCTTTTCATTTCATCATAATAGGATTATAAAGCGTGGTTTAATTACTGTAAGTGAAATAAACCTAAATCATAATGGTTAATTTGTTAAATATGCAAAAGATAATTCCATAATGGCCTTTTAATTCAACCGTTGGCTAATCTGGAAAAAGTAATTGGCAGAAAGTCCAACTATTAAGCCTTTCATGATATAATTCTAGGCATGACTGCATAAAAGACATGAAAAGCCCTGTTCCTGTCTATGGCAACAGCACTTTTGGAGCGCTCAAGAAAATGTGTGCGAGTACTATATAATACTTTACATAGTATGGAGAGTATTTATAACCGTGAAATAAAATTCTCTAAGCTTATTGGTAAACATACAGAGACCAGCTGATTTAGCATTCACAACCCAAATCTGTTTGAAGCTGTCTTCCCATGCGCTGTTTAGGAAGTATATGTTGTGAATGTAAGTTGACTTGTGTTTTTTTAATGATTTTGATAGTGTTTAATGCCTGCTCTCACTGCATATGGCACTAGAGGTGATCACAGTGGTGATATGAAATTTTAATTCAGGAAGGAAATGTTTAAGTCAGGGCACCTCCCCCCGGCATTTACCATTTATGAGGACTGAGTTAAACCTGAAAAAACCCTGAGCCAGGGAGGACAGTCCTGGTGGGATTTGAACCATATACATGTTCACGAGTCCATGCCTTAATGACTTCGGTTACCATGTCGATGGGTCATTATATCCAAAATTATACACTAATTCCATGATATCACTAGAAACAGCTGAATGGTGACCAAGCTCTTTGTGTGTGATCCATATATTTCATGCAGTAAATTTCTGCTTCTACCATTTATTATTATTGAGAAAGATTTTGACTGTTAAGGGGGGGGGGAAATTGATATATATGTAATCTGTACGAAAGATTGATTATTTGGACAAAGCTAGTGAAAAATGCTAAGAGCGTTTAGGATGAATTTAGGAGGGAAATAATTATAGGATGCTACTATGAAAATTATGGTGCTCCCTAATAAACTATTAAACCAGATTTGTGCGTATTAGGGCTAAAAGAAAAAAATAGGCAGGCAATTACCGTTTTGAGATTCTTTCATCTTATGATGTTTGATTTACTTGTCAATATCCTGTGGTCTTGGGAGTGATGGAGAGGTTAAAGATAACATTGAGTATTTTCAATGGAGATAGAACTGGGTGCGGTTGTCAGACAGACAGCCATGGTCAGGATACGTTGTCTTAATTCTGTGAATTTGTGGTTTGGTTTGTATATTTTAAATCCTTTATCTGTGTCTATCTGGTTACCTTGTTTACATGCAATTATTAATATAAATTTGAGTATTAATTTCTGTTTCAGTTTAGAGGGAATAAGTTGGATTTTAATAAGTGTTAATAAAATGCTTTTTTGAAATTAACTATCCATCTGACAACTTTTAAATTAGAGTTGTATAACTCTAAAGAACTAGTCCAGATAAATGACAACCTACTAGATCATGGATCATCCAGACAAGTGGTGTATTACAGGGAGATTAAGTCCATTATTATTGAATATACTAATCCACATTATAGTCCAGACAATACAAAATGAAGTAATGAGTGTAAATGTATACATCTATGCCGGTGATATGGCGCTACCCACAAATGACAGGGGTATAACTGCAAAGAGCAATAAGTAATTTAACCAAATTGGCAGAAAGGAATGAACTACAAGTCAACATAGACAAGACACGTTAGTAATCTTCCACAAAAGAAGACATAATAGTGCTCAATGAAAGAAAACTATGACTAGTCAATCATTCAGATATCTAGGATTCACCCTACGGAGCACTGGAAAGACCTTCACAGCTCACATAAGAGAGAACAGCAGCAGCAGCAGCAGTAAGATCCATGCATGAAATTGAAAGTCACTCCTATATGACTGTTTGAGGCCAAAGTACTTCCAGCGCTAACTTGTGGGCTGGAGCTCATAGCAGAACATCTGTCAAGAAAGTGGTGGGCGGAGATCTTTTTTTGCTTGTGCTAGTCCTCCTGCATTCATTGCAACAATTGTTTAATGAATTATGGATATTCTGTTGTTCTTTGAAAAGAGGTCCATCTGGAGTGTTTCAAACACATGGGCACCATGTTTGCTGGTTGCATCACCCTAAGGAGAGAGTGGTATGATCCCTTAGACCACAAATACCATTGGATTAAGAAAACAAGAGTTGATTCAAGGAAGACTGGATAGGAAAAGTTAAAGAGGGGATCTGATATACAGAAAGGAAGGAACATCGACTCACCAAGCTGACCAGTGCTTATTGGTGAACAGCCCCTCCCTTTATTTCATCACATGGTTCCTTTAAGCCTTCAATTATCAGCAGGGATTGAAGGGTCTCCATTCTGTTAATAACAGAATTATCATGTGATTACTAACAGCTGCACCATGTCAAGGTGAGGGATTGGCCACTGGCATTTGTCCAGGTTGGCTCATAAAAGATAGAAATCATTGACTGAATGCAGCAATGAATGATAAACTTACTTAATGCCCATTGGGTGCACTGTCTACAACTCTCGGACTTTTTACATGGCAATGACAGTTTATAAAAGCTATGAGACTGCATTTAGTGAAAAAGCAGTCTCGTTGCTGTGTTTATAACCACATCAAGAGGAATGAAGTTGGTTTCATATTCCTGTAGATAAGAGTTAGCAATCTGGGATCTGTGTTGAGTTAAAAGCAGCATATAGTATTTAATAATGGTGCAACATTCAGAGCAGGGAAAGGTACTTAGAAATGAAGTATGTATATGTTAGGAAAAAGGTGAAAACTAGAGCACACATGTATCTGTAATGGTTAAGATTGTATTGTAGCAACCCTTAGGGCAGTTAGCCCCAGGGGTTGCTTACAACAGGGAGGAATAGGTTCAGATGGTAGAGACAATTGGCACCGGGGTGATAGGTGCCATAGGGATGTCTGGGGAAGGCTGTTGTCAAATAAGTATCCAGGGATTTTATAAAAACATAATGATTATATTCTCAAATAAATTAAAGTGATGTTGGGGGTGGTTGTGCAAGAAGTTAAAGGTAACCACACAGGACTTAACTGTTGAGATCTTGAAAATAACACAATAGTAAAGATTAACTTATTAGGGTGGGGCTCAGAGCCCTGACTGATGTAACCTCAGCATCATTACAAGTTGTGAAGCGAATTGAGAGGGTTGACCCACTTTTGTGGTCAATAAATATGCTTCCGAGAGTCAGCTAAGCAACCTGGTGCCCTCAAAGCCAGCTCTTCCTCCATTACTACACTTTTTGAAACTTAATGCAATGTGATGTAACTCTCTGTATGCAGATTGAACTCCATGACAGACCACTACAATATAGCATAAAGTAGAAAACCTCACCTTACTACCACTGAATGATAGGAACCTGAGCTGTTGTCACTTTTGCTGTAAAGCTATTCAGGCTGGTTCACAATAACCGAGAACAGTAACTAGAATAAGAATGAGAATATGTATCGTAATGTGAGCCTTCACAATTAACAGGAAGCTGGGAACAGGAAAGAAGACTTCGTCAAGTTTTAATGTTCTTATTCCCGGACACGGCATACTAGATCCATATTGTGCATATGTTCACTGTAGAAAGTATTCAAGCTGGCCATGACATGAAACAGCTGCTGGAACTGGAAGAAATTCTAGCAAATGTGCATCCTGACCACTGAACCATTGAGTGTTCGTTCTTTTAGTGAAAATGCCACTTGTAGTTTGTTTATATGCAACCCAAAACGGGATATTGCCTCAAAAACAATAGCAAAACCCAGTAAAAATTAACAAAGAACAACAAACAACTTAAATGTACGCTGTTAATGAAGGAATGAAAGTGACTAGAGTATGACTAGAAAAATCAGAAATAATAATGGGTCTGCATTTACTGTATAAAGTTTTGACATTGGCTAACCTGCATTATGTTGGCTAAATTGAAACCAGGTGAAAAATTATCATCTGTCAGTTACAAACAAATGGCATCCTAATGCATAAAATCAACTTTCCACTCTGCTGTTGGTATGATCATCAATGTGCATTTTCTGCTTTGCACTTTTGTTCTGATTTTCATTCTTGGGTTATTGTGAACCAGCCTTTCCTCCCTTCCCATTTTTAAGAATGCCTCCCTAGAAATTGTGTGCAAAATCTGAATACTGACAATGCTGATTCTTGAAGTTTAGGTTTGTTCCCTGTCAATTTGAGATAGTATTGTTAGATTTAGGATCTCTTCACTGGCAGGATATTCTAGTTGAGGAACAAAGGCTAATTTAAAATAAAGAGAGTTGAAGGTTGTTACACTACATCACTAAAATATTCTTACTTGAACGCGTTTCGGGAGACTGTTTGCTCCCATCATCAGCATGTCCTCAACTGCGTTTTAGGCAAAGATTTAGGAATCTTATATTTGCAGCTGTGTCTTTATTTTTGATTTCTTGTTTTAAGTATAATTTTATGTCCTGTTTTATTGCAAAGTTTTTGTTGAAATTGTGTAAATCTGTGCTTACCTCCATATTCTTTGGTTATTACGTGCGGCAATATCAGTGTTTATTCTTTGCTTCTTATTAGACTTGTAAGTCCAAATTATTGACTAATTTTGAAGATTTAGAAGCTAGTAACATTGAGTTGAGGACATGCTGACAATGGGAGCAAACCGTCTCCCAAAATGCGTTCAAGTAAGAACATTTTAGTGATGTAGTGTAACAACCTTCAACTCTCTTTATTTTAAATTATGACACATCACTGTTACTAGCTTCTCAATCTTCAGAATTAGTGAACAAAGACTATTTTGGTTGTGTTTCTGAAATCTCCAATAATGATTGTTTTAACAGTATAAACTTAAAAATACGATAAATAATGTTTAAATGTCCATGCTGCATAAAATGTATTGTTATAAAAGAAGAACAAAAGTTTGAGAGGTATTGCAAACATAAAACTGGTTTAATCTATTGTTACTGTAGAGCTTCACATTTATTTTCTCTAGTTAAAAAGTACGGGAAGTATTGTATTCCACCCAAAAGGTCAATGCCGAGATTTCACCAGAAATACATGTTTTAAGGCATCCTTAATGTAGTTTGTACACATTGCAAGTTAGAATTTCACAAATTTGTTACATTTATTTTCATGCTTTTATTTCATTATGTACATGTCTGGTATCCTTCTTTACACTCTGAACCCAAAAAGAGCATTTTTAGAAAAGGGTGCGTGTGCGTACAGCATAACTCAGAAATGAAAAGTTGGGTAAATACCAAAATAAGTGTTATAACATAATACTTTATGGGAAACACAGTGATGTAGTTAAAATATTAATGATTCTCATGGCAACACACTCTTTCAAGATAATTACCTTGTATGCGTTTTGAAGACAAGGTGTGTTCGAAAAGCGTACAAGGTAATTATCTTGAAATAGTGAAGTTAGTGTGTGTTGCCATGAGAATCATTAATAAGTATTAGAAGTTCATTATCTTTCAAAGATGCAACACAAAATTTTCCCAACCCTAAATATCTTTAATATGGAACATTTTTCAAAATGTTTTATATTTTCTAAAAATTGGTTTTAACGATTTTGATTAAAATGAGATATTTACACGACAAATGTATAGCTTGAATTTCTGGGAATAGCCTGCGAAGTGCTCATTTGGAATGACTTTTTTATAATCTTGTATAACTGGTAAATGTTAAGCAATAGACGAAAAAGTACTACACAACAATTTATTTCAAATAATTTTTTTTGTGGCAGCAGCAATATTAGCGATTCTTTTAAAGTCCTGTTGACATTCAGTTGTTTCTCGCGATGTCATGGAAACAGTATGGAATTTTAAGGCAGTATTTAGCGTCCAGTTGTTTAACATTTGACTATCGCTGTTCTCTTTGTATCTATAATGAAATGTGTGATGTAGCTATATCCAGAAAAGTTTATTTCGAATAAAATGGAGCAGATAGGAAAATAAACTTTCGTAAGAATAATTTGTGTACCCAATAATAAGCAGTAGAGGATAGACAAAGCCATGTGAATGTAACACATCAGAAATTTTTTGTCTTGATACTATATGTTGAATCAAATGTTTGAAACTGTATGTAGGACATGAGGAGTCTATTATTGGCAATGAAATCATTAAAAGTAACTATGAATGATTTTTGTGAATTCTGTCATATCATACATTATAAGGCTAGGACCTAGTGGAGCCCAAAACTTGGACACCATTTCTCACAATGTTGTGAATTCTACAATCCTATGCAACATGCATGTATTACATGTGTATTGGCGTTCTGTTTACAGATATAAAGACTGAAGATGGGGGTTCCCAGCAGTCACTCACACGTCTTCTGCAGCAGCAGCCCCACGAGGTCATAGCACGGCCAGACTGGATGTCATTAGAGCGGCATGCTCGCTATGGACCTGAACAGTCTTGCAGTCGTCCATTTTGTAAGCTCAAACGCAAGGAGCACTACCACTGCAATGCTTGTAACCAGGTAAGCATTTTAGAGCTGAATACTGACTAAAAACTGTCATTTAGAACATTTATGGATAGATAGCCTTCATAACCAACCTTTAACTGAAATTGGTTGGAATGTCATAGATATGGTGTTACTATGTGATCTTTGGTTCATAATTTAGTTAGCATCACTGACCAGGATTTCAATACCAGAGGTTTGAACCCTTGTTGCAGTGCAATCAAGTTGATGGTAAAGAATGGGGTGGACCCTTGTAAAGTAAATGGTGGTTAGCATGGCTATATGTTGACACAAACTACTAAATATGTTGTAGCAGTAAATATAAGACAATTTTTCAAAAGTTTCTTACAGTTTTATTTTTCCTTTTAAGTTTTGTTTAAATACCAATGTTTCTTTTACCTAACGTTCCCATTTTAGAGCACTGGGATATTAAATAAGTTAAAGGTTTAAAAAATGGATGTATTATTAAATAATTAAAACAAACATAGCATTTCTGGTGTCTGTTTAGCGTAAATAAGTGAAGTGGATACAAAATCATAGTAAAAGTTCCATAAAACTGAACTCATTTGTGCCAGCATGTGTGTTATCAACTTTAAATAAATTAGGTCTGAACGGATTAATAATTAAACACACATTTTACATAATGCAATTTTTTTAATTTCTCTACCATATACATAATAGGTACAGAAGGTATTGCATTCCACCCAAAAAATCTGATACCCACATTTCACCACATATGTATGTTTTGAGGGCCCCTGAATCAAAAAACAGAATTTTTAGAAAAAGATCCGTGTATGGGTGTGGATGGGAGGGTGGAACAGCCTAACTAAAAACTTGGTATTTAGGTATAGTACCTTTCAAAGATGCGACACAAAGATTTTCAAGAAAATCCCTCCACCCCAAACTACACTTTACATGGATCATTTTTCAAAATTTTTTATTTTCTAAAAAATGGCTCCAACCATTTTGATTAAAATACTCTATATAAATGGTACTTATAGACAAATAAAATGTATATCTTGAATTTTCTAGGAATAACCTGTAAGTCCTGTTGATTGGGAAGGAATTTTATGTAAATTTGTATAACTGGTAAGCGTTGTGATAGACAAAAATGTACTACACAAAAGAAATGTAAATCTCTTTAAAATATACAATTTATTCCAAATAACTTTTCTGTGGCACTAGCCATTTCCGAGTTGTACATTATTAATGGTTCAAATTGTTCAATACTTAGCCATTCTTTTAAAGTCCTGGCGATCTTCAGTTGTTTCCTGCGATGCCATGAAAAGGGTATGAGTTTTAAGGTCAGCATATAGTGTCCAGTTGTTAAACATTTGACTATCGCTGTTCTCTATAACGAAATGTGTAATGTAGCTGTTTCTGTAAAGGTTTATCTCGATTAAAATGAAGTAGATAGAAAAATGAACTTTTGTATGAATAATTTATACACCCTGTAATAAGCAATAGAAGGTAGAGAAAGTCATGTGAATGTAACACTCAGATTTTTGTTTTGTTTGCAGGCCTTCTCAGAATTGGAACGTCTTCGACCTCATATTGCCAAACATAGCAGCGGTGCTCTGAGTCCCTCGGTGGTGAAACGTGAGCCAGAGGACAATAACAACGATGAAAGTGATGACTCCACCAACAATGGCCAAGGTAAAGCCCTGAAGTTGTACAGTGTTGCAAGGGATGTGGAGTCTTAATGAGAAAGTTGAGAATGTTCTGTGTTTTGTTTCAGGAGGGCCCCCTGCTTACGATCACCCAAGTCCAAGCTCGGAACAGCCGCTTCCTCCACCTCCCACCTCAGCACTACATCCTTCAGTTTTCCCACCACATTCATCACCGTCGTCTGTAGCTGCTGCAGCAAGTTTCAATGCTGCCATGGCAGCTGCCGCAGCTGCAGGTCAGCAGTTTGCACTCATCACATCTCAGGGAATTCCATTCATTCAGCCCGGCATCCCTGCAATATACTCATCTCCAGCAGGTGAGCGACAACTGTAAATCATTAGCAAATTTTCATGAGTGGCATAAAACATTAAAATAATATTTTAATGTTGAGTGAAAAATTTAATGCTTGAGTCTTGCAAAGGGTGAAAATTTTCATGAAAATGTAGATATACTGCAGCGGTATTAATGCTTTACGTATTATGTTTTTGTGTATTTGTAGCCCCATTTTGTGGAAGCCAATTTGCTAGAGAAATTGCTTTACGTAATGTTGTTTACATCAGTATTGAAGCCATCTTGTGACGTCACTCCTTGTTTGGTTTGTAGCTCCATCTGGCGTAGCAATTTATATCAGTTTTGAAATAATTTATTTTAAATGTCCTCCGGCTAGCTATTTAGGTCGAACATTTATCTCTTGCAGGGTGTGAATCGGAAAGGAATCTTTTATCCAGAAATTATACTTAATGAAGAAATTGGTTTTATAATTTTTATTGTCGAACACGTTCACTAACACTCTTACATATTGATTTAGATACTCGCCAAACTGAAACTGTTTGTAATAACTTCTTACTTATCACTTTTAACTCACGTACTTCAAATTTGTATATATTTAACTGTATAATACTTTAGATTCTCGTAATTCTGCTGCGCGTAACTTATGACGTACTGAAGACAGCGTGCTAGAAATTTTGATGAACTGGGCGACCGACGTGTAAGGTATTGAGAATTTTGTTGAACTGGGGGGCGATCTACCTCGGACCTGGCTTATATACTCCCACTCCTCGACATGCCTAAAGATTATAAATGAACTGCTATTGGCTAATAAAACGCGCCAACATTAGCGTCTATTTTAATATCCAATGAAAACCACGAATACATATTGCTTTAGGAAACATTCTAGAAACTTCTACCGAAAGCGCGCGAACATTACGTAACTTCCTTGTTCCCGGTAATGATAAACAACTCACCCCATTGCTGCATTATTGCATTATTATTGACAGTTTCAGTAAAGCCGTATATTATTATTTACCAATAATAATTACAATTAATAAACCTCTGAAATCAATGTCACAAAAAAATACATATTCATATTACAATCATTATTTACATTTAAGTAATTTATGATACAAATTACCGTATCATATGCCCCACTAGAAACATAATTATAAATATTTATAACTTGTTTGGAAATTTTATAATTTATTTTTAGTCTCCTAAATCTTGGAACACACGCTATCACTTTCACTTAACACTTCACACGCATTTAACACACGACATGTTTTTCCTCTTACCTTGCCACTACTTACTGGCTCTGGTTTAATTAATTTAGATATTAATCTGACATCACAAATTTTTTTTATAGCAAATACTTTACCCTAAATTATTTAATCACTGCTACCAAATTGTTTACTTTCTTAAGTTGTTGACAAAAATTTATACATTTAAGATTTTTGTAATTATTATACATATTTACCAAAATATTCACCCTCTACATATATTTACATCTCTTAGATCTAGGCAATGTTTCACCTTTTCTGTTTGCTACATAAGTATTTGTTTTTTGTTTTTTTTTATTATTATTATTATTATTATTTTTACCCATATTTGTTATTTTGTACTTTATTTTAACAATACTCTTTGGAATTATATTTATGTACTTTTAATTTAATATCATATTAAGTTTAAATCTTTGCATTCTTAATTTTCAAATGTTGTTACAGTTACTAAAAATTTAATTCTTTTTTTTTTTTTTAAAAACATTTCTCTTTTTTTTTATTTTATAATTTATTTCTCTTTTCAAATGACATATAATAATTAACCCTCTTACGTTCCAATACATTTCTCTGCAAGTCATCTTAAACTATCCAGCATTTACTTTACATTTCATTGCTATTTACCCTCCTGGATCAAATTGTGTGTGGCTAAACATTACTCGTAGCCGTAACCTAACCTTTAAATTTTTGTTCATGAATAACCTCTTGTATGCATTTGACATTTCGTTCCCTGATAATATTTTAAAACAATCTACAGTTTCTTGAATTACACATCTTTTAACAACTTTCATTTTCAATTCTTTTACTATCTCTTTAATCTGAGAATACTCTGACAAATCTGTACTAAACTGTACTGGACTGGAGTTTTCATTTTGAACATCTTGGTACAATTTATTTCCTTGCATTTCTGATTCTTTCTGTATTTCTGATATCTCCCCTCTGAAATTAACTTGCGCCTTATTCACATCTACATTCATAACCTCTTTTATCTCTCTTAGCTCACTTGTAATGTTACTCATTCTACTACCTGACTCTGTACATTCTACATCAACATGTTCACTTTTAGTATTAACCTTACTTTCTTTGTTATCTCTTTCCCTGCTCATGTCTAGCATTTTCTTTGAAACTTCTCCTATCTCACTTGCTATTACTTCCTCATTTTCATCTCTCATTTTTGGCATACTACTATCTAGCTTCGTAACTTTCTTTTCAATTTCTTCCCTGCTTTGATCTACTGTTTGCTCTAATACCTCATTACTCCTACCAATATCTTCAATTGATTTCCTATGATCTTTTTTTATATCTCCTCTCAATTCCTCAAAACTCTGATCTACTTTTTGTTCTACACTCTTAATAATATCTTCACTCAATTCCCTATGATCTTTGTTTATAGCTTCTCTCATCCTCTGAGTTAATCTTTGTCCTAATTTCTCATAACTCTTTTGCATATCTTCCCTTTCTTGATCTAATTTCTTACTAAGATCTTCCCTGTTTTGATCTATTTTCTTACTAATATTTCTCAGCAATTCCATCATCATACCAGCATCAATAGTAATATTTCCTGCTATTCTATTCTTATTTTCTGCACTAACATTTCCTCCCTCCAATACTACATTGTTTGAGCTTTTTTTTGTAACCTGTATTGAATTACAGCTAACTGTTACACTATCCCCTTTCATCATTGTTTCTTCAATATTATTAGTAGCCATTGTTTTTGTTTTCTAAAAAAAAATTTCAATCACCTGACCTTTGTGATGCTGTCTGTTGATGTAGCTTTGATGTCCAGCGTTCTGCCGCATTCTCCTAGGTTTGTACGTCGCTTCTGCGTTGTATTATGATGAATCTACGTTGTCTCGATGTTTTTGTAGTTGAATTACCCTGTTGCCTTGTAATCTCGGAATTACGATGTCCAATCTGCGTCTTGTAGATCATTTCACTGCTCCATTCATTCCACATTCTGGTTAATTCTGCTACTTTCCTGGTTAATTCTGCTACTTCCTGGTTATTCTGATCCTTTCCTGGTCATCTTGTTCCTTTCCTGGTCATCTTGTTCCTTTCCTGGTTATCGTGCCCCACGTTCTGGGTGCCAATTATGCAAGAGAACAAATTGTATATGTTTTAAGCCCCACGTTGATGCGGCAATTTGCGATGAGATTCTTACAAATGTTTGTTTACATCACGTGTGTTGAAGCCATCCTGTGACGTCATTCGTTGGTTTGGTTTGTACGTCGCTTCTGCGTTGTAATTTATATCAGTTTTGAAATAATTTATTTTAAATGTCCTCCGGCTAGCTATTTAGGTCGAACATTTATCTCTTGCAGGGTGTGAATCGGAAAGGAATCTTTTATCCAGAAATTATACTTAATGAAGAAATTGGTTTTATAATTTTTATTGTCGAACACGTTCACTAACACTCTTACATATTGATTTAGATAACTCGCCAAACTGAAACTGTTTGTAATAACTTCTTACTTATCACTTTTAACTCACGTACTTCAAATTTGTATATATTTAACTGTATAATACTTTAGATTCTCGTAATTCTGCTGCGCGTAACTTATGACGAACTGAAGACAGCGTGCTAGAAATTTTGATGAACTGGGCGACCGACGTGTAAGGTATTGAGAATTTTGTTGAACTGGGGGGCGATCTACCTCGGACCTGGCTTATATACTCCCACTCCTCGACATGCCTAAAGATTATAAATGAACTGCTATTGGCTAATAAAACGCGCCAACATTAGCGTCTATTTTAATATCCAATGAAAACCACGAATACATATTGCTTTAGGAAACATTCTAGAAACTTCTACCGAAAGCGCGCGAACATTACGTAACTTCCTTGTTCCCGGTAATGATAAACAACTCACCCCATTGCTGCATTATTGCGTTATTATTGACAGTTTCAGTAAAGCCGTATATTATTATTTACCAATAATAATTACAATTAATAAACCTCTGAAATCAATGTCACATAAAAATACATATTCATATTACAATCATTATTTACATTTAAGTAATTTATGATACAAATTACCGTATCAATACAAGGGTGGATTGGGAAATAACACAATTTCTTTTACAAAAAGTTTAATAGGTACCATTACAAACAAATGCACAAATGAACTGACATCTTTTGTCTACTTTTCTACATAGTTGCCAACTTTCTCAACACATTTCTCCCATGTGATACCAGTTTTAATACCCTGTTCATAGAAGTCCATTTGGTTGGAGTGTAGCCATCTGCGCACGCTGTTTTCACTTCTGCATCTGATACAAAGCGTAGACCAGCCAGAAGTTTCTTCATTGGACCAAACACAGTGTTAGGTCTGGACTGTGTGGTGGATGCTGGAGCACCTCCCAACCAAATTTGTTGATTTCCTCACGAACAGCAGCAGCAATAGGGGGGCGAGTATTGTCATGAAGAAGTTTGATATCGTCAGCATTTGTCACGAAGGGCATGATGCAAGTTTATCAAAACTTTAATGTGGGCTGCAGCATTCACATTGGTTGCAAGTTTCACCATTCATATCCCAGAATACTGTCACAAACACTTTATGAGCAGGTGGAGTCACTTTGAACCAGCATGTTTCCACTCCACACTTGCCTGCTTTGTTTCAGGCATGTAGTGATACACCCACAACTCATCACCAGTGATGATTCCCTTCAGAAAGTTATCCCTTCTGCAACGTAATGCGATAAGTAATCAAAGTTTGTTATCATTTGCTGGCCCTTGTGATCGTCTGTCAGGTTCTTAGGCACCCAGCAAGCACTAACTTTATGAAACTTTAGTGTGTCATGCACAATATCGTACATCGCACCATATGATATGTTGAACTGTTGAGATAAGGTTCGCAGTTGGATCTGCTGATAGTTCAGAATTGCACCTCAATGGCTGTGACATTCTGC
This sequence comes from Deroplatys truncata, assembly GCA_030765065.1. Lineage (NCBI taxonomy): Eukaryota > Metazoa > Arthropoda > Insecta > Mantodea > Mantidae > Deroplatys > Deroplatys truncata. The sequence continues at coordinate 15,279,621 of CM060983.1, forward strand.
AGAGTTGCAGCTGTTACCGGCTGTCCAGAAAGTAGCGTATCACAATGGTTACCATGGCTGTCTTTGAAGAATGCACACCACCTGGAAACATTGCTATGGCGCATACAGTCATCCCCATACATGCTATGCATGTCCCTGTGAATTTCACTCGGGTTATGCCCTTTAGCCCACAAAAATTGCAGTACACCTCGCTGCTCTTCACAAGTAGACGACAGTAACATGCGTGTCAATCTTTGTTACATAGTTCACGCATCTCTCGCTAGAGCTACACATGAGAACAAAATAGCGTCTGTAGTGAAAGCTTCAAAATATATCTTGGTGATGAAATTTCAACATCCCAGCCTCAATACCGACGCAGAAAAAGATTGTTGTGCGTTACTTTCCGATCTGCCCCCCATATATCAATCTGATGTGGCATACAATATTTATCTGCTACTGAAACATAAATCAGAGTAAGTATTTTAATTAAATATGTAGATTTATCATTTATGGATGCAAACATGCTGGTTATCTTGAAGATAACTGAAATTAACAGCAGATAATACAAGTGTAAATTGAAAAGGGATTCTAATGGATGATCACAGTGCGGTGATTCATTGGTCCCTAAAAAATGTGGTTTTCTATATGATGAAGAGTACAAGTCATTTTTTAAGTGGAGAAAGTGAAGGCACTTAACAAAGATATGCATAGTTTTGGCATATCTTTCACCATTGTCATCATATCATTCTGGGTTAAACAAGACATTATGGAATATGAATCCATTTTATAACTGTGGACAATTTATTTCTATTAATTAGTATTACTTGAAGTCTAGTTTCGGAAATGAAATAAAAAAATTGTAGCAATAATGATAATAGTAATCGTGTTCATTTGCCCATAGACATAATACAAAGTGTTTCGAACATTGTCAAGCTACAAGTAGGATAAAAAACAACAGAATTGACATAATCAGTCCTAGTCATTATATCATGACAATGAGGCACGTCATCAAGTCAAATTATACTATGAGGGTCATGCCGAAAGTTTTTAGCTGTTCCCAAAAAACACAACTAAATTTCAAAACTTTCACATTTTCTCAAAGTAGTCCCCTGCGACACTTATACACTTATTCATTTGCACAAACCGCTTTGCAAACATTTCTTGCCACACTTTTTCTTCGACACAGTTCGCAGCCTCCAAATATGCACTATGGCTTCACCATCTGACGTAAATGGCACTCCCACAGCTGTTCCTTCATTTTGGGGGACAAAAAAAGTCACAAAGGGCGAAGTCTGGTGAGTAAGGTGGATGGGGTAGAACTCTGATGCCCTCTTCATTCAGGAAATTCATTGTTCTGACAGCAGTGTGAGAGGAGACATTGCTATGGTGCAGCAGGAGACGTCCCTTCCGTGACCTTGGGTGCTGTTCCTTCCACTGCTTGATGGCCTCTGGAAGGCAGGACTCGGTGTACCATGGCGCAGTGACTGTGTGTTGGCTCTCAAGTGAAATGGTTGCTATGGGACCTTTTCTTGAGAAAAAAGAGGCGACCATTTTTTTCCCAACACTTGTTGGAGGTGGTTCATCTTCAAAGCACCAGACATATGACTGCTGTTTAGTTTCTGGTTCATAAAGGTATATCCACGTTTCATCACCCATAACAATGTTATATACGTCCCGACTTAAACCAGAATTAAACTTTTGAGCATTAATTCGCACCAATCCACCCTGACAGCTTTTTGATGATCGGTGAGGGAATGTGGGACCCAACGCGCACATCTCTTCGTGAGACCAAGATGTAGATGCACAATTGTTTGTGCTGCTGTTGATCCAATGTTTAATGTCTTCTCTATCTTAAGGAATGAGATATGCGGATCTTCTTTCACCATTTTCCTCACAGCTTCAATGTTTTCGCGTGTAACTGCAGTTTGTGGCCTACCTGCATGAGGCTCATCTTCTAAGAATTCTCTCTCCCTTTGAAATTCACGAAACCAGTTTCTAACTGTGGCCAGTGAAGGAGCAGGGTCCCCAAAAGTTTCTGACAAAATTTGGTGCCGCTGCTTGGGGTCTAACCCCTTTATGAAATTGTTATAGATCATCGCTCGAAAGTCACGTCTGGACGGCTCCATCTTTCATAACGCACTGGTCAACAGATGACGTAGTACTCTCCCCCCTCGTGACTCAACCCTTAACAGATATCGCAACTGTTTTTCTGGGCCATCCTAAATCAGGCTATCAGATGCACGTAGTGGCAACTTCCTCCCGTGGCGTATTGCGACAGAGCTAAAAACTTTTGGTATGCCCCATTACAGTTCATCTATAAACATTTTCCTATTAGGTATTTCCTTAATTCTTTTTAAAGTTTACTCCTTGATTAGCTGTTAAAGTATGTGGCAATTGGTTGTAAAGTTTCACTCCACTTATAAATGAGTCACATTCACTTGTTCTTTTATTAACATTGATCCTATGTATATTATTATTTCCACACATATTATAACTACAATATTGATTATTACAATTGGTAATATGTATATTTTTATTTACAAGATATATATTTATACACATATAGAGAAATTACAGTAAACACGTTGTTTTCTTTAAAAACACAAGGACACGAGCTCCCATTACTTAGCTTATGTATAGTTCTTAAACAATTCTTCTATAAAACTAACAACCTATTTAAATTGTGTTTACTAGTAATTTAAATAGGTTGTTAATTTAAAATAGAGAGTTGAGGGTTGTTACACTACATCACTATGATATTCTTACAAGTAAGAATATCATAGTGATGTAGTGTAACAACCCTCAACTCTCTATTTTAAATTATGACACATCACTGTTACAAGCTTCTAAATCTTCAAAAATTGAGGTTGTTAATTGTGCAGAAGAATTGTTTAAGATAGATAGGTAGATTAAAATGTTTTAATTCACTACTGTGATTAAAACCACGAATGACACAAATGATAATTTATATGCATAGATAAAAGAAGTAAATGCATTCAATGTTTTATGTAATTGTCCGAGCTGTTTAGTGTTAATGGTGGAAAGACAAAGTGAGGCACTGTAGTATGTATGTACACTCACTTCCATTTGTCACCGCTGCTTTGGGAGGCATTCTACTGGCCTTCAGAGGTGGAATGTGTATAGCAAGGAGGAGATGTGTGTGTGTGTTCACCTTTTCGTGAATAAAGTGGCATTCTAGATCATTCACATACGAATATATAACTTTAAGCAATAACTTTTCTCCTCATCACAAATACAAGGTACACCCCACATCTAGCAAACCATATGTTGTGCAAAGTGACTGCATGTATGTGATAGAGTAATGACGTGGCATTCCTGTATCACGTATTAGTGTTTGAAAACAATAAGTAAATTGGATCATGTTTTACTTTTAGGCCTGATGTTTGCTGCACCTCCCGGCCTGCACCCGGCTCACCCACATCATACTGCTGTAGCCCTCCAGAGCAATGGTTTGCTGGAGCACCATGCCCTCTTGAACGCTGTCCAGGGCGAGCAGAACCCCACACCAGATCAGCATCTCATAGCAAAGCGTTCCATGTCGCCTCACCAGCTAGACATGAGTCCTGAAGCAAAGAAGGCTCGTGTACAGAACAGCATGAGGATACTCAAGGACGAGCCTGTTCCTGAGGGCTACATTCGCTTCAGGTAACATTAGCGTAAACTTTCAGACAAAGTAGGTTTAGTAAAACAATTCCAGCACATTAGTAATATTAATATGTTGGTGGATTCTAAAGTGCTTTTCTTTTAGAAAGAGCAAAAAGTCTCATTAAACCTATTTCATCAAGACTCAACTTAAAAATGTAAATACATCATACCAGCCATTTGGAATTGTAGATTTCTGCTCAAAATGTTGTACATGCCAAACAAATTTAATAATACTAGAATAATGTAGACGATAAAGATGTCTATTTTATGTTACTTACAATATCATGATGATAGCCAGGTTTGGCACATGTGTTTCTCGATCTACTCATTGACAAAGTTGGTGACTTGGGAGTTTTCAGACCCACATACTGGGATGACAGAATGAGCAGATTTACTGTATCTAGTGCAAGTCTATTCTGAAGCTTAGAAAACTCATTTACAAGAAGCATTGCTATAGGAAAACGAAACCAGTCAGTGTAAATTTGCTAGTTCCTTGAAATAATTGTTTCCATCAAGGTCGCACATGTGTTTAACAGCACTCCAGAAGCTGTCAGTTCTTTATTAACACTTGTATGCATAAATTGAGAGGTTTATTATTCTAGCTTCACTTTCACACCAGAATTTACTGGGACATGTTTCAGAGACTGTTGTCTGCATCATCACCTTGATTCACTGCCACGCTTCCTTTTGTGACTGGTAGATGGCTGGACATACATACAATGAGATGCTTTTACATGGGACTTGTAGTTTAATATATTGTGCTTATTTTTATATGTGAATAATTTTCCCCAAATGGAGAGTTCTGAAACTGCTGATTTGTCTGCTTGTTTATATATCACATTTCTCATATGTTCTTTAAACCTTGTGTCTATGTTCCTCTTTGTCTTCCCTATGTACACTTTCTTGCAATCTTTCCATCCAATTTCATAATACCAGAAGTTTCTCCCACTGGAATGTTGTCCTTTGTATTGGTCCTGAGTATGTTTGTTGACTGGGACTTTTTTGAATATTTTTATGAATTTCTGGAAGACTCATGGGTGGAAAGTGAATTTTTTGACCTTTTTTTAATTTCTTTAATGTTGCTTAATATGGTGACTTCCTTTATTTGTTTCTTCTTTATCAGTTTCTTTATCTTCTCTTTGATGAAGTCATTTTTATTATGATTCAGGATCTTGTATCTTGTTTGTTCATTGGTATGGTGACCAATGTGAAGATAAGGCTGATTTAGACAACAGTCTCGGAAACATGCGCCAGTAAGTTCTGGTGTGAAAGTGAAGCTAGTATAATAAAAATCTAATTTGGGCATTCAAAGGTTAAGAAAACTTTACTGTGGTTTCCCGAAAATATTTACAAAATTGTTGTTTATTTGACAGGTAATGTCAGCTATTCTGAGCTTTTTCCACTTATCAATTTTCCGGACGGTACTGTACTGACTAATAATGGAAATGAAAATGCTCGAACAAAGTCAAGAACTGTTAAGAGGTGACATTTGGTGTTGCATTATGAAAGAATGCAATATCAGCATAATGTTTGGTTGATTCATTCAAAAATGCAACATCACCATAAGGATGAAGGGGTGACACATAATTATGTTTTATTTCATTGCACTGTTGCAACAAACACGATAGAGATATTAGCGTTGTATTTAGCCAGTATTGTAGATCATACAAATGTTCAAATTATTGTGTGACCTTATAATTGTGATATGAGTTGGCAACCCTGCATTTCATGCTAGCTATTTCTTTTGTTACAAATCTAAATGGAGATGTAGACATAGTGTGTGTTTCCTTGTGATGATATGGCTTCATGCTCTTGCAGGCATCTGTCTGCCAATTCATCCACATCATTGTGAAAAGCGTTCAGTTTTAAGCGTTTGTGGCACGTTTTATTGTTGATTTCATTAGTGATCTAGCTACTGAATCAATAACTGCAATACAAGCTTTCAGCCTTTTAACTTTTCTGTTCCATTTTTAGCAATATTTACAAATAACAAGGAAAAGATAACAATGTTTGTAAGCTTTTGTTTCACAGTAAAAGTTAACTTGACAAATCCAGATAAACAATTGACAGACATAAATGTAATGAGCCTTCTGTCACATTCCTGTTTTGAAGCGTCACAAAAGATCTATGTTTAATGCTAATGATACAAAAACAATATGAATGTGTTACTCTTGTCTCTCTTGTAAAAGCTGTTCAAAATGTTGCTCCTCTCCATCTGTGCAAGCCTGGTACATGTTGAACATATTATTGAACCCTGTACACCTGGCTGAACACTGTCTTCTAATTGGTTGAGCCTAATGGACATTCGTTACATAAAGTTAGCTTTAAGCATTCTCCACAACAATAATCACATAGATTTAGAGTCAATTATTTTGTCATCAAAAACACGTTGAGGCAGTGAATTTCTTGGACCTCTTTTGCACAACCTGCTCCTATCTTTTCGAATTTTTCCTTTTGTCAATTATTTTGTCATCAAAAACACGTTGAGGCAGTGAATTTCTTGGACCTCTTTTGCACAACCTGCTCCTATCTTTTCGAATTTTTCCTTTTGGCTGTCTATGTTTCTGACATTCTGTCTAACAATCTATAAATTGTGCATTTGTTAGAAATGGTAACATCAGACATGGTAGTTCTGCATCACTTCAAGCTGACAGACTATTTGAGCAAAACTTAATACAATAAACACAATGTTCTTTAGCATACACCGTGGTAACTACATACAAGGTTATTCCATCAAGCCAAACAAATGTTAAACTGAACTGCAAATGCTGTCATCCTCCCAAGATGCTTAACTCCACATTGATGAAAGCTGCTTAAAGAAATAATATATATTCAGTGTAACTAAGTAGTGTATTTGCGTTTTCAGGTTCAACGAGGACTGCAAGTATCCACACTGTGGCTATAGGGAACATCAAACGCACTTCCACTGCATGCGCGCAGACTGTGGGTACAGTTTCTGTGACAAGACTCGTTTTGTTCAGCACACGGCACGTCATGAGAGACTTGACACATTGATGGGAGGTGACTTCCAGCAGTTTCGCTCCAACGTATCCTGTGGTCGACAAGAATGTGTCTACACCACTACGTTAGGTAAGCTAACATCTAAATCCACAGGTACCAAGCTGTAAGAGGATGAGTGTGAGTGCGTGTATGACTTGCAGATGTGTTGCATTAACAAAATCTAAATTTGTAAACTCCACTGATAAAATTCATCACAATTAATTGCATGCCTTTGCTGAGATCACGAGAAACAAAAGAATGATGAATTAGCATTTCTATTCACAGTAAATTCAAGATATATATTTTGTTTTTCATGCAAATATTTTAAACCTCTGATATTTTATCAAAATCATGAGCATTTTTGAGAAGATAAAGAATAAATATTCTTCCCTTAAAGATTAGTTTAGGTTCAGGGAAAGTTTCTGAAAATCTTCATGTCGCATGCTTGAAAAATGAGATTTTTGGTTTCAAAGTAACCCATTACATAAATTATTATTAATTATTTATCCTGAATTGAAAATTAGGACACAGTTTGATTATACAGGATCTTTAATAGTGGAAATAAAACTAAAATAACTAATTTTTTTTCAAAATGCTTGGATACTCAAATTTAATATTTGAAAGGAAAATGTTATAAAAAAGAAACAAACTTTTCAGCAATTATTGTACAGGTGTGATGTCATCAATAAAAATTTAAATGGCAACATGAGATGTATAAATAAGAGAAATTATCAGACAACCTATTTAGAGAAGATGCACTAATTTGGTCTTCTGCTAGTATTAAGTCATTGTCATACCATATATACTTCTTTTCTTCGGTGCAAAGGTTTGGTCATTGTCTTCCTTCTCCGCCATAATTGCTGATTACCTATAACCTGGATTCACTGAACTGTGCTATGGATTTGATGCGTATGCTGCAAATTATTGTAATCTAATAATATGAAGAACAATTTATAGTTCCATTTTAATATAATTTTGGCCCACTTTCCTAAAGTAAACAATTAAATTGCTTCGTTTTCTTCTACACAGATCTGTTTCTTCTGAAAATAAAACCCCACAAAGAGACACCGCTTATACCAAAAATAGCAAAAATAATTCAAATGTATCATTAACTGCAAACGTAAAACATAATAATTAGTAATAACATAATAATCTAACCTAAAAATAATTAAATGCTGGTACAATTAGCCTAATAAATATAAATATAACTAATGCACTATAAATAGTAATATAATACAATGGAATCTCATTAGCGCGTTCCTCATTAACATGTTTTCCCGTGTATTACGTTGAATTATAAAAGTCCCGATACCAAATCACCAGATGTAATAAATAACGTTTGCGTAGTGCGTTTTCCCAGTCGCGCTTATTATGTTTGAAGTTTAATGTCCTCATTTGCTGTTTTGGCCAATCCTTGATCGGTCCAGTGGGAGTAGGCTCTTAATACGTTCAAAGTTTGACATTCTCATTTGCTACTTTGGTGAATCCTCGGACACGGGTTGGATACCGGCAGCCAATCATATGCATGTATGTAAATATTTGTGTGGGCAGGATAGAGAATGCATTACCTCAGCGTTAAACGCCGATAGTTTCTACGGTTGAGTATTGACCAAACCTACGTAGATTGTATTAACTTTTCATTTGGAATGAAAAAAGCGAAAGTGTAGTAAATAACCAACATTGAAAAACTGAAAATCCTTGAAGTTGATCACAATCCAAATATGAAACATGTGGATAAAGTGTGGATACCCGGAAGTTAAACATTCCTCCGTCAACCTTAAACACAATTTTTAGCAAACCTAAATTGATTGAAACTGCTTTTAAAGAAGGGAAAAGTGCTAAAACAAAACTTTCCTCTTGGAAAATAGGATCAGAAGAGGATCGGAACGAAATTTGTTGCATGGAAACACCTACCGTATTGAAATTATATTGAATATGCCAAAGATACATTCACCTATTGTACTCGTAACACGATGCATGCTTATAATTTTGTTTTCTTTTTTAGTGGAAATTATCACATGTGTAATAAAACATAGCAAAGCCACTGTTGTTGCTTTTCTCAAAAAACATTCATAACCTCAAAAATCCAAGTTGACCAACATAAAAGCTTGAATTATTTATTCTCAGGCTTTGTGTATCCAAATCCATTTGAACACATATTGAATTTAACATGGAAACACGGATCGTAATCAGTATGAAATTTTACTCAAAATCGATTTCAATTGCCCATAATAGAAAGTTAGAGAAAGTTTGATTATATGTATAGATTACTGTCATATTTGAAATAAAAGCCACTTTAAGAGTATTTGCAATTTAATTTGCAGGAGCAATGCAGAACAAAGCTTCACACTTCCATTGTCTGAAGTGCGAGTTTGTGTGTACGGACACCAATAAGGTTGTGGCACACCGGCGGCAACATCAGAAACTGGATTCCATCATGGCAGCTGGCTTCGAGAAGTTCACCCCGTCGCAACCTTGCAACATGGAGTCCTGCGCCCACTCTGGCAAACAGACGCATTATCACTGTCTAAGCTGTCAGTATGCCGTCCTAGGACTCTCGCAGATGTCTGCTCACAAGTACCGTCACATGGAGTGAGCACCCACCACATCACAATGTGTTACTTTCAGTGTTGCCAACTGACATGACAAACAAAATGCCAAAGGAGCAACGTATTTATTGTGTACACAAACTGTGTCAGGTAGTTAGTACCTAATTTAATTCATATCATACAAACAAACTTGCAAGCATGTGGTGATCAGTATCACGCAGTAATCATCTTATTTCTTTTCTGTTTTGTTTTTGTAAATAGAAGTATAATGGTGCTGTGGTAAACGAGCGAATGAGAGAGTGAGCGAATGTGTACGTATTATACATAGAAATGTCCAAACTGCTCCATCACTTTGAAAATGTGATTACAGGGCACATACATATATAGAAACATAAGTATATATATTCCAAGAGTTAATGTAAGACTTTTAGGGGAGTATGTTGTGGTACCAGGCCTACACAGAAGCATTACGACGATGCCTTGAACGTAGCATTAAGCCTCAAACTTAGTCAAATTGTGCTTGTCCATATGGCACATTTATATACAAGTTTTGTTGCAGATCGCATGGCCTTTTCCGTTGATACAAGTAACATTCGAGTTCTTTAAACACAGGTGCAAGGTGTGCAAATATTTCCATAACTATGTATGCAAGTACAATATTTATGGTGAACCAGACCACCTGTAACAGTCATTACTTCACAAAATATGACGTTCAAATGTTAAAGATAAAAAATATTTATAACTACAGCACATGTGGACGTGACTGACAGGAAGTGGGGTCAAACAGAGCTCTTTGAAACAAACATCAGGAAATGGTTTTATTAACTCATTTTCTCAAGGAAAAAAGCAATGTCTGTGGCTAGGCTGCAGTTGTCCGAGCAGTAAGGTGCCTGACGACCATGTTCATATGCTCGGCAGCGTATACCTCAATATTTGTGGTATTATTATACTACTACTGAAATGGTTGACATGCACTTTGTCTTTGTTTATCCAGGCTGTCCACTGATTCTGAAAATATACTGGAGCTTGTGATTACATACTGGAAAAATTGGATTAAATATCTATATAGCACTGATTTATTTCAGATTACATTTTCAGGTGATTGGTTCTTGGAAGATCTTTTAATTTTATCTAAAAACGTGTTAAATGTTTGGATAATATTTTACCCTAAAGATTTTTACAGGCTATACAGCATTCCCAGAATTTTGAAGATTGTTGCGTGGGAGGCTAAGATATGAAATAGAAAATCTGTTTATATTTAATCCTGATTTCTATGAATATCAGTGAATGTTTTGTCCATCATTATGACTAGCATCGGAGTTTTATGAAATTGCAGTTCTAGCTGATAAAGCTGAGAAATTGGAATAAAAACTCTTCTCGATCATTGTGCAGTAATTTCATAAAGAGTTCAGGAAATAGATCTAATTAAATCGTCATTAGAGATTTAAAAATGCAACTGTGCAACATTGGGTATGGCAGTAGTAATAAACACAGTTTCACAGCTACAACATGCATTATGACTTGATGCAGTTTAAACTTTCACAGCAGAAGACACTCTGTTATCTGATAACACACACCATATACATTGTTGCTGTGTTTCACGTTGCACCAGTGAATGTGTCACTTCAGCCATTCAATACAAAGAAATCTTAAACAACACATAGATGTTAACTCCATGTGTAGTGAGATGCAGTGTTGCAACATCTTCCCTGTTTTCTCTCTGATTCAGAATGACTCCCTCTGTAAGTGACCGTTGAGGTAATACGTAATGAACATGATTCGACTGTACGGGAAAGATGCATGCAGCACACCATGAGAGTTTTCTCCAAGTGCAAATGCCTACTTGGAGAAAACGTGACAATTTGTTTATTGCAACACTGAACACAGGCAACATTGATGTACCGCAAGTTAACCATTTGAGTAGCACAATAATACGAATATGGTATTTGTTATTATTGTTAACTTTTATGCTTATTTCATTAGTCACAAAAATAATGATTGTCATTGTGCAAGGTCGTCTGAACTTCCTTACATTAATTTTAATTTTGTAACTTTTTCAGTATGAATGGCACTGCTATCTGCACATCTGAGGTTTAGGTGCACTGTCTTTTTCTGCTTGAAAGAGCATGAATTATTAAAAATGTTTTCTATGAAAGTTGATTCCTACTTCCATTTTAAAAGTGAGCTGACCCCACTTCCTGTTATGACTGATAATGAAATCAAGCTCAAGTGAAAGCTCACATGTGCTTTAGTAATAAATATTTTTGTCTTGAAAATTTTAATGCCATTTTTTCTGAAATAAATCACTGTTACGGGTGGTATGGTTCACCCTGTATATGGCAACACTTCACAAAAAATAACCCCAAAACAATTAGGAGTCGAGATGAGCTGGTACTCTAATCCTAGTAATTCAAAAGATTTTATAAATGTGTATTATAGTTACATATATAACGAAATGTCTTAATGCCTCACTAACAGCAAGAAGAATGAAACCTCCTTAGAGAAAAGATTTCCAAGCATGACATAGTTGAACATAAGGGGTGTTTATATTTGTTTGGATGTAATATACTGAAATATACTTTTTAAAAGCATAGCTTACACATACAACATTCTTCAATAAATAGACTTTCAACTCAATGGAAAAAAAGATACACATTGAGCACTTCTTTGATGCATTGTGGCAGAATTCATAAACTATGGTGGTTTTCTTTTAATAAGGCCAATGGATGCACAGAAAGTAAGATATAGCTGCGTGCACCCCTCCCTTTCTCTCCACTAGCATTCAACTGTGCCTACATAAATTCATATCATGTTTTACAGTGCTTCTGCGTTACATTTTAAGTATTGTTTTCTTCAAAGGAATTTGTATCCATTTTTACATCTGTTTGTAGTACAAATTGCCACATCTCTTATAATTCTCACTAAAAGATCACTTTAAACTATGCAAGATAGAGGTAACCATAATTCACGAGCTCAAGATGCTGGAAGATTCCTAATGGGCATTGCCTTGTTACTGCCATTGGTCTTTGTAATTGACAGCTACTTTACCATCTGTTGATAGTGCAGCATTCTACATAACCATGCCACTCTCTTTCTCCACTTTCTTTCTTTCTTTTCATTCATTTTGTTTTTCTTCGTTAATTCATATTTTCATTAAACTGGAAATGTAATGTTCACTTATTTGCTATTTTATTTAGCATGAGTATTTTATTGGAAAAGAAATTAATTTTGAGAAAAAGGATAGAGAATTATAAATCAGATTTGCACACAAAATACCGTGAGTGTGTCTCCGCTTGAGTGGTCAGTACACAGTTTTCTCCTTTTCAGCATGAGTTTTGCCACTGTTTATAAAATGTGTTGCCAGGTGGAAGCACAAACAAAAAAATTAGACATACCAACAGATGGTAGTCAGTTCCAATCCATTAACATCATACTGCTTTGGATTCTCCTTTGATGATTTCCTAATACTTTTTCTTGTTTCATTAGGACTGTCTCGTCATGTCTGTTATGCTAGACAGCTACATCATCAGAGAAATGTATTCCTTATGAACAACTTAATTTCACTGCAAATGATATCACAGTTATTGCCGATATTCTTTCGTTTTTCAATTGCATGGGCATCTTCGGTCTCTTTTATAAACTATTATTTCTGCTCAAATTAATGTTTATCTGAGAATAATCTTGTAAAATGAAGTTATTTGCTCTTTGTGATTTCCTCAAAAAACTATGCACCTTACACCAAAAAGTTTTTCATAGATTTGAACCACAAAGATGAATATAAAAACCAATTTGAAACGTACATGACGGAGCAGCAGAAATCACTAGGGGACTGAAACAACAATCTTCATATCCCTCCAAATGTTACTAAGTGACTCTAGAAACAGAAAGGTAAGCTGTAAATATCAGGAGGTGAATGAGGTTTGTGCCATTTTTAACTTTTTAAAATTTATTTCCAAAACTAAGCTTTTGCCCCAAAAACGGCACTCCAAAACATCATTTAAGTATCATTTAGTACATGAGATTTTAAAGTAAATAATCAGAATCAGCTTAACATATGTATAGCATTTTGGTATACCCATTTTCAGTTAACTGTAGTCCACGACCACACGTGTTTTTTCATTATTTCATAGGTTTAGCAACACTGTACGTGTATTAAGGTTACATTTCTCTCCATTTCCTTTTCTTGCTGTTGCTTGCATCACTCTGATAGATCGTCTCCACGGACCAAGCAATCGGTAGTCAGCTGTTTAACCATCTCAGTTGCCATCTATTGGCATTTTTCTCAAATATGGCAAAACTCATGCTGAATGTGAAAAACTGCAGTCAGCACTCTGGCTTCTCAACCCAGAGGTCCTGGGTTTGATTCCCAGCTGGGATGGTGAATTTTTCTTAAACCAAAATCATTCCGTATCCCCCACAGAATTTGGAAGTATGAATGTGCGAGTGTTTAATAGTTAAAAAATGATAAGACTATAGCGGACAAAATTTAATGTTCGGTGGGAGAAGGAGTTGTATTGCGAAATCCAATGAGAGGCCTGCAGCGTTTTATAATTAAGACAATGTGAAATCACACTATAAAGCCACTGATGCAAGTATAATTTCTGCTGACAAAATCTACTTGCATTCCAGGAAAGAGAATAACATGTTCATGAAGAGAATTTTATTTTGAAGCTTGCAGCCTAAAAACGAATATCTTACATTAACTGGTTGCCGAGATATGAATGTGCATTTAACTCATCTTTTAACAAGGAATTCTACTAAAAAGCTTTAAAGCTTCCTGTCGTGCCTCTTTTATGTGAGCATATGCTTCAAAACAGATGCCAGAACCAGCATGAGGCAAGCGATAAGGAAGGAAAAGTTGCTGATGTTATAGCTTCAGTAGAGATTTTTACTCTCGTGCTAGTGATGGTAATTCCAGTTCCAGTAGTTCAATTATAGTGCTTGTGTTGTGTTTACTTAAAACGTCACCTAAAGAACAAAGAGTAGTGAAAGTCGACCAGTAACACACAAACAAGAAGTGTTGTGTCACCAAAGCAGGAATATAATTTACAATGTGTATTCTTTCATCTTTTTACTTGGTCTGTGCGAGATTTTTACTATTGTTATTAAGGTATGAATTTTGGATTACTTTATTTGATAACTCAGCAGTGTAAACCAAGTTTGTTTGCTTGAGAGTAATACTCTATAAATTATTTTAATTTTGTCTTATTACTTCATGTAAATTTGCTCTGACGTTTAACGTGTGACAACATTACACTTCTCCCGTAGTGGTCAGCTGCCTTTAAATTTTGTATCTGCCATAACATTAAGAAACCCTATAGTTCATCACTGAATAATAACAGCACCAGTTGCATCTTGCTCCCAACAGGACCAAAGACGTTTGAGGGTGCTATACAAATGTTGGGGGGAGATATTTATATTGAAATAGAAAGGATACCTTACAAATTATTACCCCAAAGAAAGAACGCTTTATAAAAAACAGCACCTGCAAAATTAACTCGATAAAAATTAAGGTACTTTGTTTGGTTTGGCGCAAGTTCACTTCATTAATTAAAAAAGTAGTCTGCGTAGATTTTTGTCCATATTTAATAATAAAATATCAAATGAAATACAGCAATTTATATGGAGTTTATAGATTTTAATCATTGTGGTTTTGTCCTTGTTTAACATTAATTAAAATAGACCAGTAAAAGCATCGGTTTGCGAAAATAAAAACTCAAAAATAGACGGCATTTAATTTCACATGTGACGTTGGTAGAGGATCTGAATTGAATGAATGTGACAAATGATTTCATTCCATTATATTTTTGTAAGATCTTCATGTTTTATAAGATTTAGGATTTTTCATACATTGGTTGATGTCTGATGCATTGCTAAACGTTATTGGTCATTATCAAATATGCAGCGTTTGAATGGAATAGTCTTCATAATCAGGCACTTCTTTATTTTTTGGAAAACTGTGGAAAGATTTCATTATATATGGTGCAAATACCTTCAGGCACTATCTGTAAACCTTATTATGATGGGACAATATCACTATTTCTCGATGTTTGATAACAATACTGATTTTTGACTCGATAATCACGTTATAAAAACCTGTAAAAGCTTGTTTACTGTTCCGTGTATAAACATATGCAACCAATTTTATATCATATTCTAATTCCAAAATTGTTCCTGTTTGACGTTCTCCAATTGGTAGCAATGTTTTATCGTAATAATGCCCAGGTTATATGTTTTGTTTTAAAGGATTTTCTATCCATAGAAAAACAAATGCTAGCAATTCTTCCTTATTCTGCAGTCTTGAAAATATAAACTAATATATGTTTTACATGAAACTCAACAAAAAATAAACAAATATTTCCATGTGCTGTATTATCTCACACCTTAAGTTCTGCTGGATTCACAGATTTTGATCACCAGAGTAGGTAAATGTGAAAGATGAGAGTGAGTAATCAAGCCATGCTATTTCATTCACAACTCCGCTGCATGTTACACGAGTACTTCTACTCCTTCCCCATTGTGTTGTGTGTTTTCATTTAGACACAACAGTATGTGGAATGTTGCATTGATTCACCTACAGTCAAGGTCTATCAAGAACTATAGTCCAGCAACTCTTTGGGGATATGTGTGAGGCAATAACATGAAGTCTCGACTCCTTTCATTCCTTATCTTATGCAACAACTTTCAATAATGCAAAACTTAAAAAAGGTTATCTCAAATAATTTGATACCACCGACTATTGACAGTATTGAGGTCCCATCCGTAAACCTTATGTATAAAGCACAATATGCAACTCATTTTTATGTGATTCAACATGACTGTGCATACGTTTATGCAACGTACCAGCTTTCTACTCTGACCTTGCATACTTGCAAGACAGTTAAGTCGTGCTAAAAGTGTTTTAGCCTGCTGATGTTACTTGTTTCAACTACCAGGAAGGTCCATGCTCACGAACCCTGACAATTTTTGTGATGCTAATTTCCAATCCAATCAAAATGTCTAAAAACCCAATTCACAGCAGCCAAACTGATATTATGTTTGAGTTTTCTTCATGTATACGGGAATAAAGAAGAACAAGGCTGTCACCCACCTTGAACTTTATATATATTTAAATGTGCAACATGTGATATTGTGTTGAAACGAGATGGATAAAACAATTTGGAAAGGGCATAAGGAGTTGAAATAGCTCCAAAAATGTTTACAAGTAGGAATCTGAAACAGGTGTCATCTGTTTTTAAAGACAAGACAAAACATAAGAGCAAGTTCTCTTTAATTTTTTTGTAGTATTATTAGTAAATATTAAACAAAACAATGGTATATGCCTTAAGATAGGTTAGTTGAATTATTTTGTGTTTATATACAAATATAAAGAAATAATTATAATAATAAATATTATTAATTGTGCCTTTAGGAAAGAAAATGAGTCAGTAAGTTTTTTTGTGACACCAAAAAGGAATGTGTCTAGAGAGAAAAAAAAATAGAGTTTTTTGAGTAGATAGAGGTTGTGCCTTAACGTGTAAAATACATTATTGTATTTTTATTTTGAAACTCGGTTTTTCTTCCAGGTAGTGTGCTTATATTTTGTAAGCAACAGCATTCTGAAAACAAGAGTAATTAATGTATATCTGTACTTCACTTTGAAAGCCATAGTCAAATATTATTCCTTTGTTTATGTTTCTTTGTTTCTTGCTCATGTAATGAACGAAGCCTGATGATCAGATGGCAGGGCATGAGGGATGAACAACTTTTTAATTGTTTATGCCGTATGTTTGAAGGGAGAGAGTGTACAAGGAAAAAAGGAAAGTTAATAATGCTGGCCAACCTTAAAAAAAATAAAAGGAAGAAAGTAAAGAGAGACATAAAGACAGAATCGATAGATAAGTAAAAATTAAGTAGCATTTAAAAATTTCTATAAAAAATAAATTTAACATAGTACAAAATGTTTTATAGCATATTTAATTCTAAATTTTCAGAGTAGCAAATTTTTTCAAAAAGTGTTGTTATGCAAAAGAAGAAAAAAATTGTTGATTCACAAATTTTAGTGCCTTAAAAATTTTTTATCGAGTGGAGAATACTAATATAATTTTCTAGTATTATATTTCTAGAAAAGTGAGAATTCAAGTTCTCTTTTTTTTTCCCCTTCCCCAAGATATTGATTTTTAATTGGTACACGCTGTGTACTTTTGTGTAACTGTATATTTGGCTGCCAGATGTCAAGAGTTTATTTAACACTTACCAGGCACTATTAATTTATGTGTATCTCTACGATACTATGGAGCGAAGGTGTCAATGTAGATGCATTCCAAGTCATATATATTTTGTGTAAATGGTTTTAAAATATACATTCAAACATTAACGAGGAAAGAGGAAACAAGGTTGTCTAGTATTTCTAAATGAAAATCCTAACAAGGTAAGCATTTTTTGTGCCATATTAAGAAATACAAGTCGAGAGATGTGCAGAGGAAAAAAAAGCTGACGTGTGAGACACCTAGTGGTCTATAGCAAAGACAAGTAACGACATATATAAATACAAATGTAACATATGATACACAGTCATGTCTGTTTGTACAAAGCCATCATTTTAAGTTTCCATTTGAAACCCTGAAAGGGATGGAATTTTTGTAGTTTTATCCCAGTCTCTTTGCTTGTCAATATTTTTTGTTATTTTTAAACAATTTGTTTGCTTACAAAGCAAAACAATATGTTTTTAAAGTGTAAAAAAATTATATTTTTAAGTATTTTATTTAATCTTTTTATGAACAAGCCAGAGAGGATTAAAGTCATAAATGGTCCACGGAAAGAGAATTGCTTTGGGATTTATTTATTGATTTTGTTTAAAGCTGAAGTAGTTAATGTGCTGAAACAAATGTGGTTGGATAGATAAATTCCAAGCAATGACGTATTTTAAACATGTAATCATGAAATTTGTCTGGATTTAACTTTCCTCATGCATTCTAGGTCAAACCACTTATAACAAATAGCAGAGCTTGAATTATATGGAGTTTAGTTTCATGTAGCTGTGATTTTTTTTTTTAAGTAAAAGTTGCAAGTATTTTATTTATACCTTTACCAATACTGAATGGGTGGTTAATGTAATTCATTTAAGTTAAGGAAAACAAAATCACCAAATACAGTAGCAGATGACTTACTCATTGTCAACTTATTTACCCACTCAACATTTCCTAAATCCCTTTCCTTCAAGTATTGTAAACAGTTTAGTTTTATGACTCTCTCTGTTATGTATCTATGGTAAGTATTGAATTCCATCCAAAAATGTGACGTCTAGATTTAACCAGAAATACATGTTTGGAGGTTCCCTGAATAAATAAAAAAAAAAAAAAAACATTTTCAGAAAAAGAGGGTCTGTGTGTGTTTTTCTGAACAGCAAAAAGTCGGTTAAATATCAAACTTGGTATCTACATTCATCTTTCAAGGATATGACATGATTTCCAAGAAAATTCCTCCGTCCCAAAGTATCCTTTATATTTATTTATTTATTTATTTATTTGTGCCAGCAATCTTCCTTAGAATATGGCTACACATCAGCCTAGGCTGTTATTTTGCCATATTTTACCCATATAACATAAAAATTATGATAATAATAATAATAATATAATAATAGTAGTAGTAATAAAATAATAATGATAAATATAATAATATATCTTAACATCTCATGATGAAGTATAATTCACATATCTTTTTATTAACCATAACCATTTCTTTTTTACTTTAGACAGGTACTCCCCTACCTGTTTGTTATCCTTGTTAAAGATCTTGCTTAAGACTACTTTTCTGTCTAGTTTTAACTATTTCCCATTTATGCGTTCCTTTCTCCAATGCTGTGTACCTTTACAACCAAACACAGTATGTTCCAAATCTTCTCTTTCCCCACATATTGGACACTGGTTCTGTGGGAACCCATTTCTCATTCCTATTAGTCTCCATACACCTGCTCGTACCCAGGCTATACTCTCCCTTTGTTCATTATTTGAGTTGTCCACATACTGTTCTCTAGCCCATACATTTTTATTAATATGTATGATTCCAAGAAACGTTTCATCCCAATGCTACTAAATGTATTCTGTGTCTCTATATCTTCAAACCTCCGCCTAGCTTCTTTACAAAAACCCTTGACATTATTTTCCCTCCTTCTCCAAATTTCTCCCAGACCACTGTTTTCCAAGTTAGTTTGTATACTGTAACTCCACCTTAAGCTCCTTTCTTGAAATTCCAGACACTGCCTCAACAAGTTCTTTTCTTCTAAATTTAATAGTCTGTACCAATATTTCAGAGCTCTCTCCATTATTACCCCTTTTCTCCCCACTCTCCGCATTTCAATTAGAGCAAACTCCTTTACTGTGGCATTTGGCAGGCCTAAAACTTCTCTACAAAACCTCCTGGGTACCATATCTATCACTTCCCAGCCTCCATCTACTCCCCATATTTCACTTCCATCTTTTATATGGAAAATTGAAAGTTTTTATTTTCTTGAATCTCTCTTTAATGATTTCTATTAAAATACCATAATTTAAGATATTTTCATGACAAATGAAATGTAAATCTTGAATTTTCTGGGAATAGCCTGTGAAGTCCTCTTCATTTTGATTGACTTTTGTATATTTGGTAAACAGTAAGAGAGAGACAAAATCTTACTACACAAAAAATGTTTATCTCATTAAAATACATGACTTATTTAATTTTTACTTTTTCTATCATGTACATAGTATGTAGAGAAAAATTAAATTACACTTATCACTTGTCAAAAGAAGGATAAAAACATGAAGCTGTTGTACTTCAAGACATTAAGCATCTCCACATTTTTAAAAGTAAGTCTGTTTCTATTAGGAGATAGAATGTCTTTGTAGATGCTAAAGCTTCCTTCAACATCCACAGAAACCAGTGGGGCAAACCTTGTATTTACTCGGAATAGCAACTCTACAGATGTGGCGAATTCCTCAATGTCTGGATTCTTCTGAAGACTACATTCAAGTTTGTCTTTGGCAAAGCCATCTAACTGCTCCCTCATGGAAGTAAAAATGTTCCATTGTTTTTCCTTTTCCAGACCTTGTTCTTCCAATCCTTTAATAGCTGCAGGCAGCTACTTGTAACTATGGACACAATATAGTTCTGTCTGCAAATTATGTATTTTCTCTGGTAACAGAAGTTGGTGTGCCTTGGAAATTGCACCTGCGTCGGATGGATCCAAAGAAAGCACAAACTCTTAATTTTGTCAAAATTCTCGCACAACATAGCAGCACACTCAATCCAAGATCCCCAGCGAGTATTGACCGGGAAATGTGGAAGGGGCAGGCCAGTATTTTCCCTGTAGTAAACAACAGGGCTCAGAGCTTACAGTAGAATCTTCTTCAGGGCAGAGATGAATTGATTTGCGATGTCGTATTAGTTCCTTATGGATTCACAAACCCTGTGAAGGGCATGAGCCAAGCATGGACATGCTTCAAGTTAGGAAATAAAGGTTTCAATTGGTTAACAGCTGAAACCATGTATGGAGCCTGGTCTGTAACCACAAGAAGAAGTTTTTCAAACTTGATACCAGTAGGCCAGAGTTTTTGGCAGAAGTCCATAATTGATTGTATTACTGTACTGGCATTGGCTTTCTGCAGCTCGTACATTTTTAACAACATGGGCTTAACTTTCTCCCCTGCTAAGGGAAAAACTAAAATGTTCAAAACATATCGTTCCATTGAGTCTATGGTTTCATCCACAATGATTCCCACATCGCAATCAGACACTTTCTCCTTGATTCTTTCTATGGTTTCTTGGTAAACAGGCTCCATGTAGTTTTTTCTTAAAGTACTGTCATCGGGCATTACCATCTTTGTGTATTTTTGAAGAAATCGCTTGAAGGCTGGATGGTTCAACTTATTGAGTGTTTTAATTCCTTCAAATTTTGGCCTTTTGAAGAACTCTGTTGAAATGCATTTTGTAATAGAGGTTGCCGTGATTTGTTTGCTTGAAGAGTCTTGTTCATTTGATGCTTACAGCTGGAAATGTGTTGTTTGATGCGATCTCGCTGGTGTTTTTCATCTATCAAAATTTCTGAATCACAAATAGTACATTGCATAACAGTTCCATCAGTGTCTATGAAATCTTGTTTGAATTCCTCAGCCAGAACAATAAATCGAGCACTGGACACCTTTGGCATGGTAAAAATTAGTACTAGTACACTCGTTTGGACACAATGCGACTGTCACACAACTCACTCTTGCGCCCATTCGATGTCCACATTCTCTTATAACACTGCGACAATTACCAGAATGTTCTCATTCATGCTGGAACTCCAGTCTCAGTGATTTCTAGTAGTTTCAAGCAGAACCCAGTCTTAATAATTCTCGGAACTGTGTGGGTGAGAATACTGCCGTCTCTGTGTGCCTAGCTTTTGCCTCCACGCAAACAGATGACGTCTCTTACAGTAACAAACTCACATTCACGAACAGCAGGCTACTGATTCTGGTGGGATAGAATCACTCATTGTCAATTGCATTATTGCGGGCTACTTTATAGCGGTAAAGCGAGAGAAAGAGGTTTTTGTCAAACACACAATTATTTTCCATTGTTGCGGGTGAGCTTTCAATTCCCGCACAGCGTTTACTGAAAGAGGTAGGCTTACTATTCGCACGTACTTAGCAAGCTGAGGAGACGTTAATTGAAAATTAAAGAATAAATTGGAATGAAACTTATAAGAAAAAAGGGGATTATGGGCATGGTTGGGGAAAATGGGATAAAGGTGCCAAAAAGGGGTAAAGGTACCAGAAAAGGGAAAAAGGTGCAAGAAAAAATGCTTCTTTTTGCAACTAGAAACAAAAGTTCACACTGTGATATCTTTCCACACAGCTTTAACTTACCCTAAGAAAAAAGGTGCACACATAAAAATCCTAACCCTGGTTATGAGAAAATTTATTGCATACAAGTTGTACATTTTAATTGTGTTTTTGTTCCTGGCTCTTATCTGAGGATTTGGTTTCAATTCCAGATATGGAATGGCAATTTTAGGACTAACCATTCCAGGCCTTTACCTTTGACCAGAGTATATAATAATAAGATGAAATGCAC
Source organism: Deroplatys truncata (assembly GCA_030765065.1). NCBI lineage: Eukaryota > Metazoa > Arthropoda > Insecta > Mantodea > Mantidae > Deroplatys > Deroplatys truncata. The sequence goes on from CM060983.1 coordinate 15,301,889, forward strand.
ACACACCGTGCATGGTGGTAAGTACATTACTTGTCCTTACTATAGGCTGCGATGGATTTCTGTCTTTTCTTACACTTTATAATATGATATCTGTCTCAAAGTTCCAAACATAATATACACGAGTACCACAGAATTCAAGATCAAGGCTAGTGTATGAGGGAGACATTTTTGATAGAGGATCTAAGATGTGAGATAATTCTCCTGGCAAATGACGCCTACAAACAACTCCTACAAGACCTGCACGAGAAGAAGAACAGCATACTGGAGGACTTCTATGCGACGTGTGCAATGCAAGATAGGACCTAATCAGAAGCTAATCATGAAATGCGACACGTGACGACAAGACTGGCAACCCATGGCTTCCACAAGGTGTGCAGCAACATGACCTACCACAACCCAAATTTGACTAGAGTATATGAAGTAGTGTAACGTGGTTTGGAATTCAGAGTGGAAATTGCAGATCCCCTCTACAAAACTGAATCAGTATTAAGGCAACTTCACAGAAAATTCAATGCATACATTTATTTAATGTCACATTAAAATCTTAAATATATGAGCCATTTTTTAGAAAATCAAAACTAATGAAAAATTCTCCCTTTAATAACTACTTTGGATAGGGGCCAACTTCTTAAACATCTTTGCCTTACATGCCTAAAATGTGACTCATATATGAAATTTGTTATTTATACAATCTTTTGTCTTTAAGTTACGCTGTTCTCTCTCTGTAACATGGAAATTTTTTTCCAAAAATGTTTTTTTAGGGGGGGTGTTCATTGGACCTGTATTCCCAATGAAATTTTCATTTTGAACTTTTCATTGGATACACTATTGCTTCTGTGCACAATAGGTAGGTGGTAGAGAAAGTAAAAATCTGATGTGTTACATTCATATGACTTTCTCTACCCACTATAATTTATTAGTATGTATAAAAACTATTTTTATGAAAGCTTATCTTTCTATCTACTACATTTTAATCCAAATAAACCTTTGTAAAAATAGCTACATTACGCATTTCGTTATAGATACAAAGAGAACAGTGATAGTCAAATGTTTAACAACTGGGCGCTATATGCTGACTTTTAACATTTCTTATTCTTTCCACAACATTTCGAGAAACAACGGAATTTTGACAGGAATTGAAAAGAATGACCAAGAAATGAACAATTCAGACCATTAATAATGGATGTCCTAGAAATGGCTTATGCACCAAAAATTTATTTTAAATAAGGTTTTTTTTTTGGCATAAGCCATTTCTGAGATACCTGTTATTAAAGGTTCAAATTGTTCCTTTCTTGGTCATTCTCTTTGATCCTGTCAACATTCAGTTGTTTCTCGCGATGTCATGGAAACAGTATGGAATTTTAAGGCAGCATATAGCGTCCAGTTGTTAAACATTTGACTATCGCTGTTCTCTTTGTATGTATAACAAAATAAGTGATGCAGGTATTTCTGTAAAGGTTTATTTGGATTAAAATGTAGTAGATAGAAAAATACTATCTACTAAGTATTGAGTAAGAATAATTTGTGTACCTGCTAGTCAATGATAGATTCTAGAGAAATTCATGTGAATGTATCACTTGGATTTTTTGTGTAGTAGGTTTTCATCTTTCACTTAACATTTACAGGATAGTACAAAATTCCTTCTGAATGAAGAGGACTTTGCACGATATTCCCAAAAAATTCAGTACGTTTTATTTGACATGTAATCTTAAATATGTGATTTTAATCAAAATTGTTACCCATTTTGTACAAAATAAAAAATTTTGAAAAATGTTGCATGTATGGGGTAGTTTGGGATGGAGAGGATTTTCTTGAAATTCTTTGTGACACATTTTAGGAACATACTGAAACTAAATACCAAGTTTATCTGATTTTTCATTTTTGGGTTATGCTGTTCACAAACATACGGATGTTTTCTAAACTTTTTTTTTTATTCAGGGCCCTCAAAGCATGTGTAGCCGATGAAATCTTGATATCAAACTTTTGGGTGGAATGCAATACTTTCTCTACCTACTATATATGTGATAGAGAAAGTAAACATTTAGACACATTGTAGTTTAAAACAAAACCTTTACTTTCTTTTTTCTGCAAAATAGTTTAATATATTTGTATGATGAATAAAATGTGTGTGTGAGTTTTCTACGAGTAATATTTTTACTCATCCAAAAGAGCACATGTGCTAAATTTCCCATTTGTACTGAGAAGTCTCGAGATTGCATTCTATTAAATATATTTCAACCCCATTCCTTTTAGGATTGGTTTTTGTCTGGATATCCATAAAACAATGAAGGGATCAATATTTTTTTAATTATTATTATATAGCAAAATAGTTGTGAAAACAGGCCCATCCATCCGGAGTATTTTTCACCTCTGTAGGGCACAATGTTTTACTATCTAAAGGAGTCTGTAGCAAGGGGGGGGGCTCTGGAGCGGCCTAACAGCTGTAAGCCCCTAAAGTTGGACCTTCGGTAGGTACCGGATGCGTCAGCAGGTGGTGGATGGCCGGCACCTGACCAGCAGCGTCGGTTGATTACTGACACGCTGAGTTACGCCTGTCTCCAAATAACAAATAGGCGACCGCAATCCTAAGGTGTTATGCGATCCATGCCGACAGGGTGCATGGCACATGGGAAGATGTGTCACTAATGGAGCCTGATGACATCTCAGAGTAATAGGAATGCGGAGCTCTGTCTGGGTGGACCTGAGTGTTCCCTAGGGGAACTGTAGTAAATACATGTTTCCATAAATCGGAATGCTCCTTATTAGGGGACCCCGAGTGCATTAATACCAAAGTAGATGTGGCTGGTCCCTCAAAAGAAGACTTTACCATCGAGATTAAAGCGAAGGATACAGGAAATGCAACTCCCGCAGATGTGGAGAAGCAGGCCCTGTGTGTAAAACTGGACGCCCTGTTTAGTTATATCAAATTGATCATAACTACAAGCATGGAGGCTGGAGCCCCAGTAGGTGACCTGGCCCCACGAGATGCACAAAAGAAGTGAGAACTGCGACTCCCGAAGATGCAGGCCCCATCTGCTAGACACCCCAAGAGAGGACCCGGGGATCTCAGGAGACCCGGACTCCTTGGAAAATGTTTTAAGTGGGGTAGGTTATACCAAGATGATTTCGTTCATTCAGGCTTGCTAGCAACACAGTATTACTACCTTGCGACTTCTTTCGAGTAACATAGCGAGGTATGAAATTGATGCCACCGTGATACAGACCCTGGCTTTGACAGGGCCATATCATGGAACAAAAATATAAAAGGTTTTGCTATCTTCAGCGCTTTGTCTGAAGTAAAACCTAGAGCATATGTCATTACGAGACTCAGTAATACCAAGGCCCTGCCGGGATTTCCTACTAAAGACCTGATAGCAGTCTTAGCGAGGTATGAGGAGGGCAAAATACCAGTCTGCTCGGCCTATTTCCCTTATGACTCCGAGGAACCACGACCTCCTTAGGAGTTCAAAGACCTTGTGATTTATTGCAAAGATAGAAACCTCAACCTGCTGATTGGTTGCGACTCCCAACGCCCAGCATAGCATTTCGGGTAGCACGGACATCAACGGTAGAGGGGAGAAGCTGCTGGAATACCTGAGCTCTACAGATCTCAAGATTGCGAGTCAAGGGACCTGGAAATGGGGCTGAGTGACCCCCAGATAAAGCTAAGAAATGCAGAGGACCTGGAGAGGTACGTTGGGGTTTTCACGAACAACCTCCATCATGAAAAAGACACAAAGACTATACAATGCGTATAAGACCAATAAGTGTCAGGCAACTTGGAACTCCTACAAGGAGTCCCAAAGAAATGAAGAAAGTCTCTGAGGAATCTTTGAGGTTCTTCTGTGGTAATGTACAGTGGCAGTTGAGTGCTGCTCTCCGGAGCTAGGACCAGGATCCCTCCAGTGCTATGACACAGTCGAAGGGGGAGACTTTGAGGCTTGCATACAAACCAAGAATCAAACTCGGGTAGGGCACGCTGGCCTTCGCAGGAAGGCAGGGCTGTAGCCACCAGGATTGTTACTTTTAAAAACCTAAAATGGGCCATTTATAGTTTTGAGCCCTGTAAGAGCGCAGGTGTGGATGGGGTCTTCCCGGCTGTCAAAGAGGGCTGGGAGATCCTTTCGTCCCACTTAGTGAGAATATTTAGTGCCTTTCTGGCTGTAACACGTTTTTCGCCTCTAGGGGCAGGCCAAAATGGTGTTTATACCTAAGCGGGTAGGCAATCCTACCACAGGTCTAGGGATTTTCATACTATCAGTGTAACATGCTTTCTGCTAAAGGCTCTGGAAGGACTGATAGATTTTTGAGGGATGGGGTACTGGTGGACAGACCCATACACTCTCATCAGTATGCCTATTGACCGGTTAAATCCTCGGACACGGTGCTCCATCAGTTTGTGGTGAGGCTGGAGCTGGAATGTGGAGAACTCGCCGTGGCAGTTTTCCTGGACATTGAAGGTGCCTTTAGTAATACGACTTTAGGAACCATTTGGAAATGTCTGAAGAGCAGGGGAGTCAGTCCGGTTGTAGTGGACCTCCTTGGAAGGCTGGCAGGCAGTGGCGACCCTGAGGAGTATGTCCGTGAGGGCAACAGGCTGCCCACAAGGGGGAGCTTTGTCACCTATCCTGTGGTAGATGTACTGCTGGATTCACTAAACAGGGCAGAAATTCATGCTTAATGCTATGCAGATGACCTATGCCTTTAGCAAGTGGAAAATTCCCGAGCATTGTTTTGGAGCTCATACGGGACTCCCTACAGACTCTAGAGGGATAGTGTAGAGCAGCGCTGGCGAAAACGGGACTCGCGAGTCATTTTGACTTGTAGGCGCCGTTCCCCTCTCTGCCACTGTCCCTTTGTTTTTCACATGCTGCTGAGTGATGCAGTGCGTGTTGCATATTTGGCGACTCACGGAACGAAGGCGTTTTCGGCACCCTTGATGTAGAGAAACAGATTTGTCCGTTAACCCGGACAAGACTTAAATAATGATCTTCACAAGAAAGAGGAGGCTGCCAGGTGTGGTAGAACCCCACCTGTTTGGGAAGAAGTTGAAGCTTTCCGAAGCGGTCAAATATCTGGGAGTTATTCTGGATGCTGGGGTGAGCTGGAGGAAACATGTAGATCACAAAGTTAGGAAGGCCTACAATGTTTGTGGGCTGTCGAAGATCCATAGGACTGAGGTAGTGCCTGAGACACAAGGTGGTCAAATAGTTATACACCTGGGTTATTAGACTGTCAATAACCTATGCGGCGCTGCTTTGGTGGCCTGCTTTTCAGGTGAAAGTAATTGCTGGTGGGCTGGATTCGCTACAAAGATTGGCATGTATGGTGATAATGGGCGGTGCGCACGACTTCTCAGTCTACCATAGAAATCTTGGTAGACCTTCCTCTACTCTTGTTTGTGGAGGAGATAGCCAGGATGAGTGCGCACCGCCTCTGGACAGTAGCGGGTGGTGTTTTAAGCTACCCCACAAAGGGAACTCACGGACCCTTTCTGGAGTACAAGAACGGGATTGGCGCTCCCGGGGTCTCTAGCTACACTCGATTGGGTTCCTCTAAGATATGAGAGGGCTTATGCCAAACTTCCAATCAACTTTGGTCCACAAGTGTGTTTGACCAACTATCAATTACCTCCCCCAGGGGCCTACTACGGTAGGTACGGGATTGGCGCTCCCGGGGTCCCGAGCCATGCTCTCGATTGGGTTCCTCTGAAAGGTGAGAGGGCTTATGCCAAACGCCCAATCAACTTAGGTCCGCAAGTGTGATTGACCAATTATCAGTTATGAACACAGTTTGACGGATACAGCTTCGCGGGTCGGAGGAGGGTAGTCCAATGGGTGACTGAGTAATGCGTAACTCCCAAGACCTGAGAATCATGGACTGTGTATCCGCTGGTAAAGGTGAGTCCGAGGAGGGGCCATTATATGAGCTGTTGCACTCCTGAAGCCGATTGGGTCCCTCTTATAATTAGGAGGTGAGACCCTAAGGTGAGCAAGGTCTCGGTCAGGACTCTCACTTAAAGTGGAGTGGCGCCCAGTATGTGAGCATGTCATCGATGACATTTGTAATGGAGGATTTAGGCGCTATGGATACCCAAAACATTAAAGATTACTGGAAAAGAAGTAGTCAAGTGCAGTGGTCTTTGCGGCTTGGTTATAAGTAGAACAGGGGAAGAGAAGGAATTTTCATCGGTGAACCTTTTTATAGTTAAAAATGTCTCGATAAGATTGCTGATCTTGTTAAGTCGTGTATTAGGAGTCGCAATGGCAGGCTCCTGGCTGAAGCAAATTCAGCATCCTAGGCAATGATTATCTTGTTAGCCAGCTACGAGCCGAGAAGCACAAGACTTTGAACTCCTCGCGCGGTGTGGTAAACAGCCGTGCATTTGGTCGGTATGTCCACTGAGGAGAAGACTCAACAAAACCTGAAACAGCAAGGTGTATCATCGGTGTATCGTGTTAAGCGGGAAAAAAGAGGTGAATTAGTACCTACTTGTACCCTAATCACTAGATCTCCCTCAAAGAATTAAGGCAGGATATGAAGCCATCGAAATCAGGCCATTCATACCGAATACGCTGAGATGTTATAAGTGTCAGCGCTTTGGACACAAATGATTTCTGCAACGGCGAAGCTACCTGCGTTAACTGTGGAGACGTATCTCACGATGGAGCATGTACATCAGCTCCAACGTGCGTTAACTGCAGCCGAGAACATCCATCGAGTTCCCGAGATTGCCTCCGTCTTGCAGAGGAAAGAGCGATCTAAGAGATCCGAGTTAGGGAGAAAGTGTTCTTCTCTGAAGCCCGGAAACACCTAACCCTCTGTCCCGAGGTCCATTACTTATAGCTCAGTTACAGCTAAACCGATACCGAGTCGGGAAATCACAACAGCGATATTAACGGGGCCACAATTTCAGAAAACACTCTCGTTGCCAAATCACTTCCAAAGCCCACAAATTAACATCTACTATAGTCGTCCTCCGTGGTGAAGTGGTTCCATTCTAGCCTCTAGTTACCGACGTCGCGGGTTCAAACCCGGCGGAGGGCGATGGATTTTCGGGCGTGAAAATCCTTAGTATGGCTTCCTTCGGAAGGGAAGTAAAGCCGGTGGTCCCGTGTCGTAGATTTACGGCATGTAAAAGAACCTCAAGCCTGATAAAGAGGCCTCTGAGCAAAATTAGTCTTTCACGCCCAATATAGAATGGGACGCTAAGAACCACTGCAGTTAAAGAACGTGCATAAATAAAGCTCAATTTTTAATTTGTAGATCTAGGGGTGACGATATACCGGAAGTTTACGATACCTTATTTATTTTCCGCAACTGTTTTTTTTTTTAATTTCTGTCCGGTTACAATGACCGAATTTTGATGTACACCGAAGGATCTAAGTGCACCAACGGTGTTGGATGTGCGTTCATAAACCGATTCCCATACATTAAATTTTCATTATAGCACATGCATTTATAATGCAGAGCTGTATGTGCCGAATGCTTTGTATGTGCGCTGTCGAAAATTGGGAGACTCTGATTTCGAGTGATTCCCTTAGTGCACTTGAGAGCCTTCCTGAGCTGTACAACTACCACCCCATTATTCAGCGAATCCAGGATGCCCTTCATGTGAGGTCACGTTGGTTTGCCGGGGAATGAACTGGTGGATTTGGCAGCTAAGGCGGTGACTACAGAACCCAGTGTTACAATATCTCGTGTATCGCCGGCTTGTTTGCGGAGAGCGGTGGCTAAGGGTAGTGAAGGACATTCCGATAAACTGGCTAACTTCCTCTCGTGTATCTCGTCGTGAGGAGGTGATTTTGACTGGGTTGCGTATTGGCCACTGCAATTTTACGCGGTTATCTTTTTAAGGCTGACCCTGCTCCTATTTGTCCGCCTTGTCATAGCGGCAAGCAGTGGGCACAGCACCCTCTTCTAGCTTGCCGCTCGGCCGCGAGAGTGCGAGCCGCCTTCACCTCTCCCACTGGCGGGCAGTGGACTAGCTTCCCCTTCTAGCCCGCCAGAAAAAGGCCCGTCCGGGCGAATCGTCGAGCGGAGCCGGGCAAGCAGTGGACCTAGCATCCCCTGATAGCTTGTCCCTGGTCTTACGCAAAGGTCCAGCGGTGATTATTGAGAACAGGTTTCCCACTTTTCGTACTACTCTCTCACTATCATCTATCTTTCCAAGACTTGGACGCACTGACTGACGGACCACGAGACAGCGGGTTCGGAAGACCACAGCCAAGGGTCAGGACCTCCGGTCCGGCACCCAGGGCCGACATGGCTCGTACAGGCGCCTCCCTCGCGGAGGTCCGGTCCTCTGCGAACAGCCGAAGGGCAACCGCGCCGACCCTTGACCCCAACGACGGGCAAGTACCAGGACCCAGCTCCTTCTCCTCTCCCATACTGGGAGACTCAATCAAAGGTAGGTCCAAGGGATCTAAGAGGAAGGCTACGGCCCCTCAGAAGATCACTGCCGGTGTATCGCCAGCAAATCCCTCTCACCCCTCCTTCACCCCTCTGCCTGATTCGGAGGAGGAGGAGTCCGATCTCGACGGCTTCACTGTCGTCGGGGGAAGGAAAAGGCACCCCCGGGTTCCAAACCCAACTCGGGAGCTAGTTTGCAGCAACCACCACCACAGGTTACCCAACAACCCCCATCCAAAAGGGGGGCCAAACTACCGCCGATCATAGCGGACTCCTTCAGAGACCATGTCGGAGTAATGCGGCGGCTGGCGTCCAAGATCGCGGGCGGCTTTGAAGCCAGAAGAAAACCACATAAGGTCCACTTGCAGACCTTCACGCCCGAGGACTTCGAGGCGGCCAAGCAAGTCCTGAGGGACCTACAGATCCCCTTCTATTCCTACTCTCCGCAGCGCCCACATGTGGAGCGCCGAGTCATACGTGGGCTTGACTCTGAGTGCCACCCAGACGACGTCAGGGCTGCGCTCTCAGAAGAGCACAACATCGTCGCTTCGGCTGTGGCACAGCTGAGGAAGACAATCATCACTGAGGAAGGCCCAGTGAAAGTTCCGATGCCTCTCTACCTCGTCGTTGTAGACAAGGTCCCTGGCGAGGAGACACAGCCCATCGACGCTGTTCGGGTGCTCTTCCACACGGTCGTGAAAGTTGAACGCTTTTACGGCCAAGGTGGACCAGTGCAGTGCCACAGATGTATGGGTTTCCACCACTCAAGCCTGGCGTGTGAGCGCAAGCTTGCCTGCCTGCGATGTGCTGGACCCCATCTTCTGCGGGACTGCGACAAAGCGCCCGAGGAGAAGACTTGTGCTAACTGCCGCCAGGACCACGTCAGCGTCTACAAGGGCTGCGTGGCGAGGAAACACAGCCCATCGACGCTGTTCGGGTGCTCTTCCACACGGTCGTGAAAGTTGAACGCTTTTACGGCCAAGGTGGACCAGTGCAGTGCCACAGATGTATGGGTTTCCACCACTCAAGCCTGGCGTGTGAGCGCAAGCTTGCCTGCCTGCGATGTGCTGGACCCCATCTTCTGCGGGACTGCGACAAAGCGCCCGAGGAGAAGACTTGTGCTAACTGCCGCCAGGACCATGTCAGCGTCTACAAGGGCTGCGTGGCGAGGCAGAGGATAATCGAGAGCCGCCGACAAGGAGCACCGGCACCGGCTGCAGTCCGACCGGGAGTCTCCTTTGCGGCCGCTCTCAAGAAGGCCGAGACAACGCTGCAAGGCGTGGAGGGAGCTTCGTCTCAGGAGAGCGCTGCAGTGGCGCCAACAACACCGGCTACGACGGCGACGTTACCAGAGGAAGTGCCACAGCCGGGACAACAACAGCAACGTCAGACGGCCCGACGTAACAAAAATAAAAAGAAGAACAAGAGCAAGAAAGGTCCTGCCCCTAGCACCGTCCCGGGCCAACCACAGGCCCCGGCTGCCCAACAGCCACAAGCCCCGCCCACAGTGGCGGCACAACATCCAACGGCCGCGGCAGTGACCGAAACACCGGCGCTCCCAGCTACATCGACGGTCTCAATGACCGGCTTTGGAGACACAATCTCACAGAGCGACATGGAAGAATTCCGGGCCCTATCCCTGTGGTTCGGTGATCTTATCAAAAGGGCCCTACCTGCACTCAGGAACTGCAAACTGCAGCTAGCCAACCCGCAGTTGAGCCCCATGCAAAAGCATAAAGTCATGCTCGAAACGCTGGAGCATTTGTTCCCTGATTCCGCTTCGTAATGGCTGCCAGACTCGTCCGGAGGCCATTACGAGCTGCGTTCTGGAACGCAAACGGATTAAGGGGGCATTATCCCAGCGTACTTGAGTTTGTCAACTCCTACGGAATTGATATTCTAATGGTCTGTGAAACACACTTGATTGCTGGTACTAACTTTTCGCTGCCAAGTTACGTCACCCATCGGCAAGATCGGGTCGGCCGACCGGGGGGCGGTACAGCTATATTCATAAAAAATCATATCACGCATACACCCTTCCCTCTCCCTCCACTACAGCATGTGGAAGCCTGTGCCATTCGGCTTGCCATTGGCGGGCTAGACACTTTGCTGATAGCGGTTTATGATCCCCCAGACCATCGCTTCTATGAAGCAGATTACCGGACCCTACTCAACCTACACCCAGTGGTATGCATTGCAGGAGACCTCAACGCGAAGCATGGGCTCTGGCACAGCCGCACGGCTAACCAGAAAGGCCGCGGACTCTACCGCCTCATCAGCGGAGACCCAAGCCTAATCGCGCACGGACCGAGAGGGCCTACGTTTTATCCGGCCCGCGGCAGGCCGGATATTCTCGACATCATGCTCACCAAAAACGTTCCATTCCATCTAGAGCTCTCGGCGGTAAACGAGCTGGATTCCGACCATGACCCTGTCCTGGTGGATTCCAACGTTTCAATGCCAGCTCTGGTCAGCCCAGACTGGGTAAACGAGGTCGACTGGGACGCAGCCGTCCAAGAATTGAACCGGTCTGTCGACCCGCGGCCACGTATCGACTCCATCGATGCGCTGGAAGCGGCGGCGGTAGACTTCTCCCAACAGATCCTGACTGCGGTACGTGCACACACTCACCGCATCCCGTCTGACATACCCAACCCGAGAACCATACCTAATGAACTCCGGCAGCTGCTAAAAGCTAAGGCAACTGTTCGGAAGCTATGGCAGCGTTTCCGCCATCCCAGGATAGGGGCAGTATACCAGCGGTTCAAAACCCTGGCAAGGCGACTGCTCCGTGTGCACAGAAAGGAGGCCTGGGAAAGAACAATGGAGACTGTAAACCTACAGGAAAAGAAACCATGGCGGATAATCAAATCCTTGAGGAAGGATAAGACGCAGTACCAGCATCCTCTGCACGGCACTCGCGGGAGACTCGCTTTCGAGCCCCGCGAGAAAGCCACAGTGTTTGCAGACCATTTAGAACTCCAATTCGAACCGCGGGAGGACCCCCAGGACGAAGACTTTACTGAGCTCGTGGAAGCGACTGTGGACTACCTCTATGAGGAACCACAACCGCGCCACGAGGAGGTCCATCTTCCCATAGCCACCCCTAAACAGGTGGCTACCGAAATCCGAAAACTCAATCCGAATAAATCCTCTGGACATGACGGCGTCACGGCGCCCATGCTCCAGCACCTACCCAAGAAGGCCGTCATCCATTTGACGCGGATTTTCAATGCATGCCTTTACCTCCGTCACTTTCCAACTAGTTGGGAGGAGGCGCGGGTGGTATGCATTTTAAGGCCCGGCAAGGATCCGGTCTTTCCATGCAGTTACCGCTCCATCAGCTTGCTCCCAACCGTCTCAAAAGTCTTTGAGCGGTTGCTCCTAGCCCGCCTCACACCTCTATTTGAGGAAAGGCAACTCCTACCGGACCATCAGTTTGGTTTTCGCCATGGGCACTCCACCACCCTGCAGCTGCTGCGACTGGCCGAGAAGGCCTCCCTGGGCTTCCAGGAGAACTTCAAGACCATAGCAGTGCTGCTGGACGTAGAGAAGGCCTTTGCCACGACGTGGCACCAAGGCCTTTTATACAAACTCAAGGAGTTAGACGTCCCTCCCGCCTATCTTGCCCTGATAAGCAGTTTCCTTCGGGATCGCACATTCAGGGTGAGAGTGGAGGGGAAGGTTTCCTCAGTCCGTCCCATAGCCGCTGGAGTCCCGGAAGGCAGTGTACTGTCTCCGCTTCTCTTCGCGGCCTACATGTCGGACTTCCCCACGGAACCCAGGACTGTTACGTGCCAATATGCCGACGATGTCCTCATAATGGCACAGAACAAGAATGCCCGATTCTGTTTCCCTCCACTACAGCGACAGCTCCGAGCCATTGGCAGGTGGAGCGAAAGGTGGAGGATGGCCATTAGCCCGGGGAAGAGCTCTGCGCTTCTCCTGGCGAAGGTCCGTCGGTGGCGGCCCGAGCGGCCTCTGAGGTTGCGGCGGAGGAGAATCCCCTGGGTTACCTCAGCCAAATACCTCGGAGTCACGCTCGACCGCGGCCTCACTTTCGCGCCACATGTCAGGGCAAAGGTCGGCCTCGGCCACTCCGCGCTGAGGCAGCTGTACCCTGTATTCCGCTCCACAATGCCCATACGCCTCAAACTACGCCTATATCAGGCGATTATCCCGCCCCTGATTCTTTACGGCTGCGAGGTCTGGGGATCGGCGGCAGCGACTACCATCCGCAGACTGCAAACCGTCCAGAACAGGGCGCTTCGGATGATCTATGATACTGGGCGTAGATTCCCATCACATATCCTACATACCCATTCCGGTCTCCCATACATCGTGGACGTGGTGCGGGACAGAACCCGCACCATGTACACGAAACTCACATACCATACCAACCAGCTGGTTAACTCTTTGGGCCGCTATGACCATAAGGCACCACGGCGGAGGAAGAGCTACCGGCTGCCGAAAGACGGCTTGGGCCCCCGAGGCTGAGGTCTACCAATCCCTCATCTCACAAACTTCCCCAAGTTAAGCAGCATTGGGCCCGGTCGCTGGCTGGATGAGTGACCGTCTACCAGCGACCCGCCCTGCCGCCAACTTGAGTAACCCCATCCCATTACCTGTATTCCCATCTTGCTTTGCTGCCATGCCGGCCTGCTTAACTTGACGACCACACAAGCGGTCGCCCAAGTTAAGCAGCATTGGGCTCGGTCACCGCATGGTCGCTAGTCCGCCCATGAGGAAACCGCCGAGACCCAGCCAAATGGTGGTGCAGAAAGCTAAACCCCGCCCTAGACAAACATAAATCAAAGGCTTGTGTATATTCTTTTAAACCTCCTTTATCGCACAGGTAAAGCCGCATACGCGGCTAGGTACTGTGGCGATTATATTCCGCCCAGGTAAACCTGGGCGATCTGTTCTCGATTGCTGGATTGCTGGATTGCTGGGACCCTCTGCAACTTGCCGGCTAGTCTTGTAGAGGTCTTAGCGGACGATAAGCAAGCGGTTGATAGAATTTTTAATTTTGTGTCAAAGGTAAATTTCCAAATGCTGATTTAATCATACTGATATCAGGTGTTTCATACTTCTCGGTTTAGTTTTATATATTCTTATTTATTTCTGACGTTTGCTATGATTTTTATATTAATCTTTATCTCTGGCTTTTGCCATGATCTGTTTTACAAGGGCGCTAATGACCTAGCAGTGGAGCTTCCTTAAACACAAATCATCGTCATCATCATCTGCATTACAGGAGAAGTTTCCTATAACCCAGATGATCGGGGATATAGTGGGAAGAGTTGGGTCTAGAGACCGGGTCTCTCCCGAAGGCAGAGGGTAGGATGTGGTTCACGGACGGTTCCCGCTTCGGGAGCAGGACGGGATCTGGGGCCTATGGACCTAGAACCAGGTTTGTCATTCCTCTTGGCCGACTTGCCACGATTTTCCAGGATGAGGTCTTTGCGATCTTAGCCTGTGCTATGCATATTTACACTATGCCATGCGGACGAGCGGGGTGTACACCTGCTCGGATAGTATGGTAGCTTTGAAAGCCCTTGTGAGGTTAAAATCACATCCAGACTGGAGTGGCAATGCCAGCGGATGTTGGATAGACTATGTACCAGCTGCCCGATTACACTTCTTTGGGTACCGGGGCGCATGCTGATTTAGAGGTAATGAGATGGCCGACGCTCTAGTGAGGAGGGCATCGGGGCTCGATTTTAGTGAGCCTGAGCCCTTTTGCGGAGTGTCTGATGAGATCTGGAGCAAGCAGACCATTGTGAGTGAGCGAGCTTCTCCTGAGTTTGACTAGAGTTAAGCTCAGGGGGGTTGTGGGCTATCTTACGGGCCACAGCACTCTGCACATACATCTATTCCTAATGGGTCTTACACCTTTATGTAGGAAATGTACGAGGGGCTTTGACACCTCACAAAATATACAATGCGAAGGTGAAGGCTTCGTTGTACATAGGTCCTTTAGGGTCCTTCTTTTTGGAACCTGAGGGGCAAATATCAAGAGCGTGGCCCGTTTATTTGATATTTGCCCTTGTAATGCCAAAATATGAAGCACAATAAGCTCTTGAGCCTGCGTGCGTGGCTTCTTTAAGAGGCCACTCAGTTATCATCATCACCCCTAAAGGAATGAAGAGAAGTAGGAGTACATATCGCGGAGGGACGCCTCAGAAATCGGGGCAAACCACTGCAAGTAGGCACAGTAGCCTTTTTGCTTCTAATGTGAACCCTGGGAGGGAGGGCGATGGTGTGGGCAAGCATGAATGGGGTCACTAACGATTCCAAATTGAATGTATCCGACGCCGGCCACCCTGCCCACAAGCCCCGAGTCTTCCAGAGGCCTCTAGAGGCCGGAGATGCCGCTCCAGAAAGCGGGTCCATCAGCTGTCCAACAAACGCCATGAAGAAACGTTAACGAAGCGCATATGTACCACCCAGCCGCAACACACCAACCGCCGTCTCCTGCTACCACAACCCTGATAGGAAATTCGTGGTCGAAGAGGAACCACCCCAGCAATCGGCAACAGATCCCGGGGGAAACCATCAAAAGCTCGTGATCAGAGTAGTGAACTCGTTGGGAATCAAACCCGGGACCTCCCGAATAAAGCCTCACGCGTTACCATGGAGCCATCCCGCTCGGTAAAAAAAATAAGAGAATCACATTTGTACTTTTATTCTGAAAAACTTGAGAAAACAGGTCAATTCATGCTGAAAAACCTCAAAATTGCCTCCCACTGAACATTTTCTACTATTAGGACTGAGTTTTTATGGTACCACCCTCACAATCCTATAGCATATGTGTCCGAATTTGGTCGAAATATGTGCAAGGTTGTAGGAACCTGTAAGGAACATACACATATATTTATGTAGGAAAAACGTGTTCTCTGATGCTGCAGAACTTTTAGTTGTGGCTGCCGTGATAAATCATCAAGAAAATGTTACGCCCACCTTTGTGGTCCAGAACTAGGAGCGTCATTTCAGTTTCTGCTTAGGGGAAGCAAGATTGCTTGAAGCAGTTCCCAGAACTGTCATGAGTATTTTAACGACATATTTAGCCGAAAAAATCAGGTTACTTCTCAAATGTGAAATATTTGTGTTATAAATACAGTTGTAATTTTTTTTTGGCAGAGTAATAATAACCAGTAGCTTAATCATTTCTCGTAACCTAGGGGCGGGGGGGGGGGGAACTGACCACCCTGTCCAGAACGCCCGAGTTCTAATCGCAATCGAAGTGAATTATATAGATAAGGTTATATATCTGATGATTTCCCTTATCCTAAAAAGACAAATGTTACATAACACTAAACTGTATGAATTTTTTACTTATTTAAGCATCATCCCACGGTTTCGTTGATCGTCTCTGCGGACCTGAGTTATTACAAGGACGTAAAAAAATGGGCAAATCTGCTCTTAGTTCTCTTTGTTGAAAATGGTTGCAACTGCTACACTCCTTTCCTTTTAAAAAACATCCCATGGCTACGCTTTGGGGCTGAGGGCCCTCAATCTCTCGGCTACGCCTTGAGGCTGAGTATCTTACCGGCTTTGGCGGCATTAAATATTCGTCTGTTGGGCATATAACACATAATTTTTCATCACCAAGGAAGAGAACTAAGAGCAGATTGTCGAAAAAATGTTTCCTTATTTTAAGAGTTTAAAAATGTGCGCCTTTTCCTGCTGCAAACTGTAGAGTTTGTCGTTTGCGGTCGTATGTTTTATTTTATCTCTCTCCACTACAGGAAGTGCACGTGACTTCCGGTATGCGGCATTCTCTCTGGCGGGCTGGAGTGGGGAGTAACTTGTCATAAATGTTGTGTTGCTTTATTTAAGCATTAAGGAAGGAAAAACCTAGAATACTTACGTAAACGTGATTACATTAAAGGAGTTTATAGTGCATTTTCCTTGTTTTGAGCAAAAATACAACAGTAAACAATGAAAATAACAGCAAGGGCTTTGCATTTTGTGTTCAAAGTTGCTGACAGGACTTTGACAGCAAAATTCTACAGAGAAGTTCTGGGAATGAAGGTAATTTATAACATTCGAACCTGAAAAGTGCTGAGTAATCCGGTATTGTAGTCTAACAAGGTAAAGCTACATGCTGGAACATTTGTAGCAGAGCTAGCTATTCACCACCGTTTTATTTAAAAATGTTACCAATTTATTTTCTGTATCAGATTTAAAAGATGCACTTGGCTATGGCAGGAAATTCCTGGGTTTTCTAGATACACTTGTTTGTTTTATATAAATACCAGATCCGCATTGTAGTAGTTGTTTTGAGCATAGATTTTATGTTAAACATTCGCCGGTGTTTAGCATTATGTTTACATTTTGCTTTGTTAACGAAATGAGGTGCAAACTGTACATAACCCTTGAATTATACCAGTTGATGTGCTTTCGTTACAGATACTTCGACATGAGGAATTCAAAGAGGGTTGTGATGCAGCATGTAACGGGTGAGTACTTCACTAAAGGCTAAGCTGTGTATGAGCTTTGGACAACATTTTAGGGCAATTCTTCGTTGAAAACGTCGGTAACTTACATTACATTGGTCTTAAAGCCAACATAGCTGAAAACGTGATTGAGAGCCCTCAGCCTCAAATTATAGCCGAGGGATGTTTTTTAGAAGGCGAGGAGTGTAGCAGGCCACAACTGTGAAGCGACGACAGGGCGTAGCCGGGGGATCTGCGCGTCTAAAACTAGAATGATTCATGTTGGCAGCAATTCCTTCCAGAAGTCGCCAAAAACGACTATATAAGAAGGGTAGCTTAACTGTTACTTTTATTAACGTTTTCAATGATGACCAGAGTAATGCAGAAAGCCCATTTCAGTTGCAGTTTTGCCAGACCCATCATTTGGGATGTTGGCTGAAGTTCATTAATTGCATCCATATTGAAAAGTAAATCATTTGAATTTTGGATGCACAGATCCTATGCCTATGCCCTGTCGTCATTTCCAGTTGTGGCCCTACTGCTAGAAAACATCCCTCGGCTATACTTTGCGGCTTAGGGCCCTCAACATTGGCCTAAGCCTTGCTTGTATACGTTAATGGTTTATGCATTATGTGAACATTTTATTGCTTTTTACTTTCTCTACTACGTATAGTAAGTAGGGGAAGTATTGTATTCCACCCAAAAATTCGATACCGAGATTTCACCGGAAATACATGTTTTGAGACCCCCTGAATCCAAAAAAAGCATTTTTGGAAACATGTCCGTGTGTGTGTCTGTGAACAGCATAACTCAAAAACGAACAGTCGGATAAACACCAAACTTGGTATTTAGGTTCAGTATGTTCCAGAGATGCGACACGAAGGTTTTCAAGAAAATCCCCCCACCCCAGACTACCCTTTACATGGAACATTTTTCGAAAATTTTAATTTTCTCAAAAATGGCTCTAACGATTTTGATTAAAATATCATATGTTTAAGATATTGTCATGAAAAATGAAATGTATATCTTGAATTTTCTGGGAATGACTCCAAAAGTGTTCTTCATTGTGAACGACTTTTGCATAACTAGTAAACCATAAGAGATAGACAAAATTGTACTACATGAAAAATGTAGATCACGTTAAAATACACAATTTATGTCATATACATTTCTTTTGTTGAGTGAACCGTTTTCGAGATATTGCTTGTTATTCTCTTAAATTTTCCAATACTTATACTTTTTCTCAAATTCGTTATTCATTTTTTTTATGTCCTGGACATGCAAAGAGAATGGAATGCGCCACATAGCAACCAGCATTAAAATATTTGACTATCGCTTAAAACCTACCATATTCCCCTTGCATCTACAAGAAAATTACCAATAAGATTGACATCTCGATTAACATGAAGCATATGGAGAATAGGCGTTTGTAAAAATAGTTTGTACAAGAGTAGAGAAAGTCATGTGAGTGTAACACATCAGAATTTTTGCTATTAATTAACTACAGGACCAAAGAGAAGGTACAAAGTTTTAAAATTTCACCTCCTGTAATTATTAAAACATTACTTGACCATTGTGACCTCGGGGGAGGTTAAGAAGTCGGATGTTTCACATCCTTTTGTGTGAATAGCCATGGTTGTAAAACATTACAATCATAAGGGGTAAAGGGGAGGATTCACCATAAAAGTCCTCTAGATCAGTTATACAATAAGTTTATAAAGAACGGGGGGAGATAAACGAAATTAATTAAATTGTAATTTGAGTTTTAAAATTGCCTGTGCAATGTTGGGCAAGTCGGCTAGTTATGAATAAACATACAAGAAGAGTCCTTTGGGTAGGCTCAGCCCTGTGTCTTAATGAACACAACTGTGCACTGTTTAGTGATTGCTTGGTAAGAGATTAGATACATTAACAGCATCTCGTGTTTTAGGCCGTACGACAATCGCTGGAGTAAGACGATGGTTGGTTATGGACCTGAAGATAACCATTTTGTGGTGGAGCTGACATACAACTATACTGTGACTTCTTATGAGCAAGGGAATGACTTCCTGGGAATAACCATCAAGTCCAAGGAAGCAATTGAAAGAGCGCAGAAGGTTGGCTGGCCAATTGATACAGAAGATGATATCCACGTTGTGAAGGCTCCTGGAGGATACAAGTTCTATCTTCTTGATGAACCTCAGCCAACTAATGAAGGTATGTCACCACAGAGTTTAAAATTTTGATGATTAGTCTTAAATATAGTCACTAAAACAAAAAAATAAATGACACACTTCTACAACTAAAATTCTTAAGTTTTAAAGTCTATGGAGACACTAATTTCTTCTCTATAAAATAAGTCTTTTGTTATCTGTAGACATTAATGTATAAGTGCAATAAAAAGTGTTTGTCAAATACAAAACTTTTTAATTCAAGAATACCAATTTTATTTATTTTCTTCTTAAATTCTTTTATTTGTAATTAAAAAAAATCTGATATGTTACACTCACATGACTTTCTCTACTCTTGTACAAACTATTTTTACAAACGCTTATTCTCCATATGCTTCATGTTAATCTTATTGCTAATTTTCTTGTATATGCAAGGGGGATATGGTAGGCTTTAAGTGATAGTCAAATATTTTAAGAGCTGGTTGCTATGTGGAGCATTCCATTCTCTTTGCATATCCAGGACAAAAAAAATCTGATGTATTACACTCACATGACTTTCTCTACTCTTGTACAAACTATTTTTACAAACGCTTATTCTCCGTCTACTTCATGTTAATCGAGATAAACATTTGCAGACTCTTTCTTATTGCTAATTTTCTTGTAGATGTAAGGGGAAAATATATTTACAAGGGCAATATAGAAAAACACTAGAACCACATACATATCTCTTAATAGCTGGTTGCTAGGTGCAGCACCATTCCCTTTCCCACAGATTAATACTCCTTGCATATCCAAGACAAAAAAATCTGATGTGTTACACTCACATGACTTTCTCTACTCTTGTACAATCTAATTTTACAAACGCCTATTCTCCATATGCTTCAAGTTAATGGAGATATCGACATGTCAATCTTATTCGTAATTTTCTTGTAGATGCAAGAGGAATATGGTAGCTTTTAAGCGATAGTCAAATATTTTAACGCTGGTTGCTATGTGGCGCATTCCATTCTCTTTGCATGTCCAGGACATAATGAATAACAAATTTGAGAAAAAGTATAAGTATTGGAAAATTTAAGGAAATAACAAGCAATATCTCGAAAACGGTTCACTCAACAAAAGAAATGTATATGACATAAGTTGTGTATTTTAACACGATCTACATTTTTTGTGTAGTAACATTTTGTGTATCTCTTATGGTTTACCAGTTATGCAAAAGTCATTCACAATGAAGAATACTTTTGGAGACATTCCCAGAAAATTGGAGATATACATTTCATTTCTCATGACATTATCTTAAACATGTGATATTTTCATCAAAATCGTTAGAGCCATTTTTGAGAAAATTAAAGTTTTCGAAAAATCTTCCATGTAAAGGGTAGTCTGGGGTGGGGGGATTTTCTTGAAAACCTTCGTGTCTCATCTCTGGAAGATACTGAACCTAAATACCAAGTTTGGTGCTTATCCGACTGTTCGTTTTTGAGTTATGCTGTTCACAGACACACACACACACACACACAGACACACACACGGACATGTTTCCAAAAATGCTTTTTTTGGATTCAGGTCTCAAAACATGTATTTCCGGTGAAATCTCGGTATCGAATTTTTGGGTGGAATGCAATACTTCCCCTACTTACTATACGTAGTAGAGAAAGTAAAAATGAATAACGAATTCCCATTTGAGAAAATAAGTATTGAAAAATTTAAGGGAATAACAAGCAATATCTCGAAAATGGTTCACTCAACAAAAAAACTATGTGACATAAATTGTGTATTTTAACGCGATCTACATTTTTTGTGTAGTAACATTTTGTCTATCTGTTATGGTTTACAGTTATGCAAAAGTCGTTCACAATGAAGAATACTTTTGGAGACATTCCCAGAAAATTCAAGATATACATTTTATTTGCCATGAAAATATCTTAAACATATGATATTTTATTCAAAATCGTTAGAGCCAGTTTTGAGAAAATTAAACTTTTCGAAAAATGTTCCATGTAAAGGGTAAACTGGGGTGGGGGATTTTCTTGAAAACCTTCGTGTCGCAACTCTGGAAGACACTGAACTTAAATACCAAGTTTGGTGTTTATCCGACCGTTCGTTTCTGAGTTATGCTGTTCACAGACAGACACACACACACGGACATGTTTCCAAAAATGCTTTTTTTGGATTCAGGGTGTCTCAAAACATGTATTTCCTGTGAAATCTCGGTATTGAATGTTTGGGTGGAATACAATACTTCCCCTACTTACTGTACGTAGTAAAGAAAGTAATTAACATGTATATTTCCCACCGAATACCAGCTTTGTTTCATACTTACCTTGGATAATTAAGTGATGGTTCTGTCAGTAGTGGATTCTATGTTGCTCTTGTAATTTTTGGAGTTTATTCTGTAGGGCCAACCTTTGAGCAAAACAAACCGCTAAATAGAAATAACAAAATGAGTATGGGACACTCAAAGATTTAACACCGAGATTGCACTGGAAATACACATTTTGAGTCTCTATGAATCCAAAAAGAAAAGGAATTTTATAAAATAGGTCAGTGTGTGCGTGCATGCTCGTGTGTGTGAGAGAGAGAACAGAATAACTAAAAATGAAATTTGAGTTGCATATCAAACTTGGTATTTAAGTTTAGCATCTTTCAAGGATGCGACAAGTATTTTCAAGAAAATCCCTCCCAACATAAACTACCTTTACATGGAACAATTTTATTTTCACAAAAATGGCTCCAACAATTTGATTTAAAATATCATTTTTGCCTGACAAATAAACTGTATATCTTGAATTTTCTGGGAACAGCTTGTGAAGTCATCATCATTCTGAATGACTTTTGTTTTTGTGCCTACAACAAAATGTGTAATGAAAGTTTATGTGGATTAACAAGAAAGAAACAAAAGAATAAGCTTAGGAAGAATAAAAATAATTTAAAAAAATAAAGAATGATTATATTTTAAAAAAAATTTACTTATTGTTTTTGCGCAAATAAAAAATTCACAATAAGTTTTAAAGAACATGGTGTGATATTAGTTCCCCAAAATAAATACAACATAAAAAATGTTTTTTAAAAAAGATAACATTTCTAAAAATAAAAAGCCTGGCATTTATTAATTGGACCAGATTTATATTTGAAAGACCGAATCCAGACAAAAGGAATATTAAATACAAACATGGATAAATCAGCTGTAGCAGATCATTTTTGGTCATTTAATCATGAAATGAATCAGAAGTTAAATTATAGAAACATTTAACTGAACCCATAGATTTAATGGTGTGCAGATATTTATTTTAAAGAATAAAAATTGCATAATGAATTTTGAAAAACTGCCAATTGATTCTGTTAACAAATTTGTTTTACTTCCAGTAGATGGAATACCATAGCTAACAATACATCATCTGCGGCAGTAACCAAAACGACATAAATAAAAAACAACTCAAAAAATGAAGATATTGATGTAATTGAATGGATTATGAAACATGTCCTGCTGATGAATTTAATTTATGATTTAGCAATTTTGTACAAATTTGTTACAAATATGTATTGTTATATAATATATTTGTGTGCTTGGCTGTCAGTAGCTTCAGTTATGTGTGTTATTAAAAGAATAAGCTTTTGTAAGAGTAGCTTGTACAAGAGTGGATAAAGAGAACCATGCTTCTCTTCTGTTTGGGGAGGGGGTTACGTTACAAAAGCCTTAACTGACCCTATGTATCCAGTATAACAAACTTTTGGATGGGATAGAATACTTGCTCTACCACAGGTAAATGGTGCAGAAAACAATAATGAGTAGAGGTGTAGGGCCTAGAAATGGGTTTTGACGCATTTTGCTTAAATAATTTGATTCTTGTATTACTATAAAAGGAAGAATGTGTATACCAGGAAAAAAAAGTAAATGTTATTTTTGACGTTTTCCACAGATCCTGTTGTGAAGGTGACACTAGCCAGCTCTAACCTTGCAAATTCTCTGGCCTACTGGAGGGATGTCCTGGACATGCAAGTTGTAAATGAGACCAAAAAGACTGCCCTTCTGTCATACGGAGAGAAGCAGGCAGCCCTAGAGTTGCATGATATAGGTAAGTAGGGGGGTTTCATTTGATCTGAAACGTGAGTGACTTACAAAAGAATATAATACTACAGGGAACTGTTTTTATATGGTTACGAGGGCTAACAAAGAAAACACAAAAATTTTGAGAAAAAACATCTTTATTTCTCTACATAGTCTCCTTTCAGCTCGATACAATTTTCTCAGCGATGTTCAATAGCTTTGATACCCTGTTTATAGTGAGAACCGTTGAGTTCTGTAAAATATCCATCAACTGCAGACTCCACCTCCTCATTCCTAGCAAATCTGTTACCACCAAGCCATTTCTTAAACTTTGGAAACAGAAAATAATCAGAGGGGGCTAAGTCTGGTGAATAGGGTGCATGAGGAAGCAATTTGAACTTTAACTCATTCATTTTGGCCATGGCAATTATGGATGTAAACTGGTGTATTGTCTTGATGAAACAGAACTTTCTTTTTCGCTAAATGCGGCTGTTTTTGCTTTATTTTATCATTCAAACGCTGCAATAAGTTTACATAATACTCGCTGTTGATTGCTTTTCCTTTTTGAAGATAATCAATGAAAATTATCCCACGTGCATCCCAAAAAACTGATGCCATGACCTTGCCTGCAGATGGAACTGCCTTCGCCTTCTTTGGAGCCAATTCTTGCCTTTCAATCCACTGTTTAGACTGTTCCTTCATCTCAGGCAAGAGTGATGGACCCATGTTTCATCCATGGTTGTGAATCGACAAAAAAACTCTGCTTTATTGCACCAAAACATTGTCAAACACTTGACTGAAACATCTTCACGATGCTGCTTTTGTTCCATTGTGAGTAAACACGGCACCCATCTTGTGCACAGCTTTCTCATGTTTAAATTTTCAGTTAGTATGCGATGTACAGTACTTTTTGAAATGCCTACGATGTCTGCTAGCTTGCACACTTTCAGTCGACGGTCATCCAATACCATTTTGTGGATTTTCTTCACAATTTCTGGCGTGGTCACCTCATTTGGTAGACCACTGCGATGTTCATCTTAGCAGTTTGTACGGCCTCACTTAAACTCTGCCACCCAATATTTTATTGTTGTAAAAGAAGGAACAGACTTCCCCAGAGTAGAATCTAGCTCAGCTTTAATATTAGTTGGACTAAGATCTTTCAAATGAAAGTATTGTATCACATAACAATGACCAGTTTTATCCATGTTTACAAATTTGCTGAGAGGGTTCACTATTAATGGCTGTCAAACAATTACTAAACAACGTAGCTTCGTCAAACTTCAAGCTTAAGATACTTTCTAACACAGTCATTTGTTTGAAACAACAACTGCTATCTATACATCAGGTCGAGTACTTCTGGGACTGCTGTCGTACATTAACTAGAGGAGAGTATTGTATTCCCTAAAAATTCAATGGAGCCTTCACTAGAAATATGTTTTGAGGCCCCCTGAACCACACAACATTTTTTGGTAGATAAAGGTCCATGTGTGCGAGTGTCTGAACAGCATAAATCTAAAACAAAAAGTCTGATCTGTCCAAAGGTGTGACAAGGATTTTGAAAAAAATCCCCTCCACCCCAAATTTGCCTTCCAAAAATTTTGGTTTTCTCAAATGGTTAACGATTTTGATTAAAATACCACATATTTAAGATATTTACTGCATAAAGTGAAGTGTATATTTTGAATTTTTAGGAATAGCCTGTGCAGTTGTCTTCATTCTGAATGTGTTACATATATCTGGTAAACCCTAAGAGAAAATCTTAATACACAAAAATGTAAATGTCATTAAATGCACAATTTGTCAAATACATTTTTTTTCTGAAGTTAACCATTTCCGAGATATTCATTGTTTTGGTTTGAATTAGTTTTTTCTTAACTGGAAGTCGCAATTGTTTTTTTTTTTCACGGCCATATTCCAAAGCCATCACAGAGGAACATGTTTGTTAAAAGTGTATTGACTATCTCAGTTCTCACTGTCATTGTTTTATTTTTTATCTAGTTGAACTTCACTGGGAGTTCACTTCACTAAGCTGAACTAAACCTTTTCCAAGCTGAAAGGAGAAGTAAACAAAACCACGTGACAAGACAGCATCTCATTGGCTGGTGGGCAAACTACAACCTTTTCCGCATAGCATGTCGTCTCTTCCTCTACGAAAAACGTTCAGTTCAGATCGTAACATTTTGTGGCTATTCTCGTGCAGAAAAATTTAAAAAACTTATTGTTGCAACAGCTTAATTTATGAAACTAAATGTGTGTGTTCAGATTCACCTATAACTACATGAACCGTTATAGCAGAGGGTTTAAGAGGCTATACGCAGGTACTGCAGTTCGTTTCCGGTTTCTGGGTGAGAATCTTCTGCCACTGTGGAAAACATAAACGCAGGAAATGGAAAGAAGACAATTGTTGTTAAATGCCTTTAACAAATTCTGTGTAAAGTACCCACTTTTAATCGACAATGAATATGGTTGGCCATTGTTTAGCAATAATTGAACTCCTTTGTTAGTGATGCGTTAACTCGGATAGCTTGCGTCACAGTTGTTTTCTGTTGTGTTTTAACCTATAGTGCTAATCGTCATTTAACTTGTTGGCTCATAAAAAGTTAAAGCAAAAGTGGTATATGGACATTAGTCATTAAATGAATTATTTCTAAAGCCTGAATTAAGAACAGTTTAATCCGGTACCTTTAATCACAGATGCCAAACTGTTGAGGTACAACTTTTATTTGTCTACTTTTAGTATTGCGTGTTATAAGTTTAGGATGTAAGGTAAAATATAGGAATAAGATATAAAATGTTTAAAAGCTAATGATTCCCAAGCTGTGCAATATACTGTATTCGCATTCTGTATGAAGCAATTTCCTCTCACGGGTCTTAGTTCCCGTCATCCTCCATGTGCTCGGTGGAGTGATACATTTAAGTTTTGTTTATTTCTCCTTTCAGCTTATAGTGAAAAAGGTTTAGTTCAATTATCTGCCTCTTCTCTTCCTTTGTGACATAGCCTCCTCTTCTGGGGAATCAAACACAAGACGTCCATAATTGCTCGCACAGGGAACTGATGCGCGCACTCACTGACTGACCGACGCAACTCAACTGAATGCTCACTTGTATACTCAGTGCAATCTTCTACAGACACTCTAGTGCTATTTCGACAAACATTCTAAGGTGGGGGAGAAGAAACTTCCAGAAGGTTCTGGTTATCTATTGATGTACATGGTGTTTATGCTCGCAAGTGACACTTTTTTGTATATTCCAACTGCCTGGCACCGACCTTCCGATAACCTGTGTCACAATATTGTACAATGAAATGTGCAATAATGAATTGAAAGTTAATGTGGGTTAATAAGAAAAACAATAGTAAATTTTCGTAAGTATAGTTTGTAGAGTAGAGAAAGCCGTTTGAAAGTAACACACAAGATTTTTCTAAAATTACCTGTTTCTAACCAGCTGTAATTTATGTTCTGTTCCAGCTATCCTGGATTATTTATGAAGTGCATCTCAAAATGTATTATATCTATTTTCAGGAACTGCAGTGGAGCACAAAACTGCTTATGGTCGAATTGCTTTCTCCTGTCCTCATGATCAGCAACCATCCATTGATGAGAGGATTAAGGAAAAAGATCTGAAGATTCTGACACCTTTAATCTCACTAGATACACCTGGGAAGGCTACAGTGAGAGTGATAATATTGGCAGACCCGGTACGTCAGCATAAACATTTCCTTGCTTTTTTTCTGTCAGACTTCCCTCATCATAAAAATACCATATTTACATGAATCTAATGCGCACCTTTTTTGACCAGATGTATTACTCAAAATCATGATACGCATTAGATTCGAGTGCAAATCCGTTCCGAAGAACGCCAGTAACTTCACTCAAAATTTTCGTTTATTGCGTCACAATGGATTGCTGGAGTTAACATGCATCCGGAAACTTGCGACAAGCTAGCCGCTCATTTATCATTGAGCATTTGAGCAAACAGAGAACGTCTTATGATGCTTCTTTAAAGCGTTAAGTAATCCTTTATGCTGAAAGAAAAAAAGGCAATAGAAAGGCAGGAAGGAAGTTCAATGTATCAGGGAGCAACGTTTGCTTGTGGCAAAAACAGAAATTGGCATTAGTTGCTACTAAAACTAGTAGGAAGAAATTTACAGGTCCTCACAAAGAAAGACATCCTGAAGCTGAAGAAAACGTGTTGGAATTTGTGCCTGAAAGGAGGAAGAATGGGCAATCTGTGACTAGTGACACTATACGAAAGAAAGCTAAAGAGGAGGATGAATTCTTGGTGTTCCAAAACAAGAGTTAAAGGCTAGCTGTGGATGGTGGATCATTTCATGCAGCGGATGGGTTTATATATACAATAAATGCATTGTTGTATTAAATAAATTTAAATAAAATACCTATCGCCTATTTTCTGTCATTGATGTGCTTTACATTCAATACAAACCCTTTTTTTCATAATTTTAAGTTTCAAATATCGCTGGCGCATTAGATTTACATAAATATGGTATTAATTTTTAGAGTCAGAATAACACAGCTTAATTTTAAGGCGTGATTCAGGGATCCTATTTTGAGTATTTTCCTGTAGGGAATGCATGCCCATAAACGTCTTGTTATCGACCTAGAGGACATTAAAGTTTTTCAAATGCTGTGTTGGGTTAGATGGATTTCTGTCCAACAGATCCCTGTTCCTCCCACGGCATTAGAATATTGCCTGTGTTCTGTTTTTGTTTATATCACCGTTAACCTAAAATGTGCATTTTGTTATTTAAGTGGTAAGGGATTCCATTGCATATTATACAGCACTTTGTGATATAGCTTATCAATCTCGGCTATCAGCATATACCAAAGTGTTTCATTTACTGGAAGGAGTTTCAATTTTACAGCCTATTATAAATATGTTCCACTTTACATACGCAGAACTCGCAGACATGCATTACGTATATGGTGGTGCTTGGGAAAATGTGAAAGGGTCACAAGATCTTTATTCTGAGCTTTACCCAAGGAGACATTTGCCTCATCACAGCACATTTACTGCTGTACATCAGTGACTGTGAGAAACAGGAACTTTCCAAAAACAAGAGCATCGTTTGGGAGTCCAAAGAAACGTGAGAACAGTGGCTCTAGAAGAGGAGGTTCTTGACCGGGTCCATGATTCTGTGTCTGCAAGAGCAATAGTGCATGCCATACATACAAGCCAGTCTTTGGTTATTAGAATTCTGCATTAACAGCACTCATATCCATACCATCTCATTGGTCCACCCCAACTACAGTTTGTCCAGTGGTTTCTTCATAAATGCATTGATCAACCATGATTTCCTACAACCACATTGTGGATGGACAAGAAGGTGTTTACCAAGAGGGCATGTTTAACACACAACAGTCACATTTGGGCACAGGAAACCCCTAGAGCTATCAGAGTTACAAATTACCAACACTGGTTTGCATTGTGAATGACACACTCATCAGGCCATGTTACTACCTCCAAGTTTGATGGGCCACATTTACCTACAGTTTTTATAACATACTTTGCCAGAACTTCCTTTAGGAATGTGCCAATTATTGTGGTTTCAAGGTAATGGGGCACCTATGCATAATCCGGTGATGTAAGGGATTGCCTAAGTGTAATGTATTCTGATCACTGGATTGGTAGAGGAGCACCGAAATAATGGTTCACCAGATCTAATCCCTTTGGAAACCTGTTCAGACTCTTGTGTACAAGACACTGGTTAATGTGAAGAGGAGCT
The DNA here is from genome assembly GCA_030765065.1 of Deroplatys truncata. NCBI lineage: Eukaryota > Metazoa > Arthropoda > Insecta > Mantodea > Mantidae > Deroplatys > Deroplatys truncata. The sequence goes on from CM060983.1 coordinate 15,330,680, forward strand.
GCTGAGCCGGATCTTTGTAGCATTTCATGCTATTCGTGATACACCAGGTATTTTTGAAAGAATTCAGCAATCATTACGGCGACACTATCAACTATACTTCAAAGTCAACAGTCAGCATTTTGAATATTTTTTAACACTTATGTACTTGTTCAATTCTTGTTTTGTTGTTGTTAGTTTTTAACTGTATCTTAAGATTTTTAAAAACATATGTGTGCATCATTTAACATTGTTTTAAGTTTTCTCAAGTAATTTGATAATGGTGGGGAAACTCTGACCAATAATAGTATTATTTGCATATGTTATTGACAATCTCTATTTGCAGCTACAGATTGGTTAAAGTTTTGACCAACTTCAGAGCACATAGATTTAGTGCCATATAAAGATTCGCAAGTTTTTAAGTCAATTTAAGAGTTTGGCATTGCTTACAATTAAAGATATGTGATTACTCTTATTTGATACGGTAATTTGTATCACAAATTACTTTAATGTAAATAATGATTGTAATATGAAGATGTATTTTTATGTGACATTGATTTCTGATGTTTATTAATTGTAATTATTATTGGTAAATAATAATATACGGCTTTACTGAAACTGTCAACAATAACGCAATAATGCAGCAAGGGGGTGAGTTGTTTATCATTACCGGGAACAAGGAAGTTACGTAATGTTCGCGCGTTTTTTCCGTTTAGAAGCTTCTGGAATGTTTTCTCCCTAAAGAATATGTATTAGTGGTTTTCATTGGATATTTAAATAGACGCTAATGTTGGCGCGTTTTATTAGCCAATAGCAGTTCATTTATAATCTTTAGGCGTATCTTGAGGCAAGCGTATAAATAAGCCAGGCCCGAGGGAGCGTTTCCCCCAGTTCTACAAAATTCTCAGTACTCTCCACGTCGGTCTCTCAGTTCATTTATTTCGTCGTAAGTTACGCGCAGCAGAATTACGAGAATCTAAAATATTATTCAGTTAAATATACACAAAGTCGAAGCACGTGAGTTAAAAGTGATAAGTAAGAAGTTATTACAAACAGTTTCAGTTTGGCGAGTATCTAAAATCAATTTGTAAAAGTGTTTGTGAACGTGTTCGACAATAAAAGTTATAAAACCAATTTCATCATCAGTATCATCTCTGGATAAAAGATTCCTTTCCGATTCACACCCTGCAAGAGATTCAAGTTCTACCAAGATAAGATGATAGCTAGCCGGAGGACAATATACAAAACTTTAAATTCTTTTCGAAAACTAATTGATACAAATTGCTACGCCAGAGGGAGCTACGAACCAAACAAGGAGTGACGTCACAAGATGGCAACGCGTGAAGTAAAGCAGCACAACATATGATCTACAAGTTCTAATTTCTTACGCTATAAATATTACGTAAGAAACATTTATAACTGTCCCATATTTCAAAACTTTCCCAAGGCTTTGTAGCAAAGATGCTTAGTGACCTGTTCAACGGAATTTCATTTAACCTGACGCTGTGTTTCAAAAATGTTAATGCCCTCTAGCTCAATAACAAGGTGTTTATGGGTGTATATTCCCTAAGGGATACTCAAATAAAACCCCTGAAACGCGCCTTAACTATTCTGTGTTATTCTGACTCTGTGTATACAGAATGTATCTTTACTGCCGTCATATATTTCGAGGACGTGTTCCTGACATCAAAACAGTAAAAAAAGTTCATATGAACATGGGTCTGAAAATCATTTATTTCAGAGTTACAACACAAAATTGAATGTTACAAAAATTGCTCTAAGTGGCTTCCTCTTGCTTCGATGTATGCAGTAAGCCTGTGTTCCATGCTCTGGCGTAATCTGTTGAAAATTCCTGGTGTGTTTCATATTTGGTCAAATCCAGTTTGGATATGTCCTCTGAAAATGTCAACATCAGGTACAGGAGTTGCATAAACCAAGGACTTCAAATGTCTGGATACGAAGAAATCCTTTGGATTCAAATCAGGCAATCGAGCATGCAATGTGTCCCCCTCAACCAATCCAATGAACTATCATACTGAAATGAGCTGGAGCACCATCGTGTAAAAACCACATTCGTTGGATGATGTCCAGAGGCACATTATCAGTTAAGTGATGCAACTCATTTCTGAGAAACTAGAGATAGGTTTGTCCATTCAGACACGGAGGGAAGAAGTAGGGACCAATAAGGTGATCATGAATTATTCCACCGCAAACGTTGAGAGAGAACCTCTGTTGATGATTGTCCTGTTGTACTTCATTAAGATTTTCAAATGCAGTGTTATGAAAATTGAAGATGCTGTCGCGAGTAAACTCAGTCTTATCCGTGAATAGATATAGGCTAGGAAATTGATGAACACAGCGTACTGCTGTAACATGCGTTGACCGAAACGTCTTCTTGGCTCAAAGTCCGCCTCATTTAATCCTTGCACACGTTGATGGTGATACGGGTACAGAAGATTTTCATGCAGAATTCTTCAGATAGTTTCCCTTAGAGCCACACGTCTTGTGCTTTGTGATGGGTCTGCATCCACAGCACGAAGAACTCGTTCTTCAAGCTCAATGCCTCGTAACGCTCTTGGTCTCCCAACATCCCTAATACTCCTCTCAAATGCGCCATTCTCTCTCAAGCGTTGTTGAATTGGTGCAAATGTTCTTGCACATGGTAACTGCCTGCCAGGGTGCCCTTCTGCATAGAGTTCACGTGCTCGTGCTGCATTGCCATCTGCACGGCCCTACGTGTAGTGCATATCCATCTGTTTACTCATGGAATATATCTTTGACCTATAACAATGAAACGGTTGATTTTCAGACCATGTACATATGAACTTTTTTTACTGTTTTGATGTCAGGAACACGTCCCCCAAATATATGACACCAATAGAGATACATTCTGTATATATGTGTGCGTGTATTAAAAATGAAAGCAGTGTTAATTGAGAAGTTATTTTCATTTTAGAAGTATGAAAGTTGTACATACACATTTAAACTTTACTCAAGTCTGTTGTTAAAATCATGAAATGTTTTCACTTCCACCTGGTGGTACGTGAAGGACATGTCACCTCATAACTGGACACGGGTTATATGTGAATGTATGAACTGACAATGATTTACCAACAATAATAACGGCTGTTTTTAAAATTAGTTTATTATTTGGCTGTTGCATGTGTAGCATTATGAGGTATATTCTTGCTTCCAAGCCATGACAAAATTTCAGCTTTCCTAGAGTTTGTATTGGGGATTTTTAAGCATAGAGTGATAACTTGCATTGTTTATCCTTCCTCCAGTCTCCGAAGATCTGTAAACCATTCCCTAAACACTACATTTTCATCTCTTTTTGAGTGAAACATCAAATCTGAAACCATATTTGGCCATTGCGGCATGGCAGAGGATGTTGATCTTTAGACCACTGTTTCTTTTGGAATCCTGCCAGATAAAACTTTGATCAATGTAAATAATACAACCAGGGCAGTCTTCCTTTTTTACTGTTTCTATCAAGAAAAAGTATTGCATTCTGTACTGAGATTTCACTGGAAATACATATTTGGAGGCTCCTGAATCCAAAAAAAAAGTATGTGTGTGCATGTGTGTATTTCTATGAACAACATAACTCAAATGAAAACTCTGATATATACCAAACTTGATATTTAGGTTCAGTACCTTCCAAAGGTTCGACACAAGAATTTTCTTTAACCCAAACTACCCTTTATAATGAACATTTTTTTAAATTTTTGATTTTCTAAAAAATGGCTGTAGCAATTTTGCTTAAAATACCATATATTAAAAATGTTTACAACAAATAAAATGTATGGAATTAATTGTTCTTCCACACAAGCCTTGTGTTGGACAAGGTTGGAAAGGTAGAATCAGACGACTGAAAAATTCAGTGCCATAGCCGGGATTTGAACCACGGATCTCCCAGTCTCTGTCCAGTTGCTCTAACCACTGCAACATGCCGACACAACATTTAATGCTATGCCGGCATGTTGCCATGGTAGCTCAGTGGTTAGAGCAACCGGACGGAGACCGAGAGCTCCATGGTTCAAATCCTGGCTATGCCATTGAATTTTTCAGTCGTCTGATTCTACCTTTCCAAATATAATGTATATCTTGAATTTTCTGGAAATATCCTTTGAAATCATCCTCATTCAGAGACAATTTTGTATAACTGGTAAATGTTTAGGGATAGATGAAAACGTACTATACAAAAAATGTATATCTCTGTAAAACACACACAATTTATTTCAAATAAGCTTTTTGTGGCATCAGCCATTTCCGAGACATCTGTTATTAATGGTTTGAATTAGAACTGTTCAATCCTCAGCCATTCTTTTAAAGTCCTATCGATTTTCAATTGTTTCTGGCCATGTCATGGAAAGAGTATGGAATTTTAAACCCAGCATATAGCATCCAATTTGACTATCTCAATTAAATGAAGTAGATAGGATAATAAACTTTTGTAAGAATAATTTGTACACCCATTTATAAGCAATTTTCTTTCCATCAAAAACTGTTGCCTGTTGTTATATTTTCAATATTTAAAGCTTAGTTTTCTCAAAATGCTGTATAAAGAAGTAACCCCTGTATAGTCTATTTCATCTTTTAAAACCAGTAAGTTTTCTTAAGTGTAATGTGTAAAGGGTTCATTATGATCGTAAAACTCCTGTTCTCATCAATGGATTGTGTCTTTCTGAAAATCATGTAACTCTGTTACAGCTTTTTTATGTGTAATGCTTTTTTCATCGAGAGGGGTTTCTCCTGGGGCCTCCACATTTTCAATTACTTTCCTGGGCTTCCTCATATATATGTCACACTGTTTTTTGTTGGCACTTTTCCAGAGGTTTATAGAAGTTTTATGCATAATGTCCTTCGGCTGTTACCATTAAAATTTCACGTCATTATACACATATAAAGCGTGCATAAATTCACACACAGTTAGAGGGAAATTGTAACTGCATCAACTAGAGAAGGTAGGACTGTTGCGCTTGGAGAGGGAGTGGTGGAGTGCCAGATGAATGTCCTTGACTCACCTGATCACGGTGAAAAGACGATAATGATTATTATCTGTACCTCTTTCTTCAGCCTCAACATTCAACCGATACTGACTCTGTTTTATGTGGACCTGGATCGTAACTATTTGTGTGGGCTGGTAGATGGCAGTTTTTATTACTTTCTCTACTATGTAAATAGTAGGTATTGCATTCCACCCAAAAATTTGATACTGACATCTCACCAGTTTTGAGGCCCCCTGGATCCAAAATGGCATTTTTAGAAAAAGCTCCATCTGTAAACAGAATAGCTCAAAAACAAAAAGCTCGATAAACACTAAACTTGGTTTAAAATAAAGAGAGTTGAAGATTGTTACACTACATCACTAAAATGTTCTTACTTGAATGCGTTTCGGGAGACGGTTTGCTCCCATCGTCAGCATGTTTTCAACCCAACTCAACTGTCTCCCAAAACACGTTCAAGTAAGAACATTTTAGTGATGTAGTGTAACAACCTTCAACTCTCTTTATTTTAAATTATGACACTTCACTGTTACTAGCTTCTAAATTTTCAAAATTAATTACTTAACTTGGTATTTAAATTCAGTATCTTCCAAGGGTGTGGCAAAGATTTTCAAGAAAATCTCCCTACCCCAAACTACCTTTTACATGGAAGATTTTTCAAAGTTTTTGATGTTCTAAAAATAGATCTTAATGATTTTGATTAAAATACCACATATTAAAAATATTTACATGACAAGTAAAATTTATATATTAAATTTTCTGGGAATAGTCTAAGAAGTCCCCTTCATTCAGAAGGAATTTTGTATAATCTTGTATAACTGGTAAAGTTAAACAATAGACGAAAACGTAGTACACAAGAAATGTAGATCTCTTTAAAACACACAATTTATTTCAAATATACTTTTTTGTGGTATAAGCCATTTGTGAGATGTGTTATTAAGGGTTTGAATTGTTCATTACTCGCTCATTTTTTTAAAGCCCTGTCAACATTCAGCTGTTTCTCACGATGTCATGGAAACAGTATTGAATTTTAAGGCAGCATATAGCATCCAGTTGTTAAACATTTGACTATTGCTGTTCTCTTTGTATCTATAACAAAATGTGTAATGTAGCTGTTACTGTAAAGGTTTATTTGGATTAAAATGTAGTAGATGGAAAAATAAACTTTAATAAGTATAGTTTGCACACCCACTTAAAAATAATAGAGGGTAGAGAAAGTCATGTGAATGTTTACTTTGTTTATAAGTTTTAAGATCCCAGAATGTGAGCAGTGCTTTACTCTCATCCATGGTAAATTGTATTGCATAAATAATATTGTTTTACTTTTGGCTCTAGGATGAACATGAAATATGTTTCGTTGATGATGAGGGTTTCCGTCAGCTGTCGCAGCTTGATCCCGAAGGAGAGAAGTTGTTGGATCGCTACATTGCTAAAGATGAATCCAGAAAGAAGTGAATATACCAGTGCAGGTAACTGGTATGCTTATCAGATCTCCTACGCAAGGTATTATTGTTATAAGGGAAGTTTATGTCATTTTAAACTGTAAACATAAATATATATTTTTTATAGTATACTGCTTTGTTAATTTTTGTCATTCCAGTTATATAATAAAGTTTATCACTAGGTCATGTGTTTGTTCTTAAGTACCATATTAACCTGAATAGAAGACGAACCTGAATTTTTTAAAGGTTTTTCTTGAATAAAAAATACCAAAATAATGAATGCAATTAGAAAATATTCTCAACATATTGGAAACCCTTGGTTTTGATTCTCCTACACAAATTGAGTGACAAGCTTATCCATTTCATGAAATTTACCTGCCTTTGGTCCTCTGAATGTTTTCCTTGACGTGCCAGCATTCATTATGGTTTAGAAATTCTGTTAAAATGGCTATATATATTCCACTTCCATGACCCTTTGATGTCATGCTGTGGAAGATAATTACAGTAAATTCTTGATTAACTGATTTGCAGATTATCTGTGGCATTTTTTGGGGGGGGTGTTTGAGGTTCCATTCTCAGCTCGTATCCCAAACTGTTTCATTGGAGTATTGTTTGTTAAGGACTGTAGAGTAGGTCTGCCGTAAAGTTTCCCTTTTACAGTACTTTATTATTCTGTGACATTCCAAATGGAATCCCTTGGTCAGAATATGTGAAAGAACAGAAACAATGCTTCTTGTTTCTGCATTAAAAGTTGTACTTGCATGCAAAAGTGTGAACATAAGTATAGTTTGCAGTTAACAGACATTGCCAGGTCATGTGGTTGGTACTATGAAAAAATTTTCATGCATACGAGAAGAATGCTTACACTTTATAATGACGATGGTCCCACGAAAGTGTAGCTGACATGCAGCAACTCTTGAATGGACAGAAATTTGCTAGATTACCTCAAACAAAAAGACAATTCCTCGCTGTCTGACGAATTAAAGCTCTCTAAATTAAGACTTATGATACAAAAAAAAAAGTGTTACATTCACATGACCTTTTTCTATCCTCTATCCTTTATTAATGGGTACACAAACTATTCTTACTAAAGCTTATTATTCTATCTATTTCATTTTAATTAAGATAAACCTTTCCAGAAATAGGTATGTTATATATACAAAGGGAATAGTGATAGTCAAATGTTTAAGAAATGGACGATATATACTGTTTTCATGACATTGCGAAAATGACTGAAAATCGACATAACTTCAAAAGAATTAGCAAGTAACGAACAATTCCAATCATTAATAACAGATATCTCAGAAATGGCTGATATAAAGCGAGTATAAATCAAAAAGCAACAAACATCTTTAATGTATGCTAAAAGATCAAACATTTATATTAAAGCAAAGTTAAATCATCTAATAATGTCAAAAACATGTAAAACTGCTGGAAAATGCACAATAGTGTGGGAACCAGCAAAAAATTTGGTGAATTGTAAAAGGTTTAATGTAAAATTATTTAAAATAATTTTGTTCAATCTTAAAATAGGAATCTTCAGGGACATTCGCCCGCATCTTCAGCTCTCCTGGTGACCAAAGGTATTTCCTTATTGTACCTTCTTCCTTCAGTTGAGAGCAACCCTGCTGACATCTGGTGCTAGATTTGCAAAGTTGTATACATTTGTTGACTGATGGGATCTCAAAGTTTAACACTTATTAAAAATAAGAATCTTTTCCCAGATGGCTAATTCAAATGTAGAAGTGACAGGTTTTAACAGTTTATTGAGAAATGATATCTACAGCTGATTTATTATTTGTTTAAACTTTATGGGCTGTTTGCAAAGAGGATGCACTGTTCAATTAAATATCGTCTAACTTTGCATTACTAAATCCACATCTAGACATGTTTAGCTAAGCAGCATCTGCCCCGAAAGTGACTGTGGCAGCACAGAAATTTGATGCTTTCGTATTGTGACGTATGTAAGAATTGTTGCGTACGTGACCTTGGCCACCTGGATCTGGCATTACGTAAGAGAGTGGTGGGGGTAAACAAACTTGTAGATAGCATCCCACGCCGAAGTAGCGTGGCGTGCTTTGTCAGTCAGTAGAGTCGCAGCTAGCAGGCAGGTTGTGTGTATGTGCTACTCATACGAAGATGTATGGCGTCCTCACCGACAGACATGAAGTCAAGGAGATATTGTACCCACTTTTATCTTGCCATCCATGTCTTCCCAGTGTAATTTATCATAGTAGATAGATCCTTTCTCCCATCTGAACCATGTAGGGATCCTTTTATTAGATATTCTATAATATTTTTCACTTTTCATTTAGCTGCGTCCCTTGTCGTGGCCTCTCCTTATATGAATTATTAACTTTCTGGTACCTCAGTAGCGAGTAGCCCTACCTCCCATTGAGTATTTGTTTAGAGGTCACGACAGTATTGTGGCATAATTGTTCCCAGAAGTAATGGATGAAAGGTTATTTTGACAGTTCTTTTTTCTATTAGCAGTGCAGAAAGCAAAATGTTTAAGCAAGTAGAAAATTTCAGCACTACTGAAAGAGAAACTCTTTCAGAAACATTAAAAGAGTTTGAGATAGATGTACACATTTAAAACAACATTGTAATGACTACTTTAGAAAATTTAAAAATATAATTTACAGCTGACAAAGCACACATTTGGTTGCCATTATAATTTGTAATATGTAAAAATAATTCAAAGTTACTTCAACAGTTACTTTTCTTAAATAATGATAATAATAATAATTATTATTATTATTATTACTGTTTTTAAATTTAACTTTGCTTTATTGAACCTGAAAAATGTGATATGAATGTGGTTATGTGATGCCAAAATGCAAATGCATAAAAGTCTGGATTAGGTAGTAAGCACATCCAGTCTGATGAACTGCTCCAATGCTCACACTAATGGTCATGTGCACCATTCTTGATCAAGGGTCACTTTAACTGTAGTAGTAGTGCATCATTGTTAATTCTAGTTCAACGAACTGTCATCACCTGACTGTGTGCTAGTTTGCTGGATGCTCATGATTCTATAAGAATTACTCAAAGGAAACCATCCAAAGAGGTTGCAGTGTCCTTGCAAACAAATGAAAAAGAAAGGGTGTTCTTCAGTTTTTTACTCAGCATGAAATAGATGTTCTGATGAAATGGAAAATAAAAGATGAGGAGGAGGCATGGATGCATTTAAACATGACATCAGGCAAGTTGTAATAACCAAAGTAAATAAATCATTATTGATAAAATAGCATGAGCTCTGAACTGTAAACTGCATTTGATAATACTACAGAATTCCTTAACTCATGATATGATGTAAATTGTAGGTTAACAAGGGTAATAGTTTATATTGCTCTACTAACGCTATTAAAATTATGACTGAAGTTTAACAAATACTATGGAGTAATAAATGCAGGTCCATATTTTGCACACCTGGAAATCCATCACAGATCTTAATTGTGGCCTTCACGGGAGCGATACAGATTGTGGAGAAAAAGAAGCAATTATATCTTGACACATTACTGATAATACCCAATGACATTATTAAAAGTTTCTATAGCGTAGGGGTAAAACAGGGTGATCGTGGTTCTTAGGACACACTAATCTCTCATTTACTAGCTACCACACTGTATCCTTTGATAACCAAATTTGTTGTAACTTAAGCATCTGATTCATTGTTCTTTGTCATACACTCATCTCTGTTCACTTAAATATCTGGGTTATTAAACATATTATTAGACCTAGCAATTTTAGGTGCAAATTTAAAATGTAAATATTCATTACAAAAAGTATCAAAGCCAACTGCATACCGAGATTTCACCGGAAATACATGTTTTGAGACCCCCTGAATCCAAAAAAAAAAGCATTTTTGGAAACATGTCCGTGTGTGTGTCTGTCTGTGAACAGCATAACTCAGAAACGAACAGTCGGATAAACACCAAACTTGGTATTTAGGTTCAGTATCTTCCAGAGATGCGGCACGAAGGTTTTCAAGAAAATTCCCCCACCCCAGACTACCCTTTACATGGAAAATTTTTCGAAAATTTTAATTTTCTCAAAAATGGCTCTAACGATTTTGATTAAAATATCATAGGCTTAAGATATTTTTATGACAAATAAAATGTATATCTTGAATTTTCTGGGAATGTCTCCAAAAGTATTCTTCATTGTGAACGACTTTTGCATAACTGGTAAACCATAAGTGATATACAAAATTTTACTACACAAAAAATGTAGATCGCATTAAAATACACAGTTTATGTGATATACATTTTTTTGTTGTTGAGTGAACCGTTTTGGAGATATTGCTTGTTATTCCCTTAAATTTTTCAATACTTATTTTCTCAAATGGGAATTCGTTATTCATTTTTTTGTCTTTTATATGCAAAGAGTATTAATCTGTGGCAAAGGGAATGGTGCTGCACCTAGCAACCAGCTATTAAGAGATATGTATGTGCTTAAAGGCTACTGTATTTCTATATTGCCCTTGTAAATATATATTCCCCTTACATCTACAAGAAAATTAGCAATAAGATACTCTGCAAATGTATATCTCAATTAACATGAAGTAGATGGAGAATAAGCGTTTGTATAAATAGTTTGTACAAGAGTAGAGAAAGGCATGTGAGTGTAACACATCAGAGTTTTCTTAGTGATGAATTTAGGACGCCCAAGAAATGCTGTTACTGATGAAAGTGTTGCTGCTGTTCGTGCAATGCTTGAGGAAGATCGACAGACATCTTATGAATTTATTCAGGCGACATTGGGCATTAGTGTGAGTCAAATCCAAAACATTTCACATCAACAGTCAGATGTGAGAAAACTTTTTTGTTTAGGGATTCCACATTAACCGACTCCCGATAAAAAAACAATGCATTGATTGCTGTAGAGAAATTCTAACGCGGCACTTCAAATTTGGTTTGGAATATTGTTACTGGTGATGAATCTTGGATTTATTGTTATGATCCTGAAAAGAAAAGTCAATCGGCTCAATGGGTCTTTCGAACAGAACTTAAATCTACAAAAGTCTGACAAATTTGCAGTGTTGATAAGATGGTTGCTAGTTTTTTTTTCTAAAACGGACCATATTGCTACTATAGCATTAGAAGATAGATGTACCGTTACTGCCGATTGGTACACAAATGTCTGTTTACCACAAATTTTTAAAAAAGTTGGTGAATGCCCAAAAGGAAAAATGTTACATTATGGCAATGCATCGTTGCATACAGCAAAACTAACAACTGTTGCCCCAAAGGTCAGTACCATGGACCCTCCATCATACAGCCCTGACCTAGCACCTTGTGGTTTCTGTTTGTTTCCAAAAATTAAAGATAAAACGGGCGGAATCACTTTTTCGTCATCAGATGAAGCAGTGGAACATTATAAAACCTGTTTCTGAAGTGTCTCAGGAAGAGTGGCTTCATTGCTTTAAGGACTGGTTTCATTGAATATAATGTATTGATGTTAAAGGGAAATACTTTGAAAACCAGGAATCATATAAATTTTTTTAAAAGTAATCCTTGTTTGATTTTCTAAAAATTTTCAGTGTTGCTCTCATATTTCAATTTTTTTCATGTTAGGCTATACCTCTGATTATTAAATAAATACTCGTATGTAGAAAAGGAATTGGTAGTGCAGATCCTTGTTTGTTGCCACATCACAGGTTTTGCCTAACCTCTGCTCCCTTCACGTCCATCAGAACAGCAGTTGCCAGGCACAGTTCCACTTGCAATTCCTGGGGACCTCTTTGCTCTCCTTCACAGCTGAAGAATTGTCCTTTGGTAAAGCATCTAATAAATTACATATAAGCACTGCAGTCTTTACGCAAGTACATATATGATAATTGGGGAAGGTGGAAGTCCTATACTTTTGTTCCTCGGTGGGTTCAACTTTCACCTTGCAGGAATACCATAGCATGTTAATTATAATAAAACCTTCACTAAGCAGGAATTTGTCCATTTACTTTATAGATATATTTTCAAATTTATGGAAAACGCATCATGGCAAAGGAGCAACCAAACCAATTCTGAGTCTTCCATTCTTAGACGTGGAAGATGCTTACAATGATGAAGTTAATGCACTAAATTACCAATTATTTTAGTAAGAGATGTATTGTGTAACTAAACTGACTCAATTCATGTTTTCTTTGCAACACAAATCAATTTCGACATTTTAATAGCAAAAAAAAGATTAAGGTGCAGCACCTAAAATTCCGCTTGTTTCCAATATTTTTTGTTTAATAATGTACGATTCATAAAGCTTATGTATATTTTATGTAAGTGCATGAGAAATATTCTTTATGCTCATCACTAGGACCCGGAGTTTTAGGTGGAATAAACCTTCATTTTACGTTTCTTATATGTTTAAAATAATAGTTTTTTTTTCTGGTACTTAGTTGTAACATTTATTTTTTGGTTTTCAGTAGATAGTTATATACATTCTCAAATTTTCTGGCGTAAACAATTTCCTATTATTAGTAACCTATTCTTGTATGAAGAAAAGGTTCATTATGTTATTGGGGTGTACAACATAGATGCCAGTGCAGCAGATTCTAGGGGTAGTTCTCCCGTATACTTTTCTCCCTGCAATACGAATTAATGCTTTTCATATCTTCAAAAGCAGGATTTCGTTGAAGAATCTCCTGCAACTCCCACTGGTCCAGGTATTTCTTTACTGGAAACATTGCCAATGATATCTAGAGCATCTTTCAGTGGCAAAGTTGTAGCTTCTGGTATAAAACAAAAATGTGTGAATATATGTAAGGGAAGCAGCAAGAGTGGAGCACTCGAGTGATTTCTTAGTCTTGACAATGCAGGAAGCTTCTATTTCATCCAAATCATTGACAACATTTTTAGTACCTTTCAAGTGCTCGGCGTAGTGAATGGCAGCAGACAGCCAAGTATCGGCTCAGGTGGTAGAGGGGTTGCCGGTACTTTCTCTTTGAACAATTGCATACGTGTTGGGGCTTTTAAGAAAACGTTCTTGACTGAAGATATGAGGCTGTTCACGTCATCGAAGTGGCTTCTAATCTCCTCTGCAAGGCGGTGCAGGCTGTGGGCCAAGCATGTAACATGTAGCATAGTCGGGTGGAAGGACTGTAGAACCCCTGCCCGGCCTTTGACATGTAGGCAGTACTGTCTGTAACTAAAAAAACTGAAGTGTGGATGTGCAGCAATCCACTTTTTCAATAAATGTGATTTAGGCATTGTTTCACTATACAACAATTACAATAGAAAACTACTCTCGGTGATCCCATTATGCAGGTTGCGCTGCTTCTGACCACGCCACATGTGCTGCATTTAACTATAGTAACTTGAACTATCTACTGGCTATAAGTGGTGGAAATAATTTTACATGAGTTTCAATCCGAAAATAACTTTCTTCATTTCAAAAAAGGAAAAACGGCTATTTAGGTGTAATGAAATTTGCATATTCTGCTCCAGGAAGTGTGAAATGAATATATATCTTGAAATGTGTTATTTAAATAAACGAGGAGAAATATAGGTTAAAACATAAAAATCCGGGCCCTACTCATCACATACCCAAAATCTAGTGGTTTCGCTTCAATCCTAACTTCAGGAAGGAATCATGTGTGCTTCAACAGGTGCAGCAATTCAAATTCTAGGACTACTAGTTCAAACAGTAGAGTAAATTAATGAATTACACTTCAAAATAACCTCCGCATTAGATTTGTTAACGTTAGTTTATTACATAAGAAAATCTGATGTGATACACTCAGATAACTCTCTCTACCCTCTATTGTTTATAATGTGTATACAAACTATTCTTAGTAAAATTTATTTTTCTATCTACTTCATTATAATCCAAATAAAACTTTACAGAAACAGCTACATTACACATTTCGTTATAGAGAACAGCGACAGTCAAATGTTTAACAACTGGACGCTATATGCTGGCCTTAAAATTCCATACTGTTTCCATAACATCGTGAGAAACAACTGAATGTTGACTGGGGCTTGAAAAGAATGACCAAGTATTGAAAATTGAAAACATTAATGACAGATCTCTCAGAAATGGCTTTGCCACAATAAAAGTTATTTGAAATAAATTGTGTGTTTTTAAGATATCTACTTTTGTTGTGTGGTGTGTTTTCATTTAACATTTAGTTATACAACATTATGAGTAAGTAAGTAATTTATTATTAACGCAATTAATTGTACAAATTTAGAACAACAATTTTACAAATTTTTTCTTAACCCAGTTTCTAAAAATGACAATAAAATAAAATATAAAGAATACTAACCTCTTAACTACTGCTATCCAACATTCCTCCTAATCTAAAAGTACAATTATCAGTTTGTTTAATCTCCAATACTAATTCTAACTTGGACCCCAACAAACTCAAACCTTGAGGTTGTCGGATCCTACTTGCAACATATCAAATAAAAACTACTGTAATTTAATACATGTTTACCTCATTCATTTTGCTCTTACTCTGCCCAAAAAGTTTTCTACTTCTATTATATTTTTCCTAGATTTTACATTTATTAACTTTTTAGCTTGAATTTCTATTGGTAAATTTAACCATTCTCTCTTCTCTATCCTCTTTCTAAGCAACTTCGTTTCTTCACACTGTAAAATTATATGCCACTCTTTTACTTTCCAGTGGCATAGTGGGCATTTCTCCAAATCAATCTCTTTTCTCAAACCTTTCAAATTCACCACCCCTGTCCTAGCCCATGCAAATCCTGCTCTTGCTGTTTTATCACATATATTCCTGCTCCATACTACTTTCATTTCTCTATATAATCTCAGTGAGCTCTTAAAAGTAAAACTCGCTAATAAATCTTGTTTTTCTATGTCCTAATTTCATTCCAGAAACCTATTTGTAATAATTTGTTAGCTCTCCAAATCTCCCTAATATACAAGATTACACAAAGTTCCTTTTGAATAAAGAGGACTTACACACTATTCCCAGAAAATTTAAGATATGCAATTTATTTGTCATGTAAATATCTTTAATATATAGTATTTTAATAAAAATCGTTAGAGCCTGTTTTTATGAAATCAAAAATTTTGAAAAAGTTTCATGTGAAGGGTAGTTTGGGGTGGGGGATTTTCTCAAAAATCTTTGTGTCGCATCTTTGGAAGTTACTGAACCTAAATACTGAGTTTGGTATTTATCCTATTATTACACATACACACATGGACCTTTCTCTTTCTAAAAATGTTTTGACGCATTCAGGGGGCATCAAAACAAGTATTTCTGGTGAAATCTCGACGTGGAATACAGTACTTCTACTTACTATACATAGTAGAGAAAATAAATATTTGACTATCGTTATAGCCTACTGTATTCTTCTTATACTTACAACGAAATGTGTAATGAAAATTTATCTGTGTTAACAAGACCTAGATAGAAGAATAAGCTAAGTTTTTTGTTTAAATTCAGTAGTTCCTTTAGAAAAAAAAAACCTCTGCTAGTGCTGAAATTTTCTACTTGCACCAATGGTAGAAAAGAGACTGTTGAAATAACTTTCTTTTGCTACTTCTGGGAACAACTATGCCACATAGCATCCAAATACGAAAGCTTCAAAAGGCTGTGTTCACTTTTGGGGCAGATGGTGCTTTAAATGCTACTTAACCTAAACACTGTCTCGACATGCATTTAGCAATGCAAAGTTAGACAACATTTAACTGAACAGGTTTAAGTCCTTAAACAATGCATAATTTTTACAAGTGGCCCATAAAGTTTAAACAAATAGATAAGTCAGCTGTAGCATAACATAGGACAAGGTATCAAATTGTTAACAAATGTCACTTCATTTGAACGTGGGAAAAGTTTTATTTTTAATAGCTCTTAGTAAGTGTTAAAGTTTGAGATCCTGCCAGTCAACAAATGTACCACAAGAAAGAAGAAGAGAAATACCTTTAGTCACCAGGATAGCCGAAGATGGGAGCACATGTCCCTGAAATGTCTTATTTTAACATTGAATAAAGAGTGAAGTAAGTTTTTATGTGAAAGTCTTACTCTTCACTGTTAATATATTTATAACAGGAATATTTGCCTTTCACTAACTCCTAATGTATCTCCAAAGTGAGCACTGTTTTATTTGACATTCCAGTGTAAGTGCTGGATGACAACTCTCAGTTAAAATTGCCACTAACCTTGGTAATGTTGTTGTATTTGGAATATACCGCTCGCCCTCATCTTCTGTTAATGAATTTATATTACAACTAGAAATTATGCTCCAACAATATTTAAAGAGAGATGCTAAAGCTATCCTAACAGGAGATCTTAATATTAACCTATACCCTAATGATAAATCATACAAACGCCTAAAAGAGGTTTTTAATTCATATAATATAAAAGATTTAATTGAAGAACCCAATAGAGTAACTGATAGTACTTCATCTACCATTGACCATATTGCATCTAATGTAACAGAAATATCCTCTGCGGTTTTAGAAACCTATATCTCCGATCACTATGCCCAACTGACTAACTTTATGTATCCAAATATGAAATAGCGAGTAAAGTAAGTAGAACAGTAAGACACTTTAGTGAAAACTTAAATAACTTAATAAATAGTTTAGCTGTAATAGACTGGGAATGTACATTATATAATACTGGTAATGTAAATGATAAATGGAACCAGTTTTATAATGTATTTAAATTGAATCTTGATGCTACATGTCCAAAAATAAATGTGAATGTAAATAACACTGCAAAGAAAAAAGTAAAATTACCATTAACAACGATGAAACTGAAAGAAAAAAATGAAAGATATGTATGTACTGTATAAAAGTTCCTCACTGGAGTATTATAAAAATAAATATAAAACTATGAGACATGAGTATCTCAGTAATTTGAAAGCTGTTAAAATAAATGCATATAGACAAAGCATGAGAAAATCCAAAAATGTCAGTAAAGCAGCCTGGGGCTTAATAAATGAAGCGAGAAGATATCCTGAATTATATAAAAACATAAAACTGAACATAAATGGGGAAGTGGTTCATGATCCGGTCACTATAAGTAAACAATTTAATGATTATTTCATAAATGCACCTACACGGATAGCTAGCAGACCAAATTCTGTAAATGCCAATATTAATACCATGACAAATACTTCTTTCTTTCTCAGACCAGTTACAGAAGATGAGATAATTAAAATAATCAACAACCTGCCGAGTAAAAAAAGCAGTGGGTGGGATGAAATCAGCTTATTTCTATTAAAAGTATGTAAATATGTTATTGTAAAACCATTAACCTGATTAATTTCTCCATTGAACAGGGACAATTTCCAGAAATGTTGAAACTAGCGATAATCAGACCAGTATTCAAAAAAGGGGATGAACTAAATATTGACAATTATAGACCTATAGCCTTAACATCAGAGATAGCTAAATTGTTTGAAAGGATCCTGCTGTTAAGACTGGATAATTATCTAAATAAATTCAATATATTAAGGAAGTTTCAACATGGGTTTAGAAAAGGGAAATCCACCATTTCTGCCATTAACCAGTCTGTACATGAAATAATTGGGAATTTAGAAAACAATGAGAAGGTCAGTACATTATTTTTTTATTTATCTAAGGCTTTTGACTGTGTCAACCATAATATATTAATTAGTAAATTAGAAAACTACGGCATAAGAGGATTACCCCTGGACCTAATCCGTAGTTATCTGGTTGGAAGAAAACAAGTTACGGAAATAACATACAAAAAAGGGCGATGTATACAACAAATCAAATCACATTTGGGATCTGTGAAATATGGCGTACCACAAGGCACTGTGCTGGGACCATTATTATTTTATTATCTACATTAATGACATTAAAAATCCACCAAATACTTCAGTGATAACTTATGCAGATGACACCACAGCTGTATGCTGGAATAAAACAGTAGAAGGATCAAATACTACCATAAACAATACCACCTTCTCTTTGCTGAATTACTTCAAATCGATAAATCTACACTGCAACATGCAAAAAACTAAAGTGATGCAATTCAATAATAATTGAAAAAATGATGGTAAAATATCACTAAAAGTCGATAATAATAATAATATTCTGGATGTAAAATCATATAAATTTTTAGGTCTTATTGTTGATAACAAGCTAACATGGGCTGAGCATATTGAACATGTATGTGCTAAAATTAGTAAAACAGTGTATCTACTCAGATATTTCAACAATCATAGTGATGGTAACATATTGAAACTAATATACTATGGATGTTTTTATCCACACATACTCTATGGGATTGAAATCTGGGGTGCTGCTGCAAAAATGCATATGGATAAATTACTTATATACCAAAAGAAATGCATCAGAATCATGTTTAACCTAAAACCAAGAGAATCATGTAGGGAAACCTTTGTTAACAATAAATTGCTTACTATTTACTCTGTCTATGCATATAGGACAATAATGTATGTAATAGATAAGTACAAACCAATTAAAAACAACCAAATCCATGAACATAATACAAGAGGAAATTTGGACTACTTTAGGCATAGTGTAAAAAAAAGTGTATCTTTAAAGGATTTATATATTTCTGGAATCACGCTATTTAATAAATTACCACTGGAAATCAAATCTGTAGTTGATGTTTCTAAACAGCAATTCAAAAGGAAATTGAGGGTGTATCTAATAAACAAATGTCTGTATGATTTAAAGAATTTGTAAAGATGTATTTGTTTTGACATGTCCAAAATCAGATGTATGATAAACTGGATGAAATAAATTATTATTATTATTATTACTATATGCATCCAGCAAGGTTCCTATTGCTGTAGGCATACCACAGAAACTGATAGGTCCTCCATACTGCTCAGTATGGAGAAAAAATACTGCCTCCCCTCATGCCAGGAAGAGATGTTGTGCATGTTCCCTCTGCAAGTAGGCGGAGATAAAGAAACTGTACACCTCTTGTAGCAGATATGAGAAAAGGGGAGGGGGGGAGGCAATCCACAGCCAGAGCTCTGCTGGCATTTATTGAAGCACTGAGAAGTTACAAAAGTGATTGCATTGCTAGCAAGCAGTACATTTTAAACTTTGTTTCAATTAAAAAGAAGCAAATGTCAGAGACTTTTTCCAAACAAAGCGAAAAGAAGGGGAGTGGATATACTTAAAGTAAATGTAGATTACATATAACATTCTGTTGTGCATGCTTAATTTCAGAATTTAATAAAACAAAATCTTTGTCCT
This sequence comes from Deroplatys truncata, assembly GCA_030765065.1. NCBI lineage: Eukaryota > Metazoa > Arthropoda > Insecta > Mantodea > Mantidae > Deroplatys > Deroplatys truncata. The sequence continues at coordinate 15,350,283 of CM060983.1, forward strand.
TGTTACTTCCCAGTATTATTTTCTCGGAAGCCTCTGTGACTATAGTTGTGTTTCCCAATATTATTATTATAAGAATATGCGCAGCCTTGTGAACAGAGCGTTTACAAAACTACCCGATTCTAGCACTGTCTCTTAGATGCCGGCCAGTTTTACATTGACTGAGTGAACACTGATGTGCACAAAAAGTGACCCAGCTGTTTATCTTGGTATTAACAAATTTAGCCCCCACCGTCTGCCAGTGTGAACTCCTCTATTCCTCATGTATAATTCTAGCCACTGATACGCAGGGTACAATATGCCCAAACTGTTGACGGGTAACATTTCTAGTGACAACATGGCAAAGTTTTGTTAGACAATGCTTTGTTGAATTTTGGTACAAAAAAAGTAATATAAGTAGTAGAAATAAAGACAAAGATTAAGAACTATTTGTTTTTTCTTCTCTGTTTTCCTGCTATGCTGAAGTTTTCTTAATGATCACAGCAATAAATTTAACCTTTGTCTCCATGTCAGTAATAAATGCTATAGTCGTCGTTTAGTTTAATGACACACAAATAATTCCTCATGCCTTCCAAGCATTATTGGAAAATGGGCCATTTTTACTCATGTTGGTGTACTAGTGATGGCCACTATCACATGTTTTCAATAATAGAATATATTACGATAGTGAGAAATGATTATCAAATGAAAAAGTCAGTTTTTACTTTCTCTACCATGTACCTGGTAGATAGAGAAGGTATTGCATTCCATGTCTGTAAACAGCATTACTCAAAAATGAAAAAACTCAGATAAATACCAAAGATGCGACACAAAGATTTTCAAGAAAATGTCCCCACCCCAAACTAACCTTTGCATGGAAAATTTTTTATTTTCTAAAAAATGGCTCTCAACTATTTTGTTTAAAATATTATATATTACAGATATTTATATGACAAATGAAATATATATCTTGAAATTTCTGGGAATGGCCTGTGAAGTACTCTTCATTTGGAAGGAGATTTGTATAACTGGTAAACCTTAAATGATAAACAAAAATGTACTACACAAAAAATGTAGCTCTCCTTAAAATGCATAATTTATTTCAAATAACCTTTTTTTTGTGTGTGACATAAGTCATTTCCGAGATATCCATTATTAATGCTTCAATTTGGTCATTATTTTTAAGTCCGGTTGGTTTTGAGTTCTTTCTCACAATTGCATGGAGACAATATGGAATTTTAAAGGCATTATATAGTGTGCAGTTCTTAAACATTTCACTATCTCTGTTCCTTTGTATCTACAAGGAAATGTGTAATGTAGCTATTTCTGCAAAGGTTTATTTGAATTAAAATAAAGCAGATAGAAAAATAAACTTGGGTAAGAATAGTTTGTATGCCTGCTAATACGTGATAAGAGGGTACAGAAAGTCATGTGAGTATAACACATCAGATTTTTTCATTCGGTTTTAAAAGCTATTGACACAAAATGAAGTAATAGAATAGACAATTAATTTTGAAGATTTATAAGCTAGTAACAGTGATGTGTCATAATTTAAAATAAAGAGAGTTGAAGGTTGTTACACTACATCACTAAAATGTTCTTACTTGAACGCATTTTGGGAGACGGTTTGCTCCCATCGTCAGCATGTTTTCAACTCAGTTTGCCGGTTATTGTCTGGGGAATGTGTGTGGCTAGTGGTGTTCTCTGGGTTGATGAATCTCCAAAGGCTGCTGGGTGGCAGCAGTTCGAAATTCATTAGGTGATTCCTGTGTTTGACGATATGTATTTTTTCCCAGATGTCCAATTCATTGCTATTGTTGATCGGTTTTAAGAGTTTTATGTTTGGAGTGATTTCATGGTTTGAAGACCAGAAACAATGCGCTACTGCTGATATATCTGTCTGTTTTTGGTAAATGCATCTCATATGCTCTTTAAGTCTTATTTCAAGATTTTTTTGGTTCTTCCTATGTATACCAGGTTACAGTCATTACAAACAATTTGATATATACCAGCTGATTTATCGTTGGGGATAGGATCTTTTGTTCTGTTGTATAGTAGTTTCTGTGTATTGTGGTTATTCTGTGGAGACAGGGTGATGTTGTATTTCTTGAAAATCCTTTGAAATTTATGATGTGTCCAAGGGTGATAAGTGAATTTCCTATATGCTTGTGGTTTTTGTTATCTGAGTTCACTACTATGCAACAGAACAAAAGATCCTATCCCCAACAATAAGTCAGCTGGTATATATCAAATAGTTTGTAATAACTGTAACCTGGTATACATAGGAAGAACCAAGAGAAATCTTGAAATAAGACTTAAAGAGCATATGAGATGCATTTACCAAAAGCAGTCAGATAAATCAGCAGTAGCACATCATTTCTGGTCTTCAAACCATGATATCACTCTGAACATAAAACTCTTAAAACCGATGAATAGCAGCAATGAATTGGACATCTGGGAAAAAATACATATCGTCAAACACAGGAATCACCTAATGAATTTCAAACTGCCGCCACCCAGCAGCCTTTGGAGATTCATCAGCCCAGCACCAGAGAACACCACTAGCCACACACATTCCCCAGACAATAACCGGCACAGTTGAAAACATGCTGACGATGGGAGCAAACCGTCTCCCGAAACACATTCAAGTGATGTAGTGTAACAATCTTCAACTCTCTTTATTTTAAAATATAGAATAGACAACTTACTAATTGGATTTCATTATTTTATAATAGGAATTTTACCCCTGAAGTAATATAAATATGTAGTGCAAATTATGTTACAAAATTAATACAATTACCAAACTGCTTGCAATTCTCTAGTAATCAGAGTGAAAACTAATTCCATTGTGAAAGCATACTGTTTCTCCATCAGGCTAGCACGGTCTCTGTAATGGAACTGTGTATTTTTAAATATATTCACATTTTAAGGTTAAAATGAATGAGCCAAAGTTTATTTCATCACAATGTGGAGAGGCTCTGATTAGGTAATTCTATCTTAATCTGTAATTGTGGGGCTCTGTCTTAAATTTGAGTAACTGATTTTTGGGTTGAATTGAAGCATGTAAAATATAGCTAACATGGCAACTATAGTCTAAGCTTGCTTCTCGATTTTAATATCCAAAACAGGTGCTAGGAAGTGCTACACCAAAGCATACCCCCCCCCACACCACACACACGTTGCAGTACTTGCTTTAGACTGTGTAATATTTGCTTTTAAGGTATGATTATGAAAATTACTATTAATGCACCTTTTTAGAACAAACTGTTTGCCACAGACCAACTGCATATTTATATTTCCTTGTTTGGTAGCATTCTTTTATATAACTAATGTTACACTAAGAAAATAGAGTAGCTACCACAGATTAATACTAACTACTTTACACTCTGGAATTGCATGTGCATTGGCTCATCGATTAAATCAACTTAAAAAGTGATTGGGACTGTTGACCAGCAGCAAAAAGTAACATTACATAACCCAGCAGTACCAAAGTTGGTACATAATGCCCTTGCAGTGAAAATTAAATAAAATAACAGCATATTTTTTTATTAATAACTTTTGATCTTAGGAGAGGAAATTTATTGTTTGAGAGTAATAATTATGAAAATTTCAAAATATTTTAAAGTTACTAGTTTGGTACAACAAATGCAACAATCCTAAAAAAAAAAAGTACATAGCCAGACACAACCATAATGAAGTCCTGGGAACTTGATGCAGCAGCAGGCAACTTTGTAATGTATTTGGAAAGCAGTTCCCTGAGAAGATGAACGTGCAGAGGAGTTCATTTTGAAGGACAAGCTACACCATCTAAAGCCAATATAATTAGACAAATTATAAGTTTGTATATAGTTGAATCTTCTGCCAGCAAAACACAGGATTGCACTCTGTAATCAATACAAAAAAAACCATACCTACAAAATTGGCTAAAAATTTGTTTTACAATTATCAGCAAATCGCTACTTTCACTCGTTTGCATCAAATTCATAAACATTATTTATTGCTTCAAGTTATTCATGATCACTGCCTATAAGTTTATAATATTCGTCATTATCTATTTCTATTCTTAGCGGAGATTTTTGCATGGGTAGGTTGTGTTTTCTCATAGTTTTCTTTAGATTGAGTTTTGTCCGTAGATCTCCACCGTCAAACTTACTTATGGCAGGCTCCTCCCCACTGGAGGAGCCATCTCGCTCCCACGAGCTAGTCTTTTTAAGTCGATCCCAAACAGTTGAGCTTGTGGTTGCACGTCCTCCCTTGCCTAACCTGCTTCGGAGATCACTACGGCTTCTTGATTCTCGCTCCTCCGAGTACCTCCTACTACTTCTCCAGCCTCTGCTGCTGCTCCTACCTTTAGATCGATAAGAGTCGTTTCTTCGGCTCCTCTCGGAAGATCTGGATTCTCTTCTTCTTTCTCTGCTATGTTTCCTTCTTGATTGTTCTTGTACGCGAGCCCTGCGCCGCTCTATGCGAATTGCTTCCTCGTCTGCATACATCCGCATGCGTGGCACTTTGCTCTTCCTTGTCCATTCTGATGATTCATTGCTGGTGTTACTAGACGAAGATTCAGAAGAAGAAGAAGAGGAGTCGTCATCGTCTTCTGATTCAGATGGTGTTGAAGCACGAACAACACCTGTCTTGATGCGATCAAACACAGATCTGCTCTGTGGCTCTTCTGTCACCACTTCTTTCTTTATAGGCGGTGGACTGCCACGATCATTTGGTTCTGTAACATGCATTTTACAATTGCTACTTTTAATTCACTAACAATAATAACAGGAGCTGTAAAAACAACACCAATCACAGTACTACAAGGCTTCACAAAAAACATGAGTTGAAAGCAATTACTCTAGCACAAAAACTGCAAGTCACAAGTGGTAACACACAGCAGATACTACAAGTAATTTAAAAGCTCAAATAAGCTTCACAACATATATTAGTAACTTAACATACAAGAATATAATTGCAACAGAGGTAACAAGTCCAATAGAATATATTGATATACAATATCAGAACACAATACACAAACAAAACACTACACCAGATGTAATGAGAGCCATAGCAATAGCTACGGAAAATGAAAGATACACAGAAAAAGAATGGCTCCAAATATATACAGATGGATCCCTCATCAATAAAAAAAAAAAAAAAAAAAAAATGCCGGTGCAGAAGTATACTGTAAACATTTTGCACAGTATCTAACATTAGATGAAACGTCAAACCACTATGATGGAGAATTAACAGCTATAATAGCAGCATTACAGAACATTCTATATAGAACATATATAAAACAAAAAATAGTCATCTTATCAGACTCAAAATCAGCCATAGACGGAATAGTAAATTACAATAATAAAACAAGAAATATTAAAGAAATAAGAAGCCTAATTAAAGCAGTTAAAACTAGAAACCATGTCACTCTACAGTGAATCCCAGCTCATCGGACTTTTGGGCAATGTACATACAGATCAATTAGCAAAGAAAGGTGCAATACAACAGAGACTTGATGAAGAAGATAAATTTATTTATTTATTTGTGCTAGCAATCTTCCTTAGAATATGGCTATACATCAGCCCAAGCTGTTATCTTGCCATATTCTACCCATATTACACTCTTTAATTGCAACATAAAAAATGATGATGATAATAATAATAATGATACCAAAATAATAATATTATAATAATAATATAATTACATAACTTAACATCACATGATGAATTTAATTTATATCTCTTTTTATTGTCTATAACCATTTCTTTTTTACTTTGGACAGGTACTCTCCTACCATTTTACTATCCTTGTTAAAAATCTTGCTTAAAGCTACTTTCCTGTCCAGTTTGAACCATTTCCCATTTATAGCTTCCTTTCTCCAATGATGTGTACCTTTACAGTCAAAAACGATATGTTCTAAATCTTCTCTTTCCCCACATATTGGACACTGAACCCATTTCTCACTCCTATTAGTCTCCATACACCTGCTCGTACCCAGGCAATACTTTCTCTTTGTTCCTTATTTGAGTTATCCACATACTGTTCTCTAGCCCATACATTTTTTATTAATATATATGATTCCAAGGAACTTTTCTTCCCAATGTTACTAAATAAATTTTATATCTCTATATCTTCAAACCTCTGCCTAGTTTCTTTCCAAAAACCCTTAACATTATTTTCCCTCCTTCTCCAGATTTCCCCTAGACCACTATTTTCCAAATTAGTTTGTGTACTATAGCTCTAGCCATTTTTCTTTAAGCTCCTTTCTTGGAATTCCAAACACTGCCTCAACAAGTTCTTCTCTTCTAAATTTAATAGTTTGTACCAATATTTAAGAGCTCTCTCCATTATTACCCCTTTTCCTCCCACTCTCTGCATTTCAATTAGAGCAAATTCCTTAACTGTAGCATTTGGCAGGCCTAAAACTTCTCTACATAAACTCCTATGTACCATATCTATCTCTTCCCAGTCTCGTTCTACTCCCCATATTTCACTTCCATATAACATTTTTGCTTCAACTACTGTGTTATATATTTTCTCTAGCCATTTAACATTTATATCTGATATTCTATATTTGCACCCTCTAATTGCTGACATTGCCCCTTTCCCCTTTGTCAATACCAGTTTCTTCTGTTTCTCCCATTTTCCACCCCCATCCATTTTAACCCCTAAGTATATACAATCTCTGACCACTTTATATTCCTTCTCTCCATTCTTCCACTTTTCATACTTGCCCAGTTTGGCACCTTTCTTAAGCACTATAATTTGAGACTTCTCTTGATTTACTTTCAGATTCCACTCATCACAGTATTTATTCATTTGCTGTAGGGACTGCTTCAGACCAATCGTTGAAACTGATCCTATCACTAAATCATCAGCGATTGATATCTTATTTATCACAGGCAACCAATTATTATTCCTTCCTATCTCAGTGAGGATATCATCAATATACAGATTAAATAACACTGGACTTAACTTACATCCTTGTTGTAACCCCTTCCTTTGGTTTACTTCTTTTGTCACCAATCCTACTCCTACTTTCACATAAAATGTGTTCTCCTTGTATAGAGCTTTACATAAATTCACCATCTGTTGGCTTACTCCCTTCCTCAAGAGAGAGAAATTAAAAGATAAAGATTATAAGAATATTAAAGATAGAGTTGATATACAAAAAATGCCAAGGAAGACTGCAGTGGCCTTATTTAGGATGGCAACTGGCCACGATTGCCTCGCAGAACACCTCTATAAGATAGGATGCCTACCTACACCCAAGTGCACTCTCTGTGAAGAAGATGTCATCATGAACAAACAACATCTCGCCAAATACAAAGTGATAACTTACAGACTTTATATTGGGAAGCCAGAGGGAAAATGATGCAGATCAATTAATCCCCAGTGCCATTGGTGAACAACAACAATTGCTACTTTTCTACCCTGAGCCTCTGGTACTTGTTTTCTTTCTGCTCATTCAACATTTTACTTTCTCTACTATGTATAGTAAGTATTGTATTCCAGACAAAAATACTGATGCCAAGATTATACAGGAAATACATGTTTTGAACAACATAACTCAAAAACGACAAGTATGATAAATACCAAACTTTGCATCTAAGTTCAGTACATTCCAAAGAGTGTGACCACCAAGATTTTTAAGAAAAATCCCCTCACCCCCAACTACCCTTTACATGGAACATTTTCAAAACTTTTGATTTCCTAAAAAATAGCTGTAACGATTTTGATTAAAATACCATGTATTTAAGATATTTACATGACCAAATAAAATGTATATCTTGAATTTTCTGGGAATAGCCTGTTAAGTCCACTTCATTCAAAAGGAATTTTGTATAATTGGTAAATGTTAAGTGATAAACAAAAATGTACTATACAAAAAATATACATTTCTTTAAAACACACAATTCAAATAATTTTTTTTTCTGTAGGCATGTTTCATTTTTGAGATATTTGTTTAATGGTTCAAATTGTTTTCAATACTTTGTCATTCCTTTAAAGTCTTGTTCAGTTGTTTCTCGCGATGTCATGGAAACAGTATGGAATTCTAAGGCCAGCATATAGCGTCCAGTTGTTAAACATTTGACTATCGCTGTTCTCTATAACGAAATGTGTAATGTAACTGTTTCTGTAAAGGTTTATCTCGGTTAAAATGAAGTAGATAAAAGTGATGCGAATGTATCACATCTAATTTTTACTTTCTCTGCTGATTACCTTAGACAGTAAAACCTTGATTATGCATCACTCAGTTAAACAATTGGCTCATTAACCTGTTTTTTTTGTTTCTTTTCTTTGCTTAGTAATCTAGAATTACAATTTCAACATATGACTTCAGCGTTCCAAAAATTCTCAAGTGAAGTGTAGTTTAAAAATAATGGAACAAAAGTCTCTGTTACATCACAACAATGTTATGAATATGTACTCTAGTGTTTCAAAACACAATGGTCATGCAATCAAACAATATTAGTGATCATAATGTACTGCTCTCAACTAGCAATGTAAATTGATGCGAGAGAGTAAGCATGTTTACTTTATTGGTGTTAAGGAACAGCCCTGCCCCATAGACAACAATCACCTTTTACTGTGTCGTCCTCCGTGCTCTAGCGGTACCATGTTATCTCCTAGTTCTCGACATTCTGGCTTCAAACCCGGTAGAAGTCAATGGATTTTTTTCAAGTGTGAAAATCCTTAGCATAGCTTCTTTTGGAGGGGAAGTAAATCCGGTGGTACCGTGTTGTAGATTTACAGCACGTAAAAGCACCTCAAGCCTGATAAAGAGGCCTCTAAACAAAATTTTCAGTCTTTCACGCCCAATATAGAATTTGATGCTAAGGACCACAGCAGTTAAAGAGCATCCATAAATAAAATTCAATTTATTTTTAACTTTCTCTACTACGTATAGTAAGTAAGGTAAGTATTGCATTCCACCCAAAAATTCAATACCGAGATTTTGCAGGAAATACATGTTTTGAGGTGCACTGAATGCATATAAAGCATTTTTGGAAACATGTCCGTGTGCCTGTGTCTGTGAACAGCATAACTCAGAAACGAACAGTCAGATAAACACAAAACTTGGTATTTAGGTTCAGTATCTTCCAGAGATGCGACATGAAGGTTTTCAAGAAAATCCCCCCATCCCAGACTACCCTTTACATGGAGCATTTTTCTCAAAAATGGCTCTTAACGATTCTGAATAAAATACCATAAGTTTAAGACATTTTTATGGCAGATTAATTATATATCTCGAATTTTCTGGGAATGTCTCCAAAAGTATTGTGAACGACTTTTGCATAACTGGTAAACCATAAGAGATAGACAAAATTTTACTACACAAAAATGTAGATCGCATTAAAATATACAATTTATGTCATATACATTTTTTTTTTGAGTGAACCATTTTCAAGATAATGCTTGTTATTCCCTTAATTTTCCAATACTTATACTTTTTCTCAAATGGGAATTCGTTATTCATTTTTTTTGTGCTGGTAATGCAAAGGGAATGGAATACTGCACATAGCAACCAGCTCTTAAAATATTTGACTATTGCTTAAAGCCTACCTTGCATCTACAAGAAAATTAGCAATAAGATTAACATCTCAATATCTCAATTAACATGAAGCATATGGAGAATAAGCATTTGTAAAAATAGTATATGCAAGAGTAGAGAACGTCACGTGAGTGTAACACATCAGATTTTTTTACTCTTTATGGCCATTTTTCTAAGTATACAAGAAATGTAACATAGAACTTGCGTGTTTAGTAAGTTTTTGGTAATTGCTTATTAAACTTATGGTTTATATTAAGCAAGATGGGTTAACCGTCAACCCTACCCCTTTAATTATACTTGATGGAGAAGTAACGTCTCCAGGCCAGAGGGAGGCATTCTGGCCATATGCCAGCTCCATTACTGCACTTTACTTAATTTGTTGGGCATTGACAGGTGTATTCAACCATAATAAATAACTCAAAAAGTATTGTATTTCACCCAAAACTTTTGGATATTATTTGGTATGAGGGAAATCGGCCATACACATGCATCTAACTGCTGCTCCTTTTTACTTTTATAGTATTATAACACATAATGAACACTAAAGGATGTTGTGGTTTACACATTTCTTTACATTTTTGCAAAATATTGTCAATTTTGTTCCATATTAACGATGCATACAACTTGCATCCCACCCGAGGCATCATGGGAGTATTACCAACATTGAGACCACAGCCCAACATAAACGGCCTTAAGCCACAAGATCTGCACAACTAAACTTGAATGATCCACGTTGTTATGTTGGCAATGCTCAACATAAAGTGTTGCCGGTTTACACTATATAAGAATGAGTGGGCAACAACCACTACATAAAACAATACACACTCCAAGAAACACTCTGGGTATATGTTGTGATACATTCACATGGCTTTCTCTACCCTCTATTTATTAGTGGGTAAATAAATTATTTTTACTAAAGCTTATTTTTCTACACTACATTTTAATCCAAATAAACCTTTACAGAAACAGTTACATTACAGATTTCGTTACAGATACAAAGAGAACAGCGATAGTCAAATGTTTAACAACTGGACGCTATATGCTGGCCTTAAAATTCCATACTGTTTCCATGCAAGTGCTAGAGATAACTGATATCTGAGAAATGGCTTATGCCACAAAAAAAAAGTTATTTGAACTACTTTTTTGTGTAGTACGTTTTCATCTATCCCTTAACGTTTACCAGTTATACAAGATTATATAAAGTTCCTTCCAAATGAAGTGGACTTCACAGGCTATTCCCAGAAAATTCAAGATATACATTTTATTTGTAATGTAAATATCTTTAATATATGGTATTTTAATCAAAATTGTTAGAGCCATCTTTTAGAAGATCAAGAATTTTAATTAATGTTGCATGTAAAAGATAGTTTGGGATGAGGGCATTTTTTTTGGAAATCTTCATATCACATCTTTTGGAAGGTACTAAACCTAAATAATACTAAGTTTGGTATTTATCCGACTTTTTGTTTATGACTTATGCTGTTCACAGATACATATGGACATTTTTCTAAAAATATTGTTTTTGGATTCAGGGGACCTGAAAACAAGTATTTCCTGTGAAACCTTGATATCAAGTTTTTGGGTAGAACGCAATAGATTCTCCATCTACTAGTTATATGGAAGAGAATTTAAAAAAAAACTCAACTTCATAAGTATTTTCCATACATTTCCTGATACCAATGTTACCAAGATTTCACCAGAAATATACATTTTGAGGCTCCCTGGATAAAAAAGAAGCATTTTTAGAAGACGTAAGTTGTAGAGAAAGTAAAAGATCCCTTTGAACATAGCATAACTGAAATAAGTGTAATTCCAATGGATGTAAAACTAATTAAAATGGTTTAGGGAAACCAGGTTTGGTCACTGTGACTTGTTTTCAGTACTCATGCACCCCAGCCTGAAGTGAGAACTATAAACCTCTGATGACTAATGAGTAGAGCTCAGCAGAATAGGCGCTATCAGAAATGATTCAAATAACACAACCCAGCATTCGTCTAGCGACCGAGGAAACCTCTGGTCAGGTTGGTCAGCACCAGGGCCTCCCAAATGCGGGCCACAGACGTGAGCCATCCCGCTCGGTGTATAGAAATATCCCATATATTAAATTTACTAAATCCCACAATCCTCTTAATGAAGTATAAACAATATTTCTTTACATTTGCACTCTTCAGTTACTATGCAATTTTTATGGCAAAGACTATTATCAGTAATAGAAAAGTATTATTCAGAAGTTAGAGACAGTGAAGCGAAACAATAATTTAATTGAATCTTGAGTCGGTGGACACCTAAAACTTCACTTACTTTAAATTAATCAAACATTTTTCAAAAGCACATGTTCGATTAATTTAAAGTAAGTGAAGTTTTAGTGTGTCCACCGACTCAAGATTCAATTAAACTGCTATTATCAGTTTTTAAGTATCGTATTTACGTAAATCTAATGCGCACCTTTTTTGACCAAATTAGTACTCAAAATCGTGGTGCGCATTAGATTCGCTAGCCCATTAGATTCAAGTGCAAATCCATTCCGAAGAACGCCAGCAACTTCATTCAATTTTTTTGTTTATTACGTCACAATGGATTACTGGAGTTAACATGCATCTGGAAACTTGAGACAAGCTAGCCGCTCAGTTACCATTGAGCGTTTTTAATTACGATATGCAGGGCAAGGGCAAACAGAGAAGAACGTCTTATGATGTTTCTTTAAAGCGTAAAGTAATCCTTTATGCTGAAAAAAAAAAAGGCAATAGAGAGACAGGAAGGAAGTTCATTGTATCAGAGAGCAACGTTTGCTTGTGGCTAAAACAGAAATTGGCATTAGTTGCTACGAAAACTAATAGGAAGAAATTTACGGGTCCTCACAAAGGAAGACATCCTGAAGTTGAAGAAAAAGTGTTGGAATTTGTGTGTGAAAGGAAGAAGAATGGGCAACCTGTGACTAGTGACACTATACGAAAGAAAGCTAAAGAAGAGGCAGAAGCTCTTGGTATTCCAAAACAACAGTTTAAGACTAAGGCTTTGGTATTAAATGTCACCTAACAACAGAGCACTTTCAATTCTATAATCTGATGGTTTATATATGCAATAAATCCATTGTTGTATTAAATAAATTTAAATAAAATATCTGTTGCCTATTTTCTGTCATTGATGCACTTTACATTCAATACAAACCCTTTTTTTCATTATTTTAAATATGGGGTGTACATTAGACTTGTGGAAATACAGTAACTTCTCTCCTGAATACATTTTACACTCCCATGCTGGTTTCTAATTATAACTGTTAAACAGGGTATTGTTCGTTTGCAATGAAATAAGTCTAAGGTCAGTACTGTGTTTTCATCCATGTTGGAAATAGAAAACAATAAAGCCATTGTATTAATGCAAAAATTGATGAGTTAATACTAAAATGATAGATTTCCTTGTCATAAACCAATAGTTTTTTGAAGTTGACCATTTACCGTACACTTAGCCACTATTTTATTATTACACAAAACAACGCAACTGCTGATGTTAGGAAAGGGATGCTAGTATTACAAACCTCCTCCGGCACGTCAAGAATGGTTCATTGGCTCAAGAGTGCAAAATATTAATTGCAATACTAAGGTTAGCATTACATTAATAAATAACCACCAATAATGAAAATATCCTTGATAGAAGTTCTCATAAGAAAAAAAACCCTTAACATGCCTTTAAGCTACGAAAAGGCACAAACTATAATATCAGTACAGTTTGCTCCAGTAAACATGAATCATATACTCTGCTGTTTGTGAAAATTGCAACACCAAGAAGAAAACACATCAATTCAGTGAATTTAGTACCACAGGTTAGGTACATGACAAGTAATAAGTGATAAACTTTTCAAATCTATACATGACCTTTGAGCCCTAATGTTCAGTATTTGGTGTGGCCTCCATGCACTGCAATTAGAACTGCTATATGCTGTGGCATTGAATAAAAAACGTTCTGAATAAGTTTCTGAGAGATTTCCCTCCACACAGTTTGTATTTGAGCCCACAAATTCGTGACACTGGTTACTGGAGGACTTGACGCACCAGGTGCCGACCAACCATATCCCAGACATGTTCAATGGGTGAACGTGCAGGCCAGGGAAGCAATGGCACCCGTCGCTCTTTGAAGAAAGCTTGTACATTCCTCGCAATATGTGGCTGGGCATTGTCCTGTTGAAATGTGGCCTGTGGAGATGCCTGAAGCAGGAGGAGTACCTCAGGCTCTACAACCACCCTTAGGTACCAGTTGCTGTTCAAAGTGCCCTCAATTCGTAGGAGGTGAAATCGGTTGTTGTAACCAATGGCACCCCAAACCACCACACCTAGTATTTGTCCACTATGCCACTCAACAATGCAGCCCTCTAGGTTGCGCTCACCGCGGTACCGCCGGACACGTATGTAGCCATCACTGTAGGACATGTTGAAGTGGGACTCATCCAAAAAGACTACATTTTGTCACTCAGCACCCCAGTGACGGTGTTCACATGCCCATTGCAGTCGGAGGAGCCTGTGGTTTCTGGACAATGGAAGCCAATGTAATGGCATGCATGCAACCAGTCCAACCTGCAGCAGACGGTGATGAACCGTTGATGCAGACAAGTTCACACCTGTTGCAGTGCTCCAGCATTGAGCCAACACTGTGGATGAAGCTGTACGGTCTGTTATGGCCATGCGGACAAGATGACGGTCATCCCGTCTTGTGGTCATGTTCCGTGGTCCAGTATCCACTCTTCGCTGCGTACCACCTTCATCTTTCCACTGTTTCCACACACGCATCACTGTCGTAGCAGCATGCCCTGTATGAGCCGAAATATCATGGTATAACAAACCCGCTTCCCGGAGACCGGTCATTCTGCCCTGTTTGAACTCACTCACATGCCAATATGGCTCCCTTTGATGTCGGAGAGGCATACTAGCACTCACTTTATTGTTGCCACCTTGTTTGACAGCTCTGCACTGACTACACTGGGTGCAACACTCCCTTGTTGGACCGACACGAGAGGGCTCTGCTCGGCCTATGTGTACCCCATCTCTCTGCTAAACCTAATCACTTATTGCTTGAACACTCTTCTACACTTCCACCAAGTTTGGGAAATTCTTTCTTGGTGTTGTAATTTTCACAAAGTGTATATACAAAGTCTACAATTGTAAACAAAGGAACAAAATAGGCAGATGCAGAGCTCTACTAGCGAGGGAATTAATCATCTTGCCACTTTTGCTTGACACACTACTTCAACACTAGATGTCTACTGCCAGTTGGATGGGAGCAAAGACTGAATTAAGTAAAGTGTGTAATGGTATGATTTCTTCATTTTATTCTAGGTAGTTAAATGTACTTCGCTTTTGAGGTATATTATTTTTATGATTTTACAAACCTGGTCTTGTATGTCCATGTTTCCTATCAAGTTTGCTCCACGATTTAGCCAGGTTGCCCCAAGGGTTCTTTCCGTCTTCTGGAGCAGTTTCCTTAAAATCTCTTGCATCGCCTTGGTCATCATCAAAAACTTTAGAATTGAAGTTATGCTGTCGATACCTTCGCTTTCTAGAGTTGGTGATTAAACCTTTAATGCCTGTAAAGAAAAGGCGTTCGGAGTCATTCTATTCTTTCCTGAAGTATGTTTTGTGTTCTGTGGAACATCTGGTACTCAGATTTATTTATGTGCAAGTATAGTTGCTACACGTTTTCTGTTTTAGAACACTTTTAAGGCAATGTGTCTGTGAAATTTGGTTAAAAATGTCAACATTTTCAGTTTTTTGTTTTTTGCATTTTATAATTTGCACCTTCATGTTACACAATTGGTTTTATGTATCTACAATTTTAAAGCCACAAATGGATATTCAGCTGGTCCTGTAGCATTTAGGTACAGCACTACGTTAAACTTTAAACTTCAGTTTTCTCAATTTCTTCTTTTTAGTGTTTTTTCACTATTCAAAATGTTTCTGGACCACAGTTTATATCTTATTAGCTTGAAATTTTTAGGGATTGTTGTTATAATTCACTATGATTATTTTCCTAAAGAAAACTTAATTAATAACCTATGTCCCTAATTACAGGAACAGAGTATTTAATTAAGACAATAGTAATACAAGATACAACAGACCCTTAAGTTTTCAGTGTTAAGGGCAATTACAACTCGACTTCATCACTATGATGGTCAAGTACCTTGTCCTTTGTACGTTTTTAGAAGGTGGATTGTCATTTGAAGTTTATCATTGCTACACCAGAGGGGAAACAGTCATCCACAAGAAATTTGATAGACGAGAACAGCTGATTATGTAGAAACGATCCTATTAAACTAGTTCTGTGTATACTTAACTCCAATGTTTATCAAAATTAATGCTAATTACATGTTTCTGTATTATCACATACCTCCATAGTTGGGGTTTCCATATTTCTTATAATACTCGCTCATCTTCTCTGCTTGCGGTTGTTTCTTGTCATTTCTAGTAGCAAATCGTAGCAGAATACACTTGGCTTCTGGGAAAGAGGCACCAACTCTCCATTTACCAGGCGGTATTGGAATTGGTATGTCGCTGACATCCACAGCATCGCTGTCCACCAACATCTGCAAGCAAAAACCAAGGACAGCATCTTCGTTGAGCTGCAGAGAGGGTAACAAGAATGCATGAGGGCTGTGTAGAAAGCTTTTAGCTGCCTAACAATGGCACTGTTTACATAATAAAGAGTATTCATTCTTGTTTGTCCATGTGTTGCTTGCCTCCACTGGTTTTCACAAAATGAATGAATGAATATATTGGCAACTATGGTTATCCAATTTTTTTATGATACTCTTTCACAATCTCTTAGTAATATAAAACAAATATGCCACTACTTGGCAGTGTTGCCAACCATAGCAGAA
Source organism: Deroplatys truncata (assembly GCA_030765065.1). Classification (NCBI taxonomy): domain Eukaryota; kingdom Metazoa; phylum Arthropoda; class Insecta; order Mantodea; family Mantidae; genus Deroplatys; species Deroplatys truncata. The sequence goes on from CM060983.1 coordinate 15,366,668, forward strand.
TTCCACTAAAAATAGTGAAATTTGAGCCTTCAGGATACATTGCAGCGAAAAACAAAAAAGTAGAAAAGTTGCCACTTTTGTCAATTTTAATTTTAAAAATAAACTTAAGATTATTATTGAAAGAACTCTTTTTTTTAAAGGTTACAACCAGCTAAAGAAAACAGTGCAAAAGCAAAGTGCAGAGTATGTAATGTTGTTTCGGGGACAAAAAGAAGTTTCTTTTGAAACACTGTGAAGAATCTAAAAGCTGTCGTCCTACATGGTCTAGGGGTACCATGCTAGCTTCTAGTTACCAAGGTTGCAGGTTCAAACCTGCCGGAGAGTGATGGATATTTTTGGGTGTAAAAACCCTTAGCATGGCTTCCTTCAGAAAGGAAGTATAGCTGGTGGTCCAGTGTCACAGATTTACGGCACGTAAAAGAACCTCAAGCCTGATAAAGAGGCCTCTGAGCAAAATTCCCAGTCTTTCACGTCCAATATAGAATGGGATGCTAAGGACCATAATATTTAAAGAGCATCCATAAATAAAGCTCAATTTAATTTAATCTAAAAGCTACTAATAGCACAAAGATTTCTCAGCTAATTAATAAATTAATTTACTTACATTTTACTAAGAAATGTATGATAATTAAATTTATTTTAACTTATTCATTTAATCGAAAGATAAGTTAGCACTACTAAAATACTGTCCATTCCAAACCAGAGTTCCCTCTGATGTAAACAGAAGCACGTGCTTCGGCTTGTCACGAACCCCAGAATATACTCTTACGCCAACGTAAATAGTTCCTTAATACATGTATTGTATTATGAAATATTAGAGCAGGAAAGGTATAGAAGTGCACATTTTATTGCGGTTATCATAAGAACTCATCGTTAAAGGTAATGGATATATACTAGCAGTTAAGAGATTACAAAATATGATTTTCGTCTGCTATTGTACTAACACCGAGAGCATCTTGCTTGTTAATACCAACCGTATGCATGACTGCCCCTCTCTTACATACACAAGAAATGCAGCAATGAATTCCCAGAGGTGCTATCTGAGTACCGAATAAACACTTTGCGTAACACAGGAAATATGATAAGCGAATAGGCATTCATAATACACTAACACATATATGCTCAGCTCAGGTCAAATCTTGTGGTTTAGTCAGTTGGTATTTGAGCTCACATGGCAGAGGAAGATGCGTGTAGTACGAATAAATGTTCAAACACAGAAGCGGGAAACAGTTAAAAAGTGGCTAAAAACAAACAATACTTCATATATTCAAATCACTATTACAAAAATACCCAACACTTGCATTATTGCATATTACGAAACTAATATCGGATTTTACAGGCGTTTCAGTGAGAAGTGTAACGAAAGCGAGTAGGGAATATAAACAGACATAATACAAGATAGAAGAGGATAAAACGTGGGAACTTGTTTTAAATGCGACAGTGCTAGAATTGTGGATAAGCTTGTCATTATTTTGGAGAGTAGTTCCGATTCTGATATGGCAGCTGAGTCATCTTCGGAGGATTCGGATTTGGGTGTTGCACTTTTGCCCAAGGATTGTGATTAACGTAAGTAAAATTTTCATTGCTGCATACTTATAAAAGTGATTGTTACCTCAGGTTGCATTTTGAACTATGATTCTCACGCAGGGCGCCTTTTTATAGATTAAATAGTGTTCAACAAGCACGTCGGAGGGGAACAAGCAGCCATTATGAGCGGGGATTGCGAACTACTTTCGCGCGGATAATACAAAAAGTTCGTTTTCAGTGAAAGGCACTCTGGTTTGGAATGGACAGTAGATCTAAATTACCAACAGACTATAATAACTTTTTCTATTACTTATAGTAATGGAATTTTGTTTGACCTGTAGTGAGATTCATTGTTTTTGGTTGGGAACACTGCTGTTATTCTACTACTGAGACCACTTTCCACTTTTAATTATATCTCTTAAAGTTCTGATTCCCCATGTTTATTAGTTTCCTCATCCATTTGCTCTCTACTTTACCTAAATATTCCCAAATACTTCCTGATTTTAAGTTCAGCAACTTTTCTCCCCATTATATCTGATGGTACACTAGCCTATTTGGCTCTCACAGTATGAAAATGTTCAACTAGGCTCACTGCAAGACATATCTTTCATGACTTTCTCTACGCATTCTCACTTCAACAAACTTTTCTATCTACTTCAAGTTAATTGAGATAAATATTTGATACATAGTTTCTTTACACTTTGTTGTAGATACAAAGGGAATAGTGAGTCAAATGTTTTACAAACTTCGCTGGCCTTGAAATTTCATAATCTTTCCATGACATACGAGAAACTGAGGGATAGTAGTGCTTTGGCTGATGCCACTATAAAAGCTGTTTGAAATAAATTGGCAGTTTTAAGAATATCTACATTTTTGTCTCTCTCTTATGGCTTACCAGTTATATAAAATTATATTATACAAAATTCTTTCTGAATAAACAGGACTTCACAGGCTATTCACAGAAAATTCAAGATATACAACTTATTTGTCATATAAGTATATTAAACATAATGTATTTCAATCAAAACCATTAAGAGCCATTTTCTTAATGCACTAGAAAAGGGTTTTGGAGGAAGAAGATATTGAGCTATGGTAGAATTTAAATAACACGAGACTTCTCATACTTCTTGGAGGGGTATGTGTCAATGGCAATGCTCTCTCCACTGTTGCTCTAGCCAGTAAGGTGCCACCACCCTCCTTTCCCTTCTCCTACAAGCTGACCTTTTAGGGATGCTATGTTGGCATGGTTTACTAGTGCTCATTAGTGTTATGTCCCAGTGAGCTGTTTGCTATTTGGTGTGGTACTAAACAGCTCTAATACATCATGGCAACACAGCTCTCTCACTTCTCCACTTAGAGTGAAATGTCAGTCTCAGGTTGTTTAAATGGTACTGTAGATACATCCATTTCATGAAAATCCATTTTCATTGGCTTTTTAAAAGAAATAACTGCAAAGAATTGTCCATGAATAAAGTCAAAGCTGATGAAAACAGTCAGTCATGGCCATACTTATTTCTTACAAAGAAATTGTATACTTTTAAACCATTAGTTATCTATAATATATACAATCTAAGCAGTCTCAAGGAAGCCATCATGTTAAGCTTTAATATGATCTGTAAAAGTGTATTTTATTACAAAGAAAGGAATTCAGAATCAGAAGTCACAACACTGTTATATTAATTGATATTCTGTGTAACAGTTAAGAGCTGGTTTTAGAGATTCCATTTCATGGATCTTTGTTATAGATGGTATATATATACAACAAACAATAAAAGAAAACTGTCATGTAATACTCGTGCATTATTAATGATGTTCTGGAAGTAAGCATATCCATATAAATGTTTGTCAGTTTCTGTAATTTTACATTATAATGGCAGTGTAAAAGTGATTCAAAGGAATCCTGCAAGTTAGCTTGTAAAGCATTAATGATTTATACCGATATTCTTAGATCCAGAACGTTTAAATTAAGGTTTTATTGTTACTGATTTATTAAATTCTACTTAAATTATGTTCTCACACTTGTGTAAGCTTGGACCACAAGTCCAGGTACTATTGCCTCTTACCTCCCCATGACTCTTCTCAGAGGATGCCTTGTTACTTTCCATTGCCATGGCATCAGGTTCTCCTTCCACAGCCATTACACTGTCTTCCTTTTCATTTTCCTTGTCACTTTCTTTCTCCTTCAGGAACGGGTCTGCATTTGCATGGAACTCCTTGAGGCCTTTGATTTCCTTAGAGAGACCGAGCATTGCTCTGGCAGCCGAAACATTATCCAACCAGACGATGTTGCCTAAAAGTTAATTTATACTAATGAGACTTTCTGACAAAGGAACACTCAGGCTGGACTGCACAAACAATGTTCAGGTAATGGTTAAGTTAGACATTCTTTATTTGCATCATACCTGTACTAGCATAGGTTAGTAATGGCATTTAAATCCCAAGACGAGCACAGCTCATAAGTGTGAACTGGCCAATTAAACAACATATATTTGCATTTTTAAATAACAGATGGCATTTAAAGGGTCTCATCTCTCTTTATTAGAAGATTAATGAACAGAAAAACTAATGTTTTTGTTGCCATGAGAGCAAATAAGGATATGTCACCTGATATACCTCATAATAAAGTGAAATCTGGTGAGTATGATGTGCTGTGTGTGAAATGGAAGGATAACAAAGATATTTATTTCCTATTGATGAAACACAAAGCTGCTGAGAAAAAGGAAAGGTCAGGCACCCAGAGATGAGGTAAAGAAACCAAAGTACACCCTTTAGTACCAGAAGTGAATGGGAGGTGTCAATTTGTAAGATCAGGTTTATATCCCATAATGCAATGCACAGCTAAAGATTACAGGAAGTATCTCACTAAATGACTGCTAAAACTACAAGGACTAACCACCACCTGCTTTAAAATGTAACACTACCATAGTTCAATGTCAGAGGTCGACCTCCCATTAGGACTGCAAGCTAAAACATGCATCCTTTTTCCAACGCACATTCCACATGGACAACAATAAAGAAAGAAGAAGAAAAAAAGGGATGTAGTTGTATGCTACAATAGGGAGAAAAAATAGCAAAAGTTCTTGGCAATGCAAAAAGTGTTGCATCACCGTTTATTTGCAGTTCTGTTTTGAGATCCAATAATCATATCAGGCTATCAAAATTGGTAAGTGAATGCTTCCAGTATCATGCATGTAAAATTTCAGGAAAAAAATTATATTAGTTGATTTCATATGATATTTCAAACTTAACACCACACTCACTCAACCGTACAGGGTAGTCATGACCCAACGAGTTAAGTATGACTGCTACACTGCAAAGACAATGTTTAGTTTAAAACATTGTTTAAGATAAATTTCAAGAGCTGATATTTAAAAGTTGTCGAGAACGCTGTTTAACCTCAAAATTCATACTGCAATGGATCACATTAACCATGTTATGTGGAGACATTATTGGTAGTTGTAGCACATCTCATGCTAAAGAGACAGTGCAGGTTAAATGGGGCACAGTGTTGTCACATGTACTATATATACGCTTGCAACTTTGGCACTCAGCTGCAATTGGTCTGCCAATTTAACATTATCTTGTGAATGATACATCACCAAATGATGAAATATCTGCACTGCATTTTGTCTACTTTTAACAAGTGTTCCACAGCTCCAGCTAAACTCCTACACATATATAGAACTTATACTTAGCCTATTGTAAGACATGTAATTTTCACCTGCACTCTAGTCGTCCTGCGTGGTGTAGTGGTTACTGCTAGCCTCTAGTTTCCGAGGTCGCGGGTTAAAACCTGGTGGAGGGCAATGGATTTTTTCGGGCGTAAAAATCCTTAGCATAGCTTCCTTTGGAAGGGAAGTAAAGCCAATGGTCCTATGTCGTAGATTTGCGGCACGTAAAAGAACCTCAAGCCTGATAAAGAGACCTCTGAGCAAAATTACAAGTCTTTCACACCCAATAACAATGGGACGCTAAGAACCACTGCAGTTGAAGAGCGTCCATAAATAAAACTCAATTTAATTTGCCTGCACTCTTATCTCTCCTCTTTACTTTGAAAATCAATTTTACAGACAATATATATTATCATAGAAATATGGAGATGTAAAATAATAAAAGGTGGGGAGGGTATCATCACTATTTACCCTTGATGACAATGTTAGTCAGTGTGGGTGGAACATTTTCAAACAGCAAAGAATGAACTGTGTGTCTCACTCTGCTTTGCTTAATTCCATCATATTGTGTTAACCTAGTGTGTTTTTTGTTTTCCCCATCCTTTTGGCTTTCTTTTTTCATGGATCCTTAGAGGTCATTTCATGTGTTCCTTTTTTATCCTATTACTGTTTCTGAATACCCGATAGCCTTAGCTGTTTCTTTTACTGCCTTACTAACACTCATTTTACTTGAATAATCTAACACTTTCATTATTAATTTGTATTTATTTTTAGTTTACCTTCTCCCCCGATAACCATAGATATTTATATAAAATGTTAAATAAATAACCTACATAACCCTTCACAATGTATAAATTCACATGCTTCCTTACAATGATGTTCACCTTTACTGCTTTCTGTGTTGCACCTGGTGAATATATGAATGCAAGAAGTTACAGGATTCCAGCTTCTTTTAAAAACTATCTCCAACCCTCCTCAACATGTTCTCTCTCTTGGTCCACCTTGTAAACCCAATAACAACAAAGTTTCTTGCTGACTAAGTTTTCTACTGGCAAGAATCAGAACTCTAGTTTACTGTAAGAAAAAACTGTGTTCTAACCTTTTGTTTATTGTTACTGCATTAATAACCGTAGCAACAGCAAATATTGGACTTTTACTGAAAAACTTGTTTTATTTAGAAAAATTGTTCCCACAGAAATCTATAAAGGCTCTAAAAATGATAATTTGATACAGAAAAATATTCTGCATAGAATAATGTGTTCAAAGCTGAAAATTGTAACAGTTGAATATTTACACCATGTTATTAGCAACTTGGTGACAGTGTGAGAGTAAAAAAGCATGAAACTAATGGCAACATGTATGTGTTAGATACAGATATCCCATTTGCCTCCGTACTGTCTTTTAAGGCTGAGACAAGCTGTAGAAGACATCCTTTATGTCGTAACCTTCTGCCTGATCACAGCAATCCTTTCCAATTAAACGGCAAAACTAAAAGGACACTATAAGGGAAACATTACATGACAACGGACATCTACTACAGCCTCATATGAGAGGTTGTCCATTGTCCACAGCATTTCAGGTTTTTCTGGCGCCACGGTTCTTGGTAACCAGTGTATTTATGATGTAAATGGCAACATAACGTTAATACTTTGGTTGTCAGTAAGACTTTAAATTTGCTGTTCTTTCCAGTTATAGCTCTATTTTTGAGAGTTACAGACTGACACATCAGTGGTTCAACTCTGAATTAGACTGTGACATTACCAATATGCACATCACTTGAAATTGCGTACTTCGTGAAGTGAAACAAACCAGAGACAAGTAACACTTTAGTCACAATTAGAAAAACAATGAGCTAACAGAGGGAAGAAAAAATTACGCCGTCCAGCACTTGAGACTCTCTGGCATGTGCTTAAAGGTTCAGATTAAGGCACAAAAAATATCCATAGGAGATCATAATTATGCTTCTTCACCTTTAGTTTTAACGACAATTTGAATTACACGGTAAACAAATCTGTGGACAAGAGAAATCCATTACACATTCACTTCTGCTACATGCTGCCATATCGTTTCATTTGATTAGAAAAATGAAGCTCTAGTGTTAATACAGTGAACCTCATAAGACATTACACACAACTAATAACATAGATATGAAATGGAAATAATGGAGAGCAGCCCTTTATTCAGGGTATGAGGTTCTATTCCTATTAAGGCTAGTTCACATACATGTATTTTAATGGGAGTGTTCACAATCGACGGGAAGCTTTCCCGGGCCTCAGGAGCAGGAAAGAAGGCCTGGCCAAGTTTTAACTTTCTTGTCCTCGTTCCTGGACACAGCATATTGGATCCATACTGTGCATGTTAGACTCTTCGCTATAGGAATTATTCAAGGTGGCCATAACATGAAAGCACCACTGTGCTCTCTCTAGTTGCGAGCTTCAAGAAATTCTAGCATATATGTGTCCTAACTGAGACCCTAACACCTGCAGATCGATTTAGCATTGTTTCTATTAGTGAAAGGGTCATCTGTGGTTCGTTTATATGCAACTCAAAACTGGCTATTGCCTCAAAAGCTACAAAGAACAGCAAAAATCAGTAGAAATTAATAAAGAAGAATAAACAACTTTAACGTACGCCGTTAAATAAAGGAATGGAAGCTTGGGAGACTATAGAAATTGGATCTGCATTTAGATAATGCTTACTCTATTGAATTTTGACATTGGCTAACCTGCAATATGTTGACTGAATTGGAAGCAGGTGAAAAAATATCATTAGTCGGTTAAAAACAAATGAAATCCCAATGTGCAAAATTGACTTTCGACTTTGTAATCGATATACATTCCCGTTCTTGGGTTACAGTTCTTCACCTTCGTGAACCAGCTTTTACATGAGAATGAAGAAGGAAAAATCTGCAAGCTGAAGCCAAGAGCGTATGGTGCAGAGTGAATACAAGCAATGAATGACCTCTTGTTAAGGTGGTGTCTGTAACACTGGCAACATAGTGTCCGTTGACCATTCTCATAACAGATCCCAAATCTTGAAAATAGAGGTATAAGCATTAATTCTTGAGTATGTTATATTAGCCTTTATTATTCTGCCTTTTCATACACTTTTGAAAATGGAATGATGCAACTGTGTTTTATATATTTACACTATCCTTTCGTTTTGGGATAAATATAGGCGTCAATGTTGGACCTATATCAGAATAATCTGTCCTCTGTGTGGTAGGGCTATTGTTGACATAAACTGGAAGGGATGCTTTTAACAGCAATTTTCCTCAGAAGCGGTTATTATAACCTTTACTCTGCACTAGCACTTTGCTGGAAAGCACGGTATTTTCTTCAACAGAAAAGTTTACAACTCATTTGGCCAAGACGGTTTGTTTATAAAACAACAATTGGTAGAAATCAGCAAAGCTTGTAATGAAAGATATTCCATACTTTCTTTTTACAGCTAATGTTCGAACCTAAACAATATCAACCAATGGAAATGGATATTTAACTTAAACATTGTTTAGCTAGGCAGTGTCTAAGGGTTTAAACAAATTGCTATTTCTCAAGGTTTCAAAATTGCATTGTCCATTTAACCTATAAAAGCAGACTTATTAAAGTAACATTAAGTTGAAATTAACACTTAATGCTTCTCTAATGTTTCAAAAACATCTGCATCATCAGCTACATTCGACTGCCAGAATGATTGGATGTGTTCCCTCTGGAATCTTGAGGCTCTCCAACTGGACCTCTGATGAATCTATGAAATGGGTTGTCTTTGGCCAGGATTTCAAAATTCATAAACATTGACTCATATTTTTTTTAAGAAAATCTTCTCCCAGGTTTCAAGTTCTATTGTCTTTGTACATGTTTCAGAAGATGGACACCGTTTTCAATGTTGTAGCTAGAGTTCCAAAAATGATCTGATTTTTCTGTGTGCCTAAGGTGTTCCTTTTTGTTTTCCTATGTATATTTTCTCGCAATCTCCACAGCTAATTTTAAAACTCCTTGTTTCTTATACGAAGGTCTTACATCAGATCTATTGGATTTAATTCAGTTTTTTAAGCTGTGTCATATATGAAAACAGTTTATATCCACATATAAGCAAAGCTTTCAATAGCCTGGCTCATCTTAAGCTTTATGTTTACTGGATGAGTTCTAATGTGGTAGAGAGCAGTGAAATAAATAAGGGACTTTGTTCCATGTCTATGGAAATGAGCATGAGGCGAGCAGAGGCTGTGAGCTAGGGTCCTCTGGTCTAGAGATTTACCTGAGGCTATAATTTTTTCACTATAAGTTAAAGGAGAAGTAAGCAGAACTTAAATGTATCACTCCGCATAGCACATGGCAGCACCACGTGGAGGATGATGGGAACCAAGTATCTGTGACAGGAAATTGCTTCAGACAGAATGTGAATACAGTATATTGCGCAGTTTGGGGATCATTAGCTTTTAAACACTGTATGTCTTATTCCTATATTTTCCCTTACATCCTAAACTTCTAACACACAATGCTAAGAGTAGACAAATAAAAGTTGTACCTGAACAATTTGCATCAGTGATTAAAGGTACTGGATTAAACTGTTCTTAACTTCAGGCTTTAGATTAGATTGGATTGCATTCTGTGAGTTTATTAGCAGCCATAAAGGCTTGTGAACACAGAACATGTCAAGGAAATGTACAAAAATTACATATAAACATAAATATTACACAGAATATAGAACATTTGAAATAGAATAGAGACATACTATATGCATGTCAAGGAAATGTACAATATAGTTACATATATACATATTACATAGAATGCAGAACATTTAAAATAAAATAAAGACATATTATATACAAAATGAAACAAATCAGGTTAATTTTGTACAAAATTGAATACCTCCTTACGTTATAAGGTTAACATTATATTTATAGACAAGAACAGTTATTTTAACTTTCACTAGGCTTGTACCTTTGTTCGTCTCATCATTTTGTACTATTTGACTTGTAATGCATAGCATTTACATACATTTAAATAGCTTCATTAATTCTAGAGCAGGCAATTGGAAAACTGGCAATTGTCATTAATATTTACTAATATTACTTAGAGAGCTATATATATGTATTATCATCAGGATAATTTGTCATTCAGATAATCTTGTACAGAATAATATGCTTTTGATCATAGGTACTCTTTAACAGCAATTTTAAAGACACTGAAATGGTTAACTTTTCCTTTAAGATCATTAGGGAGAGTATTAAATATTTTATGGTCTCGTAATATACACCTTTCTGGAAGCAAGAAAGCTTTGCACTGGGATGATGGATGTTACCCTTTTGTGTAGTCTTTATCTCATGAATATCCATGTTTGTAATACATGTGGTTTGATTGCATACATAGAATTTTAAGATTGAAAATATATACATGCAAGGTAGGGTTAATATCTTCAGTCTTGAGTGTCTGCTATGGGTGCTGGAAATGATTTTTATAACTTCTTTTGCATGAAGAATATTCATTTATTTTCTACTGAGTTTCCCCAAAATAATATTCCATATTCAATGATAGAGTTGAAATATGCATAGTATACTAATTTAAGTGTATCTATAGAACTGACATTTACCAGTGCTCATATAGCATAAGAGACAGAACTGAGTTTGGGTAAGATATACATAATATGAACTTTCCAATCTAAATATCTGTCTACTTGGAGACCCAGAAATTTAATGTTGTCTATTTGTTCTAGTAACATGTCATTAATCCCAATTTCTATTGGAGTGTGTGGTGATCGATGGGTTATAAATTTAACAACTTTTGTTTTGTCTAGATTTACAGATAATTTAAACCAGTGTGACATACAGTTCAAAACATGATTTGAGGCAGTATTTTAATACCTAAATAATTTTAATTGTATTTTATAATAAGTAAATTCAATAACAGCCCGCCTTGAAACAATATGTATGTAATAATTATTTAAATTGTATGTAACAATCATTGCAAATGCTTATTTTTATTGTAAACATGTTTTATTAATGTTATGTGAATACATTATTTACTTTAATAATGCAAGAGCTGTGAGAATAATAAGTTTTAAGTTGCTAACAATGAGGCAATAATGAGGTAACATTGTAGCAATGAGTTTGAGAGTTTGAATATTACTAGTCATGATTAGAGCAACGATAATGTAATATTCAGTAACAATTTAAAATTAGCCAATCAACAGCAAAGAAAAGCTTTAAGTAAAATGCAGATATTCTATTGGATTAGAATTAGCCAATCAGAGACTTGAAATACGGGTTTTGACTGTTGAAAGTTGCTCAGTTGCTGGCAAACCTTGGTAGTGATGAGATGGAAGATGTGTTCTCTACAAAAATATTACATGTGAATCGTAAAATATGTATACGCGCTAAGTGAAAGTATTAAAGATTCTCACAGTTCTTAAAAAATGTAGTGCTTTATAAAAATGTGCAAGGATTAATAAAAGAAGTGAATTTAAAAACTTCTTGAAATCAGCTTCTCATACGTAGCAGCATATTGCGTAAGAACAGTGACTATTACGTAATCAACATATTCAAACCGACACCCTAAGCGTGTTGCAAACTCCTTAAAGCAACTAATATTTACGTAAAAATATATTATGTTAAACAAAACAACTTCAAAATCAATTTAATTACACACTCATTCAAGTTTTTACTAGTCACCCGAACGCTCGTGTCATCAGCAAACAGAATGATACTGCAATATCCTTCATAAAACCACAGGAAACAAACACAACCCAGCAATCTGAGCAACAATTCTGTATCACTAACAAAGAAGTTCAGTTATTGCTAAATAATGGGCAATCATATTCATTGTCAATTAAAGGTGGGTACTTTTCACAGAATTTGTTAAAAGCATTTAATACAACTGTCTTTTTCCATTATCCGCGTTTACGTTTTCCACACAGAATTCTCAGCCATGACACTTTCTAAAGTAATATTTTCTCAACATGTTGCAAAAGTATACTGGCGGCTTATCCAGAAACTGGAAATGAACTGCAGCACCTGCGCATAGCCTCTTAAACCCTTTGCTACAGCGGTTCATTTAGTTATAGGTGAATCTGAACAAGTTATGAAATAACTTATTTCATAACTTGAACTGTTACGGTAATGGGTTCTTTTTAATTTCTCTGCACGAGAATAATCACAAGGTATTACATCTGAACTGAATGTAGAGGAAGAGATGACATACTAAGCGGGAAAAGTTGTAGTTTGCCCACCAGCCAATGAGGTGCTCTCTTGTCACATGGTTTTGTTTACAACTCCTTTAAACTTAAAGTGGAACCGACTTATTTTAGTGTATATATGAATTGGTTTCAAATAACAATAACTAAACACCATTGCTATTTTTGTGGATTACAATAGTGCAACTGGGTTGGCACTTTCTTCTGCATATGCACCATATTAAAGAAATGCAGTACTTTGTTGACATTTTCGATGAATTTATTATATAAGAAAGTGTATTAGGAGTGTAGGTGGTTTACAGGCTGTCAAGTTTTTACATCATCTCTTAAATCCACTGATATACACATTCTTCTTCCTTAAATCCTTTTTTTTTTTAAAGCATTTTAAGCACAGAGTATATATGGAACCATTACCCAACGAAACAGGTAAGACATCTTTAAATAATACTGCATAACAAAACATTGTTTTGCAGATTATCAAGATTAATGAGGTTCATTCTGAAAGTTTTGAGAATGAAAACAATAAAATTTTAAAAATTGCATGAATGCATCAACATGACTTTCTTTACTCGCTCTTCTAGAAATTACACTTTAAAAAAAAAAAAACTTTTTCTTCTGTCTACTTCTTGTTAATCAAGATGAAGTTTCAATACACATTTACACATTTTGTTGCAAAAAGAATACAGTAGACCAAAGCGATAGACTTTTAGAAAGCAAATTGCATGTGATGGCTAAACCTCAGAGTTTTAGGCCCTTAAAAACAAAATTTTAGGCACCAAAAAGTACAGTTTCCACAAGCCAAACATGAGATTTTATGTATCTAAAATATATTTCCACTTTCTAAAAGTTTAAGAATGCAATTAATTAGCGAGCATTAAAAATTATGCAATAACAAAAACAGTAAATTTACTAAATTATTATGGCTAGAAACATTTTATTATGTATTAAATTATAAATTTATTTTTGCTAATATGTAATGTGAGCTTATAAAGTTGAAAAAAGATCTCTCACAACTAACTGAATTGAGCAGTGTAAATGCACCAGAGGCTACAAATAGACCATTGTTGCTCTAGAGATGACACGAAGCCATCCCCAAAATGTTTGCAACAATACATTGTTATGGGTAGGAACTGTTTGAAATACATTTGAAAAGAAACAGAGAAATCTTGCGAATATGTGCATATGAACAGTTAAAGTACGTTATTTGAAAGGGACTTCTGTCATACTGCAGTCACTAACCAATACCAAAGGATGGTGCGGTATTAATTAATGTTTACGTAATATGTTTTTACGTATATTATTAGAACTTGAAGATCTTATGTTGTGTTGCTTTTGTTTTGTTTGGTTACATAATTTTAACTGCCCCACGTATGGTAGCCAATTTGCGATGTACTTGCAAATGTTTGTTTACATCAGTGTTGAAGCCATCTTGTGACGTCATTCATTTGTTTGGTTTGTAGCTCCATCTGGCGTAGCAATTTGTGGTTCTTAGTATCAGTTTTTGAAATAATTCATTTCAAATGTCCTCCGGCTAGCTATTATCTTATCTTGGGTCGAACATGTGTCTCAATACAGGTTGTGAAACGGAAAGGAATCTTTTATCCAAAAATTACACTGATGAAGAAATTTGTTTTATAATTTTTTATTGTCGAACACGTTCACTATCACTTTTACATATTGATCTACATACTCGCCAAACTGAAACTGTTATAATAACTTCTTACTGATCACTTTTAATCAACGTACTTCAACCTTTTGTATAATTAACTTTACCATATTTAAGATCTTTCATAATTCTGCTGCGCGTAACTTGTGAATCTATATCCGATGTATGACGAACTAATACTTTCGACGAACTGACTGAAAACGACGTGTAGTGTACACAGATTATTGATGAACTGCAACTGAATACGACGTGTAGTGTACACAGATTATTGATGAACTGCCACCGATCTACCTCTGACTTGGCTTATTTATACTCCTTCAAACAGATACGCCTAAAGATTATAACTGAACTACAATTGGCTAAGAAAACGCGCCAACATTAGCGTCTATTTTAATATCCAATGAAAATTATAAATACATATGCTTTAGGGAGAACACATTCCAGAAGTTTCTACCGAAAACGCGTCAACATTACGTAACTTCCTTGTTTCCAATAATGATAAACAGCTCACCCCCCTCGCTGCATTATTGCGCTATTATTGAGTTTCAGTAAGGCCGTATAAACATATTTTCCAACAATATTTACAATCAATAAACATCTGAAATCAATGTCACATAAAAATGCATATTCATATTACAATCATTATTTACATTTAAGTAATTTGTGATACAAATTACTGCATCATATGCCCCACTAGAAACATAATTATAAATATTTAGAACTTGTTTGGAAATTTTATAATTGGGTTTTTAGTCTCCTAAATCTTGGAACACACGCTATCACTTTCACTTAACACTTCACACGTATTTAACACACGACATTTTTTTTTTTTTTTTTTTTTTTATTTCGCCACTACTTCCTGGCTCTGGTTTAATTAATTTAGATATTAATCTGACATTACAATTATTTTTTTTTTTATATAGCAAATACTGTACCCTGAATTATTTAATGACTGTTTCAAAAAATGGTTTACTTTCTTATATTGTTAACACAAATTTATCAATTCAAGAATTTTTTTTGTAATTATAAAACATTTACCAAAAATATTCACCCTTTACACAAATATTTACATCTCTTAAATCTAGGCACTGTTTCACATGTTCTATTTGCTACATAAGTATTTGTTTTTAATTATTTTTATCCATTTTTGTTATTTTGTACTTCATTTTAACAATACTCTTGGAATTGTATTTACGGACTTTTAATTTAATATCATATTAAGTTTCAATCTTTGCATTCTTAATTTTCAGATGTTGTTACAGTTACTAAAAATTTAATTATATTTTTTTTTAAACATTTTTTTTTTTTTGTTATAATTTATTTCTCTTTTCAAATGACATATATAAATAGTTAACCCTCTTACGTTCCAATGCATTTCTCTGCAAGTCATCTTTAACTATCCAGCATTTACTTTACATCTCATTGCTATTTACCCTCCTGGATCAAATTGTGTGTGGCTAAACATTACTCGTAGCTGTATCCTAACCTTCAAATTTTTGTTCATGAATAACCTCTTGTATTCATTTGAAATTTCATCACATGATAACATTTGAAAACAATCTAAAGTTTCCTGAACAATACATCTTTTAACAACTTTCATTTTCAATTCATCTGCTATCTTTTTAGCTTGAGAATACTCTGACAAATCTATACTAAACTGTACTGGACTGGAGTTTTCATTTTGAACATCTTGGTACAGTTTATTTCTTTGCATTACTGACTCATTCTGTATTTCTGATATCTCCCCTCTGAACTTAACTTGCGCCTTATTCACATCTACATTCATAACCTCTTTTATCTCTCTTAGCTCACTTGTAATGATACTCATTCTACTACCTGACTCGGTACATTCTACATCAACATGTTCACTTTTAGTATTAATCTCACTTTCTTTGTTACCTATTTCCCTGCTCATGTCTAACATTTTCTTTGAAACTTCTCCTATCTCACTTGCTATTACTTCCTCATTTTCATCTCTCATTTCTGGCATACTACTATCTAGCTTCGTAACTTTCTTTTCAATTTCTTCACTGCTTTGATCTACTTTTTGCTCTAATACCTCATTACTCCTACCAATATCTTTTCTGTTTTGTTCAAAGCTCCTACGAATATCTTCCCTCAATTCCCTATGACTCTTTTGCATATCTTCCCTGTTTTGATCTATTTTCCTTTCTAATTTCTCATTATTCTTACAAATTTCTTTCCTTAATTGATCTGTAATACTCTGAGTTAATTTTTGTTCTAATTTCTCATTATTCTTTTGCATATCTTCTCTCAATTCTGTCTTATTCTGATCTAAACTCCTATCAATATCTTCCCTCAATTTCTCTATATTCTTTTCCATATTCTCATTATTCTTTTTTATATTCTCATTATTCTTTTTTATATTCTCATTATTCTTTTTTATATTATCATTCATATTTCTCAGCATTTCCATCATCATACTAACATCAACATTAACATTTCCTGCTTTTATATTCTGACTTTCTGCACTAACATTTTCACCCTCAAATCCTAAAAAGTTTGGGCTATTTTCTGTAACCTGTATTGAATTACAGCTAACTGTTACATTATCTCCCTCCATAATTATTTCTTCTGTATTATTAGTAGCCATTGTTTTCTTTATCCTACCGCTCCTAAGGTACATTTGTAGGTTACAATTTTGTTTTCTAAAAAACATTACAATACTCTGACCTTTGTGATGCTGTCTGTTGCTGTTACTTTGATGTCCAGCTTCCTGCCCCTTTCTCCTAGATTTGTATGTCGCTTCTGCGTTGTATTATGATGAATCTACGTTGTCTCGATGTTTTTGTGTCCACTTATCCGCGTCGTTTGTCGCTCCTCTAGTTGTTTCTTGAATCTGCGTCTTGTAGATCATTTCACTGCTGCATTCGCCCCTTCCTGGTCATCTCACTTCTTCCTGGTTAATTCTGATCCTTTCCTGGTTATTCTGATCCTTGCCTGGTCATCGTGTTCCTTTCCTGGTCACTATGCTTCTTTCCTGGTCATCGTGTTCCTTTCCTGGTTATCGTGCCCCACGTTCTGGGTGCCAATTTGGTGCGGTATTAATTAATGTTTACGTAATATGTTTTTACGTATATTATTAGAACTTGAAGATCTTATGTTGTGTTGCTTTTGTTTTGTTTGGTTACATAATTTTAACTGCCCCACGTATGGTAGCCAATTTGCGATGTACTTGCAAATGTTTGTTTACATCAGTGTTGAAGCCATCTTGTGACGTCATTCATTTGTTTGGTTTGTAGCTCCATCTGGCGTAGCAATTTGCGGTTCTTAGTATCAGTTTTTGAAATAATTCATTTCAAATGTCCTCCGGCTAGCTATTATCTTATCTTGGGTCGAACATGTGTCTCAATACAGGTTGTGAAACGGAAAGGAATCTTTTATCCAAAAATTACACTGATGAAGAAATTTGTTTTATAATTTTTTATTGTCGAACACGTTCACTATCACTTTTACATATTGATCTACATACTCGCCAAACTGAAACTGTTATAATAACTTCTTACTGATCACTTTTAATCAACGTACTTCAACCTTTTGTATAATTAACTTTACCATATTTAAGATCTTTCATAATTCTGCTGCGCGTAACTTGTGAATCTATATCCGATGTATGACGAACTGACTGAAAACGACGTGTAGTGTACACAGATTATTGATGAACTGCAACTGAATACGACGTGTAGTGTACACAGATTATTGATGAACTGCCACCGATCTACCTCTGACTTGGCTTATTTATACTCCTTCAAACAGATACGCCTAAAGATTATAACTGAACTACAATTGGCTAAGAAAACGCGCCAACATTAGCGTCTATTTTAATATCCAATGAAAATTATAAATACATATGCTTTAGGGAGAACACATTCCAGAAGTTTCTACCGAAAACGCGTCAACATTACGTAACTTCCTTGTTTCCAATAATGATAAACAGCTCACCCCCCTCGCTGCATTATTGCGCTATTATTGACAGTTTCAGTAAGGCCGTATAAACTTATTTTCCAACAATATTTACAATCAATAAACATCTGAAATCAATGTCACATAAAAATGCATATTCATATTACAATCATTATTTACATTTAAGTAATTTGTGATACAAATTACTGCATCAAGGATGACAAACAGACTTAGAGGGGGCAAGTATTCTGTTTCTCTTTCCACAAACCGAATGAATCTGCCTGTTAAAGTGCTTAATAAAACAGTTTTTTTCCCAGAATCTCATTCCTAAAACCAAACTATCACAAAGTAATTGAAGCAAACCAATCCCATGATATCAGTACTTTATCTTTCATGGCTATATTAAAACAACAATAATAATAATAAACAGCACAAATGCTAAAATAGACACTTTTAGGCTCTGAAAGCTTAAAATAGGTTTCAATGGTCAAAACAGGCATTTCAGGCACCACAAAACCCATTCCATATATCTATAGTTTATATGAAATGTGAAGATGTTCCACTAGTTTTAGTTTATTCACATAAAAATAGGCATTTAGCCTAAAATCTGAGGTTCTTTGAAATTCCTTGTTCTTTACATGAATGAGAAAAAAAAAAAAACGAATAGTGACTAATCACTTGAACAATTATGAGAGCGCAAACAATAACAAAAATGTCTCAGAATTGGTTAATATCACAAAATATTTTGACAAATTGTACGCTTTATAAAGAGATTTACAATTTTTTTTTGTGCTGGAGAATGTATTGCCAAATGCTCAACATTTTTTGTGGAGTAAGATTTTGTCTACCTCTTACAGTTTACCAGCTATATAAAAGTCATTCAGAATGAAGAGGACTTCACAGGCTATTCCCGAAAATTCCAGATATACATTTTATTTGTCATGTAAATATTTTAAATGTACAATTTTTAATCAAAATCGTTAAGAACTATTTTTGAGAAAATAAAAAAATAACAAAAATGTGTCCATGTAAAGGGTGCTTTGTATTGGGGATATTCTTGAAAATCTAAGTGTTGCATCCTTAGAAAATGCTGATTTTAAATACTAAGTTTGGCATTTAGCTGACTTTGTTTTTGAGTTATGCTATTCACAGATGCACACAAATATTTTTCTATTTTTTTTTTAAATTCAGGGAGCCAGAAAATGCATATTTCTAGTGAAATCTTGTTATTGAATTTTTTGGGTGGAATGCAATACTTTCTCTATTTATTATAGGCAAGTAATAGAGAAAGTAAAAACGAATGTGGCACAGTATTGTCTATTTCCTGATGCTATTCATTGTAACCTTGTTAACAGCTGTCAATAGATTACCAACAATATTAAAAATATTGGCAAATCTCCTCTTAGAGTATCCCCTTTGAAAATTCTTATAAAATCAAAAGGAAAGCCAATAAATTACCTTAGGAATGAGTTTAGAACAGGATGTGATCTCTTCTATATCTGGTGCCCACCTGCCCACCCTGTTTAGGTATTTTACTTATATAGGCAAATCGCGTCAGAAACACAACAAATGTAGCCATTTTTCCAATAAATCGCATGCAAAATGGGTACTGCCAACCTAAATGAAAATGTGAAATCCGCTAAAAATGTGATGCGCTGTTGTTACCGCTATTTCTTCTTCTTCTTCGTTAGTTTCCGCTGAAAAAAGCACGCATTCATAGTAAGAAAGACTATCCACCAAAATTGCAATTTTTGTATTCTTTTTGTGAAAGTTTGTTATATTAATGTTATTTCCATTAAATAAAGAAGTTCTTTTACTGCAACAGTGGCAGATAGTTAATGCAAGCTTACATAAAAAAAAAAAAAACCCTAACCTAAGGCTAACTTTCCGTGAATTCAGAAACGTCAGCTTATATATATATATATATATATATATATAAAGAAAAACTAAATCTAACCTAAGCTCCCGTGAATCAGAAACTAAGCTTAGGAACGCTCGCTTCACTTGCATGCTTTGATGTAACCACTGGTAACTAATTAAAACAAGGTTTTATATATATATATAAAAGTAACTAACCTAACCTCCCATGAATCAGAAACCTAAGCTTAGGAACGCAACACTCGCTTCGCTTGCATGCTTTGATGTAACTAATTAAAACAAGGTTATATATATATATATATATATATAAAAGTAACTAACCTAACCTAACCTCCCGTGAATCAGAAACCTAAGCTTAGGAACACACGCTCGCTTCACTTGCATGCTTTGATGTAACCACTGGTAACTAATTAAAACAAGGTTTTTATATATATATATATATAAAAGTAACTAACCTAACCTCCCATGAATCAGAAACCTAAGCTTAGGAACGCAACACTCGCTTCGCTTGCATGCTTTGATGTAACTAATTAAAACAAGGTTATATATATATATATATATATATATATATATATATATATATATATATATATATAAAAGTAACTAACCTAACCTAACCTCCCGTGAATCAGAAACCTAAGCTTAGGAACACACGCTCGCTTCGCTTGTATGCTTTGATGTAACCACTGGTAACTAATTAAAACAAGGTTATATATATAAAAAAGTAACTAACCTAACCTCCCATGAATCAGAAACCTAAGCTTAGGAACGCAACACTCGCTTCGCTTGCATGCTTTGATGTAACTAATTAAAACAAGGTTATATATATATAAAAGTAACTAACCTAACCTCCCGTGAATCAGAAACCTAAGCTTAGGAACGCACGCTCGCTTCGCTTGCATGCTTTGATGTAACCACTGGTAACTAATTAAAACTATATATATGTAAAAAAGCAACTAAATCTAACCTCCTGTGAATCAGAAACCTAAGCTTAGGAACGCCCGCTCGCTTCGCTTGCATGCTTTGATGTAACCACTGGTAACTAATTAAAACTATATATATGTAAAAAAGTAACTAAATCTAACCTCCTGTGAATCAGAAACCTAAGCTTAGGAACGCCCGCTCGCTTCGCTTGCATGCTTTGATGTAACCACTGGTAACTAATTAAAACTATATATATGTAAAAAAGTAACTAAATCTAACCTCCTGTGAATCAGAAACCTAAGCTTAGGAACGCCCGCTCGCTTCGCTCGCGTGCTTTGATGTAACCACTGGTAAACTTAAAACAAGGTTATAGATATAAAAGTAAATCTGACACCTAAGCTTATATAAAAAAACCTAACCTAAACTTCCATGAATTCATAAGCCTAAGGTTGTGCAAGATCCCTTGGCTACGCTCTGTGGTCGTTTCCACTGTCGCAGCGCTTTGGCAGCATTAATTTTTCATATGTTGGCAGCATAAGCGTATGACAAACAGTGACATTTGTTGAGCTAGTGCATGACATAGTGTGACATCTGTTGGACATATAACACATCATATTCATCACTGTAGGGGATACTCTAAGAGGAGATTGTCCAAAATATTTTTGTTGACAGTATTTATTAACTCTTGTATACGCTCACTAAGAATGGAAAAAGATTCACACTACAGGGAAGACACACAGTTTTAAATCTATTTTTAAACAGTTGACCATATGAATTATATGGTAAATTTTGCACTCCTGATCATTAGGATGATAAAGTTTCACTGGGGTTATACTGTAGTAGTGAATTTATACTTACATGAATAATCATTGATCCATTCAATAGATGCTGGACCATAGTCTTTAAAGTACTTAAATATATCTTGAGTACTCATGTTCTCTGTGCCCCTCATGTGTAGAGCATTAAGTCTATGGTGCTTCTCGGTGCCTTCTTCTTGTGGGACACCCAAACTAAGGGAAAAATGAGGGCAACAAAATTCTCTTTAATATTTGTACAGATCAAGGACCATTGAAAACAATAAAAGAAGAAATAGTGATAAATACCTTTGATACAAAGCTTTAAGCTGCACTTCAGTAACAGGCTTCAAATCAGAAGGCTCCAAACCAAACCTTTTGGCTCTTTCATCAAGTTTGCTCTGATCTTCATTTGTGAATATGCCGTCTCCTGTTACAAACTCTCCACCTTTATTTTTATAACGCCTGCCCCATTCCTACAAAAAAATTAAAAGAATTATGGTATTTAGGCTAAAACCTCTGTGTTGTAGCATGCTGAGTTCTTGACATTGAATTGTCAATTGGGTTATATATAACTGCCATCATAATGGGAAGCGTCCTGAGGAATTACGTCACAGAGGCGAAGCCCACATGCAAAATAATGTGAATTAACTATACCCCAATTGTTACATCAGCAGTAGTTACACCAAAGGTACTCCTTGAAACAGCATTCTTGCCACTATCCACCTCTTTAGAATCACTTATTTCACCCTCTTCCGGATCTTCCCCTTTCGAAGCTTTATCGTCACCATTGTTTTCTCCGTCATCTGTTTCCATAGCGTCATCCAGATCATTTTCTATTTCGATTTTCAGATTTGGTAGCTCACTGCCACTTTGCGGAATAGCCATTTTGGATGTTTTTCTGTCGATAACCTGGTGTAAACAATGCATCCAACATAGGCATAGAACATATATATTACGAGAATTTGAGAAGAGAATTAGTTTGGAAGAATTGGACTATGTTACATTTAATAAATCATAAATATGTTTAATAGTGATGAAATGCTAATATAACACAAGTAGGGCTTAACAAAGTTCGTTGGTAGCATTTTATAAACAATTGAAGTAGGTAACAGCTGAACCCTACACCGGAGAAATAAGAAAAAACGCAAGTATGGCGGCATCAACTGACAACTTAAGCGTATGTGTAATTTTAGAATAATATTTACGTTTAATGTACAGAAGTTGTGTAAATTAGTCTATGCTAATTTATTACAGAGTATCTATCTCATTAATTCTTGCGTTTTGTATTTTTATAAAAGATTTTAAGACCTAACCTATACGTTAGTAATAAACCATTCTTTGCATTGCTTTCAGGTTCGTTTTAATAATGCCCTTAACCTCCCTCTGCAGTATCGCTGCAGTGAGCTGGCTCAGATTATCGATGAGTTTAGTAACAAGGAGCTGCAGTTAATTTTTCCCATTTTGATCGAGAATATGTTCGGAATCACCAATCAAGTTGGATGGGGCTTGCAGAGTGTAAACTCCAACAGTTATCCTTATGATTACGACACATTATATCGGTTTCTTCATCCTCAAGGCACTGTGTTTAAACTGTGCTACAAACTTCTGAATGATCACTACCTCAAGTATGACTTTTCAATTATGTTTGTGCCGGTAAGTAGATAATGCTTCAGCCCAGCGCCCTTAGAGCTTCTTCGGTTAGTAGTGTGATTTAGTTTAAGGGTGTGACTTTGCAAGCAAGGATATATGGTGGCAGATATAAGCAATCTGTACTTTGTAGTTTATTGTGGATTATAACCATTAACTTTTTTTTTTCAGAACAAAACTCGGAGAATGATAGAAGACGGGATGGTACCACCGTTTTATCGCGACAAAGTGAAACTTGATTCTCAAACAAGAACAGTTGTTGCATTAATTTTGAGTATCCTTTTGATAGTAAGCTCACTTTTATATTAAGTGATAAAGATTTTGTGAACCTAATTCAGCAATTGCCTATTTGTGTTCATGCTGGTCCATATTGACCTTAATTGTATATCAGATCCTTTTGAGTATTATATGTTCAATTTTGCATACTTTCTGGTGAATCCTTGGCTTCAGCGCCCACATGATGTTGTGCAAGGCGATACACTTTATCTTCATCTGGTTGAGGAATACTTGTCACATTTCCTACCATGTGATGGGTCTCCTGTTATGCCCCTTACTGGTTATGTTGTGCATCCTAAGACGTCACTACCACTGCAAACCACAAACAGGTGACTTCGTCTAGACCATAATTTTTAAACATAATTTAGTACAAGAGTAGACTATTGCAGTTCAGGTTTATGCTGCTTTTCGTCCACTTTGGAGCAACGAAGCTGGGGGGGGGCATGTAAGGTTAATATTCTTTAACAAGCTGGTTGGATGCTGAATGAAATTGTGGTTAGGGGGAAAACACTGCAGGATATGCAGGAGGAGGACACCAAATGAATATGATTAATATTTAAGAGTGTCATTAAACAAAAAAAGAAGTAAAATATAAAGGAAGAAATGAGCATGAACCTAGCAGAGGCATCGGAATGTAGGGTAACAACTCTTTAAATAATCAGTAATTGAAATGCAGATAAAAGACAGTTTAGAGAATGAAAATGCATATATTATACACTTCAAGAGATGTTCACATCTTACATTAGTTAGAACCAACCATCCTTTTTAAGACACTACGTCACTAAATGTCAGCAAAGTACTGCATTTTGTTATTGCTGCACATGCACGAAAGAAAGTGCAAGCCCATGAGTACTAGCAAAATCTGTGAAAATAGCAATGCTTTTAGTTCTTCCAAACACACTGTATCTGTCCCACAAAATAAAGTTTCATAATTCTTCATTGGGGTTTAGCCTCACAGATCGTGCAGCTATGCCGTATTGTTGCTCACTCCTCTTCTTATGAAAAACATCCCTCGGCTACACTATGCGGCATAGGGCCCTAAATTAGTTATTCGTGTAAGGCTCGCTATGGTTTTTGTTTAGATGTTGGCGGCTCTCCCGTATGAATAGTACAGGCACAAAGTGCCTACTACCAGCCAAAGCACGAAGTAAATTTTACTGGTTAGATGTGGAACAAAGTTCACCTGTAGCAAGCCACAGTGAAACGACAGGGTTGTCGCCCTCTGTGGTGTAGTGGTTACCATGCTAGCCTCTAGTTCCCGAGGTAGTGGGTTCAAACCCGGCAGAGGCGATGGATTTTTTTTTTTTTGGGCGTAAAAATCCTTAGCATGGCTTCCTGTGGAAGGGAAGTAAAGCCGGTGTCTGTGTCGTAGATTTACGCCTGTCTAAAGAACCTCAAGTCTGATAAAGAGGCCTTTGAGCCTTTCACGCCCAATATAGAATGGGACGCCAAGGACCACAGCAGTTAAAGAGCAGCCATAAATAAAACTCTGGTTTCAACATTTACCCAAACTTAGGTTGGTGTGTGCATATGAATTGGATTGAAATAACAGGTATGATATCAGAAACTGTGCAATAAAGGAGGCAGAGTGACGTTTAGATGTTCGCATAAATCTTAAGCTTAATGATGATGCATACGTTGAATTCTTAACGAAAACATCTCTATTTTTGCAAATTATGCGAATACAGTTAGACTGGCAGTTTCCTCTGCAATGCACTGTATTAACACAATGGAGTACTTGGTTGGCATATCACTGTACAGGATATGGTAATTTCCAAACAAAACACAACACAACATTTGACTGCTGTAGAGCATATTTACATTACAGTCTGCACCAATTAATCAACTGCTCATTACCTCCTGACAATTGCAATTATTTATTTTTAAGGATAGATAACCAAACATTACAAAAAATGGCATGAAAATACCCAAATTACACAGTTTAAAGTAATTGTTCAAAATGTTGACTGGCTTGATCATGACAAACTTCACAGCGATGCCTCATGAATTGTCACACATGCTCTAGTATCCCAGGAGATTGGTGCACATCGTCAGCCGCTGCTACAATCTTAGCAACTAGGTCTGTAGTGACGTACAGCTCTTCACATGACCCCAGAAGAAACAGTCCATGGATGTTAGATCTGGTGACCATTCCTTCTTTGTCTGAACTGTTCATCAAGGTATTCACTCCAAAATGTGCTGGTGCCCCATCATGTTGAAACCACATACACCTGTGAACTATCAGAAAATGTGGGAGGCTATGTTGAAGGAATGTTTTGTAGACTATTCCGTTTAGTCTGTTGTAGCACATAAGGGCCAATTCACAGAACTGAGCATGACTTCAGCCTGATTGGACCTGAACTGAAAATGCGCTCTACTACAGCAGTGAAGGCTTGTGTTTTGTTTGCAAAAAAATTGTATTTGGAGTAAACAGTTACAAAGGTAATTGAGTTGAACAAAACAAAAGCAATGAAATTACTCAGTAATGAGCCGCTAGAACCTTGGGTCTCTTATATCAAAACACTCAGAAAAGATCCGTGAAGAAGTTGTGAAAGTTTGTCAGTAGATTTCAGATTCACCTGTATAAGAAACTATTTAAAAGGGAAGGTCAATGGGTCACAGATTGATACGGTAATTTGTATCATAAATTACTTAAATGTAAATAATGATTGTAATATGAATATGTATTTTTATGTGACATTGATTTCAGAGGTTTATTAATTGTAATTATTATTGGTAAATAATAATATACGGCTTTACTGAAACTGTCAATAATAACGCAATAATGCAGCAAGGGGGTGAGTTGTTTATCATTACTGGGAACAAGGAAGTTACGTAATGTTTCGCGCCTTTTCGGTAGAAGCTTCTAGAACATTTCCTAAAGCATATGTATTCGTGGTTTTCATTGGATATTAAAATAGACGCTAATGTTGGCGCGTTTTATTAGCCAATAGCAGTTCATTTATAATCTTTAGGCGTATCTTGATGCAGGCCTATAAATAAGGTAGGTTCGAGGTAGCTTCCCCTCAGTTCATCAAAATTTCGTGTACACTACATGTCGTCAGTAAGTCCTTCATTTCGTCAAGTTACGCGCAGCAGAATTACGAGAATTATTATAAAGTTAATTCTACACAAAGTTGAAATACATAGTTAAAAGTGATAAGTAAGAAGTTATTACAAACAGTTTCAGTTTGGCGAGTATCCAGATCAATATGTAAAAGTGTTTGTGAACGTGTTCGGCAATAAAAGTTATAAAACCAATTTCTTCATTAAGTATAATTTCTGGATAAAAGATTCCTTTCCGCTTCACACCCTGCAAGAGATAAATGTTCTACCAAGATAAGATGATAGCTAGCCGGAGGACAATATACAAAACTTTAAATTCTTTCGGAAACTAATTGATACAAATTGCTACGCCAGAGGGAGCTACGAACCAAACAAAGAGTGACGTCACAAGACGGCTTCAACACACGTGATGTAAACAAACATTTGTAAGAATCTCATCGCAAATTGCCGCACCAACGTGGGGCTTAAAAACATATACAATTTGTTCTCTTACAAATTGGCACCCAGAACGTGGGGCAAGATGACCAGGAAAGGAACAAGAATAACCAGGAAGTAGCAGAATTAACCAGGAAAGTAGCAGAATTAACCAGGAAGAGGCGAATGCAGCAGTGAAACGATCTACAAGACGCAGATTCCAGAAACAATAAAAGGAACGACAGACTACATGGATGATTGGACATCGTAATTCCGAGATTACAAGGCAACAAGACGACGTAGATTCATCACAACACAACGCAGAAGCGACATACAAACATAGGAGAATGGGGCAGAACGCTGGACATTAAAGTAACAGCAACATACAGCATCAAAAAGGTAAACAAATTTAAATGTTCCTTAGGAGTGGTAGGATAATAAAAACAATGGCTGCTAGTAATACAGAAGAAATAATTATGGAGGGAGATAGTGTAACAGTTAGCTGTGATCCAATACAGGTTACAGGAAATAGCCCAGACTTTTTAGGATTTGAGGATGAAAATGTTAGTGCAGAAAGTCAGAATAGAATAGCAGGAAATGTTAATCTTGATACTAGTATGATGATGGAAATGCTGAGAAATATGAATGAGAAATTACAAAAACTAACTCAGAATGATGAGAAATTAGAAAAGAAAATAGATCAAAATAGGGAAGATATGCAAAAGAGTCATAGGGAATTAAGGGAAGATATTAGTAAGAGTATTACAGATCAATTAAGGGAAGATATGCAAAAGAATAATAGGGAATTGAGGGAAGATATTGGTAAGAGCTTAGAACAAAACAGGGAAGAGATTGAAAAGAAATTTATGAAGTTAGATAGTAGTATGCCAAAAATGAGAGATGAAAATGAGGAAGTAGTAGTAAGTGAGACAGGAGAAGTTTCAAAGAAAATGTCAGATATGAGCAGGGAAATAGGTAACAAAGAAAGTGAGGTTAATACTAAAAGTGAGGTTAATGTAGAATGTACAGAGTTAGGAAGTCAAATGAGTAGTATTTCAAGTGAGGTAAGAGAGATGAAAGAGGTTATAAATGTAGATGTAAATAAGGCGCAAGTTAATTTCAGAGGGGAAATATCAGAAATACAGAATGAGACAGTAATGCAAAGAAATAAATTGTACCAAGATGTTCAGAATGAAAACTCCAGTCCAGTACAGTTTAGTACAGATTTGACAG
The DNA here is from genome assembly GCA_030765065.1 of Deroplatys truncata. Lineage (NCBI taxonomy): Eukaryota > Metazoa > Arthropoda > Insecta > Mantodea > Mantidae > Deroplatys > Deroplatys truncata. Next base: position 15,394,882 of record CM060983.1, read on the forward strand.
AGTATTCTCAGATTAAAAAGATAGCAAAAGAATTGAAAATGAAAGTTGTTAAAAGATGTGTAGGTCAAGAAACTTTAGATGGTTTTCAAATGTTATCATGTGATGAAATTTCAAATGAATACAAGAGGTTATTCATGAACAAAAATTTGAAGGTTAGGTTACGGCTACGAGTAATGTTTAGCCACACACAATTTGATCCAGGAGGGTAAATAGCAATGAGATGTAAAGTAAATGCTGGATAGGTAAAGATGACTTGCAGAGAAATGTATTGGAACATAAGAGGGTTAACTAAATATATATATATGTCATGAGAAAACAAATAAATTCAAAAAAAAAAAAAAAAATAGAAAAATAAAAATAAATAAATATTTAAAAGAAAAAAATAACATTTTTTTAGTAACTGTAACAGTATTTGAAAATTAAGAATGTGAAGATTGAAATTTAATATGATATTAAAGTAAAGTATATAAATACTATTCCAAGAGTATTGTTAAAATAAAGTACAAAATAACAAAAAAATGGGTAAAAATATTTAAAAACAAATATTTATGTAGTAAATAGAATATGTGAAACAGTGCCTAGATTTAAGAGGTGTAAATATATGTAGAGGGTGAATATTTTGGTAAATATGTGTAATAATTACAAAAAAAATTTTAAATGTATAAATTTTTGTCAACTTAAAGTAAACAATTTGGTAGCAGTGATTAAATAATTTAGGGTAAAGTATTTGCTATAAAAAAAAATTTGTGATGTCAGATTAATATCTAAATTAATTAAACCAGAGCCAGTAAGTAGTGGCGAGATAAAAAAAAAAAAAAAGAAAAAAATATATCGTGTGTTAAATGCGTGTGAAGTGTTAAGTGAAAGTGATAGCGTCTGTTCCAAGATTTAGGAGACTAAAAAACACAATTATAAAATTTCCAAACAAGTTATAAATATTTATAATTATGTTTCTAGTGGGGCATATGATACGGTAATTTGTATCATAAATTACTTAAATGTAAATAATGATTGTAATATGAATATGTATTTTTATGTGACATTGATTTCAGAGGTTTATTAATTGTAATTATTATTGGTAAATAATAATATACGGCTTTACTGAAACTGTCAATAATAACGCAATAATGCAGCGAGGGGGTGAGTTGTTTATCATTACTGGGAACAAGGAAGTTACGTAATGTTTCGCGCCTTTTCGGTAGAAGCTTCTAGAACATTTCCTAAAGCATATGTATTCGTGGTTTTCATTGGATATTAAAATAGACGCTAATGTTGGCGCGTTTTATTAGCCAATAGCAGTTCATTTATAATCTTTAGGCGTATCTTGATGCAGGCCTATAAATAAGGTAGGTTCGAGGTAGCTTCCCCTCAGTTCATCAAAATTTCGTGTACACTACATGTCGTCAGTAAGTCCTTCATTTCGTCAAGTTACGCGCAGCAGAATTACGAGAATTATTATAAAGTTAATTCTACACAAAGTTGAAATACATAGTTAAAAGTGATAAGTAAGAAGTTATTACAAACAGTTTCAGTTTGGCGAGTATCCAGATCAATATGTAAAAGTGTTTGTGAACGTGTTCGGCAATAAAAGTTATAAAACCAATTTCTTCATTAAGTATAATTTCTGGATAAAAGATTCCTTTCCGCTTCACACCCTGCAAGAGATAAATGTTCTACCAAGATAAGATGATAGCTAGCCGGAGGACAATATACAAAACTTTAAATTCTTTCGGAAACTAATTGATACAAATTGCTACGCCAGAGGGAGCTACGAACCAAACAAAGAGTGACGTCACAAGACGGCTTCAACACACGTGATGTAAACAAACATTTGTAAGTAATTCTATCGCAAGATCTAAGCGTTCATATCTCTTAAATCCATTGTTATATGCATTTTTGTTAGTCATTAATTTTTAGCATTTTAAATATAAGGTAAATATGGAACTGTTACCATCAACTTGTTTGGATGATGCTCTAGAGCAGAGGTGGCGAAAACGTGACAGGCACCGTTCCCTCTCTGCAACTGTCCATTTGTTTTTCACATGCTGCCGAGTGATGCAGTGCGTGTTGCATACTTAATGACTCGCGGAAGGAAGTCATTTTTGCCACCCTTGCTCTAGAGGGTTACTAGACATTTGTCTGCTTAGGGTAAGGAAAAACTGGATAAAACTTATGGAAGCATGCTCCCACTGAGATTTGAACTCAGACCCTCTGGAATATAAGGTAAGTGTGCTACCCCATGCCATACAAGTATTTGGGGGTTTTAATGTCCAGAGACTTTCTTGTGAACTCATATAAATTGATAAGGCACCGGTTCCGGGCTTGTGAGCCGTGGTCTAACTGGATAAACCATGCCAGATGTTTCAGATGCAGCTGGGCCATCCATTTGTAAGTCCCTTCTTGGGAGCTCAGAGTCATTTGTTTATTTGTGCTAGTTTGTATATGTGTGCGTGGCTATGCATTCTGATTGGTCCGGTTGGAGGTGTGGGCTGTCCTCGTGACCATGCTTTGATTTTGTGTTTTTGAATTTTGGATGCCAAGTAATATTAACACTTCCCGTGCGAACTAGATTGGAGCAGATTTAACAAAGTTTAAATATTGCTCTAAAACTGAAAGTCTTATGTATTTACATACATAGTGATCATACCTGACTTAATGCTGGGTGTAGACATTGATATTACACACTCACAGGTTCACTCTAAAGGCCGGTTTCACAGTGTAAGCTTAAGCCAAAGCTATAGTAAGCTATGGATGTCACTTAAGCAAGGCTTAAACTTTGGTTTAAGGTTTGCAAGTTTCGCAGTAGAGCAACCAGGTTTGGCTTTACTGAGTTGAACAATTCCATGGAACAGTAAAGTTGGTAACGCTTGTGCATGTGCATCAAGTGAATTCCCATCATTTGTTTATGGTGGTGCTGTTCCTAAAATAAGCTTTTGTTGGTTATCCAGCAATATAAATTTAAAATGACCGAAAATCAGAGTCAAAACATAGAACTTTACATCTCTCAAGAAGTCGCATTCTTTTAGAAACTATGAAGCGGCATAAACAACTAATAGAGTGCAAGGAATTGGATAAATTACTATGGAGTAAGAAAAACCATACACGGGGAAAAAATTGCAATACAAACAGTGGATTAGAATGGTGTGAAACAATTTTGATAGCTCTGAATGCTGTAAGTTTTGAGATGCCTGCTTTCACTTGCATATAACCTCATGTGAAGAGAAGCATTGTTTCCGACAAGAGGGCTTTGTTACTGAAATATAAAGTAATACGTTATATGTAGATGTGACAGCAATGAGTGCAACACTGTATACGATAAAAGTATGAATTATAAATTTAAAATTAAGTTTTGCTTACCAGTCAGTTTAATGTTTAATTGTATCATCAATCATTTCTGGTATCATTATTGCTGGCTGTTAACGCAATCAAAATCTCCCACAGAATTTTCGGTCATTCCATACGTGTAAATGGTTTGGATACATTCTAAACATTCTAGATTGTCTTCGTTGTGCATATAGATTAAAATAATTTGCATTTCCTCGTCACTAATATCTCTTCTTCAGGTAACATGATGACTCCTTAGCTTAAACCACAGTTCAGTATGCTTTAAGCCAAGTCATGTATAACCTGAACTTATTGCTTGAGCTACACACTGTTATAGCATTAGCCTTGCACCACTGCGCTTTTCCATACCCAGAGGTATTAATTACTGTGGAAAGGGACTATTGCATAGAAGCTAGGATATTGCAAACACTCACTAGCACATATGTTGAAAAATTTATTTTAAACTGTTGTATTTGTTAACAATTCTTTGATCAGCTTGCTTTAACATTTTACAAAATAATATGCTCAGATACAATATAATGTACTCTTTCACCCTTCTACATTTAAAGTTGCCATACCAATTTAGAGTTTTTATGAAAAGCAACGAACACAATGGAAAGTTACATGAAGTGTGAAATTATAAATGCTTCTCTGGTAAAAGAATTTTGAAAACCCCAAGAGTTTAAAGGTTGAATTTCAAAGCTTACCAAACAGGTTGAAAAATAATTTGGAAAGGGCCGAAAGAATCACTCTTGGTGATTTACGCCAAAATCTTGCTGTCACTGTGTCTAATTGTTAACGGCTTGGTCCCCTCCGAAGAGTATTGCTGGTGCCTGCCCAGGAGTTGCTGGAGTCTGTTCATGAGCATGATGGTGCTGGCATCAGTGGCGTGAAGCAAACCAGCCAATGATAACTGTACATGATGCTTGGCGTTATGGAGTAATGAATTATGTCATGCATGACGATATGTTCTTCGAAGCTTCCTATGTTAACTGTCTCTGTCGATAAACATCATTTCTGAAGCATTGTGACATATTTAATGCCATGGCCAAGAGGGAGGGGAAAATGGCACAGGCTCCATACAAAACCCGATTCAAAGCTTAAGCCTAAACCGGCCTTAAGTCAGCTTTGTTTTGTGATAAAATTTGAATACACAGTATTCATTTCAATGTCATCTTTGCACATAATGCTAAAAACTCGAAAAAACAGAAACTACTCACACACATGTGTACGACCTCATAAATTTATGGCTGGGAATCCCCCTTAAACATGTTTTAACTGGCTACAAACTCCATCCTTGTATACTGCTGACATCTGATGATTGTGCAAAGCATTAGATCAAGAGTGTAACAAGTTTACCTCACCTCCAGATGCTTGCAGTTATGCCCAGCTGTGAAGGTTTAAGTCTCAGTGCTTCCTTCTTGCCATTGAAATTACGTCTACTTTGCAGATTTTAGCAGTCTCTTGATGCAGGTGAGTATGATGATGTGATACAGCACACGGAATGTCTGTGTTCTTGTATCCAATTATGTATTCACCTCCAGTCAACAGGTGATTCTTCAGTTTGATCTAGTTGATAGTTTCTGTTGCGTTTAGAAGGACTGGTGTTAAAGCAGCCTTACACAGACCACAAGAGCAGGGCATCATTTAGATGAAGAGAGCCGAGTTTGAATGTCCATAGAACTGCACTAAGCCATTATGTTAAACTGTTCCAGTATTATAACTATAGCTCTGAAGCTGAAGACCTGTAAATTGCTTAAAAAGACCTATAAACATATCTAAAAATGTCTTAAAAAGGGAATAATAAGTGGAGAAAAAACCCGTAAAAATGGATGGAAATTAATTAATATTTTTAATGAGTTTATTTAATTACATATTTAAATTATGAGTATAATGCTTGACATTTGCATCGACATCATTAAAAGGTAATGTGTGTCATTTCCCCCCAAATTGTGTTGTTTATGGACTCTGAATATACGCTACCTGACACCTCTATTTAATATGGAATTGAAATCTGCCAGTGGGGAGTTGGTAACAACAGAATGGGCAGGTCAGGATTGCTTACTGACTTCTAACATGGTTGTCATCTGAGTAACAAATGCATCAGGGATATTTCAAACCTCCTAAAGCTGCCCAAGTTGACTGTTGGTGATGTGATTGTTAAGTGGGAACGTAAAGGAACAACCAAGATCAGACACACGTCATTTAATGACAGACAGTGGTTGTTGAGCATTGCGGAGGATGATAGTAAAAATTGCAGAAATCACTCATGAGTTCCATAGTGCTATCAGGAGTTAAAAGCAATGGGGTATACAGTTGAGCTACTGCTCATAAGCCAAACATTTTGGTAGTCAATGCTAAGCGACGCTTGAGGTGTTGTAAAGAGCGCTGCCACTGGACGGTGGATGTCTGGAAACGAGTGATGAATCACGCTATACTCTGATGGAAGAGTTTGGGTTTGGCAAATACTGGAGAACGATAGTACGGAGAGGTGGTGTGGTCCCCTTATTGTGCTTAAGAAAAATCTAAATGAAGGATATGAACACATTTTAAACCATTGTGTACTGCGTATGGTAGAGGACCATTTTACAGATGGTTGCCTATATCAGCAACACAATGCACCATTTCCTGAAATGGACTGGCCTGCCCAGAGTCCTGATCTAAACAACTTTGAGATGAGTAGAACACTGACTTCGCTCCAGACCCCAGCATCCAACATCACTAGCTTTTCTGGTTTTGACTCTTCAGCAAGAATGGGCTGCCATTCCTCCACAGACGGAAAGCGTCCCCAATAGAGTTAAAGCTGTCATAAAGGCAAAAGCTGGACCACCCCATATTAATGTCCATCAATAGGGAATGTGACACACGTAAAGATTAAGAGCAATTTCAGATAGATGTCCGGATACTTTTGTTCGGGTAGTGTATTGCAGTGAGTGATTCACTTAATTTATCATGTAACACCCAAATGTTATTCTTTGAAATACAGTTAAATATTTTTGCTTAGGAAACACAAAATTCTGGTGGCATGAAACATACATTGCAAAAAACTTTATGAATAAAATACTTCTTCTTTGTCATACTTTTTAGATTATGTTATTCTGTGCAAATCATTAGCTGTCTGTATGAATTGAGAAAGAACAATAAAAATATAGTAAAAAAGGTGAAGTTGCAAAAAGGGCTAAAAAGGAACCAATAAGAAGAAAGAAAAAAAATGCTGAAGAAGGCAAAAAAAGGACCAATAAAACCCATCATTTTCTGACCTGTAGTGACCCAAAATAAACATATATTATTTTTTTACATGAGCTGTAAAAACAACACCAATCACAGTACTACAAAGCTTCACCAAAAACATGGCTATACAATTGGAACATGAGTTGAAAGCAATTACTCTAGCACAAAAACTGCAAGTCATTAGAAACAGATACAAGTGGTACCACACAGCAGATACTATAAGTAATTTAAAAACTCAAATAAGCTTCAGAACATATATTAATAACTCAAAATACAAGAATATAATTACAACAAATATAATTGCAACAGAGAGAACGAGTCCAATAGAATATATTGCTATACAATATCAGAATGACCTGATATACACAATACACAAACAAAACAATATACCAGATGAAATGAGAGCCATAGCAATAGCTATGGAAAATGAAAGATACACAGAAAAAGAATGGCTCCGAATATATACAGATGGATCCCTCATCAATAAAAAACTGCCGGTCAGGAGTATACTGTAAACATTTTGCACAGTATTTAACATTAGATGAAACGTCAAATCACTATGATGGAGAATTAAGAGCTATAAAAGCATTACAGAACATTTTATATAGACCATACATAAAATAAAAAATAGTCATCTTATTAGGCTCAAAATCAGCTGTGATAGATGGGATAGTAAATTACAATAATAAAACCAAGAAATATTAAAGAAGTAAGAAGCCTAATTAAAGCAGTTGAAACTAGAAATCATGTCACTCAACAATGGATTCCAGCTCATGTTGGACTTTTGGGCAATGAACATGCAGATCAATTAGCAAAGAAAGATGCAATACAATAAATAAAACCTGTAGAACAAATAGAAATAAATAAACAAACAACATTTCAAAAGACAGCAGAGACTTGGTGAAGAAGATAAATTAAAGAATAAAGATTATAAGAATATTAAAGATAGAGTTGATATACAAAAAATGCCAAGGAAGTCTGCAGTGGCATTATTTAGGATGGCAACTGGCCACGATTGCCTCACAGAACATCTCTACAAGATAGGATGCCTACCTACACCCAAGTGCACTCTCTGTGAAGAAGATGTCATCCTGAACAAACAGCATCTCGCCAAATGCAAAGGCCTTAAAAGTGATAACTTACAGACTTTATATTGGGAAGCCAGGGGGAAAATGATGCAGATCAATTAATCCCCAGTATCATTGGTGAGCAACAACAACTATTTTTGGCCTTGTCTTCCAACACTCGAAAAGAAAAGGATTTTTCCTTGATTTCTGAGCTTTAATTATAACCTTGGAGATGAATGCCAGAGCTGGAAGAGTTTCTTACCTCACTGACACCAGCCATGAAAATCTTCGCACCTTGACCATGTAATTGAGTTTGTCTTGGAGGGCTGTCAGATGTATATTTGGTGATCAGAGACACAGTTGCTCACTTGCAAAGAGTTTCATCCGAGGCATGAATCCCACCCATGGCATTGAACCTGATTTGTCTTTCCACTTCATCTTTAAAAAAAAGAAATATGTCCTGTTATTAAAAATAGTAAATGAAATATTTGTGTTGCAACATCAAACTAGTTTCCGAATTATGAGTCTGTATCCACTAAAAATAAATACAGAGTCTGATTGAGTGTATGGCTGGCCTAACAGGAATTTTCTTGGCTCTGGGAAGCACACTGTTTGCTGGTGGAGTCAGATATTCATAGCCCCTTAAATTTTCGAACATGTAGATTTCTCATGCAAATTATAACCACAATAACCACATAGAAGATGTTCAAAATGATGCCTACACATCTCTCACACCTTTTAATAAAATTTATATTAATTCTTCATGGCCATGTAATTAAAACCATGCAGGTCAATATAGCGGTCATTAATGTCATCCAACACCCAACTGCAGAAATTAATTCTACTCACATTATTACAATTCCTCAGCTACAGTTATCTTATAGGATTTTAATTTTAAAAGTTTAGAGCCTTGCCAATTTCCTGATTCCTGTGCAAGCTTTCTCAAAGGTTTCTTTGAACTTCGTTTTAGCTTTTGTCTGATGTCATTGAGTTTTTCTTCTGTACTAACATGATTTCTTATCAAGAATAAATCCATTTCCTAAATCTATTCACAAAATTATGAACTGTTTCTGTGTGAGACACACAAACAGGAGGGAAACTGTCTCATTTCTCTATAAGGGTTTGTTGTCACATACATGAAGATACTGTGTGCTAAAGTATACAGCATTATAACACACTGAAACACATGGTATCACGATGTATCAATCTCGATCAACTGACAGCAGACACATGGAGAGGGAACAGAATTGGTTAGAAACAGCACAGTGCAAGGCAAGCAGGTCTCGTAATATGGCCAAATGTACAAATAAAGGCTCTTTAAATGCAAATAGAGTAAAATACATGCATGATTTTTGGACTAAAGGTGTTAATTTACCATGTGTATATATTTGGGTAAAACATAGCAGATTTTTCAACCAGTACCTTTATTTTACTGCCAAGCATGAAATAACACATAATTGGTTGAAAACATTTTTGCAGACCAGCAAAATCACCCACACTGTTCCGAGAATCTGTTGTTTTGAAACAAGGAACAGCACATCACACATCCCCCACACTTCCGCAACAGAGCAACCTTGCAGAAATCTGGAGGAGTGAGACTATGATCCAGGTCTTCGTTGACTTCTGGCTTAGCCATGGTGAAGCAGAGTTCAACGTTTCAGGGATTGGGACTCCTCCACGGGTAAGGATTATATGTGAGGGACTGGGATGTAGAGAGGAAGATAAGAGGGAAGGAGAGGTAGAAAGTAAGATACAGAGGCAGGCAGGGAGGTGGAGATAGAGAGGCTATTCTAGGACTTGCTTGAGATAGGATCATATACACTTAACACCCTGGTTATTTGTGTATATGTGCCCTTCATTTTACTATATACATATTTCCAAAACTAGCAATTTAAATTATTCTCCTCGTCTATAATTTACCTATATCATCACTTCTGTTATTATATTCCTCCTTTTCTTTAATAATTTTCCTCCACCATTTCCCTCTTACCTTCTCTGTATATTTACCTAATTGTTTCAAAAATTCTTTCTTATTGTTTCTAAAGAGTTTTAAAAATAATATCTCTATCTGTAACTTCTCCCACTTCCTATTCTATGTTTCCTCTCTCCAAACTTTGGTTTCTGCACATTCTATTATACAGTGTAAATGTTTATCTACCCTTCCACATAGTGGGCACAATTCTTTGTCAAACCCCTTAACAACATGGTTCCTGTTCTTGCCCACGCCAGGATAGAGAGGGGTTTCATTGTTTTCAATCAGTTCCAATAGCTTAGTTTGTGAGGATTTGGAATGTTACAAAAGGGTAAAATGAAGAAGAACTGTGTGAGAATCATTGAAGACCACATACAGTATGATTATTATAGGAAACATATTAACATTTATTGTATTGCAAAAAAATTGGGTGATTTTGAATTTTTTAAACACTTTCAGATACATTAATTTTAAATTGGAAGACATAGTGAAAAGATTAAGCATAATATATAGAAATGGTTGCAAATATACAATTTGTATGTATTATATTTTCAGATACATTTACTGAGAATAACTTAACTCCTTCGCTGCTAAAGTTGAAAGGAACAGTGTCTTTATTCATGGTTATCAACTGTGATTCAATTTGATTTGTTACCTCGTGATGATGTGTGTATGCTCTGCAAACAACTGTCTGTTCAAGGAATGGTCATGTAGGACTTTTTTTTGTTTTGAATATGGGCACAATGTTAGATTGCTAATGTTCATATGCATTTTATACAACTATTGCTTGTCTTGGAAAAATATAAAACACCACAGTTTTGCTTTATTTGAAATTTTTATCATGTATGCAGAGCATAAAACCGATGAAAGATAATAATTTATTTAAAACCATTTTAAAAATATTATTTTAGTGTATAATTAAACCTTTTGATAAGTTTACAAATAAGATGGAGTGCATATTTTGATGAGATGAAGAGGAACCAACTAATCAAAGAAAAATGGCTTAGATGTAATAAAGGTGAAGTGATTGGGAAAATGTTCACAGATAAGGCAATTAGGAGAATTACTGTAAATAGGATGTCGTTGAAAACAGTATATAGAGAAGAGAAAATTGTAAAATAAACTGTAATTTCTGGATGTCATGGATTAGATGACCAGGGCCAGTTCTGGTAGACTCCATTATGTATTGGGCTTAGCACCAAATAAATAAATATTATTAAATTAAATATGTTTATAAGTGGTCTTTCTATCAAGTTTATTATATTTGTCCCAACATTTTAGTTTGAACTTATAAAATAAATAGTAGAGGCATGATTAATTTTAATTAGCATACTGGAAAAAAAATTGTATATATGTTCCTGAATTTTAATTTTACTAATTTGAGTTACAGAAAACATTTAAGTGAAAATGAACTATTGTGTATTGTTTAATAATTACGCAACAGTTTTTAAATCCCTATTACCTGAAAGACTGCTTAAAATTTCAACTATTAGATATAAAAACTGTGCAGCATTTTGAATAGTCAATGATGCTGAGGAAAATGCCTGTATTCAATTTTTAAAAATCTGATGTGATGCATTCACATGACTTTCTCTACCCTCTATCTTTATTAGGGGGTATACAAACTATTCTTACTAAAGCTTGTTTTTCTATCTGCTACATTTTACTCCAAATAAATCTTTGCAAAAATAGCTACATGATACATTTTGTTATAGATACAAATGAACAGCAAAAGTCAAATGTTTAAGAGCTGATCGCTATATGCTCGTCTTAAAATTTCATACTGTTTTCATGCACTCAGGAGAAACAACTGAAAATCAATGGGACTTTAAAAGAATGAGAAGTATTGAACAATTCAAACCTTTAATAAGGATATCTCAGAAACGGCTTATGCCACAAAAAAAGCTTACTTCAAGTAAATTGTGTGTTTTAAAGAGATCTACATTTTTTGGTGTGGTAAGTTTTCATGTATCGCTTAACGTTTACAAGATTATACAAAATTCCTTCCTAGTGAAGAGGACTTCCTAGGCTATTTCCAGAAAATTCAAGATATACATTTTATTTGTTATGTAAATATCTTTAATATATCAAATTTTAAACAAAATCGTTTGAACCATTTTTTAGAAAATCAAAATTTTCGAAAATGTTCCATTTAAAGGGTAGTTGTGAGTGGGGGTATTTTCTTAAAAATCTTTGTCGTATCCTTGGAAGATACTAAACTTATAAACCAAGTTTGGTATTTATCTGACTTTCCATTTTTGAGTTATGCTGTTCACAGACACACACATGCGTGCACACACTCACCCACCCACACTCATGGCATACATAATCAGATAAATAACGGAGGAGGAGCTTGGCCTCAACTGCAATTGATTTTGCTAGGTGGTCAAGAACTGGAGGTAGTCAAAGAATATGACTAGTTAGGAGTAAGGTTGAGTAATAGCGGGGATGGGGAGCACATGGCAGGAAGATGTTAGCTAGCGGGAAGGCAGCTGTAACAGGAATAAGAATATGCAAATAGAAATTATATTCATTCATTCATTATCTGTTTACCCTCCTCTTATGTAGGACTTACAAGCGGGTGCCTGGGGTCAGAGGCCCGTCGAGGAGCAGACACTCATGGATCAGATAGAGCATCCAGGATGGGTGATCAGCCCGATGCCTGGTATGGGATGAAGGAAGTAGATGAAACGAAATGTTGGTGAAATGGATGAAAGGAAAGGTGATGATGGAGCAGTTGGTGGAATGAATGGCGGGGGAAACCGGAGAACCCGGAGAAAACCCGTCCAGACGCCGCTTCGTCCACCACAAATCCCACATGCAGGTCCCTGGGATTGAACCCGGGCCGCCTCAGTGGGAGGCGAGCGGTCTAACACTCGGCCACGGCACCGCCAAATATAAATTATAGATGTCGACAAAATGGTTGGAGAGAATGTACGAGGCATTGGTAAATTCAATAATGCTGTATGCAGTGGAAATATGGGGGGGAGGAGAACTAAGTAAGAAAATTGACCAAATGTATAGAATGTTTGTAAAGAATTAATCAGACTACCAAGAGCAGCACGAGGTTGCATTAGTAGAACTAGGAAGAACGAGGAGGAAAGGTATAATAGTAGAAAGAATTTTAAAACTTTGGTTTAGATTTATGAAAATGGAGGAAGGTGAAATCTTAAAGATATGCCTGACTCTGCAAAAAGTTCTAAAAAACAAAAACAGCTGGCGGAAAGAAACTGAAAAAATAATGGAGTCAATTGGAATGGGGGATATAAGGGAGTTGGAGGAACGAAATACAAACGGCTTTTGGAACGTAGTAAGAAACAGAGTCGAAGATATAAAATGACAAGAGATATGGGGAAGCTTTGAAGATAAAAAATCATTAAGCTTTTATAAATTGATAAAGAAGGGGTGGGGTAGAGAGAGGTATGTTGATTGCTGTAATAGAGAAGAAACGGATGGTTTAGCATGGATGAGAACGGGATCAATCTATTTAAGAGGGATGAGAGGCAGCGGAAGAGGGATATGCCAGTTGTGTGGCTAGAGAGAAGGAGTGTGGGAGAAGAAATGGGAAAATATGGAGAAAAATAGTAGCTATAAAGATGTTGACAGGGAAAGAAGAAAAGAAAATCAAGGGCATGGGAGAATTTTTAAGGAAGGTAAAGGAAAAATGGTCTAGAAAAGTAAGAGAGGCAAGGGCCGCTCAGTGAGTGATAAGGCCTGGGAGCCAAGCAATCTGAGTGGCTCAATAAGAAAACAAGCACCAGACAAATGTAAGGGTACAGTGCTATATTAATACACACTGTATATATTGTAGAACAAATTGAACAATACATTCAAATTCATTGTACAATTGATTTAGCAAATGAATATTTAAAATTATTCATGAAATTTATAAAAAACATAGACTTCAAAAATTAGTAGCATAAATAGTATAGATAATAAAAACAATAATAATAACAGCAGCTTTCATTTTAGTAGAAGTAATAGAAACAGTGATGTATTTATAATTTATACTAATTCAGATTTTAACTCATGTGTATACATTAATAACAGACTAAGAAGAAACATAGAAAGCATAAAAAATATGTTTATACATTATTTAGAAACTTTGATAGTAGGAGTTGAAACACTTAACATCACTTACATGTTTTTCATCTTGACCGGTTTCGAGAGCTAATTGCTCCCATCCTTGGTCGGCCACTTCTGAGGATGGGAGCAGTAAGCTCTCGAAAACGGCCAAGACTAAAAACATGTAAGTAATGTTAGATGTTTCAACTCCGACTCAAATTTTCTAAATAATTTCAAATTCATATCACTGTTACTAGCTTATTGTTTGTATAGTTTATATTCAACAACTAATGTAAAATGATTATTGCCAAAATGATATAAAATTATTTAATGTACATGTAAATGTAATGAAGCATATTTTAAAATAAATTAAAGTGTATATTCAAGTATTAAATGTTGTTTTCAGTTGTATTCTCGAGCACCGAACCAGACGCAGCAAGCAAACACTTCTCCCATGCACCTCATGTATCCTGTAAGTTGTGGTTTTGATGCTGTGTACTCTAACATTACAGGTATTAGATTGTCTAACATGGGTGTAGTGTTGTTGGTATCTCTTATGTAGTTTCTTTACAGCAAGGTGACGGACACCAAACAATTACTATTTGTCTTTCTTTCTGTCTTGTTTTCAGTGGAACTTGCAGACATGTCACTTCGAAATTGCTTTTCATTCAATTTTCCTAAATTATGCTTCAGTTTGTATGCTTAGATTTATGTATAGCTTGTCTCAACCGTAAAAGACAGTATGGAGGTAAATGGAGCATCTCTGTCTCTCTCTAATGCATTCATGTTGCCATTAGCTATGTCCTTTACTACTCTCGTACTGTTGCCAAGTTGCTAACAACATAGTGTAAATATTCAGGCGTTATAATTTTTAGCTTTCAACACATTATTCTATGCAAAATATTTTTTTTTATCAGATTATATAATTTTTAGAGCCTATATAGATTTCTGTGAGTCCACATTTCTAAAGAAAATGTGTTTTTCAGTAAAAGTCTGATATTTGCTGTTTCTGTGCTTATAACTAATAAACTAAAGGGTAGAACGCAACATTTTTTCGTTAGCTAGCATAAACTAGAGTGCTGATACCGGCTTAGTTTGAATTCTATATCTTTAATAATATTAAAGTTATAATTTTTTAAATTAAATATTTTTGGAAAATTCTATACCTATGGAGTATGAAACTTAGCCGGTGAGAAACTTTTTTGTTATTGGGTTTACAATGGGTACCAAGTGAGGGAAAATGTTGATGTGGGTTGGAAACAGTTTTTAAAAGAAGCCGGAATTGTGTAACTTGTTGCATTTATTGTGTATGGCAAACAAAGGTAGTACATCTATTCAACTAACAGGTGTGAGGCAGAAAGTAATAAAGGTTAGGGTGATTATTGTGTGTGGAACACTGTGAAGTGTTATGTAGGTTATTTAATATTTTATGTAAATATTTATGATTATGGAGGGAGAAGCTAGGAAGAGAGAAAATGTTGATAAACTGAGAAGAAACACAAAATAATAATGAAGGTACTAGATTATTCAAGTAAAATAGTGTTAGTAAGGCAGTAAAACAAACAGCTAAGGTTACTGGGTGTTCTGAAACAGTAGTCTATTGAATAAAACAGGAACGAATGAAAGGACCTTTCAGGATGCCATAAAAAGAAAGCTACCAGTTTAAAGCTTTTATCATTTTGTATTTCCATATTTGTTTGATAATATATATTTGTATGCCTGTAAAATCGCATTTCGAAGTACTAAAAATACGGAGAGGAAAGATAAAGTGCAGGTGAAAATTAAATATCTTACAGTAGCCTTATATAGCAGTGCAGATATTTCACTATTTGGTGATGTGTCGTTCACAAGAAGACATTAGATTGGCAGACCAATCACAGCTGAACGCAAAGTTGTGAGTGTACATATAGGACATATATGTGGCAACAGTGCACCCCATTTAACCTATACTGTCTTTTAAACACGGGACGCACAATAGTAAAGGCTTTATTTTAAAGCAGAAATCAGTCGATGGGGCCAAGCGCAGCTTATACTTCCAGGCTATGTTTTAACTGTGATTTTAATGCATAAATCACAGTAAAACCACAGTCTACTGTAATACAGTCATAAAACTAGACTTTTTTTGTTTGCTGCTTGTGTGATAACAGCGCTCCTAGCAGGTTTTAACTAGCCAAATAGTTGTGTTAATTTGTTGTTTGAGAGAAAAAGAATATTATGTGGAACATTTATTAATAATAACATGGGACAAGGAAGAAACATTAGTGTTTTTTAACCAGATAGGTCATATCTAGAGACAGGATTTTAATGCAAATGCATACATTTTCTTCTCTGCCATCAGAAAGTACACTCACTTGTTATGTGAGTTATTTAGTAAACTTCCAGGAATTTAAACAATATTTCCTGTTACATATAACGTATATTGTAACAAATGAAAACACCAGTTGCTGCTAAACACACTCCATTTATCACTTAGGAGCTCAGCGTAGCACAAACTTCATACTTGAGACACTTTTTGCACACACTCGGAACCGATCTGTCGAATTGAATCATAACTAAACTGCCTTTGGCACTGTTCACTTTTAACTGTCCAAACTCTTTGGCTTCTTGACTGAAATTAACTTCGTAACTAACTCCCAGGCAAAAGCAGCCCTCTTATATAGGCCCCACATACAAAGCGGAATGTTCTAGAAGGGGAAGCTACTGGAAACGGCTGAAAGGAATCTTCTGGAGCAGTAACAGTTGCAGGTAACCAGCACATAATGGATTTGTCTGAAGGTCAATCGAGGGCCCCAGGCACCCGCTTGTAAGTCCTGGGGGGTGTAAGTCCTACATAAGTGGAGGGTAAACAGATAATGAATGAAAATCAATCGAGGGCCTCTCCCAGGTGCCGGCCTGGGATGTGCTTACTGGTAGGCTGCATCTAAATTTGCACGTGGGCATGATATTTTGTCTGATTTGTTAAGAAGCATAATATTTCATCAGTTTGCAAATTTTGCTCTATATTTGCTTATTTTACGTGTATATTTTATAAATATGTTTTCATTTTATCTTTGTATTTGATTTACATATATGATATTTATGAATAACAAGTGCCACTGAATCAGTCTTGGCAAATCTGATGGAAGTTCACATGCAATGCAATTGATATAGGTAGGTCATGTCACATTGTTGAATCTCCACCTGTCTGGTCATAGCCGTTCCCTCACAGTATGAAGGTGGCTGTTAGGAGTTCACTTGTGTTGTCGTTATACTTATATGTAATATTAAATTTAGTTTAAATTTTACTAGTGGCTTTAATTAAAGACTGTAATTGTCGAAAACAGAAATATTTATCAAGAATTTTCATATGCAGGAATTAAAACACAATATTGCAAGTAAATTTATACAGTGCAATAGTGTTGCAGGTACTTGCATCTCTTTCGCAAATGTTTTACACCATCATTCGTATTCTGACTCTTGCTGTATAAGAATCCCTTAGCACTATACCACGCTGCCGTGGCATTCCCTTAAATGATGGCTCATTATTAAACACAGAATATACACACAAAATTAAGCATGTAATCCAATATAACACAATGAACAGAAATAAATAATGCTGCATTTATGCAAATGTAATGCGGCACTGAATCTAATGTGCACTCCAAATTTGAAACTTAAAATAATATGAGGAGTTGGTTGGCAAATGTAATGTGCATTAATAATAGAAAAAATTTATTTTGTAGAACATTGGAGTTGAGCATAATGTTTCAGAATATATCTAACTTTATTATGTAACAGTCAATGTTGAAGAAATTATCACCATCTATTAAAGTGAACATGAGATACATTTACGCAGTTACTACTGCTGGTATTACAGATACCTTTCTGAAGCTTTAGGGCCGTATTCATACATTTCACATAGGTCTGGACTATCTCCAGACTCATTTGGTCCGGAACAAAGGCCGACCAAGTTTTTGGTATTCATAGACAATAAAAAGTCTCGGACCAAGAAAGGCCGTAGATCAGCAAGGAGAAAATGTTACATGATGAAGAAAGGTAGTTCTGCGCATGCGCGACTGCCATAGAGTAGTAAACTAACCACTGTTACTCCCTAGTTTTTAACTTTCTACGGTTGTTTCACAGCTGTTTTTTCATCGGTTCAGTGCTCACTCCTTGCAAAAAAAAAAAAAAAATGGAGATAATCTAGAAGTGTGCATTAAAAGCGTCGGAGGAGGAAAATGCCTGTTTTCCTTAATACAAAAGATGACGGATATTATTGAAAACCAATCAGTTTCGACAAATGCAACCGCCAAAAAAAAAGAGGAGGTATGGAGGGAGATAATATATATGGTTCTCGTTCGAGTTTAGACGTGCAGATCCCTCGGCTACGCCCTGTCGTCGCGTCACAGTTGCAACTGCTACACTCCTCTCCTCCTAAAAAACATCCCTCGACTATGCTTTGAGGCTGAGGGTCCTCAATCCCTTGGCTATGCCTTGCGGCTTAGGGCTCTCGATGTTACAATGTTGAAACTCCGATTCTGTAAGTTTCTTAACATTTCATACCTCCTACCCGCATATGGAATAATGTCTCTTATACATTGTATTAAATAGAGCTATTTAGGGTTGTCTTAACATGGTTTACTTTAACGACGTAACTTAAGAATTTTTCCTTTTCGTTATGTCAAGTTTAATGTGGCATGGCAATTAGAACCAATCAGCGTGAAGCAGTAGCATGAAGTAATAGAAGAACAATCAATCAAGATTCATTCCCGTTACGTTAAGTGCATCCTAATTAAAGCTTTACTGTAGCAGAATTTCTTAACTTCGTGTTACATTCCGTCTTGTTATGCAAAGCACATAGTAATCCCGGTTTAACGAAGGTAAATCTAGCATTGGCATATGAGTCATTAGTTATAATGCGACTTAATAAGGTCAGTAGTGTTTTCTTGATACCCTTCTCTTGCATAATGTGGAAGTGCTATTCGCATCGTATCAGTTGAGATACTTAAGCCTCGGTTATCGTCGTCTGTCATATAGGTTAGGATGAATCCGTTTTATCAGCCTTTTAACCTTTGCTTTACTAAACCTGTGTTTGTTTTGAAATTTAGGTCACCATACTTTCCAATTATGTCTAATTTTAGTAGATAGTTTTACTCCACCGTCTCATTTTGCAAATTCTACGCAAGTAGCCACGCCCATTACTCCAAAGTCGTCCATTTTGTAAAGATGGTTTGCCTTTAATCTACCCCTCTGAGGTAGACCAAAATTTGATCCCGACCAAGGCGTTTGATCCCCAGACCAATGCAAATCCTGGTCTATGAATAAGAAAATCGATAGTCCACTGTAAATCCACCGGAAGTGGCAAGTTGGGCCAGACCAAAATCGACTATTAATACTGCCCTTAGTTAAGTAATGCCAATTTCTGTCGCTGCCTTTCGTTACCTTTTTTTTTTTTTGGGCGTAAAGAATCACTTTACAGTTGTCTCAAGATGTTCTTTTGTGTCTCCTCCATTTGCTTATTACTTACTAATTCCAATGTCTCTTGCAATAAATATAACGAAGTGAGAATGACAACAATACATTGTGATGTAAGACAGCTATGATAAATTTGAATACAGTTACTGGCGAATCATGGAACAATTTTGCTTTCAAATCTAATGCGTATCTCAATTTTGAATACTGCACTTGGACAAAAAAAGCTGTACGTCAGATTTGTGAGAATACAGCATAATAACTTTAAGCTTGTGGTGCAGTATTTTAGCAGATAAAGATTTGGTGGTTTGAACTTAAAACAGTCAATTACTGTGAAATCGGCCCATATTTTGCAAATATTTGGGCAATTAGCAAAGTAATTTTATAATTTTTAATATTTTTGCGACACTGTAGAGATTTAGCAGTTCCGATTGGTGTGCTACATTAGACAGGACTTTCAAGATTAATTTGTAGTTTCATGTACAGCTTCAAATTATATATATATATACATACATACATTGTTTACTATCTCTTTAACATTTATAAAAATGTAACCCATTAATTTACACAAATGAAAGCATTTCAAAATAATCAACTGTTAAGGATCTTAGAAATTTAATTCTGAAAATATTCCTGCAAGTTCACAGTTGTTCCCCAGTTGAAATTAAGGATACATAAAACATCCTTACATTTTTATTTTATATCATGTTGTCTTAATATGGGCATGTTTGTGATATTACAGAAGTTTTCAATGCATACTTATTAAACATATTGTTAGAACAAAAAATTCCTGTCCCTAGTCATATCAGATGGTGAATGAAAAAATGGTCGAAATGATGCTCAGTTAGGCCTGGGTCCTTAGACCTTAGAGTTATCCGACATTCATCTTCTCAGGATAAGGGGAAAAACCCTGAAGAAACCTTACCCAGATAACTTGCGCTAACTGAGATTCGACTTGGAACCTCTTGAATGCGAGGTAGGCTGAGCTAAAGTATTAATGACTTAGTTGTGGTTACTTGTGATTAAAAAGTGCACATTATAAAGGATATAATGGTGTGTGGATAAATTATCATAGGTCTGTATTTGTGATTTCCTAACTTCTTTATGTTTACTTCCAGATGCAAAAAATGGTTAATATACATCAGGGAAAAGATCTCATGAAAACAGATGACATATACAGTCAAACTTTGATGTATTGTTTTTGCTATGTTCATTATTCAGTTTTTGTGCTGTTCTGGCTGATTTACATTATAACTTAAGTAAATAAAACTCTCAATGTATCTTTTTTCTGCATTTGTAAAAAATTTCAGTTCCAAACCAGTTCTATCGTTGAACGATCATTTTTAAGCTGAGATAATTGGAGCAGTGATCATGATTTGTATATTTTTGCTAATACTTTTGGAGCAAGCTAGAATGAATAATTAAAACATAGCAACATTCATGCCCATTCAGTTAGTGGTGGGGGTAAATAGATGTCAGCAACACGGATGTGAAAAACAAAGAGGCATGCCTACTCCTCTTGGTCCTCTTTCTTCTGGTAGTGTTGTCACTCATTTGCAATTCAGTCAGCCGTTTTTGAGTTGCTTCATCTGCTATGGTTTTGAGCTATCTTATAACATTACAATCAATATTTTGTGACAATTCTTCTTTTATTTTTTAAAATATAAACTCATAAAGACATGTTTTGTAATCCATTCATTACATCTTTAGGGTTACTGCTGCTAGCTGAACACACAACCATCCATTCATGGTTAAAGTAAATGTCATTATGTCTACAACCTGAAAATCATAATTATTGCTATTATTTTTCGTGTCTTTGTGTTTATGGGGAATGTTTTATACTTCATTAAAATATTAAATTAAATACGAGGTACGTCCAGAAAGTAAGTTCCGTTTGGTAATAAAATTAAATTGTGTACAGATACAGAAAAATTATTTATTGCACAAAATTCTACAACTCTTAAACTACTTTTCCACATAACTGCCGAAATTTTGCAGGTATTTTGTCATAGCGTGGCACAAGTTTTTGTATATCTTCTTCACAGAAGTTTGCCGCCTATGTCTTCAACCAGTTAGAAACATTTTCTTTCAGCTCTTCGTCATTGTTGAAGTGTTGACCGCCAAGGAAAGACTTGAGATGTAAGAACAGATGAAAGTCGCTAGGAGCAAGGTCAGGGCTGTACAGAGGATGGTCAAACACGTCCCAGCCAAATCCCTGTAGGAGGTTTTGCGTCACATTTGCAGTGTGTGGCCGTGCGTTGTCGTGAAGAAAAACAGCACCTTTTGACAGCAATCCTCGGCGCTTATTCTGAATTGCGCTGCGCAATTTCCTAAGTGTCTCGCAATAAACATCTGCTTTGATTGTTTGACCACGCGGTAAGAAATCAATGAGTAAGATGCCTTTCCAGTCCCAGAACACTGTGCACATCATTTTTCGAGGTGTCAAGATTTGTTTCGGTTTAACCTTTGCTGGGGTTGAAGTGTGCCTCCATTCCATTGATTGCCGCTTACTTTCAGGGGTGTCGTAAGAAACCCAAGTTTCATCTCCTGTGATTATCTGTGTCAGAAATTCTTCGCCGCCTTCATCATAACGGGTCAAAAACTGAAGTGCACTACCCATCCGGTTTGTTTTGTGTTGCTCAGTAAGAATCTTTGGTACCCAACGAGAGCAAAGTTTACGAAATTTCAGTTTTTCGGTAACAATTTCATGAATTAGTGATCGTGAGATTTGGGGAAATTCCATAGCGAGAGCACTAATTGTAAACTTGCGGTTTTCCTGGATCTTGTCATCAATCACGTGAACCAGTTCTTCTGTAACCAAAGATGGACGCCCGCTTCGTTCTTCATCGTGCACTTCACTATGTTCTTCATTGAACTGTCGGACCCATCTTCTCACCATTGAATCACTCATCGCATTTTGTCCGTAAACTTTGCAAATTTGCCGATAAATTTCAATTGGTTTCACTTTCCTAGCATTCAGAAAATGAATCACAGATCTGATTTCACAAGTGGTGGGATTTTCAATCAACACCGACATTGTAAACAAGCACAACAAAGCGTACGTGGCTGACAGCGATCTCAAAATGGCGCACGTTTCTTCTCCTTGATACAGAGCATCTACCGCGCATGTGCGGAACTGCGATTGCAGCGCTGCAGCGGAGAGAAATTGAAACGGAACTTACTTTCTGGACGTACCTCGTATCTCTATAATGTGTAATTAATGGGAGGAGAATGCAATAATTATAATATATATTGTCATCTGTCTCGATCCTAGTAGCCTGCCATCAGGAGCACTACTGTCACCTCAACTTCAAACCGATGTGTATTCACCTGGTATTGAGCTTTGTAACTACATTACAGCAGACTGTGGTAAAACCTTTTCCTTTCAGTAGCCAATGCATGCTGTTAGATTCCCACTAAACGGCCTATGAAAACATGTATATTATAAATGGACTTTGAAACCAAGAGCTTCGTAGACGATTGCAGTGGCATTTACCAAAACATATGATTGTGGTGTAGTGGTTACCATGCTAGCCTCTAGTTCCCAAGGTCACGGGTTCAAACCTGGCAGAGGGCAATGGGTTTCCTTTGGAAGGGAAGTAAAGCCGGCGGTCCCGTGTTGCAGATTACTGGTCTTTCATGCCCAATATAGAATAGGAAGCTAAGGACCACAGCAGTTAAAGAGCGTCCAGAAATAAAACTCAGTTTAATTTTTTTTTAAACAATGGTGATGATTATGATACCTTATCCTGAGAAGATAAACGTCTGTAACTTTAAGCTCAATGGACCCTGGATCATTTGAGCAGCATTGCACCCATTTCATTCATTGTCCGATTACCAGGTTTTTTTACTTACCAGGTTAAAGGATGTTAAACTTAAAAAAATTGCTGGAATCCAATACTTTCTCTAGCTACATGGCAGGGAAGGTGATAAGCTTTTTTGTGAATAACTTTAAGAATATATGTGAAAGCAAACAATATTGAGAAGAAAAAGTTGTGTGATTGTAACACATGTTTTTTGTAAGTAATATTTACGTTTCCAAATCAGTAACAAACATGCGAACTACATAGTTCATGTTCTATATCTTGTATATCTTTATTTGTGTGTTTCAAATTAAAACTTCTTTCAAAAAAAAAAATTCCTGCCATTAATAGAAGAGTTATGTAAAATGAATACAAAACATTAAGCAACCCTGACAATATAGATTGTTGCCACCTTAAATGCTATAAGCATCTTATTCATTATTTTCTTCATTTCACTGATTTTTGTACTCCTCCTGGCCACACCTAGTTTTGCTGTTTTTTGGGCTTTGAACTAAGGACAACACTTAATTTTTCAACACTCCAGCTGTGGTTAAGGGGAAACTAAATGGGGAATATTGTCAAAAAATGACATTTATAGATCTTTGTGCAGTCTTATTAATTAGATATATGCAGTATAGCCATAAGTTCTGTTACAATCTTTTGATAGGTACTGTACCAGGTGTTGGGGTGATCATATAACGTGCCTGCAGCTAAACTCTAACTTATACTCTGTTGATTTCAACTGCAGTAAGTGAACACGCTTGTTAAAGGTTTAGTCATGGATTGGGGAGAGAATGAAAATTGTGTTGCAGTGATAGACCTCCATAAGGTCAGGAAATTCCACCTGAGATTTTTGAGACACTTAAGAAGCTAAATCAGCAGGATGTTTGTGTACCAATCATTGAGTGCTTTAATGAAAATGGTGCAATTGCTGGCCGATCAAGATTAGGACATCTATGCTCTGTGAGCGTGCCCAGGGCAGTGGTGGCTCATATTAGGAGAAATCCAGTGGGAAGCAAAAATTGATGACTCGTGAGATGAACATCTCCAGGAGACCAATGTCCAGATTGCTCAGACAAGACCGTGGCCTGGGTACTGCACATTTCTTTACTCCAAAACTTAAAGCAGCAGAGAGAGTCGAAATGCAAACACCTATTTGAGCATTACGCTAACAACAGGCAAAAAAAAAAAAATCGTTTTTATGGATGAAAAAATGTTCACAATTGAACAGAGCTATATGACGAGTGTATGCCAGGACGAAGAAGCTCATGAGCAGGTCCCAAAGTGATGGTTTGATGGGGAGTAAGCTAAGATGGTGTCACAAACCTGCATTTCTGCCAAAAGGGATTAAAGACAACAGCAGAGTATATTAAACAACCCTTTTTGAGGTTGTGGTGAAAAACTTGAACACCACTTTGTTCGAGAATGGGCACTGGATCTTCCAGCAAGATTCTGCACCATTTACTCAATCTTGGCTTGAGGAAAATGTTCCAGATTTTATTGCTATCCAAGACTGGCCCTCTAGTAACCCTGACCTCAACCCCTTGGATTACAAGCTGTGGTCAGTGCTTGTAAGAAAAGGCACCCCAATATTGAGTCTCTCAAGGGATCCCCGAGACCAGCAGTGGCAGATTTCCTCATGGAGACAGTGCGCTCTGCTATTGATGACTTAGGTTCTGTATCAGGGTAAAAGGGGATCATTTTGAATATCAGCTGGACGGAACCAAATCATGGCAATGTCAACAGCAATGGAGGGGAAGAAGAGGTAGCAGAAAATGTGGGAGAAGTGGAGCATGAAGGGGCAGTAGGGGAAGAGTCAAAAGCGATTGCACACCAAGACAGGCTGGAGGGAGGAAAGCTCCTGGGGGAGCAATGAAGCGTGTTTAAGAGTTTGTGAAAGGTGTCAGTAGGGCAAGATCAGGTCAGATTATAAGGGGAGAAATTTTGCAAGTGAGGGATTTAAAGGAAGCACAACACTTGGCAAAAAGAAAAGGCTTAAAAATAGTTTCTGTGGAAGGGTGCAGTGAGATACAAATAAGGGGAGAAAAGAGAGAGAAGGGGGGGGGGTGAGCCCAAGAGAAACAAGATATAGAAAGGAGATGTACAAATTTAAGTTTGTGGAAAGATTAAACTCAGGATAGGGACTGGAGCTAAAAGTAATGTTCTGGAATGTGGAAGGATTAAAAAGTAGGGTAAGCAGCAAGGAATACAAAGGTTGATAAGCTCAGTGGTTATTATAGGAATGGCAGAGGCATGGATGGAAGGGAAGGAGACGATAAAGCTAAAAGACTTTATGTGTATAAGAAAAAATGCAAGCAGATACATGATGAAGGTAGAGTCGTGAGAGGGATAAGTATATTTGTTAAAAAGGGCTAGTTGAAAGGCCAGGAAACCAGGCACAAAGTAGCCCTTAAAATGGAGGGAGCACTGGACCAGATTTGTACTAGAACATAAGCAGTTTTAAGACTGAAATAAGACATTCCTAGTATACAAAAACACAAGCTAGAAGAAGTTTTGAAAAAAGGATACACTTCACAGAAATCGATTAGGAAGCAATAGAGGAATATAAGATATTGACAAAACTGTACATCAATCAAAATTACTTCACATTCAGGAACAAACTATACTCCCAGGTGAATGGTTTAGCAATGGGCAACCCACTTTCCCCATTTCTGGCAAATACATATAACAGAAGTATTTCCTCACATCTATAAACTCTGGTACAGATATGTAGACAACATTTTTGCAATAATAGATAAGAAGTTCGTGAAGGATGCAACATCTCCACTGAACTTACAAGATACATCAGTAACATTTACAAAAGTAACAGAAGCCAATAACGTGCTCCCCTTTCTGGACATAAAAATCATGAGGTATCAGAATAAAATAAGTTTTGCATACATAGAAAAGACACACACAGATAACTACATTAAGAATAACAGGTACAACCCCAGGGAACACATAATAAAAAGCCTTACCCTCAGACTGGTAAACATACCAATGAACAAACACAAGTACAAAAAAGAATACAACAAGATTCTGGAAATTGTACATAAAAATGTGCAATTTTTTGTACTTAAAATTCACAAAGATATTCAAATAATATTATATAACCTTAGCGCCAGTTAACAAACATTCCTTAAAAACATACTCAGGACCAATACAAAGGACAAAATTCCAGTGGGAAAAACTTCTGGTATTTATGAAATTGGAGGTCAGGATTGGAAGAAAATGTACATAGAGGAATATAGACACAAGGTTTAAAGAACACATGAGAGTCATCCTCCGTGGTGTAGTGGTTACCATGCTAGCTCTAGTTCTCATGGTTGTGGGTTCAAACCCGCCAGAGGGCGATGGATTTTTTCGGGCGTAAACATTCTTAGCATTACTTCCTTCGGAAGGGAAGTAAAGCTGGTGGTCCCCTGTTGTAGATTTACGGCATGTAAAAGAACCTCAAGCCTGATAAAGAGGCCTCTGAGCAAAATTACCGGTCTTTCACGTCCAATACAGAATGGGACACTAAGGACCACAGTAGTGAAAGAGCATTTCATAAATAAATAAATAAAAAAAACCTCAAAGAACACATGAGAAATGTGAAATATAAACAAACAGAAAAATCATTGGTTGCAGAGCATTTTTGGTCCACAAATCATCAGGTAGAAGAAAAACCAAAGTTTTTAAAGGCTCTCAGAAAATCAGCAGAACTCTCCATTTAGAAAAAGTTATTCATTCATAAGAGGAAGCACAATATATTAAACTTTGATGTCCCACCAGAGAATGCCATCTACCAGTCACAAGAGAAGCACGGCAGTGAATCCAAGGTGATGGTGGAAACATGTCCCAGTAAGTTCTGGTGAAAAAATGAAGCTAAAATAATAAGAGTTGTAATTTATGCATTGAAATAAATGTATTTAAAAATTCTTTGTATGATGTTCAGTACAAATAAATATTCAATTCTGTTCTAAGTATGTGCATTTAGGACAGAATACATGTGGATGCCATAGCCAATCTAAAAGAACAGTATAGTGCATTGTTCCCAGTAAAAAAGTAACAGAACTTATGGCTAGACTAAGTACTTTATTATTGTAGACACAATACTACCTCTTTATACTCTGAATTCTGCAACACTTCATAGAAAAGAAATCATAACTCCTACATAGTTTGGAGTAGAGAGGTAAAGTTTAGCCCATCTTTTAGGGGACTTTTTCACTATAAATTGGTACTACTGTGTAATTGTTGTATTATAACTTGTCCCTTGAGATGGCTCTGGCACCATGTGGCCTGAGTGAAGTGGTGGGAGAGCTACGTTGCAGCCTTTTGCATGGAGGGGAATGGGAGGGCAAAATGCTACCTGGCGCACTCAGTTGACGGTTGATTCATTATTGTACATGACTAAATAAATTGTTTTTCTCACACTGTTAATAAAAGGAGAAATTATAAGTTAATATTTATAATGCGAAACTACTAATGCTGTTATCAAAAGCCATATTAATTACCTTTATTATAATTATATATTCAATTATAGCGTTGGGAGGTGAGAGCGCGTGAAGGTGACTGTCACTGAGCTGTTTCAAGGGACAAGTTATTATACAACGATTGTAAAGTATGGCAGCTTCCGTGTGCTCAGACCATTTGGATTTTTTATTTGCAAGTAGTTTTATTTTTGCTTTGAACAGCTTTTGCTCTGAATGGCATTTTCTGATATAAGTGATCCATTTTCTCAGAAACTGTTGAAGATAGCTAAACTAAACTTTAGGGTGAAAAGCAACACCTGTTGCAAATATAGTTTGATGGTTATTAAAAAAGAAAAAAAAATTGCTTATAAATTTTACTCAAAGTATAGTACAAATAAGAAAGTAATCGTATCTTGGTTAATAAACAAACTTATTGTTTAAAAGTGTATGAGTAAATTTAAAAGCTATTCATCTATTTCATGTGAAAATTTCAGTCTGATATCTTCAATAGCCTTTGAGATAATGTGTCATGAATTTAACAGATTTAACATAGGATAAGTCTTTTAATATTCCCTTAAGCACTTGTAAAACTACTCACATGCTCTCTTCAACAAGAGTTACAATTTGTTAGCTGCTGTTCCTCTTTATATAGATGTTTCTTCTTGCAGAAGCTTCCCAGCCAACTAGAAGGCTGGGACAATGCATCTATCTGCTTGTGGGGAGTTTCTGTACAATCCTTCATGTACCTTGTTTGCATGGGACTGTGTGCGTGTGAGATGATACTGTGAATGTGACATAAAGGATTGTTATTACTTGTTTACAGGACCATCTCCCAACACTGGAGCATATTCGTGTGGTGAGGAACATGCTGAAACATCTCCATTACTTCTCAAACAGTGCCACGGGAGATATGTCTGCAATGGATGAGCTAAAACAGTATGTGAAACTCGTTCAAAATAACTGAGAATGGAAACCAGAACAACAACAACAAACTTAGAATATATGTACGAGGGCGGATTGAAAAGTAACACACAATAATTTTTTTACAAAAATGTTTAATAGTTAAAACAACAACAAAATTCACAAATGAACTTACACCTTTTACCTACTTTTCGACATAGTCACCAAGTTTCTCAACACATTTCTCCCATTGTGATACCAGTTTCAAAATGCCCTGTATGTAGAAGTCCGTTTCCTTGGAGTATAGCCATTTGCGGACTGCTGATTTCACTTCCACATCTGTTGCAAAGCCTTGACCGGCCAGGAATTTCTTCATGAGACCAAACAGATGAAAGTCCGATGGTGTAAGGTCTGAGCTGTATGGTGGATGCTGGAGCACCTCCCAACCAAATTTGGTGATTTTCTGGCGAACATGAGCAGCAACATTTGGGCGAGTATTGTTATGAAGAATTTTGACATCGTCAGCATTCATGTTGTGGCGTTTGTCACGAAGGGCACGACGCAACTTCACCAAAGTTTTCATGTAGGCTGTGGCATTCACAGTGGTCCTGTGTTCAGCAAAGTCCACCATGCATATCCCAGAACACTGTCACAAGCACTTCCCTAGCAGATTGAGTCACTTTGAATTTTTTCTTCACTGGGGAACCAGCATGTTTCCACTCCATACTTGCCTGCGTGTAGTGGTATGCCCACGACTCATCACCAGTGACGATTCCTTTCAGAAAGTCATGCCCTTCTGCAGTGTACCATGTTAGATGATCCAAGCTCGTCATCATTCGCTGGCCCTTGTGGTTATCTGTCAGGTTCTTATGCACCCAGCAAGCACTAACTTTATGAAATTTCAACGTGTCATGAACAAAATCGTACACTGCACCATAGGAAATGTTGAACTGTTGCAATAAGGTTCGCAATTGCACATGCCAATCATTCAAAATTGCTGCCTCAATACCTCTGACATTCTGTGGAGTTGCAGCTATTACCGGCCTCCCAGAGCGTAGCGAATCACTAAGGTTCATATGGCCCTCTAGGAAGAATGCACACCACCTGGAAACATTGCTATATGATCATCCCCATACACGCCACGCATGTCCCTGTGAATATCACTCGATTTATGCCCTTTGGCCCACAAATATCAAACTACACCTCTCTGCTCTTCACACGTGGACAACAGTAATGTGCACTCCATTTTTGTTGCATAGTTCACCCTTCTCTCGCTAGAGCTGCACATGAAACAAAAAATACCCTCTGTAGTGAAAACTTCAAACTATATCTGTGTGAAATTGACATTCCAGTTGCAATATCAAGGCAGAAAAAAATAATTGTGCGTTACTTTTTGATTTGCTCTCATATTGTAATGTTACATTCAAATTAATGGGAAGCTTTCTGGGAATGGGAAAGAGGATAGTCAGATTTGAACTTTCTCATTCCCCAAGGATGGTATACTATGTCTTTTTCACTCTAAGCTTAAAGTAGAAGTAAACAAAACTTATAGCTGTCCATTGAGCATATGGCAGCATCACGTGGAGGAAATTGCTTCAGACAGAATGTGAATACGGTACATTGCACAGCTTGGGGATCATTACCTTTTAAACATTTAATATCTTTGTCTTACATCGTAAACTTGTAACACATAATACTAAGAGCAGACAAATAAAAGTGGCAGTTGAACAGTTCAGCATTTGTAATCAAAGGTACTGGATTAAACTGTTCCTAGTTTTAGGAATCATTTAATTTCTAATATCAGTATACCACTTTTGCTTTAACCTTTTATTAGTCAATGAGTTAAAAAAATGATGAGCACTGTAGGTTAGAAACATAATAGAAAACAAATGCTACTCAAGCAATCCGAGCAACAATTCTATGTCACCAACAAACAAGTTCAATGATTGTAAACAACAGCCAAACCTATTCACTGTCAATTAAAGGTGGGTATTTCTCACAGAATTTGTTAAAACATTTAACACAATTCTCCTCTTTCAATTTTCTGTGTTTATGTTTTTTGCAGTGGCAGAGGATTCTCAGCCATGACACTCTCAAAAGTAATATTTTCACAACACATGGCAAACAGTACACTTATCCGGAAACTCGAAATGAGCTGCAATGATTGCACATAGCCTATTAAACCCTCTGCTGTAACAGTTCATTTAGATATAGGTGAATCTGAACAAACACATTTTGTTTCCTAAATTGAATTGTTAGAATAATGGGATTTATAAATTTCTCTGCACAAGAATAACCATAAATGTTAACATCTGAACCAAACTGTTTTATGTAGAGGAAGAGATGACATGCTAAGCAGGAAATGCCATAGTTAGCCCACCAGTCAATGAGATGTTCCTTTCATGTAGTTTTGTTTACAACTCCATTGAATTTTAGATCCATGGTTTATGGTAATAGGTTATACAACAGAGGGGGACACCTCGCACACTACGACCTACATAGGTCTAAGGTGGTTAATACTCCCCAGGGGTAAGGGATGAAGTGAAGGAACCACAGGAGGCTACAGTATAGGTTATACAACAGAGGGGGACACCTCGCACACTACGACCTACATAGATCTAAGGTGGCTAATACTCCCCAGGGGTAAGGGATGAAGTGAAGGAACCACAGGAGGCTACAGTATAGGTTATACAACAGAGGGGGACACCTCGCACACTACGACCTACATAGGTCTAAGGTGGCTAATACTCCCCAGGGGTAAGGGATGAAGTGAAGGAACCACAGGAGGCTACAGTAAAGGTTATAAAACAGAGGGGGACACCTCGCACACTACGACCTACATAGGTCTAAGGTGGCTAATACTCCCCAGGGGTAAGGGATGAAGTGAAGGAACCACAGGAGGCTACAGTATAGGTTATAAAACAGAGGGGGACACCTCGCACACTACGACCTACATAGGTCTAAGGTGGCTAATACTCCCCAGGGGTAAGGGATGAAGTGAAGGAACCACAGGAGGCTACAGTATAGGTTATACAACAGAGGGGGACACCTCGCACACTACGACCTACATAGGTCTAAGGTGGCTAATACTCCCCAGGGGTAAGGGATGAAGTGAAGGAACCACAGGAGGCTACAGTATAGGTTATACAACAGAGGGGGACACTTCGCACACTACGACCTACATAGGTCTAAGGTGGCTAATACTCCCCAGGGGTAAGGGATGAAGTGAAGGAACCACAGGAGGCTACAGTATAGGTTATAAAACAGAGGGGGACACCTCGCACACTACGACCTACATAGGTCTAAGGTGGCTAATACTCCCCAGGGGTAAGGGATGAAGTGAAGGAACCACAGGAGGCTACAGTATAGGTTATACAACAGAGGGGGACACCTCGCACACTACGACCTACATAGGTCTAAGGTGGCTAATACTCCCCAGGGGTAAGGGATGAAGTGAAGGAACCACAGGAGGCTACAGTAAAGGTTATAAAACAGAGGGGGACACCTCGCACACTACGACCTACATAGGTCTAAGGTGGCTAATACTCCCCAGGGGTAAGGGATGAAGTGAAGGAACCACAGGAGGCTACAGTATAGGTTATAAAACAGAGGGGGACACCTCGCACACTACGACCTACATAGGTCTAAGGTGGCTAATACTCCCCAGGGGTAAGGGATGAAGTGAAGGAACCACAGGAGGCTACAGTATAGGTTATACAACAGAGGGGGACACCTCGCACACTACGACCTACATAGGTCTAAGGTGGCTAATACTCCCCAGGGGTAAGGGATGAAGTGAAGGAACCACAGGAGGCTACAGTAAAGGTTATAAAACAGAGGGGGACACCTCGCACACTACGACCTACATAGGTCTAAGGTGGCTAATACTCCCCAGGGGTAAGGGATGAAGTGAAGGAACCACAGGAGGCTACAGTATAGGTTATAAAACAGAGGGGGACACCTCGCACACTACGACCTACATAGGTCTAAGGTGGCTAATACTCCCCAGGGGTAAGGGATGAAGTGAAGGAACCACAGGAGGCTACAGTATAGGTTATACAACAGAGGGGGACACCTCGCACACTACGACCTACATAGGTCTAAGGTGGCTAATACTCCCCAGGGGTAAGGGATGAAGTGAAGGAACCACAGGAGGCTACAGTATAGGTTATACAACAGAGGGGGACACTTCGCACACTACGACCTACATAGGTCTAAGGTGGCTAATACTCCCCAGGGGTAAGGGATGAAGTGAAGGAACCACAGGAGGCTACAGTATAGGTTATAAAACAGAGGGGGACACCTCGCACACTACGACCTACATAGGTCTAAGGTGGCTAATACTCCCCAGGGGTAAGGGATGAAGTGAAGGAACCACAGGAGGCTACAGTATAGGTTATAAAACAGAGGGGGACACCTCGCACACTACGACCTACATAGATCTAAGGTGGCTAATACTCCCCAGGGGTAAGGGATGAAGTGAAGGAACCACAGGAGGCTACAGTATAGGTTATAAAACAGAGGGGGACACCTCGCACACTACGACCTACATAGGTCTAAGGTGGCTAATACTCCCCAGAGGTAAGGGATGAAGTGAAGGAACCACAGGAGGCTACAGTATAGGTTATAAAACAGAGGGGGACACCTCGCACACTACGACCTACATAGATCTAAGGTGGCTAATACTCCCCAGGGGTAAGGGATGAAGTGAAGGAACCACAGGAGGCTACAGTATAGGTTATAAAACAGAGGGGGACACCTCGCACACTACGACCTACATAGGTCTAAGGTGGCTAATACTCCCCAGGGGTAAGGGATGAAGTGAAGCAACCACAGGAGGCTACAGTATAGGTTATAAAACAGAGGGGGACACCTCGCACACTACGACCTACATAGATCTAAGGTGGCTAATACTCCCCAGGGGTAAGGGATGAAGTGAAGCAACCACAGGAGGCTACAGTATAGGTTATAAAACAGAGGGGGACACCTCGCACACTACGACCTACATAGATCTAAGGTGGCTAATACTCCCCAGGGGTAAGGGATGAAGTGAAGCAACCACAGGAGGCTACAGTATAGGTTATAAAACAGAGGGGGACACCTCGCACACTACGACCTACATAGATCTAAGGTGGCTAATACTCCCCAGGGGTAAGGGATGAAGTGAAGGAACCACAGGAGGCTACAGTATAGGTTATAAAACAGAGGGGGACACCTCGCACACTACGACCTACATAGGTCTAAGGTGGCTAATACTCCCCAGAGGTAAGGGATGAAGTGAAGGAACCACAGGAGGCTACAGTATAGGTTATAAAACAGAGGGGGACACCTCGCACACTACGACCTACATAGATCTAAGGTGGCTAATACTCCCCAGGGGTAAGGGATGAAGTGAAGGAACCACAGGAGGCTACAGTATAGGTTATAAAACAGAGGGGGACACCTCGCACACTACGACCTACATAGGTCTAAGGTGGCTAATACTCCCCAGGGGTAAGGGATGAAGTGAAGCAACCACAGGAGGCTACAGTATAGGTTATAAAACAGAGGGGGACACCTCGCACACTACGACCTACATAGATCTAAGGTGGCTAATACTCCCCAGGGGTAAGGGATGAAGTGAAGCAACCACAGGAGGCTACAGTATAGGTTATAAAACAGAGGGGGACACCTCGCACACTACGACCTACATAGATCTAAGGTGGCTAATACTCCCCAGGGGTAAGGGATGAAGTGAAGCAACCACAGGAGGCTACAGTATAGGTTATAAAACAGAGGGGGACACCTCGCACACTACGACCTACATAGATCTAAGGTGGCTAATACTCCCCAGGGGTAAGGGATGAAGTGAAGCAACCACAGGAGGCTACAGTATAGGTTATACAGCAGAGGGGGACACCTCACACACTGTGACCTACATAGATCTAAGGTGGCTAATACTCCCCAGGGGTAAGGGATGAAGTGAAGGAACCACAGGAGGCTACAGTATAGGTTATAAAACAGAGGGGGACACCTCGCACACTGTGACCTACATAGATCTAAGGTGGCTAATACTCCCCAGGGGTAAGGGATGAAGTGAAGGAACCACAGGAGGCTACAGTATAGGTTATACAACAGAGGGGGACACCTCACACACTGTGACCTACATAGATCTAAGGTGGCTAATACTCCCCAGGTGTAAGGGATGAAGTGAAGGAACCACAGGAGGCTACAGTATAGGTTATAAAACAGAGGGGGACACCTCGCACACTACGACCTACATAGATCTAAGGTGGCTAATACTCCCCAGGTGTAAGGGATGAAGTGAAGCAACCACAGGAGGCTACAGTATAGGTTATACAACAAAGGGGGACACCTCACACACTGTGACCTACATAGATCTAAGGTGGCTAATACTCCCCAGGTGTAAGGGATGAAGTGAAGCAACCACAGGAGGCTACAGTATAGGTTATAAAACAGAGGGGGACACCTCGCACACTGTGACCTACATAGATCTAAGGTGGCTAATACTCCCCAGGGGTAAGGGATGAAGTGAAGCAACCACAGGAGGCTACAGTATAGGTTATACAACAAAGGGGGACACCTCGCACACTACGACCTACATAGATCTAAGGTGGCTAATACTCCCCAGGTGTAAGGGATGAAGTGAAGCAACCACAGGAGGCTACAGTATAGGTTATACAACAAAGGGGGACACCTCACACACTACGACCTACATAGATCTAAGGTGGCTAATACTCCCCAGGTGTAAGGGATGAAGTGAAGCAACCACAGGAGGCTACAGTATAGGTTATACAACAGAGGGGGACACCTCACACACTGTGACCTACATAGATCTAAGGTGGCTAATACTCCCCAGGTGTAAGGGATGAAGTGAAGCAACCACAGGAGGCTACAGTATAGGTTATACAACAAAGGGGGACACCTCACACACTGTGACCTACATAGATCTAAGGTGGCTAATACTCCCCAGGTGTAAGGGATGAAGTGAAGCAACCACAGGAGGCTACAGTATAGGTTATACAGCAGAGGGGGACACCTCACACACTGTGACCTACATAGATCTAAGGTTGCTAATACTCCCCAGGTGTAAGGGATGAAGTGAAGCAACCACAGGAGGCTACAGTATAGGTTATAAAACAGAGGGGGACACCTCGCACACTACGACTACGACCTACATAGATCTAAGGTGGCTAATACTCCCCAGGTGTAAGGGATGAAGTGAAGCAACCACAGGAGGCTACAGTATAGGTTATACAACAAAGGGGGACACCTCACACACTGTGACCTACATAGATCTAAGGTGGCTAATACTCCCCAGGTGTAAGGGATGAAGTGAAGCAACCACAGGAGGCTACAGTATAGGTTATACAGCAGAGGGGGACACCTCACACACTGTGACCTACATAGATCTAAGGTGGCTAATACTCCCCAGGGGTAAGGGATGAAGTGAAGGAACCACAGGAGGCCTCAGACAGACCACCGAGATGTGCTGAAGTCCCTAACATTCCTGGCTCTAAGAGCTGTCCCACTGCTGGAGCTGCCTAGAGAGGCTGATGAGTGACCCATCAACCAAACAGCCCTCTAGTATCCATGGAGAGTACTCTTTTTATTGAGCAAACATCCATACCATCTGTCCAGCACTGCCATACACCATGAAACCTAGAAGCACACCTGAAACATGAGAAGGAAATGGAATGAAAGAGAAATGATGGAAAGAAAACCATGGTAGTTGAGAAACCACCCCTGCTATCCATAGAGCTATCTCTCTCTCGGTCTGTATTGTACAAACTAGACTCTCCACTATAGACATTACTCAAGGTGGCAGTGACATGAAACAGCTTCTAGAACTCTCTAGCAGCAAGCTGAGAAAATGAAACTGGAAGAACTTCCAGCAAATGTGAATCTGACTCCAACTCTCGGATCCATTGAGTATTGGTTCTTTAATGAAAGTGTTATCTGTAGTTTATATATATGTAATTCAAAACTGGCTACTGCCTCAAATGCAAAAGCAAAACCTACAAAGAACAGCAAATCCGATAGAAATTAACAAAGAACGACAAACAACTTTAATGCACACTATTATCAAGGAATGAAGCTTGATACAACTAGAGGAATCAGAAATAGTAATTTAGAAAATGTTTGCTCTTGATGTTGGCTAATCTGCATTATGTTGGCTGGATTGGAAGCAGGTGGAAAAATATCATTGGTCAGTTAAAAACAAATAACATCCCAATGCGTAAAATGGACTTTTCACTTTGTTATCGATCTGGTCATCAATATACATTCCTGTTCTGCTACCAGGCTGTTGTAAACCAAAATGTGATATGATGTTATGATTCCTGTTGAGCCAAGTTGCCCCCCCCCCTGTTAAAGAAAGAATTATGCCTGCCGAGTAATCCTGATTTCTGCAATGAAGCAACCATTATACCTGGTGTTTCCTTATGCCTGCCTAGAAGGAAATACTACCAGAATGTTACAGCTTACTGCATTATTGGTTGGAGATCCGCAGAGAGATAGTCAACAGATGGCAGCGTAGAAGGCACTGGTGTGGCGCCGTTTGAGTTCCTGACATCAGTTCATGTGGGGGAAGGCTGGAGCGACCCCAGGCATCAAGAGGACGAGCTAAAGGAGGAACTAGTCTGAACTCGCCGGCAGTCGGGAAGCAACACATCAACACTGGGCCTAGGGAAGGGCTATCAGGCACACAGCATTTTTGACCTTTGTCTATTTTCTACTTAAAGTACTTTTCTGTAAGCAATGTGCAAAATTTAACATTTAGGGCATGTGCTCAGTTAATTTAGTTTCTTGGACGAGAGTGAGAATAATTTATTCTAAAATATTATTGAAAAATGTTGCATTGTAAAGCAATATTGCAAGAGAAACTAAAGCTTGAAGGGCAAAACTGTTAATGCCAGTTTAATATGGAAACTTGTTAAATGATTGGGTTTGGAAAAGAATATATTATTATATTGTGCCTTGATTTTAAAATCCTTTCCTACTCGATCATACTATTTAAATGATCATAACCTTTGGGGCATTTCATGTTTTGAGGTGTTTGTAAAATAGGCCCAGCACTTTAACATTATGTTGATTCCTTCATTTACAATGTTATGTAAGGTTTAAATACGTTAATGCAACCTTACATTACTCTTGTTCTGGTTTTCATTCTTGGGTTATTGTGATCAGTCTTTAGTCTCAGGAATAAGCATTCGTAAAATTTGTTACTGACATTTTGAAATTTAATTAAAAACTCATAAACTTTTAGGAATGTCTTCATATAAGTTACATTTAATTCCATACTGATCTATCTCTACACGCAACGAAACCAAAATGTTTGGATTTGGATGAAATATTGTATTTTTTTTTTCTGCCACTTACGTACACAATGTAAGGGAAAGTATTTTATTCCACCCAAAAATTGTATGTTCAAAATTTAAATGGAAAGACATATTTTGAAGCCCTCTAGATCCAAAATGCCATTTTCAGTAAAAGGTCTGTAAGTATATGTCTCTCTGAATAGCATAATTAAAAAACAAAAGCTCACATGAAAACCAAACTTGTTATTTAAGTTCCATATCTTCCAAAGATGTAATATGGAGAATCTCCCCACCACAAACTATGCTTCACATGGAAATATGTTTTGAAATGCATAATTTCAAAAATTAACTGAAAGGGAAATAGCTGAAAAATTGTATTATGATTCATATGCTAATTCTTTTACTTTGGAGTATTTATATTAAATGCATGAATGTTCAACACCTAATTTGAATTTAAAATTAATTAATATGTTTTGTACAGTTGAAGTCAGCGTTTATCTTAAATATTGTTAATAATATAAATGGAACATTTGTTAAAAAGAAAAGAATGAAATGATGCTCAAATGTTTGGATTATAAGAGCATAATGCTCATGACAGGAAAAATGCATTGCCATGGTGAATAAATATTGAAGAGGGAGAAGAGGTAGACAAAATGGCCTGTTTTAGGCTCGTCTTTTACAATTGACATTGTCATACATGGAGGTATTAAGTAAATGTATGTTAATAATAAAACTAACAGTAAAAGTTATACATTTGGATCCGCCTCCTTGAGACCACACTTCATCAGCACACCATCATAATACTAATACCCCAGTTTAAAAATTTTGATTTTCTTGAAAATTACTTAACAATTTTGTTCAAAATACCATACGTTTAACAAATTGTGACTTTGTTCAGTTTTCACTGTCACTTCACTTTGTGATGTAGAAGCGTAGTGAAATATGTACAACATAGCTACTTCTTCTGGATAGTTCACTTGCTGTGGGGTCAAACAGAACATTTCCCCAATACCTTGCAGTAGCAGCACTCACTGCATGTCACAGCAGTCTTCACAGAACTCGCTCGGAGAACAGCACTTGTCTCACCAGAAATGCATTTGCAAACCCACTGACTCACTGAATTGCTAGAGCACTTCTGTATATAGCTTTTGGAAATTTCCACAGAGTTCCAGGGGGAAACACCCAGAAGAACTGACGATAGTGCTTCCGGTGTTTATGCTGGCAAGAGTGCTGCTATTAATTTTGTTTATCTCCGACTGACTGGCGTTGACTTCCCAATAAACTTGGACTATAGCCACTGCATCACAATGTTTACATGGCAAATAAAATGTATATCTTGAATTTTCTGGGAATAGCCTGTGAAGTCCTCTTCATGCAGAAGGAATTTTGTATAATCTTGTATAACTGGTAAACGTTAAGGGATAGACGAAAATGTACCACACAAAAAATGTAGATCTATTTAAAACACATAATTTATTTCACATAACGTTTTTGTGTAATGAGCCATTTCTGAGATATCTGTTATCATAGGTTTGAATTTTTCTATATATTTGGGCATTTTTTTGAAGTGCTATTGCTATTCGGTTGTTTCTTGCAAAATCATGGAAGGAGTACAGAATTTCAAGGCCAGCATATACCCACCACCCGGTTTTAAACGCCTGACCATTGATTCAGTCTCCTGTATCCACAACAAAATGTGTAATGCAGCTATTTCCGTAAACGTTTATTTCACTTAACATGAAGTAGGTAGAAAAATAAAATTTTGCAAGGATACTTTGTAGAAGCTATACAAAAATAAATGTTAGTGGGTAGAGAAAGTCATGTGAATGTCAAATATGAGCATTTCAATGTAAGTAAACTATTCCAAGGTTGACAATTTTCAGAAATTAGTAACAAATCTATTAACAACGACAGTTATCATAATTATATTAAAGCCTCCCATTCAGTGTGCTTCCTGCTTATTGTGAACCAGTCCTCCCCCTATGATGTTTTCAAAACTTACAATCAAACCGTTTTTTCTGGGGTCTGAATAAATATTAACACATAAGCTGCATTGTTGTTTCTAACGCTCCCCATATGGTCTATGAACTTTGGGGGATACCTCATTCCAGCAAGCGATGACTGCACCCATTTCTGAGATGGAGGCACCCAGCAGGTGTAATCTGTTGCCTCTGATGAGGATTGCAGTGGAATGAGGACCTACAGCTTTTGCTATGGAAAAAATAAATAAATTGAGTTTTATTTATGGATGCTCTTTAAATGCTATGATCCTTAGCGTCCTATTCTATATTGGGCATGGAGGACCGGAAATTTGCTCAGAGGCCTCTTTATCAGGATTGAGGATCCTTTATGTGCCATAAATCTGCAACACGGTACCACTGGCTTTACTTCCCATACTAAGGATTTTTATGCCCTCCTTCAGGTCTCTGAACCATGTTGGGCCTTGGGGATACTTCAAATGCGCAAGTCAGAGGTGAAGCCGTGGATAGGGCCGACCTAAAATCACCACCCCAGAGTCGGGAATCGAACCTGGACCCTCAGTACAAGAGCTTAAAACAAATCACTGTGCTACGCTGGTGTCCATTAACAATAAGTAAACGTTTTATTAGATTCCAAACTTATATCCATTCCTGAAACTGTACTGTTTCTTGTGGTATCTGAGTTAGATAACAAAACTTGTAAGAACCACATTTTCAAAAAAAGCTGGCATAAGTGAGATATTGCAGTTTTTTGATCATGTGCTCCATTAAAATCTCCATCACCCTTTGGGGAAAGTAATTGAGATGCTATATTCTTTAAGTGGGCCTTAAGCATATTGTATACAAAATTGCAGAATAATTTGGACATTGAGTGAAAACTTTACACAAATATACATACAAAAAAAAAAAAAAAATGTTAAAATCTGGTATGTTGCATTTACGTAACTTTCTCTACTCGCTCTTCTACAAACTATTCTTACAGAAGCTTACTCTTCTATCTATTTGTTAATAGAGATAAACTTTCATTACACATTTCATTGTAGCTATAAGAAGAATACAGTAGGATAAAGTGATAGTTAGATTTGTGTATGCGATGGCTTTGGAATTCCATGCTCTTTGCATGATCACAACATCTACTTGAAAAAAGTACAAGTATCTGAATATTTAAGCCAATAACAACGAATATCTCGGAAATGGTTAATGCCACAAAATATTTTGATATAAATTGTACACTTTAACAAGATCTACATTTTTTGTATAGTAAGATTTTATCTATCTCTTACAGTTCACCAATTATATAAAATTCCTTCTGAATGAAGAGGACTTCATAGGTTATTCCCACAAAATTCGAGATATACATTTCATTTGTCATATAAATATCTGCAATATATGGTATTTTAATCAAAATCGTTAGAGCCATTTGAGAAAAAATAACAAACAGTTTTCTCTGTAAAGGATGGTTTGGGTTGGGGGAGTTTTTTTTAAAATGTTCATGTTGCATCTTTAGAAGATACTGAACTTAAATACCAAGTTTGGTAATTTTCCGCACACACACACACACACACGCATGCACGCACACTTATAAAAATTCTTTTTTTGTGTTTAGGAAGTCTTAAAATATATGTTTATGGTGAAATCTGGGTATCAAATTTTTGGGTGGAATACAATACTTCCCCTACTTACTATATGTAGTAGAGAAAGTAAAAAGTAGACAGAAGAATAAGATTTTGTAATAATAGTTTGCAGAAGAGTTGGTAGAGATAGTCATGTGAATGCTATGTATTTGATTTTTTAAATTTAATTTGATAACCGTAACATACACGTTGAACATTTTTTGTAGTATTGCTATTAAATAGACAATTGCAATAAGATTCACATAATATATACAAACACCCTTATTTAGGGAATGAATATTTTACTTGCAGAAATTTGTTGTTATAGAGGGTTGGCTTTGTTTGTTTTTCCAGTGTGATTTTGCCATCAAGCCAGTGCAGGATCTATGCATTCCTGCGTTATACAATCCACCACTGGCCACTTGACAGCTCATTTAGAGTTATTCTAGAAGCCTGGCTGAGTTATATACAACCCTGGCGCTATACTGATTGGCGTGTGAGGAACCAGCGCTCCAGTACTGGCATCAGAGAACCAGAAAACAGAACTGTGGATCGACGCTGGGTAAACTTCATTGCAGGAAACCTGCTGGCCTATACTGTCATATTTCGTCAGCTGCTGCCAAGATTTTCACGACTTGACCTCGTCATTCCAAAGAATTCTTACATGCTGTTCCGTGTAACCAAGGTAACTGCATGCTACATAGGGGGATCATAACACAGTGTTAAACATTACAATATGCTAGTCACTGACAGGTATCTTGTCAAATTTGCAGTTATAACAAGTCAATTTATTGACCAAAGTTCAGACGTGCATATATTCTGTATAAATTAGCAGCTATTGCTTTTTTATTACTCTGGCTTCACTTTCTTTAGGGAACTTATCCGTCATCAGCCTAGGTTCACTGCCGTACATCCTCCTGTGAATTGTAGATGACATTTTCTGGCTGGACATACTGTACAATAAGATCTTTTTCATATGGAACATCAAAGTTTAATAAATTGTGTTTAATTTTATGTATGGATAATTTTACCCAATTGCAGAGTTTCGCTGGTTTTCTAAGGGCCTTTAAAAGCTTAGGTTTTTCATTCAGCTGTGAACAGTTGTAGAAAATTTTTGATCAACAGATTTGCACACTACTGACCTCTAGTAAATGACCACAAACATTTAGTAATGGATTATGTGGATTATAAGTCAACTCCTGTATGTAAATTATTTTTTATTTGCATTGTATGCCTGTGGGATATAAGTTTCCAATTTTTTGGTGACAGTTTTTGTCTATATACTCTGTCCAGCGGGAGAATGAAGTAGATATAAACACATCACCATGTGCGATTGCAATGACAGAACAACCATGTGGACAAAACACTGAATTTTGCTACATGACGTAGAATATGCATTTTTCATCACAAGACACACTTATTCGATTGTATGTCTAGATAGATGTAGCACACAGATATGGAAGTTCATTGCTACTTACGTGATCACATTCCATTAATCAGTTCGATACCCTCCAGATTGGATGTCTCTCTGTTGCTCGATTCATCACCCACACTTATCATGCCATTTTCCATCATGACATCAATAATATCTTTCTAGTTCCAAATTCTTTGTTCTTTCCTAATCACATGTTGATTAGAACACTGCACTTTTCAGTGTTACAGTGCGGAATGCTGCATCAACCAGCGCACTCATCTTGGAGTTTGAAGGTTGTGTTATTTGTGATGACCCTTTAAATCTGAAAGGTCAGGATTGGAGCTAACAGCCAACAGCACTTTGTTTAAGCTGGGGGGTTCGTTATTAGCAAAGAACTGGTGAACCTTGCGGCAGATTACTGACCTCACAAAATCATTGTGTACAGCCTTGAGCATGGTGTCTTCTTACCGGGCCTTCTAACCTTCCTGGGGTGGGCTTCTCTTTACTCACTCTGTAATGCTTGTAGCTGAAACACTGGTAAACCCTGATGTTAATTTCACACTTCATAGCAAATTCTGGATACTTTTCTGAAAACTTAAGTACATTCAGTATTATTCTCTTTTCACCACTTCTTAGCGGTTTTCTATACTTATGCTTCGTGACATTAACTTGTTTGATGTATTAACTTTCAAACTATTAATAAAATTCATGTGGCAACACACACTAACTTCACTCTTACAAGATAATTACCTTGAACGTGTTTTGAAGACACCTTGTCTTCATCAAGAGCCAGTGGCTCTTAGGTGATGATAAAAGGTGTCTTCGAAACACATTCAAGGTAATTATTTTGTAAGAGTGAAGTTAGTGTGTGTTGCCACATGAATTTTTTTAATATTTTAATTACTTCACTGTGTTTCTCATTAAGTGTTATGTTAAAACTTTCAAACTGTTTGTTTTCATACCATTCCCTTTTAGCAATCCAGTTGCTACCATATGAATTATTTTTGTTATAAATTCAATAAACTGCATGTTTTTATAATTTAACTATGATTGGTGCTCAGTATTTTGTACTTTAGCAAAAACAAAGTGAGCTTTCAGAGCCCAGTTGTATTTTCCAAGGAAGTATATAGAGAACGAAAGCATCACACAACATGAAGATGACGCACTGCAGTCATCTTTTGTTTACGTCTACTTTGTTCTCCTGCTGGACAAAGTTTAGTTGATATTTTAAAGTGTGAAATATGAATTAGAAATGTGTATATAGCTTAGGAAGTGGCGTTCTTTGCTTTAATACGTGTTTATTTTGGTGCCAGGGAGAATTTCAGCATGAAGCAGTACTGCCAGGTCTTCTTATAAAATGGAATTTCTATTTATTTTACATGGAATGTTTGTACATTTACTGTACTGAATATTTTATGTATTTTAAATTTCATGTGTTGCTAAATTATTACGCTTTGCTGCATGAGGGAAAGTTTTATGGGTTTTAATTTCAGAAAGTTGGCAAGTATGTGTTTTGTTGGAGAAGAAATAAATATTTATTGCTTCATTAATCATATTTGGAAGTCCATAGAACCCTTAATTATTTAATTAAAACAGTAGGAAGGAAATGAAAAAGTTTTGTTGGAATGAAACACTAACTAAATATAAATGCTGAACTAAAGGTGTTATTGTAATGAAAAGAAGCTAGAAACAGTGATGTGTATTGAATTTATTTAAAGGTGAGTCGAAATTGTAACACTAACATCACTTAAGTTTACTCACTTAACATGTTTCGGGAAACCGTTGTTCCCATTTAAAAAAAACATGTTTCGGGAAACCGTTGTTCCCATCCTCAGAAGGTTATTAACTCGACTGAAAGTGGCTACACAAAAACAACCGATGAAATAGTCGCAGACATTGAGATTGCTACTTACAACCTAAATGAAAATAGTAAAACCACTATAAAAAAAGAATGTGAAATAGTTCTCCAAGAAATACAAGCAG
Organism: Deroplatys truncata; assembly: GCA_030765065.1. NCBI lineage: Eukaryota > Metazoa > Arthropoda > Insecta > Mantodea > Mantidae > Deroplatys > Deroplatys truncata. The sequence continues at coordinate 15,439,458 of CM060983.1, forward strand.
ATAAACATAACAATTTCCCAACCAAACATGTGATCAAAACATTAAAATCAAAACCAGTAGTATACACAAAAGCTGACAAGGGAAATAAACTAGTTGTACTTCAAAAAGATGATTATATTACCAGAGTAGAAAATATGCTGCAACAAGAAAATTACATACAAATTCAAGAAGACCCATTAAAATCACATTTAAAAGCCTTCAATCAAACCATCCAGGAAAGCAAAACTATAACAGACACTGATAAATCTAGATTAAAACCAGACCACCCCATTTTACCAAGAATGTATGCTCTACCTAAAATACACAAACCGGGTAATAAGATGAGACCAATCGTCAGCAATATTGATTCTCCTACCTACAAACTGGCAAAATGGTTAGTACATAGATTCTCTTCACTACCAAAATTCAACAGCAAAAACATAATGAATTCAGAAGATTTAATACAGAAGATAAAATCCCTGGAACTCGAACCAGAAGACAGATTAGTTTCCTTTGATGTCACTGCACTATTTCCAAGTGTCCCTACAGATCAACTCCTGCGTCAATTAAAGAAATGGCGACAGCAGACTAACGTACTTGAAGAAGAAATAGAAGACCTCATACATCTTACCAATTTATGCATTGGACAAAATTGTTTTAGTTTCAATAAGAAGTTCTATCAACAACCAACTGGTCTAACCATGGGCAATCCACTTTCACCCTTCTTGGCAGATTTATTTATGAGCTACTTAGAAATACACATAACAACTTCCTTTCCATACATGTTTAAAGTTTGGCACAGATATGTTGACGACATCTTCGCTGTTGTCCCTAATAGGTTCATACAAGACTCCTTAGCCTTACTAAACCTACAGAACCAATCAATAAAATTCACCATAGAAATAGAAAAAGAAGGCATGCTACCATTTTTAGACCTAAAAATCATCAGAGAACAAAAGAACCTAACCTTTGGCATATACAGGAAGCCAACACACTCTACTAATTACATAAAAAATAAGAGTTTCAATCCAACCACACACAAACATGCAGTACTAAACAGCCTAACACATAGACTGGTATATACCCCCTTAAATAAAAAAGAATACCAGTTAGAATACCAGCATATAGTAGACACAGCAATACATAATGGGTACAACAAAGCAACTATTGACAAAAAAATTGCAAAATTCAAACGACAGATGCACATCAGAAACACAACTAATCTCATCCAGCAAGATAAAGAACTAAAGTTCAAGAAATTCACATACCACCCAGGAACATTTCACAAATTTAAGAAGATTTTCATGAAACATAACATCAGCCTAGCTCCACAGAACAAATTTAACATAGAGAAATTACTTTGTAACAAGTTAAAAGACCCCATTCCACAAGACAAAAAAGCTGGAATCTATAAAATCAATTGTTCAGATTGCAATAAAGTATACATTGGTAAGACAAAAAGAAACTTAGAAACTAGGCTAAAGGAGCACATGAGATGTATTAAATACAAACAAATGGACAAATCTGCAGTTTCACACCATTTTTGGATCACTAATCACAACATCAAACCCAATATTACATTAGTCAAACCAGCCAAATTTGCAGCCGAATTAGATGCATGGGAGAAGATCACCATTCTAAAACACAACACACATCTAATGAATTTTGATTTGCCGCCACCAAATCCTCTCTGGAAGTACATTTCTCCACCACAAGATGCCACCACAGGATCCAGTCCAAAAAACGGAAACACCAACAACACGGGCCAGTCGAGTTAATAACCTTCTGAGGATGGGAACAACGGTTTCCCGAAACATGTTAAGTGAGTAAACTTAAGTGATGTTAGTGTTACAATTTCGACTCACCTTTAAATAAAGGTGTTATGTTTTAATATTAGCCAGCTTAGGATAGGATAGGACTAGTAGTGGGGGGATTTAGCAGATCTTTAGTACTTAAGTCCCTGACAAGGTCCCCCCATGAGGGAGGCCAGTCCAGGAGGCACAACAGGCAGAGCACAGGGTCCCTACTGTTTACAGATTTAAACTCCCCAGATGACAGCTGTGGGGTCTGGAGACCGCCCCCATTTTGGGGAATTAAGGTTTACTCAGAGCATCCTTTTCCCCTGCCATGCACATGCCAAGACCTCCTGCTGACACTTGCAACCCTGAAAGAGACCAAGCAGATGAAAGGTGAAGTGAAATGAGAATGGAGGTGAAATGGAGGGACAGGAAATTTGGAGGAGATCCTTTGCAGATTTGCCTAGCGACCTGGGGAAACCCCCAAAAAAACCCATGGGTCAGGAAGTTCGGCTGTGTGAATCGAATCCACGAGCTCCTGAATGTAGCCACTGTTAGCACCTTGGTTTAGCCAGCTTATCCAATATTGCATGGGTAGCTTTTTAAATCTGAATGGCAATTTAGTCAGTTTAATTTACTCCCCCATTCTTTTTGAAATTATTGTACAGTGATCTAGAACATTTTTATGGTGAATGCATAACTATGCCCATAATAATTTTAATTTCATAGAGCACCAGCTATTCTAATAATGGATGAAAAATCCCCTGATATTCATGTAAAAGGATGTGAAACATTGGCAGAATGCCTCACTACCTTAACCTCCCTCTGACAGTCTTCTAAGTTCTGGAAATGCTGCATAGCCTACAAGTACCCTTTGGTGGTGAACAATCATCAGTCGGAATGATTGAGTAATGTTTTACATAATTACAATAAGTGAAATTTTAAATCTTTGTACCTTCTTTTTGGTCCTGCAGTCATTTAAAAGCTACATATTTTTCACCTAATACAGTAACCCTTAACATACACAGTGAAATAGATGTGAAGCTGGTGAATATGTAGATGCTGCACTCCCAAGCCACCAAGTTAACCAATTTGCAACCCTGGAGAAAATAATCTTCTCAGTTGTTTGTTATTACATTCAGTAGAAGTATTAGAAAACAGCAATGTATTGATAATTTATAAAGATGAGTTGGAATTTTGAAACATTAAACATCACTAATTAAAAAGTATCTGAACATGTTTCGAGGATGACTTGTCCCCATCATTCAACTGGTTCCTGGTGCTAATGGCATTCTTAAATGTAGGGATATCTGTATTGGTGGCATCTGTTGATGGAATGATGAACTTCTAAAGGTTGTTTGGAGGCAGCAAATCAAAATTCATGAGGTGATGTGTATGTTTTCCCACATAAGTTTACTAAAAGCAGCTGAACTAAACGCAAGTTTATGTTACACAAACTAAATGCAAGTGATGCAGCAGCTATGCCCCAAGGCTATTGGTGTAAACAACAATTACTGCTGTTCGCCAGGGTAAACACTAGATGCGCTACCGGCAGATAACTAAGTCTTGGAAACTTCTTCTCCCCCCCTCCTCCAGAAACTGTATCGAAATAGTTCTAGAACGTTTGAGAACCTTATGGTAAGATTCCACTGACTATATAGGCAAGCATTCTCGCCGGTCAGTTGAGTTACATCCGTCAGACAACGAGCGAGTTGTGACATGCGGCGACTGCTACTGCACAGTGACGGTTGTGGAGGTCTTGTGTTTGACTGCCGAGTGAATGAACTGTCCAGTGTGAAGAGAGGCTATGTCATGAAGGAACTGAAGTGATACAGAATTGAACTAGTTCACCTTAATGAAGTGATAGAGTGAATGAAATGAACTCCCAGTGAAATTGAACTAGAGAAAAAGTAAACAGTGACAGTTGGAAAAATGGACAAAGTCACAATATACATATAGGGCTGTATTCATAGATTTCACATTGGTCTGGACTATCTCCAGACTCATTTGGTCCGGACCAAAGGCCAGCCAACTTTTTGATATTCATAGACGATTCAAAGTCTTGGACTAGGAAAGGCCATGGATCAGCAAGGAGAAAATGTTACACAATGAAGAAAGGTAGTTCTGCGCATGCGCGACTTCCATAGAGTACTAAACTAACCACTGTTACTCCCTAGTTTTTAACTTTCTATGGTCGTTTCACAGCTGTTTTTTCATTGGTTCAGTGCTCACTCCTCGCCCTCAGCAAAAAATGAAGATAACCAAAAAGCATGCATTAAAACGGTCAGAAGAAAATGCCAGTTTTTCTTAATAGAAAAAATGTTGGATATTATTGAAAACAAATCAGTTTCGACAAATGCAAACACAAAAAAGAGCAGGCATGGAGGGAGATAATACATATATAGGCAGTTTTGTGCATGATTCTAACCTATTGCCACCCCTCCCTTTTTGGAAATGTTCTTATCCACCAGATACACAGTTTCATGGCATTGTTAATCATTTCAATAAGAATTTAACTTGCTGGAATATTAACTTTTAACCTTAAAATTACAGAATGAAATCGTATTTAAACAGAAAGGAATATTTCCTGTTATTAAAATGTCACCCTGGATCTTAACCAAATAATTAAATAGGTACTGTGTGAGAGTAATTTTACAGAAATAATTACCTGAGGAAATTGATATATCAAAACTTCCGGGACTTGTAATCCTCCTCTCTTCTCCGGGAAAATGTAAGTAAAGCCTGAATTACTTTGAACTTAACCCAAGCGACTTAACTCAATGCGACATAACATGAAGGTCTTATACATTGCATTAAATGGAGCTATTTAGAGTTGTCTTAACATAGCTTACTTTAACGATGTAACTTAAAGAATTTGGCAATGTCAAACTTTTCCTTCCCGTTACATCAAGTTTAATGTGGTATTGGAATTAGAACCAATCGGCGTGAAGCAGTAGCATGAAGTAATAAAAGAACAATCAATCAAGATTCATTCCCGTTACATTAAGTGCATCCTAATTAGACCTTTACTTTAGCAGAATTTCTTAACTTTGCATTACATTCCGTCATGTTATGTAAAGTGCATCATAATCCCAGTTTAACGAAGGTAAATCTAGCAATAGTACTTGAGACATTAGTTATAATGTGGCTTGTTGACACCTTACTAAGGTCAGTAGTGTTTTCTTGATACCCTTCTCTTGCATAATATGGAAGTGCTATTAGCATCATATCAGTTGAGATACTCAAGTCTCTGTCATATAGGTTAGGATGAAACTGTTTTATCAGCCTTCTAACCTTTGCTTTACTAAACCTGTATTTGTTTTCAAGTTTAGGTCGCCATACTTTCCAATTATGTTTAATTTTGGTAGATAGTTTTACTTCGTCTCATTTCACAAATTCTACACAAGCAGCCATGCCCATCACTCCAAACTATCCATTTTGTAAAGATTGTCTGCCTTTAATCTACCCCTCCAAGGTAGACCAATATTTGGTCCCGACCAAGGCGTTTGATCCCCGGACCAACGCAAGTCTTGATCTATGAATAAGAAAATCGATGGTCTGCTGTAAATCCACTGGAAGTAGCAAGTTGGTCCGGACCAAAATGGACTATGAATACTGCCCATATAGTCCTTAGCAGGAGTGCCATTCCCCCTCCAATTTTTCTGAGAGCTCTATTTAAACTATTTAGTTCCCTTTCATACCGCTGGAAAGCTTTCCAAAGTCTTATAGGTTCTGTAGTAGCTATTGTGATACTGGTATAAATAAAAGCTTAAACAAATAACTGGAAAGTTAAAATCAATAAAAAATTGTAATATTTACAGTAGAAATTACAAGTAAAAATATTTGGCAGGTGTAGTGTATTTTATTATTTGGTATTTCAGTGTATCCTATTGTATCTATCTAAATAGTCCAATATATCAAGTGTAATAATGCTGCATACCTACCTATAATGTTATAGTTCCTTTTATACAATTCCAAAATTATCATTTGATATGTTAGATTATACCATACAGTATGAATTGTATTTAACTTTGGGGAGAGACAACACATTTACATTAACAAACTGAGTTAACAAGTATAGTACTTGATTAATATTACCCACATTAATTTACTTCAATATTTTTGCATTCTCAACAATTTTTAATTCCCCCCACCCCCCAAAATGTTCCTGATAATAGCTAAACTCTGTACACCAAAAGAATAAAGTAGGCATAAACAAATCACTGATTTGTATCACTCTGCGGCCATGTGCGCTCCAAATGAGGTTACGCCCACCCTCCATCAGGTATCAGTAGTTAATTATGTTCAGTTTATTGAACACATTTACCCATACGGTAACTATTATATGAGTTTTTCACCACTAGGAATATTTATTCACTCTAAATAACATACAGCACGCTAGTAACAGAAATTGCTATTTACTTACGTCATCTCTATTCGTCTTAAACCTACATGAAATACCTGCTTTCTTGATTTTACAGTGGTGTCTGTCCATGCTTTGCTTGTCGTGTGTCCCTCATTTATCCAAGTTTCATCCAAATAGTACACTTTTCGCGTTTTTCGCAGTTCTTTTATTCTACGGAGAAAATCTCTATGCCATAAAATAATGTCATCTCTGTCCACAATAATACTTTTTCTTTTCCTGCTGACAAACTCGAAACCTATCTTTAGGAGCAACTTGTGGAGGGAGGTTCATTTAAGTTTGGGAGGTCCGGATCAGAGTTAACTGCAAACAGCACTTTGTTTAAGGTGGGGGGTTCATTGTTAATAAAGAACTGGTGAACTTTTCTGCGGATTGCTGACCTCACAAACAACATCCAGCACTCGTCTCGCATGTGGTCTCTTCTTGCCAGGAGTTCTAACCTCACCAACTGTGGATTTTTCTTTGCGTGCGCTGTAAACACTTGAAATTGACACACCAGTAAACTCAGATGTTAATTTCACCACATCATCGATAGCAAGTTCTGGATATTTCTCGCAGAAGTTGTTGTACACGTTCAAAACTATTGTCTTCTCACCACTTTGTAAAGGCTTTCCGTGCTTATGTTTAACTACACCGGTTATTTCCGCCATGTTGATACATACTAAGTGTTTTGCTTTTTCCTCCTTCCCAAACCAGTTCCAGTAACCAATCAGCATTGTTACAAATTGAGTAACGCTAGTTACAAATTAATTTATTTATCATTTAACATATTGAGTTGAACTATGCTTAATACTCAATAGTTTGTGCTTTATGAAATTAAGTGAGCTTCCAACCTTAGTATTTAGTAACAATTTTTGAAGATTTAGAAGCATGTAACAGTGATGTGTCATAATTTAAAATAGAGAGTTGAGGGTTGTTACACTACATCACTATGATAATCTTACTTGAACGCGTTTCGGGAGACGGCTTGTCCCCATCGTCAGCATTCTCTCTCAACTCAAGCCGTCTCCCGAAACGCGTTCAAGTAAGATTATCATAGTGATGTAGTGTAACAACCCTCAACTCTCTATTTTAAAATATTTAGTAACACTTTACAAGGAACTATTTAGAGGGTGGAAGCATCCAGCAAACTGTGAAGAAGGCGCGCTGCGGTCAAAATGCACGAGGTTTTGTTTATGCTTACTTTGACCTTTTGATGAACATAGAATAGATACCACAGAATCTCGCATTAATTTCAAAAAAAAAAGTTCTGTTAGAAATGTTAGATTTCACTTTTTATCACTAATTAGTTGAAAGGTAATTTTGTGTAAATCTGAAATGAAGTTTAAGGGGAGAAAAAAAAAAAAACAACAACAAAATGCTAGGACAGCAAAACGACACTATTATGGGTGCAAATTCTGATAAAATGGTGTTCTACCTGAATTGATTATACATATTAAAATTAAATTACAACATTGAGAAAAGACATTATTTTATTTGTAGGAAGAGCTGCTTTGTTATATTTTAGGGACGTGTTGACACCCTTGGCAGTGTTGGCCTTAACAAGCAGCACCCCTTTAGGCAGACAACACCTTTTTTTACTTTCTTCACCACATACATAGTAGTTAGAGAAGGTATTGATACTGAGATTTCACCAAAAATACATGTTTTGAGGCTCCCTGAATCCAAAAAATGCATTTTTTAGAAAAAAGGTCTATGTGTGGGTGTGTGTGTCTGTGAACAGCATAACTCAAAAACGAAAACTCGGATAAATACCAAAGTTGGTGATTTTTAGGTTTACTACCTTCCAAAGATGCGACATGATTTTTAAGAAAATTCCCCCCACTCCAACTACCCTTTACGTGGAACATTTTTCGAAAATTGTTATTTTTTTAAAAAAATGGCTAATGATTTGGATTAAAATATTATGTATTAAAGTTATTTACATGACAAACTGTGTACTTTGAATTTTTGGGAATAGCTTATGAAGTTTTCATTTGGAAGAAATTTTGTATAATCTTGTATAAGTGGTAAACGTTAAGTGATAGACAAAAACGTACTGCATAAAAAAATGTAGATTCTTTAAAATACACAATTTATTTAAAATAAGTGTTTCTGTAGCATAAGCCGTTCCTGAGACATTGGCTATTAAAGGTTCGAATTGTTCAATACTAGCCATTCTTTTAAAGTCTCATCGATTTTCAGTTGTTTCTCGCGATGTCATGGAAACAGTATGGAATTTTAAGGCCAGCATATAGCGTCCAGTTGTTAAACATTTGACTATCGCTGTTCTCTTTGTGTCTATAACGAAATGTGTAATGTAACTATTTTTCCAAAGGTTTATTTGGTTTAAAATATAGTAGATAGAAAAATAAGCTTTAGTAAGAATAGTTTGTATGCGCAGTAATAAAGATAGAGGGTAGAGAAAGACATGTGAATGTATTACATGAGATTTTTCTCCTCTGTCAAGTATGAATGAGTAGGTGTAATATCTCAATTGTTTTTGGACTGTGTGTTTTTCCAGTTCTAGCTTTCGGCTTGTGAATAGAGTGAATGTCATGTTTACAAGTTCAGATTTTACATGGTGCATCAAATATTTTTTTTTAAAAAAAGTAATTAAATACACAATTTCAATGAATTTCGTTTTTTTTTTTTTCAGCAAAAAAATCTTTATTTTTGCTCTAAAACACATCTGTTGCAAAAGTTGGTGATACAAATATTGCAATTTTATCTATTGTTACCGTAATGTTCGCAAAGAAGAACACCTTTCTTTTTAATTAACCATTTGTCAATTTTATTGCTATTGCGAAAAACTATGATCTCTACTGAAGGCACACTTGTGCCATGGGTGGCTCTGTTGCTTGGAATGAAATCTCCAAAGCATTTGTCTTATTTTACATGCATATTCTGTGAAGTGAAACTATTTTCTACTCCATGGTATTCTCAACAGTCAAGGCCCTCTTCACAAAGTGTGTTCTTTTATAGCTCCAGTGTGTCCGTTAATATACATTATATAATTGATACATGTTTTGCAGGTGTTTTCTCAGCCAAATCTCAATATGATGCTGCAGGAAGTGGAAGGTAGCATGGAAGAGGTGCCGAGTGCTGTTACTGCATCATCTTATGCCCACAAGTGGTATAATATTGTCCGCCAACAGATAACAGAGCTGGAAGGACCAGGATACGTGTACAAGGCTATGTTTAGTGAAGATTTTTGTAAACAGGTACTAGATTAAATCTGAAAAATTATCATAACTATTTACGATGCCTATGCCTCTACCGCTCAATTAAGGCTGGTTCACAATAGTCCGAGAATGGGAAGCAATGTAGCATACAGGATTTTGGTTCAAATGGCATATATTAAAGTTGTTTGTTGCTCTTTGTTAAGCTCTCCCGGTATTTTGCTGTTCTTTCTAGCTTATGCTATTGTACAGGGTCCAGCACAGGAACGGCAATTTTAAATTACGTTTATTCTACGTAAGAAAACATTTTTTCATAAGTATAATATGTGGTTTTTAACCAACATGATATGCAATTTATTTCTTGGAAATAACATGTTTTAAGTTCACTCGCAGACACTCTTCAAACCTCGGCTACAAGTCGTGCATACAAGGACATAACATGTCCAATGCGATTTCATAACGAATATTGGCCTTTAGTGTTTCAATATTTTGCAGGCGATCTTTAAAGACAACACTCTTTAAGTATCTCCATAAGAAGAAATCATACATTGTCAAATCTGGGTAATGTCACCTACTGGAGATGATTTGATTTGGGAAAACTCTCATTAAGGCATTCATGGAGGTCCCCACAGTGTGACTAGTGGCTCTGTCTTGTTGAAACCGTGTAATTTCATTAGTAAGAAAGGTTTCAATCATATTCATGTACCTGGCTGATGTCACGGTTGTTGCTTTTCCCTCATCATCCTAAAAATGAAGACGATGTGGCACACCAAACAGTTACTTTCTCACTGTGCAGTGATTTCTTGTGTAATTGAAGGGCATTGTTTTGAGACCAATATCTGAAATTCTGTTTGTTTGCAAAGCCAGATAGATTGTAACGGTATTACTTATAATGTTGATGCTTGTTATGTTTGTGTATGTGTGTTTACTTCATGTGAAGCCATCTTGTGACGTCATTCATTTGTTCGGTTTCTAGCTCCATCTGGTGTTAGCAATTTGCAGCAGTGTTAGTGTTCGAAAGAATACGACTGTTATTTGATTTAAATTTTGTTTACTGTCCTCCGGCTAGCTATTATTTCTCGGTCGAACATATCTCTTGATCAGGGTTGTGTAAACGGAAAGGAATCTTTTATCCAAAAAGAACACTGATGAAGAAATTTGTTTTATACCCTTTTATTGTCGAACACGTTAATTATCACATTTATACATTGATCTTAACACTCGCCAAACTGAAACTGTTATAATAACTTCTTACTGATAACTTTTAATCCACGTACTTCAATCTTTTGTATAATTAACCTTATAACACTTTAGATTATTCATAATTCTGCTGCGCGTAAATTGTGAATCGATACCCGACGTTTGCCGTACAAATACTTTCGACGAATTGACTGACTGAAGACGATGTGTAGTGTACACAGATTTTTGATGAACTGACCGCGATCTACCTCTGACTTGGCTTTTTATACACCCACTCCCCGATATGCCTAAAGATTATAACTGAATTACTATTGGCTAATAAAACGCGCCAACATTAGCGTCTATTTTTATATCCAATGAAAATTATGAATACATATGCTCTAGGGAAACGTTCCAGAAGATTCTCAACGGAAAAACGCGCCAACATTACGTAACTTCCTCGTTTCCAATAATGATAAACAGCTCACCCCCTCGCTGCATTATTGCGCGCTATTATTGACAGTTTCAGTAAGGTTGTATAAACTTACTTCTCAACAATAATTACATTCCACAAACATCTCAAATCAATGTCACATAAAAATGCATATTCATATTACAATCATTATTTACATTTAAGTAATTTGTGATACAAATTACTGCATCAAGATAAATATGTGATTTGTGAGACATCAATAATTCTTCATCTTTATTCATGTGATTTAACATCTCTTGACAAATTGTGACAGAGAATCACATGGTTTTTTGTGCGCTACCTGAAACATGTAGGGATGAAAATGAAGATTTAAGTGTAATATTCTTCATACAGTCCTCTCCGATGAGTTCATTGCAGCAGAATGCTTCATCGTGAGCATATTGAATTTCTGTTCACAGCAACTTTTAGTGCATCAATATTCTCTGATGTATGTTTGATCCTTCTATCTGGAGGCTTCTTCTTCAGTGTCGAACCATTTTCTCAAAGTCCTTAACCCATATTTTTATGGAATGAGCAGATGGGATGGGATCATGGTATCCTAAATTAAAATAACAACGAAATTGGCATGCAGTGGCCTCATAACTATTGTTTTTATACGAGGGCAGATTGAAAAGTAATGCACCAAATTTTTTTCTGCCTTGGTATTGCAGCTGGAATGTTGCAATTTCACACAGCTATAGTTTGAAGTTTTCACTACAGAGAGAATTTTTTATTTCATGTGTAGCTCTAGCGAGAGAAGGGTGAACTACGGAACAAAGATGGTGCGCACGTTACTGTTGTCCACGTGTGAAGAGCAGAGAGGTGTGGTTCGATATTTGTGGGCCAAAGGGCATAAACCGAGTGATATTCATAGGGACATGCGTGGTGTGTATGGGGATGATTGTATGGACCGTAGCGATGTCTCCAGGTGGTATGCATTCTTCCTAGAGGGCCGTGTGAACCTTAGTGATTCGCCACGCTCCAAGAAAGTGGTAACAGCTGCAACCCCACAGAATGTCAGAGGTAGTGTGGCGGCAATTTGAACGACAGGTGTGTGCAACTGCAACAGTTCAACATTTTCTATGGTACAGCGTACAATATTGTTCATGACACGTTGAAATTTTATAAAGTTAGTGCTTGCTGGGTGTCTAAGAACCTGACAGACAACCACAAGGGCCAGCGAATGATGACGAGCTTGGATGACCTAACGTGATACACCGCAGAAAGGCATGACTTTGTGAAAGGAATCGTCACTGGTGAGTCGTGGGCATACCACTACACGCAGGCAAGTATGGAGTGGAAACATGCTGGTTCCCTAGTGAAGAAAAAATTCAAAGTGACTCAATCTGCTAGGAAAGTGCTTGTGACAGTGTTCTGGGATATGCATGGTGTTGTATTGGTGGACTTTGCTGAACACGGGACCACTGTGAATGCTGCAGCCTACATGAAAACTTTGGTGAAGTTGTGTCATGACCTTCGTAACAGATGCCACAACATGAATGCTGACGATGTCAAAATTCTTCATGACAATGCTCGCCTCCATGTTGCTGCTGCTGTTCTTCAGAAAATCACCAAATTTGGTTGGGAGGTGCTTCACCGTACAGTCCGGACCATGCACTGCCAGACTTTCATCTGTAGGGTCCCATGAAGAAATTCCTGGCCAGCCTACACTTTGCGACAGATGCGGAAGTGAAATCAGCAGTCTGCAGATGGCTATACTCCAAGGAAACAGACTTCTACGAACAGGGCATATTGAAACTAGCATCACTATGGGAGAAACGTGTCGAGAAACTTGGTGACTATGTCGAAAAGTAGGTAAAAGGTGTAACTTCATTTGTGATTTTTTTTTTTTCTGTTTTAACTATTAATCATAAAAAAAATTATTGTACGTTACTTTTTGATCCACTCTTGTAAAAACTTTTCACTGCAAAAGCACGTTGTTGACCTGTCCACTGATCCATGTTTATTGAAGGCATTGTCATAGTAATGCATGCAGTTTTCATGTTACTCATTGAGCTATAAGAGAAGAAACATAACATAAAATTGTCCGTTCCTTTGCTGGACCTTATATTTGAAGTAACAGCTATTGTGAGTTGCATATAAATAAACTACAGATGACCCTTTCTCTAGTAGAACCAACACTCAATGGATCTGCAGGTGTCAGGATGCACATATGCTAGAATTTCTTCCAGTTTCATGTTTCAAGGTGCACTAGAGGCTGTTTCGTGTCACGGCCACCTCGAATGACATCTACAGTGAAGTGTGTAATATGCACAATGTGGTTCTAATTTGCTGTGCCCAGGAACGAGAGCAAGAAAGTTAAAACTTAGCTAAGACTTCTTTCCTATTCCTGGGGCTTAGGAAGGCTTCCTGCCAATTGTGAACACTCCCATTAAAATACATGTATTTCAACTCTGTCGTTCTTTTTCTGGTTGTTGTGAACCAGCTGTAACATAAATTGCTTAACAGAATATACTGGTTTGTCACATTTGTGAGATGCAAGAAGAAATGTTATGTTAAATAAGAACACATCTTAAGTGATGTTAGTGTAACAATTCCGACTCACCTTTAAATAAAAAGAACACATCTTTTTATTTTACCTATATTATGAGGAACCTTGGCACTCTACCCAAAATTTAAAAACCAAGATTTTACCATAAAAATGCATTTTGAGACTCCTTAAATACAAAAAAAATCTTATGATACATTTACATGACTTTCTCTACCCTCTATTTTTATTAGTGGGTATACAAACTATTCTTACTAAAGCTTATTTTTCTGTCTACTACATTTAATCCAAGTAAACGTTTACAGAAATAGCTACATTACACATTTTGTTATAGATACAAAGAGAACAGCGATAGTCAAACGTTTAACAACTGAACGCTATATGCTGGCCTTAAAATTCCACACTGTTTCCATGACATCGCGAGAAAAACTGAATGTTGACAGGACTTTAAAAAGAATGGCCAAGTATTAGGAATTTGAACCATTAATATTGGATATCTTGAAAATGGCTGATACCACCAGCAAAGTTATTTGAAATAAATTGTGTGCTTTAAAGACATCTACATTTATCGTGTAGTAGTTTTCATCTATCGCTTAACGTTTACCAGTTATACAAGATTATACAAAATTCCTTCCGAATGAAGAGGACTTCACAGGCTATTCTCAGAAAATTCAAGCTGTAGATTTTATTTTCATGCAAATATATTTAATATAAGGTATATTTAGAAAATCAAAAAGTTTGAAAAATGATCCATGTAAAGGGTAGTTTGGGATGGTGGGATTTTCTTGAAAATCTTTGTGTCACATCTTGAGAAGTTACTGAATCCAAATACCAAGTTTGGTGTATATTGAGATTTTTTTTTTGAGTTATATTGGTCACTGACACACACGCACACACATACCCTTTTTTTCCTTAAAAATCCTTTTTGTGCTTCATGGGGGCCTGGAAACATATATTTCTAGTGAAATCTCAGTATCAAATTTTTGGGTGGAATGCAATACCTTCTCTATACCTACTATGTACGTGGTAGAGAAAGTTAAAGAAAAAGAATTAGAAAAAGAAGAATAAGCTTTTGTAATAATAGTTTGTTGAATGGGTAGAAAAAGTCACGTGACTGTAATACAAACTTGTTTATTTAATTTTTTTAAATGCCTTTTTTTTAATAATTCAGGGCCTTTTTTTTTCCCCCTAAAAATTCTTTTCATTTGTTTATTTTGGATTCAGGGGGACTGAAAAGATGTATTTCGGCAACATGTCGGTATCAAATGTTTGGATGGAATACAGCATTTACTATGTACCTGGAAGGGAAAGGAAAAAGAAGAAGGAAGAAAAATTAGAGTCGTGTTGCATATAGTAATGAATACAGGCCTTATATAAGTGTGTGTTGTGTTTCAGGTGTTCGAGTTTATATTGTATGTCCAGCATTCAAACGTTGCTGCCCAGAATTTGGTGCAGACTCTGGAGATAGAGGAGAAGAGGAGAACCTCAGGTTTCCTCAACGCCATAAAAACATTCCTCATGTCTGTCCCCATGGAGCCAGAAGAGTATTCGTTGGAGGAAAGGATGCGCGTACCAATGTACCTGAAAACATCACTCAATCACCTCTGTGATATCTTCCAGGTAAGCACCATCTGCTACATCACTTTCTGTAACCATTGCAAATTTATGAGGGCAGTCCCAGAAGTACCCGACTTGACGTATAGATAGCAGTTGTTGTTTAAAACAAATGACTGTGGTAGAAAGTACCAACCTTATAAAGCTTAAGTTTGAAGATGCTACGTTGTTTAGTAATTATTTGGCAGCCATTAATAGTGAAGTCTCTCAGCGAATTTGTAAACATGGATAAAACTGGCCATCGTTATGTGATACAATACTTTCATTTAAAAGATCTTAGTCCAACTAATATTAAAGCTGAGCTAGATTCAACTTGGGGGGTAGTCTGTTCCTCCGTTTACAACGGCAGAGTTTAAGCAAGGCCGTACGAGATGCCAAGACGAACATCGCACTGGTCGACCAAATGAGGTGACCATGCCAGAAATTGTGAAGAAAATCCTCAAAACAGTATCAGATGACTGTTGACTGAAAGTGCGCAAGCTAGCAGACATCGTAGGCATTTCAAAAAGTGCTGTACATCGCAGACTAACTGAAAATTTGGACATGAGAAAGCTGTGCGCAAGATGGGTGCCGCGTTTACTCACAATGGAACAAAAGCAGCATCGTGAGAATGTTTCAGTTGAGTGTTTGCAATGTTTCACTGCAATAAAGTTGAGTTTTTGCGTCAATTCATAACCATGGATGAAACATGGGTCCATCACTTTACACCTGAGACAAAGGAACAGTCAAAACAGTGGATTGAAAGAAGAGAATTAGCTCCAAAGAAAGCGAAGACGGTTCCATCTGCAGACAAGGTTATGGCATTAGTTTTTTTGGGATGCGCGTGGGATAATTTTCATTGATTATCTTCAAAAATGAAAAGCAATCAATGGCGAGTATTATGCAAACTTATTGCAGCATTTGAATGATGAAATCAAGCAAAAACGGCTGTATTTAGCGAAAAAAAAAAAGTTCTGTTTCATCAAGACAATGCACCAGTTCACACATCCATTGTCGTCATGGCAAAATCAATGAGTTAAAGTTTGAATTGATTCCTCATGTACCCTATTCACCAGACTTAGCCCACTCTGATTATTTTCTGTTTCCAAAGTTGAAGAAACGGCTTGGTGGTAAAAGATTTGCCAACAATGAAGAGGTGGAGTTTGCAGTTGATGGCTATTTTGCAGAACTCGACTGTTCTCACTATAAACAGGGTATCGAAGCTATTGAACATTGCTGGGAAAAGTGTATCGAGCTGAAAGGAGACTATGTAGAGAAATAAAGATGCTTTTTCCCAAAATGTGTGTGTTTTGTTTGTTCGGGTACTTCTGGTGTAGCCTTCGTACATACCATATTGGCCCAAATGTAAGATGTTTTCTACCTCAAAATGTGCTTATAAAAACTGTAGTCATTGTTTTATAGCCTGGCTTGAATGCGTGTATGTGTACTGTGTGCGTTGTTTACTAAACTGGCAGGTTTTCCGTTCTGAAGCTGACACATTACTTACTGATGAGCAATAGCACCGTGCACTAAAATGAATACTAAGATTGTAACAAGTGGTGCCATCTGCATTGAGACATTCCTTATTTTCACAAGGTTGTAATTCATGAACAATTAGTAATTCCATAGGATTTCAATTTTACATGTTTTAGCAGGTGTATGATCAGAGGTTTTTAAAACACTCACAACACTTCTATGGAGAGCATTTGAATGATGCACCAATTTCGTCAGTTTTTTCCTCCATTAAACATGCATTTTTTCCTTCTTAGGTTTAGTGATCCCATTGTCTTAAATTTACTAACAGACGTCTGGAACTGGAATATCAGGAAATGTCTACAGAAGGATTGGGTTTTTACGTATGTATCATACATAAAAATTCTTTGTACAAGCACTAATTTTTTGGTAGGCATTTCAATGTGCTAAGAACAAGACAGGAAAAGCAACAATAATAAGACTACTCTAAAGTAATTCACACACAACACAAGATGTTTGAATAAGATTTCACTTTTGCGATTCCGATGAACAAACTCTAGTCTTTACAGCATGTACTGACAGCAAACCATACATACACACGATAGGGCTGGGCCACAAATCAACTGCCCAGTATGTGGCATACACCAATTATTATGTAAACAAATTCTTAACCTACCAATGCAGCAATAAAAGAGGTAGCTCAAATAGAAATGGGACGAGTAGCAAGAAAAGATCTGATAATGGAGAGAGTTCTAAAATATTGGCACAAGATGTTAAGATGATGGAGATCGAGTCACACTCACCTTCACTAATTAAAAGTTGTATAAAACAGAAACGTTTTCGAGGGCATTCGTCCTCATTGTCAGCAACTGGGTGACTAAAGGTCGCTTTCTCCCATATCCTCTTCCAGCAGATTCTGAACCTGTTGCCATCTGGTGTTGGGGGCACAAACTTTTAACACATTGTTCACAGGCAGGATTTCAAAATTAATGATGTTGCCATTTTTGATGATGTGGTGAGGGTTTTTAACAACTTTATACTTTGGCTGATGTTGTGGTTTTCTGTCCAAAAATGGTGTGATACAGCGGATTTCTCTATTTGTTTTAGTTTTATGTTTCTTTGGTGTTCCTTAAGTCTGGTTTCCAAGTTTCTTTTTGCTTTTTCTATGTAGTATTTCTCACATTCATCACAACTAATCTGGTAAATTCCAGATTTTAGTGTGTTTGGGATGGTATTTTTGAGAGGTGTGTTTAGTAAGTTCTTCAAGCTGAATTTGTTCTGTGCAGATAGTCTTGTGTTAAATTTGTTGAAGATTCATTCAAATTTTCTAAAGGCCCAAGGGTGGTATGTGAAATTGCCTTGAGTTTCTTCTTCTTGTTTATCACGTTCCTTATGAGATCCGAGTTGAATCCATTAGTTACTGCTATGTTTACTTTCTGTAGTATGTATAGTAAGTAGGGGAAGTATTGTATTCCACCCAAAAATTCAATACCGAGATTTCACAGGAAATACATGTTTTGAGACCCCCTGAATCCAAAAAAAGGAGTTTTGGAAACATGTCCGTGTATGTGTGTGTCTGTGAACAGCATACTCAGAAACGAACAGTCGGATAAACACCAAATTTGGTATTTAAGTTCAGTATCTTCCAGAGATGCGACACAAAGGTTTTCAAGAAAATCCCCCCACCCCAGACTACCCTTTACATGGATGATTTTTCGAAAATTTTGATTTTCTCAAAAATGGCTCTAACAATTTTGATGAAAATATCATATGTTTAGGGTAATGTCATGAGAAATGAAATGTATATCTCGAATTTTCTGGGAATGTCTCCAAAAGTATTCTTCATTGTGAATGACTTTTGCATAACTGGTAAACCATAAGAAATACCCAAAATTTTACTACACAAAAAATGTAGATCGCATTAAAATACACAATTTGTCATATACATTTTTGTTGTTGAGTGAACGATTTTCGAGATGCTTGTTATTCCCTTAAATTTTCCAATATTTATACTTTTTCTCAAATTCATTATTCATTTTTTTTGTCCTGGTAATGGAAAGAGAATGGAATACTCCCCATAGCAACCAGCTCTTAAACGCTTAAAGCCTAGCAATTCCCCTTGGATCTACAAGAAAACTAGCAATAAGATTAACATCTCGATTAACATGAAGCATATGGAGAATAAGTGTTCGTAAAAATAGTTTGTACAAGAGTGGAGAAATTCATGTGAGTGTAACACATCAGATTTTATCTTTCTGTTATTTTGTTCAATTTAAATATTGATTTTCTGCTAGGAATACCTGATCATTGACATGCTTAAAGAACATTTGTAGGAAAAGACCAACAAATATTAAAGAGTTTTAGAAGGCACTATGAGGATATACTTATACAGAAATTGTTTAGCAATTTAACGGAGAAGGAACAACTGGTACTTTACATTAGCATGGGAAAAGAGAAAACTAAACTGATGAAGTAAATAAGGAGGGAAGAGAGGGTGTAGTGTGGAAATGGTTTTACTCAGGGTGAGTGTTCATTGTGTGGAGAGCAAGAAGACATATTACGTTTAGAAACTGAAAACTGGAGGAATGAATTCATTAACCACAAGCTTGAACTGGACAAAATAACAATGATGAAAAGGATATTTACTAATGTATGTGGGACAGTGAGAAATGGGCAGTAAACAGAGGAAAAGAAAATTGAAACCATGGTAATTTATATTAATATTGTGACTTCACTGGGAGTTCACACTGTCACTTCACTAATGCGAACTACACCTTTTTCACTATAAGTTTAAAGTAGAAGTAAACAAAACTAATGTATCACTCCGCCGTGTACATGGCAACACCACATGGAGGATGACAGGAACTAACTACTTGCAAGAGGAAGAAGACAGAATGTGAATACAGTATGTTGTGCAGCTTGCGGATCATTAGCTTTTAAACATTGTATGTCTTATTCCTATAATTTGCCTTACATCCTAAACTTCTAACACATGATACAAGAGTAGACAAATACTAGTGGTGTCTGAGAAGTTCGGTATCTGTGATTAAAGTATTGTTAACTTCAGGTTTTAGAAATCATGCATTTTGTGACTAATATTAGTATACCACTTTTGCTTTAAGCTTTTATGAGTCAACAAGTTAACAAAATGATAAGTATTATAGGTTAGGAAACCACAGAAAACAAATGCGAACCAAGCTATCCGAGCAACCATTCTGCATCACTAACAAAGAAGTTCAATTATTGTTAAACAATAGTCAACCATATTCATTGTTGATTCAAGTGGGTACTTTTACAGAATTTGTTAAAAGCATTTAACACAATTGTCTTCTTTCCATTTTCCACAGAGGTAGAGGATTCTCAGCCATGATAGTGTTGAAAGTAATACTTTCTCAACACGTTGCAAACAGTACACTGGCTAGTCTCTTAAACCCTCTGCTATAACAGTTCCTTTAGATATAGGTAAACAAACACATTTTGTTTCATTAATTGAACTGTTACAATACTGCACAAGCATAACCACAAAATGTGAACCAAACTGTTTTATGTAGAGGAAGAGATGACATGCTAAGTGGGAAAAGCAATGAACTGCTCTCTTGTAACGTGGTCTTGTTTACAGCTCCTTTAAAATTAAAGTGAAACCACTTTCGTTCTTGATGTAGCTTCTGGACGTTCACTAAACACAAGTATTCTTCAATCTCTCCTGCAGCAGCACTCACTTGATGTCACACTTTCTAACTTGCTCAGTTCACTAACTCGCATAGCCAATGGAATCTTCCACAGAACATTCCAGAACTATCTGGACACATGTTCTGGAGGGGGGGGGAAGAAATTCTGGTTATCTGCAGATAATGCTTCTGGTGTTTACCCTGGCAAGCACCACTTATCTCTGGTGCTGACCTCCCGATAGCTGCTGTCTCACAATATTGTAAAGAGACAAAAAGCACTCAGCTGATTCTGCTAATTCTTTCAGCATTAAAAAACAGAATTCTTTCTGATGGACATGTAACTATAAAACACTTCTGGTTTAATTTTATTAATTACTAAAAGATTTTACAAAGTCCTTGTACTTGAATACAAACATATTGGAGTTTTAAAAGAACTTACTTGTGAAGAACGGCTTGACTTTTAGTTGAGAATGCCATGGAGTAGAAAATAGTTGTTACTCCACACTATGTAATGCATAGCATCATCAATATTTCATTCAAAGCAATATACATGTAGATGCTTGTGATTTAGCAATTAAGACACAGCAAAACAAAAAGACAGTCAAATATATCTATAATGCTAAAATTGGCATGCAACACCAATGCCAAAATATTTTAATAACCCTCATGCAGAAAAGTTGGCTTTATTTCCTTTGTACATATGTTATAATCAACTTTGTTAGCAGGACATGCTCAATAATTGTACAAAGAGAGAAAATTGCTAACATTAGAAATCATTGAATGAATGTTTTGTAACTTGGTGGCCTGGGAGTGCAGAATCTTCATATATACCAGCTTCACCTCTATTTTGTTAAGGGTTTCTGTATTATGTGAAATATTGTCTGGCAGAATGTCATCTTTATTTTTACTTTCTCTACTACGTATAGTAAGTAGGGGAAGTATTGTATTCCACCCAAAAATTCGATACCGAGATTTCACCGGAAATACATGTTTTGAGACCCCCTTAATCCAAAATAAGCATTTTTGGAAACATGTCTGTGTATATGTCTGACTGTGAACAGCATAACTCAGAAACGAACAGTCAGATAAACACCAAACTTAGGTTCAGTATCTTCCAGAGATGCAACACGAAGGTTTTCAAGAAAATTCCCCCACCCCAGATTACCCTTTACATGGAACATTTTTCGAAAATTTTAATTTTCTCAAAAATGGCTCTTAACGATTTTGACGAAAATATCATATGTTTAAGATATTTTCATGACAAATGAAATGTATATCTCAAATTTTCTGGGAATGTCTCCAAAAGTATTCTTCATTGTGAACAACTTTTGCATAACTGGTAAACCATAAGAGATAGACAAAAGTTTACTACACAAAAAATGCAGATCGCGTTAAAACACACAATTTATTTCATATACATTTTTTTTGTTGAGTGAACCATTTTTGAGATATTGCTTGTTATTCCCTTAAATTTTCCAATACTTATACTTTTTCTCAAATTCGTTATTTATTTTTTTTATGTCCTGGACTTGCAAAGAGAATGGAATGTGCCACATAGCAACCAGCTCTTAAAATATTTGACTATCGCTAAACCTACCATATTCCCCTTGCATCTACAAGAAAATTAGCAATAAGATTAACATCTCAATTAACATGAAGCATATGGAGAATAAGCGTTTGTAAAAATAGTTTGTACAAGAGTGGAGAAAGTCATGTGAGTGTAACACATCAGAATTTTTAATTTAAAATGTTTCTTATGTAGTACCTGTTTGTGGGAGCCAATGATAATATGTTCTCTAATGATTTTGTGTAGTACGTTTTTAGGTGATAAGTGAACCTCCTGATTGAGCTGTTGGTATCTTTTACTGCAGTGGGGCTGACCTTTACCTTTGCTTTCTTGTTTCAGATAGAGCGGTCAAGGTTGCCAGATGTGACATACACGGGTGGAAGTATCAGTTTACAGAACTCTCTCAGTCAGAACGGCTTCCATGAGGTGAGACTTTTTAATTAAATGCTTTATGCATAATCCTTCAGTCTATAAAAATCACAACTTAAAGAAGTGCCTTTCCATGAGTGAGTCCTTGAGTTATTAAAATTAACCAGTAAGACACTAATACAGTACAATCTCAGTTTTTATGTTTTCAGATGGAAGTGGCTAAAATAATGTATAACTGAGATACTGTAAAGGTGAATTTTCTTACGGAACTCAAAACTGTTTTATCAGATTATCACTCAAATGAATGATCTACTGTTTAACATAACAAAGCAATAAATGAAAAAACACATAAATAATAAACATAATGCACTGTTTATAAGCATGTCAGCACTGTTATTTGCAATTCAAACCAAAAAACCAAAAGCATTCAGAGTACTGGTGCTTTATACTGATTTAAAAAAAAATTGTCAGTGTTTTTTATTTTTCCACACAGTCATACACTAGTTAGTTATAATCACTGAAACTCTGTCATACTTTGGGATTTCCTATGATAGAAATTATTTGTAATTTCTAGAGCTTGAATTACCTCAAGCACACTGGGAACACTTTTATTATGTAGGCCCACTTCTTCATCAGATACAACTTGGGGAAGAATGACCTTGCCTGACAGTATTGTTAACACATGTGCAGCAATAATGCCTTCCAAAAATACTGATGTCTCACCCAACATGCCTACTGGTCTGTGCTGCGACAGCAAGAATACAGTATACAGAAACCACCTTAACATAACATAAAGTGTAAATTAATATATGTCATAAGGGGACCAGAAAAACGTGATGTATTAATAGAAAACATATAATTGAGCTAATGGACAAAGTTCCGTGTCTAAAAAATTTAACATATATCTGCGAAAAACATAGAAGTGAATAACGCATGAGTGTTGTATTACCTATCAAGTCATCATCAGTCATGAGGGAGTCTTCCATTAGTGCAGGTTTCTCAGACATAACTTAAACTTAATGCACTAGAGTGCAATCCTATTCTCTCCTTCCCATTGGTTAACTAAATAGTTTAAACTAGCTGGGATTTGAAACACAGAACTTGGCTTTCTTTGCCATTGCTGTAACCAACTGAGTTACCATGAAACTTAGGGCTTATAATAATAATTGTTTATTGAGTGTTGAGGTATTAACAATTCATTTGGGTATGATCAGCGTCGAGCCCTGGCTCCTATTGTAATCATACCCAAGTTTACAGTATTTAATAATCATGTGCATTGGGCTTGCTTTACGTTAACACTTCCTATCATTGCCCACCTTAGCATCTTGCTCCCTATTCACTAAATATGATTCACATTCTGTCTGTATACTATTATTCTCCCTAGGTTGCGTCCGCTTTGCTACATTCCAGTATTTCCGTACTCAGTTTTGCGTGATTTACTTATCAATTTCCTTATTCTCTCCTTGCAATATCTACTACTGTCTTGGCACTTACATAATTTATTTCCCTATTACCCGATTACTTACATTTCGACCACAGTACGTGTCAATTTACACTTTGACCTTTTATTTTCTCTATGTGTGTACTATTCCCTTAGCCTCTCTATATCTTTTCTAAAGATTTGCCTTGCTTTCTGCTATTACAATCCTGTTCTGTCCTTGAATGCTCTAAACTTTTCTAGGTTTTGTTTACTTCTCAATCTGTAACCTTCCATTGATTTTCTTTCTGTAACACCAGAATGCTTCCGTGTGGGGATGACATAATAGTTCCCTCTTCTTCCAAGCCGAGACTCTGCCGCTGCTCCCCTCTTTCTTTCCCCGCCTCATCTACCTCATTGGACACTTCACTGCCTCCTTCCCCTTTTCTGCTAAAGCACGTGCTGCAGCACTCTCCTCTCTCCTTGGCGACACAACCTTCTTTGGACATGACGTATCTTGTGACGTTTCCGTTGTCATATCTTCTTTCTCTTTCCATACAGCTGTTGACTCCCTTCATTTCTGTGACATTTCTTCACCTGTTGAAATTATGTCATTTTCCTTTCTCACTGCTCTTGATATCTCTCTATCCATTGCCTCCATGCTGGACTTTGCACTTTGCCTGCCATGGGTTGATTCTCTTTGTTCACTTCTTTTTTGTTGACTTATTTCCTTCCAATCCGTTCCTTTCATCCATACATCACTCTTATTCGCGTACGTTATATCTACTCCGTCTATCCAGAGATGTAGATTTCGTATAAATGCTTGTTTGCCTTGTGATCTTGCTTCCTTCATCTTTCAGGTCTCTTTGTGCTATTGTCAGGTCCTTGTTGATGAATATGTTGCTCCCTTTTAACCACTTTGCTCTTCTTAAAATTTCATAAATTAGGTTGGTGGTTGCAAATTTTATTATAATTGGCCTTTTCCTGCTATGTCTCCACAATCTCCCATCCAGCCAGTTCCATTTCTAGCTTGACCATAAGAATTTTTCTTACTTCTTCTGCTGGTCAGATACCTCTTCTTTCCTCTACACCTGTGAAAACCAAATTCAGTGTTCTCCTCCTCTCATCCATTCTCTCCATTTCTTCCTTGATTCCATCTCTCTCCTTATTTCATGTACCTCTTTTATTTCATTAGGTACTTGCTTCAGGTTGTTTCTTATGCATTCTTTCATTCCATCCATTTTACTTACTTTTTCTTCTAGTTTCTTTAACATTCTTACAATTCCTTCAGGTCCTAAGTTTAATTCAATCCCTCGGATCAATAGCAATATAAATATTATGTTTTTCCTAATACTAACCAGTTCATCATTATATTTTGTTCCGTTTTGCCTTTCCTTAGTTTCATTATCCTGAAAAGTCCTATTCTCATTCTGTAGGTGGTAAGATCTACTCCCATTTTCACTTATTTCACTTTTCTTCTCAGTGACAGAGCTTCCTGCAGACACAACCTTCTTCTTCCACTGTTCACCTCACTCCTCACCTAGGACTTAAAATATGGAGTGCCGCATGAAAAATCGGCCTGCCATGAGCAGATACAAACAAGAAATAATAAATAGTTGTAGTACAATTATAAGGAGTAAAGGGGAGGATTCACTATAAAAGACTTCTAGATGATTGTACAGTAATTTCATAAAGAACAGGGTATGTATATGTAGTTAGTTAAATTGTCATTTGAGTTTAAAAAGCTGCCTGTGCAACAACAGGTAAGCCAGGTAGTACAAACATGTGGAGTTTGAAAGTCATTGTGTGGCATCTTTAAATTACATACAAGATGTGATCAAAAAGTTTCCGGAATGAGGCCATAAACACGACACTCTGATTTGTCTATTCTGCACTGTCACCCTCGAAGTTGCCTGCTTGGGAGTTCTTCTTTAAACACATTCAGAGCTTCTGTGATTTGTGATGGATAACAGCATCCTCGGAGCCACATTTTAAGAAAAGGAAAAGTCTGCTGGAGCTAAATCTGGAGAAGAGGCGGAATGGGGAACAGTATTCATCCTGTTTTTATCCAAAAATTGGCAGACAGAAAGGGCTTTGTCATGATGCAGGAACCAGTCCTCCATTTCTCCAACTGTTTGTAGAACACTTGATTCACTGTTTGACCCTGTGGTACAAATTTATGTTCAATTCCTTTAATGTGAAAAAAAAAAAAAAAAAAAGAACATCATTGACTTGAAATTGGTTCAAACTTGTCTGGTCTTTTTTGGGCATGGAGATGAAGGACTCTTCCATTATGAAGATTATTGCTTCGTTTCTGGTTTGTATCCATAAATCCATATTTTATCACCAGTAATACTTTCTCATAAACTGTGGGTCATTTTGAAACTGTTCTTTAAGATCTGTGCAGGCAATCCTGTGGCTTTTTCTTTGGTCATCATTTAATACCATTTCCCTCACCTGATTGATATTTCCGTCAGTTTTGCTGAAAGAGGGTCGCCCCATCCTTAACTGATGTCTCACCACTTTGAAATGCTTGAGTTTTGCGCATTACTTCCTCCCCATACACTGTTCTAACACTTCATAGGGTTATGTTGCACTTTTACCAAGTTTGAAGCAACATTTGGTGTTTGTTCTTCATAATCTAGCATTTTCGCTATGCAGAAAAATTGCAGCAGGTGCAAAGCATGCATTCACTTTACAGTTTCTATTTCTTCACAAGGTTGCAGAAAGTCATGTGACCTCTCATTGTTATCAGGAGGGAGCGTTGCATGTACAGTCTGGGTAAGAATTAAAGACAGCTCAATGGCAAAATTGTTGTGAGGCTATTCTGAAAACTTTTTGATCACACCTCATATAAATGATACTTAATAAGATTTAGATTTTTGAGTATCAAAATTAATAAGAGGATACATTTGTTCCTGACAGAGCATCCCAGGTACACCGAAGTCATCTCGCATAAGTCCACAAGTTCAAACCCCGCCTGCACTTTTGAGTCGGGATTGGAATGAGCGGAGAAAGAAGATCAAGTACGAGGGTGATCCGGACTTGGAGCCTATCAGGTCAACAGAATGTGCTGTCGTCGTCAGGCTGCTTCATCAAATCACTTTCAAGTTAAATGAAATGGTAAGTACCTCTCATATCAGGATCAAGTAGTACATTACATTCACTATTCTTACAAAGGCAATCCAGATAGACTTTCAATACACATTTTCTCGCATTATAAGAAGAATACAGTAGCTCAACTGATAGATTTTTAAAAGTGCTCTGTGCATGACCAGAAGAAAAAGCAAAAAGTAGAAGCTTTTGAAAATTCAAACCAATAACAAGGTCTATCTCTTACAGTTATACAAAATTCCTTCTGAATGAAGATGACTTCACAGACTATTCCCAGAAAATTCAAGATATACATTTTATTTGTCATGTAAATGTCTTAAAGATATATTTTAATCAAAGTCTTTAAGAGACACTTTTGAGAAAATAAAAAAAATAATCCAACATTTTCCATCTAAATGGTAGTTTTAGGTGGCCACTTCTTCAAAATTTGCATGTCACACGCCTGAACTTAAATACCAAGTTTGGTATTCAGCCAACTTTTTGTTTGAGTTCGTTGTTCACAGACATGCACACAGGCCTTCCTCTAAAAATGCTTTTTTGGGAGATTCAGGAGCCTCAAAACATGCATTTCTGGTGAAATCTCTCATCTAATTTTTGTGCGGAACACACTACTTCTTACTGTAAGCACATAGTAAAAAACACAAAACTTTGTAACATAAATTAAACATTTTGTTGTTAGTACACAGGAAGCTGATGCAGTTGTCAAATGTTTAAAAAGAAATTGATATTTGATATTGCTTGCTTGACCTCATTAGAAATAAAACAATGTTGACTAAACACTTGGAAAAAAGTGTTACTTGTATTTGGCAATTCAAATGAACAATGCCACAGCATTTTTACTTTCTCTCTACATACCTACAGTACGAGGATCGGCTGATAACTACCGGGCCTCTTAATGAAAACATTAAATTTTTTTTTTATTTCTCAACATAGTCTCCAGAAAGGTTAATACATTTGTCATACCGGTGTTCTAATTTAATTAAACCATCTCTGTATTGCGATTTATCAAGGTCCTCAAAATAGCTGTTTACCACATCAATGGCCTCTTCATTGCTGTGAAATCTTCGTCCTCCAAGAAATGTTTTGAGATTAGGGAACAGGTGGTAGTCACTGGGTGCTAGATCTGGCGAATAGGGTGGATGTTCAAGTAATTCAAACTTTAATACACAAATTTTCCCCATTGCAATGACTGAACGATGGGCCAGAGCATTGTCGTGATGAAACAAGATTTTTTTTGCCAAATGAGGTCTTTGTCTTTTCACCTCATCACTCAAACGTTGCAGTAAGCTTGCGTAGTAGTCACCAGTGATACTTTTACCCTTTTCCAAGTAATCAATAAAAATAATTCCCTGTGCATCCAAGAAAACACTCACCATAACCTTGTTAGCTGACAAAATTGACCTTGCCTTTTTTGGAGTTGGTTCACCTGGTGCAATCCGCTGTTTTGACTGTGATTTACTTTCTGGAGTGTAGTGATGTATCCAAGTTTCATCCATGGTAATAAGCCGTCTCAAAAATTCATTGGAATTTTCACGGTAGAGCTCCACATTCTTAACAGAAACAGTTTTTCTATGCAACTTTTGATCAGGTGTCAACAAACGCAGTACCCACCTCACACAGACCTTGTGAAAGCCCAAAACATTACCTGCACGTTCTTTTGATATGTTTACAGCCTCTGCTATCTCAAACAACTTTAATCTGTGGTCTTCCAGTATTAAACGATGAATTTTTTCAATCATCTCTTGAAGTTGGACTTCTACAGGGTGTCCAGAGCGAGGCTCATCACTAGTGCTCGTACGTCCCATTTTAAACTCTGCAACCCACCTTTTAATCATTGAATATGAAGGGGCAGAGTCTATCAATGTACTGTCCATTTCCTCCTTGATTTCTTTAGGCGTTAAGCCTTCCAAATGGAAGTATTTAATCACTGCTCGTTTTTCCAAATCCTCCATTTTCGTGAAAACTCTAAAGTTGTCTTGTTTAAAATGCTGTCATTCAAAAACTAAACAAACTATTGACCTGTAACTATGGATACAAGCTAGTCTAGAGTAAAACTATACAATGCTACCGTCTAACTGGCCTAGTGGCTCTGTGTGAGGCCCGGGACTTATCAGCTCATCCTTGTATTGTATTCCACCTAAAAACTGATACTGAGATTTCACTGGAAATTCATGTTTTGAGGCCCCTGATCACAACAAAAGCATTGTTAGAAAAAGGTCCATGTGTCTGTATTTGTGAAAAGCATAACTAAAAAATGAAAAGTTCGTTAAATACCTCTGTGTGTGTTTTTTTTCTTCTTTCTTTCATGTCCATTTCTTTTTCCTTGGAGCACAATAAACAATTTGGAGATCTTACTTCAAACAGTTATGTCCTGTGATAAGCTGGAATGCAGCAACAGATTTTCTTGGTACATCAGGAACTATTGAGGGATCATTTAAAATTTTCTTCCGTTTTGACTGTTCATTTTGAAATGTTATTTGATTCATATGAAAGTTTTGTTTTATAATAAAGTTGAGTTTAGTTCCTTTCTTTGCTAAAATATCAGCTATTTAAAAAATATAATTTCATCTCCCGAAAGTTAACATCCATGCAATTGCTATTAATAAAGCAGTTAATATTCCAGCATTCCACTGCAGTGTGCAAAAATCTACTGTAAGAAGGTTCTGTATTTGTTTGATCATATTATGTATTTCTTTAATCTTCATCATTTTCGGCTGAATGGTACAATCAATAGCTTGGAATGCAGCTTTACAATCAAATACAATAACTACATTTTTGCATTTATGTAACCATTGAAATAAATTTCACCATCAAAATTGCTTGTATATTTCCCCACTTTTTACTTTCTCGACTGCGTATAGTAAGTAGGGGAAGTATTGCATTTCATCAAAAAATTCCATACCAAGATTTCACCGGAAATACAGTTTTGAGGCATCCTGAAAAAAAAAAAAAAAAAAAAACTGCTTTATAAAAACTTCTATGTGTCTGTGAACAACATAACTCAAAAACGAAAAGTCAGATAAATACCAAACTTGGTATTTAGATTCAGTATCTTTCATAGATGCAACACAAAGATTTTCAAGAAAATCCACCCATCCCAGACTACCCTTTACATGGAACATTTTTCGAAATTTCAATTTTCTCAAAAATGACTCTAATGATTTTGATTAAAATATCACATATTTAAGATATTTTCATGACATAAAATGGGAATGTCCCCAAAAGTCATCTTCATTCTGAATGGCTTTTGCAAAACTATAAGAGATAGACAAAATATTTTTCCACAATGTAGAGTGAACCATTTCTGAGATATTCCTTGTTATTTGTTTCAATTTTGCAATACTTGTACTATTTCTCAAGTAGTAATTCGTTATTCATTTTTTTATGTCCTGGACATACAAAGAGAATGGAATGCTCCACATAGCAACCAGCTCTTAAAACATTTGACTATCGCTTAAAGCCTACCAATTCCCCTTGCATCTACAAGAAAATTAGCAATACGAATAGTTTCTGCAAATGTTTATCTAGATTAACATGAAGTAGATGGAGAATAAGCATCTGTAAAAAATAGTTTGTACAAGAGTAGAGAAAGTCATGTGAGTATAACACATCAGAATTTTTGTAAAAGGAAAGGATTGACAAAATGCACCAGCTCCATCTTCACAATCCAGAAGAGACCAGCACTATAGAAATGAATTTAGTCACTGAGTGGCTATATTGTATTGAGGGTTTCAAGCTTTGCCTTGTACAGGATTAACATTTCATTCAGTTGAATTTGATAGTCAACTATAATTTTATTAATTAGATGATAAGATGGAAAATTGTCTTTCAGATAGTCTTAACAAGTTTTTCAGATTCTTCAGTTTTCATATCTTGTGTAGAATTTTGGTAGCTATGCCATTTCTTATAATTTGGAAGTTACAAGGGCTTGCATTTGAAGGTCTCTCATTATTAAATGAATGAAATATGGTTAAATACCAAAGTTGGTGTTCAAGTTCAACATATTCCAAGGATACAACACGATTTTCAAGAAAATTCCCCTGCCTTAAACTCTTTAAAACATGTAATTTATTTCGAATAGCTTTTTATGTGACATCTGTTATTTATGGTTCAAATTGTTGTTTACTTGGTCATTCTCTTAAAGTCCTGTAAACATTCAGTTGTTTCGTATATATTGTAATGAAAAGAAGCTAGAAACAGTGATGTGTATTGAATTTATTTAAAGGTGAGTAAACTTAAGTGATGTTAGTGTAACAATTCCGACTCACCTTTAAATAAATTCAGTTGTTTCTCGCGAAGTCATGGAAACAGTATGGAATTTTAAGGCCAGCATATAGCGTCCAGTTGTTAAACATTTGACTATCGCTGTTCCCTTTGTATCTATAATGATATGTGTAGTGTAGATATTTCTGCAAAGGTCTCAATTAAAATAGTAGATAGAAAAATAAAGTTTTGTAAGAATAACTTGTATACCCACTAATAAACTATAGAGGGTACAGAAAGTCATGTGAATCTAACACACCATTTTTTTCCCCCTTGTCCATGCAAAGGGAGCAGAGCTACCAACTTTGAAAAGATTTGACTATGGTATTTTTCTTATACCTGTAATGATGTAACCCTATTAACAGGTAGTACATAGAAGAATAAGATTTTGTAAAAAGAGTAAGTAGGAAAGTGTTTTTAGATAAATTAATTAATTTTGAAGATTGAGAAGCTAGTAACAGTGATGTGTCATAATTTAAAATAAAGAGAGTTGAAGGTTGTTACACTACATCACTAAAATGTTCTAACTTGAACGCATTTTGGGAGACGGTTTGCTCCCATTGTCAGCATGTTTTCAACTGAGTTTGCCGGTTATTGTCTAGGGAAAGTATGTGACTAGTGGTGTTCTCTGGTGCTGGGCTGATGAACCTCCAAAGGCTGTTGGGTGGCGGTAGTTCGAAATTCATTAGGTGATTCCTGTGTTTGATGATATGTATTTTTTTCCAGATGTCCAATTCATTGCTGCTGTTGATCGGTTTTAAAAGTTTTATGTTCGGAGTGATATCATGGTTTGAAGACCAGAAATGATGTTTCTCCCAAAACGCGTTCAAGTAAGAACATTTTAGTGATGTAGTGTAACAACCTTCAACTCTCTCTATTTTAAATTTAGATAAATTGTCTATTTTAATTTTTCCTGTAGGGTTTCAGGTTATACATATTCAGTCAAAATGAAGAGGACTTAACAGGCTATTTACAAATAGTTTAAGATATACATTACTTTAAGTGTCTCAGATCTAGGATGTTTTAACCGAAATTGTTTGAGTCACGTTTTCTTTTGGTGAAAATTAAAAACAACAAGTTTTTCCTATAAAGGGTAGTTTGTTACATCCTTGAGAGATGTTGGACTTTAGCCTGATTCACAATAACTGAGAATGGTAACCAGATCGACGACACAGAATATATTGTAATGTGAGCATTCACAATTAACAGGGAGCTTTCCCAGGGGCAAAGAAGACTTGACCACATTTTAACTTTCTTGTTCCCAGGCACAGCATATTGTACATATTAAGACTCTTCACTGTAGAAGTTATTTAAGGCAACAGTGATGACTTGAAACAGAGCCTCTCAAGTCACAAGCTGGGAAAATAAAACTCGAACACTCAGATCCATAATGATGGTTCTTCTAGTGAAAGTAGTTTGTTTATATGCAACTCAAAACTGGCTATTGCCACACTACTAATACAGGCCTTTAGTTCCTTGGTACAACTGAAGGAATCAGAAATAGTAACGGATCTGCATTTAGAAGCTAGTAACAGTTATGTGTCGTAATTTAAAATAATGAGAGTTGAAGGTTGTTACACTACATCACTAAAATGTTGTTACTTGAACGCGTTTTGGGAGACGGTTTGCTCCCATCGTCAGCATGTCAACTCGGTTATTTTAAAAACTAGAAAATGTTTAATATATTATCATTGATCAGTTTAGTATATTACACAATAAGATAAGGGTAGAGAGAGTGTGTTTCGTTGATCACTGTATAATTTCAAAGCTTTTCAGTTTTCACAAAAAGATCTTACTGTGTGTAACTGGCCAAACATGCAAGTAGTGCAACAGATGACAATCCTAGTGCATCCATTCCATATTTATTGAATTTTCTCCAAGTAACATGAAAGCAAAGGAAATGAATTCAATTTACTAGAATATTAAACTTACAATGAACAGAATTTATTTTAAATACACATTTTTCATTGTTTATGTGGAGAATGGATCTCAGTGGACTGCTGCTTTGAAGCTGTTAAAAGGCATGGGCTGTGCACCCTGCTGAGTAAGATCATAATGGATGCCATTATAGCTCAGTTACATCATGTGTATAATCAACATATTATAGTGTGATTGACCAAATACAAATAAATGACATCCCAACGTGCAAAATTAATTTTTTGCTTTGCTATAGATATGGGCACTGATTTGCATTCCCATTCTGGGGCAATTCTTAGCCAGTAACATGGTACCCAGAGGAATTACTTACTTTTGTTTGTTGTTTGCAGTATGCATTGGAAATGTGCAACTTGTACGAGAGCAGAGGTGTGTTAGGCTTCATATTTCGTCAAACGCTGAACCCTCCCAGAGTAACGCACTACTACGACAAAAGTCCAGGAAAGCATCCGAAGCGTGTGGACCTTGTTCTGCCCCCTAGACTGAGCCTCCGAGCATTAGGCAGCTACAGGACGTTGGTGTATCTGTTCCTGGGTTATGCAATCACATGGCTGTTTGGATACAGCATGTCGCATTATATAGGATTCCTGCTTTTTGTGTGGATAGCGTATACGCTACTCAGAGCCTTATTTTCTTCGTTCACAGAAGAACCTCAACACAATTACACATAGAATACTTTTGTATGTCAAGTCAAGTTTATTGGATAAGGAGCAGTACTAAAATAATGATGATGGAGTGAGCAAGCTAGGTTTTCCAGTGACAGCATTTTCAAAATGATGGTTAGCACTGCCATCATTTCATCTTCTTAATTTTGCATTTTTATATGAAGGTTATGTGTAAAACTTAATCAAAGTTCCAGAGAAAAGCAGGTTCCTCAATGTTTTATGTTAATTTGTTACTTCGTCCACAAAGATCAAATTGGAAAGAAAAGCTACAGTGCTGTCATTTTATGGTGAGGCCATGAATCTTGTCTATTACACTAGGAGCTCCTGCCTTACATAGTAACATGCCTTGTTATAAGTTGGTGCCCACCTGTGTGAAGACATTCCTGGCATCTTGGAATCAAGTTTCCATTCACATGCATAAGTTCTTACTTAGGGTGGCGTGCACCATGTTGGAGTAAATTGCTTCGGAAGTAACGTTTACTAAAGAAGTCCCCACTACGGAAGTAGGTTACTACGGGAGCAATTTACCCGGAAAGTAATGGAGAGCTCAAATTACAATTTATTCTTTTAGTTACGACTACGGAAGTAAGAGCTCATTACTCCAGAAGGTATTGTTTTGTTTGCGCGATTTACTTGGCTCAATCATGATTAAGATAGAAGGGGGGAAAGGTCAGTGAAAGAGATAAATGTTTGTTGGTAGAAATAAAGAAAATCCATTTAAACAATATGAGTGTAAAAAAATGTGCGATAACCTGCATTACATTGGTCTTCATAGCCCCAACACTTGCAACGTGTGTTCGTAATTACTTTTTATTTTAGGTTTATTAGTTTTTTACATTTCTGATTTACGGGAGGTTACTTTTATTAATGTTTTATAAAGATGCTGGAAAGTCGTGATTGACGAGTTTAATAATTCTAACGACGGGAAACATACTGAAGTGCAGCTTAAAATTCTGTAAACAATGTATCTAATCTTATTTTGCACTGCAGATCACTTGCGTGTTGATAGAGAAATACCCTTTATGATTTCGGAATAGTTCACCATATTCAAGGATGAGTACAAAATAGTAACATCCACACACAATGTGCGGGAAATTTGTAAAAGTGAAGAAGAATTGCCTTTTATTTTCTTAACACTCATGTATATTTATATGTGTAGGTACCTTGCTCTTAACCTCAAAAGCGCTCTAACAACGCAGTGAAATACATGGCCAACAGACACGGGGTAAATGATGAACTTTACTTAACGTAACATGAAAATGCTGGTAAACTAAAGGTATAATTGGCACGCACTTAATGTAATGGGAATGACTATTGATTCATAGTTCTTTTATTACTTTGAGCTAGTGCCAGTTGGTTTTAATTATCATGTGAAATCAAACTTGACGTAACAGGAAGGAAAAGTTTGATACCATACTTTTAAGTTACATTGCGTTAAGTCAATTCTAAATATCTGCATTTAATACAGTGTAAGAATGTCACTTTATGTTAAATTCATCATAATGCTGGCTCAAGCTTCTGAAATATTCTGGTACAAAATACTTCTAGGACGCATAACAATAATTGCAATTTGGATTACAGAGCTGAATTTGTGTTAAAATTTTCTCCAAGTAGGTTCAAAAGGCGTGTATAAGATTCTTTCCTAATAGCGAAATGTTCATTGAACTTTCTCTCTCTGTATAAGTACCGTATGGTTATCGCATTTCTGTTTTTTTTCTCACTGTCGAGACATCAATGTAACCTAAGTAATCACTGTTTTCTTCGAGATCATCAATGTTATCTAAGCAAGCCATGAAGGGGTCAAAAATACCCTCCTCCAAATACGATACGCTAATCTAGTTCAATTCACAGGTTAGTTACTCCATCCAGGTTATAAGAGTAAATTCTAAACTATATTTGTGCTCGATTTAATTCCGTAGTAACATACTACATGATGGTACTCTCCGACATTTACTTCTATGGTAATTTAATCTGGGAGTATATGAAAGGAGTAAGATTCTTTGGAAGTAGTTTTACTCTTGCATGGAAGTTGCCGAGTGTTGACTTGTTTATTACGAAAGTAGAGCTTACTCCAGGTTGGTTCAGGTCACCCTAAATGTTCATAATTTATGTTGTCCTTTAGTTTGTCAAAGATATGGGGATTGTTTATAAACTTTATTTTTCAGGGTTCCCCACAAAAAGATGCACCAATTTTGTTGATTTTACTTCCCCATTAAACGTGTTTTTGCTTCTTAGCTTTAGGGATCCCATTTTCCTAAACTTGTTAAAGATAATTAACACACACAACACAGATAGGATGTCTTGAATAAACTATCATTACAGCAGGGACAACCTTGAATGCATCATATGGCACCAGTTGGACATTGCAGTACAGCATGCTACACACATAGCTTGCTGTTGTGGCCTTACCTTAAAATAATTCAATTAACATGATTCACATTTAACTGGAAAGCAGATAAACTGTTTAAATATGTTGAAAAGTCAGGGATTCTCTTATTATTATTCTTGCAGAAAAGGAAAAAGACTGAGATGCAGATTGCCGTTACAGAGTTAGACTTGTGCAAATAAAACATGAGGGTTGGATGCTGATATACTCAAAAAATTATCACCTAATTTCCGTATATTTAATGGTATTTGAAAAACGTTTTACACTACAATATTAAAAAATCTCAATTATCAGGGAAATCAGAGCATGAAAAATAGTGTGAATCATGTATGGCCTTGTGTAAAACTGTGGTCCGAAAAAAGGATCAAAATGCTATTAGTTGTTCATGCTGTGATCCAACTAGTGAGCATTTGTATCAACATAATGCAAATAAAATAATATCACCAGCACTGGACCTGCCCGCTTCACAAGTCTGTAAATCTGGATTGTAAAGGAGATCATACTTAATAGCAGTACAAGTTGTGTTAAAAATCCAAAATGTTTTTTAATTACGTTGATATTGTAATGAAAAGAAGCTAGAAACAGTGATGTGTATTGAATTTATTTAAAGGTGAGTTGGAATTGTTACACTAATGTCTCTTGAATTCAAATTTGTTTTCAGAGTAAAAGCAACTAATGAGTGAGTGACACATCTATGGAAAAACTGCTTTTGTACAAACATTAAGTAAATCCTGGTTAATATTTTGTATTAGTTTTAAACTACTACTATGCAAATTTCATTAATATATAATAAATAAATGCATCCATCAACTATTCACAATAATCACTGCTCCTCTACAGACAACAACCTGCACCTTAGCCTATGTATCATCCTATCCTTATCTCAGGGCGGGGGAGAACAGAGCAGCCCATCCCAGTAGAACCTGGCATAGACAAAACTAGCTGCCCCTGAACTGGCCTTGTCCAACACAGCAGCACCAAGACCAGCCCTGCCTAGCTGTGTATAGCTCAGCCCAGTTGTCCTCTGTGGTTATCAGGCTAGCCTCTGGTTCCCAAGGTCACGGGTCCAAAACTAAGCATTGTAGAAAAAGATGTGTTGAATAAAAGTTGTTTGATATTATGAGGGAAAACTAATGGCATTTACTTTCTACCATTATATCAAGTAACTTGTATTCAAGACATTTCTCTCAACAATGCTTAGGTTTGGAGATATTGTACAGTCTCAACTTAAATGGTTCACCTTGTATAATAAATGCTAGGTTACTAGAAACAATAATAAAGTGTACAAATGAAACAATTCTGTAGCTTTCAGTTCTGATTTTGAGCATTTCATGGAAAATAACACATGGTAACTGTTGTAACTTTAGTTCACAGAGTTTACAAATACATTTAGCTGTTACTATATGAAAAATTAAATTATCATGGAGGGCCTCTTCTGCAAGGCTCATTGCATTGATGTGCTACTCACAAATTACATGTATCCTTCCCTCTTGCCACTATCTCACCTTGCAACTGTATAATTATAATAGTTATAATTAATATGGCTATTGATAATCAGTGTGAGCAATAATGAATCAACTTCAGGTAGCGTTTCATCCTCCCTGCAAAAGATAGCAATGTAGCTTTCCTACCACTTCACTCAGGCCATGTGATGCAGAGCTGTCACAAGGGACAAGTTATAATATGGCACCCATGGACATGTAAATGAAAATATATAGCAGTTCCCAAATCTTTATTATCTAACATTTGCATTTTAGGAGTAGTTACAATTTTCTACAACCTGATATAAATTTATCTGTAAACATGGTACATTTTAAATACAATGTTTATTCGAATAACCCTTGGCTTATCAGTGTCACTTAGAAACACTTCTCATATCTGTTGACCATGCTCTGGACTTAGTTTAACAAATGCTGGTTCTATTCTATCACTGTCCAGTTTGTCACAGGTTCTAACATGTGCTGCACATTTCAGACAATCCACAAGTAGAGGTTGATGAAATATTTTGGAAATCTGAACAATATTTTTATCTGTTGGGGTATGGTTGCTGGTATCCTGCTACAGATATTTATATAAAAACACTATATTGTAATTCTAATGAGTATTTCACTACAAACACTTAAATGTAACTCTGTTACGGGCTAGTTTTTAAATTTGATGATGAATCCACCAGACTAAAAGGTTAATGAGTTTGATGTGCAGACCTGCTAATGACGTGCAAATTCAGAAGCTTGACAAACAGCTGCACTGCCCACCAAGTCCAACATCATATTGGAATTGGTAAAATTAGCTACGTTTTATCCACCTTGTTGCGGGTATTATTTGGGTATCAATAATGTTTGCCATATGCAATCGAAATGGATAAATTGTGGCGGCTTCATGTTTGCCAACTTCCTTAAACCTCCATCTGTTCTTCGATGCACTGATGAGTGTTGAAATGTAATCTGTTACTCAATATCTTTCGATGACTTTAAAACTTGCCCATATATTTAAAAATAAAGTTTGCAAAACCATTAAATACAGTTTAAAACACATAGAAGCACAGATAAAAGTTAACCACAAACTCTGCAACTGTGCAGAAAAGCTATACTTTAAGTAATATTCTTCCTTAATAATTAACAAACACACTATATTATTGCTAATCCTATTGCCAGTAATTTGAAACAAAAAAAAAACCATCTACATTGATAAAACTTTTTTTTTACATAAAAAAGGCGAAGCACTTGTCACCACAGTGCTACAAAGGTCTGGTTATCATGCATGACAACACAAATTATATTGTGTATTGCACTTAATACAGTAATGTTAGTTTTGATATTTTTGTACCATCAATGAGAAAAAATTCAGTTTATCTACTGAAATCTTCTGATGTGTCCACTTATTTTAGAATTGTAAAAGCTAAATATGGTGTCTTGGCACTCAAAAATGGCAGGACCTGTGAAACTTTGAAACATGAATACAAGACATTAAATTAAATTTTGGTCAAGATTTCGGCCACTTGTCACTTCCAGGCAGTCAACTAAAACAAAGAGGCTTCTATTAAAGCGAAAAAATCAGAAGCAATTTGGTAAAAATAATCCAAGTATATTTCAATTTCCCTGTTAAGTTGGAACACCATTGAGTTTTACAACCTTTACAGATGTGTGCATAACTATGTATTGTTTTGCCTTTATTAAGGCTTCCTAGTTAGGTTTTTACATTTCAAAATGTTTTAGTTCACATAAATGATTATTTTTAGCCTATGGGCGGAAACACCTATTGCATTAATAATTTAATTTTAAGGGCCAGTCTTTTGTAAAAATTGGAAGTTACAGTGCTCTGTGCAACAAATGTGGGTCCTCTATTTGAGAAACAGTGTATTTCTCTTTATACCATGGGATTTATTGGCTCATGCAAGTTAATGATTTTAGCTTTTTTTAAGCTACATTCATCTCTGACATTGCTGTATGCTATGCAGTTTTACATGTATTATTGTACTGCTGCTGTCTCTGTCCCTGACATTTTTCAATGGTAAAGAAAGTATGGCCACCTTTAGCAAGAATAGAGCTGTTAATTTCCACAGTAAACAAGGTTATTTGTTTCAACCAATAAATCAGCACTCTGATTTGATTCTTTAATAAATACAGTTTACAGTTGTTCTGCCAGCACCAATCACAGGCTTCCTTCCCATGTGCGTCGACTGTCTCATAAGCAGAGGCATGTGGCATCAGTTGCTCAGTTTACTTTAGTCAGATGAAGTTGGTTTCTTTTTTGCATATGCGATTTACTGCATTATTGTTAAGTTATAATTATTTCTACATTTATGGTTGTAATTGCTATGGCACTGTTATCTGGCTAGTGGTTCATCAGAATCTAAAAAAAAACATTGGATTTTACTAGAGCTAAGCCTGTAACTCTATGTTTGAGTTACATGAGATAAGGAGCAAGATAATGGGGAACCTCTTCTTCCTTTGACAAGAGTTTGTGATGCACTGAAGGCGGACAAAACAACAGTGAAAAGTCTGACAATGGCATGTACACAGTAGTGGCGAGAACTGGCAACACTGCTGTCTCAGTTGCACAAAACGTCAGAGCCAGAGACAAAGCAGCTGGATATTAATTTTGTTTTTTATTTAAATTACATTGGAATAATGAGTTGTTCATTGCCTATTATAGTTAGTCAATTGTTTTGATAGTTGACCCTGTGTTAATGTCTGTATCTGCTGAAGAAATTTTTGAGTACACTTACTGGAAAGAAGAAAAAAACATTGTTATGATACACTTTTCAATAAGTATACTCAAAAAACAAAAACCTACTCTTAAAAGTGTGATTTTTATATCATTCTGCTAAAACGTTTTTTACAGTATTTTATATTAAATTGCTGTTTCTAAGTTTGAATTGATTACTTTTCAATATTATTGTAATCTCTTTCAACGCCATTCAACCTTGGTGGTTGGGTGCAGGAAGCACACCCGGCTTCATGAGGAAGGCATGCTAACCCCACACTGTGCACTTCATCTCATTTTACTTTTTAAACGAGCTACTGAGGCTTGGTTATGATAATTTTTTTGCAAGGAAAAACTGTAGTTTTAAGAAAAGCAAGCATTAGCTAAAGCTTCAAAAGGCATTTTAAACATGGTGTCTTGGCACTTAAAAATGGCAGAAGTTAGGTTCACTGTAAACATTTGAAACATGAAGGAACTATTAAAACAATAAATTAAATTTTAGTCAATATTTTGATCAAAAGCTCAACTGTGTTCCCCCTTAAAAAAAGACATTTATTTTTCCAATAATAAAAAGCAGTTAACATTTAAAGACTGATGAAAACTGCAAAATGTTCATGCCCAAATGCCATTATCAGCAACTGTAATGATCACTGATACCACATGGACCCTAAGTCTTAAAAATTATCTTGAATTTATTTAAGGGGAGATTAACTGATGGTTTTGGTCAAAATGTTGCATTTTTTGTTTTTGCTGTCATATTAATATTTGAAATGTTCTGTTCATTTTGATGTGTTCTTTATTTTGTTGGCCAATTTATAACATGCTTTCAAAGATGTCAGCATTTAAAAATAAGTATTAAAAGGTCTGCTTGGGCCTAGGCCTGGCCTGCATTCAGAACTTAATTTGAAAAATGTTTGTTGGGCTCAACCTTGAAAATAAAGATGAAAAACATGAAATACTATCTTAAATATAAGTGTTTTATTAAAAAACATTAGGTATTTTAAAATAGAACAAAAACTTTTCCATGTGAAGGGAAAATAAAGTTGAAAACAGATTAATTGATCATATTCTGTGGTCCAAGGTTAAGATGCTTGAAATAGCATAATAATCTCAGCATCCATGTTATAATAAATAAATGCCTGCTTTGCCAATTACAGATGTTAGAAAAGCACTGCAGCTGCAAACTCTGACTCCCTCCATCCACCCACACCCAGGACATCCTACATAGAATGCAGTAATGTGGTCAATAACAGCATGAGGATTCCAGGACCTCAGGCACCACTTTTTCTGTAAAGTGGCTCCTCAAATTGGTCCCAAGGATCTGAGTGCATTCCTACCACACAGCAGGGGGAAAAATCCCCCATGGTGGTAATGGAAATCTAACCTGAGGCCCCTTGCATTGCAGGCAGCAGCACTTTGTGGAATAATAATAATTTCATTTAAAACAAAATGAGACAGTTGGGCCTGAATTGGATGGTACAGTATGTACTTGTTGCGAACATATTAAGCGAGTTATATCTAAAGCAGCCAGATCCTGATTACTGTGTAATATGCAATAAAAAGCTTTTTACATTTTTCCCTTTAAATGATGTTTTCTCAAAACTACATTTTTTCATAATGATATCTGCAGAAGTTCCTGCAGGTCTTTAAATAAGCTAATTTAGCATCAGCAGTGTAGAACGGTTAATCTCCCCTTAAAATACAACTTATGGTGGTTATATATTTCTAGAAGTTAAGTTTTGGTACCAAAAAGCACCATCCTAGGTGTCTTGATGCAGGTTTTTCTTGTGTTCCTCCTGGGTGCAGTGGAGTGCAAGGTGTTCCTCGGACTCCAATGACATGTTGCACACGTGACAAATGTAAGGATCAGACTTGCCAACTTTGTCCATATGTTCTTCTGTTCCAATGTGTCTCTCCAGTTCTTCCTTTGAGTTCACAGAGAGGTCACAAAGCTTGCAGAAGAACAAGTTACTGCTAACTTTCTCCACGTTACCGCTGATTGTCTTCTTCAGATTACTGAGAAACTCTTTAGCATTGTCAGTTTCTTGCTGTGCTGCAGCTTCTTTCTCTTTCAGTGTCTTCTCGTGCTTTGCATGCTTTTTACTGATCATGTGGGTATGGAAGACGTCTTCACGATTACAGATCACCGTGCACATTGCACAATAATAGTCCCCTGAAAATCAAACAAAAGCAATACTATATCATCTGACAGAGATGCACGTCATTTATGAATCATCATCAATTAACCCATTTGTGACATACGACATGCCCCACTTGCATAAGCTAGTAATGCTGTTTAAATTGCAAATGAGTACAGCTCACATGAGCCAATAAAACTACTATTAAAAACAGAAGCACTACAAACAGAGAAGTTTTCTTCATGTTGAATTTGGAATTTTTACACAAGCCTTCACTTACTAAGTTTTTATAACTGTAATGTTTTCGAGGGCATTCATCGTCATCATCAGCAGTTAGGTGACTGAAGCATGTTCAAAAGTCTGATCCAGAGGTTCAACAATGTCCCTCTAAGCAGAGAAGAATATTCAAAATAACTAATTGAAATTGAGTTTTTATTTATGGACGCTCTTTAACTGTTATGATCCTTAGCATCCCATTCTATATTGGGCGTGAAAGACCGGTAATTGCTCAGAAGTCTCTCTATCAGGCTTGAGGCTCTTTTACATGGGACCACCAGCTTTACTTCCCTTTTGAAGGAAGCCATGCTAAGGATTTTTATGCCTGAAAAAATCCATTGCCCTCCACCAGGTTAAAACCTGCAACCTCGGGAACTAGAGGCTAGCATGGTACCACTAGTCCACAGAGGACATTCAAAAGAATGCCAACATATATGGGACACAGCAGAGGTAAACGGCTTCAACCCAGGTTTAATATTTAAGATGTTTAAACAGAAATAGCCCAAACAATACTCTTGAGACAATCAATGATACTAACTGGAAATATAAAAAGTTCACATATCATCCATGGATGTTTAGAATATTTGAAGAAAAAAAAATTTAATAAGTTTGACATGTCATTAGCTCCTCAAAACAGACACAGACTGAACAATTTGCTGAACAAACAACTCAAAAACAGTCCCAGATGCAATAAAATCAGGAATCTACCAGATCAACTGTGAACATTGTGAGAAATACTGCATTGAAAAAAATATCATCGGATTGACAGAGCACCAGAGAAGCATAAAACAGAAACACACAGACAAATATGCTGTTGTCACACCATTTTTGGCCTGAACCACAACATCGGTCAAACCATAAAATTGTTAAATACCAGTTTCCGTATCACTAGAACTGAATATTCCCAAATAGTGCAGATATAATACATTTTGAAATCCCGCCCAGCCAGCCAGCCAGGAGAGGAGGAAGAGGAAAGAAGAAGAAACATGCTTCAGTCACCTGCCTGCTGATCATGATGAATGCCCTCGAAAACGTTCCAGTTTAAAAAACATAGTAAGTGAAGGTTTGTGGAAAAATAATGTGACTCAATTCAAAACTCATGTATTTGCATTTTTACTTTCTTACTGCATACTGACTGTAGGTACAGGAAGTATTTATAGTCCACCCAAAATTTGATGTCAAGATTTCACAGAAATACATGTTTAGAGCCCTCCTAAACCCCCCCCTCCAAAGGCATTTTTAGAAAAGGGTTTGTGTGTCTGTGAATAGTGTAACTAAAATACGAAAAGTTAGTTAAATATGAAACTTGGTATTTAAGTTCAATTGCAACAACATTTTGAAGAAAATCCTACCACCCCAAACTAACCTTTAAGTGGATTTTTGTTATTATTTTTAATTTTGTCAAAAATGGCTATAATGATTTTGATTAAATTACCATTTGTTTAAGCTATTTTCATGACAAAATGTATACCATAAATTTTCTGCAAATCATCTTTGAAATCCTTTTTATTCTGAAACATTTTTGTATAATTAACTGCAAGAGAAACAAAATCTTAGTATACAAAAAATTCAGATCTTGTCGAAACACACAATTTATGTCAGATAAAATTGTTTGTGGTATCACCATTATAGAGACATTGCTCTTGGTTTAAATTTTCAGATACTTTATACTTTTCCCAACTGCAAATTGCTATTCCTTTTTTTTTCTCTCTCTCTTCTTTATTTTTCGTGTTCATGCAAATAGAACAGAATTTCAAAGCCATCACATAGCAACTGACTGAAAACATTTGACTATCACTTTAGCTTATTGTATTTTTATTATACCTATAAGAAAATAATTAAATAAGTAATAAAGGTTTATCTATATTAACAAGAAGCAGATAGAAGAAGCACTTGTAAGAATATCTTGTACAAGAATGAGTACAGAAAATCATGTAAATGCAACACATTTTATCTATCAGGTGGCATTCAAAGGATCTGCATACCTCCTTAGAGGACTCATGAACAGAAAAACT
This sequence comes from Deroplatys truncata, assembly GCA_030765065.1. Lineage (NCBI taxonomy): Eukaryota > Metazoa > Arthropoda > Insecta > Mantodea > Mantidae > Deroplatys > Deroplatys truncata. The sequence continues at coordinate 15,484,062 of CM060983.1, forward strand.
AATACTATTGGTACCAAGAGAGGAAATAAGAGGGGTATTTTGCCTGATATATCTCATAATAAAGTTAAACCTGCCAAGTATGAATCATGGTCTGCAATGAACGCGCTGTGTGTGAAATGTATGGATAGCAAAGATATTTATTTCCTATCAAGGAAACATGATGCTGCTGACATTATAGCAGCAGGCAAGCTCAGAAGAAGGAAAGGTGGGACACCCAGAGAGGAGGTAAAGAAACCAAAGTGTGCCCTTGAGTACCAGAAGCTGCTGTCATTACATCAACAGGCAAGCTGAGAAGAAGGAAAGGTGGGACACCCAGAGAGGAGGTAAAGAAACCAAAGTGTGTTCTTGAGTACCATAAACTGCTGACATTACATCAACAGGCAAGCTGAGAAGAAGGAAAGGTGGGACACCCAGAGAGGAGGTAAAGAAACCAAAGTGTGCTCTTGAGTACCATAAACTGCTGACATTACAGCAGCAGGCAAGCTGAGAAATAGGGAAGGTGGGACACCCAGAGAGGAGGTAAAGCAACCAAAGTGTGTCCTTGAGTACCAGAAGCTGCTGTCATTACATCAACAGGCAAGCTCAGAAGAAGGAAAGTCAGACACCCAGAGAGGAGGTAAAGAAACCAAAGTGTGCCCTTGAGTACCAGATGCTGCTGTCATTACATCAACAGGCAAGCTGAGAAGAAGGAAAGGTGGGACACCCAGAGAGGAGGTAAAGAAACCAAAGTGTGTTCTTGAGTACCATAAACTGCTGACATTACATCCACAGGCAAGCTGAGAAGAAGGAAAGGTGGGACACCCAGAGAGGAGGTAAAGAAACCAAAGTGTGTTCTTGAGTACCATAAACTGCTGACATTACATCCACAGGCAAGCTGAGAAGAAGGAAAGGTGGGACACCCAGAGAGGAGGTAAAGAAACCAAAGTGTGTTCTTGAGTACCATAAACTGCTGACATTACAGCAAGCTGAGAAATAGGAAAGGTGGGACACCCAGAGAAGAGGTAAAGAAACCAAATTGTGTTCTTGAGTACCAGAAACTGCTGACATTACATCAACAGGCAAGCTGAGGAGAAGGAAAAGGTGGGACACCCAGAGAAGAGGTAAAGAAACCAAATTGTGTTCTTGAGTACCAGAAACTGCTGACATTACAGCAGCAGGCAAGCTGTGAAATAGGAAAGGTAGGACACCGAGAGAGAAGGTAAAGAAACCAAAGTGTGCCCTTGAGTACCAGAAACGGCTGACATTACAGCAACAGACAAACTGAGAAGAAGGAAAGGTGGGACAGCCAGAGAGGAGGTAAAGAAACCAAAGTGTGCCCTTGAGTACCAGAAACGGCTGACATTACATCAACAGACAAGCTGAGAAGAAGGAAAGGTGGGACACCAAGAGAGAGAAGGGTAAGAAACCAAAGTGTGTCCTTGAGTACCAGAAACTGCTGACATTACATCAACAGACAAGCTGAGAAGAAGGAAAGGTGGGACACCGACAGAGAAGGTAAAGAAACCAAAGTGTGTGCTTGAGTACCAGAAACTGCTGACATTACATCAAAGACAAGCTGAGAAGAAGGAAAGGTGGGACACCAAGAGAGAGAAGGGAAAGAAACCAAAGTGTGTCCTTGAGTACCAGAAGCTGCTGTCATTACATCAACAGGCAAGCTGAGAAGAAGGAAAGGTGGGACACCCAAAGAGAAGGTAAAGAAACCAAAGTGTGTCCTTGAGTACCAGAAACTGCTGACATTACATCAACAGACAAGTTGAGAAGAAGGACAGGTGGGACACCGACAGAGAAGGTAAAGAAATCAAAGTGTGTCCTTCAGTACCAGAAACTGCTGACATTACATCAACAGACAAGCTGAGAAGAAGGAAATATGGGACACCAAGAGAGAGAAGGGAAAGAAACCAAAGTGTGTCCTTGAGTACCAGAAACTGCTGACATTACATCAACAGACAAGCTGAGAAGAAGGAAATATGGGACACCAAGAGAGAGAAGGGAAAGAAACCAAAGTGTGTCCTTGAGTACCAGAAACTGACATTACAGCAACAGACAAACTGAGAAGAAGCAAAGATCACACAACCAGAGAGGTAAAGAAACCAAAGTGTGTCATTGAGTACCAGAAACTGACATTACAGCAACAGACAAACTGAGAAGAAGGAAAGGTGGGACACCCAAAAGAGGAGGTAAAGAAACCAAAGTGTGTCCTTGAGTACCAGAAGCTGCTGTCATTACATCAACAGACAAGCTGAGAAGAAGGAAAGGTGGGACACCCAGAGAGGAGGTAAAGAAACCAAAGTGTGTTCTTGAGTACCATAAACTGCTGACATTACAGCAGCAGGCAAGCTGAGAAATAGGAAAGGTGGGAAACCCAGAGAGGAGGTAAAGAAACCAAAGTGTGTCCTTGAGTACAAGAAACTGCTGACATTACATCAACAGACAAGCTGAGAAGAAGGAAAGGTGGGACACCAAGAGAGAGAAGGGTAAGAAACCAAAGTGTGTCCTTGAGTACCAGAAACTGCTGACATTACATCAGCAGACAAGCTGAGAAGAAGGAAATATGGGACACCAAGAGAGAGAAGGGAAAGAAACCAAAGTGTGTCCTTGAGTACCAGAAACTGCTGACATTACATCAGCAGACAAGCTGAGAAGAAGGAAATATGGGACACCAAGAGAGAGAAGGGAAAGAAACCAAAGTGTGTCCTTGAGTACCAGAAACTGACATTACAGCAACAGACAAACTGAGAAGAAGGAAAGAACAGACACCCAGAGAGGTAAAGAAACCAAAGTGTGTCATTGAGTACCAGAAACTGACATTACAGCAACAGACAAACTGAGAAGAAGGAAAGGTGGGACACCCACAGAGGAGGTAAAGAAACCAAAGTGTGTCCTTGAGTACCAGAAACTGCTGACATTACATCAACAGACAAGCTGAGAAGGAAATGTGGGACACCAAGAGAGAGAAGGGAAAGAAACCAAAGTGTGTCCTTGAGTACCAGAAACTGCTGACATTACATCAACAGACAAGCTGAGAAGAAGGAAAGGTGGGACACCGACATAGAAGGTAAAGAAACCAAAGTGTGTCCTTGAGTACCAGAAACTGACATTACAGCAACAGACAAACTGAGAAGAAGGAAAGATCAGACACCCAGAGAGGTAAAGAAACCAAAGTGTGTCATTGAGTACCAGAAACTGCTGACATTACATCAGCAGACAAACTGAGAAGAAGGAAATGTGGGACACCAAGAGAGAGAAGGGAAAGAAACCAAAGTGTGTCCTTGAGTACCAGAAACTGCTGACATTACATCAACAGACAAGCTGAGAAGAAGGAAATGTGGGACACCAAGAGAGAGAAGGGAAAGAAACCAAAGTGTGTCCTTGAGTACCAGAAACTGACATTACAGCAACAGACAAACTGAGAAGAAGGAAAGATCAGACACCCAGAGAGGTAAAGAAACCAAAGTGTGTCATTGAGTACCAGAAACTGACATTACAGCAACAGACAAACTGAGAAGAAGGAAAGGTGGGACACCCAGAGAGGAGGTAAAGAAACCAAAGTGTGTCCTTGAGTACCAGAAGCTGCTGACATTACATCAACAGGCAAGTTGAGAAGAAGGAAAGGTGGGACACCCAAAGAGAAGGTAAAGAAACCAAAGTGTGTCCTTGAGTACCAGCTGCTGTCATTACATCAACAGGCAAGCTGAGAAGAAGGAAAGGTGGGACACCCAGAGAGGAGATAAAGAAACCAAAGTGTGTCCTTGAGTACCAGAAGCTGCTGACATTACAGCAGCAGGCAAGCTGAGAAATAGGAAAGGTGGGACACCCAGAGAGGAGGTAAAGAAACCAAAGTGTATCCTTGAGTACCAGAAGCTGCTGACATTACATGAACAGGCAAGTTGAGAAGAAGGAAAGGTGGGACACCCAAAGAGAAGGTAAAGAAACCAAAGTGTGTCCTTGAGTACCAGAAATGGCTGACATTAGAGCAACAGACAAACTGAGAAGAAGGAAAGGTCAGACACCCAGAGAGGAGGTAAAGAAACCAAAGTGTGTCCTTGAGTACCAGAAACTGACATTACAGCAACAGACAAACTGAGAAGAAGGAAAGGTCAGACACCCAGAGAGGAGGTAAAGAAACCAAAGTGTGCCCTTGAGTACCAGAAGCTGCTGTCATTACATCAGCAGGCAAGTTGAGAAGAAGGAAAGATGGGACACCCAGAGAGGAGGTAAAGAAACCAAAGTGTGTCCTTGAGTACCAGAAAATCTGCTGACATTACATCAACAGGCAAGCTGAGAAGAAGGAAAGGTGGGACACCCAGAGAGGAGGTAAAGAAACCAAAGTGTGTCCTTGAGTACCAGAAACTGCTGACATTACATCAACAGGCAAGCTCAGAAGAAGGAAAGGTGGGGCACCCAGAGAGGAGGTAAAGAAACCAAAGTGTGTCCTTGAGTACCAGAAACTGCCGATATTACAGTAGCAGGCAAGCTGAGAAAAAGAAAAGGTCAGACACTCAGAGTGGAGGTAAAGAAACCAAAGTGTGTTCTTGAGTACCAGATACTGCCGATATTACAGTAGCAGGCAAGCTGAGAAAAAGGAAAGGTCAGACACTCAGAGTGGAGGTAAAGAAACCAAAGTGTGTTCTTGAGTACCAGAAACTGCCGACATTACAGTAGCAGGCAAGCTGAGAAATAGGAAAGGTCAAGACACTCAAGAGTGGAGGTAAAGAAACCAAAGTGTGTTCTTGAGTACCAGAAACTGCCGACATTACAGTAGCAGGCAAGCTGAGAAAAAGGAAAGGTCAGACACTCAGAGTGGAGGTAAAGAAACCAAAGTGTGTTCTTGAGTACCAGAAACTGCCGACATTACAGCAGCAGGCAAGCTGAGAAGAAGGAAAATGTGGGGCACCCAGAGTGGAGGTAAAGAAACCAAAGTGTGTTCTTGAGTACCAGAAACTGCCGACATTACATCAACAGGCAAGCTGAGGAGAAGGAAAAGGTGGGGCACCGAGAGTGGAGGTAAAGAAACCAAAGTGTGTTCTTGAGTACCAGAAACTGCCGACATTACAGCACAGGCAAGCTGAGAAATAGGAAAGCCCAGACACTCAGAGAGGAGGTAAATAAACCAAAGTGTGTCCTTCAGTAACAGAAGTTGCTGACATTACAGCAGCAGGCAAGCTGAGAAATAGGAAATGTCAGACACTCAGGTAAAGAAACCAAAGAGTGCCCTAAGTATCGGAAGGGAATGAGGTGTCAATTTGTAAGATCAGGATGGTTTCCTGTAATGCGACGTACAGCAGGTTACAGGGAAATATTTTTGTGTGTGCTAGACATGTGTGTATTCAATTGATTCACTGTGTTTCACAAAATGAACTGCTAAAATGACATGATTTTTGAATCCTCATCATCTGCTTCAAGGTGTAACACTACCAGAGTTCTAAGTTAGACTTCAACCTTCGCCCCATTGAGACTACAAGTTAAATGGGTACCCTTTTCCAATGCACATTCTAAAAATAGACAGCAAAGAAAAATTTGGAAAAAAAGATGTACGTATGCTACAGTAGGAGTAAATAACAACTGGCAATGCAACAAGTGTTGTGTCATCCTTCATTTTTAGAATTGTTTTGAGATCTACCACACCCAATAATATATTAGGCCATCAAAATCTGTAACTCAATGCTTCCAGCATCATGCTTGCAAGATTTCAGGAAAGAAATCATATTGTTTCATTCTATATGAATTTTGAAACTTTGCAATGCTGTAAAGGGATTTAAATCAGATTTCTGAGGTGGTCATGAGGGTATTTAAATAAGACACCAAGGGATTGAATGTTGCATATGCAAGAGGAGCAGCCAGATCTGATAGTGGCAGGGTCTCAACTCTACATCCACTGAATATGCACGCTTGCCCAACTTCCTGAAATTGAAACCCGTAGAACTTTCCCTCATCTTACTTGCTATAGTTTTGTTGAGACTCTGGATACTAGCACTTCTGCTAAGATGTTACTCTATCTCCCTCCTTGTCTTCCCAATGTACATGTCATATGATTTTCCAAAATTAGTAATAAAACATTTTTTCTAAGGTTTTAGTAAAAGTTGCAACACATTAAAAGATTTAATGGCGAACAAATGTCTGCTATGTTATATTACTTGTGGTAACTGGTTTACATACATGAATTGTAGTAATAACTTCTTAAATTTAAAGGTGAGTCGAAATTGTAACACTAACATCACTTAAGTTTACTCACTTAACATGTTTCGGGAAACCGTTGTTCCCATCCTCAGAAGGTTATTAACTCGACTGGCCCGTGTTGTTGGTGTTTCCGTTTTTTGGACTGGATCCTGTGGTGGCATCTTGTGGTGGAGAAATGTACTTCCAGAGAGGATTTGGTGGCGGCAAATCAAAATTCATTAGATGTGTGTTGTGTTTTAGAATGGTGATCTTCTCCCATGCATCTAATTCGGCTGCAAATTTGGCTGGTTTGACTAATGTAATATTGGGTTTGATGTTGTGATTAGTGATCCAAAAATGGTGTGAAACTGCAGATTTGTCCATTTGTTTGTATTTAATACATCTCATGTGCTCCTTTAGCCTAGTTTCTAAGTTTCTTTTTGTCTTACCAATGGAACTTAGAAACTAGGCTAAAGGAGCACATGAGATGTATTAAATACAAACAAATGGACAAATCTGCAGTTTCACACCATTTTTGGATCACTAATCACAACATCAAACCCAATATTACATTAGTCAAACCAGCCAAATTTGCAGCTGAATTAGATGCATGGGAGAAGATCACCATTCTAAAACACAACACACATCTAATGAATTTTGATTTGCCGCCACCAAATCCTCTCTGGAAGTACATTTCTCCACCACAAGATGCCACCACAGGATCCAGTCCAAAAAACGGAAACACCAACAACACGGGCCAGTCGAGTTAATAACCTTCTGAGGATGGGAACAACGGTTTCCCGAAACATGTTAAGTGAGTAAACTTAAGTGATGTTAGTGTTACAATTTCGACTCACCTTTAAATAGAATACACATCACTGTTTCTAGCTTCTTTTCATTACAATACATACGTAACTTCTTAAATATTCATCCAAAATAAAATTAGGCTTATATATGTTTGTTGTGCAAGATTTTTCATTCAGTAATAAGCAAGCCCACTGCTTTGGAGAAAGTCATTATGATGCCTATGAAGCCTATTCTGTAATTGGAAACTAAACAATCACTTTGCCATTCTTGAGTGAAAATGTTATACACACACAAACTTGGATTTAGGGTTATGTATCACATACATCAAAATTAGCTATTTATTCAAAATAAAAAATTTGCGGAAAAGTCATATTTACAGTTTGTCATTACAAACACATGTGCTAGTGATACTAAACATAGATACGATAAAACTTTGATTTGATTTACCTAGTCTTACCATAACTGTACTTTCGCCCATTCAAGGTTGCGACTGCAACAACGGTTTGGTGAAGCGTCAGTCATTGTTGGATGAGCTGGAGAAGTGTAAAGTTGTCAGTTTTAGGTTTTCAAGATGGAATGGGGGGACTATGAAAATCTGTGACGGTGATAGCGTTGTACAAGGTAGGCAAATCAACGGGAGAGATTTTCAAAACCCTCCAGAAGCTCAGAATCAGCAAGAAATTTGTTTATCGCACTATCCTGCACTTTGTTGAGACTGGAACTGTGAAAGATTGCCCACGGCAGTACGAACACCAGAGCTTGTGAAAGCAGTGGCGGCACGTGTGCAACGAAATCCAGTAAGGAGACAGTCAGTTATGGCTCATGAGATAAAGATATAAAAAATGTCTATGTCTCGCACATTAAACAGTGACCTGGGACTCCATGCTTACAAACAACATCTCCTGACAAATGAACTCATACCAGAGGCTCCTAAAATCAAAGTGTTTACTTAAGCGTTTCGCAGCAAATGGGCACTGTCGAATCCCTTTCAGTGTTGAGGAGGCTTTCAATGCCCAAAATGACAGGATATATGCCAAATCCTCTAGGGAAGCTAGTGAAAAAGCTCCAAGGGTCCAGAGGGGTCATCATCCTGCATCAGTTATGGTGTGGTGGGGTGTGAGCTACGAGGGCACAATGGAGCTCTATTTTTGTGAAAAGGGGGTCAAAAATTCAGCCAAAATATACCAAGAGACAGTGCTTGAGGGTCTAGTCAAGAATCTCAACAACACCCTCTTCCATGGACAGAACTGGAGTTTCCAGCAGAACTCAGCCCCAGCACACTAGGCACGGACAACCCAGCGGTGGCTGGAGACATATGTTCCAGACTTCCGATTGGCCTTCTGCAAGTCCGGATTTAAACCCTTTGGACTACAAACTGTGGTCCAAGCTTCAGGAGATGGCTTGCAAGAAGACACATGGATGTGAAACATTTAATATTTACTGTATTACTCTTATCTTTATAGTTTTAGTTATACCTTTTGCTTAGACAAAGAGCAGTGGATTTTACAATAACCAGTAGGTTGTATCTTTTCCTACCTAAAGATTATAGGGGAAGCAGTATTGTCTTCATTGCATAGCCGACATACTGGTTCTTGTTTAAAGATTACCATTAATGTAGGTGTTCCCTTAATCTGCAATGTCCCATATGGTCTAAATACATCTTCCATGAGGCAGGAGGATATTTTACTCATCAGTGTATCCTTCTGTTTGAACCCTTGATAACTAATCCATTCAGCAATGGTTCTTCAAACAGTATTTAAAGGAATGGTTCTGGTCCTTTCCTTGCCTAAGATTCCCATATGTCCAGGCACCTCCGATCCATCATCTGTTTTAAAGCCGTCTGTATACCACATTAGACTCCCAGCAGGACAATGCATTTTGTTTTGACTCCATTCTAATGCTGTTTTGAAAAACATAATTTTGGCATGCCCTGTAGTGTTGGGATTATACCAGTTTAAATTCAAGTTCAGCCAATAACCCTCCACCAGCCTTGCAACTCCTTTGATATATAGGATGTTAATGAACTGCACTGAATAATTTGAGAGATTATAGACGTGTCTGATATAAACAATTTGAGATAGGCAATACATGGTCCACGACTAAACATAACAAGGTTATAAGGTATTACACATATTGCTATCAGATATTGATAAGTTTATGTTAAAGCAAAGCCAGATGAAAACTTGGCTTAGGATGTCTTTAAAACTGCTGCACTAGTATAGAAATACCAATTTTTAGCATTCTCAAGATTTAATGTCACAAAAATCCCTAACTAATCAGTTGACAGTGTGGCACTGAACATTGATTAAGTGCCTTCTTGCATTATGCAGTCATAGAGGCATTTCTTTAACTGCTCATGTCACTTAATGTGTAATGCCAAAAACTAATGTATCAAAGGTCATGGGTTTGTTTCCTGTCTTGCAGTTAATTTATTTCCTTTTTTACATACAAAGAAGTGCTACGACACATATACTCAAGATGCAATTGTGAATTGGCCAGTGCAGTAACATTACTTGATTCGGCTCACTGAGGATTGTCTGTGAGACGACATGGAGAGAACCTACACCTCTGAACTTTCAGATATGCACCTTATTTATAGTGAACCAAGAAATAGCGGTATAGCTGCTGCAGCACTGTACAGGGAATGGTATCATGTTAGGCACCAATCACATCACTCCACTTTCCAGTCCATTGGTAGGTGTTTGCGAGACATGGACATGATCTACCATGCTATTGCACGTGCATTGGGCGCTAACCATACACAAAGAGCAACTTCACCCATTTGCTGTCAAAAGGTGCCAGCACCAAGTCCAGGTAAAATTTTGTAACGTGGCTTTGCTCCAACAGCCAGGATTCTTTTTGTTGGCATTGTTTACTGATGAGGCCTTATTCACCAGGGGTCTAGTTTTCAACTCAAAAACAAGTCATGTGTGCGACATGTTCTGCTTCCCTCTTGGTTAAATGGACATGTTTATCTTTATTTGTTGCTGTACCTGCAGTTTTAAAATATGTAACTTTGCATATTTGTTGTCAAATGGAGCTCTGCCCCAGTTCTCCCTGGCTGTGCAAGAGCATTTGAACCAAGTTTTTGCTGCCCGATGGATCAGGAGGAGTCCAACAGCAGCTTTCCAGACCTTAAACCAATTGATTTATTTTCTGGAGTAAGTCTATGGTGTATGAAACACCTATCACCTCAGAACAGGACCTAACTGGTCCAATAATAGCAGCATGTGACGTTATTCGACACACAATCATTCCTTCATTGCTGTCGACTTTGCCTTGAAAATGCAGATTGCCATTCCGAGCAGTTTCTATAAAACTGATGTTTTTATTCTTTCTTTCACCCTTTAAACCACTTCCCATTTTGAAGTACAGCAAATGAATGTATTAAGCATAATTCAACCTTTTGTTAGCAAGGATTGTAATTAATTGAACTGATATGTTGAAATTAAAACAGGAATTTAAAATTGATCTACTAAGAACAAACAAAAATGACTCAAACTAGAAAACAATGACTACCTTTTACTCAAAGGCTAATGTCAGCCATTGTGCCCAGAGAGGTACACTCTGAAATATCCCTTGTTTTTGTGTTGTTCTCGAATGGTAGCATTATTAGTCAGTGGCATACTGGCACCTTGGAAACCTATAGCCATAGCTTCGAAATTTGAACACACAAGCTGTACGTCACCTATCTCAAATTATTTGTTTAAGACACCTCCACATTTTCTGAAAATATTTCGGTGTAGTTCATTAACATCCTGTATGCGTATAAATATCAATAGGGGGCATGTTGAAGAGAATTTCCATTGCAGTTGATGGAGTACCTTTTATACCTGTTATATATAAACAAGCCTGAACACGGCAAACTTTGTTTGCTGATTGTTTTGCGTTGACTTTGGGAGACAATACAAGCAATCCATAGGAACTATTAAGTCTTACAATTGCTTTCTAAATCCAAAGCATCATTTAGTCCCCATGTTTTGCCAAGTTTCTTCTAGCTGCCATAAGAACCACTTTTCCTTTGTTTATTTTTTTTTTGTAGATGTAGGTAGTTTACTGTTTAATAGTAGCCCAGACCTAATCTGCAATTGTTCATTAAATAGAGTAGAAGTTTTGAAACCCTCCAGTTTCTTTTTATATGTAGAAAAAAGGAAGCTGACTGAGATTTGCTCAGAATTACCTCAACTGGCGACTCCATCCAGAGTTGTAAAAATATTGTGTAATACTGCATTAATCCTAGTATAATAATTGCAGCCTTCATTACCACAGTGATCACCATCATGCATAACTACCAGGTGACTTGTCTTTGTGCAAGGGCTTGTGAGTGAAATAATTGTGGTTACTAAGCCAAATTTAAAGCTATTGATGATAATTTTTTTGAGACACTTTATGGGCTGCTGCCTAACACATTGCACCATCTATCTGATAAGTTAGCTGGCATCTAACTTCTGAATGTACCACCATCATCACCCACAAGTGAGAGCAACTGGTTTATCCATGGGCAAATCCACACAAAAACCAAAAAGCTGGTTCCAGTACAATGGTATCTCCGATAGAAGGTTGATCATGCAGATGCACCAAAACCACTTGAGAATAAAAACTGCAATTGTCATCAGATTAAGCGGTCCATCAACCTTGGAAACTGTTGAAAAAAATTGCTTGTGCAACTATTCATTGGTGATTATCTTCAGTTGTTGAAAGTCTTTCTTGACTGCTCTTAATAAAAGCATCACAATTCTGGGATAAAATATTCTAGTTTTGCTTTCTGTGTCATAATGGAGTCTATTGTGAAAGAGTATTTTATGTTATTTTTGCTTTCTTTTGCAAGAATGAGTGCAGTTGTTTTCATTAAAATATAAGCCAAGTCAATGTCATGCTAAATATCGTAACTGCCAGTTCATTTTTATTTTATTAATATTCCTACTCATATTTAATTTAGTAATAAATAATTAATTTGTTCCCTTGGAGTGCATGTATAATAAAACTATAATACTATTGGCATGATGAAATTAATCCTTACAAACATGTATTATATTGTATAATATCCCAATTTTGTATTACACCAAAAATACAGCTCTTGTCACAACTCACAGACGAGTCAAGCTTTGTGATGGTCATACATGTCCTAGAACTCCAGCCACTGTTGTCCCTCACGGCATGAATGCTGAAGTTTACATTAATATTAATACCCTTTGCTTAAGGAATGGACAGTAATGCTTGATGATGTCCTACAAGGATGCCAAATTCAGAATGAACTAGTCTGAACTCAATCAACTGAACACTTGTGGAATAAGCTGGAAAAATGTATTCCCAAGCAGCCTGCTGTGTCACTATTAGGAGGCACGTTATTGCAGCTCAGGAGGACATACTAGTACTGAGTGTTGAAATAAGCATGGAAACATTGATTAGTAAACAACGTAATCTTGTATTTCCACTTTGTTTTGTGTATCAATCAATAATCCTGTGTATTAAAAGTTTCTTATAATGCAACTAAAGTGCTAAACCTAAATTTACAATCTAATAAGTCTAACATATGTGGCTTCCTTATACACAATCCCCCCCCCCCCCACTCTTTACAGTTCACTATTTTATCCATTTATATTTCAACATTCTCATCTTTCTTAAATGATCTAGTCCATTTCTCCCTTACTTTTCTCAGATATTCTCCCATCATTTTATTCCTGTATTTCCCCAATCCATTAACATTTTAAGTGCTATAACACCTAGTAGGTAGAGAAGGTATTACATTCCACCCAAAAATTTGATACCAAGGTTTCACAAAAAACGCGTTTTGAGGCCCATGTGTGGGTGTCTGTCTGTGAACAGCACAACTAAACAAGGAAAAGTCACATAAATACCAAACTCGGTATTTAGGTTCACTACATTCCAAAGATGTGACACAAAGATTTTCAACGTTACTGCTAACATGTTGAATACACCAGTAACTGGTGGTTAAATTAAAAACTGTAATAATGTTGAGCAGAAACATATTTATCAAGAATGTTCATATACTTAATTCCATATAACTTAAAACACAATACTGTGAGTAAATTTCCGCTGTGCAATAGTGTTTTTATTTTGAATAGTGTTGTGGGTCTCTTTCACAAATATTTTGTAATATCATTCATATTTTGATTTTGCTGTTGAAGAATCCCTTAACACTATACCACACCGCTGTGGACATCCTCTTAAATGATGATTCATTATTAAACACGAGCATATACACAAAATATAACACATTGAACACAACAAAATAATACCTTATTTATGCAAATATAATACGGCATTGAATCTAATGCACACCTTCCAAATTTGATACTTAAAATCATCTTATGTGATACATTCACATCATTTTCTCTACCCTCTATCATTTATTAGTGGGTATATAAACTATTCTTACTAAAGCTTCTTTTTATATCTACTTAATTTTAATCCAAATAAACCTTTACAGAAACAGCTACATTACACATTTCGTTATAGATACAAAGAGAACAGCGATAGTCAAATGTTTAACAACTGGACGCTATATGCTGTCCTTAAAATTCCATACTGTTTCTATGACATCGTGAGAAACAATTGAATGTTAATGGACTTTAAAAGAATGACTAAGTGTTGAACAACTCAAACCATTAATTACGGATATATCGGAAATGGCTGATGTCACAAATAAAGAACAGATCTACATTTCCTGTATAGTTTGTTTTTGTGTATCGTTTAAGCTTTATCAGTTATATAAGATTATACAAAATTCCTTCAGAATGAAAGGACCTCAAAGGCTATTACCAGAAAATTCAAGATATACAATTTATTTGTCATTAAATGTTTTAATATATGGTACTATTTTAATAAACAAATGTTAAAGCCAATTTTTAGAAAATCAAAAATATCAAAACATATTCCATGTAAAGGGTAGTTTGGGGTATGAGGATTTTCTTGAAAATCTTTGTGGTGCATCTTTGGAAGGTTCTAAACTTAAATACCAAGTTTGGTGTTGATTCAAGTTTTCGTTTTTGAGTTATGCTGTTCACAGATACATACACAGGCATGCATGAACCTTTTTCTAAAAATGCTTTTTTGTATTCAGGGGGCCTCAACTTGTGAAATCTTAGTATTGAATTTTTGGGTGAAATGCAATACCTTTTCTACCTACTAGGTACGTGATAGAGAAAGTAGCAATAAAAAAAAAAGAAGAGTGGGTTGGCTAGTGTAATGCACATCAATGATAGAATAAGTTGAAATAAATTTATTTTGTACAATAGTGGATTTATCCACAACATTTTAGAACATACCTGGTATTTATGTGATATGGTCAATGTTAAAGAGATTACCACTACTACTAAATGAACATGAAATATTTATGTTACATAAACATTTGAAATAAACAGTTACAAGTAACTTGCTGCTAGCTTTAGTTGCAAATAATGCTGCCACTTTGCTCTCTGCTACATTGAACTCTGTTCCTGCACTTCATCACTATCTATTTCAGCATAAAGAATCGCTTTACACTTGAAAGTAGCATCGTAAGATGTTCCTCTGTTTGCCCTCCATTTCTGACTACCTATTAATTTAACGGTGTAACGAAGTGAGAATGACAACAACGCCTTGTGACGTAAGATAGGTATGATCAATTTGAATGGTTACCAGTGAACTACAGAAAGATTTTGCACTCGAATCTAATGTGCACCTACGGGATTTTAACAAAAAAGATGCACTTTAGATTCGTAAATATATGATATAATAATTTTAAGTTCGTGGTACCATTTTTTTAAGCGGGTAGACATTTGGTGACATGTTCATCAATACTTGATATACATATCAGTGGTAAATAAAGACTTTCTTCTGCTTGACTGCAACAAATATAGGTGGCTATGAACTTAAACCAGTTAATTGCTGTGAAATTTATATACATTTTGCAAATATTTTGACAACTAATTAAGTACTTTTAGAATTTTATATTTTTGCATTCAAGTTATAACACCTCCAATTTTTTTTCTCAGAACTGGAAACAGATAGAAGCATGCAGTGTGTTTTAAAGTAAGCGGGCACTCTTTGCTAATGCGTGACAGAGATGGCAGCACTGTATGCAATGCAGAACCTCCCGTGGCAAAGATGAGAGTGAGGATTGTTTTGTATATTAAAATGGCGACGTTTTCATTACATGATCGGCGTGTAATCATTCGTTATCTCTATTTGCATGGTGTGACACCGACTGGAATTCATCGCCAGTGTGAGACATGTGGTGATGGTGTCATGGATGTGCGTTTATGGGTGCGACAGTTCAAAGAAGTCAGAACATCGTGTGACAACACACCAAGAGAATCTCGGCTTCGGACAAGCTGGTCTGATGAAATGATCAAGCGAGTGGAGAAACGTGTTTTGGAGGAATGACTGTGAAACAGATCGCCTACACAGTTAGCATTTCCGTGGGATATGTGCACACTATCCTGCATGACGACCTGAAAATGCGAAAAATGTCCTCCAGGTGGGTGCCACGAATACTGACGGATGATCACAAGGCTGCGCACGTGGCATGTTGCCAGGCAATGTTGACGCGAGATGAAGGCATGAATGGCACTTTTCATCAATTGTGACAATGGATGAGACGTGGATGCAGTTTTTCAATCCAGAAACAAAGTGGCAGTCTGCTCAATGGAAGCACACAGATTCACCGCCACCAAACATTTTTCGGATAAGCGCCAGTGCTGAAAAAATGATGGTGGCCATGTTCTGGGACAGTGATGGCGTAATCCTTATTCATTGCATTCCAAAGGGAACCACGGTGACAGGTGCATCCCACGAAGATGTTTTGAAGAAGAAACTCCTTCCGGGATTGCGCGAAAAATGGCCGGAAAAGGCTGCACGTGTGCTCTTTCACCAAGACAACGCACCAGCGCATTGGGTGAACCTTACACAGCAGTCTCTTTGTACAAACAACTTTGAAGTCATTCCTCATGCTTCCTACTCACCCAACCTGGCTCCTAGCGACTTCTGGCTGTTTCCGATGATGAAAGACACTCTCTGCGGCCTCACATTCACCACCCGTGTCGCTATTGCATCAGTGACTTTCTAGTGGTCAAAACAGACTCCTAAAGAAGTGTTTGCAGCGGCCATGGAATCATGGCGTTGACGTTGCGAAAAATGTGTACGGCTGCAGGGAGATTACGTCGAGAAGTGACACACGTTTCATAATTTTCGTGTGATTAGTTAATGAGAAAAAAAATTGGATGTGTTATAACTTGAATGCCCCTCGTATTGTAGAGATTGGGCAGTTTCAATTGAAATGCTACTCTTAGTCCAGCCTTTCAAGATTAATGTGGAAATTATGTACAGCTTCAAATTATATATATAATTGAATGAAGCAACATTATAAGAACATATTTTATTTCTGCATGTGTAAAATAACTCCAAATGCAACTAGGTTTCATGCATTTAGTCAGTTTACTCTGGTTTTTGACCAGACTTATCAGCTGGAAGATGATATTTTTACCACAAGATGACTAACAGAATGATACTGCCGAGCTATCTTGAGAAGCATGTGTAGTTACTTTATGTCCTAGTCCTAATCTCATGTGTCTCTACCCAATTTCATTTATTTTTATGTAGCTTTTAAAAACCATTCTTAAAAAAGCTTAGTTTTCTGTCTACTTGATGTTATTCAAGATAAATGTTTACATAAATAGTTTCATTTCACATTTTGTTATGGGTACAAGAGGGAATACTGAGTCAAATGTTTAAAAAATGGCTGTTATATTCTTACCCTGAAATTCCATACTCTTTCCGTGACAAGCAACTTAATAGCAACAACATTTTCATTTAGAATGAATAAGACTTCACAGGTTATTCCCAGAAAATTCAAGATATAAATTTTATTTATCACGTAAATGCCTTTAATCTATGGTATTTTAATTAAGATCATATTCTCATCCAGTTTTAAGAAGATAAAAAAATTTCGAATTAATTTCCATCTAAAGAGCAGTCTGAAGTATGAGGATTTTTTTTTTTGAGAACCTTTATGTTTAATTAAATTAAACCGAGTTTTATTTATGGATGCTCTTGAACTGTCATGGTTCTTAGCGTCCCATTCTATATTGGGCGTAAAAGACAGAAAAGTTTGCTCAGAGGCCTCTTTATCAGGCTTGAGGTTCTTTTATGTGTCGTAAATTCACGACACGGGACCACTGGCTTTACTTCCCTTCCAAAGGAAGCCATGCTAAGGATTTTTACAACTGGAAAAAATCAATCCGGTCTCTGCCAGGGCTGAACCTGTCACCTCGGGAACTAGAGGCTAACATGGTACCTCTAGACCATGGAGGATGACAACCTTTATGTTGCATCTTTGGAAGATGCTGAAGTTAAATACATGAATCTCTCTCTTACACACCCCTACACACAAGGATCTCTTCCCCCCCCCTCTAAAAATGCCTTTATTTAGATTCAGGGTCCCTATTTGGCAGAGAAACTGGTTCAAATTCCATGTGTGCAAGTATTTCCCCCCCCCCTTTACTAGTTTCTCTGCTTCATACCTAGTAGGCAGAGAAAGTACTATATTCTACCCAAAATGTCGATATCAAAATATATGCAGAAATACACGTTTTGGGGCCTTCCTAATAATAAAGCATTTTTAGATAAAGGTAAGGTCCATGTATGTGTTTCTGTGGTTGGATAAATAAAAACTTGGCATTTAAGTTCAGGATCCTCCAAAGACTTGACACAAAGATTTTAAAAATGGAAATCCCTCACCCACCATAAACTATCCTTTACATAGATAATTTTAAAAAATGTTGATTTTCACAAAAAATGACGAACAATTTTGACTAAAATGCCACATGTTTAAGATATTAACATGAGAAAATGCATATTTTGAATTTTCTGGGAATAGCTGTGAAGTTCACTTTATTCTGAAGCAATTTTCTATAACTTAATTGATAAACATTAATAAATAGACAAAAATGTACTAGACAAAAACTGCAAAACTCTTTAAAACACACAATTTATTTAAAATAAATTATTTTGGGAGGGTGCCAGGGTAGCACAGTGGTTTCGTTTCTGGTTCTCATACTGAGGGTATGGGGTTCGATTTCCGCCACTGGGGTGGTGATTTAAGTTGACCCTATCCATGGCTTAGCCTCCGACTTGCTCATGTAAAGTATCCTTGACCAAAGTCCACGGTAAAAGCTGTGGGTCCTCTCATTCCACTGCCATCCCATCAGAGGCAATGGGTTCTGCCTCAGAAATGGGTTGTCATTGATTGGTGGAATGAGTTATCTCTTAAAGGTCCAGGCCATGTGGGGAGCATTATTACGACTTATTTTGGGACATTAGCTATTTCTGAAATATCCATTATTATTGGTTTGAATTTTTAAATGCTTTGTCATTTGTTAAAGTGCTGTCACTATTCAGTTGTTTCTTGCAAAGTCATGAGAAGATTATGGAATTTCAAGACCAGCATATAGCAACACGCTTTTTAAACATCTGACTATCAACTTGGTTTCCTCTATGTAAGTACAACAAAATGTATAATGAAGTAGATAGAAAAATAAGATTTTATTAGAATAATTTGTACATGTTAAAATAAACGATAGTGAGTAGAGGAAGTTGTGTGAATGAAACAAACCAGATTCTTTTAAAATGAGGTTTTATCACAATAGAAATGTTTATTTTGTTGCTATTATTTACTTATAAGGGCTAGTGCAGTTGTTCATTATTAATTTGCACAAATCTATTACAAGGTGTCTACTGATACAGAAACCTGGATATACTGAACTTATACTGGAAAAATTGGATGAAATATCCATATAACATTGATTTATTTCAGATTAAATTGTCAGGTGATTTGTTTTTGGAAGATCTTGTTAATCAAATGGTATTTCTTGAATGTTATTGTTTCACAATTTCTCATCTTACGTAAAAATTACTCAAATGTTTGAATAATCTTCCTCCCTAATATATTTTACAGGCTGTACAACATTTCCAGAGTTTTGAAGATTGTTGTGAGGGAGGGACTAAGATAAGAAATACAAAATCTGCTGGTATTTCATTCCGATTTCTGTGAAAATCAGTGAATGTTTGGTCCATTGCATGGGAGTTTTATGAAATTACAGTTCTAAGTAGTAATGGGGAGAAATATTCCAGATCATTGTACAATAATGTCATAAAGAGTGCAGAGATTTAAAAAGCCAGCAGTGTGACATCAGGTAGGCAGCCAGTGATAAACACAGTTTCATACTGTGGCTGTGGAAAAGCTAGCCACAACACACACTGCAGTGCTGGAATTTTGTCAAAACTTACTGCAATTTTAAACCTTCAAGGTAGTAGACACCCTGTATTAGATTCTCCAATCCTTTGGTTACTATTTGTGGCAGCTTTTGCATTGCTTTAATTTGAGTAAATACCTTAAGAGATGTCAAGGCCCTGAAATGTTAAAAAGAAAGGTAAGTAATTATGGCAACAAGTTATACATCTTCAACCCATTTAAGATGAAACTAATATACAAGCTTCTAATAGCACTCCAGTAACAGATTAAGCTGTGGTACAATCCTCTGATGTTTACTTCCCCCTGCTGAGTTGTTTCCAATTCCTTAACAATATATTACAACAGAACTCATAATGGCACATTTCAATAACGAAGGGAGTGCTATTATTATCTTTATACTAAGCATGTGCAGTGTCCGTTACTTTTTTCTTGAAGTGTACAAGCTACAGTTCCTTTGTTTGGATGTGTGGCCATATTACGGGGAATTGCTTGTCCTGCACTGTACTGTTTCTGTTCCTTCTGCATGTACCGGCTAATCAGTTGGCGCAAAGTCTGTTGATAGGTTCTAAGAACACGTGTTTCAGTGGGTTAGTGCTGTTATAATGCCCATATACTTTCGCACACAGAATTTTCATGTATGATTCCTATGTGACAACAAACTCTTGTAGAGAATTGAGACAGATTCCCTGCTGTTCATGCACCTCACAGAGAAATGGTGCAAGATTTTATTTACATGGCCATGAAGAATTAATAAGTGTTGATACAAATTTTGTTAAAAGGTGTGAGAGATGTGTGAACATCATTTCCAACATCTTCTATGATGAAGGTATGTGGTTGTTTTAGTTATAATTTGCATGAGAAATCTATGCGCTTGAATTTAAGGAGCTATGAGTATCTGACTCAAACAGCATGCTTCTGTTAGGCCATCCATGCAACCAAAGAAGGCTCTGTACTGTGTGTGACCAAAGTGGCATCTATTGGAGTGATTTTGTTTATGCACGTCTTTCTATATCATTAAAAAAAATACATTTTCCTCAACTGCACTCTTACCATGCAAATGTAATGAACAAGAATGAAAATAACAGTGCAGGTAAAATAACAAGATTTGCCCAAAAATAAACCACCAATGGGGAGAGGATAAAAGAGATGCTGGAACACAAAGGTAACATGTAACTTGAAACCAAGAGCTAATAAAATGTCTCCAGGCAGGAACAGACTTATTTACTATCTCTTCACGGAATTGCAGCCGAGTGATGTGTGGTTCCATGAGTAAGCTTTCGGCCCTCTACACTCCAAGGCCTTCCTAAGCCTTTATTGCCGGAATGCCGCTCTTCCTCTATTTCCTACACTGGCACCACAACCGAAGCGATTTAAATAGCTGTGATCATTAGAGCGAAATGGACTGGCCATCCATTCAAAACCTAACATCATAAGTTCGAGTCCCAGCGACTGCAGTCAAATGTGCCTGTGGTAAAGGATGGGGAGGGCCCAAGTAAAATCATCAATGTGATGGCACATTTGTCTGCAGTTGCATGGATTTTTCTTCTTATTTACATATATAAAAACCTACAGCTTTATTGAAAACAAAATTAATATTTTTACAATTTAGAACAGCTATAAATACCTTCTTTTATTGCTGAAGGTTAGTATAATATGAAATTGAAAAAAAAAAAAAAAATTAGTAATGGATATGGTACACCAGGCTATAAAGGGTTAAGGGTAATGATAAAACTAGGCATTTGTGTCACCTTTTATAACTAATAACATTCTTGTGATTGGTCCAGTTACTTCGGCCAATCCTACGTCTCATAAATTTAAAAGGTACCACTACATCCAATCATGCCTCTAATTCTTAAAACCAGTTAAAATCTTACAATTGGTCCTACATCCACTAATCAGAAACATCATTGTTGAAGTAGGCTGAAAACTATTATTTAGTTATAAAAAGTGACACGAATGCCCAATACCCACGGAGGGTAGAGGGCTGAAAGCTTGATCACGCAACCACATATCACTCGGCTGCAATCCTGTCAAGAGACAGTATATAATCAACGCTGAGAAAAGCTTCAAATCATAAACAGACTTGTTTTGTTAAAAGAAAAGGTAACTTTTATTTTGTTTTTTGCTGACTCAAGTTAATTCACATTACAAACAGTAAAATTAAAACAACAACACTGAATGGTGAATGAGGAGAACTGTGTGTCACAACACTGATGGAGAAGAGAACACAACAAGCTATCTGCACTACATAATCACAGTTAATTCTGTCAGACAGACAATTGTTTACGTAATATGAAGTCATACTTCTTTATCACTTTCCTTTTGTTCACCTCTACCAAAATATGTACTTGTTCTGTCTACATTTAAAATGGAAAAATATGCTTCATGGTTATTACAAAAATATGTAAGTTACGAAAGTGTTCCCCTCTTTTGTCAGCAGATGTCTGTCTAAGGAGGAAAATGCTATACAACGACAACAAATAACAACATACGAGGGCGGATTCATAAGTCTGGTAAATCTCAAGAAATAGCGGCAAATTTTGTTAACTGTCATGACTGTTGGTAAGCATGATTCTTGAAAAGGTTTTGTTAAAAATTGCAAACAAATGCAGTGCACATTTCCCTGCTGACAGCCATCTTTAGTGAATGGTGTAACACTTTTATACAGGATGAATAAAGGTGAGTATCATGCAGCTGAAGGAAGTCCATGGCAACTCTGCACCAACACTCAACACTATTTATTATTGGATTAATGAATTTAAATGTGATCGTACGAGCACTGCAGATGCTGCATGTTCAGATGCCTAATTGAGGTTTGTTCTGAAGAAATGGCGAATAAAATTCATGGCATTGTATAGATTCCTCATAAGGAGGCATCTATATGAATGGGTACATCATAGCTGAGTGCAGACTCCAGACCAAAAACGCTCAAAAAAGGACATTTCAATATCATGTTTGGAAAAGCTGCAGCATAATTCCAAGGCCTTCTGGTGTCGTCATGTGACTGTAGAGGAAACTTGGATTCACCACTACACATGGAAACTAAACAGCAGTCAAAGAAGTGGGTTGGTGAAAGTGAAAACAGTTTTGTTTGTGGGAAAATGATGGCTACGATATTTTGGCACTCCCAGGGAATCATTATGATTGACTATTTGGAAAAGGGTAAAACAGTGACTGCATAGCATGCAAGAAGGTGATCCTTCACCAGGATAATGTGCCAGCTCACACTATGGCCACTGCAGTGGCATAAGTGCACAAGGTGGGCTTCCAATTAGTTCCCCCATACGCCCTCTTCTCCAGATTTGGTACCATCCCAAGGTTTTGAGGAAAGAAATTCTTTCTTCTGGGGGAATAAAAAAAATTGGAATGAGCTCAAAGAAGATTATGTTGAGAAATAAAATTTTGGTTTTGCAAAAAAAAATGTTATTTACTATGTTTTTACCAGACTTATCAATCCGCCCTCATACATACAGTAGTCAGTGCTAATCAAAACAATGTACATAAAATGACTAGAATTCTGAGATTGTGCAAGTTAATACATGTTACAGTACACGTCAGGTACACTCACAAATACAAACACAATGGCTTGATTTACACATCCTGCATTAGATGCTAATTCTCCCCAGAGACTTATTAGGATTTGGTTTCTTCACAGTAGCCAACTTAAACTTGTGTTTCTTGCTTTCACAATGTTGCGCAAACTGCGCCTCAGAATTTAAAGTGAGATTGCAAGGCTGGCAGTAGAACTGGCCTGCAAACAACACATTACCAAAATATTAGCTTCACTCAACATCTAGTACAAGTCACAAACAGCTTCTATGAAGGAACCAAAATAATGACGAAAATCAAACAAACAAGCAAACAAACAAACTAGCTCATGACGAACTACTTCACTTTGTTCTGATAAAGTAGTTCATTCATGAGATAATGAAGCCTAACAAATCTGATTATAAGAAACACAAAACTAGACAGAAAAGTGCCTGTATTATATCTCCAAGCGGTCTCTGGTGCTACAAAAGAATATCTGCATTAACAGGAGTACATTCGCTCAGGAAGGTAACAACCAAGAGTAAACTGTATGATGAACGAGTTGTGAACACTGTCGTCAGTTAGCCCCAACATTACCATATGTTCTTGGACTGTCGGTGACAGAGAACCAGGAGGAAAACCTCCCTTAAGTCTGCTAACACTTTTCTTAATTTATTACACAAAAACTACAAATGATAGTGGGGTGGCACTAATGTTCATACAACAATTCACTGTCAAATATTACTCATACAGGCTTTTGTCCCCCTCAAAACTCTTCCCCCCAATGCAAGGCCCATATCCGATCTCCTTTGCCATTCCTGAAGACGTGTAGGAAGCCATTTGTTGACATCCTCTTCAGTTGCCTCTAAAGCTTCCACTGCCTTGGTCTTGTTGAACCGAAGTTCCTTTTTGGCCGTTGAGTTGAGAAAACAGTCACACAGAGCCAAGTTGGGACTGTTAGGTGGACAGTACCGTAGAGATGCCTTTATTTTCCAGGAACTCGGTAACAGCATTAGCAACATGAAGCTTGGCAGTTTCCATTTCCCAATGAGGTTTCTTTGTTTTTTGGGGATGTGAACCTTTACAAATTGCTTCAGGACATTCTTGTAATAATCAGCAGTGACTGTAGTGTGTGTGTACACCATCCCCTGGTAATCAAAAACAGTGATGGCCAACTTCTGCGCTTGTGCCTTTTGTGGAGGTGATTCATTAGATTGCCTGTGCTGCTCAGCTTTATCTTTGTTTTCATCAGCAGCACAGTTGCAGTATTCCAACACACAAATGCTCTTTTAAAATTGTGTGCGCTCCCAACTGATATTCCAAGGATGCGTGTAATCTAAATTACAGTGAGCCATCACCAATCAACCTGCCATGTTGATTGTGCGTCTGCTATGGCGGTATGATGATGATTTATTGTCTACTTTCAACTTGCATGCAATGTATACAATGCATTATTATTTCTCTTCCCCTTATATTTAACATTCTGTTATATATATAATGGGGGAGTATAATTTTCTGCTATTTACTTTTTTGCCTTGTTATCCTTTTCCCTTATCTTCTCCAATTTGCTCATGTTTCTTTTAACCACTTTAACCTATTTTTTCCTACCTTCTCCATATATTCATTTGATCTTGTATTAAAACCTTCCTAACTTTTAGCTCTATTGGTAAATTTTTGCATTTCTCTAGTATTAAATTCTCTCTTCCTTTATCCTCACATTCCAGAATATAATGCCAATTGTCATGTAATCCATTACATTTAGTACATCTCTCCCCCTTCTTCTCCCTGTTAGACCACTTAAATTCATTACACCTGTCCTCTTTGTGGCATACTTTGATGTTATCTTTCTTTTTCCCATTTCGTTTTAAAATATTTATAATCTATTAATGACCTTTTTTCCTTGGAACTACTAATATTTCTTGCTTTTCAATATCCTCCGCTCTTGTTCTAATTTCCTTCCAGAAACCCTTACTTTTGTTGTTTCTTTCTGCTCATACCTGTACAACCAAGCATTGCTTTATATCTCATTTTCCTCTAGTAGCTTTATTCTGAACCAGTATTTGATTACCATTTTGCCTTTAGCTCCCTAGTTCTGCTTGCACTACTTCATTCCCAGGCTTATTTTGCAAAAATTCCTATGTATAGTATCTACATTTGCTCATTTCTTTTCCAGTCCCATATCTATGCTGCGTATAACTTCCTTGCTTCCACCACTATGGTATATATGTTTTCTAGCCACGCAATTTGTATTTCTGGTATTTTGTTCACACATGCTCTGATTACCTGTATTGCTTGTTTCCCCTTTGCTAGCCATTGAGCCTTACTCCTAGATAGTCAATTGCTCTCACTACTTCCAGCTCTTCCTTCCCAATACCAATTTTTGGTCTGTTTTAGTTTATATCCTTTCTTAAAGATAATGATTTACGAGTTATGGCAGTAACAGGTGCACCTTCTCCTACCTGCAATTCAGTGCTTTCCTGGGCATCTTTGAAAGCATGATGCCAACAGAAACATGCTCGACAAGATGTTACAAAGTCCCCATAAGCTCTCTTCAGATTGTCATTGGTTGTGGTAGCATTTTTCTTCAAGAGAAAACAAAACTTTATTGCACAATGCTGCTCAGAAAATTAGCCATGAGCATATTTACAGGCAATCATAAAACACATTTACTCTCGTAGATTGCAAACATTCGACTGATAGAGCTATTGCTGTGAAACTTTCAGTGATTAGTGCCTGGAGTATGTAGTTGTGCAGCGTGCAGACAGATGTTGCAATCAGTCACTTAATGCAAGCAAAAAGTTTCAGTGACAGTCTTTATTGTATACATATTACATTGAGGAGGAACTCAAATGGTTTTGTTTGGATTTCACCGCCTATGCTCATAGCTCCAGCATTTGCCACAGTTGGCATTTTGTAAAGATGCTTTCTGCGTGCCGAAATTCTACAAAAATAAGAGTGCAACAGAAGTTCAGGACTAAGTACAGTAAAGAAGCACCAAGCAAGAAGTCTATTTATGTCTGACATAACAAATTTGTGAGTACTGGTTGCTTGTGTCCTAAGAAAAGAAGTGGCCGTTCTACAGTGAGTAAAGAGACCATTAACCATGTGGCATTCTTAAGAAGTCCGAGAAAAAATCAGCTGCAAGTTTGGTAGACACTACATAAAGGACTGTATATGAAGCCATATAAATTGCAGGTCTTACAAAAGCTGAAAAGAAACGAAAAACAAAGGACTTACGAGTTTTGTATCTGAGTGCAACAATGGATGGAAGAAGATGACTTCGTGAATCACATAATCTTTAGTGACATTCCATACAAATGGCAAAGTCAACAGAGCATAATTATCAAGTATGGGGTACTTAGAATTCTTATGAATTAGTCAAATATGAGCGTGATTCACCTCAAGTGAACATTTTCTGCACAATGTCATCGCAGAAACTTTACGCAGTATACATACTTCTTCACCGAAACTCAATAATTGTTGGGCCCCATCCCAACACCATAACAATGTTTGTGATTTTCTGAACAATGAGCTACCTCAAAGCTTGACCAGACGAACAGGAATAATGATAATGTTTTGAAAACTGGCCTCCTAGTTCCTCGGATCTAACTCCCTATGACTTCTTCCTATGGGGATACATCAAAGATTGTGTAGGTGCCACCTTTACTACAAAATCTAGAACTCAAGTGTAGGACCGAAGAAGTTGCCACAAGTGTGTCTGAGGATATACTCCAAAGAGTATGGCAAGAGTTTGATTACCGTGTAGACATATATAGAGTTACACATGGTTCCCATATTGAGCCATTATCAAACAAAACCATTTGAGTTACTCTTTAATATGACATATGCGAAAGTGATATAATTTTTAGTTTTGTACAATAAATTAAGAAAATTACCAGACTTTAGGATATTCTGAATATAAATAATAAAAAACATTGCTACTTGTTGCAAGGTTGCTACTTATGGAGATAAGCAGATTATATCAGCATGAGTTTAAATGTAATGTATTTAATGGGTGAAAATAAGAGAGGTAGGTTATGTACATGTCACAGAAGGAACAGAGATGAGCTGTTCTGAGTAAGCTCTGTGAACCAATAAATGACATGCATGGATATGCTAGTTATTACAAACAGTGAAGCTTTTTAATGTATTCAAATTGTAAGTACATTGATGACACTATAGTTTCACCAACACAACACATTAAGCAGAAAAGAAAAAAAAATTAAAATGTGCCAAAACGCCAGCAGAACTCACAGTATGGAAGAAATATACAGAGTGAACCACAACTCCACTGATAACCTTTCAGAGGTTGTTCAGGAATACCTTACGAGTATTTCAGTATAAGGGACCCATGGTTTCCGGCAACTCGTTACAGAGTAATAATATAATTATGATTTATTCATTCTGTTACCTCAATCACCCTTGTTTCTGTGAAAATACTTTCACAACAGTGAAGAAGCCTGTATAATATGCAATAACCAAAACGTACCACACAGAGTAATGCAACATCCCACAGACCAAACTTGTACACTTTTATCACAGTGTATTCAATCTGATCTGTTGGTATATAGTACAGTACTAAGAAATGCAGAACTGTTCCATTACAGGTATTGTTCAAAATGTTGATCATCATGATCACAACAGTGTGTACAGTGACGCATCAACTGTCTTACATACTCAAGCATTCCAGGAGTTTGGCATACTTCTGCGGCTGCAATAATCCTAGCAACCAGGTGCACACAAGTATCAACTGGAGTCTCGTAAACTAGATTTTTACATGCCTCCAGAAGAAGAAGTCCATTGATGTCATGTCTGGTGACCAAGCTGGCCATAGAACAGGACCACTGTGACCAATCCATTGTCATCCAAACTGTACATCAATGTGGTTCCTAACATCATGTGCAAAGTGTGCTGGTGCCCTGTCATGCTAAAACCACATGAGCTGACGAATTCTCAGTGGCATATCTTCTAGGAACTGTGGGAGGACATGTTGAAGGAACCTTTTGTACACAATTCCATTCAATATATCAAGAAGTATACAAGGTCCAATGACAAAATTGTTGACAATACCAGCCCATACATTCACAACAAACTGCTGTTGATAAGATCGACCAGTGCTTGTGGATTTTTGTAATCCCATACATGGTTATTCCTATTGTTGAACATGCCCTCTCTCATAAACTTTGCCTAGTCTGCACATACCACCAAAGCAGGAAAATTGTGCACATTGCTGTAGAAACCAATTTGCAAACTCCATTTGAAATGGGAAGTCCTCTGGTTGCAATGACTGCACCTTCTGTAGAGATACAGGTGCAACTGTTGTTCATGTATGACTCTGAAAACAGTTGATTGGCTTGTGCTCAGAGCTCGTGCAACGCGCCAAATACTTAGTGGCAGGATTGTCACCAATTGCATGTAACACATTCTCTTCAAGGTTGGGTGTTCTGGCATACCTCACACAGCCAGTATCTTCCATTATAACATGGAAGGATCCAGTTTCTCGTAGGCGCTTATGTACAGATGCAAAAGTACTGTGACATGGTTGCTATCGGTTCGGGAACAGCTCAGCATAGCGTCGTCGTGCTGCTTTTCCATTGCATTCAATAACCCACACACGAGGTGTATATTGGCCAACTCTTCGTCAATAAACCTATCCATACTGCTATGTATCACTGTTAACGCACAACTAACACTGCTAGAAAAACAGAACCAAGCAGTACTGATTGCAATGAGTTAAAGAGGGCATTACTGTTGTCAACAGCAGGTACCGTGTGCAAATGGAAACAATTTGTTTACAAACAAGACACAAAGCGCATACTGTCAACATTTGCACTGTATTTTCAGTACAACACAGATACAAAGCTAACTGGGGCAAGAAACCAAAATGCAATTACTCTGCAATGAGCCGCTGGCAGTGGGTCCTCTGTACCAAAATACTCAGAAGATATCCCTGAATGACCTCTGAAAGTTTGTCGGTGGAGATCTGGTTCATCCTGTACATCATCAAAAACACACTCCACCAGTAGATGAAATAGTAAAGTTTTCCACCAGAAAGTTAAATGGCAGTATGCACTGAATGAGATGGTTCTGCGGTAATGAGAGAGGTTTGCGTTTGGGAGGTCTTGGGTCTGATTGCCAGCCATTCAGATCAAAGGTTTTCCTGGTTGGCTAGGTGAATGCTGGGATGGTTTCTCTTCTACCACAAATTTCCTTTCCCTCATTTCCTACCATTTCGCTTCCCCTTTCATGTTTCAGGTGGGCTTAGGGGCCGTGCAGTGTCGAACAGATGCTTGCTTGTTGGACCTGCCAGCAGCCCACTGGTGTGACTGGGTCATCCAGCTTGGACTTGTTACAGAACTCTGTGCATCTTGTTGGTTGGCCTGGGTTTCTTCACCTCCGGGGGATGGCAAGCACAAAAGATCTGCATTGGGTTAAGGTGTAAAGTGTCCTCTCCATTCCTGGTCAGTCAGTCATAGTCATAGATGGCAGTACAACCAACACTAAAGTAGACACTTTCTTTCCAGAACCAGTGGACACACAGCTGAAGAACGTCTTCAAAACATGTTCAGAATGAAAACTTAGTAGTCAACTAAAGCTTTACCAATTCACTCACAATTTCAACATGTAAGGATGTTTGGATAAAGCAATAAGTTGAAGAGCTTTGTAAATTGGCATTTATTGTTTCTTCCTATCTGTAGTGTATTAACAGTGATACAGTGGGATGCTAAAGTATAGTGCAAACCATTTCAAATCTACCAGCATTCTAACGGGCTGTACGGCACCTGTTTACTGGGAAGAACCAACCACTCCCTTATGGGAAGAAAATCACTTGCTGTACAGTGTCAAGCAAAACTAACATAAATTTTATCTGTGGGGGGATTGAAAACAGAAAGTGTATGTAAACAAACCACATACTCTTCAAGAACTTGAGAATGAAATCAGGCAAGTGTTCAGTGAAATTACAGCTAGAGAGTTGCAGAAGGTGTTTTAGAACTATCTGGTCCATTATTATCTTTGCATTCAGAAATGTGGACATAATTTTCAACATGTGCTTTGATAAAAGGTAAGACCAACTTTACCTCCTACTGGCACATTATTTGTAAGATAGAGTAGGCCTAGTATCTGCCATTCACTGCACATGGATTTTCGTATCATGCCAGAAACATACTCGCATCTCCCCAGTAAACACTAGAATGGTTAGCACTGTAACATCTGGAGGTCCTTTCTAGCTGAGGTTAATTCAGAGAAAAGAGCTACCAGTCTAATTGGAACAGATGCTGTCACTGTGTCCCACAATCCGTAACTGAATGAGTTGCAGTGTCAGCATCCTTTCCTGGGACTTCCATACTTATAGAAAGAGTAAGTCTGTTTCTTGCCAGGAATGGGCAAGTGGGGCAGTTTCCTTATCTCCTTTGCACATTCTACAGATGGTTTCATCTTTGTAGAGTCCTAATTTATGTAGAAGTCTCCTGAAGTGACCATGTTCAGAAATTAATGAACTAATGTCCTCATTCCTCTTGTCTTATCTCAGGAGAGATGAGGAAAGAGTGTTGCATGGACCTAAGACTAGTTTTCTGGCTTGTCTTTGTCCATGAAAGGTTTGTCACCAGTTGGCGTTTTTCCTAAACCATGCTTTTACCAAAGTTTTGGCAGTACATGTACCGATTCCAATCACAGGTTGCAGGCCAATATTGGGTGTTTCAGTAGATGTCATGATGTCCCTGGCACCCACTGCATTTTGAGTTTTGTCTCATAAGCCACAATCAAAACAACACTAAATTATCACCCCATTGCAAACAGCCTACAGTGATTTCAGCTCCTCCTTTCCAAGTACAGGAATGAAATATGTGCAATCAATCTGCACTACACAATTATGAAATCACTGTCTGTCATGTACTCACTTATGGTCCACCTGGAAGTAGATGGAGAGTTTTAACAAAAATATTTCCTTTCACCTTGCAATCAACCAGCAGGAACAGTAACTGTTGTTGGTCCTGCAAACACCCCATTCAATTCACAGAGAAACAAGGGTTTCTTCCATACTTAAAAGGGAACATCAAATCAATGTTAAGAAAACTTGAAATTGATTTATACACCATCCGAAAGAGCACATTGAAATATGTAAAACCCTCAAATATTACATCCTAATCATACATGCATATATATACACACACGAGGGCCATCCAGAAAGTAAGGTTACAACATTTATGCAGGATCGAAAATGCTTTATTTAATTGATACTTCGCAAACATATTGAACTATTTTTCAACGTAATTGCCATTGAGATCAATACACTTCTGTAGTCAGGGCGCCAGCTTTTGTATAACAATGTCATAGACCTCCGCTGTCAGCTCTTTCAGCCACTTCTTCACAGCTTCCTCAACCTCCTAAACGTTGGAAAAATGTTTTCCATCCAAAAACTCCTTTAGTTTAGTAAAAAGACAATAGTTTGAGGGCACCAAGTTGGGTGAATAGGGGGGTGGGTGAGAATATTCCATCCAAACGATGTCAGCAGCTCTTGAAGCTCGCACGGTGTGGGCTTTGTGTTGTCATGCAGGAGGCTGACTCCTGAGTCAACATTCCCCATCTGCAGTTCTGAGTGGCTCTTCAGAGTTTTTTTTAGGGTATTGCAGCCTCTGCATTAATGGTAGTCCCTTTGGCCACAAGGACCCCCTTACAGTCCTAAAAAACAGATACCATGAATTCTCCAGGTGAAGGGATCGTCTTGAACTTTTTGGTGACTGGGGAAGATGAATGACGCCACTGAAGTGATTGTCTTTTGGATTCTGGGGTATAGTGACACACCCACGTCTTATCTCCTGTCACGATAAGAGTCCAGCAAAGCTTCTCCCTCCTGTGCAAAATGATCCAAAAATTTACACGGGGTGGTCACAGATTGGAGATGGTGGGAGCATGCGACGACCTCTCCATTGCAAGAGTTTACTGTAACTGAACAAAATGACCAACAAACACATGAGGCCAAAACAAACTGACGTTAGGATCCACCCTACATGCTAAGTGCTCCAACTTTGAAACAAAAAGTTTTCCCCAGCATCAGGAGCCCTGTATGGCCCTTGTGTATATATAATGAGTTACGGGATCGTAAAGATGTGCGGGTGAGGACTCATCACTGTCCAATTGGAGTGGCATTCTTTTGAACTGCTGGTGCGATGTAACAGGAAATGGGCAAGAGAGAAAGAGATCAGTGCACTTGGCACCATGAGTTATGTACCAGTTGTTCTGCAGCAAGCTTCTGCCTATAAAAATGAACCCTCTTAATGTAGTGAATGTGTTATATGATCACTTTAAAGAAAAGAATTTGTAGCTTTCTGTTTTAACCAAAGAAGATGAGACAGTATTTCAGTATTTACTAGATGCATTAGAATCCGATACAGAAATAATATATATGCAGACTTTAGATATCAATAAATACAAACCAGTATTTGAAATCATGTTAGTGTCTGACGAATACGAATCTCCATCAGAAGAATCGACTTCAACTTCGTGATAACAGAATCAACATCAGAAGTTCCACAGAGCCCGGAAAAACATAAGAGTAACTCATGGTCATTGGAAGAAAAAAAGAGAGGTTATCAACACACGGTAGAGTGCAAAGAAGAGGAAGCCAAAGCAAACTTTTCCTCGCTTATCATGGAATAAAAACAGATATCCTTGATTGCAGCACGAGACGCAAAAGCGGATTCTATTGGCAAGGCATCTTCTAGTTTGTCACAGATAAATATTAGCAGTTGTACAAGTTGGTGTATATGAAATTTATGGAAGCTCATGCAAACAACTTGATAGTGCACAATATGAACTTACAAAAATGGGTCTGTGAAGAAGCCAAATCACTTGATTTACCTTTGTCAGCAAGTGTAACATGGGTCGAGACCAGGATATGCGGTGAAATAAAATAAACTCAAGAGCGGTGAAATAATTAAAATTATCTTTAAAAAAAGATCACATAGAAATTCATAGCAAATACAATAAAATTTAGCTGAAACTGTCACCAAAGTACAAACACAGCATTGTTTCTAGATTTTCTGGGCTTAAATTTGTTCGTCCTATCTGACAATAAGTTTGCATATGCTGAAAAGCCTCTCTCGCTATCCACATTTGTAGTTGGAAACCATACTACCTTCAAATAGCGGCTTGAAAAATCAAGATATTCCTGCATCAGCCCCTTCAGTAATTAAGGTTCCATATCAACTGAGGTAGGAGGTAATTACCTTGCCACTGCGACCAACTAGGTCTATTGTGGCTACACCCCCTGGGAGGCAGGGATATAGTGAACGAGTCGCAGGTCTGCAGGCAGATGGGATTACAGAGACGCTCATTGGTTATAGGAACATTTCCAGTTCAAAACACCCGCACTTGGCCAGTAAACGTGGAGTCCCGGGAGAGAGCAATGAAGCAGCCCTTGCAGGCAGGCCAATGCATCCTGTCGTTGGCAGGGAGAAATCTTTCCAAAGCACAGCAACCATGCACTCGGCCTACCTTCAGACATACTATGGAATCCGGAGACACTGCCTGAAACATGAGGGAAAGGAGAAATCATGGTAGAATACACCACCCCAGCATTCACCTAGGTGACCAGAGGAAAACCACGAAAAAACCCATGGTCAGAGTGGGCAGCTGGGTTCTCCCAAATGCGGGCCACAGACATTGCCGCCTGAGCCATTCAGCTCGGTACATCAATCTGTCTTTGCCTGATGTTGCAATGCCAGGTATGCCTCTTTAGAGAGGCACTTCAGAAGTGGAATCTGACATGAGCTCACTGGATACAAATAAATTGGATAAATGAAAAAGCTAGCAGTTGAACGAAAGATTTTTCCTGCAGGATCTTCTGTCAACAGTTTCTCCTTTTGGCCAATTTCATCTTTCAGCTTAAGCAGGGTTAAGGATGTTTCCTCTCCAGACATCTTGTTGCACTTCACCAAGCAAAGCAAGTCACTCTTGGCACAAACTTGTGCACTATAAGATGTTGACACCCCTCCAAAAAATGAATAATCTCAGAAATTGTGCAGCAATGCTCTCACAAAAGCAGTTTCTGTCATCGTTTGAAAGTTATCGTTGGACTATTCCCCAACATAAAGAACAGATTTTATCCATGAACCCCACTGAGTTAACACAGGAATCGCTAACATCTTTGCTTCTTTAGCACCAGCATGTTTATGTTTCAAAATGGTTACATACTGGTGCCTCCTCTTCCTAGCATTCTTGAAGGCTGCCTTATCCATACAATGCACAAATAAACAATAAAAACTTGACATCATCTGCAGCATTTCGCTACATTTGACGTTTTAAAGGTTTCGTAAAATAACATTTCATGATATTTCATGGCTTCAATTTAAAATAATGAAGTTTATCTCCTACAAATATGTGATTTTGGTAACATTAAATGCGTCACTTGAAAATTTTGTGGTTATCATTAATACCAGAAATCCGGGGCTCTAAACATTGGTATAGAATTTCAAGCAACATTTTCACATAGGATCACAAAAAATTAGTCTGTCACAAGAAAAGAAGATGAAACTACTAACAACATACTGTATTCCTGGAGAGAAGAGACAATGTGTATAATGCAGCTCAATCTGGCATCAATAAAGAAACGCATTCTGGGAGAACACTTGATCGCCGTGGTAACAAGATAGTATGTGGTGTTACTCAGTCACAAAGCGCGCACACATTCATTCACATTTATGCCAATTGTATCATGCATGGAACGTCTCCTTCCCTGGGTTTATTGTCAGTGCCACGAAGTCAAACTGTCTAGCAGGATATGTTTATAGCCCCTAATTGGTTCAAATCTGGAAAAATGACAAAAGACCTTTTCCATATATTTCTGGAGTTGACTTTTTACCTCACACTGATTCATTCAACTGTTTACTGTTGGATTCCTGGGCATCTCACAAACATAATTTAATATATAAAATACTTTTCATTAAATAGGTATGAACCTGAAAAGTTCAAAGTGCAAATCATTCCAGCAAAAACAACTTCTGAATTACAACCATTAGACAGGCATTTTTATTTTCGAACATTCAAAACAATGGACTGATATATCTGTGATTTCATTGTGAACTTGCAACAGCGTAACAATATTCTCAAATGCATGTCAAGAATGTTCACCACGCTTCTGTTTCTCACATAGACAGGATGGAAATTAGCAGGTCTGATTAGCATGAATGCAACTTTTGAAAACAGCACAGTATTAGGAAAGGAATTCCTTATGGAGGATAATAATAATTGTGATTAGCCTTCTTTACTCAAATGTAGCTGGTGTAAGAAGTTATTGTGTTTCAAACATTTTTTTTTCATAATTTCCATTATCGTTCACAGGAGATTGAATATGTTGAACGGGATTAAAGATGACTAACACAACACATTATTGGTGAGTATGCAATTGTTTAATCAGTACATACTCATACACATAGTGTTTAAATGTTTACCTTGAATATTTTTATACCTATGCGATTACAATACAACTGCAAGTTAGTATTTAATTGTCATTTTAAAACATGCATAAATTAATTACAAGTATTGTGATTACTGCATTATGATTTGAAAGAAATTAATACATAATTTACCAGGAGACAAAATTCACAAGGTTCACTGCACTCAGTTAGTGCTCTTGCCCGCCCGTCTCCTATTACATCGCACCAGCAGTTCAAGAGACTTTCACTCCGATTGGACACTGATAACCCCCACCCACACATACAAGTGTTTGGCATTTATCAGACTTTTCGTTTTTGAGTTATGCTGCTCTCTTTCTCTCTCCCATGCATGCACACACACCTTTTTCTAAAAATGTTGCTTTTTCTTCCAGTCCAGAAGCTTTTACTTATAATTTAACTCTGTCAGTGAAAGCCCCTTTTTGATGTTCATATAATTAATTGCACAGCTAAAAACAAAATATTGTGAGTAAATGTCCACTCCCAACTTCATCTGTAAGTATATTATCTATCTATATATATATATATATTAGTAGAGTTTTTTTGCTGCAACGACTGGTAAGCATAGCTTTATGAAGTACAGTTTAGTTTTAGGATTCCACCATAAGCTACATTTTTTGTGAAACTGACCTTGATGTGAGGTAGGAATATTATGACTATGGTTAGCAGAACAGGAAACAAATGTCATTGCACCATTACACTCTTTTATATCTTCCATCATTTGACATTAAATCCTTAAGATTATTGTTTATATGAGGCTGCAGAAAATGAATCAAACCAATTAGGCAACATGAATTAAAAAGTTCAATCACAATTTGACTCTTTAAAATGCCTTGCTTCACAATGGTTGCACAGACCCACATTGAACTCTGCAATAGTGTTGTGGCCTAAGGGATTTGCATCTCTTTCACTAATATTTTGTACCACCATTCGCATTCTGGCTCTTGAATAATCCCTTAGCACTAAAAAAGCCACTGTGGATGTTCTCTGAAGCAATGACTCATCATTAAACACAAAATGAAGCACATTAACCAATACAACATATCAAACAGAATAAACTAATATAACTCTTTTAAGCTTGTGGCACCATTTTTCTTTTTAGCAGATAAACATTTGGTGACATGGTTACCAATGCTGTGATCGCTGTACAGCCTAAGACAAAAGAGATGAACGATAGCCAGAGAGGGAGTTCGATTCAGAAAATGTTGGAAGCATTTGCTTACGCTGCATTCACAATATACTATTTAATACCAGCCTAGTCAAGTGGTAAAATGCATGTGCATTGTAATTGGAACAACCTGAGTTCCAATCCTTGGCATATATGCTGTTTTTTCTCTTTAAATGTTTATTTGTTAAACATTTGTAAATACTGTATGTTTTCCATGCATAACGTATCTATTAATTCTAAGACAGTCATGCATAAAAACACAAATTATTTTTTCGTTTTCAAAATAAGTGCCATATTAGTAAGAATTCTAAAGTGAAAAACTAAGCCTAATATTTGATTGACTTAATATTGGATGTGCAAACTGTCTCATTCTTCAGTTATGAATGGCGCTGACATGATCATGTACGTGCACCTCATAGCCCCTGAGTTCTGCAATCATACTGACTTTTGTATGGCTGAGCGCACATATAAAGACCAAGCTACAAGGAGATCTCCCCAATGTTGCTGGATACTCTGTGTCACAGGCTGCAAGAACACTTGAAGAGCCTGTATCTATGGCTATGAGGTGGGTGCAGTTATCCAGGGAAGCAATGCTTGTTGTCAACCTGGATCAAAAACACTTTTACGCTCCTCAGCAGACACTGCACTTCTAGAAGAGGCAGACAGCAATCCCTTCCAGAGTGTGTCTACAATTACAAGTAATTCTAATTTACCTCGGTCGAACTGCACAGCCTTGCATCATTTGATTACAGCAGGGGTCTTTGCTGGACCGGCAGCTAAAAAGCAGTGTCTTACAGACGTTCGCAGATTATGTCACTTCACATTTGCAGAAGAAAATACCAACCATAACTGGAATAGGGTTATATTCACAGATGGGGTGACATTTTCATCTACAAATGGGGTAAGCATTTGTCTACCTCCCCAGACGAAAATGTTAAGATGCAAAATACATGGTACAAATGGATCGCCAAAGTTATGTATTTGTGTTGTGTTGGATGTCATGAGATGGTCTAGGTGTGTTGTGGCAGCTTGATGGCACATTAAAATATAGCCAGCAGTATAAAGACATCCTCGAAAACATCATGGTTCCTTCTATAAGAACTAGACATCCTGATGAAATGATTGAATTCCAACTGGATAACCACCCTCCCCACACAAGTCAGCAGGTTTCAAACTGGTTCTCGCAAAGGCAAGATATCACAGTGATTGACTGGTCTCCTTCCTCACCAGACTTGAATCCTATTGAAAATGTGTGGGCAGAGGTGAAGAAAACTTTGGAGTTAAATTGGCCTGAAAGGCAATGCAAGACAAAAGAGGTTCTTGGGAAGAAATACAGGATACTTTGGAGGAAGTATCCTCTCGTGAAAATTTAGCTAGGTATTTGATCATCTATATCCCATAGGATGACAGTAGTAATAGTAACAGAGGGTTTACACACCCAATATTAAGGGAATTTTTATTTGATTTTTAATTTAGGATTATAATATTTACTTATTTATTTAATTTGAAAATGAAAAGGAGTGTGTTTCAATTTTTGTGTGTGAGCATAAATGCCTTGAAATTAAATAAGCCTTAGCAACTGGAAATTATAATATATGTAATAAACATTACTTTTTCTGGGGGGGGGGGATTATACTTGGGATATGAACCTTGTTAGGCCTTGTTACAACGTACCTACTTATAACCACTCTGCTGTCAGCGCATATTCGGTACCTGGGGCTCAATAAGAAAGGTGACAATAGAACGAAGCTAAAGGCATGCTTCCCAAGACACTATTGTGAACTGGCTGTGGAAACGATTTAGACTTAGGCAAATACATGCTTCGAGAGTCTGCTCATTTTTTTTATCTTAGGGTGTACCAGTGGGAAACAAACATTTTTGTCTGTTTGAATGCAAAACAATTAATATAGGTGGCTTAAAACAGCCAATTGCTGTGAAATCAACGCCTAAGTTGCAAATATTTTGGCAATTAACAAAGTAATTTTAGAATGTAATATCTTTGCAACATTGTTGAGACTGAGTTTGAGTCAAATTTAGGCACTTTGGTCCCACTTAGTTTGATTTAAATGTGAACACTGAAATGGTAAATTTCCTTGCATTTTCAGAACTTCTGGGCACATATCAAATTAACACATTGCACAACAAAGGGAATTTCACTAATTGAACAGAAATGTGAACTAGGATTCTTTCTTTTTTTCCTTTTTGTAAACAACTATTTTTTCTTTGAAGTATGTTTTAAGCAGACATTTTAGTAATATTAGACTTTACTAAATTTAAATAACAAATGCAACTTTGTATCACAAGACATCAAGGAAAGGGGGGAACCCAGATGCATTACATTTGCATGGCTTTCTCTAACCATTATCATTTATTTTTATACAGCTTCTACAAATATTCTTACAAAATCTTATTTTGCTATCTGCTTCATGTGATCAAGGTAAGTGTATGCAGAATTAGTTTCACTACACATTTTGTTGTAGGTACAAAGGGGATGCAGGAAATTGAAGGAATAGTCAAAACATTTAAATGCAGAATGCTCTTTCCATAACATTGTAACAATTCAATGGCAACATCACTTCAAAAAATGAAAAACAGTATTGAAAAATTCAAACCAAATACAGTGAAAATCTCAGAAATGGCTGGTGCCATAATAAAAATTATTGTCTGTTTTAAAGAGATCTACATGTTTTGTGTAGCACATTTTTGCTCATCACTTATGGTTTACCCATTACACAAAATTATATAAAATTCATTCCGAATGAAGAGGAATTCAGAGGCTATTCCCAGAAAATTCAAGGCATACATTTTATTTGTCAAGTAAATATCTTAAATATATGGTATTTTACTCAAAACTGTTAACATTTTTTTTTTTTTTTTTAATTTTCCATAAAAATGGTAGTTTGGTGTGGGGGGGGGATTTGGTGGAATACAATACCATCTCTACCTACTAGGTATGTGGTAGAGAAAGTAAAAATAATTTATTGCATTATATTGTGACCACACACAGCTCTACCTGCGACCGGTCAGTACTGCCTCCTAGTCCGATAGCTGGGCAGGGCCTGCAACAGGCCATCAGAACAATAGCCACTGCAGAAACAATAGGACAACAGGAGTGTGGAATAAAAAAAAACTCCTATATGTGCTGCTTACTTGTTTTGGGACCTTCGTTTCAGCATGTTCTAGCAGGATCTTGTTCTCAAAAGTTCCACTTTATATGCAAGGCCTATATAAGGGACAGCTGTTGGCAGGATGAGATAGTGTTGAATTCAGCAGAGTTGAGTTCTGTTAGAAGTGACAGTGCAGTTTAATTGTGAGTCGTAACTCAGCAAGCAGTCAGCTGTGAGTCGTGCAGTTCAGCACTGATTTGATTCAATGGAACAGTTACGTTGTATATTGAGTGCCTGCCAAAGTGACTCATGTGTAATGTTGAGTGCCTTAGATAAATAAAGTGTGTTTTTGCTGTAATGGTGTTCTCGTTTGTTACATTATTATATTACAGTACAGCAACATTGTGGGTTAATGCCTGATATTGGCATGTAACATGCTTATGTTAACGTTTCACTCAAAAATGGCTGAACTACTGCAAATAAACTATTGGGTACCACCAAAAGAAAAGCCTATATGTCATTTTATTACTTTCCCCAAAGTGGGGCCATGATATAAACTCTACATGTTTTGCTTATTATCAAGTTTTTTGAAGATTACACAACCTAATGTTTTTGACAAGTTTTGTTATTTATGAAACGTTCATATGGTAAAGTTATATCGATTTTTCATTATTATTGGACTATTTGAATGGTTTGGACCCATTTGCATACTTGCTAACTTCCTGAAATTGAAACCTGTAAAACTTTCCCTCCTCCAGCAAAGCATAATAATTTTACAATAACATGAAATTTAGGTGTAAAACGTTAGATGCAGCAATTGCACAAAACTTCCATGTGAAATAAATGGGAATGCCATTTTATAAAAATATTTGAAGACCTGGTAGTACTGCTTCACGCTGAAATTCTTCCTGGTACCACAATAAACATGTATTAAAACAAAGAACAGCAATTCCTAGACTATACACACATTTCTAGTCCATATTTTACACTTCACAACATCAACTATAAAAAAGGAACTATCACAAAAATGGGCAACTTATATCCCACAGCCATAGAATGCATATAGATAAACAATTTATGTGAGAAATTTCATTTTGCAATTCATGTCATCCATTACTGAATGTTTGCAGCTTTTTACTAGAGGTCACTAGTGGTGCTATACATTTTGTTGCAGCCCAGTGAAGGGGGACCATGATCATGATGAAGGATACACACACAGATAAGCTCTGGTCTATCATAACACTGTATACCATTTACTAGAGGTCACTAGTGGTGCTATACATTTTGTTGCAGCCCAGTGAAGGGGGACCATGATCATGATGGATACACACACAGATAAGCTCTGGTCTATCATAACACTGTATACCATTTACTAGAGGTCACTAGTGGTGCTATACATTTTGTTGCAGCCCAGTGAAGGGGGACCATGATCATGATGAAGGATAGACACACAGATAAGCTCTGGTCTATCATAACACTGTATACCATTTACTAGAGGTCACTAGTGGTACAACCTACTGCTCCTCATTAAGGGAACTGTTCTATTTAACTAAAACTATAAAAATAGGAGAATAATGCAATAAACTTCAAAGGTTTCAGGGAAGGTATAATCTAACTTTATGTATGTGTGTACCTAATTCTGAGGAGTTAATAATGAAATAATTTTCCTTCTTGCTTTGCAATATTTTGATCTTATATTTTCAAAGTCACAAGAGATTTATATAAATCAAATCAATACTCCATTTTGCAGAGGTGGGTTAGTAGAAGTTTTGTTGTAGTATTGTTATTTAGTAACTACGTGATTAATGCTCTGGCTGGTTCAATTCCCAGCTAGGGCAGGAGAATATGCTTTGCAGAGTCTGGAAGTATGGATGTGAGCAAAAAGTACATAAAATCTACAGTTTCTCACCAATGATGTGTTGCAATCACATGACTTTCTTTATATGTGATAGTATAGAAGTGGTTGACAGTGAATGATTTCAAATGAAAGTAACCGTGGAGTAGGAAGCTCATTTATACACTTCAATAAAATACACAGTACCTGCAAATGTTTTAAGAGTCCATTGCTCTCACCATAAGCTGCTGACCTACATACTTTCATGATTTTCTTTACTTACTGTTCTACAGACTATTTCTTAGAAACCTTATTCTATCTACTTCTTGTTAATCGATATAGTAAGCTAAAGCAGACCACTATCTCATGGCTTTAAAATTCCATGCTCTTTGCATGACCACGAGAAAAAAAGAATACTGACCTACCACTTGAAAAAGTAAAAGTATATAAACAGTGAAATCAATAATAAAGAATATCTCAGAAATGGTTAAAGCCCCTCCCACAAAAAACAAAATCCATTTAAATACATTGGGTACTTTAAAGAGATCTACATATTTTGTGTAGTAAGATTTTGTCTATCTCTTACGGTTTACCAGTTATACAAAAGTCATTCAGAATGAAGAGAGCTTCAGAGGCTATTCCCAGAAAATTCAAGATATAGGTTTTATTTGTCATGTGAATATCTTTAATATATGGTATTTTAATCAAAGTGTTAGAGCCATTTTTGAGAAATTAAAAAATAACAAAAACCTTTGGGGTAAGGGGATTCTTTAAAATCTTCATGCAGCATCCTTGGAGGTTCCTGAACTTAAATATCAAGTTTCGTATTTCACCAACTTTTTGCTTCCGAGTTATGGTGTTCACATACAAGCACCTTTTTTTTAAAAAGGCTTTCTTTTAGGTTCAAAGGGCCTCAAAACAGTCATTTCTGATGAATGGTAGAATACAATACTTCCTCTACTTACTGTTATTTATGTAGCAGAGAAAATAAAATGAAGAAAATTCAATAGATTTATCAGCAGCTCTTCAATGAACTGTCACTGCAAAAAACGTGCAGTCTAAGAAAAAAGGAAGAAAAGTTGTAACTCTTATAAATGCTTCTAATTTTGCACCTGACACAATATGCAATACAACTGTTACACAACATTACTAATGGCTTACTTCATGTAATCATACTGCGTATGCAAAATAATGTTATGCCAAAACAAAAACTGGAATATTTGTTATAATTAGGCTATGTATGCCTATCCAATGATATTTAATGGTTTCAATACTTGGTACTGTTGCATATGTAGGACAGCTAACTCATTGTATGTAAATGTGCGTATTATGTTACACTTTGAGTGCATTTATAACATTTTCTCTCTTATAATGGGTCTTCACATTTATTTGTCCTCTACCGCTAGTCGGTTTAAATGCAGTACGTCATTATTAGTACAGCGGGCCCCTTATCTCAAAGGGGAAGTGCAGAAATGAACCTTGGCCGCATGTGTTTTGGACTTTGCAAACAATGATGATGCACAATGTTTTTCATTAGGACATTTTGTATAATCTTTGCACATGAGAT
The DNA here is from genome assembly GCA_030765065.1 of Deroplatys truncata. Taxonomy (NCBI): domain Eukaryota; kingdom Metazoa; phylum Arthropoda; class Insecta; order Mantodea; family Mantidae; genus Deroplatys; species Deroplatys truncata. The sequence goes on from CM060983.1 coordinate 15,526,937, forward strand.
GAAAGTGACTACTGATCGCAGAGTTTGCATGGTAGAGGCTGCTTCTGAAGTGAAAGGATATGAGGGGGAGTCTATCGTTACGATATTGGCCGCTGTGTGAATGATTTTCTCTGTTCTTGTCCCAAGACAAAACATGCTGTAAAGAGTATGAACAAGCTTTTTCATAATGGAAAAGTTGTGCCATTAAAGCCAAGACAGACTACACTATAAAAACTGTCCAATTATTTGAGTTATCTATCAGCATACATGCTGAGATTGCAAGTTTACAAGACAAAAGGGGAAGAAGTTCCAAATGTAAATACTGGAAAGGTATGATACAAGTCCCATTTCACTAAGGTGACCTTGAAACTTGACATCCACCCCTTCCACTCATCTTTTGCTAGTCCTCTACCAAAGGCACTGGTGAAAAACTCGCTTCAAAGTACTGACATCATGCGCAGACAGCCGACTGGCGGCAACAGCAGAATAAATCGGAAGACTTCATTTTATGAACAGTCCCAAAAATTGCAAAGTTTTACCAGGCTCACATTTAAACTACTCTTTATATTTCTATCAATTTCAAACAAATTACTTCCATGAATATTTGCTTAAAATTTGTTAACACTTTTTATTTAACACCCTCACTTGTTTTCTTGTCAATTAAAAATACCAACATAACTGTTAGAATGTTATTTCACTACATCTATCAGTGTGCAATTTGCAAGTAATCTTCATGAATGGGGTTTTACAGTTACATTGTGATAGGATGTTTTGTAAATCTATGAATATCTCCCAACATTTTATTTACTTTTAACACTAGCTTTTGTATATTTTAATTTGTGAAAATATCCTAGGGGGTATCCCCCCCCCCAAAAAAAACTGGCATTGTCAATGCACCTGAGGTGCTTTCAAAAAGTTTCGATTCATGGCAGTGAATGTAAAATATAGATCATTTATTTCCTTCCCCTATATTGCACATTATTAGCAATATGTTTAACCATTTAAGGTTAAGGCTATATTGAAATACATAACTTTGGTGAGGAATAAAATTTCATTCTTCCAAGTGGCATGCACATGCACAAACCATTACACCACAAAGACACTGATCAAGAAGTGAGTCTAAAAATGTGTTAACCCTGTTCAGGTTACTGCATAGGATTGTATCACAGTCGTATCCTGCTTCAAATGACAGTAAAAATGAAACAAAAGAGCCTATTTATTTCCTCCCGAGTTTCAGTCAATTGTGTATATGTTTAATTGTACTTCTTTTAGCTAGCACAGCTAGCCTTTAGTCTGCTGCAATCCTAATTTGAAGCATTCGACTATGTAATTGATAAATTATGAGCCTTTTTTTTTTTTTAAAAAAATTTTGTACAACTTCAACCAAATTTGAAATGTGTTGACAAATTTTGTTCAAACTTTGTATATAAAATTAAAATCTGTACTGAACGGCTTGCCTAAATATTGAAAACTATTAGAAACATCTCCATCTAAATGCTCTTAATTTTGTGCCATTTTTAAGCAAATTTGAAATGTTTTCCAAACTCCTGTATATAAAGTGTTAATTCTGTACATGAGTTGTTTCACGCATACAAATGAGGAGGCAATGCTAATAGGTCTTCACAGTAAAGATCATCCATTTATGATTAGTAAATGTTTATAGGTATTTAGTGTGAAATTAGTAAAGAAAGAAAGAAAAAAATCTGATGTGTTACACTCACATGACTTTCTCTACTCTTGTACAATCTAATTTTACAAACGCCTATTCTCCATATGCTTCATGTTAATCGAGATATCGAGATGTCAATCTTATTGGTAATTTTCTTGTAGATGCAAGGGGAATATGGTAGCTTTTAAGCGATAGTCAAATATTTTAACGCTGGTTGCTATGTGGCGCATTCCATTCTCTTTGCATGTCAGGATATAAAAAAATGAATAACGTATTTGAGAAAAAGTATAAGTATTGGAAAATTTAAGGAAATAACAAGCAATATCTCGAAAACGGTTCACTCAACAAAAGAAATGTATATGACATAAGTTGTGTATTTTAACGCGATCTACATTTTTTGTGTAGTAAAATTTTGTCTATCTCTTATGGTTTACCAGTTATGCAAAAGGCTTTCACAATGAAGAATACTTTTGGAGACATTCCCAGAAAATTCGAGATATACATTTCATTTCTCATGACATTATCTTAAACATATAATATTTTCATCAAAATCGTTAGAGCCATTTTTGATAAAATTAAAATTTTCGAAAAATTTTCCATGTAAAGGGTAGTCTGGAGTGGGGGGATTTTCTTGAAAACCTTCGTGTCGCATCTCTGGAAGATACTGAACCTAAATACCAAGTTTGGTGCTTATCCGACTGTTCGTTTTTGAGTTATGCTGTTCACAGACACAGATACACACACACACACAGACACACACACGGACATGTTTCCAAAAATGCTTTTTTTGGATTCAGGAGATCTCAAAACATGTATTTCCGGTGAAATCTCGGTATCGAATTTTTGGGTGGAATGCAATACTTCCCCTACTTACTATACGTAGTAGAGAAAGTAAAAATGTCACTGCTGAAATAACATCTCCTTATACAGGATCTCTACAAAACAACTCCAGGACTTCACACAACTTTGTGGGGTTGACTAAATGGCAAAAATTGTGAAAAAAAAAATGAGTTTTTATGTAGTCTTTCCTTAAATTAATTTGCTTGGAAGCTTTGCAACAGTGACAGTGAGATTGAGTACTGAGTCGAATTTGGGATATGTTTGCTTCACTTACTCTGTAATTATACAGGACATGTTTCAAAAGCTTTCACATCCACCATCAGCTGTAGGTCGACTGAGTTAGGAAACCTCAATTCTAAAGGTGCATGAGCAAGCTTTTTATGGTAGGATGGAGCACCATCATGTTGGAAAAAATCAATACAGCATGTATCTTATATTTCAAATTACAGATTGTGTTTCTGCTGCAGAATAGCCATGGTAACTACTGACAGCAATAATTACTCCAGTCGTGGCAACTGTTTCACAAAATTTTTGGAGTTGAACATGCTTAGAAACATAGAATGATGCCATTTCCTGTTTCATTTTTAAATCCCAGAGTTCTTTTGTGGAAATCTGCACAATCCTCACAGGCTAATGAAGGCTACACATAAGCTCGCTACAGTTAACCACCACCAAACCCACCTGAAGGAGTTCTGTAAATGGAGTAATCCTTTATGCCTGGTTTGCGGGACATTGCATCGTCAGTCTTAATCACGCTGGCAAGGATCGAGTCTGATGCAGCTGAAACAAAATATAACTGAATATCACATTCACATGACTTTCCCTACTCTCTATCATTTACTAATGAGTATACAAACTATTCCTACACAAACCTATTTTTTGGTCTACTTCAATTACATTCTTGGCACAGCAAAATTTAACAGTTTTGAGCCTGCTTCCATAATTAAAATGACTGAGCAAGATGTTAAACAAAAGAAAGTAAAGCGAGTGACATCTTTAAAGAAAATAGAAGAGAGGGACTGGACATACAAAAGGTTCACTTTCAAGAAACTTACAGGATTTCAATATCAGACTAGCTCCACACAATAAATATAACTTAAGCAACTTATTGAATAAACCACTCAAGAACATCATACCAAACAAATTGAAGTCACGTACCTATCAAATAAATTGTGACACATTTTATACAGGAAAGGCAAAAGGAAATTTAAATATTAGACTGAAGGAACATCAAAGAAGCGTCAAGAAAGTTCAAACAAACAGATAAGTCAGTCACAGCATTGCCATTTCTGGATAGACGGCCATACAAAATATCAAGCTGTTAAAACCTGTTACTTCTACCTTGAATTAGCCATCTGGAAAAAGATTTTTATAAGTTCTGAAGAAGTTTCAAATTTTGAGATCCTACCAGGCAATGAATGTATACAACTTTGCAAATCTACCACCAGATGTCAGCAGAGTTGCTCTCAACTGAGGGAAGAAGATACAAGAGAGTCAACAGGATAGCCGAACATGGGGACAAATGAAATGAATCCGAAAACAATCCCATTTTAACACCAAACAATGAGTGAAGTAAATTTTTCAAAGTTACTAAGCATAGTTTTAATATGAGGTTTGGAGTGCCTGTGAAAACCACTGATTTAATGAGTAAAACTGAAATTGCAATAAGCATGTGACTAACCTGTCAGCATTTTCAACAAAAATATCATTCATTCACATATTACTTGGTAATAATTACAGTACACTCTGGTCATCCGTTTACAGTACAATACATACTAATGTAAATAATACATGTATGTTACTTTCCGTTTTGTCCAACCAGGCCATAGGCCGTTTAAGATGGATAATTGGGACTTTGCTTGCTGTATAATTTCTGTTCTCTAGAGCAGCACATACCTGGCGGTGGAATGGTAGGACAGGCAACCACATTTGATCCTGTCCAAGAGGAGACTTTAGTGCCAACTCCTGCAGCTTTCTCTGCTTTTCGGTGTTTGGCACCTTTCAGATGCATGTCCAGCTGATCTTGAGAAGTGGCCACCACTTGACAAAGCTCGCAGTAAAACCTACAAAAGGAATACATAACTTTCTTATGTTTGTTTTACTTTCTCTATTGCTTACCTGTATTAAGCAGAGGAAGTACTGCACTACACCCAAAAATTTGATACCAGCATTTCACTGGAAATACATTCTTTTATGTTTCCCTAATTCAAAATAAGCATTTTTAGAAAGAGATCCATCAATATTTGTCAATAAACAGCATAACTCAAAAATGTAAAGTTCGTTAAATTTCAAACTTGGTGTTTTAAGTTCAGTCTCTTCCAAAGATGCAACATGAAGATTTACTACAATTTTTCAACGTGGCAGCTTTAACACAGTGGCGTGGAGACTCCCAGACATTCCCATGCATTAATAATGTTCAGACATCCAACATGTAGCACTGCTCTCTCCTTACATTTCTCCGCAAATGTAAGATTAAACTATAATCCTCTAGTAAAACTCGCATCCTCGGAGATACAATAACACATTTTGTACTTTGCTCACTCTCTCTGATGTAAGACGTGTATATCCTGGGCATTACAGTGTCAATAATGTTCACATCACAACACGAACACACAAATATCCTCTCCACTATCTTTGGTGCATGTTAGCGGACCAGGGTGCTAAAGCAGCTGCTGCTTCAACTGTGCAATCAATTGCTTTAGAATACCTTACAATGACACTTGTAATAATGGAGCAAGGAAGACACTCGGCATGAGCGTGCACAGTATCCTGCAATGAGCACTGACAGTTTCAAGTAGGCCAGTACTGCGCACATTTCAAGTGTAAAAATCTGATATGTTGCATTCACACAACTTTCTCTACTAACTCTTCTACAAAGTATTCTTACAAAAGCTTATTCTTCTATCTACTTCTTGTTAATACAGGTAACCCTTCATTACACATCTCACTGTAGGTATAACAAAGATACAGTAGGCTAAAGTGATAGTCAAATGTTTACAAAAGTGATCGCTATGTGATGGTTTTGAAATTTTGTTCTCTTTGCAGGAACACAAAAAAGAAAGAAAAAGAAAGAAAAAGAAAGAAAAAATTAAATATCTGAAAATTCAAACCAATAACAAGGAATATCTTGGAAATGTTTAAAGCCACAAACAATTTTGACGTAAATTATGCACTTTTAACGAGATCTACATTTTTTTTTAATGTAAGATTTTATCTATCTCTTACAGTTTACTAGTGTACAAAAGTGGTTTAGAATGAAGAGGACTTCACAGGCTATTCCCAGAAATTTCAACATATATATTTTATTTGACATGCAAATATCTTCAACATATGGTATTTTAATTAAGTCATTATTTTTTAAATAAATAATGATAATTTATCTATGTAAAGAACTTAAAATAACAAGTTTACCTTTCATTTTTGAATTATGGTGTTCACAGACACGCACACAGATCTCTTCCCCTGCCTGAAAAATGCTTTTTTTGGATTCAGGGGCCTCAAAAGCTGTATTTCTGGTAAATCTCAATACCAAATTTTTGGATGGAATTCAATACTTTGTCTACCTACTATGTATGTGGTAGGCGTTGGAATGCTCTAACGTACCTTCCTTTTTTATTAGCAGGTGCATCAGGCAAATCTTTAAGTCCCAGAGGATCTGTTGAGAATGGCACACCGACACTTCTACCAAGTGCTTCTCCTTGCCTGAAATTAATAAATGCAACATCACAAATTCAAGCTAGCAGTGACGAGAAACGAGCACTTGATTTTGTGCTAGAGCAAGCAGGCTTGCTCCGTGCACTAGAGTGAGTAAACACATTATCAGTTAGAGATGGGCTTCTGACAGCAGTGGTGGGTCTCTCGATTCCTCTGTAATGCTTCAATTATTAAGTACGTTGTAGTTTGCTTGAATTGTGTTACATACCAAAACGTCTGTTCATATTCACTCCTATAAATGTGAAAGTTTTTTGTTACAAATTACTCTGATACTGTTAGCGTTACAATGGTATTGACCAAGTTAAGGAGCTTGTTGTTTTACTATGTTAATACTATAATACTGCCCTCATAAAACAAAACATCTTAACTTCAGCTCATACAATTTTGTAGGAGAGGCTTATTTCTAAATCACTCAAGTTTTTGCTTTAAATCTTCATATGAATACCTTCAGACTGCTTTGAAAGCAATTAGAACACAGAAAATTAATAAATATACAACATGGAGCACATGACAATCGCATAGGTGCCTGAAAACCAGAAAAGAAAGGAGTTACGGCTTTCTGACTTAAATACTTACTACAAACCAGTATGAAATTCCTATTAGTTTGCCTTAACTGCAAAGAAATTAAGAACAATTTAGTCATAGATTTTTAGCATTTAAATCTACAAACAAAATACAAAATATTTAACACATGTATTGCACTACTGATACAACTTATTTAAAAGAAAACATTTTTGTTTTGATTTAAAGAAAAGAGTTTTAATTTTTAAACGTGAATATTATTTCACACAAGGCTGATAGTCTGCATATGTAGTTGTAACATTATTTCCCCTATAACCCGTTGCGACAGTATTTGTTTGGTTTGTGTTTACTTGTGTTTTGCCCCATGTTTGGGAGCCAATTATGCGACAGTATTTGTTTGGTTTGTTAAGTTTGAAAGAATGCTACTGTTTATTTGCCGCACGTATAAAAGACAATTTGTCGCGGTCACTTCGTGTTATCTTTTACTGAGCGCCTGTTATTGTATTTAATTTTGGGTTCACTGTCCTCCGGCTAGCTATGATTTTTCGGTCGAGCACTTATCTTATACAGGTGCGTAAACGGAAAGGAGTTTTTATCCAAAGATAACACTGATAAAAGAATTTGTTTTATACTTTTATTGTCATAACACATTATTCACTTTCACATATTAATCTTGACACTCGCCAAACTGAAACTGTTATAATAACTTATTTACTGCCCATTATAATTACTGCCCAATTAATTCGCGTACTTCAACTTTTTGTGTAATTAACTTTACGAAACGAGAGATTTTTTTATAACTTTGCTACACGTAACCTGCGAATCGATAAACTATGCTCTGTATTCACCATGACTGCTTTCGTTGAACTCAGCGACGTGTAATGCACAAATGTTTCCGATGGACTGGAGGAATCTGACTCTGACTTAGCCCTTTTTTATACTCCCACACCTCGATATGCCTAAAGATTATAACTGAGCTGCTATTGGTTAATAAAACGCGCCAACATTAGCATCTATTTTTATATCCAATGAAAATTATGAACACATATGCTCTAGGGAAAAATGTTCCCGCAAATTCCTAAGAAAAACACGCCAATATTACGTCATTTGCTCGTCTCTAATAATGATAAACAGCTCACCCCCTCGCTACATTATTGCACGCTATTATTGTCAGTTTCAGTAAGGCCGTATAAACTTACTTCTCGACAATAATTACAATCAACAAACATCTCAAATCAATGTCACACTACAATCACTCTGACATTTACATAATTTGTGATACAAATTACTGCGTCACCGTATAATTTAGAACTTCGCATATTCTCATAACTATGCACTAGATCAGGCACATCTGAAACCTCAATATCAGCCCAAAATTTAAGTCGATGTTTAGGCATGAAAGGAAACAGTTTCTTCATGTTGTCTTCTTTCTTCTCATGTGGAGTGCCATGCGCACATATGCATCTTTCAACAGTTACAAATGCACATTTTACAGTAGGGACAATAGTTCCATGTCAGAAGCCTGGATGCACACTGCTCTTCTGGACAGTGAGCAAGCTCCAATTCTCAGGCATACGCAGTGAGTGTAATCAGTTCAGTCTAGCGGCAGCAGTAGTCGGAGTAACATCTGTTTATGACTTTATGCTACTTTGAACTTTCTGTTTATAAGTTCCGATATGTTTCTGTATGAGTATCATTTCAGTTTCTACATGGGGGGGGGCAAGATTGCCTGAAGCAGTTTCCCAAATTTTCATGTGGATTTTAACAATATATTCAGCATTAAAGAAAATGGTCTTTTATTTCTTAAATGTGAAATATTTGTCTTAAAAGTATAGATGGAATTTTTCTTTTTGTAGAGCAATAATAATAACCATAACCTAATTATCTCTTGTAACTTAGAGGAGGGGGGGCAGCAATTGACCCCCTGCTCCCCTAAATGACGCCTCTGTGTTTCTGTAATTAAACTTGGATTGTATATATTGTGTATTGGGAGTTCTCGCCTTTTGCAAATTTTTTAATGTAAAAATAAAACAGAATTAATACCACCACAAAATGAATGGGGAAAACAAAAAACGGCTAATGGAAAAATTATTTCCTACTTGCCTCCCAGATCTGTTTTGGTGATTGATAATGCACTGTGCCATAGTGAGCAGTTGGAAAAGGCCCTAACGTCTCATACCAAAATAAGATGCAGGACTTGCCCCATTCCATGAAAGGATACTAAATTTGGAGTTTTACAACCTAAGTAGAGGTCAAAGCCTGTTCCAAAAATTTACGCTGACATTTGTATGCCATGCACACAGTGTTCTCCGATTACTACCCTATTCATCAGATGTTAAATTAGATGATGTTATTTATGAAGCTTAGCTAACATGTTGACGACATTAGCGTGGACAAGTGAGAAAATGCCTGTCAACACATTATTATTAAGTAGGAAGACAAATATATATAGAAGAAGAAGGCCTGTTTGAAAATGTCAGAAAGTTTTGTAATCCAAGGTAAAGAATATAGTGACAGCAAAGGAGAAGAAGAGTGAAGACGATGAAAGGGAAATATCTGAAGAAGACGAAAGAGAAAATGACAATGGTGATATTTCTGGTGCAGAGAGTTTATCACACTAATAAAGCCCCTGCTAGTTTAAGACAGTGTATTCGCATGACAAGCTGTATAATGTGTAAATATAAAAGAATGATAGAGCAACCTGAACATTGTGACAATAAACCGGTCTTCCAGTTTGCCGTGTCAGTGAAGTCTCATGTCTTCCAACAGACAGACAGCTTGCCTGTAGACTCTCTTCAGTGCACTAGGAAAGTAGGTCACTGGCACAGAACTACTGTCCCTACTGTAATGTCTTAGCTCTAAGAAAGTTCAGTTCAATAGGATCACTATCATAACTTGTTTTTATTTCATTTATTCTGAATGGAAGTAGGATTTTCTCAATTAATACAGTCACCAATTTGCATCCTTGCGGCTGATACATTTTTTGGAATTTGCCTGCTCAACAGTGTCATGTACATTCTTTGTCTTCTTCAGGGAGAGCTCAACCTGGTGGTAGAAGGAGTCGGCTGACATGAAGGTATGTCATTTATGCAAATAATTCAACTATATCTCTTGAGTAGCAACTTCACCTGAATTTAGCAAGTAAATAATGAAGCTCGGCATTGTCCAGTTGTCGAGCCACAAAACAATATTCTTTTTATCTCTCTTTTCTTTAAAAACAAAGCGTAAAATGCAGAGGTCATGTCTTCTTGTTTTCTACTTGCAATAGCTTGATGCCAGATCACAGCTATTGACTTTCCATCATCATTATTTGTTTCACTGAGAGGAACACGGGTGGTATGGAGTTCTTCTAAGATACTTTCTGTTTCAACAATTCTAATCTCATACAATCTGTATTAGATTTTATTGAAAATGAATTAATTAACTCACCTGACGGTGGTTTTTTAGTAGGTAAAACAGGGGAATTGTCCGATTTAACTATCCCCATAGCTAAATTTAAAATCCTTCCAGCTCTGGTGTTGCTATTAAATATGATGTTAACACAAATACAATTTCACAGAACCAGTGCTCTGCAGCAGGTATGCTTTCTTAATAATTTGTTAGTCGACTTGACATTTTACACATTGTTAAATACAGAAGTTAGTATACCAACATAATAAAACAGAACACCTCAGCTCACTGCAAATTTGAGACCAAGATCTCTATGCACACAATATTTATACGCTCCATAAAACATATAACCATAAGTCCAATTTCTAGAACGAAATGCCTTTAACTCCACTGCACTTGTGGTTATCTGAATTATTTTGAGGAGTTAAAGCTTTTTAAATTAGCAATAATGTTAAAGATCCGGAGATAAGTCAAAATTAATTAATTTGTATAGGGCAGTAAAATATGAAATGCAGTATTTTTACCTTGGAATATGATTTATAACATCCTCTGAACAAAGAAAATCACCTTAAGTCAATTTTTGAAAAAGGAGTTAACTCTTTTGTTTTATGAGAGCAGAATAACTGTCATGATTTTTTGCAACGGCTTGTGTTACAACTACCAAACCTATGGACATATGGTCATATCAGAGATATAAATACAACTGTAAGAGATATTATAAAAGAACAGTTATAATATCAATCTACAATTGGCATATTAACCTATGAGTGGTGGATAATGTATTTCAAATGCAAAATGTTGCATACCGCCACTGTAACTGAACAAATCTGTTCCTGCTTTCCACGCAGTGCACAGTAGGTGAACCAGCCGGAGCAACAAGCAAGGTTACTCAAAGAGCACCCAGTTGGTGACGCATGACACAGAGTTATTTGGGAGCATTAGGATTGCCAGCAAGCAATAAATTAAGCAAAATGTTAAACTAGCAGTCATACTTACATAATATCTAACTTTAATGACTGTGTAACTATAGTTTCTGTAATCCATTGAATCATGCCATCGATGCCAGCAGAAATTTTTTCCGAGCATGACCCCAAAGTTGTTTTACATGGCAAATATGGCAGAAGCGAGTGAAGAATATGCCATAGCCATACTTACATAATATCTAACTTTAATGATTGTATATAGTTTCTGTAATCCATTGAATCATGCCAACGATGCCAGCAGAAATTTTTTCCGAGCATGACCCCAAAGTTGTTTTACATGGCAAATATGGCAGAAGTGAGTGAAGAATATGCCATAGTCATACTTAAGCAATATCTAACTTTAATGATTGTATATAGTTTCTGTAATCCATTGAATCATGCCGTCGATGCGAGCAGGAAATTTTTTCCGAGCATGGTCAATATGACAGAAGCAAGTGAAGAATATGCATTAAGTATGTACTTTGGGGATGACACTGTCAATTAGCTGCTCTCTTGTTTAGTGTAACAGAGAGACAAACAAAGTTTCAAAATTCTTGTGCAGATAGAAATAAATTATTTTTAAATCAGTGTCTTAGGATTTGTTAATATTGCTGACATTTTACTTTATACTTAAGCTACCAATGTTTAATACTATGTGAGATGAAACCAACTTGTAAATACAGAACAGCACTGAAATTGACCTATTTTTATACCAAACTTCAAGAGTTATATACCATAAAACAGTATTCATATTCATTACGGAAAATAAATGAACCCTTGCTAACTTGCACACTTCAACTTGACTGATGATTTCTGGGCTCTGCCTAAGGCTGGTTCACAATAACTGAGAATGGTAACCGGAACAAGAACGACAAAGTTGAAATACATGTATTCTAATGGGAGCATTCTGGGCCCCAGGAATGTAAAAGAAGACTTGGTCCAGTTTTAACTTTCTCGTTCTCAGATATGACATATTAGACTCTTTACTGTAGAAGTTATTCCAGGCAGTGCTAGTGCTCTCTATAAGTCTGTGCCAATTCAACTTCCCCGCAATAAGTTTGCTACCAGAGAACAAATCTTATAGCTCAGCATCTTGTCTTCCACAGTTATTATGCATGGACCAGGATAGTACGGTGGAGAGGGTTGCTTCAATGTTATTAGATGATGCTCCAGCCAATCCTACAGTGGCAGCACTGATGCAGTGAAACATGGAACTACCTACCTGCCTCCCAGGAGCTGGAACTTCTGCACGAGGAAGAGAGCTTCGAGACGTCGAGCATACATGAAATGGTAAGCATGCGAGTAGGAAGACATTAGGCAAACAGTGCATCACATTTCGGATTTGTCAAAATAATATTAAATTTAAAAAAGCCAAGGAAGACTGCAGTGGCCTTATTTGATGGCCACTGGCCATAATTGCCTCGCAGAACATCTCTACAAGATAGGTTGCTTACCTACACCCAAGTGCACTCTCTGTGAAGATGTCATCCTGAACAAACATCTTGCCAAATGCAAAGGCCTTAAAAGTGATAACTTAGACTTTATATTGGGAAGCCAGAGGGAAAATGATGCAGATCAATTAATCCTCAGTGCCATTGGTGAACAACATACTTTTGGTCAGTAAATTTAGAAATTCGGGTAATACATGGTTGCGAGAGCAGAGAGAGAAAATGCAGACAGAACAAGAGAACAATTTTAATGTATATATTAATATCATAAAGGCAGAATTTATTTCTCACACGAGAATGAAAATTCTAAAGTAAAGTTTATTCTGTTCAAACCTTGGTATGTTAGGAACTGTATCTGAAATGAAATTGAACATTCACAATGTCAGAGTGCATGTGATTTATAAAAGCTGAAGTTATCTATCGTGATGAAAGGACTTTATTTCGTCCGTGTTTTATTAAAAGCTGTTACAAAGATTGTGCATTTTCAAATTATGGCAAGGGAACTACAGTAATGGTATATTCTATGAAGGAAATATTACAAGGCACATTTATTAATAGAATTGTAACATCAGAACACAGTTATATTAAAATAACAAAACCTCTTGGAGATTTTTGTGAAAAGGAATTCCTGTTACCAGTCAGATTCCGGACCTTTCCCAGCACATTGGGTTCCATTGAACATCTCTTTAAATGTGAAAGATAGGTAATTATTTTTGTAATTTGAAAATAATTTTGAAGTACTGGACTGGCACGTTACAAGTCACAAGCTGGAAACATGAAACTGGAAGAAATTAGTAGCAAATATGGTTCCTAACCTCAGATCCTGACACTGGCAGATCCATTGAGTGTTGGTTCTTCTAGTGAAAGGGTCATCTGTAGTTTGTTTATATGCAACTCAAAACTGACCTAAAAACTGGTAGAAATTAACAAAGAAGAACAAACAACTTTAATGTATGCCATTAAATAAAGGAATGAAAGCTTTTTATGACTAGAGGAATTGGAAATGTAATGGATCTGTATTTAGGCAATGTTTAGTCTATCATTTTTCGATGTTGGCTAACCTTCATTATGTTGGCTGAACTGGAAGCAGGTGAAAAAATACCTTTGTTCAGTTAAAAACAAATGAAATCCCGATGTGCAAAATTGACTTTCCACTTTGTGATTGATATGATCATCGATATGCACGCCTGTTCTCGTTACCAGGCTGTTGTGAACCAGCCTTTATTTTGTAGCTCCAGGATGTGATGCCATTTATCCAAAATCAAACTGGTTTCACAGCAAAGTACACTATAACTGCATGTCAAGTTACGTTGATGTCTGAGGTAGCATTATTGGATGATATCAATTTGAAACCATCATAGATGAAGTTCTAACTACTGAGGATGCCTATGGGACTAATTGCCTATAATCCACTCTCATTTGCAGCATCCACATTCCAAATCTAAACCTCCCCTTTTTGTTGCGTACATCTAAATACTCTTCTCTATTTAATAACTTTATAAAAAAATCAAACAACTGCTCTCATTGATTGCAGAGTATACTATCTGCCTTGTCTATATCTTCACATTTGCAAAGTCTCCTCCCCATTTCATGTGTTTGTAACAAAGTATCACCTAAACCATTCTTCTCTAGTTGAGCCACAACTTTGCTCAGCTAGTTGGCAGAGCTCAAATGTTTTTCTTGGAACTTAAGGCAATATTTTACAATATTCTTTTCTGATATGTAACCACAGTCTGTCCAGAATGATTAACCTACTGGATGTAAACATATTATTAAGTATCCAACCATGCGAGCTCAAATACCACACCTCTTTTCTTCTGTTACCACAGCAACCGAACCAACTCTTCAGCTCTGAAGCATGTATTTGCAACACCATTCTTTGTGTTGGCAATCTTAATATACAGAAAGAAAGGCTTATTCCATCCAGTAGCTGTATCAACCTAAGCTTTATTGGTAGTATGTCTCTCGTTGAACCAAGTTCCATCGAAACAGTATATTGTTCTATTTTCTTTTCTATGCTGACACACAGCTCTCAAATATTTGTGCCTCCACAATGCTATGGCTTCCCTGTCTATTATCACATTAACTTTCTTTAGCATCATGTTCACAAAACCTATTTCTAAGAACAATTCGTTATTGAATCTACACAGCAGGTTCCAAAAGGTATTTTCAAAATACAACATAATTCTAGTCCCTCAAAATAAATACAATTTGAAAGATCTGCTGAGAGCACCTCCCAAACTTCAGGTATCAATAACTTCCATACCTGGGATTTACAGGATAAACTACCAAGGATGTAATCAGAAAAACCAAGAACAACAAAAGTCTGCACCAAAGATCATATCCGGAACATAAAACAAAGAGACAGACAAATCAACTGTTGCAGCAACTTTTGGAAAAACCAACCACAAAGCAGACACAACTACAAATTGTTAAAAGAAGTAAACCATCCTCTAGAACTTGCCATATGGGACAAGACTTTCATTCACAAACAACACAGTTATGAACTTTGAAATCCTGCCTCCAGACATCAACACCAAATTTATCACACCATCTACCAGGCCAGGAGAACTCACCGCATGGGACAAGATTTTCACAAATACAAATTAAAATAAAGAGAGTTGAAGGTTGTTACACTACATCACTAAAATGTTCTTACTTGAATGTGTTTCGGGAGACGGTTTGCTCCCATCGTCAGCATGTTTTCAACATTTCACAAAGTTATGCCAAACTTCGTTAGAAAATACATAAAATTCAATCACAATGTAAAACATCAAACAATAGCAGACAAGACAGTAATCAAAATTGAAGAGAACAAACATTATGCACATTTACAGGACTTAGACCTTAAAAACATGCTGACGATGGGAGCAAACCGTCTCCTGAAACGTGTTCAAGTAAGAACATTTTAGTGATGTAGTGTAACAACCTTCAATTCTCTTTATTTTAAATTATGACACATCACTGTTACTAGCTTCTCAATCGTCAAAATTAATTAACAAATACAGTTATAAACTTTGAAATCCTGCCTCCAGACATCTATATCAAATTTGTCACACCACCTACCAGAAACTAGGAGAACTCGCCGTATGGGATAAGATTTTCATCCACAAGTACAAACACAGTTATGAACTTTGAAATCCTGCCTTCAGACATCTATGCTAAGTTCATCATGCCATCTACCAGAGACTACAATGAAGATGACACCAGTCGAGGAAGCACAAGCTTCTGAAACATGTCCTGTATAACAACAGAGTAAGCAAAGCAAGCGTGTCCCCCTAATGCTCAAGTATTTATCCTTGCCTTCACTGTTAGAGAACTAGTTGAACTCTCCATTTAAGAAAAACTATTTATATAAAAAAATAAATACAGCTTGTTAAATTTTGATGACCTATAGGAAAATGATCTCATCACACAGATACACAAACTACAAGCAACAGGAGGAGGCATGGTGGTGACAACTGTTTTACAATAATGCAAAAATGGAAATGAGAACAGAAACAAAACACCTTTTGGTTCACAATACCCCAGGAATGCACATAGATGACCATATCAACAGCAAAGTGGAAAGTTGATTTTGCGCATTGGGATGTTATTTACTTGTAACTGACCCATCATATTTTTCACCTGCTTCCAATTCAGCCAACATAAACATTATATAAATGCAGCTCCATTAATATTTCTGATACCTCAAGTTGTACCAAGCTTCATTCCTTTATTAATATTGTACATTAAAGTTGCTTGTTGTTCTTTGTTAACATACTAATGGGTTTTGCTGTTTGAGAAACAGCCAGCTTTGAGTTGCATATAAACAAACTACAGATGACTTTCGCTAAAAGAATCAATGAATCTGTCAGGACGCACAGTTGCTGGAATTTCTTCTAGTTTCATTTTCCCAGCTCAGAGTTCTAGCAGTTGTTTCATGTCATGGCTACCTTGAATAATTTCCACAGTGAAGAGTCTAATATGCACAATACAGATCTAATACACTGTGCCAGGGAACAAAACACTTTAAGCTTGACCAAGTCTTTTTCCCATTAATTGCAAATGCTCACACGATAATACATGTATTTTAACTTGTTCTCGGTTATTGTGAACCAGCCTTGAGTCTTGGCTGACAATGGAGACAACAGTCTCATACAAAAATTACACAAGAGACAGTCACTTACGTTCGTTGCCATTTGCCAGGTTCCCTGTTAAAAGAACCTGTCTTTGAAGAATCACGTCCTTGCATGGCTCTTAGATGGTTCTTGCCCATGTAGTGTTGTTGTGCATGCTGAACAGACGTGAGTGGCAGATCACAAATGTTGCAGTACATATCTTTTGGCTCTAATGCTGCCTGTAACACACAAAAAAAAAGAAACTGTCTCAGAATCAAAACAGCAGCTGCCTAATGCTGAGATTCACTAAGTCAAGCTCTTTATTTCACCGAACTTTGCTAAGGTGAATGCTTCCATAAAGCATTGCTAATTTATATCTTTTCATGAAGTTAATTTCTTTAATTTCAAATGATGCAACTTTTAACAGTGTGAAACTCATTTTCATCTCGTTTCAGCTACTACACTTGTCAGCGTAACTGTTGTGAGACTATAAACTTATCTTAAATGCATCTCATATAACATACTTTGTTTTGTTGTGTATTTTGAATCTTCAAATCTCCATTACAATGCTTTACTCATTTGGCTTAAGTCCTGAGTTATATGTTTGCTAACAGCTCTTTCTGCTAATACTTTGCATTGTATAAATTACTTTTGCTATCCACGATACAAAACCTTCTTTCACTTCTTGACTTTTAGCTTTCCTACACAGAAAAATCTAATGTATTGCATTCACATGATTTTCCCTATCCTCTATCGTTTATTAATGGGTATACAAACTATTCTTATGAAAACTTATTTGTCTACTTCATTATAATCGAGATAAACCTTTGCAGAAATAGCTGCATTACACATGTCATTATAGATACAAAGAGAACAGCGATAGTCAAATGTTTAAGAACTGGACACTATATGCTGGCATTAAAATTCCATACTCTTTCCATGCAATTCCAAGATACAGCTGAAAATCAATAAACTTTAAAAAAATGGCTATGTATCGAACAATTCTAACCCAAAATAAATATCTCCTTTTTGTGCCATATGGCTTATGGCACAAAAAAGTTATTTGAAATACACTGTATGCTTTAAAGAGATCCACATTTTTTGTGTAGAATGTTTTTGTCTATTACATAATGTTTACAAGTTATAAAGATTCTTCCCATATGAAGAGGATTTCACAGGCTATTACTAGAAAACTCCAGATATACATTTTTTGTCATCTAAATATCTTTAATATATGGTATTTTAATCAAAATCAGAGCCTTTTTTAAGAAAACCAAACATTTTGAAAAATGTTGCATGCGCATGCATGCACGCACGCACCCACACACCCTTTTCTATAAATACTTTTTCCTTTGGATTCAAGGAGCCTCAAAACATGCATTTCTGTAATTTTTCTCAAAGCAGACAAAGGCAATACCCTAGTCATCAAGGATATTGAAGACTATATTAAAAGTCAATTCTTCTTCCACAAAATGAATACAAAGAAATATTGAAAAACCCTCTGTCAACGTGTATTAATTCAATGAACAAAATGCAACACGAAGCCAATATACTTCCAAAAGCAGCTAAAAAATGCTTTAAAATAACACAATCCCACACTACCTAGATTATACTTGCTTACCCAAATTACACAAAAAAGATGATAATATGAAACCAATTATTAATGGTATTGCCTCTCGAACCTATTTCATTGCAAAATGGCTAGTAAAAAAATTCAATACATTTACCAAACTTGAGAGTAAGAGTATTAATAATGCACTACAATTAATTGAAAATACAAACAACAGATATGGTCTCCTTTGATGGTAAAGCTTTGTTCACAGATAAAATCTCAATGCTTTTAAAAAAAATGATTAATTCCTAGAGATTTAAACCTTTTGGAAATTGCAGATATCATAAAAATAACTGAAATATGCCTAAATCAAAACTTCACTTTTAATAAAAAATATTACAAGCAAGCACATGGCTTGGCTAAGGGTAAATCCTTATGCCATTGCTAGCAGATCTGTATATGAGCTATCTAGAAACATTAGTGATAAAAGCCTTCCCTCATATTTATACACTATGCTTTAGATACATGGATGATATTTTTGCCATAATTCCACATAAATTTAAAGGTGAAGCATTCTTGTGAAATAAAAAATGAAGGTGGTTACCTTTTTTAGATTTAACAATCATGAAAGATAAAAATGGTTTAAAATTTGGAATTTATAGAAAACCTACACACGTGGAAAATTATATTAGGAAGAATAAATTCAATCTAATTTCCCATCAATTAGCAGCCTTCAGAAGTTTGATACATAGACTCCACAATATACCACTGGATCAAGAAGAATACTTAAAAGAATATCGCCACATTTTAGAAATAGCAAGCTTCAATAATTTTGAAACAACTTCGATAAACAAACTAATTAAACGTGATTTGAAGAACAAAAAACTGAAGCAATTGACAATGTTAATGGAAACAGATAATAAAGATTGTAAATATAAAAAAATGTACATAACATCCATGGGCTTTCAATAAATTTATGAAGATTTTCAAAGAATTCAATATTAGTTTGGCTCCCCAAATAAATACAGTTTGAATAATTTATGCAATACACCTCTCAAAAATACTATCCCATACAAAATAAAATCAGAAATTTATCAGATTAACTGTGAAAATTGAAACACCGGATTGAAAGAGCACCAAAGAAATATTAAAAACAGACAAACAGATAAGTCGGCCATAGCTCACTCTTTTGGTGACTAACCATGAAATAGGACAAGATATCAAACTGTTAATACCTGCTACTTCAGCTTTAGAATTAGATATTTGGGAACATTAGTATATTTGTAAAAAAGTTCTCTTATTGAGTTTTGAGATTCTGCCACTGAAGGAGCCAATAAAGTTATCTAGAACTACGGCTAGAGGGCACCAAGGTCACGGTGCCATCAGAAGAGGGACGGCAGCCAGTCATCAATCACCAAACAGCTAGGATGGACACAAATGTCTGCAAAACACGTTTCCTGGTTTTAACCATCTGACTTAAGTTAAGTAAGTTAACATGTGACTCTCCATATGTTTTAATATGTGCATCTCTTCACTTTCAATAGTGCTTTCAATTTTAATAATTTTAGGAACATGAAATATTCATATCTACATCTTCTAGTCAATTTCTATCACATGTATTTGCTAATAAGCAAGTCGTTTTGTGACCCGGCCAAAATTGCGATATACGTGATTCTCTTGCACTGCAGCGACCTTGGTATGTTCCACTATCTCACTTGCAGTGAATGTCCGCTCAAGGCTACGCTTTATCGACTATGAATGTCAACTGTCAGTTGCTACCTTCTGTTTGTGCTGTAAAGACAAGAGTTTGTTCATTGTGCATCTCAAAAGTGAAAGCTTATTTAAATATCTGTGTTGTGTGTAAATTAGTTTTAGAATATCCAAAAAGTGGTGGAATCACACACAGTGAAGCAATTAATAAAATACACTTGATAAAGGTGGAGTCAACCTAAACACTCTTACTAGCTTCACTCACTCATTTATTTTGTAAAACATGTATCGTGAGCATGAGTTCACATCGTCAGCTACCTGTTGACTGTCGGATGAACTCTCGACTCGTATTGTTGAAAGCCTAGGGTGTCCTCTAGTGACCTATGGATGAAACTAAATACAGGGTTGTCTGCTTCTGGCAAATCAAAGTTCATGATGCGGTTTTTAAACTTCTTTATGTAAATCTTCTCCCATACTTCAAGCTCTTTGGGTTTTTGGGCTGGTTTCAGCAACTGGATATTGGTGTCTATTTCATGGTTTTGAGTCCAGAAGTGAAAAGCAACTGCTGATTTGTTGGTTGTTTGAACTTTATGCAACGCCATTGTTTCTTGAAGCAGGTGTGCCTATGTTCCTTTTTTCATTTTTCCAATGTAAACCTTTTCGCAATTTTCACACTGGATCCGGTAGATTCCTGACTTTTTGTCCTGCGGTATGGGATCAAATTTTTTTTTTTAATGAGATTCTTGATGCTAAATTTGTTGTAAGGTGCCAGGATAATGTTGTGATTCTTGAATATTTTCTGAAATTTGTGAAAGAGACCTGGATGGTATGTGAATTTCCTGAAGTTAATCTTTTCTGCTGCGTTAGAAAGTGTGGTGACCTGCTTGATGCGTTTTTGTCTTTTGAATTTATGTATTTTCCTATCTACCATTTCCTGGCTGAATCCATTCTCTACTGCAGATTTGGGATGTGTTGATATACTTTATAGTATTCAGTCTGTTGAGGGGGATGTTGATTAATCTATGAGTCATGCTGTTGAACGCTGCTTCTTTGCGTGCTTTGGGGTTGTAACTATGTGCTTTGATGTAATTATCTGTGTGTGTGGGTTTTCTACGTATTCCGAGATCTACGGCATCTGAAATCTTCGTTAATTTGAGTTGTTGGGAGCTATCTCTCTGGTGAATTGAATGGATGGATCCTGTATGTTTAAAAGCTTGAGTGTGTCCTCCATGTGTGTGTGTTTTATTATTGCAAATATGTTGAATTATTGCAAACCACATCTGAACTTTGATTTGCCAGAAGCAGAAAACTCTCTATTTAGTATCATCCATAGGCCACCAGAGGACATCCCAGGCTTTCAACAATACAACTCGAGAGTTCATCCGACAGTCAACAGGCAGCTGGCGATGTGAGCTCATGCTCAAGATAAATGAGTGAGTGAAGCTAGTAAGAGTGTTTAGGTTGACTCCACTTTCATCAAGTGTATTTTATTTTTACAGTATTCTTATTATTGTTGCTCTTCTTGTCTTGTTATTAGTCCACTCAAATTTTGCTTGAACAAAGAATTTTTATGTACAATACATATACCTAAGTACATAAAAACCAAATCATATGGACAGGCGAGTACACAATTTCAGGAGATTAATTTGAAGATTGAGAAGCTGGTAACAGTGATGTGTCATAATTTAAAATAAAGAGAGCTGGAGGTTGTTATACTACATCACTAAAAGGTTCTTACTTTGAACGTGTTTCGGGAGAACGGTTTGCTCCTATCATCAGCTTGTTTCCAACTGATTTTGCCCATCACTGTCTGGGGGATGTGTGTGGTTAGTGGTGTTCTCTGGTGCCGGGTTTAGGAACCTCCAAAGGCTGCTGGGTGGCAGTAGTTCGAAATTCATTAGGTGATTCCTGTATTTGACAATATGCATTTTTTCTCAGATGTCCAATTCATTGCTGTTGTTGATCGGTTTTAAGAGTTTTATGTTTGGAGTGATTTCATGGTTTGAAGACCAGAAACAATGCGCTACTGCTAAATTATCTGTCTGTTTTTGGTAAATGCATCTCATATGCTCTTTAAGTCTTATTTCAAGATTTCTTTTGGTTCTTCCTATGTATACCAGGTTACAGTCATTACAAACTATTTGATATATACCAGCTGACTTATTGTTGGGGATAGGGTCTTTTGTTCTGTTGCATATTGTGGTTATTCTGTGGAGACAGGGTGATGTATTTCTTGAAAATTCTTTGAAATTTATGATGTGTCCAAAGGTGGTAAGTGAACTTTCTATATGCTTGTGGTTTTTGTTGTCTGAGTAAAGTAGTCGTTTGTTGGATGTATTTCTGTCTTTCAAACTTTTTAATCTTCTTATCTATTGTTGTTTTATGGTATCCATTCATGGTGGATAATGCGTTGATATTCTTTCTGATATTTCTCTTTCCCCAATGGTATATGTACTAACCTGTTTGCAATGCTATTTAAAATAGCATGTTTGTGGCTTGTAGGATTGTAGCTATTGTTTTTAATATAATTTTTTGTGTGAGTTGGTTTCTTGTAAATGGTGAAATTTCTAGTAGAACTATATATGAGCCATTTTGAATGCCATATTACTAAATCTTTCCCACATCTATTCAAAACCAGGTATGGGTACGTAGATGATACTTTTGCTATTGTTCCAAAAACACTTACAGAAGATGCTTTGAAATTATTGAATTTACAAAAAAAATCTATAACATTCACAATAGAAAGAGAAGGAAATGGCCAATTACCTTACCTAGACATCAGAAATAAAGCACACAACAAACTAACGTTTGGCATTTACAGGAAACCAACTCACACAAAAAATTAGATTAAAAACAATAGCTACAATCCTACAAGCCACAAACATGCTATTTTAAATAGCATTGCAAACAGGTTAGTAAATATACCGTTGGAGAAAGAGGAATATCAGAAAGAATATCAACACATTATCCACCATGAATGGATACCATAAAACAATAATAGATAAGAAGATTAAAAAGTTTGAAAGACAGAAATACATCCAACAAACGACTACTTTACTCAGACAAAAAAAACCACAAGCATATAGAAAGTTCACTTACCACCCTTGAACACATCATAAATTTCAAAGGATTTTCAAGAAATACAAAATCACCCTGACTTCATAGAATAACCACAGTATAGAGAAACTACCATGCAACAGAACAAAACACTAAATCCCCAACGATAAGTTAGCTTGTATATATAAATAGTTTGTAATGACTGTAACCTGGTATACATAGGAAGAACCAAAAGAAATCTTGAAATAAGACGTAAAGAGCATATGAGATGCATTTACCAAAAACAGATGGATAAATCAGCAGTAGCAATCATTTCTGGTCTTCAAACCATGAAATCACTCCAAAACATAAAATTCTTAAAACCGATCAACAAGCAATGAATTGGACATCTGGGAAAAAATACATATCATCAAACACAGGAATCACTTACTGATTTTTGAACTACTGTCACCTAGCAGCCTTTGGAGGTTCATCAACCCGGAACCAGAGAACACCACTAACCACACACATCCCCCCCAGACAGTGACTGGCAAAATCAGTAGGAAACAAGCTCACAATGGGAGCAAACTGTTCTCCCGAAACACGTTCAAAGTAAGAACCTTTTAGTGATGTAGTGTAACAACCTACAACTCTCTTTATTTTAAATTTCAGGAGACATTCATTTCCTGGTATTCCAGTTCCAAATAGAGATACTGTCAGGTGTCTGCAATAAGTTTAGGACAATGGATCACTAAGTGTTAAAACTAAGAGGCAAAAAAGACACATTGCAACGGAGGGAAAAATTGAAATTAGTGCATCATTTGAATGCTCTATAAGGAAGCAAGTGTGTTTCAAAAACTTTTGTTCATATAGCTATTTAAAGTTGTAAAATTGAAACCCTACAGAGTGGCTGTTGTTCATGAATTACAAGCAATGCCAGGAATGTCTCAATTCAGATGGACACCACTTATAACAAGGTTAGTACTCATTGTAGTGCATGTTACTATCACTCGTGAGTATGTAAGACTAGAATGGAAAATCCCTCAATGTAGTAGACAGTGCACAGAGCATGCATAAATGTGATCCGGGCCGGGCCATAAAAGACTGCTCTATATTTAATGGAATTTTGACACAATTCCTTATTGGGAAAAGAGACTACAGATGATATATTATAAATTATTTTATAGAACACTAAACATTGTTGCTAAGCTTGTTTCGTACCTTTTTAGCAGCAGCAGTTTCTTTGAACCTCTTAGGTATAGGCTGCCCTGTCTCCCGACTCCAGTTTGCGAGGAACTGATTTACCTTCTTGTCATGTTGCTTTCCTGTGTAATGCATGCGAGCCTGAACTGTTGAATTAACCTGCAGAGAATTAACCAAAGAATAACATGACACATAGTCACAGGGCTTTCTCTACCCATCAAGCCCAGTGTACACCTGCCAAGAAGTGACAAAGAACAATTATTCAAACTCAATTTGATAATTGTGAATTTATTGATTTGTAAGCCTGGTCTACAATAAATTGAGAATAGAAACTGGAAAGAGAAAAGAAAGGAAATGGGAAAATGTATCGTTTAGTACATTGTAATGAATAAGAACACACTAGGCACTCAGTGTAGCACAAAAGTTACACTTGTGTCACTTCTGGCACACAACACAACTCATCCATCAAGTCACATCTCCTAACAGAACATGACTTGACTCAACTGAGCTCCGTCCAGGCATGAGCAGTTCCCCTTATATAGGTCCCGCATATAAGTGGAACTTTCGAGAACAAGAAGCTGTCAGACCATGCCAAAACAAGTCGAACAACCCTTCATTAGGTGACCTGGCTTGCCACATACACAGCTTCATGCTCCTGGCTGGCCACACACCACTTGGCGATCTTCTTCGATGTTCCCAGGTTGATTCTCTATCCCAGTCATGTTGAATACTCTTGACCTCCAAGGTGGGAGTAGCTCTTTCTCGGTCACTAACTGCTCCCTCCTCAGGCCTGCATTATCCCATCCATCTGCAGGCATTGCCTGCTCTTCGGCTTCAGATGGTGTCCTGCTGGCCACATTCCCAACACACACTGTTTGAAGATCTTTGTGGACGTCCTTGGGTCGATCCTGGGAGTGTAAAATGCTCCCAGTCTTGGCGCTCTCAATGCTTTATGTGGCTGTTATCACCTCATGGATGGTCTTGTAGTCGCTGAGCATCAGACGCTGTAGTATCTAGGCATCATGCATCCCATTGACAAAGGAGTAAGCAGCTTTCTGGGACACATAACTGAACGGGAGGTTCACCAGAGCTTTATTCACCAGCTGTTCAATTACTAGCATCTCCCCTGGCTGTTGCAGCCTTGACTTAAGCTAACTACGATATGCTGCAGCCAAGTGATAATTCCCGAACCAGTTTTCGAGGGCCTTCCAGATGTCTCCAGACTGCCAACATAGGGATCGCATTCAAAACTTCTGCCGCCCATTCCTAAGGCTTGCTATCAGCTGTGTGGCATCCCCCTCTGCTGACCATTGGTTGTGGGCAGTTTCTGCAGCAAAAAAATTCGAAAGTTGCATTCTGTCGTATTTGGGTGGTTTGATGTGCACAGGTGTTTGTGTCTTGACCTCTTTCTTCTAGGACTTTAAGCATCTCCGAAGTCCTCCAGGACATTAAGGTGTTGGCCATGGTCTTTCACTTTCCCACCGAGCTTTTATTCCATACTGTCTATTGTCCTACTGTTTCTGCACTCGCTATTGTTCCGACGGCTGGTGCAAGGATCACTCAAGTGCTGGGCTGGGAGGAGCTTACAGGCAGCACACAGGTAGCTCTGCACGTGCAGTCACAATGTTGATAATGTGCATGTATTGTCATCCATGCTAATATTACAGAGAGACAATTTATGAGTGGGTAGGCAGGTGGATGTAAAGACTTTGTTTGGATGTATGACTGTATTACATGGAATTGCTTACCCTGCACTGTGCTGTCTCTAACCAGATCTGTTCCCTCTCTGAGTGCCGGCTAATCAATTGACACATAGTCTGTGCTGCATAGAGTTGGTATGTTATGAGACCATGTGTTAGCCAGCACACACAGGAAACACATAGAAATAGCACAAAGCAGGGCAACAATTCCCTGTAATATGGCCATGCATCGAAATGAAGGCTCTGTTTTTAAAACATCACACAAAAGCTATATTGCAGACACAGAGAGACCAAGTATTCGCAGTTATGGCTGGCTTCACCAAACCATGTTAAATTTAAACACAGTATTAATGTGATTTAACATTGAAGTTAGCACAAATTCTGTTTCATTGATTGTTAGCTTTAACATTATGTTAAATGCTTTAACAGAAGGGTGCATGGATGTTAAGTTAACACAAAAGTTTATTAATGTTAGGAGTTGGGAAGTAGCTGCTGCAAAACAAGATGTTGATGCAAATTTTCTGTATTTGACATTTTTCAATGCTACTCCTAACCGGAGAAGAGCCATGTGTCATACTGAATTTGAGAACCTACAAAAGGAAGAATTTTTAAAGCGAAACAGACTGTCCAAAGCAGTCATGAGTATAGTTTTATAGAAAAGAATAGTACCAACAGAAACATGTCTTTTACTCTATGTCACAAGTGTTAGTTACTCTCAGATGTTATGTTATTGACACTTCATTTAATGGTAGGCGACAGTGTTGGAATTTCCAAAGCTATCATTTATGGGTTTATCTGAAAGATTTGCAAAGAAATTGCTTCAAGAAGTAAACAGTATTTTTGGTGGTGTCTGCTTGATCCTTAATCAGTGATAACACATTTTTGCCCACCTTAGTTTCAATGTGTTTTAAACTGTTCTAAACACTCTTTGAACATGGTGCCTTTGGTGCTGCATTTTATGTTAGCATAATATTACCGCAGTTGCTTACTGGACCTGGAAGAAACACTTGCATTGAAATTAAATTCTATGCAGGTTTGCTCCCAGGCTGCATCCTTATCCTCTTAATTTCAGTCCATTGATATTTACACACTTGATAATTCCTCAACCAGTTTTATAATAATTAATGCCTTTTTAAACGATGAAAAATTCATTAGTTCCTCTGCCCTCAGATGTTTCAGTTGACATTGTGATTCTAACCTCAAACAATCAGCAAAATCCCATGGCAATTTCTATGAATGTAACTACTGTCTGCTACTGAAAAAGAGTGTGTTTCAATGCATAGACAAAAGTGCATCGGAAGACGTTCATAAGTCCTGTAGTTTGGTCACACCTTCTTGAAAACTGTCGTTTGCAGTTGTTGATGTTAACAAGATGTTTGCCAATGATTCTCTGTAAAAACTAGATGAAACGCAAGAGTTTTAACATAATGTTAGCAAACAAGATGTTAAGAGTATTTTTAATATCAGTTGGTAAAACTGGCCCTTAAAATAATGGTGTAAGAACAGCTGCCATTTCTGCTAAGAAAACAACATTATGAAACTGGGATTTTTTTTTGTGTTATTAGAATTGCATAAATCAGACAAAAAGGCACTTTTCAGTGGAGTTGATGTAAACTAAGCCAGCAGATTACAATGCTCTTATGAATCCAACAGTAAACTTCTTACCGAAACATTGCAGAGTTCACATTTCAATGCGCCAAATTTGACAGTCAGTTCTTTGGGTAATCCAGTTTCCTTAGAATTTGTTGTATCAGCATTTCCTGTATCTGAAACAAAACAACAAATATTCAGCGATTATACAGTACAAATTTAATGTGTTATATTCACAAGACTTCTCTACCCACTATCCTTTGTTTTTATATTTCTTCCACAAATTAGTCTTACATACAATTCACATTCATTTGATTAATTTATTCTTACAAAAGTTTATTTTTCTATCTATTTGACGTTAATGATATAAATGTTTACAGAAATAGTTTTATTACACATTTCATTGCAGGTAAAAAGGCAGAGGCTTAATCAGGGAGGGGTTTTGGGGTTTGGAACCTCCACTTGCTAAACAAATGTAAAAATAGTTTTGTTAAAATAATAGCATCTTTCTAGGTTGGTGTGATGCTTCCCAATCCACATCACTGTAGGCGGTATATTTATGCTGCATATCTTGGACAATATCGCCAAAGGTGACTGTAACAGAAACTGTATTTTAGATGGTGTAGGGACATAATTTCATTCCGGTGCTAAATTTGGTTTCCAAATGAGTGATGCAATTAACTCCCAGTTTAGAAAATCACTAGAACTCTATTTTGTAGTGAAAACTGATTCTCCTGTCACAACACATTTACCGCTTACAATATGCAAAACATCCCATTCTAGTTTTAATTCCAATTGCTGCAGCTTAATCTGTGAACATAAAATCAATTTATTTAAATATTTCAACTCAGAGTTAATTCATATTTATCACTTTAACTTAGATAATTTTTAAAGAAACTGATCCCTATATAACTCCCCCCCTCCCCCCGTTAAGCTTTTCTGGCTAGGCTACTGTAAAGAGGGATACAGGAAACCAAAGCAATAGTCAACATTTTAAAAGTGGGTCACAATATGTTGGCTTTGAAATGATGACATCATGAGAAACAAACAATGATGACCAAGTACTTCAAAAAACTATAAATTATTGGAATATTCAAACTAAGAGTAATAAATATCTCAGGAATGGCTAATGCCACAAAAAATGTTGGCATAATTGTGTGTTTTAACAAACTCTGAATTGTTACACTAACATCACTTAAGTTTACTCACTTAACATGTTTCGGGAAACCGTTGTTCCCATCCTCAGAAGGTTAATTCGACTGGCCCGTGTTGTTGGTGTTTTATTATAACTTTTGCTTCTTGTGACTTGTTGGTCTTAAATTACGTTGTATTGATACACATCACTGTTTCTAGCTTCTTTTCATTACAATATCAACGAAACTCTGAATGTTTTGTGTAGCAAGCTTTCGTCCATCTCATATGGTTACCAGTTATGTAAAATTCATTCAGAATGAATTCACAGGCTGTTCACAGACAAGTTTTACATTTTATTTGCTTCTCAAATATCTCATATGGTATTTCAATTAAAATTGTTAGCTATTTTTGAGAAAACAAAAAATAATAGAATTTACCATATAAAGTGTAGTTTGGATTGGGGGGGGATTTTGTTTAAAACATATTGCATCCTTGGAAGACGCTGGACTTAAGTGCCAGTTTCGTTGCAAGTTATACTGTTCTCTCTCTCTCTCTCTCTCTCCTCTCTCACACATGCACATTTTTCTAAGATGGCTTTTTCTGATTCCGGAGACCTTAAACACATATTCTGATGGAATCTCAATACTGAATTTTCGTGTGTAAGCAACACTTTAGCTATTATTATAGGTAGGAGTTAAACAGAGAAAGTAACAAAGGCTTCTGGAACGCTGAATTTTAAAATTAACATCTCTCCCTAA
Organism: Deroplatys truncata; assembly: GCA_030765065.1. Taxonomy (NCBI): domain Eukaryota; kingdom Metazoa; phylum Arthropoda; class Insecta; order Mantodea; family Mantidae; genus Deroplatys; species Deroplatys truncata. The sequence goes on from CM060983.1 coordinate 15,556,244, forward strand.
AGTTGGAGAAAAACATACAAGGAATTATTAATTACATTTTTGTCATGTGTATTTAGTAATGGACCTGTGCAAATGAACTTAGTCCAATGTATGCACTGTTAACATATATTTTTGTTACATTTTATGACAATGGGTACATTCAGCAGGGCAAGCACTTAATGCCTTCGCTGCATACAGAGCTGCAGGATTTGTTGAATGCACCGTTGAAAGTGAAAGTGGGAATTTTGTAGTTTATTTTTCAGACCACTTAATGCTTTGATTCCTTGCGGTGAAAATGGAAACACATTTATTCTAGAATATGGATCAAAAAGATATTTTCAATTTCTGTTTGCAGATAGGGGAATATGTCAACAATGTTCTTTATTAAATAATTCCACTTGAGAATGCCAATTTTATGGCCATTGCTTATAAAGAAACTGCAGAAGGAGAGAGGACAGATCTTGTAAGAAACCTGAATTATTTTGAGAAAATGGTACCACAACATTCTTTAGATGAGTTTCGGAGTCGTTTTAGGGTGTCATGAGCAACAGCAGAAATAGGTTCAAATTATGATTCATTCTTATGTTATTACTTTTTCTACCATGTACATAGCAGATAGAGAATGTATTGCATTCCACTCAAAAAATTTGATATCGAGATTTCTCCAAAAATACGTCTTGAGGCCCCAAATAAAAAAATTAGAAAAGAGTTCATGTGTGTGAATATCATGATTCAAAAGAAAAGTCAAATAAATACCCAATTTGGTATTTAAGTTCAGCATCTTCTGAAGGTGCGATATAAGATTTTCAAGAAAATCCCCCAAACTACCCTTTATGTGGACATTTTTTATTTTCTAAAATACAACCTCTTAACAATTTTTATTAAATTAGTATATATTAAGGCTATTTACATACCAAAGTATATACATTGATTTTTTGGGGAATAGCCTGTCAAGTCCTTTTTATCTGGAAGGAATTAAGTATAATTTTGTATAACTGGATAGGCAAAAATGTGTTACACAAAAAATGCAGATCTCCTTAAAACATACAATTTATTTAAAATAACTTTTTTGTAGCATAAGCCATTTCTGAGATATCCGTCATTACTGGTTCAAATTATTCAATACTTTATTATTCTTTTAAAGTCCTGTCAGCATTCAGTTGTTTCTCGCGATGTCATGGAAACAGTATGGAATTTTAAGTCCAGCATATAGCGTCCAGTTGTTAAACATTTGACTATTGCTGTTCTCTTTGTATCTATAACAAAATTTGTAATGTAGCTATTTCTGTAAAGGTTTATCTTGATTAAAATGAAGTAGATAGAAAAATAAGTGTTCATTAGAATAGTTTGTGTACTCGCTAATAAACTACAGATTGAGAAAGTCATGTGAATGTAACACATCAATTTTGTTTACTTTCTTACAGTTAATGGAAGCCAAAGCAACTCATCTATTTAAAAATGTATTAAAGAATTCAGAGCATAAAAGTGCAAATGGGTAAAATATTTGTATTCTGTAAGATATTATTAATGACCATGAGTTTAAATACTAAAATATATCATTGTACTTCTAGACATTTGGGAACAGAAATGCTTAAAACTGGTTCCTATTAGGGTTATATAGTACCTAAATATGGTCTTGTTAGTACTGTTATTGCTGCATAAGATTAAAACAAAGTGCTGTCTTCCTCCATCCTCGCTGCCAAACACATTGTTAGGATACACCCTCTATTAAATATCATCTGCAAACACTCCATCATTTTTATTTCTTCTGCTGCCAGTGCAGCGAAGTATTTCTTCACTTCATCCGCTGCAACAGAGGTGTGCTGCATGAACCACTGCATAATAAAGCGCTGCAGCAGCAGCACTTTTCCCCAGGGGGGTCTCTTCCCGCACCATTTTCGCTTATACTGCTTTCGGTCCGCCTGCTGCATGAGTGAAGTTTTAGCTAGCCAGTATTCTGCACCGAACTTTTCGGCATGAAAGTTCGGATAATATTCTCGTTGTACGATCTGTTTCGACCCTATACTACTTGAAACAAAATCGCATCTTTAACTAGACTTAGTCTTGGAAATAATAAACACAAACCTGGCTTTTTACAGCTAAATACCCAACTGCGCACCAATTTCATTTCTCCTTGAAATATTCACTAAAAAGCTGTCGATATATGAAATTTGGTCTTGAGGGATGACTTACAGCATATATGTTATTCAGAAGCTCTAAGTTGCAAGCTTTAAAACCATTTTCTTAGTTTATGCTATTGCTTGACTTTAATTATATTATGTTAAAGAAAACCAATAACACATTATTCGGCCAATTTTAGCAACGAAAATAAAATACGTTATACGCTATATAAAATTCAACGTTATATGCTATCGGGTCTTAAACTTTTCAAAATTAAATGTATTGTTTGTTTATGGATTGTGAAAAACGCAGCTTAATGAGAGAAACTGTATGTTGATCATGCCATTATGTAAGATGATTTAAACATAGCAGTTTTAAAAGTCATGATAGCTGAAAACTTGATATATGTGCATTTTTTCCGAGTCTTTTTTTCGTGCTAGGTAAAAACATGAATAATCGACTTATGCATATGAAACTGTGCCCACATGCTGAAAAACAGTTATCTGCACAGCAAGTATTGCAAATATCCTCCAATTTTCAAATAAACCAAATTTACAGAGTAATGCACATTCGAATGATGTGTTTAGAATTTGGATATTTTGGCTTCATTATTTAGGCTGAGAATGTGCTTATATAAACCTAGTTTTTTAATTATTTCTAGTATAAAGTTGTTTTAATTTTTTAATTAATGAATAATTAATTGTACATAGTTCCCATTTGATCCTCCCTACTTGAAAGAGTAAGAACAAGGATGCATCTAGCCTTAATATTTTGGAGATATTAATTTTAGAACAACCTTTCCTGTATGCTTTAGTATACGCTCGCAACTAATACCCTTAAAAGCACACAAATGTAATGCTTTCACCCATGGGAAAGTGGGTGTTGTTAAAAGGTGGTGTATTAGTGTATTGCACTAGCGATCATTGAAACATATTACACTCATCTTTTTAAAAGTAGGTAGATCTAAGGAACTTGCCAATTGTAATTAGGTGCCTCTATTATTTAGTATTTATGCAAGGAAAGTGCAATAACTTACTCGTATCTTAGTTTTCGTTATTTTGTATAAAACATGGACACATTTCACACCAAACTGGCAGGAGAGGCTTTATGAAACGAATCAATATTATATGAGCAAATACAGGGGAGATGAACGTAAATACATGAGAGGAAATAAGGTCAGAGCGCTGTTTTATAAGCAGGGCGCGGATTTTCATGACTAATTTTTTTTTTAAAATGACTCAGTAATTACAAAAAATTATCTAAAATGAGATTTATTTGATTTACTAAAATTAGTGTACAGAAAGTTATAAATTAATTTATATATTGATATAACTCCTATACAAGAAGAAAAAATAAGTAAAAGAGCAGTGAAAATGTTCTTGTTCAAAGAATCTGAAAAGAAAAGAAAATTTTCTTACTTTCATTTTCAGATTCTTCAAACAAGTACATTATTTTCTTTGCTTTTCAGATTCTCCAACCAAGAACATAGAACAAATATATTTTCAATTAATTTTCTAACTTATTGTGTTTTTAAACAGGTCTTACAAAAGTGTAGCATTAACTCTTTTGAGAACTCAGAATATGCAATGTTTATTGCGAATGAAGAGGTTTTCACAGTCCATGTCATGCATAAATAAGAGCAATATGCACTTATTAAGCAAAAAAGGGAAAGCTGACCTTCTCATCCCTAATTTTGGACATGAATTCATAACAGTAATTATACCTGTTTCCCTGACAATAACCATCTCTCCACCCACAAGCAACTCTTTCGGACCAACCAATAATCTTTATATACTCTATACTTATGCAAGGAAATTACCAAATAAAGAGGCAAAGGACAAAGAAATTACAAATTAATGATGTAATATCGAAAAAAAAAAAAAGATTATCCAAAACAGATAACTTGAAACTGCCAAAATGACCTTATATATATTCTTAATATGGGACCTATGATAAGGATTTATGTACACTTAAGCAATACCTTTATTGCAAGAATTAAAAGATGGCATGTCATCAGAATCCGGATCATGCTTATATGATACTTGGTCTTCAAATAGCTTTTGCTCACAATAATATACTGTTTAATACGCATTCCTGAGGAATATAAAGAACTTCCTTTTTGGCAGGTAGGCAGACTCGTAAGTCTGCACATGAAAATAAATGTAATGCGGGCCATAGGTATTCTTCCCTGAAAATGGTGGTCGTCGTCGTCCTCCGTGGACTAGTGGTACCGTGCTAGCCTCTAGTTCCCAAGGTCGCGGGTTCAAACCCGGCGGAGGGTAATGGATTTTTTTGGGCGTAAAAATCCTTAGCATGGCTTCCTTCGGAAGGGAAGTAAAGCCGGTGGTCCCGTGTTGTAGATTTACGACATGTAAAAGAACCTCAAGCCTGATAAAGAGGCCTCTGAGCAAAATTACCGGTCTTTCACGCCCAATATAGAATGGGACGCTAAGAACCACAGCAGTTAAAGAGCGTCCATAAATAAAACTCAATTTAATTTTAATTTTCCTGAAAATGGCAAGTTTTTCCAGGTAAATAATCCTTTACAGAACCACAGTGGACAGAAAAAGGTTGTTAAACTTTGGCTGTAAGAGCAAACAGCATTTCCTTTGAAATAATTATGCCGCTCAACTGCCTAAAAGGCAACAGATCTGAGCTTCTCTTCGCTTTAAAAGTCACGTACAGGTGCAATAAATCAAGATGTACTCATATATCGGAAGGGAATATATGCTTTTGGCTTTATTTTGAAAGTATAATATATTTTCAGTGTTTTGGTAAATTATCCTACTTTACCTCGCTGTGTTGGCGGAAACTTCACAACTTAACAACAGATGTACAAAAGCGCATTGTCCCTTATCACTCAGTCATATACTCCCCCACTCCAACAAATAAGTTGCACACACATATTTAAACTAGAATCTTGAATACAGATTCAGTTTTCTCTGCTTTGGTGAAGTGTTTAAGTCGGTGTGCAATGAGTGAGGACGTTAAGAGTAGAATGTATTGTGCTGTAGCACAATATCGTAATTACGGTTTTAAAACGGTTGGTGTGAATTATCACACATTTCCAAAAAAATGAGCAATTAAAGCGCGTGTGTGTGTCTTGCTGTAAGCGTACTGACAAATTTAACGCTGATAATTCACGTGTATGTTCAGTGCACTTTCTTCCTAGTGACTATAAACGAGATTTGAAGAGTGAACTTTTAGGTTTGTCGGTTAAGAAAATTCTGCTTCCAGATGCAGTTCCGTAGCAGTTCATTCCCAATTGGCATGGATATGCACTTAGTGAAGGTCCAAGTACAAGTGGAATGTTGCAGGTATGTCTTTTTCATTTTTTACATCCTGTAACAGAATAATGTATTCTGGAATTATTGTTTTCATTTCTTACGGTAAAAAAAATACACCAGCATATCCATTTAGCGATTCCTTTAGAGTAGTTGTAAATTTTCCTTTAGTACTAAAGTAATGTATGTTTGAATCTCTTGTAGCGCCTACAGTTTACGTTGAAGTACTGGATGTGTTCCAGTAGTTTTGTTTATACGTAAATATATTACTAATGTAATGCACTTTCCATTCATTTTGCTTTATGGTTAGCCCACCATGTTTGTAGAAAGCTTGAAATAGTATACCTTTTAAACAAAACTGGAAGAACGTGCTAATAATAAACAATTGGGAGTTAATCGGGAGGAATTTAGTGTGTTCACTGCGCTGTGTATGTATTCCGCGCGCTCGTCTTCACTCTCACTTATGTCACAGGCGGGCAGCCAATGGCAGCTCCCACCCCAGAGTGGCTCACCTTAGTTATCTAGCCACATTGACTTTTCCCAATGATTACCAATAATGGCATGAATAACCAGTTTTGTAAACATCAGTTGCTTTGTCGACATCCCATGGAACATGTCACACATCACACAACCCTCTCCAATTAAAAGGTTGGCTCACAATAAATGAGAACAGCAAATTTTAAATACATCTATTATAAAGTGAGCGTTCACAATTAATGGGAATCTCTTGTTCTCATTTCAAGCACAACATATTACATTTATATTGCGCAAATCAATCTCTTCACTATAGAGATTATTCAAGGAACCATGACGTGAAACAGTTGCTAGATCTTTCTCTAGTTCTCAAGCTGGAAAAATGAAACTGGAAGAAATTTCAGCAAATGTGCATCCTGACTCTCTCAGATCACTGAGCCTTAGTTCTTCTAGCAAAAGTGTCATCTGTAGTTTGCTTACATGCAACTCAAAACTGACTATTGCCTAAAAAACAATGGTAAAAACTACATAAAACAGCAAATACCAGCAAAAATTAACAAAGAAGAACAAAAACTTGAATGTACACTATTAATCAAGGAAAGCAGCTTGGTACAACCATAGAAATCAGAAATAATAATGAATCTGCATTTAGAAGGTGTTTGGTCTATCGATTTTGAGATTGGCTAACCCGCATTAGGTTGGCGGAACTGAAGCATGTGAAAAAATATTATTGGTCATTAGAAACAAATTAAATTCCAATGCCTAAATTCAACATTCCACTCTGCTATTGATATGATCATCAATTTACATTCCCATTCTTATGAACCAGTCTATATAACTTGCTAACATCAACTGAATACACACGAGTTCAGTTTTCACATTCCCCAACATTTAGTGTGACATTTGTAAATGATTAATATCCAAGACTAGCCGGCTTACCCAAACTTACACAGTTAGCTTTTAAACTCAAATAGCTAATTAATTACTAATTTCATTTACCTCCAGCCGTTCATGAAATTATTGTACAATGATACAGATTTTTATGATGAATCCTCCCCTTTAGACCTTGTAATTGTAATCTTGTACAGACCTGGCTATTCCTAATAACGGATGATAAAACCCCCGGTATTCATGCAAAAGGATGTGAAACATGAGCAGAACATCCGATTTTCTTAACCTCCTTCCCCCAACAGTCTTCCAAGTCCTGGAAAACTTGTCTAGTCTATAAGTACCCTTTGGCAGTGGAACAATCATTGGTCGGAATGGTCAAGTTATGTTCTAGTTATTCATAGTAAGTGATATTTTAAACCTTCTTTTTGGTCCCATGGTTCTTTAATGACTTAAAAGCTGCACAGTATTCACATAATACAGAAACCCTTAACACACACAAGAAACAGAGGTGAAACTGGAGAATGTGGAGATTCCACACTCTCAGGACAGCAAATTAATCTCTTTGGAAGAGACACATTGTCTGCAACACTCCCAGGCCAGCAAGTTAATCTCTTTGGAAGAGACACATTGTCTGCAACACTCCTAGGCCAGCAAGTTAATCTCTTTGGAAGAGACACATTGTCTGCAACACTCCTAGGCCAGCAAGTTAATCTCTTTGGAAGAGACACATTGTCTGCAACACTCCCAGGCCAGCAAGTTAATCTCTTTGGAAGAGACACATTGTCTGCAACACTCCTAGGCCAGCAAGTTAATCTCTTTGGAAGAGACACATTGTCTGCAACACTCCTAGGCCAGCAAGTTAATCTCTTTGGAAGAGACACATTGTCTGCAACACTCCTAGGCCAGCAAGTTAATCTCTTTGGAAGAGACACATTGTCTGCAACACTCCTAGGCCAGCAAGGTAACCTCTTTGGAAGACACACATTGTCTGCAACACTCCCAGGCCAGCAAGTTAATCTCTTTGGAAGAGAGACATTGTCTGCAACACTCCTAGGCCAGCAAGGTAACCTCTTTGGAAGAGACACATTGTCTGCAACACTCCTAGGCCAGCAAGTTAATCTCTTTGGAAGAGACACATTGTCTGCAACACTCCTAGGCCAGCAAGTTAATCTCTTTGGAAGAGAAACATTGTCTGCAACACTCCTAGGCCAGCAAGTTAATCTCTTTGGAAGAGACACATTGTGTGCAACACTCCCAGGCCAGCAAGTTAATCTCTTTGGAAGAGAAACATTGTCTGCAACACTCCTAGGCCAGCAAGTTAACCTCTTTGGAAGAGACACATTGTCTGCAACATTCCCAGGCCAGCAAGTTAATCTCTTTGGAAGAGACACATTGTGTGCAACACTCCTAGACAAGCAAAGTAACCTCTTTGGAAGAGACACATTGTCTGCAACACTCCTAGGCCAGCAAGTTAACCTCTTTGGAAGAGACACATTGTCTGCGACACTCCTAGGCCAGCAAGTTAACCTCCTTGGAAGAGAGACATTGTCTGCAACACTCCTAGGCCAGCAAGTTAATCTCTTTGGAAGAGACACATTGTCTGTAACACTCCTAGACCAGCAAGGTAACCTCTTTGGAAGAGACACATTGTCTGCAACACTCCTAGGCCAGCAAAGTAACCTCTTTGGAAGAGACACATTGTCTGCAACACTCCTAGACCAGCAAGGTAACCTCTTTGGAAGAGACACATTGTCTGCAACACTCCTAGGCCAGCAAAGTAACCTCTTTGGAAGAGACACATTGTCTGCGACACTCCCAGGCCAGCAAGTTAATCTCTTTGGAAGAGACACATTGTCTGCAACACTCCTAGACCAGCAAAGTAACCTCTTTGGAAGAGACACATTGTCTGCAACACTCCTAGACCAGCAAAGTAACCTCTTTGGAAGAGACACATTGTCTGCAACACTCCTAGACCAGCAAAGTAACCTCTTTGGAAGAGACACATTGTCTGCAACACTCCTAGACCAGCAAAGTAACCTCTTTGGAAGAGACACATTGTCTGCAACACTCCTAGACCAGCAAAGTAACCTCTTTGGAAGAGACACATTGTCTGCAACACTCCCAGACCAGCAAAGTAATCTCTTTGGAAGAGACACATTGTCTGCAACACTCCCAGACCAGCAAAGTAACCTCTTTGGAAGAGACACATTGTCTGCAACACTCCTAGACCAGCAAAGTAACCTCTTTGGAAGAGACACATTGTCTGCAACACTCCTAGACCAGCAAAGTAACCTCTTTGGAAGAGACACATTGTCTGCAACACTCCTAGACCAGCAAAGTAACCTCTTTGGAAGAGACACATTGTCTGCAACACTCCCAGACCAGCAAAGTAATCTCTTTGGAAGAGACACATTGTCTGCAACACTCCCAGACCAGCAAAGTAATCTCTTTGGAAGAGACACATTGTCTGCAACACTCCCAGACCAGCAAAGTAATCTCTTTGGAAGAGACACATTGTCTGCAACACTCCCAGACCAGCAAAGTAATCTCTTTGGAAGAGACACATTGTCTGCAACACTCCCAGACCAGCAAAGTAATCTCTTTGGAAGAGACACATTGTCTGCAACACTCCCAGACCAGCAAAGTAATCTCTTTGGAAGAGACACATTGTCTGCAACACTCCCAGACCAGCAAAGTAATCTCTTTGGAAGAGACACATTGTCTGCAACACTCCCAGACCAGCAAAGTAACCTCTTTGGAAGAGACACATTGTCTGCAACACTCCTAGACCAGCAAAGTAACCTCTTTGGAAGAGACACATTGTCTGCAACACTCCCAGACCAGCAAAGTAACCTCTTTGGAAGAGACACATTGTCTGCAACACTCCCAGACCAGCAAAGTAACCTCTTTGGAAGAGACACATTGTCTGCAACACTCCCAGACCAGCAAAGTAATCTCTTTGGAAGAGACACATTGTCTGCAACACTCCTAGGCCAGCAAGTTAATCTCTTTGGAAGAGACACATTGTCTGCAACACTCCTAGACCAGCAAAGTAATCTCTTTGGAAGAGACACATTGTCTGCGACACTCCCAGGCCAGCAAGTTAATCTCTTTGGAAGAGACACATTATCTGCAACACTCCTAGGCCAGCAAGTTAATCTCTTTGGAAGAGACACATTGTCTGCGACACTCCCAGGCCAGCAAGTTAATCTCTTTGGAAGAGACACATTGTCTGCGACACTCCCAGGCCAGCAAGTTAACCTCTATGGAAGAGACACATTGTCTGCGACACTCCCAGGCCAGCAAGTTAACCTCTATGGAAGAGACACATTGTCTGCGACACTCCCAGGCCAGCAAGTTAACCTCTATGGAAGAGACACATTGTCTGCGACACTCCCAGGCCAGCAAGTTAACCTCTATGGAAGAGAGACAGTCTGCGACCATGCAGATAGCATGGTCTCAATTTAACAATTTTTGATCTTCTCAGTTATTAAATTATAAAATATTGGTTCACCGATTTGTAATGTTAGCAATTTTCTCTCTTTATGCAATTATGTAACACACCCTGCTGACAAATTTCATTAAACTTACGGGAACAAAACACAAAAATGAATATTTTCATTCATCACATTAGTTTGTCATTATAAATAATTAGCAACACATGCAACCCCATCATCCTAAGATCAATGGTTATCGCATTAAAGTGCCTTCATCAATACATTAAGTGAGTTCTGTTTATTTATGGATGCTCTAACTACTACGGTCCTTAGCGTCCCATTCTGAAAACCAGAAATTTTGCTCAGAGGCCTCTTTATCAGGCTTGAAGTTCTTTTATGTGCCATAAATCTATGACTTTACTTTCCTTCTGAAGGAAGCCATGCTAAGGATTTTTATGCCAATACACATGCGACATCAAATCATCAAGCTGCTGAGAAACAGATAAACACCATAAACAGGTATAAAGGATTACAAGGTGCTTTAAAAAAAATGGTTTGTTAACGACGCTATCAATTGCCAGGATCATCAGTGCTATCGAGGTGTCAGAATTTCGTCCAGCAAGGATTCTTTTACATGTTAGTAAATTTACTGACATGGGGGTGTCACTTTTAAGCACACTTAATAACCATTGGTCTTGGCCAGGTTTGAACTTGCAACCTTAGGATTAGAAGCCCAGTGCCAAACCAAATGAGTTATCCAGCCCAACTTCCTAAGAAATACTATTAATGGACGTACTGAACTCTCCGTAGATGTAAGAAATCCTAAAGGTCTGAATGGGTATTGTCAACTATAATATATTGTATATCTATAAAGGATCCGCCTTAGTTCAATTCTGGTGTCAACAAAAACATATGGTTGCAATCCTCTGTTAGTAGTTTTCCCACTTGAAATATAGTTCCCAGTGTAATAATTTAGCAATACCAATCCAATGTAATTACAAAATCTAATATTAATCTGCTTATAGACTGCCAATCTTAAAATAGTGTAACTATTACCCCAAAGTACCAATGAATTTACAGAGTTTGTTTTTGTCTTTTGGCACCACATGATTGTATAGTTCAGCATCTGCTACACTTCCATGTGCTCGTAGTTTAATGTACCATAATGGTGATGCCAGTGATTAGTCTAACAAGAAAGCATCCAAGGGGTAACCTTTAAGAAATGGGGAGAAACAGATAAGCACTATATGCATTTCAGTAGTATGTCATCCTCTGTGGTCTAGGGGCACCGTGCTAGCTTATAGTTCCTGAGGACACAGGTTCAAACACAGCAGAGGATGATGGATTTTTTTCAGGCGTAAAAATCCTTAGCTTTGGAAGGGAAGTAAAGTTGGTTATCCTGTATCATAGATTTACAGCACGTGAAAGAACCTCAAGCCTGAAAAAGAAGCCTCTGAGCAAAATTTCAAGTCTTTCCCACCCAATATAGAATGAGATGCTAAGATCCATAGCAGTTAAAGAGCGTCCACAAATAAAACTCAATTTAATTTATTTCAGCAGTATTGCCTCTATTAATACTGATTGATACTTGTGCCAGGCATCAATGGGCATTTTCCCCCAGTTGATAGAAGCATCAACACAGGCCTTAAATAAGTGTTGGTAATCCAACAATTATTTTAATTTACTGACTAAATGAAACCCCTTGTTAGCACTATAGGTGTTCATTAAGTGGAAGAGTTAAAAGGTTCATTAAATTCAGAAAGTTTATAGTAGAGTGTAATACTAGTGTGTCATGTTGGTATATATTTTGGAATGACAAGATAATAAGGCATCATGCAGAATTCTATTAATATTTATTAATTTCATCTGCCTTCGACATGTCTTAAACACTGTTGTCTTTAATTAAAACGTTATAGTAGATATGAGAAACAATAATACACATTTTCTATACATGCTTTATGTTACTCTGAATTTTCAAAGGCCATCAAGAGAGACATACAGAATCACACTTATTTGCAGTATATTCAATTAATCACCGTATTTATAACAGCTAAACGCTTACGGCACACTGCAAAGTAATAATAAACAGATTTTGCAAGAAGAAAGGGTTGCATATGTACACATAAAGTGGCGTTAAAAAAAACGTTGACATGTATTTACGTTTAGTTCTCCATTTGAATGGCAGGGATTACCAAAAGAATGGAATAGAAGTGCCAATGGTGGCAGGCTTCTGGCAGATGGGCACAATGTGATTGTTGACATGAGGATTAAACTAAAGTTGGATCCAATATAGGCAATAAATGAAGTAATAAACCACACAAACAATAGACTGAGACCTAAATGATATTGTAACACCTACACATTTAACACATAGTGTGACAAAATTTGAAAGTAAGCATACAAATTGTATCTATACCATTTTCACTATAAGCTGAAAGGAGAAGTAAACAAAACCACATGACAAGACAGCACCGCATTGGCAGGTGGATAAATTACAACCTTTCTCGCATAGCATGTCGTCTCTTTCTCTACAAAAACAGTTCGATTCATATCGTAACATTTTGTGGTTATTCTCGTGCAGAGAAATTAAAAAAAACTCATTATTGTAACAGTTAAATTTATGAAACTAAATGTGTTTGTTCAGATTCAGCTATAACTACATAAACCGTTACAGCACAGGGTTTAAGAGGCTATGTGCAGGCGCTGCAGTTCGTTTCTGGCTGAGAATCTTCTGCCACTGTAGAAAACATAAACGAGGGAATTGGAAAGAAGACAATTGTGTTAAATGTTTTTAACAAATTCTGTGAAAAGTACCCACCTTTAATCGACAATGAACATGGTTGGCCATTGTTTAGCAATAATTGAACTTCTTTGTTAGTGATGCATTGCTCGGATAGCTTGGTTCGCATTCGTTTTCTAACCTATAGTGCGAATCGTTATTTAACTTGTTGACTCATAAAAGTTTAAAGCAAAAGTGGTATACTGATATTAGTCATTAAATGAATGATTTCTAAAGCCTGAAGTTAAGAACAGTTTAATCCAGTACCTTTAATCACAGATGCCGAACTGTTCAGGTGCAACTTTTATTTGTCTACTCTTAGTATTGTGTGTTACTTATAAGTTTAGGATTTAAGGCAAAATATAGGAATAAGACATACAATGTTTAAAAGCTAATGATCCCCAAGCTGCACAATATGCTGCATTCACATTCCGTCAAAAGCAATTTCCTCTCCCGTCATCCTACACGTGTGCTGCTATGTGCTCAGCGGAGTGATACATTTAAGTTTTGATTACTTCTCCTTTCAGCTTATAGTGAAAAAGGTATATTTATCCTGATTGATTAATATTATTGCACTCTGACAGTTCCAGTGCTCCAGTGATGGAAATGAAACTTCCATTAAAACTGTACAAAAGCAACAGAAAGGACTTTACCTTCCGGGGTGGAAGATCGTTTTCTTGAATTTGCCTCAGCACCATTTGAACTTTCTTGATTTTGCGGTTGTTGCTGCTGAGATTCCTGTTTGTCTTCCTGTTTAATCTTCTGCTCCTCTGAATATGTTTGTGCTTTTGTTGGACTTGCAGAAGTTAATGTTGGTCGAGGTGGAAGGCGTGGAATTTTCCAGTTTGAAGATTCCTTCATCCCTTTTGATTCTCCTGTTGTAAAGTCCTGAGAAGATCTGACTGATGACCATGCTAGAGGTGGAACAAATTTCTCATCCTGAGGAGTTGGCCCTTTGACTTCCAAACACTTTTCATTGGAGGAGCCCTCTGACTGATTTCTGCAATTACCGTCTGGTGGAGGAGGTGGAGTAAAAGTGTCCTCATCGATCATAGGCCGTGGAGGCGACTTTGACTCTGTAAAGGTTAAGAAAATCTTAAGTTATATACAGCACTTCAAGTCAGACGTTCTCATGCTCATTGATCAAAACATGCCATTTTCTGATTCCCCTCCATACAAGTAGGTTCCCCCACTGCTGATTCGATTTATTGTCTCATAGCACTATGGGAAAAGGAAGTAAGTGGGCTGGGGTAGTCAGAGGTAATGGAGGAGGGAGCTTCAGGCACAGTGGAGGGAGAAAATGTTCGAATAAAAATTAGCGGCTATTGTGCTTTTAGTTGGCCTTCATTGAAAGCGCTAAAAAAAGCAAGAAGGAATGGAGTAAATTACCTTAAGAGTGAATTTATAAGTAGATGTGATCTCAATAGCTGGTGCCCACCCCTTTTAGGTGTTTTACTTTTATAGGAAAATTGCGATATGAACACAACAAATGTAGCCATCTTCCCGCTAATACAGATGCTCAATGAGAAGTGCTAACCTAAATATGGATTTCTCATTGTGTGACATTTCCCCTTTGTTATGGAATGCATTGTAAGTTAGGTATTGTTTTTCGACATTATGCTCTAGTTGTGGCCCGCACAGCGATCCGACTGTTCCGCACAGCGATGACGATGATGTCGTATTAAAGAAGTTGCTTTACCATAACAGTGGTAGATAGTTAACGCAAGCTTACACAAAAAACAACCCTAACCTAAGGCTAACCTTCCCTGAATTCAGAAACATAAGCTTATATAAAAAGAAGTAATCCCAACCTAAGGCTACGTTTTTGTTTCGTACGCGATTCGCCAATATAAGTAAAACACCGTCGAGGGGCGGGTAGGTGAGCACAAACTATTGAACAGCTCACATCTACTTCTAAACTCACTCACAAGGTAAATTATTCGCTTTTCTTTGGCTAATTTAAGGCTACGTTTGTTTTGTTTCGTACGCTATTCGCCTATATAAGTAAAACACTGTCGAGGGGCGGGTAGGTGAGCACAAGCTATTGAACAGATCACATCTACTTCTAAACTCACTCACAAGGTAAATTATTAGCTTTTCTTTGGCTAATTTAAGCTACTTCGACGGGCCACAACTACAGTAGATTAGCCTTGTTTTTAAAGGAATGGGTCAAGGAAAGGAAAGTTTGCACATGAAAGGAACACATGGTAATTTATTTATTTTCAAGCAATGGGACAAGGGAAGGATACTTGCATGCGAAAGGAATGCATTAAATTTATTGTAAAGCAACAGGGCAAAGAAAGGATAGTTTGCAGATGAAAGGTATACAGTTAATTTTATTTTAAAGGAATGGGGCAGGGAAAGGAAAGTTTGCACGTGAAAGTAATACATTGTAATGTATTTAATTCAAAGTAATGGGGCAAGGGAAGGATGGTTTGCACATGAATTGGATACACTTTAAACGGGGCATGGAAAGGAATACATAGGTGGGGTAAGGAAATAGCAGTTGGGGCAATCACGTGGTCGGAGAGGAGACTGGTGGGAGCGCCTACTTGTTCGGAGGGAAATCGCAAAATAGCTGGTTATGGCAGGCAAGCGCTGGGTCCCGCAAGATCCAGCATAACTCAAGATATTACTACCAGAACGATTTAGCACGCCTTTTAATTACTAGTAAACTATGCAACTGTACACATATTATTGCTAGACAAATCTCTCACCTGGTGCTTTCGAGGCCATTTCATCAGAACCCGTGCCGGTATTTCATTTTAGGCAAATAGGCAAGCTGTGCCACAGAAAGTTAAGCATTCTGAAATGCTATCTACATTTTTCTAAGTTATGCTATGCAGCCAATCTGACAAGATAGCTTTAAATGCTTGAGAACATTGTTGCAATTACTTAAGTTAATTTCACCATTACAAACAAAAGCGTCACAATTGATAAGCAGTTTACCCAAAACATGAATGCCAACCTCAGATGAATACCAAGTACCAACATTAAAAGCAAGAATACAAACTGCCCCAGGTGTATGAATCAAAATATAGATATTCGATTGCATTTGTAGTAAAATTAAAATGCCCCCAAAGCAATAACATTTTGATCTGTTGTCATTTTACAAAATTGTGATCCATTTTTGGTTCCACGAATGTTAAACTGCCCCAAAAGTGGTAACACTTTGATGTAATTTTACAAAATGTAATCCATTTAAAAAATGGATGAACTAAAAAGTTCTCTGATGTTAGTATAATTCCACAGATTAATATTAACCTGCGACAATCTGCTCTTAGTTCTCTTCCTTGGTGATGAAAATGTGTTATATGTCCAAACAGACGAATATTTAATGCCGCCAAAGCCGGTAACATACTCAGCCTTAAGGCGTAGCCGAGAGATTGAGGGCCCTCAAGCTCAAAGCGTAGCCGAGGGATGTTTTTTTAGAAGGAAAGGGATGTAGCAGTTGCAACCATTTTCAACAAAGAGAACTAAGAGCAGATTTGCCACCTCCTCGTAGTTACAATACCTTGTCAGTGTATTTAACTAAAGCATGCAGTGGCAGTTACAGAACAACTTATGACAGTAAAATGCTAATGCAGGGAACATTAGATATGCATCTTAATAATACTTGTGCAACCTAATTTGCAAATTCTGTCATTTCGCACTCGCGAACCACGTTCTATTACATAGCAGCCGTGAAGCAATATTTCATTAATTTCATGAAATGCCACATCTGTCGTCCATAACCTCAAGTTTGCTTAAATGAAGTGCCTATAAAAGAAATACAGTTGTAGTATTTCTCTGTAGTCTTCACTTTGCAGAGCAAATACACATGCAAATAAGGAAATGGAGCTGGAACATAACTTATTGACAAAAACAAATAATGAAATTGAACGTGGGGAAAGTTTAATTGAAAGTATATGTGCTATAAATGTCGATGGCATTGCAAAACTTAAGAAACAAATAAGACAAGAAATAAACTTTCTTTTAAAGGTATTTAATTATCTACACAGCCTTTGACACTTCAAACAAGATTAGTTATAATAAATTAGGTAACACTGCTGTTGTGATTTGTTTGCAGGTAAAAAATACTGGGAATATCAAAAAAGAATACCTACTGAGCACAAATTTACACCACTTTCAAGCACTTGTGTCACGCCTCCAAATCTGTAACAAGCCCACATCTGTTCTACATTACTTTGCTTTATCATGCTCAGATGGAAGTACAAAACGAATTTGTGTGGATATAGTTGGAGAAAATGGACAACAATGGATTAAAGTTGTTGCAAGAAATCCTAAAGCATTATCTCAGCTTTCCGTGGGTAAGCATATTGTGTTAATACAGTTGATTTGTAGACTTAATTGAAAGTGGTAGGATTCAAATAAAAATGTAGGTGTGATGCTTCAAATTGTTTGTACGTATTGTAAGACTTTTGTTTAAGATCTTGATGCGTCTATGACTACCTGTGTTGACTTTTAGGAGATGGAGAGTTTGGGCAGAAGAGCATTATAGACAGAGCAGTAGAATATTTGGAGTGTGCTAAGCAACATCCATATCTATTCAAAACTCCTCAGGTAATGCTAAATACCAACAATTAGAAAAACGAAAACATTATTTCTTGCACCAGTGTGTAAAAAGCAGCTTAAGTATGTACTTAGTAAAGCATATGCTTTATGTCAAATGAAATTATGATTTTGCACTACAGCAAACCTTTTGTGTCATAGCAAAGTACATGCAAGACAAATGTCAGTTTGGCAATACACGTTTTGATTTTCTCTATTGCTTATTTAAGTTACAGGAACAATTGTATTTTACCCAAACATTTTATATCTAAATTTCAGTGGAAATGCATGTTTTGAAGCCTCTGAATGAAAAAAAACACACACACCAGGGAGGGAGAAAGGGAGGCATAACTAAAATGTTTAGACAAGTTTAAAACTTCACATTTAAGTTGCTTACCTATGAATGCAAGGTGAAGATTTTCAGAGAATTCCCCACCTCAAACCACCCATGTAATTATTTCTGATTATTTCTAACATGGCTGTAGCAGTTAAAATATCTTAGGTTTGTGACATTGGCATCACAAACATATCTTGAATTCTCTGCAAATAACTGGCATAGTCCTCCTCATTTTTACTGAATTTTATGTAATTGGAAAGACATAAATGAGAGACAAAAACGATACTATAAGAAAAATCTGATGTCTACCCACTCTTCTGACTTTGAAATTCCATGCTCTTTGCATGAAGACAACAAAAATGAATAATGAATTAACACTGGAACAAAGTATAACTATTAAAAAATTGAAACTAATAACAAGGAATATCTTGGAAATGGTTAACAGCACAAAACAATCTTTAGACAAATTGTGTATTTTAAAGAGATCTCCATTTTTTGTGTAGCATGATTATATATCTCTCTTATGGTCTATCAGTTATGCAAAAGTCATTCACGATAAAAAGAACTTCACAGGCTATTCCCAGAAAATTTTAGATATACATTTTATTTGTTACATAAATATCTTAAATGCATGTTATTTTAATCAAAATCATTAAGAGTCTTTTTTTGAAAAAAATAAAAAATGACAAACGTTTTTCCATGTAAAGGGTAGTTTGGGGTGGCAGGGGATTTTGTTGAAAATCTTTGAACTTAAATATCAAGTTTGATATTTAAACAACTTCTTGTTTTTGACTTGTGCTGTGACATACACACTCTCTCTCCCCCTCCCTTTCTCTCTCTCTCTCTCCTCCCCCTCCCTTAATTAAAATAATGCATTTTTTGAATTCAGAGAGTTTCAAAACACGTATTTCTGGTGAAATGTTGATCTTGAATTTTTAGGTAAAATGCAATACTTCCTCTAGGTAAGTAGTACAGAAAGTAAAAAGGTTGGACATATGGAATATTGAGATTGTTAGCAACCTTTTGGTTGCTTAACCATTTCTGAATTATTTGCGTAAATTTTGCTCATTTGTGTCATCTGTGAACATTTGAAAATGAGTGATGGGGAAGTTTTGAAATGTTTTATTGCTTGCAGGTAATTTTTGACTTTGCATGCGGGATTGAATCAGTGCTAGCCGAAAGGTTAGATGTCTTAGGAATCAGTGTACAAGGAGAAAGACTAAAAACAACAATTGAAATTACTTTCACTAATGTCGATAATGAGATGCCCAGATTGCCCGAGCCAGAGGAAGAGGATAAAGGCATTTGCAGGTTGAATCTGGATGTGACTGCAATGATAGCGTATGTTTCTGCTTTGACAAATGGAGGATGCCACTTTGTGTTCCGAGAGGCACTTCTTACTCAGCAAGCAGATTGGGAGCGTGCATGTCCTGTCAAACCCATGCTAGATCAACTGTTTGCAGGTGTATGAACTTGTTACCTCAGTCTCTAACTTATAATTTGGGGCCATTAAACTACTTTTAGTGCAACTTGTAGTTTGACTAAATTGGCTTAAACTAAATAGAAAATGAAAATAAGGCGTTTCATTGATGTCCCTTTGTATCTATAACGAAATGTGTAATGTAGCTATTTCTGCAAAGGTTTAACTTGATTAAAATGTAGTAGATAGGGAAGTAAACTTTTACAAGAATAATTTGTGTACCCAGTAATAAACAATAGAAGATAGAGAAAGTCGTGTGAATGTATCACATCAGTATTTTTAGATTAGTCACCTCCTAAAGAAAGTAAAAAAAGAATCAAATGTGTTAAAATCACATGACCTTCCCTACCCATCATAATTTCTTTCCAAATTATTTGTAAAAAAGCTTGTTTTTCTCTCTGCTTACTGCTAGTCACAATTAAAGCCTGCATAATTAGGTATTTATAACAATCAAACTAGGCAGGTGAAACAGCTTATTAAAACATGAAAAGGGCATTATAAATTTTAAAAAATTATAATCATAATATATTTAGTAATGAATATTTGGTTTCAAAAATCATAAACTTATACATTTTCATTGTTGCACATTACCATAAGGTATTGCTGTAAACATTTCATATCCTTTTGTGTGAATATCAGGGGACTTTTCATCCATTATTAGGAATAGCATACAAAATTACAATTATAAGGGGTAAAGGGGAGGATTCACTTTAAAAATCATAGATTACTGTACAGTAATTTTATAAAGAATAGGGGGAGGTAAATGAAAACAATGAATTTGAGTTTAAAATGATAACCGTGCAATGTCGGGTAAGACAGCTAGTTTGTCGTAGAGAGTTACTTGAATGTTTGATCTCAAATAATTAAGATGCCATATAACATGTTATATACCAGAGTATTACTAATATATGTTGAATGGTTATGCAGGAAGGGACCTGTTGTGCTGCGAATCTGCCCTTAAGGACTTCACAACCATAATAAACACCATGGGAGGTCCAGGGGAACTGAGGCGAACTGAAGAACTATTGAAGCGAGTAACAGTGACGCCTGATTTGGTATCTCCTAGAGTGCATCAGCTAAGGCTAGGAGGTAGGATAAAAGCAAGGCCTATCACTGTATTCAGCACAGGTGACATTCTAAGGGCAATAACAGTATCAGCAAACGAAGGCTTTGTTCGAGCTGCCAGGAACCAGGTAGGAAACAATGTTGTTTAATATCATCTTCTACAAACTAGTCTTACAAAAGCTTATTCCTGTCTACTTCTTGTTAATACAGATAAACTTTCATTACGTGTTTACACATTTCATTGCAGGTTCAAGAAGAATACAGTAGGCTAAAGTGATATCAGATTTTTAAAAAGTGTGCTGTTATGTGATAACTTTCGTGGGTACTAAACGGGAAAGAATTAGAAGTGGTCAAAGAATTTTAATACTTAGGAGTGAGGCTGAATAACAAAGGGGAATGGGAGGCACATAATAGAAAAATAGAAGCAAAAGGGAGGGCTGGAATGACGAACTAAGAATATGTAAATACAAGCTAGAAATGACAACCAAATGGCTGGAAAGAATGTATGAGGCTCTAGTGGAATAAAAAATGCTTTATGCAGTGGAGATATGGGAGGGGCCACAGATGTAAGCAAAAAGGTATATGATATGTACAGAATGTTCTGTAAAGAACTATTAGGGTACCAAGATCAGCACCAACAGAAGTAGCTTTAGAAGAACTAGGAAACACAAGAAGGAAAGAAATAATAATGGAGAGAATAATAAAATTCTGGTATAGATTTTTGGTTAAAGAAGAGGGAGAAATCTCAAAGTTATGCATGAAGCAGCAAAAAAGCTTAGAGAGCACAATAGTTGGTGGGCAGGGATAGAAAGAATTATGGGGAAAATAGGAATGGGAGACATAGAGAAGCTAGAAGAAAGGAATGAAAGTGATGTAGGTAAACTGGTAAAAAGCAGAATAAAAGACACAGAAAGGCAGGGGATATGGGGAAGTTTAGAAAACAAAAAATTATTACAATTCCATAAACAAACAAAAAGAGACTGTGGACGAGAACCATATGTAGATTACTGCAACAGACAAGAAAAAAAAAGGGATAGCTTGGATGAGAACAGGAACAATATTTCTAAGAGGAATAAGAGGTAGAGATAAAGGAATATGCGAAATGTGTGGTGAAAAAGAAAGTGTAACACATTATATGACGGAATGTAAGGAGTTAGCATTTATGGAGAAAAAAAGATTTGGGAGGAAAAATGGAAAAAAAATTCTGATGTGTTACACTCACATGACTTTCTCTACTCTTGTACAAACTATTTTTACAAATGCTTATTCTCTGTCTACTTCATGTTAATCGAGATAAACATTTGTAGACTCTATCTTATTGCTAAGTTTCTTGTAGATGTAAGGGGAATATATATTTACAAGGGCAATATAGAAATATGTAGGCTTTAAGCATGTACATATCTCTTAATAGCTGGTTGCTAGGTGCAGCACCATTCCCTTTGCCACAGATTAATACTCTTTGCATATACAAGATAAAAAAATGAATAATGAATTTGAGAAAAAGTATAAGTATTGGAAAATTTAAGGGAATAACAAGCAATATCTCGAAAACGGTTCACTCAACAAAAAAAATGTATATGACATAAATTGTGTATTTTAACGCGATCTACATTTTTTGTGTAGTAAACGTTTGTCTATCTCTTATGGTTTACCAGTTATGCAAAAGTTGTTCACAATGAAGAATACTTTTGGCGACATTCCCAGAAAATTCGAGATATACATTTTATTTGTTATGAAAATATCTTAAACTTATTATGTTTTAATCAAAATCGTTAGAGCCATTTTTGAGAAAATTAAAATTATCGAAAAATGTTCCATGTAAAGGGTAGTCTGAGGTGTGGGGATTTTCTTGAAAACCTTCATGTCGCATCTCTGGAAGATACTGAAACTAAATACCAAGTTTGGTGTTTATCCGACTGTTCGTTTCTGAGTTATGCTGTTCACAGACACACACACACACACACACACACACACACACACACACACACACACACACACACACACACACACACACACACACACATGGACATGTTTCCAAAAATGCTTTTTTTGGATTCAGGGGGTCTCAAAACATGTATTTCCAGTGAAATCTTGGTATCAAATTTTTGGGTGGATTACAATACTTCCCCTACTTACTATACGTAGTAGAGAAAGTAAAAATAGAGGGGAAATTGTAACTGTAAAAATGTTAACAGGGAAAGAAAGGAAGATTAGAAGCTTAGGTAAGTTTTAACAGAAAGTAAAAGAAAAATGGGCGAGAAGAGTAAGGAGTATAGGAAAAGAATACAGAGGGAAGGAGAGGGATAACTAAGATAAAAGTGAAAGGATAACATGAGTTACCAGGCAGGGCAAGTGGCCTGGGTGCCATGCAAGCCAAGATAGCAGCAAGATTAATTTAATTTCTACATAATTTATATTAGATAAATGAAAAAAAATTGTAAAAGCTAGTAAAAGAAGTCATACAAATAAAGTCATTAATTCATTCACACATGTAGTGATTTTCAAATTCTATGCGCTTTGCATGACCACGAGAAAAAATGAATAGTGACTTTCCACTTTTTTGTGCTTTAAAGACATCTACATTTTTTGTGTAGTAACATTCTGTCTATTCTTACGGTTTACCAGTTATACAAACATTATTCCGAATGAAGAAGACTTCACAGGCTATTCCCAGAAAATTCAAGATATACATTTTATTTGTCATGTAAATACCTTAAACATATGATATTTTAATCAAAGTTATTAGTAATTTTTGAGAGAATAAAAAATAATGAAAATTTTTCCATGTAAAGGGTAGTTTGGGGTGGGGGAATTTCTTGAAAATGTTTGTGTCACGTGCTTGGAGTATGCTTAACTTAAATACCAATTTTGGTATTTAACCAAGTTTTTGATTTTGAATTATATTGTTCACACATGCACGTGCACACACACCTTTTTATAGAAATGTGTTTTTAGATTCAAGGAGCCTCAAAACATGTATTTCCAGTGAAATTTCAGTATCAAATTTTTTGGTGAAATACAATACTTCCTCTGCTTTCTATAGGTAATTAGTAGAGAAAGTAAAATAAAGATTTTCATAATATGTTAACATTTTATCAAAGTAATGATCACTATAATTTTTCTGTATTATGGTATTTTACATATAATCAAAACTCACCATCAATCCTGCAAGTTGTTTTGTTTTTGTGATATATTGATGCAGTAATTTGTATCATAAATTACTTAAATGTAAATAATGATTGTAATACGAATATGCATTTTTATGTGACATTGATTTCAGATGTTTATTGATTGTAAATATTGTTGGAAAGTAAATTTATACGGCCTTACTGAAACTGTCAATAATAGCGCGCAATAATGCAGCGAGGGGGTGAGCTGTTTATCATTATTGGAAACGAGGAAGTTACGTAATGTTGGCGCGTTTTTCCGTTGAGAAACTTCTGGAATATTTTCTCCCTAAAAGCAATATGTATTCGTGGTTTTCATTGGATATTAAAATAGACGCTAATGTTGGCGCGTTTTCTTAGCCAATAGCAGCTCAGTTATAATCTTTAGGCGTATCTTGATGCAGGCGTATAAATAGGGTAGGTTTGAGGTAGCTTGTGTGCAGTTCATCAAAATTCTTAGTGCAATACACGTCGTCTTAAGTTCGTCAGTTCGTCAAAAATATTTGTATGAGATACGTCGGCTATAGATTCACAAGTTACGAAAATCTAAAGTATTATAAAGTTAATTATACACAAAGTTGAAATACGTGAATTAAAAGTGATCAGTAAGAAGTATTATAACAGTTTCAGTTTGGCGAGTATCTAGATCAATATGTAAAAGTGATAGTGAACGTGTTCGACAATAAAAATTATAAAACAAATTTCTTCATCAGTGTAATTTTTGGATAAAAGATTCCTTTCCGTTTCACAACCTGTATTGAGACACATGTTCGACCCAAGATAAGATAATAGCTAGCCGGAGGACATTTGAAATGAATTATTTCAAAAACTGATACTAAGAACCGCAAATTGCTACGCCAGATGGAGCTACAAACCAAACAAATGAATGACGTCACAAGATGGCTTCAACACTGATGTAAACAAACATTTGCAAGTACATCGCAAATTGGCTACCATACGTGGGGCAGTTAAAATTATGTAACCAAACAAAACAAAAGCAGCACAATATAAGATCTTCAAGTTTTAACAACATTACGTAAAAACATATTACGTAAGCAATGATAATACACTCGCAAATTGGCACCCAGAACGTGGGGCACGATAACCAGGAAAGGAACACGATGACCAGGAAAGAAGCATAGTGACCAGGAAAGGAACACGATGACCAGGAAAGGATCAGAATTAACCAGGAAGAAGTGAGATGACCAGGAAGGGGCGAATGCAGCAGTGAAATGATCTACAAGACGCAGATTCAAGAAACAACTAGAGGAGCGACAAACGACGCGGATAAGTGGACACAAAAACATCGAGACAACGTAGATTCATCATAATACAACGCAGAAGCGACATACAAATCTAGGAGAAAGGGGCAGGAAGCTGGACATCAAAGTAACAGCAACAGACAGCATCACAAAGGTCAGAGTATTGTAATTTTTTTAGAAAACAAAATTGTAACCTACAAATGTACCTTAGGAGCGGTAGGATAAAGAAAACAATGGCTACTAATAATACAGAAGAAATAATTATGGAGGGAGATAATGTAACAGTTAGCTGTAATTCAATACAGGTTACAGAAAACAGCCCAGACTTTTTAGGATTTGAGGGTGAAAATGTAGTACAGAAAGTCAGAATAGAATAGCAGGAAATGTTAATTTTGATGTTAGTATGATGATGGAAATGCTAAGAAATTTGAATGAAGATATGCAAAAGAATCTTAGTAAGAAAATAGATCAAAACAGGGAAGATCTTAGTAAGAAAATAGATCAAAACAGGGAAGATATGCAAAAGAATAATGAGAAATTAGAAAAGAAAATAGATCAAAACAGGGAAGATATGCAAAAGAATAATGAGAAATTAGAAAAATTAACTCAGAGTAATGAGAAATTAAGGGAAGATATGCAAAAGAATAATAGGGAATTAAGAGAAGACATTGATAGAAGTTTAGAACAAAAACTAGATCAGAATAAAAGAGAATTGAGGGAAGATATTGGTAAGAGCTTAGAACAAAACAGGGTAGAGATTGAAAAGAAATTCATGGAGCTAGATAGTAGTATGATTAAAATGAAAAATGAAAATCAAGAAATGATAGCAAATGAAATAGGTGAAGTTTCAAAGAAAATGTTAGACATGAGCAGGGAAATATCTAACCAAAGAAATGAGGTTAATAATAAAATAGAGCATGTTGATGTAAAATGTACAGAGCTAGGTAGCCGAATGAGTAGCATTTCAAGTGAGTTAAAAGAAATGATGGAGGCTACGAATGCAGATTTAATACAGGTGCAAGTTAATTTCAGAGGGGAAATATCTGAAATTCAAAAGGAGTCAGAAACACAGAGAAATAAATTGTCTGATGAAGTTAAAGATTTGTCTAAAGATTTGAATCAAAAGCTAACTTCTGAAGTTAACAAACACCAAACTGTTCAAAATGAGAATAATAAAAAATTGGAACAGACAATAGAAAATCTGCAAGGTACTGTAAATAGATTAGAATTGAATTCAAGGGCAAATATATGTGATGTGAATGTATCAGATGTACAACATAATGATAGAGGTAGTTCCTCAGGTATGACAAATAATGTGAGTGATGCGGCAGCTTCATCTATAGCTAATGCTGAAACTCAGAGTGCACAAGTAACACTAGAGAATTTAAATATGGGAGTAGGGAATTTGCAAAATTACAATCATATCTTAAGTGATTTTCCACTTCCAAAATTTAATGAAAACTCCAGTCCAGTACAGTTCATTGCAGAATTATCAGAGTATTTTCAAATTAAAAAGATACCTGAAGCATTGAAAATGATAGTTGTCAAAAGATGTTTGGACCAGAAAACTTTAGATTGGTTACAAATGGTATCAGGGGGTGAAATTTCATATGAATCCTTTAAGAGGTTATTCATGAACAGATTTTGGAATGTTACGGTACAGCACAGAATTCGAGCAATGCTTAGTCATGGTCAATTTAATCCATGAGAGGGAATATCAATGACTGATTACTTACTGAAACATGCAAGTCAGGTTAGAAACTTGTCACCTCCAATCAATGAGGAAGATTTTGTGAGTTTGCTCGCAAGGCATTATCCTATAAGGATACGAAATTACTTATTAATTGCAAAACCACGGAACATCTATGAGATGACAGAATTAATAACAGCTTTGGAACAACAGGAAGAAGATATATCTCGGGAGTGGGAGCATAGATTTTTAGATGTGCGAGATAGAAGAAATTACCAAGGTAGTTATCAGCAAAGTAGAGGACAAGACAGGCGTCATGAAAATAATACCAGACAACGGTATCAATCATACGTTCCACAATTTGAAAGATCGAGGATAGATAGGAGACCAGGTCGACAGGAACAAATAAATTATGTCAGGACAGAAAGATTGCCTGAAAGAGGGCAAAATTATGGAAGGCGGTACATTAGACAAAGGGGAAATTTCACTCACTGGAGGGAAAACAATAACCGGGAAAGATCTGAGGAACGGCAAGAAAATTACGTGCCAAGGGGGACATAATGTCAGAAATCGAGGATTTCGAACTCGAAGAAGGGGAACTCAAAACAATGGTAGCGACAATGAGATAGATTTAGCGCCTGTTAGGAATGGCAGTCCCGTACGTGAACAGGGAAATAACCAGGAAAACTGTTAACAGACTCCTGTGTAGTAGGTTCTCAGGACGTCTTTAATAATTCAGTATCCATTACCAATACAAATAATATGCCTACACATACACCCTGTAATAAGATTACAGCAACAAAAGATAAGGGAGAAAATTTTGAGTCACCTCATGTTAGGATGGAAATTGCGAAGAAAGAGATCATTGCAACTATAGATTCTGGTTCGTCAGCTTCAATTTGCTCACAGAAATTTTACATAAATTTGATTAATGAAGGTAACAAAATTATGGCTCTTCCCACAAGTAATTTAGTTTGTCGTGTTGCAATCGGAAGAACGACACAGGTCATAAAAACACAAGCTCTACTTAATATACTTATCGGCGGAGAGAATTTTGAGGTTATGTTTCTAATTGTAAACCATCTGATTTGTGACATAATTATAGGATGTGACTTCCTACATGAATATGAAGCAAGTATAGATTTTAAACATGAAGAGTTAAAAATAACAAAAGAAGATAGAGAAATAAGGGTACCATTTATAAAAGAAAAAGTTTCTGTAATCGAGATGACAAAGGATGAGAAGAATCTTTGTGACCAAGAGTTTTTTTGTGCAAATAACAGAAACTGATAGAAATAGTCAGATAAAGCAGGTAGTCACAGAATATGAAGGGAATACCACGCCATATTTTCAACAGCTAGCAGAAATGCCAGAAGAAGTAGAGAAATTTGCAATCCAAACAAAAGACGACCATGTGATCGAGACAGACAACAGCTGGAAAGAGAAGAGAAATGAGGAAATAATACACAAGTGTGAAGAAGCTTATAATATTACGATAATGCAAAAACAAATCCTTCATGATGTTTTGATGAACAATAGTTCAGTATTTAGTAATATCCCAGGCAGATGTAATGTATATCAGCATACATTTCAAGTAGAAGACGTACCACCATATAGGCACAAGTATGACAATTTACCTATAAGTCTTCGAGACAAAGCTAGACAATTAATAAATAGCATGTTAGAAAATGGGATTATTGAGCAAAGTAATTCTCAGTATATAAATTCAATCTGCTGGAGTATTAAACGAGATGGTAGTTTGAGATTAACTTTAGACGGTAGATATGTCAACAAGTATATGAAACCAGATCATTTTCAAAGTGAGGGAATTGAACAACTAATTACAAAACTTTCAAGAGGGAGATTTCTGACATCCATTGACCTCACTGCATCATATTGGCAAGTGGAATTAGATCCACAAGTGCGTGATTACACTTCATTTCAGTACTCAGGGATCCAGTATCGTTTTTGTGTAAATCCTTTTGGTTTAAAAAACTCAGGAAGTGGATTTTTGAGAGCCATTCACAGTATCTTTGAAAATTCTGCAGATGAATTTTTAATAAAGTATATTGACGACTTCTTAATCATTAGTCAAACATTTGAAGAACACATGAATAATGTCCATTATGTGTTAAATAAACTACAACAACATGGTATGACTGTGAACATACTAAAATCAAAATTTTGTGTCAAGGAAATAAATTTTCTGGGTTATGTAGTGGATGAACGAGGTATAAGACCTGATCAGAAAAGAATAGAAGCAATAATGAAAATTCCATCACCAAGGAACGTAAAACAAATTAGACGTCTCTTAGGGGTATTGAACTTTCAGAGTAAGTTCGTACCAAGATATTCGGCTGAAATAGAACCACTGCGGCAGCTACTCCGAAAGAACAATAAGTGGAAATGGACAGAGGATCATCAAAAATGTTTTGAAAGAGTAAAAGAACTCTTTGCTAAGTCCATATTACTCGAGAGGCCCAGAGAAGATTTGGAATATGAGATTTATGTCGACGCATCAATGCAAGGATACGCCGGAATTTTAGGACAGCGAGACATCAACAATGACTTTCACGTCATTAGTACAGCTTCTAGAGGACTTACAAATATTGAGCGAAATTCTTCAGTGACTCAGTTAGAAATTGGAGCACTATATTTCTCATTAATTCGTTTTAAAACCTATATTTATCAGCAAAAGGTGAAAGTATATTCAGACCACATCAGCTTAACTTTCATACAACGGTGTAGATTATGTAGTGGAAAACTTGCTAGATACATTCATGCAATATCTGCATTCGATATTGAGATTATACACATTCCTGGCAAAAATAATACCTTCAGTGATTTGCTATCAAGATTGAACTACAACCCACAAATTCCCGAAAATATTGAAAGGCCTAGAAATGAAGTCAAAATATTGACAATTGAAATTCCTTTAAGCAAAGAAATGATGAGAAAATTGATAAATATGGGGGAAATTCAAAATGAGGACGCAAAATTATTTGAACTTAAAGAAAATGCACCATTAATTGAGGAGGCAAAGAAAGAAATTATAGCAATTCGAGATGGGACATTATACAAGAAGCATGGAAAAGAAATGCCTAGTTGGAAGGTAATGGTTCCGAAAAAGCATGGAAAAGGAACTAATTAAGAATTTTCACAAAGGGTTAGCACACTCAGGGACGGACCGGACAACTTCTATGATTTTAGAGAATTTATACATATCCAAATTGCGTCAGAAAGTTCGGAAATTTATATCGTGCTGCAACCTGTGTCAGAAGGCAAAGCAAATAAATGCAGCATATGCATTTGAAACTAATTCGGTTATAAGGGATAAGCCGAGATGTGTAATTAGTATTGATATTCATGGTCCGATGCCTCCAAGTCAATTTGGAAACAAATATATATTTGTCTGTTATGATATATTCAGCAAATATGTAAGAATTTACCCTTTGAGAAAACCTACAGGTTTAGCATGTTTGAATAGACTACTCAAGTCATATGTGATAGAAGAAGGACCTATTCAATCTGTATTGAGCGATAATGCTTCGTACTTCACAGGAAAAAAATTTATGGATGGACTGAAAGAAAATGGCATTAAACAATATTTTTCGTCAAGATACAGACCGAACTCCAACCCAGTGGAGAGGGAAATTAAGGAAATTTCAAATTATTTAAGGGTGTTGTGTCATCGAAAACGCACCCAATGGTATGGATACGTGAACTTCGTTCAGAATCTACTAAATGAAACCGTAAACAATGTGACAGGATACAAACCATGTGAACTTAAGTTAGGAAGGAAGATCAATACAGTGTGTAAAAAAATTCCAGAAGCCATTCCAGATGCGCATTCGATACCACAAACAGAAGAAGAGATGCTCCGAAAAGCATTCGAGAGGATGAAGAAAAAGGCCATAAAAAGAAAAATTAAACATGAAGAAAAGAAGAGAAAGGAATGGAGGATCAAAATAGGAGATTTAGTTTTGGTCAAAACCAAGAAATTGTCGGATAAAGCAAATAAACTTTATTGGCGAATGTTTCTCAAATACCATGGACCATATGAAGTTGTTGAAGTATATGGAACTAATACATATGAGTTATGTAATCCAACAACTCGAAAAAGCATAGGAAAGTTCCATATTGAGATGCTGAAACCATACAACAATGAAGATCAAGGTGAAACAGAAGACAAAGATGATAAATAGTAAATGCTGGATAGTTAAAGACGAAATGCAGAGCAATGTATTGGAACGTAAGAGGGTTAAATAAATATGTACGTCATGTGAAAGGAGAAATAAATTTTGGACATGACTAAATGTTTAAGAGGAAAATAACATTTTATTAGTAACTGAACATGTGAAATAAAGCATGATGTTATATTAAAGTAAAGTACATAAATACTATTCCAAGAGTATTGTTAAGATAAAGTACAAAATAACAAAAATTGGTAAATATAATTAAAAACAAATACTTATGTAGCAAATAGAACATGTGAAACAGTGCCTAGATTTAAGAGATGTAAATATTTGTGTAGAGGGTGAATATTTTGGTAAATATGTGTAATAATTACAAAAAAATCTTAAATGTATAAATTTCTGTCAACAACTTAAGAAAGTAAACAATTTGGTAACAGTAATTAAATAATTTAGGGTAAAGTATTTGCTATAAAAAAATTTGTGATGTCAGATTAATATCTAAATTAATTAAACCAGAGCCAGTAAGTAGTGGCGAGATAAAAAAAAAAAAAAAAAAAAATGTCGTGTGTTAAATGCGTGTGAAGTGTTAAGTGAAAGTGATAGCGTGTGTTCCAAGATTTAGGAGACTAAAAACCCAATTATAAAATTTCCAAACAAGTGGTAAATATTTATAATTATGTTTCTAGTGGGGCATATGATGCGGTAATTTGTATCATAAATTACTTAAATGTAAATAATGATTGTAATATGAATATGCATTTTTATGTGACATTGATTTCAGATGTTTATTGATTGTAAATATTGTTGGAAAGTAAATTTATACGGCCTTACTGAAACTGTCAATAATAGCGCGCAATAATGCAGCGAGGGGGTGAGCTGTTTATCATTATTGGAAACGAGGAAGTTACGTAATGTTGGCGCGTTTTTCCGTTGAGAAACTTCTGGAATATTTTCTCCCTAAAAGCAATATGTATTCGTGGTTTTCATTGGATATTAAAATAGACGCTAATGTTGGCGCGTTTTCTTAGCCAATAGCAGCTCAGTTATAATCTTTAGGCGTATCTTGATGCAGGCGTATAAATAGGGTAGGTTTGAGGTAGCTTGTGTGCAGTTCATCAAAATTCTTAGTGCAATACACGTCGTCTTAAGTTCGTCAGTTCGTCAAAAATATTTGTATGAGATACGTCGGCTATAGATTCACAAGTTACGAAAATCTAAAGTATTATAAAGTTAATTATACACAAAGTTGAAATACGTGAATTAAAAGTGATCAGTAAGAAGTATTATAACAGTTTCAGTTTGGCGAGTATCTAGATCAATATGTAAAAGTGATAGTGAACGTGTTCGACAATAAAAATTATAAAACAAATTTCTTCATCAGTGTAATTTTTGGATAAAAGATTCCTTTCCGTTTCACAACCTGTATTGAGACACATGTTCGACCCAAGATAAGATAATAGCTAGCCGGAGGACATTTGAAATGAATTATTTCAAAAACTGATACTAAGAACCGCAAATTGCTACGCCAGATGGAGCTACAAACCAAACAAATGAATGACGTCACAAGATGGCTTCAACACTGATGTAAACAAACATTTGCAAGTACATCGCAAATTGGCTACCATACGTGGGGCAGTTAAAATTATGTAACCAAACAAAACAAAAGCAGCACAATATAAGATCTTCAAGTTTTAACAACATTACGTAAAAACATATTACGTAAGCAATGATATTACACTCGCAATATATATTTTCAAAATAGCAAGTAGAAACTTCAAATTTTGCAGGTTTTGCTTGGGAGGGCAATGAGGTGCTGAAAGTCACTGCATACCAGCTAATTTCTTTTATGTTTCATTATGTATCAGACCCAGCAGATTTTAAAGAATGTCTTAGAAGGGATCATAAAGATCCCATTGGTATAAAAGCTTTCTTTAGAGCCAAAAAATGATATTACAGTGATTTGGCAGCCTGTGCATCATAATACAGGGGTAATACTAAAATGCCGTCTTCAAAGACCATGTCAGAACATGCATATCAATTGACTAATTTTGAAGATTTAAAAGCTAGTAACAGTGATGTGTCATAATTTAAAATAAAGAGAGTTGAGGGTTGTTACACTACATCACTATAATATTCTTACTTGAACGCATTTCGGGAGATGGTTTGTTCCCATCGTCAGCATGTCCTCATCTGATTTTGCCGGTCATCGTCTGGGGGATGTGTGTGATTAGTGGTGTTCTCTGGTGCTGGGCTGATGAACCTCCAAAGGCTGTTGGGTGGTGGCAGTTCGAAATTCATTAGGTGATTCCTGTGTTTGACAATATGTATTTTTTCCCAGATGTCAATTCATTACTGCTGTTGATCGGTTTTAAGAGTTTTATGTTTGGAGTGATATCATGGTTTGAAGACCAGAAATGATGTGCTACTGCTGATTTATCTGGCTGCTTTTGGTAAATGCATCTCATATGCTCTTTAAGTCTTATTTCAAGGTTTCTTTTTGTTCTTCCTATATATACCAGGTTACATTCATTACAATCAATTTGATATATACCAGCTGATTTATCGTTGGGGATAGGATCTTTTGTTCTGTTGCATAGTAGTTTCTGTATATTGTGGTTATTCTGTGGAGATAGGGTGATGTATTTTTTGAAAATCCTTTGAAATTTATGATGTGTCCAAGGGTGATAAGTGAATTTTCTATATGCTTGTGGTTTTTGTTGTCTGAGTAACGTAGTCATTTGTTGGATGTATTTCTGTCTTTCAAACCTTTTTATCTTCTTATCTATTGTTTTTTTTCTGGTATCCATTCATAGTGGCTATGTTGATAATGTGTTGGTATTCTTTCTGGTATTCATCTTTCTCCATTGGTATATGTACTAACCTGTTTGTAATACTATTTAAAATTGCATGTTTGTGGCTTGTAGGACTGTAGCTATTGTTATTAATATAATTTTCTGTAAATCCAGATGTAGTATAACAACCCTCAACTCTCTTTATTTTAAAAAATGCATATCAATATTATTATGTCACAAATTTTCCCAAATGTCAAATGGGGTATTATTTTTGTGCATAATGCTTCTGTATACATGGGGTTAGAACTAAGAAACAGAGATGATTTTGGCACTTTGACTAAGGCTAGGCCTATGCCTAGTAAAGGCTGGTTCACAGTAACCAAGAACTGTAACCTGAATGAGAATGACAAAATTAAAATATACGTATTTTAATGTGAGCATTCACAATTAATGGGAAATTGTCCTGTGTCCATGGAGCAGGACAGAAAACTTTGTGAAGTTTTACCTTTCTCATTCTCATTCCCAGGCACAGCATATTAGGCTCTTCACTGCAGAAATTATTCAAGGCGGCTGTGATATGAAACAGCCATTAGGGCTCTCTCTGGTTATAAACTGGAAGAAATTGTAGCATAGCCTTGTCCTTCATAGCCTCACATCAATTGAGTGTTGGTTCCTCTAACGGAAGCATGAGCTGTAGTTTGTCTATATGCAACTCAAAACTGGCTATTACCTCAAACTTAATACCAAAACCTGCTAGAAATGAACAGAAATCATTCATCAATAAGAAATAAATTAATTTCCAATGCAAAAAATTGACTTGTTGATGTTGTGGCTGTGGCCCAAGGTTATCGGGAACTCAGCATCAGCAGTTGGAGATAAAGCTAAGTTATGCTTACCCAGCTTAAACATCAGCAGACAACCAGAATCTTGTGGAAGATTCCATTGGCTGTATAACTGAGTGAGTGAATGAGCCAGGACAGTATATTGGAACTTCTACAGTGAAATTGTTTTACCAAAATGACAGCAATAGTAGTGCTAATGAAACAGCTGAGAAGTACCATGTCAATTAACAGATTGAAGAAACAAGGTGACAGATGACTCACACCAGAGAGAGGATGGCAGCCCATTCATCTCTTGTGCAACGGTAATTTCTGTGAGTTGGTACGACACCTCATGTCGCTTGCAGGTGAAAGATTTGCTGCAATGACAATCGATAGGCAATTTCCAGATGCATGGCCTTCAACATCTCATGACCTAAATCCATGTGACTTGTGGTTGTGGGGATATTTAGATTAGATTAGATGAGGGGGGGTTTTGTTGGAGTTTTATCGACCTCCCATGCGTCAGCCTAAAGGGCTTATTATGCAATCCCATTGGAAAGGGTGCTTTCATGTTTCTCAAAATCTGTCCCTGAACAAGTTGCAGTATCTTGGTTCCAATGTCAGCATCCTTTCCTAAATCTTCTTTGGTTATGCAAAGAGTAAGTCTCTTTCTTGCCAGGAATGAGCATTCAAAAAGGATATATATGCGAGGCAGTTTCCTCATCCTCTTTGCATATTCTACAAATGGATTCATCCTTGTAGAGTCCTGCTTTACATAGATATTTGCTGAAGTGACCATGTTGAGAAATTAATCCTTATTCCTCTTCTGTCCAATCTCAGGAGAGATGAGAAAAGAGAATTGCATGGACCTAAGACCAGTTTCTGAATTGTCTTTGTCTGGTATAGGTTTGCCACCTGACTTGGTGTTTTTATCAAGGTTTTGGCAGTGCATGCAACCACAGGTTCAGGGCCAACATTGGTTATCTCAATACCCTTTATAGCCAGCTGATCAGCTTTTTCATTTCCATAGATGCCCTGATGCTCCGGCACCAACTGCATTTCAAGTCTGTTGCAAAATGATAGGGCATTTAGGCATTCCCAAAGCAGTTTTGATTTTACCTGATCTGAGGAAAGTGCTTTAACTATCCGTGAGGATGAGAATTCATTTACCATGGTAACCTTTCTCAAGACTTCTTAGAGCACAACTCAGGATAGCAAATACCTCTGCAATATTTCCCAAGGCTTACACTAAGATTTGTCCCTGGAGAGATGCAGTGAGGATATTTAAAATATCATGTTTATGGGGGACACGTCCAATCTCTGCCTGATCTAAAGGCTAGCGTACAAGTCACTCTGACTTCACCAGATACGCTGCAAGCAATTGTCGACTATGCCATGTTACAGGTGTAAAATGTTGCTGAGTTGGGAGGCCTTGTTGAGCAGTGTTTGTAACAATAGTTCCTAATAAGCATGCTCAAACCAGCTTTATCGTGTATTTTATCTTTCTTGCCTTTTTCCTGCATCCATGCCATGTTCTGACAGCAAAGTACCTGATGGCAAGACTTTGAAATAATTATTTGCATTGTATAATTTGCAATCGCATTGCTTAATTAGCATATCTACCACATTTCAGACTCCTACGATCATTACAGTCCGTGTTGTGGCACACTGAACACTGTCACTTTAATTACAACTACCTGATACCTGCTGCACATCATCAGTATCATTTAACTCCAGTTGTTACATGCTATAGCTGAAAGTAACTTTTAATACATTTACTTCTGGATATATCCATAACTAAGCATGACAATTCTTATATCAAATTTTCAGGCTCTCCTCTTCAAAGACAAAATACTATTCCCTTTGTATATTTGTTGCATAATCTAACTTCTTGTATAATATTGTGATGGAGCTGGGCCTTTGCTTCGTAGATAGCAGTTGTGTATTTCAGTGCTGGCTGGTGCATGATTGGTTTGAGAGATGGAGGAGGAACTCCCAGCTCAGGAAGCATCTGAAAGGCTAATTGAGAACAATGGTTAAATGTTCAGACCTGACTGGTATACAAAGTTTCTTGTAGCTCATGTGGGTATAACGAGAAATAAATTAGGTGCTAGACCAGGTTATTATTGATGTGGCGTACATTGCCTTCAGTTGTTACTCAGCAAATTCTGCAAGCGATAGAATGAGAGAAGAAGAGCCCTGTGTTTGACACTCCAGTGAGTGACTGGAAGAGAGAAGAGGAGTCCTGTGTTTGACACTGAAGTGAGCAATTGGAAGAGAGAAGAGAAGTCCTGAGTTTGACTCTCCAGTGAGTGACTGGAGGAGAGAAGAGGAGTCCTTATTTGACACTGAAGTGAGTGACTGGAAGAGAAAACAGGAGCCCTGTGTTTGACACTGAAGTGAGTGACTGGAAGAGAAAAGAGGAGCCCTGTGTTTGACACTGAAGTGAGCGACTGGAAGAGAAAAGAGGAGTCCTGAGTTTGATTCTCCAGTGAGTGACTGGAAGAGAGAAGAGGAGTCTTGTGTTTGACACTGAAGTGAGCAATTGGAAGAGAGGAGTCCTGAGTTTGACTCTCCAGTGAGCGACTGGAAGAGAGAAGAGGAGTCCTTATTTGATACTGAAGTGAGTGACTGGAAGAGAAAAGAGGAGCCCTGTGTTTGACACTGAAGTGAGCGACTGGAAGCGAAAAGAGGAGTCCTGTATTTGATACTGAACTGAGCAACTGGAAGAGAGAAGAGGGGTCCTGTGTTTGACGCTCCAGTGAGCAACTGGAAGAGAGAAGAGGAGTCCTATATCCGACACTCCAGTGAGACTGGAAGAGAGAAGAGGAGTTCTGTGTTCAACACTGCAGTGATCTAACAGAAGAGAGAAGATTCCTGCAATCGACACTGAAGTGAGGGTTCGCAGAGAGAGGAGTCCTGTATTTGACACCAAAAGAGAGAGAGGAGGATTCTTAGTGAGTGGCAAGAAGAGAGGTGCTGCCTTAGGCTTGGTTTATTGTAACACTATGCAAAAATTAAAATTACATTGAGTTTTATTTATAGACACTCTTTAACTACTAAGGTTGTTAGCGTCCCATTAATTTCTGGGCATGAAAGACCAAAAAGTTAGCTCAGAGACCTCTTTATCAGGCATGAGGTTCTTTTAGGTGCCATAAATATACGACACGGGACCACCAGCTTTACTTCTCTCCTGAAGGAAGCACTGCTAAGGATTTTTACGCCTGAAAAAAAATCCATCGTCCTCAGCCTGATTTGAACCCGTTACCTCGGGAACTAGAGGCTAGCATGGTACCCCTAGTCCATGGAAGACGACATACTATGCAAAGGAGAAAGTGAGAGTGACTGGGGAAAAGCTGGACTAAGTCACAATATAATTGAAATTGTGAGTGGACTGATGACACTTAAGTTTCACTCAGAACATATTTCAAAGACATTTGTCTCCTTTGTAAGCTGTATGCCCACTGGTATCTGGAAGGGATTCCTTACATTAGTGTTGTTTGTACTGCCATTCTAGCTGTCTAGTGCATAACTGGCAGAATTTCAGAATTCATTACTCTGTGTGATGAGGTGGATTTTTTTCCATACTACTATTCTGCTGGAGTTTTAAAAGCATTATTTCCTGTTTAATGTTGTATTCTATTGACCAAATAGCGAGCTACTGCAGATTTGTCCATTTGTGCAAGTTTTAAATTTCTTAGGTGTTTCTTTAGTCTGGATTGTAGGTTTCTCTTGGTTTTCTTAAGGCATTCTTCACAATCAATCTGATAAATCCCTGATTTCTTAGTGTTTGGTATAGTGCCCTTTAGCAGATGATGAAGTAAGTTTTAGAGCTTGTGTTTATTGTATGAGCCAATTCTACAAACAATTTATTGTGTTAAGAGTATTTGGGTGGAACGTGAATCTCCTATATCTTTTTGGCGAGATATCTCTGCCGTTGAGAGTGGTGACGTCTGTCTGTTATATTACTTTTTCTACCATGTACCTGGTAGGTAGAGAAGGTATTACATTCCACTCTATAAAATTGGATACAGAGATTTCACCAGAAATACATGTTTTGAGAGCCCCTGAATCCCCCCCAAAAAGGCATTTTTAGAAAAAGATCTGTGCATGTGTACAGCATAACTCAAAAATGAAAAGATGGATAAATATTAAATTTAGTATTTAACTTTAGTATCTTCCAAAGATGTGACACAAAGATTTTGAAGAAAATCCCCCAATCCCAAACTACCCTTTATCATGGAACATTTTTCGAAATTTATGATTTTCTTAAAAATGGTTCTAATGATTTTGATTAAAATACCATATATTAAAGATAATTTACATGTCAAATTGTATATCTTGAATTTTCGGGAAATAGCCTGTGAAGTCTTCATTCAGGAGTAATCTTGCATAATCTTGTACAACTGATAAACGTTAAGTGACAGACGAAAACGCACTACACAAAAAAGTAGATCTCTTTAAAACACACAATTTATTTCAAATAACTTTTTTTATGATATCAGACATTTCCGAGATATCTGTTAGTAATGGTTTCATTTCTTCAATACTTTGTCATTCTTTTAAAGTCCTGTTGACATTCACTTGTTTCTCAGTTTGCATGGAAAAATTAAGGTCAGCATATAGCACCCAGTTGTTAAACATTTGACTATCGCTGTTCTCTTTGTATCTATAACGAAATGTGTAATGTAGCTGTTTCTGCAAAGGTCTATTTGGATTAAATGTAGTAGATAGATAATTAAGCTTTAGTAAGAATAGTTTGTATATCCACTAATAAACAATAGGTTAGAGAAAGTCATGTGAGTGTAACACATTGTTTTTGTATTAGTTTGTGCTCAATCCATTCTCCTAGTTTCTGAATATGTTACTGAGTGAGATAGCTCCATGGTAACATGCATGGCTCGCATTAGGAGGTTCTGGGTTCGATTCCTGGGGCTGGCCACTCTAACCATGAGCTTTTCGTGATTTTCCCTGAATTGGCTAGACGAATGCTGGGGTGGTTTCTTTTCTGTCATGAATTTCATTTCCTATCATTTCACTTCCCCTTTCATGTTTCACGCACGCTTAGGGGCTGTGCAGTGTTGGACAAATGGTGCAGATGCTTGCTTGTTGGAAAGTTCTTCTTGTGCCTGCCAGATGGCAGCCTTCTCTGAGCCACCTCAGGTGGATTGAGTTCTCCCTGGTTCCAACAAGGGAAGCCTTCTCTGTGACCGTGTCATCAAGCTTGGAATCTTTTAAAGATCTCTGCGGCCTATAACCTCCTGTGGGTGATAAGCATTGGGTCAAGGTGCGAGTGTCCTCTCTGTGCCCTGATCATTCATCTTCTTGGAGTGATAAGTTTGCCAAGCTGTGGAATATTGCATGTTGTGTGATTTAGGATTGCACTTTGTTTCCGCAAGGTTGGGAAACTTGTTTTATGATCACCACTCTGTAACTGCTTAGGTTTTACAAATAAGTAAGTACATTGGAAATGCTTATATTTGATTACTGTTTCATGGTTATCAGCCAAGGTTAATGATTATTTTGACTCCATCCCTCCTTATTTCACTAGTAAAGTAAACAAAAACAACAGGTTGCAGCAGCTTTGCTTGGTTGCTGAACATTTTATCGCTTTCTCCATCAAAAATAACTCTTTCATTGATGATAGAACTACACAAATGTCATATTAAACTAAATAACATTGTTGTTAAAATAACATAGTATGAATGATTAACGAATGGCAATTTATTGAATTTTTCAGACAGCATAGTCTAAAAGTAAAACTTCTAAGATAGTGCATGCAAGCTAAAAGCTTTAGATTGTCACACTAATGCAATAATCTTCATTGTGACCAACATTGGTTTTCAGTCCAATCACATTGCAATTAACTTTTGTACTTGCTCATGTTTAATAACTCAGCTTGGTTTGATTAGGTTTTATTTTTCATTATGTCTTTTTACATGATTAATTTCTCATGGCGCCTACATTATCTGTTCACAATACAAATCGTCATACTTCAATTTATCGTAATTTGTTGTTGAGTTAACCTATATATTATATTTGCAGCCTTGTGCTTTCTTTGATCTAAAGCATTATTCTCTTACCTACTATAACCTAAATAAAGATTAAATGGTAGACATTATGAATTCAAATGAAACTGAAATGGAAGAGCCAGATGAAATTACAGAAGCAGCAGAAAGAATAACACTAGAAGTACTTACAGAAAACAATATGATACAGCATTTAATCGCTTCATTGCCTGGTGTAAGGTAAAACATGCTGAAAATGACTGCTAGCAAATCAACAAAACATCTGGCATCTCATTTTTCTAATGTCATTCCTATTGTTTCAAGAACCGCATTCTAAATATGATCTCTGTTAGTTTCAGAAATCAATGTAATATTATTGATATTTTAAAAACCCTAGCGCTGTCTAAGAAATAGTATATGCCACACTCATTAAAAATGGTTTTATTTTGCTCATAGGATTGCAAAAGGCCTTTGTTTCGCAAACATTCCTACTCGCAAAATGAAACTCTATTTTTATTCCTTGTATCACAATCTACTGTTAATCATTATTCCTTAACTCCTTTAGGTAACAATGCGCATGCATTATGCAGTTCATAGTAGAGGCTGCTTCCAGTCAGAACACGGAGAGTGTGAAGTTTAAGTAATGGCAGAGGCATGTGATGTATTGAAACATAAGCAAGGAAAATCCTTAAAAAGTGGCAAGAAAAGAATTGTTCTTAATGTATATAATAAGTTTTGTGAAAAGTACCCTATTATACAGAGTAAGCCAAAAGATTCCGAACCACCTGCGCAGTGTTTTTCCTGTCTGCATCCTCGGCGCTCGTTGCTGTCTGCTGCTATCATAGTAAAGCGTGGATGAAACCATACAACATTTTTAAAACTGCTTTTAAAGACTTTACTTACCAACTTTATGAAAGATGCTGAAACTGGCCGCCGTCGTTGTCCATACATTTTTGGCACCTCTTTAGGAAACTATCCATAATGGAATTTTTGGGGGGAGCCATCGTTGTCCATACATTTTTGGCACCTCTTTAGGAAACTATCCATAATGGAATTTTTGGGGGGAATTTTCCAAACGATGACTGATGTCATCTAATGTTTCCTCGGTAAGAACTAAATGCCGTCTTTTGGATTTCTTAGCCTGAACACTTCCTGTGGCCTGAAATTTACTGTAAAGTTCATGGACTGTTGTATGGCCTGGAACTTTTATACCTGCAAATCATACTTTCACTTGGCGAGTTGACCGAGTTAACACACACGAATCATAAATAAATACATACTGTGTAGTAGAAAACATATACTGAGCCATAATATACATAGTGACTAAGTATAGACAAAATAATAAATAACTCGTAATAACTGAACTACATCACATCACAGCCAACTCAAAACTGCACTTCACACTGCACAGCAAAACCACAACAGCATGACTTTGTTTATAACAGCAGTGTATTATCATGTTTTTATCATATTTCCACACACCCAGTGGAAAAACACAGCGCAGCTGGTAATATTGTTCATAAAATATCCCTCCAGGGTAACTTAAAGTATAAAGTGAACAAGACAAGCCCACACATCCTGGAAGAATTAAAACAAAATAACTGCCAGGAAATTTCTCAACGTGAACTACGGCGAGTGATGGATAGTTTCCTAAAGGGGTGACAAAAATGTATGGACAACGACGGTGGCCAGTTTCAGCATCTCCTTCTATAAAGTTGGTAAGTAAAGCCTTTAAAAGTAGTTTTAAAAATGTTATATAGCTTTATCCGCGCCCTTCTATGATAGCGGCAGATGGCAACGAGTGCCGAGGGCGCGGACAGGAAGAACACCGTGCAGGTGGTTTGGATTCTTTTGGCTCACTTTGTATATATCCAGGTTGAGTTTGTTTGGAGCCAAATAAAGGGGTGATAGCCAGAAATAACAAAACTTTTTAATTGAGGTGCGACATCTTGTGCAAGCAGCTTTTCTACAAGTGACAGCTGAAAAATGGAGTGAATGTTTATCACATGTTGTTGGGAAGAGGAAACAATGTGGGATTTGGAGGAAATGGTTGTTGACTGACTAATTACAAATCCAGTGATGGCTCAGACGCTTCAAGTGTAACTTCAACTGATCTTGAAGGAGTGGAGCCACTTCGACCTTCAGATTAGCTCTTCTGGGTAAGTCATTGTATTATGGCAGTATGTTAAAGAAATGTGCAGTGTATCATTGTCCATTTGTGAGTGTTAAAAATTTGCAGAAAACACAATTGGCAGTTGGAATGAACGTGTGCAATACATCAGCAAACTTCCAAAACAGCATGTCTGCATTTTGTAATTTTATGGGAGAAGTTTCACCATGGTACTCAATAACAACTTGCCTACTTATTATACATTTCATAGCTTTAATCATTATCTGTGAACAGTGAAAGTAGGTAGGTACTTCTTTTCCTGTCAAATTAGTGAAATGTAGGAATGTATGTTTGCAACTGTACAGCACTTAGCACATGTTTCCGGTTCTTGATATCAGCAGTGAAGTAAGGATGGATAGATAATAAGCTGATATCTCATGAAGCAGTAATGTACACAATCCACATGAATATTTTAGTTTAATCAAACTGTATATTATGTTTTCTTAAACATATTGAAGTAATAGAAAGGAAAATACATGATTCATGTAATTGTGCATTTCATACTGGATATGTTGCTCCTAAATGTACATCCTGCATCATTTATTTATTTATTATTTATTTATTATTTATTTTCAACAGGGAGTGGAATTTGCTGTCTTCATTCATGAATCTCGAGCTCTCACCGAAGGGAAAGAAAAAGATGCAAAACCTATTACTCAAGAGACTTAATGTGACATAGATTGTCAATTTTGTTTGTTAAAAAATGAAGCAAGGAACATTTTATGTAAACAAATTAAGTTTTTTCTTTTTGCAAAGTATATTGTAAAGATCGTACTTATTTTGCTAAACTGTTTTTGTATTGAAGTGTAAAATATCGAGAGTTTTGTGTTGTATATTGCTGTTCACAATATGGAGTTAGAAATCTTCTGTTAACCATTTATCTTGATACTCTGAAAAAAAGAAAGAAGTTTGTAATTGAATTGTTTTGTTAAGCTCAAGCAAATAAATCAAGTGCAATTAATATGAGTTACTTATTTGCAAAATTGGATTAATTAGGCAGGGTGAAAAGTGGCGAATAAATGATATAGTGAAAACTACAATATCTTTTCTAGTGATAAATGTAAAAAAAAAATTGTGTTACATTCACATGACTTTCTCTATCTATTCTTCAACAAAGTATTCTTACAAAAGTTTAT
The DNA here is from genome assembly GCA_030765065.1 of Deroplatys truncata. Lineage (NCBI taxonomy): Eukaryota > Metazoa > Arthropoda > Insecta > Mantodea > Mantidae > Deroplatys > Deroplatys truncata. The sequence continues at coordinate 15,599,884 of CM060983.1, forward strand.
TCTTCTATCTAATTCATGTTAATCGAGATAAACATGTACAGAAATGGTTTTATTACATATTTCCTTGTAGGTACGATGGAAATAGAGGAACACAATATGCTTAAGCGATAGACAAATCTTTTAAGAACTGATCGCTATCAATTTCCATTATCTTTGCATGGCCAAGAGAAAAAAACGAATTGCGATTTTGCAGTTGAAAAAGTATAAAGTGTTATTAAGTGCAGGAAGCAAACATCAGAGTGGCCAGCTGTTGTGAAAATGAAGCATTTTCCAACACATATTTACATCTTTTTTACTTTCTCCACCACCGACCTATAGAGATAAAAGGAATGAGGGTGATGTCGAGATTTCGCCATAAATACATGTTTTGAGGCCTCGTGAATCCCAAAAATAAGATTTTTAGAAAAAACAGTGATGTGTCTGTGGACAACATAACCCAAAAGATAAAAGTTCAGTAAATATCGAAGTTAGAATTTTAGTTCGGCACCTTCCAAAGATGCAACACAGAGATTTTCAAGAAAATCCCCACCCCAAGCTACCCTTTATATGCAAGACTTTTCGATTTTGATTAAAATACCATATGCTAAGAATATTTATATGACAAAATGTATATCTTGAACTTTTTGGGAATAACCTATGAAGTCCTCTTCATTCTGGATAGCTATCACTACCACACGGCTGCTTGCAAGCCGGTCGCTTTGGCTTGGTCTACCCTCAAAAGAGGTATAATATCCCTAAACTGCTTCACGTTCTCATAGTTACACACACCTTATCATAGAGATATTGGAAATGTTGTCCTTCTCTATCCACATATTTCTGGTATTTTCTCAGGAAATTTGCATACACGCACACTTGAGAGTTCAATATTTTCTTTTAGTTATTCCAATGAATGGAGGTTTGTTACAAACACTTCAATTTTCAAGTTGCTTAAGAGTTAAATCAGAGGATCGTGAGGACCATAATCCTTTACTAATTATCCTATGTTCAAAAATTTCCTGTATTAAATTTAACGACTCCTCAGTGTATGCATGATAGCAAAGTCCAGATGACATTCAACGTCAGTCAGCTGTTCAAACAATGGTGTATGAAATTCCTGTATCTGTGTGCATTTATTATTTTTCAAACATAAAGGTCCTATTATTCTGTATGCATTTACTGCACAGCGATTTTTTCACCATGCAAGGGAATCTTGTGTGTAAAATCATGTTTCTCTGTACTCCAATATTTGTTATTTTACGACGAAACATGGAACCATGGTTCATCGGAGTACAATATTGAGCTTGGGTCAATTATTTTACAGAAATTTACCCAACTCTGATGATCACATGAAAAATAACTAAAAGAAAACATCAGGTGACAAATTCACTCAATTTGCGATATTGAACTCTTGAGTGTGAGTGAAAATTTGCTGAGAAGATGCCAGAAATGTGTGGATAGAGGAGGACAACATCTCTTATGATAAGGCATGTGCTGTAACTATGAGAATGTGAGGTGGTTGTAACTGTTTAGGCAGGAGTCCAAGCTCCAGCAGTCAGCATACAGTGACCACAGTGCGAAGGAAATGCACTGTATAATTTTGAGTAACTGGTTAAATATATGAGATACACAAAAATATATATATCTATTTAAAACACACAATTTATTTAAAATAACCTTTTATGTGACATCAGCAATTTTCAAGATATTGTTGTTATTAGTTTGATAATTTTCTTAAAGTGCTGTTGCTCCTCAATTGTTTCTCGCAATGTCATGGAAAGAGGTATGGAATTTCTAGGCCAGCATATAGTGTCCAGTGTTTTAACACCTGACTATCAATTTGGTTTGCTCTATCTCTCTTACACTTACAGCAAAATGTATATTGAAACTATTTTCTGCAAGGGTTTATCTTGATTATAATGAATTACAGCAGAACCTCTATAATTTGTCACTCTGTTAACTGTTCAGCTCATAAACCTTCATCTCTCTGAAACAAACATCTAAGATGTGTCCTGGATGTATATTTGCAGGTAGTTTGAGCGTGTTACATATCAACAGATGGCTCTAGCATTTCAAAAATTCTCAAGCGAAGTGCACTTTAAAACAATGGAACAAACGTCTATGTTACATTTCTTCCTGTGCAAGTAGCAACCTGTACTTTTAATCAAGAGGTTGTTCTGATACCTTCAGCTGTGTTTCAAATCACAAAATGATCATACAGTCAGACAATAGTAGTGATCATTATGTACTGTAGTCAAGAGGTTGTTCTGATGTGTTTCAAATCACAAAATGATCATACAATCAGACAATAGTAGTGATCAAAATGTACTGTAGTCAAGAGGTTGTTCTGATGTGTTTCAAATCACAAAGTGGTCATACAATCAGACAATAATAGTGATCATAATGTACTGTAGTCAATAGGTTGTTCTGATGTGTTTCAAATCACAAAGTGGTCATACAATCAGACAATAGTAGTGATCAAAATGTACTGTAGTCAAGAGGTTGTTCTGATGTGTTTCAAATCACAAAGTGGTCATACAATCAGACAATAGTAGTAATCAAAATGTACTATAGTCAAGAGGTTGTTCTGATGTGTTTCAAATCACAAAGTGGTTATACAATCAGACAATAGTAGTGATCAAAATGTACTGTAGTCAAGAGGTTGTTCTGATGTGTTTCAAATCACAAAGTGGTCATACAATCAGACAATAATAGTGATCATAATGTACTGTAGTCAATAGGTTGTTCTGATGTGTTTCAAATCACAAAGTGGTCATACAATCAGACAATAGTAGCGATCATAATGTACTGTAGTCAAGAGGTTGTTCTGATGTGTTTCAAATCACAAAGTGGTTATACAATCAGACAATAGTAGCGATCATAATGTACTGTAGTCAAGAGGTTGTTCTGATGTGTTTCAAATCACAAAGTGGTCATGCAATCAGACAATAGTAGTGATCACAATGTACTGTAGTCAAGAGGTTGTTCTGATGTGTTTCAAATCACAAAGTGATCATGCAATCAGACAATAGTAGTGATCACAATGTACTGTAGTCAAGAGGTTGTTCTGATGTGTTGCAAATCACAAAGTGATCATGCAATCAGACAATAGTAGTGATCACAATGTACTGTAGTCAAGAGGTTGTTCTGATGTGTTTCAAATTACAAAGTGATCATGCAATCAGACAATAGTAGTGATCACAATGTACTGTAGTCAAGAGGTTGTTCTGATGTGTTTCAAATCACAAAGTGGTTATACAATCAGACAATAGTAGTGATCATAATGTACTGTAGTCAAGAGGTTGTTCTGATGTGTTTCAAATCACAAAGTGGTTATACAATCAGACAATAGTAGTGATCATAATGTACTGTAATCAAGAAGTTGTTCTGATGTGTTTCAAATCACAAAGTGGTTATACAATCAGACAATAGTAGTGATCATAATGTACTGTAATCAAGAGGTTGTTCTGATGTGTTTCAAATCACAAAGTGGTCATACAATCAGACAATAGTAGTGATCATAATGTACTGTAATCAAGAGGTTTTTCTGATGTGTTTCAAATCACAAAGTGGTTATACAATCAGACAATAGTAGTGATCATAATGTACTGTAGTCAAGAGGTTGTTCTGATGTGTTTCAAATCACAAAGTGGTTATACAATCAGACAATAGTAGCGATCATAATGTACTGTAGTCAAGAGGTTGTTCTGATGTGTTTCAAATCACAAAGTGGTCATACAATCAGACAATAGTAGTGATCACAATGTACTGTAGTCAAGAGGTTGTTCTGATGTCTTCAGCTGTGTTTCAAATCACAAAGTGGTTCTGCAATCAGACAATAGTAGCGATCGTAATGTATTATTGTTGCCTAGGAATATACCAACAAAACTGACAAAAAATGGATGCAGAAGAGTAAGCAAGTATTAGTTTTACTGAACAAAACCTGTTAGTTCTTTATGCACTTCCCTGCCCCATGGACAACAAACACCTTTATTGCCATTTTTCTAAATATACGAGAAATGTAACATAAGACCATGTGTTTAGTGAGTTTTTTGTTTACTTGCTTATTAAACCTACTGTTTATATTAAGTAAAATGGATTATCTATCATTTTCAGTTAACTGTCAACCCCACTTCCTTCGTTATAATGGTTAATTGGAGTTCTACTGGAGATAGAAAAATAAGTTTTCATAAGATTAGGTAGCTTGTAGAAGTTATATGAGGATTGGGGCAACTGTTTTTGTTCTGATAAACTGTTATCAGAGCACAAAATATGTGTCATGGGGAAGACAGGCTGTGCTAGTGTGTGTTGACAACATCAGATGGCACTAGAATGGCCTGTACAAGGACAGAGAGCAATGTGAAATCAGTTGTCCAGCGACCACTGTGCCAAATGGATGTAACCCATGGTGAGCAGCACTTGTACATCAAAATAGCCGTTCTCCATGGGGGAACCGACAGAGAATGTCACAAGGAATTGGTGGAAGCTGTTGGAATAATGCCCTACCCTACTGGACAGCCACGAGGTGGATAGAAGAGTTTCAGCAAGTACATGTAACAACCAGTGATCAACACGTGGGATGACCTGTGAGTGTGCGGATCGATGTGGCACATGCAGTAATCGGAACACTGTTAGAGGATGACAGATGATGGATGCTCCTGCAGTTAGAGAATGCAAGTCACATTGAAAAACACACCATTCACAAAATTGTGCAGTGCAAAATTACATCAAAGTGGGTACCACATTCACTGATGGGCGTTCAAAGATGGATGCAATATGCTCCGACCACCTAGCATGATGGCAACAGGAACCTAGACCACTTCCTTTCAAATAATAACAATTGATGAATTTTGGGCCAGTCAGTCTGCAGAGTGATGACATCTGGATCACTCAGGAAGCAGAGATTCTGTCAGAATCCTTCCCCCTTGAAATTGATGGTGATTGTCACATATGACGTCAGGCCGAACAGTGACATCAGAGTACGGCAGGTGCTCTGCAGCATTAGAGAGAAATGTCCTAATCTGCTGGACAGTGCAATAATGAGGGACCACATTGAGCAGCTACTACAACGCTAGGGATGGGAAGAATTGGAGAACCCACCTTACTCTCCTGACCTGTCTCCATGTGACTTGAACCTCATGTGCAAGGTAAAGGAACTATTATGTGTTAGGCAATTTGCAATATGTAAATGCTGTGCAGCGACAGATGACCAGATTTCCACATGGGGAGGAAAATGTGACATAGGTGGTATTCAGCACCTCTCATATTGTTGGTAGTGTTGTGAATGTTGCAGAAGACCACTTTACAGCAGGTATGTGAGCTGCGCTGTAATGAGTATGAAACATGAAACAAGTACCATCATGCCAATCACCTTAATAAATATGTGAAGCACAATGTTGGTGTGTTGTTCAATGTCCATACCTTGTCCTATCATGTGTATGTTTCACATTTTCCACATGTGCTGGTATTCTCACAAGTAAAAATAGTTGCCATGACTTATGCCCCAACCCTCATATAAAAATAAATGATAGTTGATGGAAAAAGTCATGGGAATGTAACTTTTTTTTGATACCTTGTCACGCCAACAGTCATCCCCATAATCTAGTGACATCCTGTATATATTGTATTTGAATCTGTAAGTTAAAGTCAGTGAATACCTTTTATGTACTCCTGGTAGTCAGAATTTCTAGTTTCAGCTTGTTTCAGACACTCTTGAGCTTGTTCATGATCTTCGAGATTGTAGTGGGCTCTTGCCTTATACAGCCAGGCTTTCAAACTATTCTCATTGAGTTTAAGAGCCCATTCGCAGTCACTGATAACTCTTGTATACAACTGCAAGTTGAGACATGTAATTGCTCTGTTTGTGTACAGGACACAGCTGTCTTTTATTTGCTCTATAGCCTGGAGGGAAGAGAAACAAAGTTTGTTAGCTTCAACTGACAAAACAAAAGTGCTATTAAATACAGTAGACTCGTGATTATATGAGCTAATTGGGACCGGGACTACTTCAGATGATGTGGAGATAAAGTTATAATAATTCATATTACAGACTTATTTTCTATCCACCTTTTATGTGGCCTGCAAATGGATCTTTTGCTTCTCAGTTGATATGATAAGATTGCTTTTGGAAATTTGCTGTTGCCCATTCTACTAATTTGATTTTTCCAGTTTTCTTGATAATGCCAAATATGTTTTATCACAGGTTCAATCTTGTGTTCTTCCATGATCTCTTCATTTTGTTTGAGGTCAAATGTTGTATACCCTGCAGACTTCCTCGTGAATTTCATCCCACATGTGATTCTACTAATGTCATGAGTTCTTAAGATCCATGCTTCACATCCATAAGAAAGCACTGGTCTTGCAAGAATACTATACAAGCAAAAACAAGTATGTTTTTGAACAATTGCAGTTTTGAAAATGTTATATATTATGCTCATAGTTTAGTGTACTTTTGATCTTCTGGGGGATATCCTTTTCATATTCAAAAGATACAGGGTGGAAGGTGACCTATGATCATCCTTTTAAACTATAAAACAGCAGTTGTTTGGAGTGTTTTTCTTTAATACTTTTTTTCCATAAAGCTTTCCATTCTTGAAATAATTACTATTTTATTTTGCACAGTATTGTACTACAGCAATTTCAACAGGTTAGCTTTACTTCCAACAGGTTAACTTTTAATTCTTCAGCTTCTGCACCTATGGCAATGAACAAATAAGCACTTCTGGTATACAAATAAACAGAAAGCTACGCATGATTGTAATGTAACCTAAATAACAATTTACAATATTAATGCAAATTATTAATAAGAACACTTATTTATAAAGGTAAATATAAGCTTGAGAAACCCAAGTTACAAGATTATGGTTTCTTTCTCTGCGAATTATAAAATTCGGAATAATAATTAAAGCAAGACAAGAACAGAAAATCAATGAGAAGTTCTTTTTAATGTTTAAAAAATTGTTCAAAATGTGCACTCCTCACTAACACACATACTTTACAACATTTTCTCCAGTTCCTTTGCACTCTATGAAGTACGTCTGGATTGTTTTTTATTTCTTCCACTGTTTGAAGTATTCTTCTGTAATGCTCCACACCAGTTTTCATATTGCCCCAAAGAAAACAAATTGATTGGATTTAGATCTGGCAATCTTCGTAGCCATATTATTGGTCCATTCCAAGCAACCCAGCATTCTACAAAGGTGTTGTATAGATGGCCACACATGGCTCTACTTATGTGCAGAGGTGCGCCAGCATCTAATAGCCACATACCATTTCTTACTGCAGGGGAACATCCTCAAGCAGAACTGCTAATGATTCTTGAAGAAACAGGAGATAGATGGCTCCTGTCAAAACTCTAGCAAGAATCCATGGACCAATTAATGTGTTTGCTATGATTCCTGCCCAAAGCCTTATTGTGTATGGATTGTAAGCCCAGGTGTGTGCATTATGGTTTTACTTACTTCATTTCTGGTAAATGTTGCTTCTTCCATTGCAAGAATTTTAAGGGGAAAGGTTGTTGCAGGAACATATGAAAAATGCTACCCTTGGCACATAATCTGCGCGAGACATGTTAAGGGTATAGCAATTCTTCTTTTAATGTTCTCAAAACAGTGCAATGGGGTACACTGCTGCTTCTTCCAGGATCTTCTTCAACATTAGGAGATATACTTCCTTTATCTAGAACTCTTTGACAGATGAAAACAAATATCCTATGATGTGGTGCTCATCTATTTGGAAACCTTTCTTGATAGATTCTTGCTGCCGCAATACAAAGTGTTTCACCTTAAATGAGTAGCATTTCAAGATACTCTGCATTAGTAGACTGAACCAATTTGTAACTGATAATCCGCTATTTCAAAAACAAGTCATAAGAGCAATTAATAACAGATGATGTTCATTACTTTTAATCTTACAGTGTTGTCATGTTGTGTAGTCTCATGACTAATGATGTAGACTCAACTGAGACAAATTTCTAAAGCTTATAATAATAGTAAGAGAGTGAATTGTTTTAAAACATGCAAAAAATATTTATCTTTCAATTTCCTCTAAGAAGTATTTGAAATAGTATTCAAGTTTCGTAAAATGCTCAATTAAAATAGAGTTAGTATTAAACAATTTTCGCTTTTTTCTCAAAAGCTACTTTATAAACTGCAAAACTTCACTAAGATTTCTATTCATTACAAAGAATTATCCTGTTCAAGGATGATCATAAGTCACTTTCCACCCTGTATCCTAATAATTGAGTTCCTTTACTCCTTCCAGTATTTTGTATTCTAAACAAATTTTATTTTGAATTGGTTCTTTACCAACAAATGCTATAATTTTTGTTTCATATCAGATGAAATTTCCATAGAGTTTGAGTTGAAATTATATGAAGACTATGGAGTGATGGTTGAAGATCATCTATGGATTCTAGTTGTACCAGATCATCTGCGAAGAGTATAGTGACTTTTTTCAAAATCCTATTTAAGGGTATTTATTAGAACACAATTTCTTAAAACAACCAGAAGCCTACTGCATCATTAAATTAATTTTAGGAAACAAAACTTTTTTACTTTTTCAACCATGTACGTATTAGGTAGAGGAAGTATTGCAATCCACCCAAAAATTTGATTTTAAGAACTCGCCAGAAATACACAAGTGAGTGAGTTTTAACTTATTTTGTTTTAATCGAGATAAACCTTTCTGGAAATAGCTTCATTACATATTTCGTTATAGATACAAAGAGAACAGCGATAGTCAAATGTTTAACAACTGGACGCTATATGCTGGCCTTAAAATTCAATACTGCTTCCATGACATCGCGAGAAACAACTGAATGTTGACACGACTTTAAAAGAATGGCTAAATATTGAACAATTCGAACCATTAATAACGGATATCTTGGAAGTAGCTGATGTCACAAAAAAGTTATTTGAAATAAATTGTGTGTTTTAAAGAAATCTATGTTTTTTGTATGTATGTTTCCATCTATTACATAAGGCGTACCAGTTATATAAGATAATACAAAATTCCTTCTGAATGAAGAGGACTTCACAGGCTATTCCCAGAAAATTCAAAGTATACATTTTAATTATCATGTAAATATCTTTAATATATGGTATTTTAATAAAAGCATTAAGAACTATTTTTTTAAAAATAAAAGTTTTAAATAATTTCCATGTAAAGGATAGTTTGTAAAGGGGGATTTTCTTGAAAGACTTTTTGTGACACTCTTGGAAGATGCTGAACTTAATAATTAACTGATTAGTTATGCTGCTCACACACACATGGACCTTTTACTAAAAAATTTCTTTTTGGAATTCAAGGGATATCAAAACATGTATTTGCAGAGAAAGCTCCATATCAAATTTTTGGGTGGTATACAGTACTTCTTCTACTTGCTATAATTAAGGTGGAGATTTTTTTAAAGATATTTGGATGAAACAAAAAGCACATATTTACTGAAATTGTAAAGTTACTAAAGGTAAGCACCGATTGCAGCTGTATTTAATATTGGTGAAAGATAATTTCTTTTCTCGAAAACTTAGGGATAATATGCAAAGAAGCTTCTTAGTTGAGAAACAAAGTCAGCAGCTAGAGTGTAGTGACCATTTGTCTTTATTTATGATCTTTGTAACCTTAAATTTTAATAGATACTCACTTCATTCTGGAGTGAACAACAGCAAAGTTCCATGTTGTGTAAAGCACATCTAACATTCATAAGACAAAGGAATTCACATACATGTTATCTTATGTTATTTTCTGTTACAGAGGGGACTTCGCACCAATCTAGATTGGGTACTATATCTATGCCCCACAAGGGGGCATCCCTGGGAGGAAGGATGAGGTGACAGGAAACTCTGGGTGGCCGGATCCAGGAGTGATGGTACAGCAATGACAGCATCCCTAAGTTTCCAGATATAGATTGGGGACTCCACCCCACACAGAGGGGATTCAAATACCCTGGCAGCCAGTCAAAAGAGAGAGTTGCAAAGATCATCCTTTGCCCCTGCCTCGAACACCATTGCCGACCCTGTAAAGAGACCAATGGGATGAAGGATAAAATGAAATGGAGGAACAGGAAGTTCAGGGCTGAAAGAAACCACCCCAGCATTCGCCTGATAACCTGGAAACCCCCCCCCCAAAACTATGGGTCAGTGTAGGTGGTCGATCCCATGACCTAAATGCAGGCCACAGACGTTGCCACCTGAGGCATCCTGCTCAGTAATTGACATACGTACTTCCTTTGTTTTCTTCTTGCTTAAAAACAAGGTTCCAAGCACAATCGGGCATGACAGCTGGCTTACATAATTCAAACTTATTTTCTAGTAGATTAGAATAAGTAGGAGCAAACAATGTTCATACTCACATGGAACATTATGCTAACAGTGGTGAAACTCCTCCACAGCATCCTTCAGTTGTTACACTAGGTATGTAACAAACAATATTGTCCACAACTTAATTGCAAAACAAGGTTTTGTTTAAATTAACATAGTTCTAATCCGCACATGGAACCATTCCGCAGGTGAAGGACATCTGCAATGGTGGAACTGTTCTGTTCACAATGACGAAGTTAATTCAATGAAGTACATATATTTATGCTGATTGCTGGTTCTACTAGATCTGCCGTAAATGCTGTCCTTCATGTTGGTGAAGTATTTCATTAAAATTTGATTACCAAACTATCAAGGGATTCAGTGAATCTTCCTCTACCAAAGACTTCAAGATACCATCAGGACTTCAAGAATGGTCAAAGCAGTAAGAGAAATCTAGTCTGGGAGCAAACGTCATGGCCCAGGAGCTAAATGTATCCACCAGATCCATTTCTCAGATTATCAGAGAACACCTTCATATGAGAGCTTATTGATGTTCAGTGACTATTTGTTAACCTCGAAGAACTCAGGTACGAAAGCTCAAAGAGACTTACAGTGGCATGCTAAGAATGGTCATGAAAATATCCTCCTCGCAGAAGAGAAAATTTTCACAGTGGAGGAGAAATACAATAAGCAGATTGATAAAGTATATGCACAGAGCTCGGAAGAAACTAAAATGTTAGTCCCCTGAATTCTTAGAGGGCATCACTTAACATCAGTAATGGTTTAGTGGGGTGTGTCACATCAGGGAACATCTCTCCATATCTGCAAACAAGGAATAAAAATAGGAGCCAAGCAGTATCAACAGGACATCTTAGAGGCATTTGTGAGGTCCTTGAACACAACACTCTTCAATGGCATGCACTGGGTCTTTCTACAAGATGTCATCCATGCTGCAATAAAAGAAAGACTGGCCTAACAGATTAAGGTCCTGTAAAGACCAGAGATGATCGATCATTTTGAATTACTTATGAAGTAACAAATGTGCATTAGTCTCTGAATTAAATAATATATATAATAGGTTTTTGTGCTTTTTATTTTAAAAGATATATCACATTTTAATCATAGGACAGAACTTATGGCGAGACCTAGTGAATAACTTTTGTGAACCTAACATTCCTAGATATTTTTTTGAACAGGTTTACTTAAATTTGAATCGCCAATAGATTCCTGAGGTCTGAAATCATGTAGCAGCAAATACACATAGCTCAAAATACAAAATCTTGTAGAAATCATCAATGGGTTTTCTGTCTGTAATTTTCTTTGTGTTGTTAGTTTTCCAATTGATTTAAGGCAGTTTTGTGTTACTTCCCCTGGTGGCCAAACCTCACAATTATTAGAACAACCTTGGTTCCAATTTACACGCAGATTCAATTAAAGTTTGTGTTTCACTATAGGTAATGAGCTTTCTGTATTTAAATACCTTATTATAAAGATCAAGGGCTTTCTCATAATCCCCTTCTTTATAGGCTTTATTGCCCTCCTTCTTGAATCGATCAGAAATCTCTCTTCTCTGCCTTTTATTCTCATAACGCCTTTTTGCATCCTTTTCAACATAAGCCATAAACGCATCTGAAATAAATTAAACACTCAATTAAAAATCTGATGTTACATTCACATTACTTTTTCTACCAACTCTTCTGCAAAACCTTATTTTTACTTTCTCTACCACTTACATAGTAGGTAGAAAAGGTATTACATTCCACCTAAAAATATGATACAGAGATTACACCGCAAATACATGTTTTGAGGATCCCTGAATCTAAAAAAAACATTTTTAGAGAAATGTGTGTGTGCCTGTGAACAGCATACCTCAAAAACGAAGTGTCGGATAAATACCTTGGTATTTAGGTTCAGTTCTTCCAAAGCTGCGACACAAAGATTTTCAAGAAATCCCCCTATCCTAAATGACTAGCCTTTACATGGAACATTTTTGGAAACTTTTTATTTTCTAAAAAATTGCTATAATGATTTTGATAAAACTACCATATATTAAAGATACTTACATGACAAATAAAATATATATCTTGAATTTTCTGGGAAAAGCCTGGAAGTCCTCTTTATTTGGAAGGAATTATGTATAACCTTGTATAACCGGTAAACGTTAAGCAATAGACAAAAATGTTCCACACAAAAAATATAGATCTCTTTAAAACACACAATTTATTTCAAATAACTTTTTATGTGACATCAGCCATTTCCAAGATAACAGTTATTAATGGTTTTATTTGTTCAATACATGACTTTCAGTTGTTTCTGGTGATTGCATGGTAACAGTATGGAATTTTAAGGCCAGTATATAGGTGTGATAAAAAAATAACAGGAATTTTTTAATTTCGCGAGCTTTATACATCTGATGTTCAAAACTTTTGTTTTATCTTGTTGATACACATGTTCCTGATGTATGTTTCCATTTTCAGCTGTCTTGAATATTTAGTTTATTGTTGACAGTGAAAAAAGTTATACATTTTTTGAGTGCTTGGCGAATTTTTTACTTTAGAAATAGATGGATAAAAGAGTTTGCATTAAATTTTTCTTGAAAAATTGAATAAATGTTGACTGTGGCTTTTGCCGAATCTACTATGAGTAAGACAAGAGTTTACGAGTGGTATAAATGCTTCAAAGAGGGTCGAGAAGACGTTGAAGATGATGACTGCCCTGGATGCCCTAGCACTTCAATTACTGATGACAATTTGGAAGAAGTAAAGAAAATGGTTCTGGAAAATCGCCAAATCACCATGAGAGAGGTTGCTGATGATCTTGGCATATTCTTTGGCTCATGCCAAGCAATTTTTTCAGATGTTTTGGGCATGAAACGTGTAGCAGCACAGTTTGTTCCAAAACTGTTGAATTTAGACCAAAAACGATGTCGCGTAGATATCGCTCAGGAATTGCTGAATGAAGTCGAAAATGATCCAAAACTTCTAAAGAAGGTTATAACAGATGACGAAATATGGGTATGACGTTGTCCCAATGGAAACTGCCTGAAGAGCCAAGACCGAAAAATATTTGACAAGTTCGATCACATGTGAAGGTTCTTTTCACTGTTTTCTTGGATTACAATGGGACAGTGCTTCAGGAGTTCATGCCTTATGGTCGTATGGTCAATAAGGAACACTACCTGGAAGATATGCGCCGTTTACATCTGAAGTAAACGACCAAAATTGTGGCAAAACCACTCATGGAAATTGCATCATGATAATGCACCTGCTCACACCTCAATGCTTGTTTGTGACATTTTGGCAGAAAATAAAACTGTTATGCTGCCTCAGCCAACATATTTTCCGGACATGGTCCCCTGCGACTTCTGTCTATTCCTGAGGCTGAAGAGAACCACGAAAGGATGACGTTTTGCCACCATTGATGAGATAAAAACAGAATCACTGAACACCATAATGAAAAGTGAGTTCCAGAAGTGCTTCCAAGATTGGAAAAAGTGCTGGTACAAGTGTATTATATCTGAGGGGGATTACTTTGAAGGGGACAAAGTTGATGATTAAACAAAAATTCTTTAAGAAAAACGAAAATTCCTGTTATTTTTTTATCACACCTTGTATAGTGTCCAGTTCTTAAACATTTGACTATCACTGTTCTCTTTGTATCCTAATGAAATGTGTAATGTAGATATTTTTGCAAAGGTTTATCTTGATTAAAATGAAGTAGATAGAAAAATAAACTTTCATAAGAATAATTTGTTTACCTCTTAATAAATAATAGAGGGTAGAGAAAGTTACGTGAATGTAACGCATCAGATTTTTCTATCTGCTAATCAAGATATGTTTCCAGAAATAATTTCATTACATATTTTGTTATTGGTTCAAGAGGGTTGCAGTAGGCTGAAGTGATAGTCAAATCTTTATATGCCGACTTTGAAATTCCACTCATGACCACGAGAGATACCAAATAGCAACTTTGGACTTGAGAAAAGTATAAGTATTTGAAAATTTAAAACAATATCAGAGAATATTTTGGAAATGGTTAAAGCCACAATAAAAATTATTTGACATAAAACTGAGTGTTTTAATAATACTTACATTTTTTGTGTAGTAAATTTTTGTCAATCTTTTATGGTTTACCAATTATACAAAATTATAGAAAATTCATTACAAATAAAAAGTAGTACTTTCCAGCCTATTTGCAGAAAATTCAAGGTACATTTCTTATTTGCCATAAAAATATCTTAAACATATGTTATTTTAATTAAAGTCATTAAGAACGAATTATGAGACAATCAAAACCAATGAAAATTTTTCTATGTAAAAGATAGTTTGGGGTGAAGGGATTTTCAAGAAAATCCATGGAAGATGATCAACTTAAATTCATTTTTAAGTTATGCTGTTCACACGCACCTTTCCCCCCTCCCAAAAAAAAAAAAAAACCTCAAAAGATGTATTTTTGGCAAAATCTCAGTATTTACTTTCTGGTTGGAATACAATAGGTACTTATTTCCTTTACTTACCATAAGTGGTAGAGAATGTAAAAATGACAAAACAAGAGAATTAAAATGTTATTTTGAGAATCATTGCAGGTATTTTTATTAACAGTGTCTCAGTGATGATAGAAAAAGAATGATCATATATTGAAAATCCAAAATGAAATGAAATTCTTTTTAACATGTTTATACATCCAAAAATAATCCTGGTACTTACATAAATTAATTGTAAACGCTAGGTTTCATAAGTAAGTTCTGCAATTATCTTTGAATTCAGTGTGCATGTGTGAAGGTTAGTGACAGCACTTAATTACGACACTAGATGGTTTTGGCTAGTTCTAGCACACTTAATTTTGAGGTTGTGTTGTGCTTGTGGTTTGCAGAATGAAGTGGGGAAGTGAAAAAATAATTAAATGCAGTGCAGAAATGCTTGTGGGACTTTAATGATGTAAACTTTAAAAATAAAGCAAAATGTGCTGCTGTGCTTGAGTTAATTTTAAAATCATTTAATATGGATGAACTGACAATAGAAGAACTTAAAATATAAATTCATTCCACAAAAAGTACCTACACAAATGAAACACAGAATATTCAAAAGAGTAAGAAGTCTGGAAGTGGCACTGACCTCAGGAACAAATTTTGAAACTATGTTTTTTGGGAGCCGGTACAAAAACTGTAGCAATGAATATGAACCCCACTTGCAAGATATCTCAATGTAATTTGTAATTTCAACTCTGATGATAATACTTCATGCATGCTTCTTTATTTCATTGGTTACTTTCTCAAACAAAAAGCTAAACTTGTCTGAAGTTATTCTCAAATGATTGTGATAACTTTTTGTATCATCTGCAACAATTGCCTTCAACAAAGCTATGGAGCATCCTAAAAATAACCTTCTCTGAACAAGATCTAGTTCATATTCGTCTCTCATTTTTTAAGGCCAGTAGTAACATTTCTGCCACTACTTTAGTTGCTGCAATATCTTGACCATCCATTTTTACGAACTACCTCTGCAGAGATGTGTTAAAAATTTATGAAACTACAGTTTACACAGGTGTCACCATGGAAACAGCATCTTGTGCAAATAGTTTCCTGACAATAGTGTTGTCACGTAAACTAGGCTTAAGTGTAACCATAGATACATATGCATGGAGATACAATGTGATCTTTTAGTCCCTCCACAGTACACTTCCAAACTATTGTTTAATGCCTGTCAGGACACAGCCCTATTGTTACAAGGTTTGAGAATGTCAGACTGTCTCTGTCAGCATACAGGTGTGTTTTCATTTAAGTTGAAAATGTTTTCAGTTGATCAGCATGTGTTTTTAGTGGAGATTGTTTTTAGAGAAAGTGGTAAATGTTCAGAAAAAGTGAAACAAAAATTTACAAAGCAGTTTTCAAATTCCAGATTACCATTTGGGATATTTGTTTACAATTTAATAAATAAATGTTGTAATACTGGCTCTGTTTATGATACTAAAAGAAGTGGTAGACTCCCTTCGGGATGTTGCAAAGTCAACTGTGTATAAACATAATCTGAAAACAACAGATGAACTGAAATGTATTAATTCGAGACAAAAGAAACTTCAGTAAAAGTGATTAACAATAACATTAAATGCATGAATCTGAAATATTTAATATTTTTTAACTAGTAGTGCACAACAAGTTTTAAATCCATAATTCCTGAAATGATGAAAGAAAGGAATTGAGAAAAATGGAGTTTAAAGTTCAATGTAATGCTTTACCTAAGTGCTACAGGACCAATTAAATACCCATTTGTGGCTGGAACATTTTTTATATTAATAAATGAATTGTGTGGCATGAAAGTACAAGTTATAAAAAAAATGCAAATAGCAAAAAATAGAAAATGTTCACTTTTTTTTTTTTCTTTCTTACAAAATTTCATCAATACATTACTTTAATTTAAACTGATCTCAAAAGATTTTGTAGTTGTGCAGATTTATGATTTCTCTTATTTTGCTTCCTCTAATTTCTAAACTGCCTTTTATATTCCTTTCACAGATACCACAACCAAAGTGACTTGAATGGTCGTGATCCTGAGGTGAAATGAATGGGTCGTGAGTTCAAATCACAGCAACTGCAGTCAAATGCGCCTGTGGTAAAGGATGGGGAGGGCCCAAGTAAAACAATTGGTGTGGTGGCATATTTGGATGCTGACAGGGTTATATTTTACTGCAGTTGCATGAATTTTGCTTCATATTCTTTAAAAACAAACTACAATTTTGTTGGAAAAAATGTAATATTTTTACAGTGTAAAACAGCCATAAATACTTGTATTTTTTGTTGAAGGTTAGTGCAATATGAGATTAAAAACAAAAAGAACAATTAAAAAAGTCTAAATCCTTAATAAAACACCTTTGTGTAAAATATTCTACACCAGGCACAAAGGGATTAAAATGTATGTCAATGTCTGCTACATATGCATACATATATATCTAGGGAGGTGCAAAACAGAATGAGTTCCATATTGGAAGGAACAAAAGCAAAGTGTCACGGGTTTGTGACCAGAATATTTCCAAATCTGTTAAAGAAAATAATTGTTAGACCCATATATAAACAAAAAGGTTCTGAGCTAAATGTAGAGAATTACAGACCAATCTTGCTGTGCTGTGTATTTTCTAGAGTAATAAAAGGCATATTTTTAAAATGACTACAGAATTTCTGCTGTAAATTTAATATACTATCTGATTCACAATACAGCTTCCAAAGAAATAAGTCTACATAGATGCCATTGAAAATTTAAATATGCTTTTAATAAATGCAATGGATAAAAAGGAAATTGTAATAGCAGTTTTTCTGGATCTTTCTAAAGCACATGTTTGCGTAAATCCAGATATTTTGTTATAAAAACTCAACATGTATGGAGTAAGGGGAGTATCAGAAAAGTTTTTAAGGTCATACTTGGCAATTAGAGAACAATGCATTGAAATTCAATATAAACATGAGAACAAAATATAAGATCAACATTTCAAAAAATTAAACGTGTTGTGCCACAGAATCTAAGTTCGGACCTTTTCTCTTCTTATTATATATAAATGATATATCAGAATTAGTCCAAAAGCATGGTGGCAAAGTTATATTGTATGCAAATGACACAACAATGATTGTAAAAGCCAAAACAATTGATGAAATTAGTCGTAAGGTAAATAAAATAATAGAGCAAATTTGCAAATAGTTTAGCAGCCTCGATATGGTTCTAAACTTAAACAGAACAGAATAGGTACTGTTTCAATTAAAAGATGCAATTAAGAATAATATAAAAGTAAATTTACTAGGGACTGAAATTTCATAGGTTCAATGTACCAATTTTCCAGGAATTACTATTGATAGGGATCTAAATTGGCAAGCACAGATCAACAAAGTCAGTCATAAATTAAACAGTGGAATTTATGTACAACAGATACTGGTCAAAAAGATATAAAACAAGTATACTTTATATTTATTAGCTCACACTTAAATTATGGTATGATTCTATGGGGAAATAGTTGCAAGAAGGGGATACAAAAACTTTTTAAACTACAAAAAAGAGCAATAAGAATACTAGCCAAACTAAATATCAAAGATTCATGTAAATGTAGTTTTACATATTTGAAAGTTCTAACACTTCCAGTTATGTATATATACAACAGTATAAAGTATGTACTCTCATAAGTCAACAAATAAAAATATTGACATTTAGCAACATGATACGGTAATTTGTATCACAAATTACTTAAATGTAATTAATGATAGTAATATGAATATGTATTTTTATGTGACATTGATTTCAGAGGTTTATTAATTGTAATTATTATTGGTAAATAATAATATACGGCTTTACTGAAACTGTCAACAATAACGCAATAATGCAGCAAGGGGGTGAGTTGTTTATCATTACCGGGAACAAGGAAGTTACGTAATATTTCGCGCGGTTTCGATATAAGCTTCTAGAATGTTCCCTAAAAGAAATATGTATTAGTGGTTTTCATTGGATAGTAAAATAGACGCTAATGTTGGCGCGTTTTATTAGCCAATAGCAGTTCATTTATAATCTTTAGGCGTATCTTGAGGCAGGCCTATAAATAAGCCAGGTTCAAGGGAGCGTTCCCCCAGTTCAACGGAATTCTCAGTACACTACATATCGCCAGTCAGTCCTTCATTTCGTCATAAGTTACGCGCAGTAGAATTACAAGAATCTAAAATATTATACAGTTAAATATACACAAAGTCGAAGTACGTGAGTTAAAAGTGAGGAGTTATTACAAACAGTTTCAGTTTGGCAAGTATCCAGATTAATTTGTAAAAGTGTTTGTGAATGTGTTCGGCAATAAAAGTTATAAAACCAATTTCTTCATCAGTATAATTTCTGGATAAAAGATTCCTTTCCGATTCACACCCTGCAAGAGATACAAGTTCTACCAAGATAAGATGATAGCTAGCCGGAGGACAATATACATAACCTTAAATTCTTTCAGAAACTAATTGATACAAATTGCTACGACAGAGGGAGCTACGAACCAAACAAAGAAGGACGTCACAAGAAGGCTTCAACACACGTGATGTAAACAACATTACGTAAAGCAGCAACCGTTGCATATTGGCTTCCAAACACGGAGCTACAATTAATGTTAAATAATTACAACATTAATACCGCATCATATTGGCTCCACAACGTGGGGCTCGACAACAAAAAGACATTACGTAAAGCAAGTTCTCTCGCAAATACGCGTGAAGTAAACACACAACATTATTTGTAATACCGTTACATATTGGCTCCCAAACGTGGTGCTATATTAATGTCAAACATATGTAACATTAATACCACTTCATAATTGGCACCCAGAACGTGGGGCGAAGTGACCAGGAAAGGATCAGCATAATTAGGACGTGGAACGAAAGCAGCAGTAAAATGATCTACAAGACGCAGATTCCAGAAACAAAAGGAACGACAGACTACATGGATGATTGGACATCGTAATTCCGAGATTGCAAGGCGACAAGGAATTCAACTACAAGACGACGTAGATTCATCACAACACAACGCAGAAGCGACATACAAATCTAGGAGAATGGGGCAGAACGCTGGACATCAAAGCTACATCAACAGAAAGCATCACAAGGTATCGTAATTTTTTTTTAGAAAACAAAAACAATGGCTACTAGTAATACAGAAGAAACAATGATGGAAGGGGATAGTGTAACAGTTAGCTGTAATTCAATACAGGGTACAAGAAATAGCGTAAACAATGTAGTATTGGAGAAAAAAAATGTTAGTGTAGAAAGTGAGAATAGAATAGCAGAAAATGTTAATCTTGATACTATTATGATTATGGAAATGCTGAGAAATATGAGGGAAGATCTTAGTAAGAAAATAGATCAAAACAGGGAAGATATGGAAAAGAATAAGAGGGAATTAAGGGAAGATCTTAGTAAGAAATTAGATCAAGAAAGGGAAGATATGCAAAAGAGTTATGAGAAATTAGGACAAAGATTAACTCCTAGGATGAGAGAAGCTATAAACAAAGATAATAGGGAATTGAGGGAAGATATTAGTAAAAGCTTTGAACAAAACAGGAAATCAATTGAAAATATTGGTAGGAGTAATGATATATTAGAGCAGGAATTAAGGGAAGATCTTAGTAAGAAATTAGATCAAGAAAGGGAAGATATGCAAAAGAGTTATGAGAAATTAGGACAAAGATTAACTCCTAGGATGAGAGAAGCTATAAACAAAGATATTAGTAAAAGCTTTGAACAAAACAGGAAATCAATTGAAAATATTGGTAGGAGTAATGATATATTAGAGCAAAAAGTAGATCAAAGCAGTGAAGAAAGTGAAAAGAAAGTTACGAAGCTAGATAGTTGTATGCCAAAAATGAGAGATGAAAATGAGGAAGTAATAGCAAGTGAGATAGGAGAAATTTCAAAGAAAATGTTAGACATGAGTAGGGAAAGAGATAACAAAGAAAGTGAGGTTAATACTAAAAGTGAGGTTAATGTAGAATGTACAGAGTTAGGAAGTAGAATGAGTAATATTTCAAGTGAGCTAAGAGAGATAAATGAGGTTAGGAATGTAGATGTAAATGAGGCGCAAGTTAATTTCAGAGGGGAGATATTAGAAATACAGAATGAGTCAGAAATGCAAAGAAAGAAATTGTACCAAGATGTTCAAAATGAAAACTCCAGTCCAGTACAGTTTAGTACAGATTTGTCAGAGTATTCTCAGATTAAAAAGATAGCAGAAGAGTTGAAAATGAAAGTTGTTAAAAGATGTATTGTTCAAGAAACTGTAGATTGTTTTCAAATGTTATCAGGGAACGAAATGTCATATGAATACAAGAGGTTATTCATGAATAAAAATTTGAAGGTTAGGATACAGCTACGAGTAATGTTTAGCCACACACAATTTGATCCAGGAGGGTAAATAGCAATGAGATGTAAACTAAATGCTGGATAGTTAAAGATGACTTGCATAGAAATGTATTGGAACGTAAGAGGGTTAATTATTTATGTCATTTGAAAAGAGAAATAAATTATAAAAAAAAAAAAAAAAAGAGAAATGTTTTAAAAAAAAAAAAAGAAAATAAATAAATTAAATTTTTTTAGTAACTGTAACATTTTAAAATTAAGAATGTATAGATTGAAACTTAATATGATATTAAAGTAAAGATACGTAAATGCAATTCCAAGAACATTGTTAAGATAAAGCACAAAATAACAAAAATTGGTAAAACTAATTAAAAACAAATATTTATGTAGTAAGCAGAAAAGGTGAAACATTGTCTAGATTTAAGAGACGTAAATATATGTAGAGGGTGAATATTTTGGTAAATATGTATAATAATTACAAAAATCTTAAATGCATAAAATTTTTTGTCAACAACTTACAAAATTAAACAATTTGGTAGCAGTGATTAAACAATTTAGGGTAAAGTATTTGCTATAAAAAAAAAAAAAATTTGTGATGTCAGATTAATATCTAAATTAATTAAACCAGAGCCAGTAAGTAGTGGCAAGATAAAACATATGTCGTGTGTTAAATGCGTGTGAAGTGTTAAGTGAAAGTGATAGCGTGTGTTCCAAGATTTAGGAGACTAAAAACACAATTATCAAATTTCCAAACAAGTTATAAATATTTATAATTATGTTTCTAGTGGGGCATATGATACGGTAATTTGTATCACAAATTACTTAAATGTAATTAATGATAGTAATATGAATATGTATTTTTATGTGACATTGATTTCAGAGGTTTATTAATTGTAATTATTATTGGTAAATAATAATATACGGCTTTACTGAAACTGTCAACAATAACGCAATAATGCAGCAAGGGGGTGAGTTGTTTATCATTACCGGGAACAAGGAAGTTACGTAATATTTCGCGCGGTTTCGATATAAGCTTCTAGAATGTTCCCTAAAAGAAATATGTATTAGTGGTTTTCATTGGATAGTAAAATAGACGCTAATGTTGGCGCGTTTTATTAGCCAATAGCAGTTCATTTATAATCTTTAGGCGTATCTTGAGGCAGGCCTATAAATAAGCCAGGTTCAAGGGAGCGTTCCCCCAGTTCAACGGAATTCTCAGTACACTACATATCGCCAGTCAGTCCTTCATTTCGTCATAAGTTACGCGCAGTAGAATTACAAGAATCTAAAATATTATACAGTTAAATATACACAAAGTCGAAGTACGTGAGTTAAAAGTGAGGAGTTATTACAAACAGTTTCAGTTTGGCAAGTATCCAGATTAATTTGTAAAAGTGTTTGTGAATGTGTTCGGCAATAAAAGTTATAAAACCAATTTCTTCGTCAGTATAATTTCTGGATAAAAGATTCCTTTCCGATTCACACCCTGCAAGAGATACAAGTTCTACCAAGATAAGATGATAGCTAGCCGGAGGACAATATACATAACCTTAAATTCTTTCAGAAACTAATTGATACAAATTGCTACGACAGAGGGAGCTACGAACCAAACAAAGAAGGACGTCACAAGAAGGCTTCAACACACGTGATGTAAACAACATTACGTAAAGCAGCAACCGTTGCATATTGGCTTCCAAACACGGAGCTACAATTAATGTTAAATAATTACAACATTAATACCGCATCATATTGGCTCCACAACGTGGGGCTCGACAACAAAAAGACATTACGTAAAGCAAATTCTCTCGCAAATACGCGTGAAGTAAACACACAACATTATTTGTAATACCGTTACATATTGGCTCCCAAACGTGGTGCTATATTAATGTCAAACATATGTAACATTAATACCACTTCAAACATAATATAATAGGTAAGAATGATTATGTTCAAACTACATAAAGGGTTTGCTCAGCAACAAAAACATAATAAATAATGGGGTGATATTATATAACCATCTACCAGAAGGTATAAAAAAGTTAAAAATAACGCTACTAAACTAAAAAAGGTTAAAGATTATTTCCTTATTCAATTGAAGAGTACAAAACATACAGAAATACATAATGTAAATAAAGTATTATAACTTGATCTTAGTAATAACTATAAAAATAGCAACATGTAAAGATATATATATATATATATATATATATATATATATATATATATATATATATATATTAGATATCTGTACTTTAATAATAAGCATAGCAATTGCAATGTTCAAAGACCAAGTTGTATGCAATTTTATGTATTTTGTATCTGTATGACAATGCCACATGCATTTCATTACTTTGGGCAAATAAAGAAATTGAACTGAGTTGAATCATTTCACATACCTGGAGTTGATGTTGGTCCATCTAAGGCTTCATCTTTAAAAGCCTTTTTATTAATAATAGTTTTATTTGTCTTTACGGTTAGTCCATCTTCAGAGAACTCTTTTGCATTAGCAGCATCGTGTAGATACAGGTCTGCTCTTAGTTGTGCTTTCTCTGCAACTGCTGGGCTTTTGGAATTCAAATCATGCACAATAGAACCTATACAGTTAAAAAATAAATATGTATGTTGGCACTTTAGACACAGCTACTAGAATCATATTTTCAGAATTTGTTACCAAAATTACAACTGAGGCTTAGTCCACTCTAGTGTGTTTAGTTTCAGATCAAGTGACATATTTTTCTGCTCAACTCTGAACTTGTAGTGTGGGACAGTTCTTTAAAACATTTCCCTTTCTTAAATACCTACTGGCAGAGCACAAAGCTATTGTGTATTTTGCACTTATACTTCTAAAATACATATTTTTACTTATCTAATGAACACCTCCTTTCTTATCATCCTCCGTGGTCTAGGGGTACCATGCTAGCCCTAGTTCCTGAGTTCATGAGTTCAAATCCGGTGGAGATAATGGATTTTTTTGGGCGTAAAATCCTTAGCATGGCTTCCTTTACAAGGAAAGAAAAGTTGGCAATTCTGTGTTGTAGATTTATGGCACATAAAAGCTTGATAGAGGCCCTTTAGCAAAATGTTGGGTCTTTCACACCCTTATAGAATGGGATGCTGAGAGCCATAGTAGTGAAAGAGTATCCATAAATAAAACTCAATATAATCGTTTTACCTCCTTTCCTTTCACATTCCCAAAATGAGACGTGGTGGCAAGATCAATTTCCAGGAAAAAGATACAGCAAGTGGATAGTATTTTATTTTTCTGTTTCTTTATTTCTTTCTTTAAAAATATCACTACATGATGTTTACTCTCTTCCTCCATCCACTTTCTTTTATACTTCAGATATCTCATTCACCATCCTAATCTATTACTGCAAGCATTTACTTTTTTACTTTCTCTACTATGTATAGTAAGTAGGGAAGTATTGCATTCTACCCAAAAATTTGATACCGAGATTTCACCACAAATACATGTTTTGAGGGTCTCTGCGTGTGTGTGTCTGTGAACATCAAAATTCAAAAACGAAAATTCAAATAAATACCAAACTTGGTATTTAGGTTCAGTATCTTTCAAAGATGTGACACAAAGATTTTCAAGAAAATCCCCCCATCTCAGGCTACCCTTTACATGGAACATTTTTCGAAAATTTTGATTTTCTCAAAAATGGCCCTAATGATTTTGATTAAAATATAATATATTTAAGATATTTTCATGACAAATAAATATATTGATTTTATGGGAATATTCCCAAAAGTCTGCTTCTTTCTAAATGGTTTTTGCATAACTGTAAACTGTAAGAGAGAGAAAATTTTTCTACAGAAAATGTAGAGCTCGTTAAAACACACAATTTATGTCTCATACCTTTTTTTTTTATGGCAGAGTGAACCTTTCTGAGATATTCCTGGTTATTTTTTTAATTTTCCAATACATATACTTTTTCTCAAATGGTAATTCGTTATTCATTTCTTTTTATGTCCTGGACATACAAAGAGAATGGTATGCGCCACATAGCAACCAACTCTTAAAACATTTGACTATCGCTTAAAGTCTACCATATTCCCCTTGCAGCACCTACAAGAAAATGAGCCATAAGATAGTTTCTGCAAACATTTATCCTGATTAACATGAAGTAGATGAAGAATAAGCATTTGTAAAAATATTTTGTACAAGAGTAGAGATGTCATGCGAGTGTAACATGTCGGATTTTTTTAAACTAAAAATGAGCAAAATAATTTTGCTTTAGAATACCATTCCTTATAACTCTTTTGGCAATGTCATTTAATGAATACTATTTAGATTTTTATAATGGGTGTCCCAATGTAGTATGTGCTTAATGCAAATGGCTAAATATTGTTTCATTTTTTAAACTGGCCTGTTTTATTTATATTTAGGTTAATAATAATGCACTACAGCTGCTTGAGGCATTGACCTACTAACACAATTGCCAGCCTCATGCCCACATATCAATGGCAGAGCGGTGAACATCCAACCAATATGAGGAGATATGTAGCCAGCATCATGTATCCCCAAGCTGGAATGTTGGCTTTTGTGGCCAGGATTGCTATCACATCTGCTCAATTTCCTCATGTTGATGAGTGGCAGTCCTATACCCGGAAATTAAAACCCACATCCCCATTAGTGCGATCAAACCTGGGCACATTTTACTGCCATGAACCAGAGCTCCTCACACTTACCACTGTGCAGCACATTTAGATACATTACTGTAGCTTCATTGATATTTTATATTGATGGTTTATCAGCCTGAGTCTGACTGATCTTTTCAGATTTTTCTCAACTTTATATTTGTAATTTTAAATTTTATCAGATTATTTACTCATCCTTCACTGTTTAATATAGAATCATGTATATCTGACAAAAATAATAAAAATGCAAGGATTGGCTGTTGTCTATTCTTTAGGTAACTATATAATAATATTTTACTATTAAAAACAATAAAGACTATATTTTCTATAATTTTATATCCTCTAAAGTAATTTTATAGGCAGAATCAACAGAATATTTCAGAACAGAAATATATGGAAACCCTTAGAAAGAAAAAAGAGAATAAGCAGGAAATGGCATACAATAAATTTTGATTTAATTTAATTAATTGGACTTCTAAATTGAAAGGAATACTTTTACTTACTAATTTCTTCTACTCTTTGCATAAAATTATCATACTCTTCATCCATTGCCAATTTTAGGTTAACTATTAAACTTGTTATTTAGATGTAAGTTTGTTACCATAGCAACTGTTCAGAATTCTAGAAACATCTGACAGATAACATATATTATGCTCTGACATCCTCTAATATGACAGAGGTTATGTCAGCACAGTATAAAATCATGTTTCTTGAGCTAGCTAAAGCTATGTAATCACAAAACAACATGATTCTTATATTGAAAAGGTTTCATTTTTTCTAAACTATCACAATAAAAGTATGCTTGCTGGTTCCTAATTTCCTGACTCCTGTGCATGACGAAAAATGGTACTTAGAAAATAACTGGAGAGAACAAAGTTAATCAGTAAGTTAATTGTTAGATTCTGTTGATTTATTTTTCTTCTCCATTATGTAATATCTTTGAAATAATTAAATGTTTATATTTTACTATGAAAAAACCAGCAACATTACCTATACATATTTCCATATACTCCATCAGTATGTATTTTGAATCTAGGATGTGGCAATAAAACTATTTGATCATAACCTAAAAGACGTAACTTCTGCTCCTTACCTACCTAATGCAGCTATGCCATGGTTTTGAATAACTAACAAAATACTGATGGCTAATGTTGTCTTATAGTGTGCCCGTAGAAAATGCTTATAAAATCAAAAGGAAAGCGAATAAATTACCGTAGGAGTGAGTTTAGAACGCGAACGTGAATGATTCGAGTTTTAGACGCGCAGATCCCTCGGCTACGCTGTTTCATCAAGACAATGCACCAGTTCACACATCCATTATCGCCATGGCCAAAATCAATGAGTTAAAGTTTGAATTCCTTCCTCATACACCCTATTTGCCAGAGTTAGCCCCCTCTGATTACTTTCTGTTTCCAAAGTTGAAGAAATGGCTTGGTGGTAAAAGATTTGCCAACAATGAAGAGGTGGAGTTAGCATTTGATGGCTATTTTTCAGAACTCGACGGTTCTCACTATAAACAGGGCATCAAAGCTATTGAACATCACTGGGAAAAGGTATTGAGCTGAAAGGAGACTATGTAGAGAAATAAAGATGTTTTTCCCCAAAATGTTTGTGTTTTCTTTGTTAGGTCGGGTACTTCTGGGACAGCCCTCATACAATATAACTAACCTCCCCAATACATGTACAGGTATGTATTTGTTGCTGGTTATGAATGGAACCTAACAATCCGAATATCACCAGATTGTAGAGACATCCCATAATGGTGGAAAAATGTCAAAGTTGCATTTTAGTAACCTCTCATATATTGTAACCACTATACATGTGGCACCACAGGTGGTGAATACTAAAGAGACATGAAATGAAATGATAGTTGGGGAAGAAACATTCTAGGCCTAAGTTTAGAATAGCTCCCTCGCATTTGTCCTGTTCATAAGTCCGTGCCCATGTTATTTAGATTCCTGTTGGACCAACTGCCCTCAGCTTTGGAATTTTGTTGGTTTGCCCAGGTCAAGGAAAATGTTGGGTTGGATTATCTACTACCTATTACAAATTTTCCTGTCCCTCATTTAATTTCTCACTTCTTGTTTCAGGGTTGCAAGGCAGGGGCGGAGGTGTACAGTGGTGTGCAGCACATAATGCAGTGGATGCTCCCTAACATTGAACCTTCTGCCCAAGCTTGTTTGTGGAGGGTAGAGATGTTCATTCTGGAAATGCTAAAGCCACCATACTCTCGTGGAGGTTCGGTAGCCTTGGCCACCCTGTCTGTTTCTAATCCCTATCCTAGTTACACAATCTGCAGCAATGGAACTTGGGTAGGAATTACAAGTAATATATTCCGATATCTCATTTCTAAGTCTTCTCAACCTCCCAGCTCCAATTAATTGCTTTTGCTTTGAAGGATTCAACTTCCCCCTGCACATTCTGCAATAATATGGTTAAGTTTTCAGCACTCTGGCTTCTCAACCCAGAGGCCCAGGGTTCCATTCCCAGCTGGGGTGGAGAATTTTTATTTAACCAGAATTATTCCCACAGTCTGGAAGTATGAATGTGAGTGTGTTTAATTGTTAAAAAAATCTGATGTGTTGCATTCACAAGACTTTCTCTACTCATCTTCTATAAACTATTCTTACAAAATCTTATTCTTCTATCTACTTCTTGTTAATCCAAATAAACCTTCATTACTTGTTTACTCATTTTGTTGTAGGTATAAGAACAATACAGTAAACTAAAACAATAGTCAAATCTTTTCAGTTGGTCGTTATATGGTGCTTTGAAATTCTGTCCTCTTGCATGAACACTGAAAAGAAAGGGGGAAAAAAAAGAGTAGTGATTTGCTATTGAGAAAAGTATAAAGTGTTTGAAAATTCAAGCAATAATAATGAATATCTTGGAAATGGTTAATGCCACAAAAACTTTTGACATAAATTGTGTGCTTAGATAAGATCCACATTTCTTATGTAGATCTTGTCTCTCTCTTATGGTTTACCAATTATACAAAAGCAGTTCAGAATAAAGAAGACCTCTGAGGCTATTCCCAGAAAATTAAAGATATACATTTCATTTGTCATGAAATTATCTTAAGCATATTATGTTTTAATCAAAATTGTTACAGCCATTTTTGAGAAAATCAAAATTTTTTATAAATGTTCCATATAATGGATAGTTTGAGGTAGAGGAGTTTTTTGAAAATCTTTGTATTGCATCCATGAAGATACTAAATTTAAATACCAAGCTTGATATTTAACCTGAGTCTCTCCCTCCCTCCCTCCCCCCTCCCCCTCTCCCTCTCTCTCTCTCTCTCTCTCTCTCTCTCTGAACTTTTTCTAAAAATATTATATGATACATTCAGATGGGTTTTTCTATCCTCTATCACTTATTAGTGGGTATAAAAATTACTCTTATGAAAGTTTATTTTCCTATTTACTTCATTTTACTTGAGATAAAACTTTTTGGAAATAACTGCATTACACATTTCGCTACAAGCACTACGGGAATAGTGATAGTCAAATGTTTTAGAACTGGACACTATATGCTGGCCTTAAAATTCCATACTTTTTCCCAAACGACATGAGAAACAACTGAAAACCAACAGGACTTTTAAAAGAATGGCTAAGTATTGGATTTGAACCATTAATAATGGATATCTTGGAAATGGCTTATGCCACAAAAAAACTTATTTGAAATAAATTGTGCATTTTTAAGAGAGCTACATTTTTTATGTGCCATGTTTTTGTTAATCACTTAACATTTACCAGTTATATAAGATTATACAGAATTCCTTCCGAATGAAGAGGACTTCAAAATGCAAGATATACATATCATATGTCATATAAATATCTTTAATATATCACATTTTAATCAAAAGCGTTAGAGCCATTTTTAGAAAATAAAAAATTTTGAAAAATGCCCCATGTAAAGGGTATTTGGAGGTGGGGGGATTTTCTTGAAAATCTTTGTGTCACATGTTTGGAAGATTTTGAACTTAAATATCAAGTTTGGTGTTTATCCAGCTATTCATTTTTGAGTTGCACACACAAACACGCACAGACAGAGAGAGAGAGAGAGAGAGAGAGAGAGAGAGAGAGAGAGAGAGAGAGACTTTTTCTAAAAATGCTATTTTTGGGCTCAGGGGGTTTCAAAGATATATTTCTGGTGAAACCTTGACATAAATCTTTTGGTGTCAATACTTCTACTTACTGTAGTAAATGATAATTCCAATTGAAGAGCATTTTTTCCAAAACTCGATAAATACAATTTTTTTCGAAGTTGAGTTAGATTGTAACAATATAATTTTCAGCTTCTATATCATCCTGTGAATCAGGTTTTAGCGAAAGTCGATAAATATCATGTATACTAGCAGACCAATTCATGGGGTTTTAGCAAAAATTGTTATATGCACTCAGAGTTAAAGCAAAAGTTTTTCTTTACTTTTCATTTCAACTGAGCGGTTGGCAGTAATAGAAGTGCACTATTGCAGGGCTGTGTTGCTCATTATTGTAACAATATTTGTTCTTTATTGGCTGCTTATAATCTCCCAATCAGATTTCACTGTCGTCAGCATATTTCTGGGTTTCTTTTAGAGAAGTTATAATGTGCAGTCATGTTTGAGTAAAGAACAGTATTTCAAGTTACATCAGAATGGATGTTGATTCTAGTGACTCTGAATATGGTGCACAGATAAAAGAATCTTCAGGTGGCAGAAGATCTAGAGACAAGAAGAGTGCCGCCCTTCTTGAAAAACAAAACAACCCTAATACAAGGGTCATAAGAAACTAAGTCCCCATGAGCGATAAAGAGAACAAAATCATCACTAAGTAAGGGATATTTATTGGAATAATTACATAGATTTACTGGCTACTTTTCAATATAGTCACCACCATTGTTGAGGCATTTATCGTAATGGTGCACCATTGATTGTATGCCCAAGTCATAGATGTCTGCCACCAATGTCCGGAGCCACGAAGTCACTTCATTTTGCACCTCAGCATCATTGTGGAAATATTTTCCTGCCAGAAAATGCTTCATGAGACGGAAGAGATGAAAATCACTTGGGGCGAGGTCGGATTTGTAAGCTGGATGATCAAAGATCTCTCATCCAAATTAATTCAGCACATTTCATGTGGCATTGACTGTATGGGGTCTTGCATTGTCATGCAGTAGTGTAATGCCTCTTGTCAACATCCCACGTCTCTTGTTCTGGATTGCCCTCTTCAGTTTATGCAATGTCTGACAATACCAACCAGCATGGTAAAAGCTCGCACAGGAGGATACCACATCGAGCACATGATTTTTTGACAGAGATTGTCTGCTTGAACTTGGTCTTCACAGGTGAGCCACTATGCTGCCAATGCATTGATTGTTGCTTTGTCTCTGGTGTGGCATGCGACACCCATGTTTCATCCCCAGTGACAAGAAACTCATCCCCTTTCTCTGCGTATCACTGTAGGAATGCCAATGTTGCGGCCAGCAGTTGCCTTGGCACCCATCTTGCACACACTTTGTGAAAACCAAGCCACTGGAAGAGCAAGACATCTGGGGAATTGACAAGAGAGTTCTGAAATTTTGAAGCGCCGGTTCTGCACAACTGCTTGCTGCTCGCTTTCTATCACTTCTGGTGTCACCAGAATCGGTCGGCCATTAAGGTCTTCGTCATGAATATTGGCTCATCCTTCAGTGAATTGCCTGCACCATCATCTTACCATACTGTCGCACATAACATTGTGTCCATACACGTGGCACAATTGGTGATGGATCTCTGCTGGAGATTATTTTTGAGTGTGTAAAAATCGGATGACTGCACGAACCTTGCAGTTGGCGGGAGGCAATATTGGAGTGGCCATTTTCTCCGAGCACTGTGTGATAACCACAAGACTGAAACTGTACTGCGTTATTCCCACATACTGAACATGCACATTCCTATCCGACTGGTGGTGCCATCTCTGGACGTGATTGGGATTTAGTTTCTGGATGATCCTCGTATTAAATGCAATCATGAACTTCCACTTTCACCTTCAAATGCAAAAGCTAAAGAGAAGAAACAATGCAAAGATGCTGAACTATGCTACAAAGCTATCATTCAGTTTTATCATCATGTTATATTACGTTGATATTGTAATGAAAAGAAGCTAGAAACAGTGATGTGTATTGAATTTATTTAAAGGTGAGTCGGAATTGTTACACTAACATCACTTAAGTTTACTCACTTAACATGTTTTGGGAACAACGGTTTCCCGAAACATGTTAAGTGAGTAAACTTAAGTGATGTTAGTGTAACAATTCCGACTCACCTTTAAATAAAATCATGTTATATCTTTAAACAAAACAGATCAAGATAAATTTCTCTTACAGTTTATGACTATTACTTCACCTAAGCGCAGAGTAGTGAACAATGAGAAAGTTTCAGTAAAATATAGCATTAGGAAGGAAAGTGGTGAGGTAATGCCTGTCTGTGCAGCTACTTTTCAAGGAATTTCTGGTATGTCAAAAGATAGATTATCCTATCTAGCAAGCAGGTTTCATGAAGAAGGGAAGTTGCCAAAGGGAAAGAGAGGCGAATATAGGACCAGAAAGGATTATGAGGGCTTTATTATTGTCATTAAGAACGACATACAGAAATACAAACATAGAGTCATCATGGGCAGGGGTAAGTCTAAGAGTGGTTATTTGCCTTCAGAACTCACAGTCAATAAGATGTGCAAAAGATTCTGCGAAGAAAGGAGAAATTTTGGACTCAAACAATGCTCTTTATCAAAATACAAGAACATATTTTATAAATATTTCAATCTATCATTTCGGACACCCCACACTGATACATGCTCCACTTGTATGGTTGGTGTCATGAAAATAAAATCAGAGAAGTGTTCAGAGAAGAAAAATGAATTAAGAGCTAGTCACAGATTGCACAAACTTCATGCAAAGCAGTTTTATAGAATAATGAAAGAAGAAAATCCAGTATCATTAAGATTGCATTTGATATGCAGCAAAAATCACCCACTTCCAAAACTGTCAGTGAGTGAAATTTTCTACACTAGGCAAGTATGGTTATACAATCTATGCATCATGATCCATGCTAATGAGGAGAAGAAGGAAAGTATTGCTTTCTATATGTGGCTGGAAACACAGTCTTCAGGTTGCATTGGCTTTGCTGGTCTTTCTTTTTGACTTAAAGAGAAACTGCGAAATTATGGTCCCACCACTATACATCTATTCTCAGACTCCTGCAGCAGTCAAAATAAAAATAGGTGCATGATGGTGACACATATAGCATTCTTATAAAAGATTTCAAGATTCAAGAATATTCTTCATTTCTTTACAGTCCAGGGACATAGCTATATGGCTCAGACCGAGTTTTTGATAGAAGTGAGAAATTATACACAAAAAAAGAAAGCATCTTGTCTCCTAAAGAATATTATGACATCTTAAAAGAGCACAGTGCCCTGAAAGTACTTAACAAAGCCTGGGAAATTAAAAACCTAAAGAATAGTGCAAAAGAAATACTAAAATCCAGGTTACCATTCAAAATTATAGACAGCATGTCATTGCATACAAGAAAGTTAAGAACAATGTTAATGTGTCAGTGAAAGGCACATACTTCGGAGATTCTGTTGAAGTTCTTAAGAAAAAACCATCCCATCCAGCATTATTGTCATCCATTGTTCTACCAAAGCAAAACATGGTAAGCAAAGAAAAGAAGAAGTGCATTTCTACATTATTGAAGCATTCTGAAGTTCCAGATGATGCAACTGCATTCTACAAAGATGTCCTAGGGGACAACTACAAATCTGACCTTGTCTCGGTATCAAGCTAAGAGTGCTCAGTATTCTATAAATGATACACGACTTTAGTAGCTTAGAGTATCATTCTATGTGCACTATTTAGGATAAATCATTCCATGTTAACATATTATTGATTTTGTGTTATGCTTTTATTATTGTTATATTTATTCTCAATAAAGTTGACAATATAAAATTAAAAACCCAGTGTTAATCCTAGAGAGGTGGCGCAGGGTATTTTTTGACCCCAGTCAGTTTTATTTGCAAGTTATATATAATGATTTCAGATACCTGAACCCTGCCTTTCCCTTACCTTTCGCTGCATTCCTTGGCTTTTGTTAGAGGTCATTAGCATTGGATTACAGGCCATACATTCCTAGAATATAGGCTATTTATGTTCTTCGGCAGAAAGGAGGGCAGAAAATACCCCACGCCACCTCTCCCGTTGCCTGTTATGTGTCTCGTCTGCATATGTTTCTGTAGTTACAGTGTGTTTTCAGCTGAATCTTAGAGAAGTTGTGGTTATAATATATACGTATTTTTTAGTCTTAAACGTAGTGCTGTTTTTATATCTCAATATAAATTACGATGAGCATCAGGCAAGGTTATTAGCCCTAATAAGGGAAGTGGAAGAAGAGGAAGCATTAGGTGGTGAAGGCAGTGAAACCGAAGATGAACTTGAAATACTGAGTTCAAATAGTGAAAGTGGGCAAAGTGCAGAAGAGGAAGAACATATGAGTGATGACATTCCGCTATCACAAAGAATGTGCAATATTTATGGAAAGGATCGAGTTAAGGCATGGTAAATGGTTCAGCCTCCTCAAAATTCATGTACTCGCTCTCACAACATAGTGACTCACTTACCAGGTGTAAAATCTGCAGCTAAAAATGCAAAATCACCTATAGAGGCCTGGAAGGTGTTTTTACCGACGATATGCTCCAAAGTATCGTTACATTCACCAATTCGGAAATTCAGAGGAAATTCAGTCCAAGTTTCTGGGATTTAACACGGTAACCGTCAATTCAAGCTTTTTGTTTTATTTTTTAAAGTAGATTTCTACAACCAACAGTTATTTTAATAATCATGTATTACTCGGTATATGTAAGCAATAATTAAACAAAGGTATTAGTTCAACCCATTTACAACAATCATTTTATTCCTAAGGTCGCAAATGACCCCGCGCCACCACTAATGTAAGACATACATGCGCCATCTCTCTAGGGTTAAATGTTTAGTATATAATAAGTGATGGTGCAGCCAATAATAAATTGTGAAACTTATGTATGTATAGGAATTATTGTAATAATAAATAAATAAGTAGTTGCATAAAAATAAAGAATAAAAACAAAACTGTAACACATAATTTGAACAATTTTTTCTTTACTTAAACATGCATTTATTAACTTTTGAAAATCCTGAATAAATCATCCTATAATAATCCTACATAATGCAAAATTTGTTTCAATTTATCTTACTAGGACATTTTATTTAAAACAATAAGATCTAATGCTGAGAAAATAATAAATTCTTCTAATGTCTCTCTCTAGGAGAAAATAAAAAAAATGCATTTCCTGAAAAATTCAATATTCTGCATTTATCGAGTTTTGAAAAATTGCTCCTCAATTGCTGCACTCAACTTCTTTGCTGCTCTTGGCTGTTGACAGCACTCGATTGAACTCAACACCAGCAGTCCCCTTATATACCCCATAACAAAGCGGGATGTTCTCCTTAGGGTGACTTCTCAAACCTGCTGCCAAGGAAATTTCCAGAAGAGTTTGTTGTTTGGGCCATCATTGTGCCTGTCATTTGTTCTAAATGCCATTATTGCAAGGACCATTCATCCTAAAGAAGCCAACAGAAGGTGCTAACAATCCAGATGACTAGATAAAGGGACCAGTGTGGTCTCAAACTACGTGGCCTGCTGGAAACTTTGCACACATGGCACATTACTATACATAGCAGAGAAAGTAAAAATGCATTTTTTTTTTTTTTTGATTCAATGAGTCTCAAAATATGCATTTCTAGTGAAATCTTGGTTTCAAGTTTTTTGGTGGAATATGAGAGAAATGCTGAGAATTTTTAGAATGCCATGTTTCTAAAAACAAATTAAATTTGTTTATATTTGATAGCTACTTTCTAATGTTTTGTGAGTTGATTGCCAAGTAGTTTGTTCAATTTGCTCTAATACTTTGTTAATTGTCATCATTTAAATATTTTGTGTTCACCCAAAAATGAATTTGACTAAAGAACATTTCTGGACTACGATTTTTTATAATTTTAAATCATCATTAACGCCTAAACAATGTGAAATTCGGCTCAGAAATGCATTTGACAAAAAATCCCATTTAAGGCAACAATTTATAATTGGTAGTACACCAAATTCAAGAGAGATTGGTTTTTTCTTAGTGATGAATTTCGTGAAGGATGACCAAGAATTGCTGTTACTGATGAGAATATTGCCGCTGTTCGAGCAATGCTTGAAGAAGATTGATGGACATCTTATGAATTTATTTGGGCGACATTGGGCATTGGTATGAATCAAATCCAAAACATTTTACATCAACAGTTAGACGTCAGAAAACTTTGTTGTCAATGGATTTCACATAAACTGACTCCCAATCAAAAACAACAATGCATTAATTGGTGCAGAAAAATTCTGGAAAAAATTCCAAGGCGGCACTTCAGATTTGGTTTGCAAAATTGTTTCTGGTGATGAATCTTGAGTTTATTGTTATGATCCTGAAAAGAAAAGTCAATGGCTCAACGGGTCTTTTGAACAGAACCTGAGCCTACAAAAGTCCGATGAATTCACAGTGCTGGTAAGAAGATGCTTGCTAGTTTTTTGTTCTAAGCTACTATAGCATTGGAAGATAGACGTACCGTTACTGCCGATTAGTACACAAATGTCTGTTTACCACAAATTTTTTAAAAAGTTCGTGAAAAATTCTCAAAACGAAAAATAATGTTACATCATGACAATGTATTGTCGCATACAGCAAAACTAACAACTGAATGTCTGGATGACCTAAAGGTCAGCACCATGGGTCCTCCACCATACAGCCCTGACCTAGCACCTTGCGATTTCTTTTTGTTTCCAAAAATTAAACATAAAACGCGTGGAATCACTTTTTCATCATCAGATGGAGCAGTGGAACATTATTAAAACCTGGTTTCTGAAGTGCCTCAGGAAGAGTGGCATCATTGTCTTAATGAGGTTTCATCGAATGCAAAAATGTATTGATGTTAAAAGGGAATATTTTGCAAAATTATAAAATCATTTAAATTTCTAAAAGTGTTCAGTGTTGCCCTCATACAATACTTCCTGTACTTACTGTATGTAGTAGAGAAAGTAATAAATGATAGTGCATAGCTGTGTGAAAGCAACATCTCACATTTTTAAAATGTCTAACAATGTGATGTTTGTAAGACATCCACATATGTTAAACATATAATACTGTAACAAGAGACAATATATTCTATTTTATCTAAGAGCATGCTGATAGAATACTCTTAAACCATCAGTTCAGAGGTAGTCCTGTGAAACTAACATAGTAATACATAATGGTCACTGTAAAATATATGCATCTAATGTGCCACTTATGTTTGTTACTTCATCTACTCCTTATATCCCGGATGTTCTTGCTTGGAACTCAGTCTGGTGAGGCCAAGTTTATGGAGCCTTCTCTTAATAACCACAAGATTTCACCATAACCTGCACACGTTAGATCCTCAGTAAAATTACCAACATCAATCTTTGTACAGGGTGTCCACTGCCTTAAAGGTTTAAAATTCCAGTATATTTCCAGTATTAGTTTTGACAAAACTCCATCTGCATCACGTCATATTGCAGTAAAAATGTAGCAGTATTCAAATACGTGTTGTGGTTAGCTTAGCATCTTCACTGGTTTGTTTGTTTCCACAGCCACAATATGAAGCTGTGTTTATTACAAACTACTATACCCGATATTAAAAGATGGCTTTTTAAATCTCTAATGATGCTTTAATTAAATTTCCTCTCTGTACTCTTTATGAAATTACTGTACAATAATCTAGAAGATTTTGTATGCTGCATTCTGCCCTTTACTTTTTAGAACTGTAATTTCATAAAACCCCTACACTATTCATAAAAATGGACCAAAAATTCACTGATATTCAATGGAAATAAAATATCAGCAGCTTTTGTGTTTCTAACCTAAGCCTCCTCCCTGCAACAAACTTCAACATTTTGGAAATGCTGTATGGCTGTAAAAAATGTTAAGGGTGAAAGATTATCCAAATGTTTGAGTCATTATTAAATATGAAATTATGGAAAAACAGATATGATGCAAAACTAAACTATTCAAAAAATGCTTATTTAAAAAGATTTTCCAAGAACCAAACACCTGATAAATGAATCTGAAATAAACAAATGTTACATGGATATTTAATGCAATTTTTCCAGTGTGTAAAAAAACATTCAAGTATATTTCCAGTGTTAGTAGCAGAAGACACAGTGTAATGATTACACGAAAGTTTTAGATGTGGTTGCATATATGCAAATTTCACTCAATAAAGTGTCTTCCTTGTTGTTGCTGAATGTAACTGATGATCACAGCTTACTACTTGTCCCTTTGTCACCAGTTCTATGTAGGTCAAATGAAACAAGACTTCAAGAATGCTTTAGGAACATCATATCTAGGGAAGAGGAATATTAGCAGTAGTGGCACATTTCTGGATAAAAGGACACAAAATTGTTAACTCAGTGATGCTAATCAAGCATGCACAGAAATTCACTGAACTGAATATTTGGGAAAAATAATTTTTATGGAAATAACAATTTGTAGAACCACTGACAGAGGTATAAGCAGTAATCTGTGACCATTGGGGCAAGCCATCCAGTCACAGTCAGCTGACAATGAAGAAGACATTCCTTGAAACTGGTTCTTAGTAAAACTTTGTATATGTGCGGTCACATCTAAAACTATTACCAACATTATTTGGACAGTTATGGTTATAAATATAGAGAAAATTATAGAGCAGAAAGGTAGTATAAAACTAGGAGAATGGAGTCACAGAATGAAGTATAACAATAGGAGCACTGCATGAACATAATTGAAATCCGACTTTATTAAACATCAAAATGAAATGCAACTCACACATGTACAGTCTCAACTAATGCATACTGGTACACAATGAGAAACTAACCATTACATCTGAATACTGTACTGAACAAGACAGTATTACCATACCATCCAGTAGGCTTCACATCAGACACACCTAGTGACAGGTGCTGTAGAAGAGTGCATTTTGTTCGCAGGTTTCACAATGAAATTTAATGTTGATACATGTAACACAATAAAAAATCTTTTGCGACCCTTTATTCTCATCCTCAAAATGCTTATATCTGCTTATGCTACAATTTTCAGCATCCAGTATATTCAAGTGCTCCAATACAATATAACCTCAGTTACATTTTCAAAGAGAGATGGGTAAAATAATGTATAATTGAGAAAACCTAAAGTGAATTTTCTTATGGAACTGAAACTGTTTTATTAGATTATTACTCAAAATAATTATGTATTATAGTAAAATTCAGTTGGAGTTGAAACACTTAACACACGTACATGTTTTTCATCTTGATTGATTTCGAGAAATACTTGCTCTCACCATCAGAAGTGGCTGATGGTTCCTCATGGTGTTGTCCGTGTTTGTGTGTGTGGTGATATCTGGTGGTGGGGTGATAAATTTTCATAGCGTGTTTGGTGGCGGCATTTCAAATTCATTACACGATGATTATGTTTTGTGATTAAAAGATTTTCCCAAGTATCCAACTCTGTTGTGTATTTTGTGGGTTTTAGGAAAGTTATGTTTGGTGTGATGCTGTGATTGATCATACAGAAGTGGTGTGCAACTGCAGATTTATGTATCTCATACTTTTTTAATCTGGTTTCTAATATCTACTACTTTTACCTATGTAAATTTGGTCAGAATTTGGGCAACTGATTTGATAGATTCCTTCAGTTTGTTGCAGAGTTATCTCTCTAAAGTGAATTTGTTTCATGGAGCTAGAGAGATATTGTGTTTTTTGAAAATGTTATAGGATTTATAGTGAGTGTTTGGGTGAAAAGTGAACTTTTTGAAAATCATTTTGTTCACACAAACACACACTGGACAATGATGGTGATGAGGTTGGAAGCAAGTTTAACTTAATGCACCTCAGCCTAAAAGGCTTTTTGTGCACTTCCTTGGCTTGTTATAGGCAACTCTTATAAGTTGAGTGTCTCCTCCTTTCTAGGGCTTCACACTCTAGAAGAAGATGAACTGCAGTCTCATCAATTTGTTTACAGAGGTGACATTTTCGTGGTGTCACCATGTCCGGTGAAAGCTAATAACTTTCCTTAAGAGTTGCCTATTTAACTTAGATTTTTATTGGGTTCTTTGATTAAGATCCTGTAAGTTTTGTTCCTAGGGATTCGGAACCATCTTTGAAGGATGGTTTTCTTCATCTACTCATTGACTGTGGTTTTGGCTGATTTGAGGTTTATTCCACAGAATGGTTCTAGACTTATGAATGAAGCATAAGCCCCTTTCTTGGCCAATGCACTGGACAATACTACGAGGAACCAGTTGGCCACTCCTGATGACGAGAGCAAGTAGCTCTCAAAACTGGTCAAGACAAAAAGCATGCAAGTGATGCTAAGTGCTTCAACTCTGACTCAATTTTTCTATAATTTCAAATTCACATCAGTGTTACTAACTTATCCATATATTATATATAATTACGCATTATTTAACATAAGAAAGGGACACATAAATAATAAACATAATACACTATTTAGAGTACTTAAAAGTGCACACCAGTAGTTTTTCATAATTAAAATAAAAATCAGAGTACTGATGCTTAATACTGGTTTAAAAAATGTGTCAGTTTTTCTTTCCTTTGATTTTTCAACACTAGTCAGCTATATACACCAATCTCAGAAATGCTGTCATCATTTAGAATTTGGGATGAGAGAAATCACCATGTACTTTCTAAAGCTTCAACTGCACTCTGGGAACACCTTCATTCTTTAGGCTTACTTCTTCATCCTCATCTTCATCAGATACAATCTGGGGAAGATGACCTTGCCCAACCGTATTGTTGCAGCAATAATGCGTTCTGAAAATATTCATGCCTCACCCAACATGCCTACTGTTCTGTGTTGCGAGAGCAAGCATGCAGTATACAGAAACCATCTTAATGTAGCGTAAACATAACTTATAAATGAGTAAGTCAATTAATATATTTCATACATGGACAAATCAATAAGAAAACATAAAATTGAGCTAAATATTAATGGACAAAGTTCAATGCTAACAAATTTAGCATATATCTGCAAGAAATGCATAAGTGAGGTTCAGCAGTACTTGATATTACCCTTGCTCCAGATTCTTGTACAACATTTTTAAAAGGCTGAGACAAGGTTATGGTGCTCTCTTCATGTAGGCTGTCATTGCATTAGAAGTATTAGAAACTCCATTGATTCTTTTCCTTTTAGTTATTTTCATCCTTTGTTACAAACACTGTTTTATGGCACTTTATCTGAGGTCATATTTAATGATGAAACAGGGAAATTTTCATTGGTTATTAAAATACCTGTAAAAAAGAGAAGACAAATAACAATATTTTTGTCAACATGATATTGTTACTAGTATATCTTTTATTTAAATTTGTAACTTATACTTTCATATTACTCTTATTCTTGGAAAGTTGAATTGCCTTGAAATATTCAATGTCATGGATGGGACTTGAACCATGGATCTTCAGCTTTTTATGTCAATGCTTTATCCTAAAGTTATCAAGGGCTTTATGCACAACAACGCTTCTCATCTGACTCAAGTATGCCAGTAAACCTTTAAGACATTCTCAAATATTCAAGGCCTTTTCAAAGTTGCAAGCATTTTAAATTTCCAAGCTTTTATCCTTTAGTAGTTTTAGCAATATTTTAAATACCCATACACATTTGAATTTGAAATCTAATTTTTATACAAATAAACTTTCATCACACTTTTACATATTTCATTGTAGTGTATAGTAGACTAAAGCAATAGTCACGTTTTAAAAAGCGAATCACTATGTGGTGGCTTTGAAATTCCATGCTCTCTGCAAAACCACAAGAAAAAACAAATAGCAACTTTAGCAATTGAAAAAACTATGAAGACTTCAAACCAAAAATAAATAATATCTCAGAAATGGTTAATGGAACAAAAAATTGTATTTCATATAAATTGTGTGTTTTAAAGAGATATACATTTTTGTGTTGTAGTAAGATTTTGTCTATCTCTTATGGTTTACCACTTACGTACATAAAAGTCATTCTGAATGAAGAGGACTTCACATACTATTCCCAGAAAATTTGAGATATACATTTTATTTGTCTGAAAATATCTTAAACATATGGTATTGTAATCAAAACTGTTAAGAGCCATTTTGGATAAAATAAAGTACAATAAAATCTGTTTCCATGTAAAGGGTGGAGGGGATTTTCTTCAAAATGTACATGCCACATCCTCAGAAGATTCTGAACTTACATATCAAGTTTGGTATTTAACCAACTTTTCGTTTTTGAGCTATGTGTTCACAGACAAACACAGAGATGTTTTATTGGATTCAGGGAGTCTCAAAATATGTGTTTCTGTTGAAATCTCAATATCAAATTTTTGGGTGGAATGCAATACTTTGTCTACTTGTTATAGGTAAGTAGTAGGGAAAGTGAAAAGAAGAACAGAAATTAAACTCATACTGGTGATGTTGGACTTTGAAGTAACACTATAGTGACAAAAATATGGAGAGGTACCAAAAACTTAAATGGTGTGTAACATGTGCAAAATTATATTTCAATCTGAAGCTTGCTGGTGGAGCAGAATGACTCAAGAAAGGAAATATTGCAAGTCGGTGCTACATTAGAGGTAAACACTGTTCAACTTACCGGCGATGGAAGCAGTAAGAAAGCAGGTTGCACTGCCAGCAATAAAGGCACGCAAGGCCACCTCTGTTATTGCAGTTTGTTGTTCTGGAACAAGTGTTGCCAATGCACCTACTAAAATTCCAACAGATGCTGGATTTGCGAATCCACATAATGCATATGTTGCTATCATTTCAGACCTGGCCTGTAAAAGATGATAAAAACAATGTGTCACATTCACATGACTTTCTCTGCTCATTTCAACTTCCAATAATCCCTTATTGTAGTATTCATATAATAACTGGTTCTTATATTTATGTTACGAGGGTTTCCACCAAAAATGTCAACCTAACTTCCCTGATGTTTCTTGACCACAATCTTGTATTTGTGCAATTTTTAATAGCTCCTCCACCCTATGCAATGTCCAGTGCCCCATATTACCAAGTTTAAATTTATTTCTGCACACTTCATAGGCATTAAATTGATTAAAATTCTTAAAATTCGAAGCACTATTGAAAGTGAACAGATATACATATTAAAACATATGGAGAGTCAAATGTTAAAACTTACTTCACTTAAGTCAGATAGTTAAAATCAGGAAAGGTTTTTCGGAGACATTTGTCTCCGTTCTCAGCTATTGAATAGCTGCCATCCCCCTCTGATGCACTGTAACCTTGATGACCTCTAGCGATAGTTCTACATAACTTTATTAGTTTGTTCAGCATCAGGATCTCAAAATTTAATAAGTGAACTTCTTTTTTGCAAATTTAAATGTTTTTTAAAATATGTAATTGTAATGCTAAAATAACAGGTTTTAACAGTTTATCTTGTCCTATTTCATGATTATTCAACCCGTTTGTCAGTTTTAGTATTTCTTTGGTGCTCTTTCAATCTGGTGTTTCAATTTCTTGTTTCTCCTTATGTAAATTTTTTCACAATCTTCACAGTTAATCTGATAAATTCCTGATTTCATTTTGGATGGGATAATATTTTTGAGAGGTTATTGAGTAAATTATTCACACAGTATTTATTTTGGGGAGCCAATCTGATATTGAAGTTTTTTAAAATCTTCACACATTTATTGAAAGCCCATGGATGATATGTAAATTGTTTATATTTCCAATATTTATTATCTATTTCCCTTAACATGGTCAATTGCTTCAGACTGCTAATTGATAGAAAATTGGATTGAATGCATTCTTCTTAATAAAATTGTCCACATGTGAAGGTTTTCTATAAATTCCAAATTTTAAACCATGCATTAGAAGTCTTCAGAAGTTTAATACATAGACTCCACTGTATACCACTGGATCAAGAAGAATACTTAAAAAAAATATCACCACATTTTAGAAATAGCAAGCTTCAATAATTTTGAAACAACTTCAATAAACAAATTAATCAAATGTGATTTGAAAAATAAAAAACTGAGACAGTGAGAACTGAGAGTTGTAAAACTGGACAGTCACAATATCTAAATTGAAACAGTTTTATGGGGTATTCATCAAAACCTGATACATACTGAGTGTAAACGTGGGAGAGTCCAATTCACATCTGTCCTGTAAAGGAAATTCCTGTATTATCCATGTTAAATAGCGACTCATAACAGATATTACAGTGCATTACTTCAAGCTACTTCTTTTCACCCTAGTACAATATTTAATTTCTGTAATCTTTACTTTCTCTACTATGTATAGGGAAATATTGTATTTCACCCAAAAATTCAATAATGAGATTTCACCAGAA
Organism: Deroplatys truncata; assembly: GCA_030765065.1. Lineage (NCBI taxonomy): Eukaryota > Metazoa > Arthropoda > Insecta > Mantodea > Mantidae > Deroplatys > Deroplatys truncata. Next base: position 15,644,100 of record CM060983.1, read on the forward strand.
ATATGTGTTTTGAGGTCCCCTGGCTAAAAAAACAAAGCATTTTTAGAAAAAGGTCTGTATGTGTGACTGAAAACGAAAAGTTGGTTAATTACCAAACTTGATATGAAGAAATTCAGCATCTTCAAGGACGTGACATGTGGATTTTCAAGAGTATCCCCACCCCAAACTACACTTTACATGGAATATTTTTTGTTATTTCTTATTTTCTCAAAAATTCTAATAATTTTGATTAAAATACCACATCTTTAAGATATGTTAATGAGAGATAAAATTTATAACTTGAATTTTCTGCAAACAGCCTGTGAAATCCTCTTTGTTCTAGAGATCTTTGTGTGATTTGTAAACTATCAGAGAGAGACAAAATCTTATTATACAAAAAATTTAGATTTCATTAAGTCACAAAATATATGTAAAATAAAATTGTTTATGGCATTCAACCATTTCTGAGGTATTCTTTGTTATTGGTTTGAAATTTCAAACACTTATATGTTTTTCAATGTTTAGTATGGTATGTTGAAGAACTCTTAAAGGTTTGTTTTGTATCTTAAGTAGTTTCTAACAAAATGGCTCAAACCTACAAAAAACGTAATTTTTTTATGAGTTTGGTTTAAAGTAAAAGCTACACACAACTTTAATTTGGTATCACATACTAAGCAAAAAAGGTCATAAATTAGGTATGTTGTATGTTAAGAATTTTATGAGATAAAAAACAAATTTTGATATTATGACTTTGTCGAGTGTTTCATCTGTTGCTCCTCAAAGTTTTCAATGTCACTTTACTGTTTTTCTCCAGTTCAACTTTCACTGAGAATAATCTGAAACCTTTCCGTGTGTTCTGAACTAAATATCACTAGAAATGATACGTTTAAAATATCCTCTAATGAATGGCTACATGGATTCAGCGTATCAAATAATGGTGGTGCTGGTGCAGCATGACCACTCTTTTCCTTTAATAGAAGATTAAGTTCAAATTCTACGTGAAATTTTAGCAGTTATTCTCAGCTTATAAAATCTTCTATATCTAATAAACAAATTTAAGAGAGTTGTAATGTTATCTGACTCTAAAGCAGCTATAAATTCCATAGCATCTGATACAACAGCCAAAAGCCTAAATGTCCTAGAATGCAGAAAAATTATAAAACAGATAATTAATTTAAATAAAGGAGTAGTACTTAATGGATATCAGCACACTGGGAATACAAGGTAATGAAACAGCTGGCCAAGAAAGGTAGTGAAATTACATCAAAATCATCTGGTCCACTGTCTTATCACTCTATCAAAAGAGTAATTACATCAGCAAAAATTAAACAAGAATATGTATCAGAAACAAAAGGAAAACAATGGGAAAATTAACATAACAACAGGATTAGAATTACTACACCACCGAGAAAATCCTCCGTTACAGTTGTTAGATTATTAACAAGCCATGACAAACATCTGCACAGGATTGGCATAGGAATCTCCTACATGCCCTTTCTGTGAACTTCAGGAAGACATGGAGAGAAACCACCTACTCAATCAATATACCAACCTCTCATCAAAATACTGGAGTGCAAGAGAGTAAACGGCTTCATTGCCAACTGCCCAACATTAGATACCAACTTTCACTGAGACTTCACTAAAGTGAACTAGTTCAATTCCCTATCACTTCACTTTCTTCGTGACATAGCCTCTTCTTCCGGATGGTTCACTCATTGAGGAGTCAAACACAGGTCCTCCAGAATCTCTCGTTCCACAGCAGCACCCACTGCATGCCACAGCAGTTGACACAAACTTGTTCAGAGAATGGCACCCTCCGTTGCCAACTCAATCATTAACTGACTGACCTCTCAGCAAGGATGCCCGCTTGTATAGCCAGTGGAATCTTGCACAGAACAATCCAGAACTATCTTGACACATGCTCTGGAGCAAGCGGGTGGAAGAAACTTGCAGAACATTCTGGTTATATGCTGATAACACTTGGTGTTTATGCGGGCGTGAGCTCCATTTATCTTTGTTTACTTCTGACTGCCTGGTGCTGACTTCCCAATAACCTTGGTCCATAACTGCTGGGTCACAATATTTTGAGTCTCCCTGAATAGCATGTGAAGTCCTGTTTATTCTGAATGAATTATGTATAATTTGCATGATTGGCAAACCATAAAAGATAAATAAAAACTTACTTTACAAAAAATATACAGCTCGTTAAAAGATATAATTTATGTCAAATGACCTTTTTTATATAATAAGCAGTTTTCCGAACATTTGTTGTACCATGTTTTAAGTTTTATAGGTTGAACTGTCATGTGACATCTATAAAGCATATTACTCTTCATACATGGGTTCATTAATAACAAAAACTGACTTACAATATATGAACAGTTGTGTTTTGTTTTCCATGTTGTGCGAATAACCAAGTATACATTGCTTAATTTAAGATTATTTGTAGTTGTGAGTAATGCAACCAGGGTTCCCTGCAACCTGGAAAGTTAGGGAAGATCAGAGAAAGTCAGGGGAGTATTTAAAAATTGGCATGTGTCAGGGAAATTGGTTCAAAGCTATCACATGTCTGGTAATTCATACTGATGAAAAACTACATACTAAGGAGGATTAAAACATATTTTGCTCATTAAAATCCCCTCCCAATTCTTGAACTGGTGAGGTAATTCATACTGATGAAAAACTACATACTAAGGAGGATTAAAACATTTTTTGCTCATTAAAATCCCTTCCCAATTCCTGAACTGGTGAGTTTCAAATTAAATGCAGAGGAACTGATAGGTTTTCATACATGCTACAGAGGTAAGGTTGTTCACCTTTTTGTGACTGTGGTTTTGGATTGATTTAATCCATTTTAAATGGAACTTCTTATCTAGTTCAACTTAAATGGGAGTTCACTTCATTCATACTAATACTTCACGAAGGTGAACTTCATGACGTAGCCTCCTCTTCAGGATGGTTCACTCACTGGGAGTTGAACACGATCCCTCACTCCACAGCAATCGTCACCAACTTGCTCAGAGAACTGCACTTGATGTTGCACAGGAAACTGGCCGACCAACTCAACTCAACAACTGACTCCCCTTGTAAGAGCACTTGCTTATATAGTCAGTGGAACCTTCTACAGAACACTCAACACACGTGAGGAGGGGGGGGGGGAAGAAACTTCCAGAAGGTTCTGGTTATCTGCTGATAACACATGCAGTGTTTATTCTGACTGCCTGGTAACCTTGGGCCATAGTCACTGTGTCACAATATATTTGAGACAGGTTATAAACCTTATAATTGTCTTTCACTACCGCGTGAAACTTGTTCTGCCTCTTCATTCCAATATTTGCTGGTCCAATTCCTCTCTTTGTAGTTGTATTATGTCTTGGAGCTGTTTTATGCTATTGTCCGTTTTTTTTGGCTTCTTGTAGTCCTGTTGCTGCACACATGTTGTGGTTACATTGATTCTTCTAACTGCTGTGAAGGAGAGGAGCAGGACACTGGCTCACTATCAGCTGGAGTTGTGAAAATGCACACATCAGAGCTGGCTCCACAGAACCACATCGAGACACACTGGCAGGTTAGGGCCTGATTAGCTCAGAAATGCAGGATGTAACCAACGACTGTGATTCTGATCCTGCCATGCATCAGGGAAGGACATGAAAGTAAAGAGAAAAGCGAGTCTACACTTATAGCATACCCATGTCCAAAAGTAGGAGAGGGTACTACACTTATGTCCCCCTTCTTTGTATACCTGAAGGCTTGGGCCGTCTGTCAGTTGGATGGAGCACAGTGGCCTATCTCTTCTTTGTTTCCTACACTACTATACACTAATGCCACTGAGTGGTGATCTTGTTAACTACATGCATTGCAGTCCAGTGGACCTTGTCTACAAAAATGTTTTGCTAATTATTTACATTACTCCAGTTCACAACACACATAAATCTTTTCCCAACTCCTTTTTGATTCCATCAGCCTGTTTAATTCTGCTGGTCCTGCTCCTCTAATTATTAACAGTGTTACTGTTATAATAATCATCCATACTTTAGACTCTAGCTTTATCTTTCCATCCTTTGTTATTTTCCTTCTTCTGAAACTTCCTATTCTAGCTCTATATTGTCTCCATCCTTGTCTGCTCTTGCTGCACAATCTTCCCCTCTCATTGCTGACACAGAATGTCTTGTAAAGTATCACTAGGACTACCGAGATCAGCAACGGGGGAGGTAGCTTTAGTATAGTATAGTATAGTATTTTATTGTGCTAAGAGTTTTACAAATTTGATTGTCTACTGCATTTTCACCCTGGTCACTTATTCAGTAGACAATCACTACAGTTTATTTACATTTTACAATCTCTTGTCACTAAATTATCTTGCTCTTTTTTTTTTTTTTCAGTTTTTTTGTTTTTTTTGTTGTTTTTTTCATGTCCCATTTCCACTTTTTTTTTTCACTTTCCATTTATTGATTACTTAACCATCACACATTCACTATAGTGAAGTAAGATGCACTACCTCTTACTTTTCTCTTTCCACTGTCCAAAGCCATTTATTTTTTACTTTACACAAAAACTGTCCAATGCTTCTAGCGTCCTTGCATATCATTTCAATTATAAGTGTATTTCTATCCCCCTTCAACCACTTCTTATTAAAAAATTCTTTTCTCCAATTTTCTGTTCTTTGGCACTTAAATACTATGTGTTCAATGTCTTCATTACCACCACATATCGGACAATGGTTCTGAGGAATACCCTGTCTTAGCCCTTTTAGCCTCCATGCTCCGGTTCTTAACCATGCAATAGATTCTCTCTCTTCTTTATTTACTATGTCTATATATTTTTCCCTACCCCATGTATTTTTCATTGGCCTAAAATAAACTAATGAGCTCTTTTCGGCAATCACTGAACATGATTTGTATTTCTATATCTTCCAGTCTTTTCCTTGCCTTTTTCCAAAAATGTTTTACGTTATTTTCTCTCCTTCTCCATATATCTCCTAACCCATTTTTCTCCAAAATATTCCGTAATTTACTTACCCATCCATCATTCATTAAGCTACTCTCTTGGTATTCAATACATTGTCTTAACACATTACTTTTTCCTAGATTTAAAATTCTGAACCAAAATTTCAAAGCTCTTTCCATTATCTTCCCCTTAGTTGGCACCCTGCCCATCTATAATTGTGCTACCTGTCTTAAAATTGACTTTGGTAGCCCTAGTATTTCTCTACAAAACATCCTGTGCACCACATCTATACTTTCCCGTCCTCCATCTAATCCCCATATTTCTATACCATACATCAGTTTTGCCTCCACAACCATCTCATAAACTTTTTCCAGCCATTTAACATTTATATTAGGTACTGTATATTTGCAGCTTCTAATTGCTGCCATCGCCCCTTTATCTTTTGCCAATGCAAACTTCTTTTGTTTCTCCCATTTATTACCTCCATCTATTTTTACTCCTAAATAGATACAGTCACGCACTACCCTGTAATCTTTATTCTCTCCCTTCCACTTTTTGATACGGTAATTTGTATCACAAATTACTTAAATGTAAATAATGATTGTAATATGAATATGTATTTTTATGTGACATTGATTTCAGAGGTTTATTAATTGTAATTATTATTGGTAAATAATAATATACAGCTTTACTGAAACTGTCAATAATAACGCAATAATGCAGCGATGGGGTGAGTTGTTTATCGTTATTGGGAACAAGGAAGTTACGTAATGTTCGCGCGCTTTCGGTAGAAATTTCTAGAATGTTTCCTAAAGCATATGTATTCGTGGTTTTCATTGGATATTAAAATAGACGCTAATGTTGGCGCGTTTTATTAGTCAATAGCAGTTCATTTATAATCTTTAGGCATGTCGAGGAGTGGGAGTATATAAGCCAGGTCCGAGGTAGATCGCCCCACAGTTCAACAAAATTCTCAATACCTCACACGTCGGTCGCCCAGTTTATCAAAATTTCTAGCACGCTGTCCTCAGTTCGTCATAAGTTACGCGCAGCAGAATTACGAGAATCTAAAGTATTATACAGTTAAATATACACAAAGTTGAAGTATGCGAGTTAAAAGTGATAAGTAAGAAGTTATTACAAACAGTTTCAGTTTGGCGAGTATCCAGATCAATATGTAAAAGTGTTTGTGAACGTGTTCGGCAATAAAAGTTATAAAACCAATATCTTCATTAAGTATAATTTCTGGATAAAAGATTCCTTTCCGATTCACAACCTGCACAGAGATAAATGTTCTACCAAGATAAGATGATAGCTAGCCGGAGGACAATATACGAAATTTAAAAATTATTTAAAAAACTGATGCAAATTGCTAACGCCAGATGGAGCTACGAACCAAAACAAAGAATGACGTCACAAGATGGCAACGCGTGAAGTAAAGCAGCACAACATATGATCTACAAGTTCTAATAACTTACGCTACAAATATTACGTAAGCAACATTCCGTCGCATATTTGGCTCCCATACGTGGGGCAGTTAAAGTTATGTAAACAAACATTTATTTGCAACAATAAGTTCCGTCGCATATTTGGCGCCCAACGTGGGGCACGATAACCAGGAAAGGAACACGATGACCAGGAAAGAAGCATAGTGACCAGGAAAGGAACACGATGACCAGGAAAGGATCAACATAACCAGGAAGGAATGAATGGAGCAGTGAAATGATCTACAAGACGCAGATTGGACATCGTAATTCCGAGATAACGAGGCAACTGGGAAATTCAAACTACAGGACAAGAAGACTACGCAGTTTCATCGAAGCAACATACAAACCTAGGAGAATGGGGCAGAACGCTGGACATCAAAGCTACATCAACAGACAGCATCACAAAGGTCAGGTGATTGTAATTTTTTTTTAGAAAACAAAAACAATGGCTACTAGTAATACAGAAGAAATAATGATGGAAGGGGATAGTGTAACAGTTAGCTGTAATTCAATACAGGTTACAAAAAAAAGCTCAAACAACATAATATTGGAAGATGAAAATGTTAGTGCAGAAAGTGAGAATAGAATAGCAGGAAATGTTAATCTTGATACTAGTATGATTATGGAAATGCTGAAAAATTTGAATGAGAATATGAAAGATATGCAAAAGAGTCATAGGGAATTAAGGGAAGATCTTAGTAAGAAAATAGATCAAAACAGGGAAGATATGCAAAATAATAATGAGAAATTAGAAAAATTAACTCAGAGTAATGAGAAATTAAGGGAAGATATGCAAAGGAATAATAGGGAATTAAGAGAAGATATTGATAGGAGTTTAGAACAAAAACTAGATCAGAATAAGAGAGAATTGAGGGAAGATATTCGTAGGAGCTTTGAACAAAACAGAAAAGATATTGGTAGGAGTAATGAGGTATTAGATCAAAAGGTAGATCAAAGCAGTGAAGAAATTGAAAAGAAAGTTACGAAGCTAGAGAGTAGTATGCCAAAAATGAGAGATGAAAATGAGGAAGTAATAGTAAGTGAGACAGGAGAAGTTTCAAAGAAAATGCTAGACATGAACAGGGAAATATGTAACAAAAAAAATGAGGTTAATACTAAAAGTGAGGTTAATGTAGAATGTACAGAGTTAGGAAGTCAAATGAGTAGTATTTCAAGTGAGCTAAGAGAGATAAGAGAGGTTAGGAATGTAGATGTAAATCAGGCGCAGGTTAATTTCAGAGGGGAAATATCAGAAATACAGAATGAGTCAATAATGCAAAGAAAGAAATTGTACCAAGATGTTCAAATTGAAAACTCCAGTCCAGTACAGTTTAGTACAGATTTGTCAGAGTATTCTCAGATTAAAAAGATAGCAGATGAATTGAAAATGAAAGTTGTTAAAAGATGTGTTGTTCAGGAAACAGTAGATTGTTTTCAAATGTTATCAGGGAACGAAATGTCATATGAATACAAGAGGTTATTCATGAACAAAAATTTGAAGGTTAGATTACGGCTACGAGTAATGTTTAGCCACACACAATTTGATCCAGGAGGGTAAATAGCAATGAGATGTAAAGTAAATGCTGGATAGGTAAAGATGACTTGCAGAGAAATGTATTGGAACGTAAGAGGGTTAATTATTTATATGTCATTTGAAAAGAGAAATAAATTATAAAAAAAAAAAAAAAAAATTGAATTTTTAGTAACTGTAACAAAATTTGAAAATTAAGAATGCAAAGATTGAAACTTAATTATATTAAAGTAAAGTACATAAATACTATTCCAAGAGTATTGTTAAGATAAAGTACAAAATAATAAAAATGGGTAAAAATAATTAAAACAAATATTTATGTAATAAATAGAACATGTGAAACAGTGCCTAGATTTAAGAGATGTAAATATATGTAGAGGGTGAATATTTTGGTAAATATGTATAATAATTACAAAAAAATCTTAAATGTATAAATTTTTGTCAACAACTTGGTAAACAATTTGGTAGCAGTGATTAAATAATTTAGGGTAAAGTATTTGCTATAAAAAATTTGTGATGTCAGATGAATATCTAAATTAATTAAACCAGAGCCAGTAAGTAGTGGCGAGATAAAACATATGTCATGTGTTAAATGCGTGTGAAGTGTTAAGTGAAAGTGATAGCGTGTGTTCCAAGATTTAGGAGACTAAAAACACAATTATAAAATTTCCAAACAAGTTATAAATATTTATAATTATGTTTCTAGTGGGGCATATGATACGGTAATTTGTATCACAAATTACTTAAATGTAAATAATGATTGTAATATGAATATGTAGTTTTATGTGACATTGATTTCAGAGGTTTATTAATTGTAATTATTATTGGTAAATAATAATATACGGCTTTACTGAAACTGTCAATAATAACACAATAATGCAGCGATGGGGTGAGTTGTTTATCGTTATTGGGAACAAGGAAGTTACGTAATGTTCGCGCGCTTTCGGTAGAAATTTCTAGAATGTTTCCTAAAGCATATGTATTCGTGGTTTTCATTGGATATTAAAATAGACGCTAATGTTGGCGCATTTTATTAGCCAATAGCAGTTCATTTATAATCTTTAGGCATGTCGAGGAGTGGGAGTATATAAGCCAGGTCCGAGGTAGATCGCCCCACAGTTCAACAAAATTCTCAATACCTCACACGTCGGTCGCCCAGTTTATCAAAATTTCTAGCACGCTGTCCTCAGTTCGTCATAAGTTACGCGCAGCAGAATTACGAGAATCTAAAGTATTATACAGTTAAATATACACAAAGTTGAAGTATGTGAGTTAAAAGTGATAAGTAAGAAGTTATTACAAACAGTTTCAGTTTGGCGAGTATCCAGATCAATATGTAAAAGTGTTTGTGAACGTGTTCGGCAATAAAAGTTATAAAACCAATATCTTCATTAAGTATAATTTCTGGATAAAAGATTCCTTTCCGATTCACAACCTGCACAGAGATAAATGTTCTACCAAGATAAGATGATAGCTAGCCGGAGGACAATATACGAAATTTAAAAATTATTTAAAAAACTGATGCAAATTGCTAACGCCAGATGGAGCTACGAACCAAAACAAAGAATGACGTCACAAGATGGCAACGCGTGAAGTAAAGCAGCACAACATATGATCTACAAGTTCTAATAACTTACGCTACAAATATTACGTAAGCAACATTCCGTCGCATATTTGGCTCCCATACGTGGGGCAGTTAAAGTTATGTAAACAAACATTTATTTGCAACAATAAGTTCCGTCACATTTTCATATTTGCTTAATTTTCCCCCCTTTTTGAATACCACAATCTGTGTTTTCTCTTGATTCACTTTTAACCTCCATTCTTTACAATATACATCAATTGAGGTAGTTTTAGTAGAATTGGAAAGAACAAGGAGACACAGAATAATAGTAGAAAGAACTTTAAAATTCTGGTTTAGATGTTTGACAAAGGAGGAGGGAGGAATTTTAAAGATATGCATAAACCAACAAAGTAATATGACAAACAAAAATAATTGGTGGGCAGAAGTGGGAAAAATTATGGAAAAAATAGGAATGGGAGATACATGGATGTTAGGAGAGAGAAATACAGAGTGAGTCAGAATAATTTTAAGGCATGACTCAGGGATTCTATTTCAGTATTTTCTTTTAGAAAATGTATGCCTGTAAATGTCTTGTTATCGAGATATGGGGCAGTGGCAGTTTTTGCAGTGAAGAGAGTGAAGGGGCCCTTCACCTTCTTTGTGCTTAGAAATTAAAGAATCATGCAATCAACATTTATTTGAAAATTCTCAGCCTAGTTGTCTCCAGAGTTTTTCTCTGGAAACATTCTCTAATGTTTTTTCTCTGCAGTCTATACTGCTTCAAGGATTGTGTATTCTCAGGCAACAGGCTGGCAAACGACACTCAACAACTCTCTCTAACCACTTGTTTGCTAGTGAATGTGAAGCGACACTGCCTGCCTGACCCTGTCTCTGCCTCTAGTTTACATGGTTGCTATAACAATGTGATGTCAAACATTTTTTCTGTTTGCGATTTTAAACCTGTAAGTTCTGGGATGGTGTCAACAGATAAGAATCCTCTCACATCCTTCCAACTAACTGTGAATCATGCTTGCTTAGGGATATACCAACATCAGAGTCATGCTTTCATTACTGTTACAATGGCTTGTGGATGTTATCATTTGTATTTGCAAAATGAATCCAGTTAACAATATAGTTTGTAATATACTTGAAATACCATTCTCCAGGTGGAAAGACGAGGATAAGAAAGACATGTTAACATTTGGAAAACCTACCATGCTATTAAATCTTTGTATAAAAAAGGAAAACAACAGTAAATGCTCATTTTAAAACATCTTGGTTTTCTGAATTTCCATGGTTGTGCAGTAGCTGCAATTTAGAAAAACTATTTTGTTAGCCCTGTTTACTTTTTAATACTAATAATAATGTCTGGAATAAGGAAGGATTTTCAGATTTTAAGAACATTTTACAAGCTGTAAATATGTATAAGATTTCACTGAACACTAGAAATGCCAACTACAGTTGAACACTTGCTTAAAGAATTGAAATAAAATTTCTGATGCCCAACAGGAAAATGCAAGATTATTTATGGTTCAATTGAATGAAAATGTTTGTATGAATAAACTATTTTTCCAGATGCTGTGCTATATTTAGGTAAGCAAGAACTTGGATCTGTAAGTTCAATAAATCGTGGAAATTTCAAGGAACTGCTTGCTTTATTAATATTGAGTTCATTAGAAATTCAAAATCACTATTTGAAAACTAATAGTATATTCAGTGGAGACTACAAGACAATTCAAAACGAAGTCATAAACTGTATATCTGAATAGCTACATCATGTAAAAAATGAAATTCATAATGGTAACCTTTTTGCTATTGAAGTTGGTGATAGCACAGATATAACTCAAACATCACAGTGTTCTATCATAATAAGATGTGTGAATTTTTAAGGAAATGTTTTTTAGCGTTTTCTAGGTTTTATGATGTTAGTGCTGATAGAACATCTGAGGCTTTGATTTTGTCAGTTTTCATTGAGAACAAATTAGTGGCTGAATGTTATGATGGGGCAAGTGTAATGGCAGGTCAGTTAAATGCTCTTCAGAAGAAAATTAAAAGACAAAGCACTTCAGTCTGTGTTTGTGCATGCTTAGCTCATCGACTAAACTTGGTGCTTCAACAAAGTTTAGATTGCATTTCTAAATGTCGCACATTTTTTTGCAGGTATCAGTGGGATTCCTTCATTTTCCCATCATTCATCAAAAAGAACATATGTAGTAGATTCATTTTCAGCTAGACATATTCCAACCTTAGCAGAAACTCGTGTGTTTTAACTCAAAACTACTCACTGTAGTTGTAGAAGATTGGGGAAAATTGAAACTCATGTTTGAGAATATCATGAATGACAAGCAATCTGATAAAAGATCAATTCAGCTCAGTAGGGAATTTTTTTAATGAAATGAATAATTTCAAATTTACTCTTCTAGCTGTAGTGTTCAATGACATTTTTTCTTTGACACATTCTTTTTGAAGTTTAGCAAAAGAGATCACTGGACATTGCTTACTGCATTTCAATTGTAAATTATGCTAAAGATTTTCCTTCTTCAGCTCTTGAAAGTTTACAATGATGTTATTCAAAGATATTTCAAATAATTGATCATTTAAAGAATGTATGCTGATGAGGTGTATAGTTCTGTTACTATAGTGGAGTATTTTAAATTGTGCCAGGAAAATAAGTATGTATTTGAGGAATCATGCAAGTTATTTGCTTTAATTTTAACAATTCCATCCACAAGAGTATCAGTGGAAAGAAGTTTTTTGTGTTTGAAAAGAATTAAATCTGTCACTAGAAACACTATATCACAAGACAGACACATCATTAGCAAACATCTCTGTCCAGAAGGAACCTTTGCACAAACTTAAAAGGAATGAGGCATTTTATGATGACATCACAGATAAGTTTGCTACTCTCAAAGACTGAAGAATTGACTTAATATATATGAAATATAATAGGTGAATCTTGCATGTAATTATTATTTAGCTAAATTATTATGTTTAAATTTGGCTGTCATTGCTTATTAAAGTTTTCAGCCCTTCACCTAGTATTTAAGGCATGGGCCGCCTCTGGCTAGAGGGCATTAATGTTTTTCAAATGCCACATTGGGTTAGATGAAATTCTGCCAAAGATGTTGCTAAACATCTTTTGCTATAAGACATTGGGAGAGTTTTGAAATAAGAGTAGCTGCATATCATTAATTTTAAACAATTCAAAGTGCTGTTAAATTGACTTAGTAACTTGTGAATCTGTACTTAATTATATGGCCTAAATCCATGTACTCTGAGGTTGGTCAAAACTTTTTTTAACCAATCTGCAGCTGCGAATACAGGTTATTGTCAATAACATATGCAAATAACACTATTGTTGGTCAGACTCTCTCCACCATTACACATATTATTTGAGAAACGTTAGAGCAATGTTAAATGATGCCAATGTATGTTTTTAAAAGGATTCAAACAGAGTTAAATGAAGAACAGAACAAGAAATTAACAAGTGCATAAGTGTTTATAAAAGATGTTCAAAATGCCGACCGTTAACTCTGGAGCATAGTTGATAGTGTTGTTGTAATGACTGCTGAGTCCTTTAAAAAATACCTGGCATATCATGAATAGGATCAAATGATGAAAAGATCCTGACCATCAGCTCCTCTTTACTATTAACTGGTGTCTCATACAAAATCTGAACATTCCCCAAAGGATAAAAAATCCAAAGGCGCTAGATCTGGTGAACATGCTCACCATGATTTCAGTGCTCCTCTACCGATCAGGATACATTACAATTAGAACATCCTTTACATCACTGGAGTAATGTGCAGGTGCTCCATCACCATGTTTCTAAAGGAACATCTTCCAGAAGTTCTGGCAAAGTATGTTGTAAAAACTGTAGGTAAATGTACCCCGTCAAGCATGGAGGTAGTCAATAGGGCCCTATGAGTGTGTATTCACAATGACAGCCCAGATGTTCACTGCTAACAGGTGTTGGTAATTTGTAACTCTAATAGCTCTATGGTTTTCCTGTGCTCAAATGTGACGGTTATGTGTGTTAAACATGCACTCTCTGTGAAAACCTTCTTTTACGTCCACAATATGGTTGTCAGAAATCTTGGTTGATCAGTGTGTTTATGAAGAAACCATTGGACAAACTGTAGTCGGGGTGGAAAGTCATCTGGCCCCAGTGCTTGAACTTGGGTGAGATGATATGAATGTAATTGCTTCACGCAGAATTCTAGTAACTGAAGACTGACTTGTATGCATGACATGCAGTATTGCTCTTGAGCTTGTGGACAGTGAATTATGGGCTCAGTCAAGAACCTCCTCTTTCAGAGCTACTGTTCTTCCATTTCCTTGGACTCCCGAACAATGCGTTTGTTTTTCTCACAGTCATTGATGTACGTCAGTAAATGTGCTGTGGTGAGCAAATGTCTCCTTGGGTAAAGCTCAGCATACAGATCTTGTGCCCTTTTCGATTTCCCCAAGCAGCACCATAAACATAATGCATGTCTGCTAATTCTGTGTAAGGAAAGTGGAACATTTTTATAACACAGAAAGCCCTTCCAGTAAACAGAGCACTTTAGTATATCCTGATAGCTGAGATTGATAACCTACTCCTCTCATAGGAATCACAAAGTGCTGTATAATATGTGATGGAATCCCTTATCACAAAATGGTGATATAAACAGTGTTAAAGACAGAATACAAGTGATATTCCAAAATTAAAAGAAAACAAAACATAAGCAATATTCCAATACCATGGGAGCAGAATTTCATCTAACCCAATGCAGCATTTGAAAAACTTTAATGCCCTCTAGCTCGATAAAATTTTTTAAATGCCTACAGACATGCAGTCCCTATAACAAAGTGCACAAATAGAACCCTGAGTCATGCTTTAAAGTTATTCAGTGTTGTCCTGACTCATCCTATATAAATGGATTTTGGAAGGCAGTAAGAAGTAGAATGGAGGACATAGAAAGCCAAAAAACATGGGAAGTTTACAAGATAAAAAATTATTAAACTTCTATAAAACAATAAAAATAGTGTGGGGAAGAGAGCGGGATGTTGACCAGAGTAATACACAGGAAAAGAAAGGATTAGTGTGGATGTACTTAAGAGGTAATGGAAAAGGAATATGTAAATTGTGTGGCAGAAGGGAAAGCATAGAGCACTACAAGATAAAATGTAAAGAACTAATGATATGGAGGGGAAAAGTATGGGAAAAAATGGACAGAAAAATGGTAACTATAAAAATGCCAACAGAAAAAGAAGAAAAGAAAACTAAAGACATGTAGGAATTTTTAAGCAAAGTAAAAGAAAAATGGATTGGAAAAGTAAGAGATGCAAGGAAGGAAGAACAATAAAGGGCAGAGGTGGAAGGATGAAGGGGGACTACTCAGTAAGCAACAAGCCAGGGAGCCAAGCAAACTGAGTAGCATATAATATGCTTAGACAACCAGACCATTTAAACATGTGCTAAGTTACTTCTAGGGGAAATATTGTAATAAATCTTGTAAAATAGTTGCACAAATAAATTTATTTATATGAAACTTGTGAAGAAATTTCCAGTAGTTATTTTAATAGACCAAAACCAAAATGGTGAGAAATACAAGTACTGGTGGTTTCTGTCACACTTACTGATAATTTGTTGGCCTGGACAGCTTCTCCAAGTTTCTCATATGCTACAAATTCATTGATTATGGTTTTAAGTCCGACGAGTTGAGCCACATGTTCACACTCGTCCCATTTCACACCCATTATCCATGCCAGAGGGATGAACACTTTGCCCAGGATGTACTGCAAGCACAAGTTCCACATATTCATACCAAAAATAATAAGCAACATTTACTATTATCAAAATCAAGCACAGCAACTTCAGGCAATATATCTGCAATAAACTAAAATTTGGAATGTTTCCATATCTGCAGAACATACACCAAATGGAATATACAAAAATCTGATGAGTTACATTCGCATGACTTTCTCTACTCTCTATCACTTATAACTGGGTATATAAATTATTCTTACAAAAGTTTATTTTCCTATCTACTTCATTTTAATCGAGATAAACCTTTACAGAAACAGCTACATTACACATTTCGTTATAGAGAACAGCGATAGTCAAATGTTTAACAACTGGACGCTATACTCCTTCCATGACATTGCAAGAAACAACTGACAATTGACAGGACTTTAAAAGAATGGCTAAGTATTGAACAATGTGAACCATTAATAATGGATATCTTAGAAATGGTGGATGCCACAAAAAACAGTTATTTAAAATAAATTGTGTTTTCGAGATCTACATTTTTTATGTAGTATGTTTTTGTCTATCACTTAATGTCTACCAGTTATACAATATTCCTTGCAAATGAAGAGGACTTCACAGGCTACTCCCAGAAAATTCAAGATATACATTTTATTTGTCATGTAAATGTCTTCAATATATTTTATTTTAATCAAAATCATCAGAGCATTTTTGGAAAGATAAATATATATATTCTGATGTGATACATTTGCATGACTTTCCTTACCCTCTATCTTTATTAGTGGGTTTAAAGACTATTCTTAATAAAGATTATTTTTCTATCTACTACATTTTTATCCAAATAAATCTTTGCAAAAATAACTACATTACACCTTTTGTTAGGATACAAAGAGAACAGTGGTAGTGAAGTGTTTTAAGAACTGAATGCTATATGCTGGTCTTAAAATTCCATACTGTTTCCATGCAATTGTGAGAAACAACTGAATGTTGAAGGGACTTTAAAGAATGACCAAGAAATGAACAATTCGAACCATTAATGATGGATATCTCAGAAATGGCTTATGCCACAAAAAAAAGCCTATTTGAAATAAATTGTGTGTTTTTTGTGTAGTACGTTTTTGTTTATCATTTAACATTTACCAGTTATACAACATTCCTTCTGAATGAAAAGGACTTAAAAGGCTATTCCCAGAAAATTCAAGATATACATTTTATTTGCCATGTAAATATCTTTAATATGTGGTATTTTAATCTAAATCTTTGGGGTCATTTTTGGAAAATCAAAAGTTTTGAAAAATCTTACATGTAATGGGTAGTTGCAGTGGGGGATTTTCTTGAAAATCTTTGTGTTGCATCCTTGGAAGATACTGAACTTAAATATCAAGTTTGGTACTTACTCGACTTTCGTTTTTGAGTTACTCACAGACGGACACATACACACATAAGAACATGTTTCCAAAAATGCTTTATTTGGATTCAGGGACCTCAAACATGTATTTCTGGTGAAATCTTGGTATCAAATTTTTGGCTGAAATGGAATACTTCCCCTACTTAGTATATGTAGTGGAGAAAGTAAAAAGTTTTGTAATAAAGTATAGTTTGTAGTGAAGAGATGTTTTTGAAAATGTTTGTGTTGCATTCTTGAAAGAGTCTTAAAGTTTTCATATTTATTTGAGATATGCTGTTGATACATTTTGCAGGCAGGTTTTGGTTGGAATGTAGGTGCTGCCTTACCTCAAACGTGAGTTGCTCTACTCCCACAAGCATGCCAAGCCATGACAGAAGTGCATTGAGAAATGCAACAAATGCTACAAATGCTATAATGTTTGCAATGATTCCAAGCACCAGCTGAATTCCTGAAAGAGCTCCTTTTGTGGCTGCATCGAGAACACTGGTGTCATCACTGCAACATAATATTGTATATTCAGTCAACTTAAGAATAAGAATTTATTTTATTCATCCAAGGACAAATTAGCTGCAAAACATTTTTACTTTCACTACCGCATACATAGTTGGTAATAATAATAATAATAATAATAATAATAATAATAATAATAATAATAATAATAATAATAATAATAATAATAATAATAATAATTTTTATCCATAATAACACTTACATGTTGTCGGATACATCAGAAATATATACATTTATTTATATTACAATTCATCCAGCCTATACAAACATTTTTGTATTAGATATTTGTTTAGTTCATTTTTAAACAGTTTCCCTTTTTTACTTTCTCTACTACGTATAGTAAGTAGGGGAAGTATTGTATTCCACCCAAAAATTCGATACCAAGATTTCACCGGAAATATATGTTTTGAGACCCCCTGAATCAAAAAAAAGCATTTTTGGAAACATGTCCGTGTGTGTGTCTGTATGTCTGTCTGTGTGTCTGTCTGTGAACAGCATAACTCAGAAATGAACAGTCGGATAAACACCAAACTTGGCATTTAGGTTCAGTATCTTCCAAAGATGCGACATGAAGGTTTTCAAGAAAATCCCCCCACCCCAGAGTACCGTTTACATGGAACATTTTTCGAAAATTTTAATTTTCTCAAAAATATCTCTAACGATTTTGATTAAAATATCATATGTTTAAGATATTTTCATGACAAATAAAATGTATATCTCGAATTTTCTGGAAATGTCTCCAAAAGTATTCTTCATTGTGAACGACTTTTGCATAACTGGTAAACCATAAGAGATAGACAAAATTTTACTACACAAAAAATGTAGATCGCGTTAAAATACACAATTTATGTCATATACATTTTTTTTGTTAAGTGAACCATTTTCGAGATATTGCTTGTTATTCCCTTAAATTTTTCCATACTTATTTTCTCAAATGGGAATTTGTTATTCATTTTTTTGTCTTGGATATGCAAAGAGTATTCTGTGCCAAAGAGAATGGTGCTGTACCTAGCAACCAGCTATTAAGAGATATGTGCTTAAAGGCTACTGTATTTCTATATTGCCCTTGTAAATATATATTCGCCTTACATGTACAAGAAAATTAGCAATAAGATAGAGTCTGCAAATGTTTATCTCGATTAACATGAAGTAGATGGAGAATAAGCGTTTGTAAAAATAGTTTGTACAAGAGTAGAGAAAGTCATGTGAGTGTAATACATCAGATTTTTTGTTTTTACTGAAATCAGAAATTTATTGAATAGTATTTTTCCCATTATTAAGGGATCTTTATCTGTTGACTTCTTATTTACAGTTATTCTATGGTAATTGTTTTGTGACCTTGTTTCATGGTTGTGATAGTGCTTATTTAAGTTACCTACTCCGTCTTTACTAACTACAAACATGACTACTTTAAAAACATATAAAGATACTACCTTAGAATTTTGTTATCTACAAAGACATTTCTACATGATTCTCTTCTATTTACATTATATACACATCTTAAACATTTCTTCTGTAAAACGAGTAATCTGTTCATATTAGTTATACAAGAGCTGCCCCAAACCTCAACTGCATATTGTAGATGTGGATGTATTATTCCATAGTAGGTCAATTTAAGATGTTCAGAACTTAAGTAATTTGCTAGGTTCCTTATTAAGTAGAGATTTCTACTTATCTTCTTACATATGTAGTCAATATGGTGTCTAAAGGTTAGGTTTTCATTGATAATTACCCCTAAGAATTTTATTTTATCTAATTGCTGGATAGGTTCACCATTTATCATTACATTTATAGCACTTTTATTGCTATACCTGTTATTGCGGTGTTGGAACATTACTGTTTTTGGTTTTTTGAAGATTAACTTTCAGGCTATTGTTTGTAAGATAATTGTAAATAATTTGCGTTTCTGTGGTTATTATTTTTTCCATTTTGTTTACTTGATTGTGTCCAAATATTAATGACATGTCATCTGCATACGTCACTGTTTTGGAGTATGGAGTTATTGGGAGATCATTTATATAAAGTAAAAATAATATTGGCCCCAGGACAGATCCTTGAGGTACTCCCGCTTTGACATTTCCATAATTGGATGTGATAGATTCTATTATGTGTTTACTCTTGGTTCTGACTACTGTGAAATTTTCCCCTTATGCCATATTTCTGCAGTTTATTCAGCAGTATTACATGCGATACTGTCGAACACTTTAGATAAGTCAAGGAATATCCCTGTGATCTTCTCATCATTTTCAATCCCTTGGACTATAGTATGATATAGCTCTGCTATAGCAGTGGTTGTGGAGTGATTTTTTCTGAAACCATGTTGGGATTTACTTATTATATTAAATTTATTTAGAAAGTTAAGTAATCTATTATTTAGCACTTTTTCAAAAACTTTAGCAAAGACAGAAGAAGGTAGAGAAAATACTGCATTCCACCCAAAATTTGATACTGAGATTTCACTGAAAATACATATTTTGAGGCCTGAGTATAAAAAAAAAAAAAGTCTTTTTAGAAAAAGGTCCATATGGGTTTGTGTGTATCTGTGAATGCATAGCTCCAAAACCAAAAGTTGGATAAATACCAAACTTAGTATTTATGTTCATTGCATTACAAAAATGTGACACAAACATTTTGGAGAAAATCTCCACACCCCAAACTACACTTTACATGGAACATTTTTCGAAATTTTTTATTTTCTAAAAAATGGTTCTAACAATTGTGATTAAAATACCATATATTAAAGAAATTTACATAAGAAATAAAGTGTATTTCTTGAATTTCCTGGGAATAGCCAGTGAAATCCTCTTTATATGGAAGGAATTTTATATAACCTTGTATAACTGATAAACAGTAAGTGACAAATGAAAACGTGCTACACAAAAAAATCTAGATCTTTTTAAAACATGAAATTTATTTTAAATAACTTTTTTTTGTAGCATCAGCCATTTTTAAGATATCCATTATTAATGGTTCGTATTCTTCAATATTAGCCATTCTTTTAAACGCGTGTCGATTTTCAGTTGTTTCTCGCGATTGCACAGAAAGTGTGAGGACAGCATATAGCATCCAGTTGTTGAACATTTGACTATATCACTGTTCCCTTTGTATTTATAAGGAAACGTAATGTAGCCATTTCTGCAAAGGTTCATCTTGATAGATAGACAAATTAAGCTTTCATAAGAATAATCTTCATGCAAATTAATAAATGACAGAATGTAGAGAAAGTCATGTGAATTTAAGACATCAGAGTTAGTTTTCTATGCACAATTGTACTTTTAGCATTATATCGTTTTATATTTATATTGTAAATCATCAATGATGAGTAATTTGACCATTGCTCATTATTGAAAATGTTATTTTTATTTTATTTATTTATTGTTCTGAACATAACAGGCATAAGCCCAATTACAATGTTCATTACAAAAATATAGTAACATACAATCATTTATAAATCTAACTTGTGCAGAAGAAACAAACAAAAATTATAAATAACAGTAAAAGATCTGATGAAGAGGAATAAAATAAGAAAACATAAGGAATAAAAACAACTAAAAAAAAATCTGATGTGTTACACTCACATGACTTTCTCTACTCTTGTACAAACTATTTTTACAAACGCTTATTCTCCATCTACTTCATGTTAATCGAGATAAACATTTGCAGACTCTATCTTATTGCTAATTTTCTTGTACATGTAAGGAGAATATATATTTACAAGGGCAATATACAAATACACTAGCCTTTAAGCACATACATATCTCTTAATAGCTGGTTGCTAGGTGCAGCACCATTCCCTTTGCCACAGATTAATACTCTTTGGATATTGAGACGGTAATTTGTATCACAAATTACTTTAACGTAAATAATTATTTTTATATGAATATGTATTTTTATGTAACATTGATTTCAGAGGTTTAATAATTGTAATTATTAATGGTAAATAATAATTTTCGGCTCTACTGAAACTGTTAACAATAACACAATACTTTAGCAAGGGAGTGAGTTGTTTATCGTTACCGGGAACCAGGAAGTTACGTCATGTTTCGCGCCTTTTCAGTAAAAAAAGCTTCCAGAACATTCTATAAAAGTAATATGTATTAGTGGTTTTCATTGGATAGTAAAATAGACGCTAATGTTGGCGCGTTTTATTAGCCAATGGTAATTCATTTATAATCTTTAGGTGTATCTTGAGGTAAGCCTATAAATAGTGTAGATTCAAAGCGAGCGTCCTCCAGTTCGGCAAGATTCTCGACACAGTACACATCGTCCTCCAGTTCGGCAAGATTCACGAGGCATTACACATCATCTCCCGCAGGCCGCTCAGTTCATCAAAGTACAATACGTGACTACATGTTGCCAATCGGTCCTTCAGTTCAAGTTACGCGCAGTGAAAATCATTAAAGATCTAAAATATTACAAAGTCACTTATATACAAAAATTGAAGTACGTGAGTTAAAAGTGAGAAGTTATTACAAACAGTTTCAGTATGGCGATTATCTAGACAAATCTGTGAAAGTGTTAGTGCACGTGTTCGACAATAAAACAGTATAAAAAAACATTTCTTCACTAGTAATTTTTGGATAAAAGATTCCTTTTCCGCTTCACACCCTGCAAGAATTAAATGCCTACCTAAATAGCTGGCCGGAAGACAATATACATAACCTTAAAACTAATTCATATAGATTGCTACGCCAGATGGAGTTAGCAGGCGACCGACGAATGACGTCACACAATATGGCTGCACGCGTGAGGTAAACAACATTACGTGAGAAACATTATCCACCACGTGGGGACACAAATACACAAATACACACTAATACTACTTCAAATTGGCTCCACAACGTGGGGCTCGATAACAAAAAGACATTACGTAAAGCAAGTTCTCTCGCTAATACGCGTGAAATGGCAACACATAAATTTACAATATACCATTTGTGCTATACTACTTCAAATTGGCGCCCGGACGTGGGGCGAAGTGACTAGGAAAGGAAGGCGAAGTGACTAGGAAAGGAAGGCAAAGTAACCAGGAATACAGCGGTGAAATGGTCTACAAGACGCAGATTCCAGAGACGAAAGGGACGATTGACTTCGATGGTAATTCCGAGATTACGATACAACAAGGAATTCAACTACAAAACAACAAGACGACGTAGATTCATCACTAAACAACGCAGAAGCGACATCAAATCTAGGAGAATGGGGCAGAACGCTGGACATCAAAACTACAGCATCAGACAGCATCACAAAGTCAGGTGATTGTATTTTTTTTTTTAGAAAACAAAAACAATGGCCACTAATAACATAGAAAAAACAATGATGGAGGGAGATAGTGTAACAGTTAGCTGTAAGTCAATACAGGTTACAAAAAAAAGCTCAAACAATGTAATATTGGAGGGAGGAAATGTTAGTGCAGAAAGTAAGAATAGAATAGCGAGAAATATTACTATTGATACTAATATGATGATTATGGAAATGCTGAGAAATATAAGGGAAGATAATGAGAAATTAAGGGAAGATATGCAAAAGAGTTTTGAGAAATTAGGGGAAGCTATAGACAGGAGTCATAGGGAATTAATAGAAAGTATTGGTAGGAGTAATGAGATATTAGAGCAAAAAGTAGATCAAAGTAGTGAAGAAATTGAAAAGAAAGTTACAACGCTAGATAGTAGTATGCCAAAAATGAGTGATGAAAAAGGAAGTAATAGTAAGTGAGACAGGAGTATGGAAATAGGTAACAAAGAAAGTGAGGTTAATACTAAAAGTGAGATTAATGTAGAATGCACAGAGTTAGGAAGTCAAATGAGTAGTATTTCAAGTGAGGTAAGAGAGATAAATGAGGTTATGAATGTAGATGTAAATCAGGCGCAAGTTAATTTCAGAGGGGAAATATCAGAAATACAGAATGAGTCAGTAATGCAAAGAAGTAAATTGTACCAAGATGTTCAAATTGAAAACTCCAGTCCAGTACAGTTTAGTACAGATTTATCAAAGTATTTACAAGTTAAAAAGATAGTAGAAGAATTAAAAATGAAAGTTGTTAAAAGATGTATTGTTCAAGAAACTGTAGATTGTTTTCAAATGTTATCAGGGAACGAAATGTCATATGAATACAATAGGTTATTCATGAACAATAATTTGAAGGTTAGGTTACGGCTACGAGTAATGTTTAGCCACACACAATTTGATCCAGGAGGGTAAATAGCAATGTGATGTAAAGTAAATGCTGGATAGTTAAAGACGACTTGCAGAGAAATGTATTGGAACGTAAGAGGGTTAACTAAATATATATATATGTCATTTGAAAAGAGAAATAAATTATATATAAAAAAAAAAAAAAATTAAATAAATAAATTTTTAGTATCTGTAACAGTATTTGAAAAGAAGAAAGTAATAATTGAAACTTAATATGATATTAAAGTAAAAGTACGTAAATACAATTCCAAGAATTAAAAAAAATTAAGAATGCAAAGATTGAAACTTAATATAATATTAAAGTAAAAGTACGTAAATACAATTCCAAGATTTAAAAATTAAGAATGCAAAGATTGAAACTTAAGATGATATTAAAGTAAAAGTACGTAAATACAATTCCAAGAATTAAAAATTAAGAATGCAAAGATTGAAACTTAATATGATATTAAATTAAAAGTACGTAAACACAATTCAAAGAATATTGTTAAAATAAAATTCAGAATAACAAAAATTGGTAAATATAATTAAAAATAATTGAAACAAATACTTATGTAGTAAACAGAAAAGGTGAAACATTATCTAGATTTAAGAGATGTAAATATTTGTGTTGAGGGTGAATATTTTGGTACATATGTATAATAATTACAAAAATCTTAAATGTATAAATTTTGTCAACAGCTTAAAGTAAACAATTTGGTAGTAGTAAATAAATAGTTTAGGGTATAGTATTTGCTATAAAAAAAAAATTTTGTGATATCAGATTAATATCTAAATTAATTAAATCAGAGCCAGTAAGTAGTGGCAAGATAAAACATATGTCGTGTGTTAAACGCGTGTGAAGTGTTAAGTGAAAGTGAATAGCGTGTGTTACAAGGTTTAGGAGACTAAAAACAAAATTATAAAATTTCCAAACAGGTTATAAATGTTTATAATTATATTTCTAGTGGGGCATATGAGACGGTAATTTGTATCACAAATTACTTTAACGTAAATAATTATTTTTATATGAATATGTATTTTTATGTAACATTGATTTCAGAGGTTTAATAATTGTAATTATTAATGGTAAATAATAATTTTCGGCTCTACTGAAACTGTTAACAATAACACAATACTTTAGCAAGGGAGTGAGTTGTTTATCGTTACCGGGAACCAGGAAGTTACGTCATGTTTCGCGCCTTTTCAGTAAAAAAAGCTTCCAGAACATTCTATAAAAGTAATATGTATTAGTGGTTTTCATTGGATAGTAAAATAGACGCTAATGTTGGCGCGTTTTATTAGCCAATGGTAATTCATTTATAATCTTTAGGTGTATCTTGAGGTAAGCCTATAAATAGTGTAGATTCAAAGCGAGCGTCCTCCAGTTCGGCAAGATTCTCGACACAGTACACATCGTCCTCCAGTTCGGCAAGATTCACGAGGCATTACACATCATCTCCCGCAGGCCGCTCAGTTCATCAAAGTACAATACGTGACTACATGTTGCCAATCGGTCCTTCAGTTCAAGTTACGCGCAGTGAAAATCATTAAAGATCTAAAATATTACAAAGTCACTTATATACAAAAATTGAAGTACGTGAGTTAAAAGTGAGAAGTTATTACAAACAGTTTCAGTATGGCGATTATCTAGACAAATCTGTGAAAGTGTTAGTGCACGTGTTCGACAATAAAACAGTATAAAAAAACATTTCTTCACTAGTAATTTTTGGATAAAAGATTCCTTTTCCGCTTCACACCCTGCAAGAATTAAATGCCTACCTAAATAGCTGGCCGGAAGACAATATACATAACCTTAAAACTAATTCATATAGATTGCTACGCCAGATGGAGTTAGCAGGCGACCGACGAATGACGTCACACAATATGGCTGCACGCGTGAGGTAAACAACATTACGTGAGAAACATTATCCACCACGTGGGGACACAAATACACAAATACACACTAATACTACTTCAAATTGGCTCCACAACGTGGGGCTCGATAACAAAAAGACATTACGTAAAGCAAGTTCTCTCGCTAATACGCGTGAAATGGCAACACATAAATTTACAATATACCATTTGTGCTATACTACTTCAATATCCAAGACAAACAAAATGAACAACGAATTCCCATTTGAGAAAATAAGTATGGAAAAATTTAAGGGAATAAAAGCAATATCTCGAAAATGGTTCACTCAACAAAAAAAATGTATATGACATAAATTGTGTATTTTAACGAGATCTACATTTTTTTGTGTAGTAAAATTTTCTCTATCTCTTATGGTTTACCAGTTATGCAAAAGTCGTTCACAATGAAGAACACTTTTGGAGACATTCCCAAAAAATTTGAGATATACATTTCATTTCTCATGACAATATCTTAAACACATGATATTTTAATAAAAATCGTAAGAGCCATTTTTGAGAAAATTAAAATTTTCGAAAAATTTTCCATGTAAAGGGTAGTCTGGGGTGGGGGTATTTTCTTGAAAACCTTCGTGTTGCATCTCTGGAAGATACTGAACCTAAATACCAAGTTTGGTGTTTTCCGACTGTTTGTTTCTGACTTATGTTACACGCACGCGGACATGTTTCCAAAAATGCTTTTTTTTGGATTTAGCGGGTCTCAAAACATGTATTTCTGGTGAAATCTCGGTATCAAATTTTTGGGTGGAATACAATACTTCCCCTACTTACTATACGTAGTAAAGAAAGTGATAAATGAAAAGCAAAGAGAAAGGTGGCATGGTAAATATACAATTACTTCTAATTTAAATATTTGTATTAATCTACGGAAAAATAATTGATGATTATTGCAATTTTGAACTGAGTTTCAGACATGTTGAAAATATATACACTGAAATAATGAATTTTGTTATATAAATATACAATCCTGTTTAATGGTGAATTTTTATGGATTTATATGTTTGCTCTTGGTGTGAAAAAAAGCTTCTTAAATCTACTTATTTTATTTGGTACATAAAATAATATATTTGCAATAATATTAATATCATCAATAATAGAATGTAATACTTTATACAGAAATATTAATCCTGCAATGTCTCTTCTGAAATTTAAAGTTTTAAATTTAAATATATCTATGAGGAATTCATAATTTATGTACATAGGATAATGTCCAACTCTTTTAAATAGTACATATTTTAAAAATTTTGATTGCACCTTTTCTATTAAGTTCACATATTGTGGTCTTAGGATTCCAAATAATAGATGTGCATTTGAGATTTTGTCTAATAAAGGAGTTGTAAAGTCAAATTAATGTTTTTTCTTTAAATATATATGAATTCCTAATAATGAAGCTAGACATTTTAGCGATTTTGTTACAATCAATCCAATATGTGTGTTAAATCTGAGATTTGTTCTAAAATGTACTCCTAAATATTTCTTTTCATCTACTTCAACGAGCAGTGTCCTATTGGTGTTATAAAGGTATTTAAAGGGATTTTTGCTTCCGGTGAAGGACATTTTTACACACTTACTAATATTAAATGGAAGTTTCTTCACTTTGCTCCATGCATATAAAGAATCTAATCATGTTGAAGTTCTAAACAATCTCTAACACTATTGATACTTTTGTATAATTCAACATCATGAGCAAACATTAATATTTTGGAATGTTTAACGACACTAGGTAAATCATTTATAAAACACAAAAATAACACATATCTTAAGTTGGAACCTTGGATCCCTGAATTAATATTAAACTGGTATGACATGCAATTTTTATAATACACTACCTGTGATCTGTCTTTTAAGTATGATCAAAGTATTTTCATTAATGGAAGAGAAAAACCCAATTTTGATAATTTAGCAAGTAAGCAGTCATGATCAACTTTATCAAATGGCTTTTGGAAATCTGTATATACTACATCTGCTTGTTTAAACTGGTCTAGTTCTAATGATACAAACTCGTAAAATTAAAAAGATTCATAACAATAGATGTTTTGCGCCAGAATTCATGCTAAAATGGTGAAATCGCTAACTTGATATGATTAAATATCTGTGTATAAATAATGGTTTCAATAATTTTTGCTGGTGTAGACAGAACAGCAATAGGCTTATAGTTGCATATCATATTAGTATTTCTTGATTTAGGAATAGGAATTTCTTTAGTTTGTTGATACGGTAATTTGTATCACAAATTACTCAGATGTAATTAATGATAGTAATATGAATATGTATTTTTATGTGACATTGATTTCAGAGGTTTATTAATTGTAATTATTATTGGTAAATAATAATATACGGCTTTACTGAAACTGTCAACAATAACGCAATAATGCAGCGATGGGATGAGTTGTTTATCATTACCGGGAACAAGGAAGTTACGTAATGTTTCGCGCGTTTTTTCCGTTGAGAAGCTTCTAGAACATTTCCTAAAGCATATGTATTAGTGGTGTTCATTGGATATTAAAATAGACGCTAATGTTGGCGCGTTTTATTAGCCAATAGCAGTTCATTTATAATCTTTAGGCGTATCTTGATGCAGGCCTATAAATAAGCCAGGTTCGAGGTAGAGTGTCCCCCAGTTCAACAGAATTCTCAACACGCTACACGTCGGTCTTTCAGTTCATCAAAATTTCGTGTACACTACACATCGTCAGCCAGTCCTTCATTTCGTCAAGTTACGCGCAGCAGAATTACAAGAATTGTTATAAAGTATTATACATTTAAAAAAATACACAAAGTTGAAGTACTCGAGTTAAAAGTGATAAGTAAGAAGTTATTACAAACAGTTTCAGTTTGGCGAGTATCTATCCCAATATGTAAAAAGTGTTAGTGAACGTGTTCGGCAATAAAAGTTATAAAAACAATTTCTTCATCAGTATCATTTCTGAATAAAAGATTCCTTTCCGATTCACACCCTGCAAGAGTTAAATGTCGACCTAAACAGCTAGCCGGAGAACATTTAAAGTGAATTATTTCAAAACTGATGCAAATTGCTACGCCAGAGGGAGCTACGAACCAAACAAAGAGTGACATCACAAGATGGCAACACATGAAGCACACAACCTTAATACCGCATCAAATTGGCTTCCAAACGTGGTGCTATAATAATGCAATACATTTATGTAACATTAATACCGCATCATTGTTTCCACATATTGGGAAAAATTTGGTTATAAATTAATGTTTGAGGGTATAGTAATAGAACACCACATCCTTTAAATGCAAGTTGGTATTCCATTAGGCCCAGCAGATCTTTTATTTTTAAGCTTTTTAATGCAAATTTTACTTTAAGTGAAGTGATTATGTGACAATAAAGCCTCTACTCTGTTCTATTTTGAATTAAGGGGCCTCAAAACATGTTCTTCCTATAAAATCTTGACATTGAATTTTTGGGTGGAATGTAATGCTTCCTCCACCTACTAGTAGTAGACGGTAGAGAAAGTAAAAACTCAATAAACATGAAATTGTACTTACCTTTTCTCTATAACAATGTCCTCTGCCTTGTTTGTACTTTCTTCTGTCTCTGGATAAAATAACTTGGAGTAACACAGAGCTGCAGGAGCAGACATGACGGAGGCTGTGATGAGATGAGCAGGCTTTATACCAAAGTTTATGTAAGCTGCTAGCACTGTACCTGTAACATCATGTCAGCCATTACATTCACAGCACTCTTCTATAAACTATTGTTACAAAAGCTTATTCTTCTATCTACTTGTTGTTAACACAGATAAACTTTCATTACACATCTCGTTGTAGCTATAAGTAAAGTGATAGTCAAATCTTTTCAAAGCTGGTCACTAGGTGTTGGCTTTGAAATTCTGTTCTCTCTGCATAAGTAATACCAAATCTCTATTGTGCTCAAATATGAAAATAATAAGTCAATTAGTTCTAACAATTTTGATTAAAATACCATATTTTATTATTCATTTCAAATTACTCTTTTCAAGACATTTGTTATTCTTGGTTTCAATTTTTTAATTCTTTGTCATTTTTTTTAAAAGTGCTGTTGCTATTCAGTGTTTCTTGTGATGTCATGTTAAGAAAATGGAATTTCAATGCCAGCATGTTCAACTAGCTTTTTAAACATCTGACTATTGATTCGGTTTCCTATATTCCCTCTGTACCTACAATGAATGTAAAATGAAACTATTTCTGTAAATGTTTCTCTCAATTAACATGAAGTAGATAGAAAAATATTCTTTCATAAGAATAATCTGTAGGAGTTATAAAGAAATAAATGATACTGGGTAGAGAAAGTCATGTGAATGCAACACATCAGATTTCTTAATCTGCATTGTGGTAGGTACTATGTTAGAGCCTGTAAATTCTGATTTTAGAAACTAAGTTGAAACACTTTTCCTACCCAATATGAGGGCAACACTAAACATTTTTAGAAAATCAACAAGGATTAGTTTTAAAAAATTTTAAATGATTTTATTGTTTTTTAAAATATTCCCCTTTAACATCAATACATTTTCCCATTCAATGTAACCAGACCTTAAAGCAATGATGTCACTCTTCCTGAGACACTTCAGAAACAGGTTTTATAATGTTCCACTGCTTCATCTGATGACGAAAAAGTGATTCCACACGTTTTATCTTTAATTTTTGGAAACAAACAGAAACCACAAAGTGCTAGATCATGTCTGTATGTTGGAGGGTCAATGGTGCTGGCCTTTAGGACATCCAGATAATCATTTATGCTGAAAGCTTTGTCATGATGTAACATTATTTTCCTTTTGGGCGTTTTTCATGAACTTTTCAAAAATTTGCAGTAAATAGACATTTGTGTACCAATCGGCAGTAGCGGTACGTCTATCTTCTAATGCTATAGTAGCAATATGGTCCTTTAAACAAAAATAGAACTAGCAACCATCTTTTTACCTGCACTGCGAATTTCTAGGCTTAGGTTCTGTTCAAAAGACCCATTGAGTCCACTGACTTCTCTTTTCAGGATCATAACAATAAATCCAAGTTCATCACCAGTAATGATATTCCAAACAAAATTTTAAGTGCTGCCTTGGAGTCAGTTTATGTGGAATCCATCGACAACAAAGTTTTCTCACGTCTAACTGTTGATGTAAAATGTTTTGTATTTGACTCATACCAATGCCCAATGTCGCCCAAATAAATTCATAAGATGTCCGTCTATCTTCTTCAAGTATTGCTCAAACAGTGAAGTAGGAGTGCTCTTTACGTTGTTTGCACCACGCTTTGGGCATCAATTTGAAGTAGGTAGTTGCTGCTACGTATGAAAAAGCAGATTTGAAGTAGGAGTTGTATTATACTTCAACTGTTGGGGAGCCGAACTTGAAGTAGTTGCAACCGCACGCATGGTAAACAGTTTCCGTAGCCTTTGCCCCAAATGTACTTTCAGGTGGCCTTTGCCCCAAGTTTAAAAATATATTAACTTTGTAATTTGACTGTTTCTTTAAATATTATATATTTATGTTTGCCTTGGCTGCATCAGTATTATTTTAGAGACATGGATATCTTGGCAGGGCATGATGCGACAAGAATATAGGCTTACACAGACTAAGTTTTAATTCACTCCTTTTTATTAATCCTTGACACAAATTAAATAGCACTTCACTGATATCGAGAGCTCTGAGATTCTTTTATTTAATACTTGCACTTTTTAACACATATACTATTTTCATCTCACACGAATACGTAATTAATTTCTTGAGGACACATCTCGTTATGAGGACTGTCTAGAAGGAACTGAACTGTTTTCCAATGCCTAAATTTGTAGATTTCTGTATTTCAAGTCTCTGATTGGCTAATCCTAGTCCAATAGAATACCTTCATTTAACTAAAGCTTTTTCTGGTTGTTGATTGACTATTTTTTTTTTTTTTTTTTTTCGAGTGGAGGAGAAAATGATTTAATCACTGACCCCAGCCCCGATGGGAGTCGAGACTGAGAGTGTGGGACTCACCGAATGTTCGGCATACCCACTAAAAACTCCTCCACCGGAGAGGGAAAAGTCAGGAGTGAAGGTGAGGCAGTACCACATTAAGCACCTGCGGATTCGAGGTGATAGGTTGTTCGGCAGGCGTAGCCTAAGCCGGGTGAAGGAAGGTGCCAGGACGCAAGCATGACCGAGGCCCTACTTGCGCCCTTGGGAATTAAGGGTGAGAAATATGCAGGAAGTTAGGGTGGATGTGTGACAGGAATGTAGGTGTTACCTGGGCTTCCGACGTCCTCGGAGATGAGTGGCCGGAGCAGTTTCAGTGGGGCCCCATGGGGGCTTGTCTTGTTCCTTTGGCAGTTCTTTGTTGAGAGCGCCATCCAGCGTCGTCTGGAGGGCTGCTACCTCCTCCTTGATTAGCCTTCTGACGTTCAGGTAATGGTCCTCTAAGTCGCGTTTCGTTACGTATCCTAATTTGCAGATTGTTGGTATTAGTTTGGCTGCTAGTACTATGGAATGGTGGTTCTCTTGAAGGTAGTCGAGAGCTTCCTCCATTTGGGCCAGTTTTGTAGTGATGTTGAGGAGCTCTGCCTGCACATCCTCCAGCTTCTGAAGAATCTCAGGCGAGGGCTCCTTTGAGGTATTCCTGTCGGCGATGTTTTGTAGCGTTTCTGCTACTGCAGTAGGCTCGCTCTGCTCGGCGCAAGGCCAGGCGGCCTTCTGCTGCGGCGGTGTTGTGCGGCTACGTGGATGTTGCGGGCAGCAAGCTTGCCCGGTGTAATGGTCGTGCCTCCAGCAGGTAGCACAGAAGCGGCGGCGACGAGTTAGGTCGTGCTGCTGGCAGACAGGCGTTAGATTAGGTGCCCCACAGTAGTGGCACCGTGGCTGCGCAGTACAGCCCACCTCGCTGTGCCCGTAAAGGCAACAGCGCCGGCAGGGCGGCGTCCATGTTGTGCGGCTTGGTTCAATTCTTAGGCTCCTGCCTAAGAACTGAAGGCCGTCGGATAGGGCAGCGTCGAAGTGTGCCTTTTCTCGAAAGAAAAGGCGCACGAGTTGTGTTGGGCCCTTCCGCGATTGGATCCTAGTTGCCCTGTAGGCTGACGGCCAAAGCTGCTGCACGCTGCTTAGGATGGTCTGCGTAGGTAGTTGCTGGTGAACGCCCACTACCACAGCGCTGAAGAAAAGATAGCGCTGGGCTGGGCTTTCTCCAGGCGAAGCGGCGTCAGGCACACTGTCGTTCGGGACTTCAGTGTAATCCGGCGTTGGCGGCGGGCTGGCAGAGCCAGCTGCGGCGGTTGCCTCGTTGACCGGTGAGTCAAGTTCGGCGGCGGAGGTCTCTGCTGCCACTGCAGCCCTGCGTTGTCTCCTTCTTCCCATGGTGCTGTTGACTCGAAGGATCCAGGCGAAGTCCGACTATTTTTTTAAACTGTCTCAAAAATTTACATTATTGCTGCTCTAATAATGACTAGTAGCATTTAAACTTCCTTACTCATTATTGCCTCAAGGTTACCTCATTGTTAGCAACTTTAAACCTATTTTTCTCACAGCTCCTACATTATTAAATTACATAATACATTCACATAACATTATTGAACATGTTTACAATAATATAAGCATATGCAATGACTGTTACATACATTTTACAAATGATTAAATACACATATTGCTTCAAGGTGGGCTGTTATTGAATTTACTTATTATATAATTAGACTGAAATCATTTAAGTGTTAAAAATACTGCCTCAACAGCGACAATATTTTCATCAGTAATAGCAGTTCTTGGGTGTCCTTCACGAAATTCATCACTAAGAAACAACCAATCTCTTTTAAATTTGCTGTATAAATTATAAATTTTTGCCTTAGATGTGGCTTCTTCACCAAATGTATTTCTAAGCAGATTTTCACATTATTTAGGCATTAATGATCGTTTAAAATCATAGCCTGGAAATGTTCTCTAGTCAAATTCATTTTTAAGTGAACACACAATCTTTAAATGATGACAATTAACAAACTATTACAGAAAATCTAACAAACTACACAGCAATCAACTTGCAAAACATTAGAAAGTACCTTCAAGTATAAACAAATTTCATTTCTTTTTAGAAACATGCCATTCTAAAAATTTTCAGTATCGCCCTCATGTTTTTGCAAACCAAAATGCTTTTATTTAAATGAATCACTTGTATGTATAAGATACGAGTATACCTGATATTGTGATTAATTATACTATGTCAAAACCTCTTTAAAACTGCAAAATATATATATATATATATATGTGTGTGTGTGTGCATGCGTGCGTGCATGCGTGTGTGTGTGTGTGTGGTGTTGGCGGCAGTGGTGGCGGTGTTGTGGTTATTATTATTAGCACCATTTGTACAGAGCAGAGAAACTATAAACAATGGTTGGAATTAAAATAATAATTATAAGTGCTAACCTGCTACAGTAGCAAAACCTCCTGTCATAATTGCATGCATCTCCGATTTGGTGAGATTCTTGAGATATGGCTTAAACAGCAGTGGCGATTCTGACTGGAAAACATCAGGAAAAAAACAAGCTGTGTTTAAAATAATACAAATCCTTTGTTTGGATATGTGGCCAGCCCAATAGGAATTTACTTGGCATCAGGAAGCATGTTGTTTGCCAGCAGATTATATTCATAGCCCCTTAAATTCAAGCACATCGTTGTTTTTTTTCTATTTATTTTATGTTGCTTTAACTATGTGGTCATACCACCATGGATCTGTTAGCAGATACCTCATGGCTCAGCATGTGGTGGACAGTTAGCCTTCTAGTTCTTATCCCTGTACCAGGCCATATTGTTTTGATTCGTGCCCAGAGACCTTAGTGTTAGTCAACTGTATCTCTACTTCCAGATACAGTGCTGGGCAGATGGCATTAGGGTGCTGTCCAGTTTACCTGCTTTCATTATCTATGGATTGTTTGCAGAGCATTTGCTATTACCATCTATTTTTATTTTTGTTATTGTTTTACACTTAAGGTGGAACTTTCGGGTTGTGCTATTAAATTTGCAATTGGTATTTATTTTGGCGATTGAGGGAAACTATGATAAAATCCCACTCAGTTTGGTCGGGCAATGGAATTCAAGTGCATAGATTTCTCATGCAAATTATAACTACAGTAACCACATATATTCATCATAGAAGATGTTGGAAATGACGTCCACACATCTCTCACACCTTTAAACAACATTTATATGAATAATTCTTCATACCAATGTCTGATATGTGGTGGTAATGAAGAAATTGAACACACAGTATTTAAGTGCCAAGGAACAGAAAATTGGAGAAGAGAATTTTTTAAAAAGAAGTGGTTGAAGAGGGATAGAAATATGCTTATAATCGAAATGATTTGCAAGGACACTAGGAGCATTGGACAGCTTTTGTGTAAAGTCAAAAATAAATGGCTTTGGACAGTGGATAGAGAAAAGTAAGAGATAGTGTAAGTGAATGTGTAAAGTAATCAATAAGTGGCAAGTGAAAAACAAGTGGAAATGGGACATGAAAAACTGAAGCAAGATAATTTATTGACAGGAAATTGTAAATGTAGATAAACTGTAGTGATTGTATACAGAATGAGTGGCCAGGGTCAAAGTTCAGTAGACAATCAAATTGTAAATCTCTTAGCACAATAAATAAAGAATTCTTCATGGCCGTGTAAATAAAACCATGTGGGTCAATAGAGCGACCATTATCATTATCCAACACCCAATTGCAGAAATTAACTCTACTCACATTGTCGCAATTCCTCAACTACAGTTATCTTATAGGATTTTAATTTTAAAAGTTTAGGCACTCCAAACTGACGGAGTTCATTCTAGTTTTTCTCCAATGCCATCAAACTTTTCTCTGCAAGATCATGGTTCCCTAAATCTATTCACAAGATTACAAACCGCTTCTCTGTGAGGGCACGAACAGTAAGAAAACTGTCTTACTTCTCTACAAGAGTTTGTTGTCACGTAGGAATCATACACGATTATGTGTGCTCAAGTATATGGACATTATAACAGCACTAACATACTATAACATTGAAACACATGGTCTCAGAACCTATCAACAGACTTTGCATCGACTGATTAACCAGCACTAGCATGAGAGGGAACAGGACCAGTTGGATACAGTGCACTGCAGGGCAAGCAATTCCCCATAATATGGTCAGGCATCCAAATGAAGGTTCTGAAAATGCTGGGGATAAAACCAGTATATAATACATGTCATAGCTCTTTAATATTTGTTGCTTAATATTTCTAGCTACAGATGCCACAGTGCCTACAGCCTGGAAGGTGACAATGTAATAAAGTTAAGGACTACATAAAAACATCGAGCACTTGGATAAATGCTAATTTTACAGTTTATGTTCAGGTGTAAAAATCAATGGCTTACTTTTAGTGTTCCATGCTGTGCTAATGCAATGAACTTCATAAATTTAAGCAATATAGTTACATAAAAAGTAACTGAAATAATGCTTCTTTGAACTTTTTTCAAATTGATCTATCTGGCTTGTCTGGAAAGTTGCTGACCTGAGAAAGAAAACAGGATTTTTAACCCAAATTCCTCCTCCCCAACATAGTCACCTTTCAACTCTATACACTTGGACTAATAATTTCTTTATACTTTCAATATAAAATAGTTTGTCCCAGAATAAGAGTTTGTGTGACTTACGATCTCTACATCTGAGGTAAATCTCTGTCCAGCAAGATATTTCTTCACATTTGGGAAGAGGAAAAAATCACTGTGAGCCAAATCCAGTGAATACGGTGCATGTGGCAGCAGTTCTAAGTGCAAGCGATGCAACTTTGTGATCAAAACTGAAGTGTGTGCCAATGCATTGTCTGAATATTACTTCTTTAATAATTGCAGATGTTTGACCTTCATAGCAACCTTTAACTGCTCCAACAAAGTTATATACTTCTCTCTGTTGATGGTTTTGTCCTTTTCCAGGTACTCTAACATAGCCATCACCTTTCCTGCTGAAGGAACATACTTGGCCTTCTTTGGCACGCTTTCACGAGTTATGTCAGAACATGTTCAAGTATTTCTATGAGATGTTCATTTGGATATGGCACTCATGATGTTGTGTTTTCTCATGTGCAACATGTTCCAACATGATCTTATGAGATCTTAGCAATGTCAGCAAGCTCACATTCTTGATTTGTCTTTCATTTAGTGTGGCAGTGTGGATGTTTTAAACGTTTCTTCAATTTTATGGATGTCCTACACATTCATCAAAATTGAAGGAATGGCTGCACTTAAACATACTGCATTTACGCATAGTTTTTAAGAGATTTATTAATGTAACATTTCTTTATTGTAACTTTATTATCTGATAACATGCAAATGTTATTATGGATGTAATAAATTGATGAATGGAAACCCTGTAGTCCATTTCTTCACCACAGAAAATGCTGCTGAAGAATCCTTTTAAGTATAATCCAATTCCTTTTTGATTTTTGTTGATGTGAAACTTTTCAATATAAATATTAAAATTTTAATCAATGCGCAACATTCAATTTTATCCATTAAGGAACCTCAACTTGTTTATTTTGCAACACTGGATTATACTAGATTAGTTTGCGCTCTGTAGATTTGTTAATGACCAAACAGGCCTTGAACATAGAATATGTTAAAAGCCTACATTACATACACAAAATATACAAGCTATCAGGTTCTGGTTTTAAAATACATTGTTAACATAACATTTCTAGTACATTGAAACTTAATACTGTTACTAAAACAGATCACTTTGCTTGGCTTTTACAATCTGCGCCATTGCACAAGGCTTACATCCTTACTTACATGCAAGGAGTTAAATAAACAAAAAGAAAAAAAGTTTTGTTTATGGACGCTCTTTAACTGCTGTGGTCCTTACTGTCCCATTCTATATTGGACGTGAAAAACCAGTAATTTTGCTCAGAGGCCTCTTCATCAGGCTTGAGGTTCCTTTACGTGCCGTAAATCTATGACACGGGACCAGCAGCTTAATTTCCCTTCCAAAGGAAGTCATGCTAAGCATTTTTACACCTGTAAAAATCCATCGCCCTTCACCAGGTTTGAACCTGTGACCTTGGGAACCAGAGGCTAGCAAGGTAACCACTACACCACAGGGGATGACACATGCAAGGAGTGTCAACATTTAGTGTTAAGATATGAATTCATAAAATATCAAACATATACAATGACACATTAATAGCATTTCTTCATTGCTGACCAGTACAAGAACTTAACACACAAAATTTGGCTTCTATAGCTTGCTGTACAAAGCATTTGTATGTCAATGCGTGAACATGATGTTTATGCATTCATATGTTATACATCACTACAACTGATCTGTCAATAGGTTGAATTGTAATTAAAATATTCTTCTACAGAATAAAATGATTTACCACAGAGGTACTCTTTTAGGGAGGCTATAAAAACTTTGAAATTGCTAACGTTTTCCTTGAGATTACTGGGAAGAGTATTAAATAACTTAATTGTTTCATAGTAAACAGCTTTCTTGAAACACAAAGGTTTTTGCATTCAGACGATGGATATTTTCCTTTTGCCTAGTGTTAAACTTATGTACTTCAAAGTTTGTTATAAACTATTTGCATAACATTTAAAGATGGAGAATATATAATAAGCAAACAAATCAAAGTACATGTGAGGAACATCGAATCAAAAGCACTAAGTGCATAATAAAAAAAGTTTTCAGAAGAGAGGAAAAACTGACATCTCCTGAGCTTAGCAGCACTTTTTAAAGTTCTTCATACCTAACTGTAGCGCAAATACCACTTTACTAAATACTCTTACCACAAAGTTCATTTTTTGTTTAATATCACATTTATAATGAAAAATATTATGGACTTATTGTATTTTGAAGCAATTATACTGAAAATATTATCATAAAAATTAAGAAAATATGGAAAAAAATTACATTTAACTATATTTTAATAAACAATTTCAGTTCCACTTTCAAAATAAATTTTATACTTTACTCTGTGCATTTTTTGGGGAAAAAAGTTAGTTCAAATTTCATTTTTCACTTTTTCTGTGAACACCTTTATGTCAACGGTTGTTTCAACAAACACAACTGTGTCCATATTTAAACAATTTCTTCTAAACAATCAAATTCTACTTCTTTTTTTTTTTTTTTTTTTTGCTACAGAATACAGAGTCTTCATTCACTGCAACTCCATTCACTCCAAAATCTCTTCTGCAAGAGTGCATCAATAGCTTTCTTCTTTGCTTCAGAGTACTAAGCCCTAGATCTGTGGTATACACTTACTGCTATTTTTTTAAAAATTAGCACTAAAGACAAAACAACACAGTAAGTCATCTCAATGTTATGGATGTGACATTTTTGAGTAACGGTTTTAACTGTCACTTGCAGTGGATTAACCAGTACATGTAATGATTACCAGTAACAATTAAGTTATTTGTTACCAGGTCGATACAGAATTAATTTGTTATTTGATGCAACCTAATCTCTAGCTGTGTCAACACTTTGATTACAGCAGTGGTTTATATGAGTAATTACAAAATGTGTTCGCACTTATGTACTTCTGCATTCCTGCACACACACACACACACACCAAGATGTTACCTTCTCTGTATTAGCTAAGCTATTTGCCCCTAAGTATACCTCTCTTAGCACATCAGATGAGAACAGCCATGAATGAAGGAAAAAAATCATTATATTCATACAAATCGAGATCAGAAGCATGCAGTTGTACAATATTAGTAAATATTATTCAACTTACAATTATAGTGAGGTGATGTGGAAACCCTTTCAACTTCGAGGTTTGATTTGGGAAATTCTGATTTAACCATGTTGTATATCTGTCGGCCTTTCATTGTTCTTTACCATGCTAGGTTAAAGGTGAAAATATCCATAATAACAAATCCAAAAGAGCAGAAACACACACCTTCACACATGCTTTTTCATTTCAAAAGTGCAAAAATGTTATGTTTCTTTAAGCAATCTTAGAGAGTACTTTTGCTGAAATTGTGCAACTCTGGATCTTGATTCATCACTATTAAAATTTCTGCATCATTGTTTGAGCCTAGCGGCCAGTGCATATTTTGATACTAAACAGCATTACTTATTTATACATACCCATCTACCTGCAATGTATATAAACTTGTGCACCTAATCATATGTAAATAACCATCTTAATGTAATGGATGCAACTTTGTTGCCTGAATGCTGACTGATCTGTCATCTGGGGCATGTGAGCCATATTCAAAGCGATAAACAATGCGTACTTGCAACTCAGTGCGAGGATGACTCAAGTTGTAA
Organism: Deroplatys truncata; assembly: GCA_030765065.1. Taxonomy (NCBI): domain Eukaryota; kingdom Metazoa; phylum Arthropoda; class Insecta; order Mantodea; family Mantidae; genus Deroplatys; species Deroplatys truncata. Next base: position 15,683,629 of record CM060983.1, read on the forward strand.
ACAAGTTGAGGTAACTAGTTCCTGATAAGCAATATCAATGTTGCGCACGTGCAGCGAATGATATCAACTAGGCTCAGTAATCATCTCATTAATTTAGTAACTGTAAATACGATAACTAGCTGTCTTCATTACTTTGGTAATTGTTATTGGGTAACTAGTTCCTTTAGTAACTATTACAATGTAACTGTTACATTATTTTCTGCCCATCCCTACTCAGTATCCTTTGCATTATTTTGCATGAGAGTAATACAATTTTAATACATTTTAATGACATGGTATACAAGCTATTTACTTCAGTTTGCGGTAGTTTCATTCTTGTTTACATAATATGTTTTTACGTAAATTATTAGAACTTGAAGATCTTATGTTGTGCTGCTTTTGTTTTATTTGGTTACATAATTTTTAACTGCCCCACGTATGGGAGCCAATTTGTAGTAACTTTTATGTTGTATTTATTTAACATTATTGTAGCCTCACGTTGTGGTAGCCAATTTGTAACGGTATTACTTACAAATGTTTGTTTACATCACGTGTGTTGAAGCTATCTTGTGACGTCATTCATTTGTTCGGTTTGTAGCTCCATCTAGTGTTAGCTATTTGTGGTACCTAGTATCAGTGTTTGAAAGAATTTTAAGTTTTGTTTATTGTCCTCCGGCTAGCTATTATCTTATCTTAGGTCGAACATGTGTCTTGATCAGGGTTGTGTAAACGGAAAGGAATCTTTTATCCAAAAAGAACACTGATGAAGAAATTTGTTTTATAATTTTTATTGTCGAACACGTTCACTATCACTTTTACATATTTATCTAGATACTCGCCAAACTGAAACTGTTATAATAACTTCTTACTGATCACTTTTAATCAACGTACTTCAACCTTTTGTATAATTAACTTTACCATATTTTAGATCTTTCATAATTCTGCTGCGCGTAACTTGTGAATCTATCTCCGATGTATGATGAACTAATACTTTCGACGAACTGACTGAAGACGACGTGTAGTGTACACAGATTTTTGATGAACTGAACGACTGAAGGCGATGTGTAATTTACTAAGAATTTTGATGAACTGAGCTGAAGGCGACGTGTAATGTATGAATGCTTTCGGCGAACTGAAGGACTGACTGACTTTACCTCCAACCTACCTTATTTATACTCCCTTGTCCAGATACACCTAAAGATTATAACTGAACTGCAATTGGCTAATAAAACGCGCCAACATTAGCGTCTATTATAATATCCAATGAAAATTATGAATACATATGCTTTAGGGAAACATTCCAGAAGTTTCTACCGAAAAACGCGCCAACATTACGTAACTTCCTCGTTTCCAATAATGATAAACAGCTCACCCCCCTCTCTGCATTATTGCGCGCTATTATTGACAGTTTCAGTAAGGTCGTATAAACTTACTTATCAACAATAATTACAGTCAAGAAACATCTCAAATCAATGTCACATAATAATGCATATTCATACTACAATCATTATTTACATTAAAGTAATTTGTGATACAAATTACTGCATCATATGCCCCACTAGAAACATAATTATAAATATTTACAACTTGTTTGGAAATTTTATAATTGGGTTTTTAGTCTCCTAAATCTTGGAACACACGCTATCACTTTCACTTTACACTTCACACGCATTTAACACACGACATATGTTTTTTTTTTTTTTTTCTTTATCTCGCCACTACTTACTGGCTCTGGTTTAATTTATTTAGACATTAATCTGACATTACAATTTTTTTTTTTTTATAGCAAATACTGTACCCTGAATTGTTTAATTACTGTTTCAAAAAATGGTTTACTTTCTTATATTGTTAACAAAAATTTATCAATTCAAGAATTTTGTAATTATTACACATATTTACCAAAATATTCACCCTTCACATAAATATTTTTACATCTTTTAAATCTAAGTACTGTTTCACATTTTCTGTTTGATACATAAGTATTTGTTTCAATTATTTTTACCCCATTTTTGTTATTTTGTACTTTATTATTTTTTTTATTATTATTGTTTTGTTCTGAATTAATTATTTTTTTTATTATTATTGTTTTGTTCTGAATTTATTTCTGTTTTCTCATGACATATATAAATAGTTAACCCTCTTACGTTCCAATACATTTCTCTGCAAGTCATCTTTACCTATCCAGCATTTACTTTACATCTCATTGCTATTTACCCTCCTGGATCAAATTGTATGTGGCTAAACATTACTCGTAGCCGCATCCTAACCTTCAAATTTTTGTTCATGAATAACCTCTTGTATTCATATGACATTTCATCCCTTGATAACATTTGAAAACAATCTAAAGTTTCCTGAACAACACATCTTTTAACAACTTTCATTTTCAATTCTTCTACTATCTCTTTAATTTGAGAGTATCTGACAAATCTGTACTAAACTGTACTGGACTGGAGTTTTCAGTTTGAACATCTTGGTACTTGTTAATTTCAGACGTTAGCTTTTGATTATTTACAGGCAAAACTTTAACTTCTTCGTACAATTTATTTCTTTGCATTTCTGACTCTCTCTGTATTTCTGATATCTCCCCTCTGAAATTAACCTGCGCCTGATTCACATCTACATTCATAACCTCTTTTATCTCTCTTATCTCACTTGAAATACTACTCACTTGACTTCCTAACTCTGTACATTCTACATTAACCTCACTTTTAGTATTAACCTCACTTTTTTTGTTACCTATTTCCTTGCTCATGTCCAACATTTTCTTTGAAACTTCTCCTATCTCACTTACTATTACTTCCTCATTTTCATCACTCATTTTTGGCATACTATCTAGCTTCGTAACTTTCTTTTCAATTTGTTCCCTGCTTTGATCTACTTTTTGCTCTAATATCTCATTACTCCTACCAATATCTTCAATTAATTTCCTGTGATCTTTTTTTATAGCTTCTCTCAATTCCATAAAACTCTGATCTATTTTCTTACTAAGATCTTCCCTTAATTCCCTATGACTCTTTTGCATATCTTCCCTCAATTTCCTATTATTCTTTTGCATATCTTCCCTGTTTTGATCTATTTTCTTTTCTATATTCTCATTCAAATTTTTCAGCATTTCCATAATCATACTAGTATCAAGATTAACATTTCCTGCTATTCTATTCTGACTTTCTGCACTAACATTTCCACCCTCAAATCCTAAAAAGTTTGAGCTATTTTCTGTAACCTGTATTGAATTACAGCTAACTGTTACATTATCCCCTTCCATCATTGTTCCTTCAATATTATTAGTAGCCATTGTTTTTGTTTTCTAAAAAAAAATTACGATACTCTGACCTTTGTGATGCTGTCTGTTGCTGTTACATTGATGTCCAGCTTCCTGCCCCTCTCTCCTAGATTTATATGTCGCTTCGATGAATCTTCGTCGTTTTGTTGTCCTGTAGTTTGAATTTCCCTGTTGCCTTGTAATCTCGGAATTACGATCGTAGTCTGTCATCCCTGTTGTTTCTGGAATCTGCGTCTTGTAGATCATTTCACTGCTGCATTCGTTCCATGTCCTGGTTCCTTTCCTGGTCACTCTGCTCCTTCCTGGTTATGCTGATCCTTTCCTGGTCATCGTGTTCCTTTCCTGGTCACTATGCCCCACGTTCTGGGTGCCAATTTGTGGTAACTTTATTGCTTACGTAATATGTTTTTTTACGTAAATTATTAGAACTTGAAGATCTTATGTTGTGCTGCTTTTGTTTTATTTGGTTACATAATTTTTAACTGCCCCACGTATGGGAGCCAATTTGTAGTAACTTTTATGTTGTATTTATTTAACATTATTGTAGCCTCACGTTGTGGTAGCCAATTTGTAACGGTATTAATTACAAATGTTTGTTTACATCACGTGTGTTGAAGCCATCTTGTGACGTCATTCATTTGTTCGGTTTGTAGCTCCATCTAGTGTTAGCAATTTGTGGTACCTAGTATCAGTGTTTGAAAGAATTTTAAGTTTTGTTTATTGTCCTCCGGCTAGCTATTATCTTATCTTAGGTCGAACATGTGTCTTGATCAGGGTTGTGTAAACGGAAAGGAATCTTTTATCCAAGAAGAACACTGATGAAGAAATTTGTTTTATAATTTTTATTGTCGAACACGTTCACTATCACTTTTACATATTTATCTAGATACTCGCCAAACTGAAACTGTTATAATAACTTCTTACTGATCACTTTTAATCAACGTACTTCAACCTTTTGTATAATTAACTTTACCATATTTTAGATCTTTCATAATTCTGCTGCGCGTAACTTGTGAATCTATCTCCGATGTATGACGAACTGACTGACTGAAGACGACGTGTAGTGTACACAGATTTTTGATGAACTGCCCGACTGAAGGCGACGTGTAATTTACTAAGAATTTTGATGAACTGAGCTGAAGGCGACGTGTACTGTATGAATGCTTTCGGCGAACTGAAGGACTGACTGACTTTACCTCCAACCTACCTTATTTATACTCCCTTGTCCAGATACGCCTAAAGATTATAACTGAACTGCAATTGGCTAATAAAACGCGCCAACATTAGCGTCTATTATAATATCCAATGAAAATTATGAATACATATGCTTTAGGGAAACATTCCAGAAGTTTCTACCGAAAAACGCGCCAACATTACGTAACTTCCTCGTTTCCAATAATGATAAACAGCTCACCCCCCTCTCTGCATTATTGCGCGCTATTATTGACAGTTTCAGTAAGGTCGTATAAACTTACTTATCAACAATAATTACAGTCAAGAAACATCTCAAATCAATGTCACATAATAATGCATATTCATACTACAATCATTATTTACATTAAAGTAATTTGTGATACAAATTACTGCATCGAGTTTTGCTTCTTTTCATTTCCTGCAGTTTCATTCTCTTTCTGGTATGTTTACTGTTGCCTGCAACAATTGTTTCCTTTTCTATGCTGTAATACTTTAGCAAATCTACTCCCTTGACACAGCTCTCTATCTCAGACCTTCAAGTAAGGAGAATCATTTTCTTCATTCATTTAGCATGACATAATATTGCTAAGAATACGTAAAGAAGTGATATCTGATACTGTTTGGCAGCAACACATGCATTTCTAGTTCCACAGGATGCAAACACAGCAGTCAAAGCATGTATGTACGTATGCAAAATCACTGGCTTCTGTAAAATGGTGCATTTTGTTCTGTTTGTCTCAGATAAGTGTTTTCTGAACCAAATTCTGTATTTTGAAGCCATTTTACAATAGCAAGGAGTACTATCTGAAACAACCGTATTGCACAGATTGATTCAGCACTATTGAAATAGGAGGAATAGTATCAAAAAGCATTTTGTCTGCGGGCGAACTTAGTGTGTTTTGTTCTGATGCTCCTCGTGCATGAAATTTTATGTTGTACCATTTAAAATATCAGGCTGAGAACTTTAAAGCTTGTCCTTGTACTCTGACTCCAAACAGTGAGTTAGGAAAACAGGGCAGGTGTTGTAATGCACTGAATTTATAAAAGTTAGAATGTCATTTAACAATTTAAATAAAATGTCTTACCATTTAATGATTTAAAAATATCAAGTGAAAGAATGCTCACCATTCCAAGGAAAACGCTGGCTGCTGCATTGACTGATTCACAAACTGTGGTGCCCATCATAACTTGCAGCATCCACCCAAGGTTTATAACCAGCCACTGCATGGCACCATAGTAGTACAGTATCTGAACCATGAAGCTCAGGAAGAATATCACAGATAATGCCTGAAACAATGTAACTCACTACAGCTTTTAGTTCTCCCTGTCAGCGCTCTTAGTTCTGTTTCAAATCTCTCTGTTTAAGTAATACAACATAGAAAATAAGGAAGACTTCAGCTGACTAAACTCAAATGACTGAGAAATACTTTAAATAGTTTCATTACACATTTTATTGTTGGTATAAGAGGAGATTGAAGTGACAGTCAAATTTTTTTTAAAATAGAGAGTTGAGGGTTGTTACACTACATCACTATGATAATCTTACTTGAACGCGTTTCGGGAGACGGCTTGTTCCCATCGTCAGCATTTTCTCTCAAGTTGAGTTGAGAGAAAATGCTGACGATGGGAACAAGCCGTCTCCCGAAACGCGTTCAAGTAAGATTATCATAGTGATGTAGTGTAACAACCCTCAACTCTCTATTTTAAATTATGACACATCACTGTTACAAGCTTCTAAATCTTCAAAAATTGAGCTGACAGTCAAATGTTTGCTATATACTGGCTATGAAATTCTATCTTTGTATGACATCACAAGAAACAAAAGAATGGTGACACAGCACTTCAAAAAATGACCCTACTGAAAAATTCAAACCAGTAGCAATAAATATCTCAAAAATGGCTGATGCCACAAAAAAAGTTATTTCAAATGAAGTTGTGTGTTTTAAACAGATCTGCATTTTTTGTTTATTAAGTTTTTGCCCATTTTACTGAGTATACAAAATTATACCACATTCATTCTGAATGAAGAGGACTTTACTGGGTATTCAACACATGTTAATATCTTAGGTATGTTATTTTAATCAAAATTGTTAAGGCCATCTTTGTGAAAATAAAAAATAATGAAAATTGTTCATGTAAAGGGTAGTTTGTGGGGAAATCAAGTTGCATCCTCAGAAGCAACATGAAGTGTGGTATTTATCTGACTTTTTGTCTTTGAATTATGTTGTTCTTTCTCTCTCTCACATACACACACCTTTACCTTTGATTAGAATACCATGTCTTTAAGATATTTACATGACAAATAAAATGTATAACTTGAATGTTCTGGGACCGGGCAAGGTGTGCTGTCGTAATGTTTGTGACTCGTATTTGGAAGGTCCTGTTTCCGGTGACCGCCCACTCATTTCGTGGTTTCCTTGGGTTGGTAGGCAAATGCTGGGATGGTTCATCTTCTACCACAACTTTCCTGCCCCTCATCTTCCTTGTCATGTGTTTCAGGATTGTAGCACCAGACAACGGTGTTCGGTGGTGGATGTGCGCTCTGTAAAGGTTTCTTCCTGTCATTGCAGAACTACTCAGTTAGGCCTCGCCTCTGGGTGCTCTCAGGGTTAGGGGCTTGTGAGCAGGGCCGGGCGGCATTGGATGCATTCAATCTGGAAACGTTAGGGACACCATCCATGTTGCGCCCTCATTATCCAGATCTGGTCACCCTTCAGGTCTCTCCCCTCATCGCTCCCTCCCAGGGGCCATGGTAGAAGCAAAAAGGGTCATTATGGCCTACATGAAGTGTTCTGTCCTGGTTTTGGGGGTTCTTCTGTTCATCCGTACTTTATCTTTAACTTTTTTAATTTTCTCACAATAGCATGTGAAGTCATCTTCATTCTGAATGACTTTTGTATAACTGATAAACTGGAAGAGATACTGCATGAAAAAGTGCAGTTTCTCTTTAAAGCACACAGCTTATGCCAAATAACATTTTTTGTGGTGTTAACCATTTCTGAGATATTCTTTGGTATTGGATTGAATTTTCAATTACTTATTCTTTTTTACAAATGGCAAGCCACTATGATCTCCCACTCACTGTTAGCGAACATCTCAATTATTTTAAGTGGTTCAAATGTTGGAAATTGAAAAGTAAACCTAGATCAATATGTAAAACAATCTGAAGACTGGTTACTGAAGTGGTTTGAAATTAAATAAAACTAAAACAGAAATTTTATAATTGTTTAAAACCTCATTTGAGAATAACACCACTCAAACAAGCTCATTAACTTCCTCAAATGCAAAAGAGGAAAAAATTATAGGAATAGTTATTGATGTGCGCTTCAAATAGATTAGCCAACTAAATTACATAGAAAAAAAGGGTGTTTCAACATGTCCTCATTGGCACAGGTTACAAATAAGAAGGATCATATATTATAGCTATTTTTACTCAATGTTTTCAATGGAATAACTATATGGGGAAATGCGACAGGATGCGACAGAACTTTTTTAATTCAAAAGACAATAATACAGATAATGGCACATTCAAGTTACAGTGTCTCTTGCAGACCACTCTTTAAAACTTTAAAAATCTTGACCCAACCTTGCCTATATATGCATAATAGTTATAAACATGTTTTAAACGATCAGCATCAGCATGATTACAATACATCAGGTAGAAGAGACATAAAATACCCTGCACATGGTTGGCACTACTTGGAAGAAAGTCCACAATACATGTAATAAAAGTATATATTAAATTACCACAAATCCTTAGGGAAATGCAGGATAAAAATCTCTTCAAAAAATCTGTAATACATTTATTTGTTAATAAGGCATTTTATTCAATTAAGGAGTATATGGAAGATGAACTGTGATCTCAATATATTTTGTTTCTATATAATTGTTGAGAATTGATGTTACCAATTTACGAGCAACTGCTCAAACATGTAAGTGTTATATGATGTAAATAAAATAAATAAATAATTTGGAATTAATTGTTGTTCCACACAAGCCGTGTGTTGGACAAGGTTGGAAAGGCAGAAACAAATGACTGAAAAATTCAATGGCATAGTCAGGATTTGAAAGTACTTAACAATATTGTAAGTCGCCATTGGGGTATGTCATCTCAATACAATTTGAGATCTCCTTGTGGTTTACCGGGAAAAATGCGAATCAGTTGGGGAATTTATTGTTGTGCTAGCATGTTGCCATGGTAGCTCAGTGGTTAGAGCAAACCGGATGGAGATTGGGAGATCTGTGGTTCAAATCCCGGCTATGGCATTGAATTTTTCAGTTGTGTGATTCTACCTTTCCAAATAAATAATCTGTTTTGATGACCTTCATTATTATAAATAAACAAAAAAACCAAAAAGCAAGGAAACTCACAACCATGACATAATGATCTGATTATTGCAGCCTACTGTATTCTTCTTATATCTACAACAAAATTGTAATGAAAGTTTATCTCAATAGTTTTTAGAAGCCTGAGAAGAGAAAATCATGTGAATGCAGCACATCATACTTTTTTTATATTTATTTTGCAAACTTTGCAATTTTGTTTTAATTTCCTTCGTTTATAAACTGGCCCATGTAATATGAGTGCATATCTTTATCAGATGCTATTGTCACAGTTGTGTACTGAATTGTTATAGTAGTGCATACAGTAGTAAGATATACCTACTCGAAATGCAAACACTCCATCATCTATAATTTTTTTGCCATAGACAAACTGTGCTCCTTCTTCACTGAAACTGAGAAATGTTGCAGTTTTCTCTCCAATACATTCAAATATTCTCCGTCCTACTGACCAGCGTATTGTGAGAAAACCCAACACGAACTGGATGACTAGGCCACTCACAACTGGTCGCCACCAAACCTGAATACAAGGTTCAAAATAAATATCAACATTTACCTAAACAATAACTCTTCTTATTTACTTTTATTGCTACATTATGATTATCAGGAAGTGGAGGAGAATTTTGGCACACATTAAGGCAATGCATCAGTGAAATTTGGTGAAAAATGTGAACATTTTCAAGTTTTTGTTTTATGTAGTTTTATTATGCTCGTACTTATAACTTATGTTTTGATGCTACACAATTGGTTTTTTAATATCAACAGCTTTAAAGCCCCAAGTGGCTTGGCTATTAAAATAACTCCTGTACCGTTTAGGTAAAGCACCCCATTGCACTTTAAACTCTACATATTTTTCTCAACATTTTTCACTGTTCAAAATGCGCCTTGGACCACAGTTTATATCTTATTAGCTTGAAATTTTCAGGAGAGCTTCAGCAATTAGTGATTTAAAATTGCTCTGCATTAATTAATATATATTAAATAGTTCACTTAAAATTAATTATTTTCCAGAGCTCACATTGAAAAATTTGAAAAATTCAATAACATTTATACAAAAAACTGTTTTTTCTTAACTAATTACACTTAAGCAATACCTGCACAAAGATTTGTTTATATTTGTATACTAAGCTCAAATTAAAAATTTGGGAGTAATATGATAAACCATAGGGTCCAAAAAAAATGTATATTATGATGCAGTAATTTGTATCACAAATTACTTAAATGTAAATAATGATTGTAATATGAATATGCATTTTTATGTGACATTGATTTCAGATGTTTATTAATTGTAATTATTATTGGGAAATAAGTTTATAGGGCCTTACTGAAACTGTCAATAATAGCGCGCAATAATGCAAAGAGGGGGGTGAGCTGTTTATCATTATTGGAAACGAGGAAGTTATGTAATGTTCGCGCGTTTTTTCCGTTTAGAACCTTCTGGAATATTTCCTAGAGCATATGTATTCATAATTTTCATTGGATATTAAAATTGACGCTAATGTTAGCGCGTTTTATTAGCCAATTGCAGTTCAGTTATAATCTTTAGGCGTATCTGATTGCAGGAGTATAAATAGGCTAGGTTTGAGGTAAAGTCAGTCAGTCCTTCAGTTTGTCGAAAGCATTCATACATTACACGTCGTATTCAGGCCAGTTCATCAAAATTCTCAATACATTACACGTCGTCGTCAGTTTGTCAGTTCGTCATAAGTTACGCGCAGCAGAATTATGAAAGATCTAAAGTATAGTAAGGTTAATTATATAAAAGATTGAAGTACGTGGATTGAAAGAATTATCAGTAAGAAGTTATTATAACAGTTTCATTTTGGCGAGTATCTAGATCAATATGTAAAAGTGATAGTGAACGTGTTCGACAATAAAAATTATAAAACAAATTTCTTCATCAGTGTAATTTTTGGATAAAAGATTCCTTTCCGTTTCACATCCTGTATAGAGATACATGCTCAAGCCAACAGGATAATAGCTAGCCGGAGGACATTTGAAATAAAATCAAACAAAAGCGAATACTGCCGCAAATTGCTAACACTAGATGGAGCTACAAACCAAACAAATGAATGACGTCACAAGATGGCAACGCGTGAAGTAAACACACATACACAAACATCACAAGCATCAACATTATAAGTAATACCGCATCAAAGTGGCTCCCATACGTGGGGCAGTTAAAATTATGTAACCAAATAAAACAAAAGTAGCACAATATGAGATCTTCAAGTTCTAATAATTTACGTAAAACCATATTACGTAAACAATAATACCGTCACAAATTGGCTCCCAAACGTGGGGCTAATAAAAACACATTACGTAAACATAATGTTACTTCAATTACTATATCAAAGTGATTAATTATAATTAACAAATTAATATCTTAACACCAGTTTGACATAGCTTGTTAAAATTTTGTGTGGACTATATGTTTTATGTTCTGAGTATATGGTAAAAAAAGTTTGAAGCAATCAGAAGAAAACTGTGGATTTTTGGATTTTCATGGATGCATTACCTTAAGTGCACAGTTGCCTCTGGAAACCTCCAGGAGAAGGGGTAAAGTGAAGAATATACATGCTGGCAGGTAGGGTCCCTAACGTATCCAGGTATTACATACTGACCCCCACAGACCTACCTCTCCCAATGGAGGGCGCATCACACACTGACGAAAGGGTATACACTTCCACACAAGCCTCACCTGCCATCCACTAGCCTAAGCCTTTCAACTCATAAACATGATAAGGTAATGATGGAAAAGAAAATTTTGTAACATTATATAACTCACCTCAGCATTCACCTACAATCACGGAAAAACACACACAAAAAAATCCAAAGTTAGAGTGCCCAGCCCAACAGGAATTAAACCCAGGACCTCTCAAATATGAGCCTCACACATTACTGCAGAGCCATCTTATTGTAAATCTCTTAGCACAAAATAAATATTCATATTCATATACAAGACATATTGACGTAAATAAAATTGTATAGATGCTAAAGGAACCTTATAATGGAGTTTACATATTTTATGATTTTTAACCTATTAAGGTAAAATTTTAGTTGTGTGTTCTTTGATCATACAGTAATAGTACTACAGAAGTGTGCTTCCATATCTAAGTGTTCCACCGCACGCAGTGGCCCTTCGCCCGTTATGGACGGAATGTTTCCATGTGCTGTGTTAACTTAAACAAAACCTTGTTTTGCAGTTAACTTGTGAACATTATCATTTGTTATACACCTACTGACCAAGCGGGATGGCTCATGTGGCAATGTGTGTGGCTCACATTTGGGAGGCCCTAGGTTTGATCCCCAGCCCATGCGTTTTTCATGGCTTCCCCAGGTCATCAGATGAATGCTGGGTTGGTTCATCTTTCACCACCACTCTCCTCCCTCTCATTTCCTGTACCCATCATCTTCCTTGTCATCCCTTTCAGGGTTGTAGGACCAGGCGACGGTGTTTGGTGGCTTGGGCACTGTAGAAGTTTCTTCCCTGCTATCACTGCAGGGTCTGCTCAGTTAGGTCTCTCCTCTGAGTGGGCTTCACACGAGGTTGGCGACTTGTGAGTGGGCCCGGCAGCATCAGATGCATTACATCTGGAAACGTTACGGACCCTTTTGTACTTGCGCCCATTGTCATTGGATCTGGTTGCGGTCACTCCCCTCATCCCTCCTTCCTGCGGGTCACTGGCAGAAGCACAAGGGGCCAACTGGGCTGTGTGCAGTGCTCTGCCCCCTCCAGTGATTCACACATTTACCTTTTAAACACTAATGTAACAACTGAAGGAGCTGTGGAGGAGTTTTACCCGCTTTTAGCATAATGCTTCATGTAACTTTATGACTTATGTGTGTATGAACATTTTTCACTCCTGCTGATTATATCGCAATCTACTTATTCTAATATAGAGTAACCAATGTCCGATATGTGGTGATAATGAAGACATTGAACACATAGTATTTAAGTGCCAAAGAACAGAAAATTGGAGAAAAGAATTTTTTAATAAGAAGTGGTTGAAGGGGGATAGAAATACACTTATAATTGAAATGATATGCAAGGACGCTAGAAGCACTGGGCAGTTTTTGTGTAAAGTAAAAAATAAATGGCTTTGGGCAGTGAAAAGAGAAAAGTAAGAGGTAGCGCATTTTACTTTGAATGGAAAACTATAGTGAATGTGTGATGGTTAAGTAATCAATAAATGAAAAGTGAAAAACAAGTGAAAATGGGACACGAAAAAAAAATGAAAAAAAAGAGCAATATAATTTATTGACAAGAAATTGTAAAATGTAAATAAACTGTAGTGATTGTCTACTGAATGAGTGACCAGGGTCAAAGTGCAGTAGACAATCAAATTGTAAAACTCTTAGCACAATAAATAAATAAATAAATAAATAAAAATATAGAGTATTTTATTTTAACTAAAATACATAAATGATGGTCATAACAAGCCTACAGTCTATTCAGCAGTTTATGATCCTTTGAACAAGCATTCCCTGAAGTCTGATGGACCAAAATCTCGTTATCAAATTCTTAACAACCACCGACAGAAGGACAACTAGTGAGCCATGATCATCAGGGACAAGATTGTGAAGAGAGCTGTTTACCACATCTTTATTGCAAGTAGTAAGGCATTGTTTCTTTATGATTCATGAAGGTTAACACAAGAAGCTATAAAGAAGGGCAAATGAGCCACCTCAGGAAATTTTTGGTACCCTGTTCTAGTTCAGCTAGGTTGCAAAGTACAGTTCAAGCAGAAGTGAAGAGGTGTTTTTCCATGAAAGCAGCCAAAGTGATTGCTGGTTCTATGAGTCAAAATAATGGTATGTTTGGTGAGGTTAAAAACATTAACTGCTTTAGTAAGAATAGTTTGTATACGCACTACTAAACAATAGAGGTTAGAGAAACTTCTCTGCATATTCTGCCCAAATTAGCTAGGTACCTAAGTGCTCATCTTTCATAGGTTTATCCTTACTGGTTAAAATTTAAGTAAAAATGTGTTATTTGGTCAACTACGCTGATTACATGTGATGTAATTGAACTCCATAATGCCCTCCAATTTATTGGTAATTAAGATGGTCATATGAAAATTGCCTCTGCTTGTTTCATTAACTTACTCATGTCTTAATTGCTACCATTACAGTCTTTCTGCATAATATACTATTTTGGTTCATTCAAGTATCTTAAAAAAATAACACAATAATTTGCAGTTTATCCATCTCACGTAGGATTAAACTGCCAGCTGGGATTTAAACCAATAATAGTTGACATATAGTGATCAAACATGCTATAAATGGCTGATGGTGAATGGGTCAATTATTTGATTAAATTGCTCTGCAAGTGGTAAACTTCATAATTTAAATGAAAAATAATTCCATAGATATATAACATTTTTACATGAAAATATTATATATTTTTCTCTATTTTGTTGTGCATATTTGAGAATGCTTAACCTCCTTTAACCAGATATGTAGGTCATATCAGACAGGAATGAGTGAAAGATACTCAAATGGGCCTGCAGTCCACAGAATTTAGAGCTACTTCACCACATAAGCAGGGGAAAAAACCCTTATCCAGGTAATTCACCCCAATCAGTATTCAAACTTGGGTTCTCTTGAATGTGAGGCAGATATACTAGCCCCACCTTCTGTTTTTGAAAGTGACATAACTTGTTGTGAAGACTACAAATAACAAAATTCATATAATGTTTTGTTTGCATAATATGCTACAAGCAGTCCTGATAAATGATGTAAACAAATATCTTAAAAGTGCTTTATGTGGGACCCTTTAAAGAATAAATGCAAAGAAAATAATTAGCAATAAATATAATAGGTAACTTGAATACAGAGCCTTCATTTGGATGCATGGCCGTATTATGGGAATTGCTTGCCCTGCACTGTGCTGTTTCTAACCGGTTCTGTTCACTCTCCATATACCAGCTAATCAGTAGATGTGAAGCCTGTTCTGTACAGAGGTTGATATATTGTGAGATTACGTGTTTCAGTGTCATAATGTGTTAGTGCCCATATAATGCCAAAAGATCTGTATACTTGAGCACATAGAATCTGCATGTATGATTCCTATGTGATGACCAACTCTACTAGAGAAGTGAGATAGATTCTCTGTTGTCCATGTGCCTCACAGAGAAAGAGTTCATAATCTTGTGAATAGATTTAGGGAAATGGAATCTGTTCTTGATCAGAAACTAAAAGTAATTTGCCATGTTTTTACAGAGGAAAAACTTGCCAAAGAAATCTCTGAGAAAGCTTGCACAGGAATCAGGAATTTTGCAAACCTTCACTGGAATGTCACTAAACTTTTAAGATTGAAGCTCTATAAGATAATTGTAGTTCAGGAATTGCAACCATGCGATAATGTGAGAGTAGAGTTAATTTCTGTAAATTGGGTGTTTAATGTTAATGTTCGCTCTATTGACCCTCATGGTTTTATTTACATAGCCATTTAATGAACGTTAATACAAATTTTGTTACAAGGTGTAGAGATGTGTGGATATCATTCCCAACCTCTTCTATGATGAAGGTATGTGGTTATTTTAGTTATAATTTGCATGAGAAATCTATGGATTTAATTTAAAGGGCTGTGAATATTTGACTCAAACAACATGCTTCCTAATGACAAGAAAATCTCCATTAGGCCGGGCACATGTCCAAACGAAGGTTCTATAAATGATAGGGCTCCTTTAAAGACCACATATGTAAACAGCTGCTATTGATAATTGTTTTACAGTGGAGGCTGTATGTTTACTGACAGATTTGAACAACTGATTGCCGTGGTTGATATATTACATCTTAAATAATGCTTTCTTAGCCAAACAACACATCATGATCAAAATGGTACTAGAGAATTTGTCTCATTACAAGCATGAAGCCATCCCAAAAAATAACCACTACCATAATACAAATACTTTTATTATTTTTCCGAATAGCAATGGATATTCATTTTAACCTAAATTAAGAATTTTACTTTATGATTATTTGTCTTGCAGCATTGTTTATATTGTTCACCAGTAATTAACAACATCCAAATTCCAGGACTTCTTTTTGCAGATGACTTAGTGTAGGATATATTACAGTAAGTGGTTTAAAACAATCATTACAAGCAATTGATGTATACTGTAAAGAATGGAGGTTAAAAGTGAATCAAGAGAAAACACAGATTGTGGTATTCAAAAAGGGGGAAAAATTAAGCAAATATGAAAAGTGGAAGGGAGAGAATAAACATTACAGGGTGGTGCGTGACTGTATCTATTTAGGAGTAAAAATAGATGGAGGTAATAAATGGGAGAAACAAAAGAAGTTTGCATTGGCAAAAGGTAAAGGGGCGATGGCAGCAATTAGAAGCTGCAAATATAGAGTACCTAATATACATGTTAAATGGCTGGAAAAAGTTTATGAGATGGTTGTGGAGGCAAAAATGATGTATGGTATAGAAATATGGGGATTAGATAGAGGATGGGAATGTATAGATGTGGTGCACAGGATGTTTTGTAGGGAAATACTAGGGCTACCGAAGTCAATTGTAAGACAGGTAGCACAATTACAGATGGGCAGGGTGCCAACTAAGGGGAAGATAATGGAAAGAGCTTTGAAATTTTGGTTCAGAAGTTTAAATCTAGGAAAAAGTAATGTGTTAAGACAATGTATTAAATACCAAGAGAATAGTTTAATGAATGATGGATGGGTAAGTAATCTACGGAACATTTTGGAGAAAAATGGTTTAGGAGACATGTGGAGGAGAGAAAATAATGTGAAAAATTTTTGGAAAAGGGCGAGGAAAGGACTGGAAGATATAGAAATACAAATCATGTTCAGTGAGATTGCCGAAAAGAGCTCATTAGTTTGTTATAGGCCAATGAAAAATACATGGGGTAGGGAAAAATATATAGACATAGTAAATAAAGAAGAGAGAGAATCTATTGCATGGGTAAGAACCGGAGCATGGAGGCTAAGAGAGTTAAGACAGGGTATTCCTCAGAATCAACGTTCGATATGTGGTGGTAATGAAGACATTGAACACATAGTATTTAAGTGCCAAGGAACAGAAAATTGGAGAAAAGAATTTTTTAATAAGAAGTGGTTGAAGGGGGATAGAAATACACTTATGATCAAAATGATATACAAGGATGCTAGGAGCATTGGACAGTTTTTGTGTAAAGTAAAAAATAAATGGCTTTGGACAGTGGAAAGAGAAAAGTAAGAGGTAGCGCATTTCAATAAATGAAAAGTGAAAACAAATGGAAATGGGACATGACAAAAAAAAAAACTGGAAAAAAAAGCAAGATAATTTATTGACAAGAAATTGTAAATAAACTGTAGTGATTGTCTACTGAATGAGTGACCAGGGTCAAAGTGCAGTAGATAATCAAATTGTAAAACTCTTAGCACAATAAATAAACCAATAATAGCTTTTCATCACTTCAATAATTCTCAACTTTGCTTACACTTGATTTTACTTACTTGCTTTGGATATTTGGAGAAAATAAAGCCAAACAGCATGATAACTGCCATACCAAGGCAAGATTGCAGACGTTCACTGTCATTTGTTATATCAACAGAAAGATATATTACCAGTACTAACAATGGAAACAGATATAAGCCTAATATCACATATCTGTAACAACAGAGATTCACGGTCACAGTGTTATAATTATACTTTTAACAAAATATTAATGTTAATTATTTTTTTACCACTAGCTATGTAGGCAGTAAGATGTTCAATGTCATAACCAGGACTCAACCATGGATCTTCGGCTCTCCGTGTTGATGCTCTAAAATCTGAGATAGCCTTGAAGATTTACTGGCATACTTGAATCACATGCATGTAGGATTTCACCATGGTAGCTCAAATGAAAAGCACAGGCACTAGGAGTTGATAGATCCGTGTGTGCCATTGAACTTTTACCTTCTCTAATACTTACTTATAG
This sequence comes from Deroplatys truncata, assembly GCA_030765065.1. NCBI lineage: Eukaryota > Metazoa > Arthropoda > Insecta > Mantodea > Mantidae > Deroplatys > Deroplatys truncata. The sequence continues at coordinate 15,701,362 of CM060983.1, forward strand.
AAGTATTGCAATCAATACTGAGATTTCACTGGAAATACATGTTTTGAGATTCTCTGAATCATAAACAAGCATTTTCTGAAAACGGTCAGAGAGAGAGTGTGAGAGTGAGTGAGAGAATGTGAGTGGGAGAGTGAAAGTGAGTGTGAGAGTCAGTGAGAGTGTGAGAGAGAGAGAGAGATCAACGTAACTCAAAAGCAAAAAGTTGGTTAAATAGCAAACTTGATATTAAAGTTCAGAATCTGCCAAGAATGCAACACAAAGACTTTAAAGAAAATGACCCTACACCAAAATTCATTTTACATGGAAGTATTTTCATCATTTTCAATTTTCCCAAAAATGGTCTTAATGATTTTGATTAAAATATCATATGTTTAAGATATTTGACAAATAAAATGTGTGTGTTGAATGTTCAGAGAATAGCTCGTGAAGCCCTCTTTATTCTGAATGACTTTTGTATAACTGGTAAACGGTAAGAGGTAAATAATGTTTCTCAAGCTGAGAGTAGTTGTTCTGTCACTAAGCAAATTATTTTGTTATTTTGTTTTATTACAACTTTGGAATCTCCCAAATCTCCCTAATCATTAGGAAATTAGGCTCTGAAATTTAATTTAATGACAAAATTCTTATTAAAACACTTGCAACAAACACCCCCTTGTAATTATTAAAATAATAATGTTTGGCATAAAATATGTTACATTATGCATATATTTTCAGTTATTTATGGCAGCTCCAGGCAGTTAACACATTCCTGGATTTATGTACAAAAATTATGTGCTAGTTTCAGTTGTTATTGTTATTATACCCATAACTATATCTTTACATATTTCCAGTAGAATTGAAGCAATACAATCAACTTTAACAGTTATTTGTATTCTTTAAGCAGCTAAAGTAAGATTAAACAATTAATTTTGTAATTGCAATAAACATATGACAGGTAACTGATGGAATGAAACACACATCAACACACAGAATGCTATAATCAAAGTGCCTACTATAGGAAAAAACCTGATGTGATATATTCACATGACTTTCACTACCCTCTATTGTTTAGTAGTGCGTATACCAACTATTCTTACTAAAGCAGTTAATGTACTATTTGTTTTTAACCTCACCAAACATACCATTATTTTGACTCATAGAACCAGCCATCACTTTGGCTACTTTCATGGAAACACACCTCTTAACATTAAAATTAAAACTGGTTCATGTTTTACTAGGCATAATGAAAAGTTTTAGAATATAAGCAACAAAAACGAAAGAATAGAAATTAAAAGAAGGAACGCTTGAAAATAGTAATATAACAAGTAATTAAATATGAACTAATAAAGTGAAACAGTCTTATGAAATTGGTTCAATCAGCACTCCTTTGAAGCAAAAGCTGCTGAGAAAGATTCATAAAATGTATCTTTTATAAAGTTACCTTTGTTCACAAAATCACAGCAGTAAATCAATTTCTGAATGTAAATAAGAAGTGCATAGTTATGACACTGCATTCAAATGTTTCTTTCTTGGTAACAAGAGCTTGCAATGAAAAGAAAAGAAGAAAAAACAAACAAACAAAGGAGGATTGCACAACTTCATGCATGTCCGTTAAATGATACAACTGGGAAACATGTAAAATTACAACATGGAATACTTTGAAAAGGACTAACGTTACAAAAAAATTATTTGACATAAAATGTGTGTTTTAATGAGCTTCATATTTCTTTTGTAGTAGATTTTTATGTATCTATTATGGTTTACTAGTTATACAGATTTATACAAAACTCACTCAAATAAAGGGGGCTTCACAAGCTATTCCCAGAAAATTAAATATATACATTTTATTTGTCATGTGAATATATTAAATATGAGGTACTTTAATCAAAACTGCTAGAGACATTTTAGAGCAAATGAAAAATTTTGAAAAACTTTCCTTGTAAATGGTAGTTTGGGGTGAGGGGTTTTTCTTGAAAATCTTTGTGATTTTTGGAAGATACTGAACTTATATACCAAGGTTGGTATTTATTCAATATTTTGTTTTTGAGTTATGCTGTTCACAGACACACAATGGAACTTTTACTAAAAATATTTTTTTTTGGATTCAGGGGGCCTCAAAACATGTATTTCTGGTGAAATCTTAATATCAAATTTTTGGGTGAAATGCAATACCTTGTCTACCTACTATGTATATGGTAGAGAAAGTAAAAATAAATGCCTACATAAGAAAATAAAAATAATTTGGAAAAAATATCAAACCCAGGCATCCTCCTCTTTTACTGGGACTGTGTCCCAGCAACTGGAAGCTAAATGCTCCATTTTCATCAAAGAATCCATATAAAGCTGAATTTTAAAATTGTGCTCCCTGTTAATGCCTTTGAATCAGCGTGTTTTTGATGGATTCATTGGACTTGGTCTTGTGCACAGCTAATGCTGCCAAATTGTTGTGCTAATTTTAGATTCTCATATCACTTGGAACATGTGCCTACTGCTATTAAATAACTGGTTACACCACAGATATCTTCTTGGTTAAAGAAAAAGTTTGTGAGTTCAGCCCGGAACTTAACCCCAAGCTTCTGACACAGCAATGTACACTGGGACCATTGAGAAAAAATAAAAGACTACATATACAGAGTGTGTGCAGGGCTGTCTATCACACTGAGGGGTTTTCTGTTCTAAATCTCCTGTCATAGTAACATATGAGTACTAACTTTGTTATAAAGAATCATGTCCATCTACATTGAAGTATTCCCAGCATCTTTGAGTGAAATTTCCATTCACATGCATAAGTTCTTCTTGTGTAATTCTCATAATTTCTGTTCTTATATTGTCTTAAGTTTGTTTATGGTGTGAGGATTGTTCTTATAAGCTTTATTTTTTACGGTTTGAAGGATGTACCAATTTCATCAATTTTTTCCTCCATTAGAACATTTCATTTTCCCTTCTAAGGTTTAGCGTTTAGTGATCCCATTGCCCTAAACTTATTAACCAGACGTCTTTCTCTACTTCAAACTGGAATACCAGGAAATTGTCTACATGATTCAGCTTTTACATATGTATCGTGCATAAAAATCCATTGTTCAAGCGTGAATTTATTGGCAGGCATTGCAGTGGTCTAATAACAAGACAACACTCTTAAGCAAATCACACACAACACAGATGTCTTGAATAAACTTTCACCTTTGAGATGCACAATGCACAAACTCTAGAGCTTACAGCATGAACAGAAGGTAGGAGTGTTACAATATAACACAGCTGACAAACATAACCTTGAGTAGGTCATTCAATACTAGTGCACAGTGGAAAAATCCAGAGGTCACTGCAGTGCAGGCAGAGCATGCACACACATGATCCATGGCCCCACCATATGGTGACTGCTCTGTGTAATAGTTGCTGTTTGAAATAGAGCGAGGTCATCAACTGAATGCATTAAGGTGCACAATGAAACGGTTCATTTATGCAGGCCTGGCTGATAAACAAATATGTACATATTATAATCACTAGAATACATTATAGTTTTTGTCTGAAAAAGAAGGATGTAATCAAATCTGGGCACTTGGGTAGCTTAGCTGTCATTCTAAGGATCTGTGGTTCAATTCTCACTTGTGAGATAGTATTTTTAAGTTACTCCATCAGCTCTGATTAACTCATTTGAAGTATCCCCTTGCTCCATCACCACATGGGGAATATTGGGAACAACAACATTGTGACAATGTTAGGCAGAATAAAAAGCATTCTTTCTCACCTCCAGCACCTCAGAAGTTAGTTATTTTGCCATGCTTGTCAGGCATCCCACTACTATGTACAGTAGTGAATGAACGTCTCTGTGCAACACTGCTGCAATGCTATGTATAAAACTAAATTCTGAGACAATTGACAGTGGCTACATTTTGCCTATGGATGTCAGCACAATTGTACCAATTGCTCTTTATCTGATCATTAATGGTATGTGTAGTTGGAGGATGTATTCTGTAATGATATACTAACTCTTGTTCAAAATCAGAAGTAAAAATCTGGTATGTTACATTCATATACTTTCTCTATCCACTATCATTTCCTATCACATAACTTCTACAAACCATTCTTACAAAAGCTTATTTTTCTATTTACTTTATATTAATTGAGATGAACGTTTGCAGAAATAGGTACATTACCTACATATTTTTTTGTAGATATGCAAGAAATGCAGGAAACTGAGTTAATAGTTAGATGTTAAAAGTCAGTTGGTACATTTTGGCCTTTAAATTCTATACTCTTTCCATGATATTGCAAGAAACAACTGAATAGTGACAGGACTTTAAGAAAACTACAAAATCTTGAAAAATTCAAACCAATAATAACAGATATCTTGAAAATGTCTGATGCCACAGAAAAAGTTATTTCAAATAAATTGTGTATTTTAGAGGTATATATATTTTTTGTGGTTATTAATTTGCATATTTCTTACAGTTTATATGTTATACAAAGTTTCCTCTGTATAAAGAGGACTTCACAGGCTATTCCCAAGAATTAAAGTTATACATTTTATTTGTCATGTAAATATCTTAAATAGGTATATGATATTTTAATCAAAATCGTTAGAAGCACTTTTGAGAAAATAAAAAGTAATGAATATATTACCATGTGAAAGGTAGTTTGAAGTAAGGGAATTATCTTGAAAACATTTGAGTTGCATCTTTGGTGGGTACTGAACTTAAATACCAAGTTTGGTATTTATTCAACTTTTTGTTTTTGAGTTATGCTGTTCACAGACAGACACACATCAACACAAGGATCTTTTTCTAAAAATGCTTTCCTTAGGTTCAGTGGGCCTTAATATCTCAACATCAAATTTTTGGGTGGAATACAATACGTACTTACTCTACCTATTGTTAGCCCTTTATTGCCAGAATCATTTTGCTACATATGCTGCTCTTCCTCTAATTCCCAAACCAGCGTTACATCCCTTTCACCACAACAGAAGCAAGTCGAATAGCTGTGATCATTAGAGCAAGATAAAATGGACTGGCCATGCATTCAAAAGCCAAACATCATGAGTTGAGTCCCAGCAACTGCAGTAAAATGTGCCTCTGGTAAAGGACGGGGAGGGCCCAAGTAAAATAACCGGTGTGATGGCACACTTGGATGCTAACAGCATTACATTTGACTGCAGGATTTTGTTTATTATTATTATTTAAAAAACAACTACTACAATTTTATTGAAAAAATTAATATATTTGCAATATAAAACAGCTATAAATAGTTTAATTTTATTGCTGAAGGTTAGTATAATATGAAATTAGAAAAAAATCCATTAAAATATCTATCCCCCTCCACCAAAGACACCTTTGTAACAAATATGGTTCACCAGTGTGTAAAGGGTTAAGTACATAATAGCGAAAATAAAAATGGAACAAGACTTGTAGTTTTGGTAAGATTAAATTTTTGCAGCATGCATCTTTTACGAATTTTATGGCATATAAATTAAAATTACTAAAAGAAGAACAATTAAAAGCCTAACCAATAAAATTACGTCTGTAAAGAATTTTAGGTGTTTGTGATTAGTGAATGTGGTAATTTCTGCCTCTAGATGACCCATATTTTTATTCTCAAAACCTGAGATCCTTTAAAAAAGTGACACTTGCATTTATTAAGTTAAGATAGTTTACTTACTTTATGGTCAGAAATTTGCTCCAAAGTTTCTGAAGTTGCATAAATTGACTGGTGATACTTTTACTGAGATACTTCTTGAGCTGATAATACAGTATCACTGTGTATGTTAACACTGTAAGGATAATTAACATTCCTAGGCCATGACACCAGTCCATTTCACTTTTTCCTGTGAATTGAAAATTATCTTAAGTTTTCAAAGTATTCTACATTATTTAGCATTAATGTACCAATATTCACAACAATCTTCTTTACATAAAAATATCTGATATGTTGCATTCATTCAATTTGCTCATTCTTCTATAAAATATTCTTGCAAAAGCTTATTCTTCTGTCTACATCTTGTTAACTGAGATAAACTTTCAGTACACATTTCACTGTACGTATAAGAAGAATACAGTAGCTTAAAGTAGGTCACATTTTTAAAAAGCGGATTGCTATGTGAGGACTGAAATTGCATCTTCTTTGCACATCCACCAGAAAAACTAAATTGCAACTTGCCATATGAAAAAAGTGTAAGTATTTGAAAATTCATACTAATAACAAAGAATACCTTGGTAATAGTTAATGCCACAAAAAGTTTATTTGACATAAATTGTGTATTTTAACAAGCTCTACATTTTTCATGCAATAAGATTTTGTCTATCTCTTACGGTTTACCAGTTGTAGAAGTCATTCAGAATGAAGAGGACTTCACAGACTATTCCCGAAAATTCAAGTTATATATTTTATATCTCATATAAATATCTTAAGCATATGGCATTTTAATTGAAATTGTTAAAAGCTATTTTTGGGAAAATAAAATATAATGAAAATTTTTCATGTAAACGGCAGTTTTGGATGGAAGAATACTTTTGAAAATTATGTTATTTCCTTCGAAAATGCTGAACTTAATTAACAAGTTTGATATTTAACAACCTTTTGTTTTTGAGTTATGTTGTTCACAGACAGACACACACACGTATATAGACTTTTTTAAAAAAATGCTTCATTTTTTTTATTTATAGAGTCTCAAAACATGTATTTCTGGTTAAATACCAGTATCAAATTTTTGGGTGGAATACAATACTTCCCCTACTTACTATAGGAAAACACAGAGAGACTAAAAACATTATGTGTAACTGTCACTGAATTTTCTCATTTATTATATTACATTTATTGTTACACTGTTCATGAAAAGCTGATTACTGGATACATAGTACAGTAATTGTGAGTTAGCTAGAAACTATTTGTGGAAGAAAGACTCAGGTGTGTGTTAGTAATGAGCTCAAGTGATGGCGGAAAGAAACATAATTGTTTTGACTTTTTATGGTGCACCAGAATTCAATCTAAACACACTTAAACATATGATAAACTGTTTTGGAAATGGCTAATATTTCTTAAAAAATCTGATGTGTTACATTCACATAACTTTCTGTACCCTCTATTATTTATTAATCCATGTAAAATTATTCTTAGAAAACTTTGTTTTCTATCTACCTCATTTTAATCGAGTTAAACATTTACAGAAATAGCTACATTCATGTTTTGTTATAGATACAGCAATAGTCAAATGTTTAACAACTGGTTACTATATGCTGGCCTCACTCTTTCCATGCAATCATGAGAAACAACTGAATGTTGACAGAACTTTAAAAGAATGACAAAGTATTGAACAATTCAAGCCATTAATAACTGATATCTTGGAAATGGATTATGCCATGGAAAAAAAAAGTAATTTGAAGTAAGCTGTGTGTTTGAAAGAGATCTACAGTTTTAGTATAGTGTGTTTTCGTCTATCACTTAACGTTTACCAGTTATACAAGGTTATGCAAAATTCCTTCCAAATGAAGAGGACTTCACAGGCTATTCCTAGGAAACTCAAGATATACATTTTATTTGTTATGTGAATATATATATATATATATATATATATATATTTAATATCTGGTAATTATAGATGGTGTCTCTTAAGTAATGTTGGTTTTTAAGAAAAACTTTATTTGGAACGCTTTCTGACAAGAAATTAAACTACTCTTCAAAGTAGAGACCATCAGATTCTATGGTGTTTAGACATCTTTCAGTGAGGTTTATTATCCCACGATGGTCCCAGTCTCTGGTTTTTTGATGTGAAGAATTTGGTGAGACCCACTTCTACAGCTTCAAAGTTTTTGAAATTTCTTCCACACAAGAAATGAGCCATAGATCGAAACAGATGGCACAAGATCAGGACTGTATCTGGGTGTGGTAGCAGTTTGATTGCTTCCAATTCCTGAATTTTTGTCATGGTTGTTAGTGTAGTATGGGGTGTTGCATTGTCCTGCTGCAAGACAACTCTATTTCGGTTAAATAATGCTGGGTATCTCTGTCTCAAAATTTCATGAACTCATTGCAGTTGTTGAGAATAAAGATCCACATTGACTACATGCCCATTTGGAACAAACTCCCAATGAATCACTCTTTCAAAATTCCACCAGACCACAACATTACTTTGGGGCCAAACTGATTTGTTTTAATGATGACTTTGGCAGGTTGACGGAGACCAAACCACTGTTTCAAGGCATCAGGGTTGCAGTAATAGACCCTTTTTTGTCACATGTGACAATTCTCCTGATAAATCTATGATCCATGGGATTACTGGTAAGTTGATGACAGATATCTACCCTACGTTGAGCCTGTTCAATTCAATTCTTTATTGCTTATGTAACTTGTGTTACAAGCCTAAAACATAGTCAAAAGCTAATACATGTAAAATACAAGATGTTAAAAAACATACAAATAAAATTAAAAAGTTAGTATTTCTAGTCTATATCCAATTTATTTTAATTTAATAGCTCTTCTAGTTGGTATGGGCACATTTCAATTAGATATCTTTTTAGCTGTTTAGCAAAAGAGTTTTTTCCCGAATGATCTTTTATACTTTTTGGTAGGGCATTGTATAGTATCATTCCCATTATAATGGGATCCTTTTTTGTTGAGGCCTTGTTTATGTGTAAACTATGATAATTTATGCTTCCGCTGGTGTTATATGTGTAATGCTGAGGTGTCAGTTCATGAGGTACAGATCTACAGCTTCTGTTTGATTTTTAAGTTTCTTAATTTGGTGATGCATGGTATCTTTTGATGGTCCAAGTTCTTTTGACAGCATACGAGTACTTTTTTGCGGATTTTCTTCCAAAGCTCTGCATGTATTCTCAATATCCCATAATATAGGTCTTCCAGAATGTGTAAGTCTTTAGTGTTTTCTTCTCCAGTGTTGAAACATTAGAACCATCATTGTGCACATGCTCACTAATGACACTTTCTTCTTCCACTTCACGTATTTTTCGAATAATCTTGTTTCCAGTAGTGCTTTAGAAGGACTCTAATCTCAAACTTTGTAGCTTCCATTTTGTGATTGTGTGTTAACAACTGACGACTGACACATTCTTGTAATATGCAATACCAGTCATGGCATCCTGTAAATAGCATTGGCGAACCAAAGAAAACCAATTTTATCTTATACAACACCAAACTTAAAGACCTACATTACTTATGAGACAACCTAATAAATCAAAATCGTTAGAGCCATTTTTTAGAAAATCAAACATTTTGAATAATGTGCCAAACAAAGGGTAGTTAGGGGTGGGGGAATTTTCTAGAAAATCTTGGTGTAGCATCTTTGTAAGATACTGAACTTAAATAGCAACTTTGGTATTTGTATCCAACTTTTTGTTTCTGAGTTATGCTCTTCACAGACACAAACACACAGACCTTTTTCTGAATATGCTTTTCTCGGGTTCAAAACATGTATTTTGGGTGAAATCTTGGTATCGAATTTTGGGTGGAATGCAATACCTTCTCCAACTACTATGTATTTGGTAGAGAAAGTAAAAAGCTGTTTGGCATAAATTACTTATTTTAATGAGCTTTACATTTTTCTTGTCAATTTTTGTCTCTGCTATTCAAATTTTGATCAAGTAAAGGGAGCTTCACAGAAAATTCAAGATAGGTACACACTTAATATTTAAGCATTTGACGTTTTAATCACAATCATACTCACCAAGACTTCTCCAATGAACAATGGCTGCTGTGACATAGGCAAGTACACCAAAGTTTATTGCACCAATAAAAACTTTACATATAATCCCTCTGTGTTGCGACATATCACAATTACATCTCAGAAATTTTGATTTCTTTTGTTTAGATTCACTTATTTCTACTTCAAAGGTACTTGGTATCGATGTTCTGAAGTCTTCAGAGGCCTTTAACCAACCTTGATACTGCAAAAGCAATATAAATTAAGATGATAGACAAATAAAAATCTGAAGATTACTATGGTGTGTCTAATTATATAATCAAGAACATCATTGATATTATATACCTTCCTTTATGTTATCTTATTAACTGGATGTTCACAGAAGGTACGTTTCCTGATATACTTAAATTAACAGCTTATATACAAGAAAAGAGATAAAAAGGACCCAAACAATTACCATCCAACCTGACTTGTTCATATTATATCTAAAATAGTTGAAAGTATAGTATAGTGTGGCCGTTTTATGGTGAGGCCACAAATTGCTTGTATGCATGGTACACAAACTGTCTGTTATCTGGGTTTTTTTCTTTTGATAACTCCTGCATTACTTACCAACAAGTGATAGTAACATGCACTATAATGAGCATCAACCTTGTTATAAGTGAAGACACCTGTGTGAAGACATTCCTGCTATCTTCGGATGAAATTTCCCTCCATACACATAAGTTCTTCTTGCATAATCTTCATAATTTCTGTTTTTATATTGTCCTTAAGTTCATATAAGGGGTTGGGATTGTTCCTATAAACTTTTTTAGGGTTCCTCACAAGTAGATGCACCAGTTTTGTCAAGTTCCTCCATTAGAACATCTCATTTTCGCTTCTAGGTTTAGCGTTTAGCGATCCCATTATCTTAAACTTATTAACCGACATCTAACAGTTTCCCTACCTGAAAATGGATTACCAAGAAATTTCTCCTGAAATTGTGTACACGCCTGTCTACATATGTATCGTACATAAAAATTTGTTGTTGAAGCATGAAATTTGTCGGCAGGTATTGCAGTGGACTAATAACAAGACATTAACACACAACACAGATGTCTTGAACAAACTTTCACCTTTGAGATGTACAACTCTCTTTACAGCACAGACACATCAGTGACAGAAGCACAGCTGATAAAGATAACCTTGAACGCATCATTCACTGCCAGTTGCGCATCAGAAACATGCAGAGGTCACTGCAGTAAGCTTGCTATACATATAGTCAGTCTGTGGCCTCACCTTAAAATGCCCACACTGTACAAATATAGCTTTGTCAATATTTCAAAGCCAATAAATTGTTAAATGAGCCTTAGTTTGGATTTAGGAAACAGCAGAAGAACTCATAACTATGATACTGAATAGCTTTGAAAATAAGAAATAGCTTGTGCTACATTAACAGATCTTAGCAAAGCTTTTAATACTATGTCATATAACACATTGCTAGAAAACTTAATTACTATGCAATTAAGAGATCAGGAGCTAGCACTCATACTATCTTATTTAACAAATAGGCAACAAATGGTAGTAATTAATAGTGAATGCAAATCTGAATTTTTAAAAATAAAGAGGGTAACATCTCAATGTTCTGTGCTAGGATCTTTTATATTTATAATTTATATTAATGACTTATTGTATTATTCACCTTCTAAGTGTGTTATATATGCAGATGACACAAGGTTTTTAAATTCTGGATCTGATCTTATGAAAACTTAGAACTAAACAAACCAATGCTTGAAAACTGCTCCATATGGTTTCACGTTAATGAACTAGTAGTAACTCAAAATAAAACTGAGCAAGTTTATTTTACTTTAAAAACCACACCTAAATTAGATCAAGAGAATAAGTCTGTAAAATTGTTAGGAATATACGAGGGCTGTCCCAGAAGTACCCAACTTATCAAAGGAAACACAAAAATTTTGGGAAAAAGCATCTTTATTTCTCTACATAGTCTCCTTTCAACTCGACACACTTTTCCCAGTGATGTTCAATAGCTTCGATACTCTGTTTATAGTGAGAGCCGTCAAATTCTGCAAAATATCCATCAACTACAGACTCCACCTCTTCATTCTTAGCAAATCTGTTACCACCAAGCCATTTATTCAACAGAAAATAATCAGAGGGGGCTAAATCTGGTAAATAAGCTGCATCAGGAAGCAATTTAACTTTAACTCATTCATTTTGGCCATGGCGATAATGGATGTGTGAACTGGTGCATTTGTCTTGACGAAACAAAACCTTCTTTTTTGCTAAATGCGGATATTTTTGCTTGATTTCATCATTCAAATACTGCAATATGTTTGCATAATACTCACCATTGATTGCTTTTCCTTCTTGAAGATAATCAATGAAAATTATTCCACGTGCATCCCAAAAAACTGACACCATGACTTTGCCTGCAGATGCAACCGTCTTCACCTTCTTTGGAGCCAATTCTCCCTTTTCAATCCACTGTTTTGACTGTTCCTTCATCTCAGGTGTGAAGTGATGGAACCATGTTTCATCCATGGTTATGAATCGACACAAAAACTCAGCTTTATTGCAGTGAAACATTGCCAAACACTCAACGAAACATCCTCACGACATTGCTTTTGTTCCATTGTGAGTGTGAACGAAGGAGCAGACTCCCCCAGAGTGGAATCTAACTCAACTTTAATATTTGTTGGACTAAGATCTTTCAAATGAAAGTATTGTATCACATAACAATGGCCAGTTTTATCCATGTCTACAAATTTTCTGAGAGAGTTCACTATTAAAGGCTGTCAAACAATTAACAAACAATATAGCATCATCAAACTTCAAACTTAAGCTTTGCAAGGGTGGTACTTTCTACCATAGTCATTTGTTTGAAACAACAACTGCTATCTATACGTCAGGTAGGGTACTTCTGGGACTGCCCTCGTACTTTGATGGAAAAGTGAGCTGGAATCAACACACTTTGAGAATATGTACCAATGTGTCAAGAGTGTTGTACGTACTGAAAACAATGAAGCTACATTTAACGCATATTATGCTTTCTTCCACACCCATGTACAATATTCTCTGAGGAAACCGAACAGGATGGCTCAGGCGGTAGAATCTGTGGCTAGCATTCAGGAGGTCGTAGGTTTGATTCCTGTGGCCGACCTTCCTGACCCATGGGGTTTCCCTGGATCACCATGCAAATGCTGGGAATGATCATTGCATCCCCCGAGTTTCCTGTCCCTACATTTCACTTCACCTTTCATGCTTGGTTTCTTTCAGGGTTGCAGGAGGTCCTGGCATGTGCATGGCAGGGGAAAAGGATGCTCTGAGTAAACCATCCCCTGGACTGCAAGTGGTCCCTCAGGGGATGAGTAAGCCCACAGGGGGGAAGGGAGCCAGTAGCACTGACCATCACCCGGGGAGTTCAAATCTGTAAATGGTGCCCTCTGCCTGTCGTGCCACCTGGTGCAACTGCCCACTGTCTCCTCTCACCTCATCCCTCCCTCCGGGGGCGCCCCCTGTCAGTGGCCTAGGTACAAAAGATCTGCATAGGTCAATGTGCCAAGTCCCCCTCCGCTATCCTATCTCTGGGGAAACTTTGAGAGGAGTAGAACAAGTATTTAGATGGCAAAAAAAGACAATTAGATGTATCGGAGGTCTTGAATGATCTGCTTCATGAAAATATTAATTTTCTGGAACTAGGCATATTAACAGTTCCCAGTTTTATATATTAGAGCCTCAGAACAGATATACATAAAACAAGGAGAAAAAATTAATAGACATTCCTAATACAACTTTAGCAATAACTCAACATCATTATACGTATATAACAGGCTCCCTCAAGAACTAAAATTAATTAGTACTAAAAGCTTCAAATGCGCGATTACCAAATGGTTAAAGCTAAAAGATTTTTGACATAAATGAATGTTTTGACTGTTCTATGGATAATTTATGTTATTAGTGATGTAGAATTAGGTAACAAATTCTTTAATAATTGTATAATTTTAGTAACATATATTAAATATCTAGGTTTATTATAATAAGACAAACATTATAAATAGTGGTTGTGACAAAACAAATATCCCGTAAGATCTGATGGTGAGTAAAATTCTGATTCTGATTCAAAATGCAACAGTCTCACCGACCAGTAAAATTCCACAAAATAACTTGCTTACTTCCTGCAACACAAGAATTAAAGTTTGCAGAAAATTATTTTCTATTTTACAAGATAAAGTAAATATTATTGTTTCAATACTGGAGATATGTGTTGTTGATCTGAAGAATCCTCATTTCCCAGGATTTCAGGTGTTGTTGAGGAATGGCTTCTGAAGCGAGCAGAAGGAGGAACATTGTTGTCAAATACTGCAGTTGATTCCGCAATTTGTGCTTCTCTCTGGAGGAAAAAAAAAGCAGTAAAATAAACTTGAGTATCAAAATTAATTAAAAGGAGTCAACAGAGTGAAGCATTTGAATAAATTTATAACATATTTGACTCGCACTTTAACATTCACTATGCAGCTTTGTGAAGGTCATTGTCCCCCATCATCAGCTACATGTTGGCTGAAGGTTCTTGAATGAACTTGAAGATGGTGACATCAACTTTCAGGATGTCAAAGTTCACAAGGAACTCCTCAATTAAATCTTTTCCCAAACATTCAACTCTGTTTTCTTATCAAGACTTAAACCCCTACAATTTCATTGTAATACTTTCATAGTAGGATCTCGTTCTCCCAAGGCAGTCCCCAGCCAGAGATTCAAACAGGGAATTATTACTCTGGAGTATTTTACATAGGGATTCATCTTTATTTGAACCAACAGCAATCTGTTTTATTCAAGATATTTTCTCTAGTACATATAGTAAGTAGGGGAAGCATTGTATTCCACCAAAAAATTTGATAAGAAGATTTCACTGGAAATACATGTTTTGGAGCCCCCTGAATTCATAAAAAGCATTTTTAGAAAAAGTCCATGTGTATGTCTCCATCTGTGTGTGTGTTTGTGAACAGTATAACTCAAAAACGAAAAGTTGGATAAACACCAAACTTGGTATTTAGGTTCAATAACTTCCAAAGATGTGACGTGAAGATTTCCAAGAAAATCCTCCCATCCCAAACTACGCTTTAGATGGAAGATTTTTCAAAATTTTTCATTTTCTAAAAAAATGGCTATAACAATTTTGATTAAAATATTACATATAGATATTTACAAGACAAACTAAATGTTCATCTTGAATGTTTTGGGAATAGCCTGTGAAGTCCTCTTCATTCAGAAGGAATTTTGTATGATCTTGTATAACTGGTAAACATTAAGCAATAGTTGAAAACATACTACGCAAGAAATGTAGATCTCTTTAAAACACAATTTATTTCACATAACTTTCTTTGTGACATCAGCCATTTCTAAGATATCCATTATTAATGTTCAAATTGTTAATACTTAGCCATTCTTTTAAACTCCTGTCAATTTTCAATTGTTTTTAGTGATGTCATGGAAACAGTATGGAATTTTATGGCCAGCGTATAGTGACCAGTTCTCAAACATTTACCATCTCTGTTCCCTTTGTATCTATAATGAAATGTGTAATGCACTATTTCTGGAAAGGTTTATTTGGATTAAAATGAAGTAGATAACAAAGTAGACTTTTGTAAAAATAATTTATATATCCGCTAATAAACAAGAGAGGGTAGAGAAAGTCATGTGAGTGTAGCATCCTTTTTCAACCTTTATTAAGCATAAAGGAATGCTGCTGCTGGTCTTTGGGTCCGTTGGACCTAAACCCTGTTTCTCATAACCTTGCCCTGCAGACAAGTAATCTTCTGTGCTGCATTTCCTTCCCCTTTTCCCTGGTTGGCAATCTACACAAACATGCTATGTTCACTGGAAGGATGCACAAGCTTTCATCATTATGAGAGGTAGATTTAAACTGAAGGAACCTCCCTTGTATTTGTTGATATGAATTTACATGCATTAGCTCCGTTACATAATATATTTGATACATACAGTTATACAATGTAAATTTGACAATTCTCTTCCAATATATTAAAACGAATGATGATGTTAAATATAAGAAACTAGTTGGTATTGCACAAAACCCTATTCCATGGCAGCAGCCAGTGAGAGGTGATTGGTGAGCATGACAGCTATCAGATACAGGGCAAAGCTATACGGAACATATGTTAGTCTGAAGGCTTAACTTCTTAACCACTGGCTTTTTCCCATCTTTGCCATTTGTGAGTCAATTATTGTTTCATGGCATGTCTAGAACAGCTAAAGAATATAGAAAGTAGAAGAGGTGAAATTATCCTAGAGGCCTTGAATACTTAAATACCATCAGGCTCAAAGACAACAAGAGGAAACTGGAAAACTGGATAGGAAAAGTAAAAAGAGGGGATCTGGTAAAGAAGAGAAAGAATATCAGATTCAATCATTAATGTCAACCAGTACTAATTGATGAATAGCCCCTTCCTTTTGTTCAACATGTAAGGACATAATTGCACCAGGAACGATAGGGATGGGATATTGGATAATTGTCCAGGTTGGTACAGTACCTTTACATTTTCAGAGAGAGACTAATAAAAGCTGTCCTCCCTGTTAAGTAACAATTACCTTTATGCAACCCTTATCATTTATTAAACTGTATCCAGACTTGACCTGAAAACATTAGCAAGCAAGAAGAAGAAGAAGAAGAAGAAGAAGAAGAAGAAGAAGAAGAAGAAGAAGAAGAAGAAGAAGAAGAAGAAGAAGAAGAAGAAGAATGGTTTTGTTGCTAAATGCTGAACACGCACACACACAACAGAAACTTCATCCAAGTCCAACCAAGAACATTACTTACTCTACCTACTCTTGTACATTTTTAAATACCTTTTATAGACTATTCTTGCACAATCTTATTATTCCTGTAACTACTTCATGGTAATCAAGTTAAACATTCACAGAAATAGTTTCATTGTAGATACAGGAGACTGAAGTGATAGCCAAATGTTTATTATGTGGCAATGAAATGTCATACTCTTTGTGTGAAACTGCAAGAAACAAGTGAATGGTGACAGCACTTTAAAAAATTAAAAATCCAGACCAATGGCAGTGAATATTGTGATGCAGTGGCTATGGCCCAGCAGATAACCAGAAGAATCTTCTGGAAGTTTCTTTTCCCCTTCCTTCAGAACATGTGTCCAAATAGTTCTAGAATATTCTGTGGAAGATTCCACTGCCTATATAAGTGAGTATTCTCGAGAGAGTTGAGTTGAGTAGCGTCAGTCAGTCAGTCAGTGAGCGAGCGAGTTGGTGGGCGAGTTTCCCATGCAACATCAAGTATGATTCTCTGAGCAAGTTTGTGGCAATTGCTGTGACATGCAACAGGTGCTGCTGCAGACCTAGAGATTCTGGAGGTCTTGTGCTCGACTCCCAAGTGAAGTGAACCATCCAGAAGAAGAGGCTATGTCATGAAGGAACTTAAGTGACAGGGAATTGAACTATTTCACTTCCCAGTGAAAGCTGAACTAGATAAAAACAAAACAGTGAACAAAGTCACAATATCTTGGAACTTGCTGAAATTAAATACCAGTTTGGTTTAAAATACAGAGAGTTGGAGGTTGTTACCAGTTTGGTATTTAACCAGCTTTTCATTTTTTAGTCTCTCACACACATGCACATATGCAGATTTTTTATAAATTTTTTAATTTATTATTCAACATTTTATTATTCCAGTTATTCTCTATTATTCTTCCTCTACTTTCTTTTACTAAAATGTTTGACAATATATATATTTTTTTCTTTCTTTCTTTCTTGAATACGCAAGTGTTTCAAAAAATAACTCCTAATGACTTCATAACTAATGCAGTTGCAGAAATGAACATACTGGAGTATCGCTTCTTACACCCTAAATAGACAAACAAAAGGTTAAAACATATAGCTTAAAAATGCAGAAAAGTCAAATTGCACAAGTCACTGGCTTCACTATAAAATTTAAACTATGAAAATGTAGGAACATTTTTTACTGCCTAATGTAGTACTTTTTAAGATACTTTCCACAAAATCATAATTCATAAAATATGTTCACTGTGCAGCTAAATATTTAAATAGATGAACAAAGGCATCAGTATATTACTACAGATACATTCTGAGAAACAGAAACTAAAATTTAGATAGGTACTAAATCATTGTAACTTGATGTAACTTGACTGATAAAGTCTCCCCTTAAATAAGAAAATATCAGAGTGGATTTTAGTATAGTATAGTATTTATTGTGCTAAGAGTTTTACAAATTTGATTGTCTACTGCACTTTGACCCTGGTCACTTATTCAGTAGACAATCACTACAGTTTATTTACATTTTACAATCTCTTGTCACTAAATTATCTTGCTCTTTTTTTCAGTTTTTTTTTTCCATGTCCCATTTCCACTTTTTTTTCAGTTTTCATTTATTGATTACTTAACCATCACACATTCACTATAGTTTTCCATTCAAAGTAAGATGCACTACCTCTTACTTTTCTCTTAAGTACCTCATGTAAGTATAAGTTTGTTATTATTTATAATTAGAGCTAATAAATGAAGTGAAGTTACCTCAGAAGACAACTTGTTTGTATTGATATTAATGTCTGCAACATCTATTGATCTCTCTTCTTTATTAGACACCTTTGATTCATCATTTCCAGAGGCATCATTTACCTGAAGAATGAAGATGAATGCAAAATTATTAACGCTAGTTCATATACCCACATTACTAAACAATCTGAAGTGTAACATTCATATGACTTTCTCTACCCTCTATCTTTATTAGTGGGCACACAAACCCTCTTTAGTAAAGCTTATTTTACTATCTATTTCATTTTAAAACAAATAAATCTTTACAGAAATAGCTACATTACACATTTTGTTATAGATACAAAGAGAACGGCAATAGTAAAATGTTTAACAACTGGACGCTACATGCTGGCCTTAAAATTCCATACTGTTTCCATGACATGCGAGAAACAACTGAATTTTTACAGGAGGTTAAACGAATGACAAAGTATTGAACAAACCTACATACCATAAGGATATTTCAGAAATAGTGATGCCACAAAAAATTTATTTGAAATAAATAATGTGTTTTAAAGAGATCTACACTTTTGTATGTACATTTGTGTCTCTTGCTTAATGTTTACCAGTTATACAAGATAATGTAAAATTCCTTCAGAATGAAGAGGACTTTACAGACTATTCCCAGAAAATTCAAAATATATATTTTATTTGTCACGAAAATATCTTTAATATATAGTATTTTAATCAAACACCATTAGAGCCATTTTTGAGAAAATCAAAATTTTTTAAAAATGTTTCCTGTAAAGGGTAGCTTGGAGTGTAGGGATTTTCTTGAAAACCTTCATGTCGTATCTTTGGAAGAATGTTGAACTAATACCATGTTTGGTATTTACCCGACTTCTTGATTTTGAGTCTCTCTCTCTCACACCCACACACACACACACGTGCGTGTAGACCTTTTACTAAAATTCTTTTTTTCGATTCAGGGAATCTCAAAATATGTATTTCCAGTGAACTCTCAATATCAAATTTTTAAGTGGAATGCAATGCCTTTTCTACTTACTATGTATGTGGTAGAGAAAGTAAAAAGCGCACTTCTTGACACAAAAAAGAACAATTGCTGTTTGCATTTTGATCATTGTGCTGTAGAGAAGCTTAATTATGTCATCTGATGTAGAACTTTTACTGATACTTGCAAGATTTACAACCAGTGAACTGAGCATAGTAATAGCTTTGTTTCCTTTTCACATGCATCTTTGAGAAGATTTGCTATGTAGAATTTTTCAGACTTAAAAACCCTTTGTGCCATAATTGAAATATTCTCTGTGATTAATGGCACAAAGCACTTCTGTCTCTGCAATATTAAATTTCATTTTTCAGTGTACCTTTTCTAAAGAACTACAATGTGAACTTTTAGTCCCTCCACAACAGTTTAGTGTCTTTCAAGGACATATCTCTGTTGTAACAAGGATTGTCAGTGTCAGACTGTGTCTGTCAGTGTGCAAGTATGTTTTCATTTAGATTTATATTCCTATGAGATAAACAGTTTTAGAGAGAAAGCTGTGTAATAAAAGGAAAAATAAATTGCAGAAGATCAGTTTGTGGGTTGTCACTTAAACCCACATTTAGGTACTTCAAACAAACTTGCAGTAAAATTACTTAATTCTTTGCAAAAAAGATCCTGTAAAGACAAAATATGTAATAAAATTGACTTTTTTTACTATTTTTGAAGTGCTTTCTCTGCTTAAAACACAATGGTTAAAATTTACTATATAGTATTTTTATATCAATCTTTATAATTACTACTTCTTTACTTTCTTTACTATGTATAGTAAGTAGGGGAAGTATTGTATTCTACCTATAAATTTGATATGAATATTTCACCAGAAACGTTTTCAGGCCCCCTGAACCTAAAAAAGTATTTTTAGAAAAAGATTTGTGTGTGTGTTTGTCTGTGAACCACATAACTCAAAAATGAAAAGTAAAATAAATACCAAAGTTGGTATTTAGGTTCAGTATCTTCCAAGAATGCAACACAAAGAGTTTTAAGAAAATCCCCCACCCCAACTATCCTTTACATGGAACATTTTTTGAAATTGTTTATTTTCTGGAAAAATAACTTCAATGTTTTTAATTAAAATTCCATATATTAAAGATACTTACATGAAAGATAAAATGTATATCTTGAATTTTCTGAAAATAGCCTATGAAGTCCTCTTCATTCAGAAGGAATTTTATATAATCTTGTATAACTGGTAAACATTAAGAAATACACGAAAATGTACGACACAAAAAATTTAGCTCTTTAAAACACACAATTTATTTCAAATAACTTTTTTGTGTCATAAACCATTTCTGAGATATCCGTTATTAATTGTTCAAATTGTTCAATACTTAGTCTTTCTTTTAAAGTCCCATCGATTTTCAGCTGTTTCTCACGATGTCTTGGAAACATGTGCAATGTTAAGGCCAGCATATAGCGTCCAGTTGTTAAACATTTGACTGTTGCTGTTCTCTTTGTATCTATAATGAAATGTGTAATGTAGCTGTTTCGGTAAAGGTTTATTTGGATTAAATTCAAGTATATAGGAAAACAAGTTTTAGTAAGAATATTGTATACCCACAATAGACAATAGAGGATAAAGAAAGTCATTGAATGTATCACATCAGAATTTCTGTCATTAACTGGTAGCAACTCTTGATCTCATGTCTGTTTAAAATGTCATGCAATTTCATATGAGTACAGAATCATTAAGAGATGGCAAAGTGATAGTTTGCATACAAAATATAATAATAATTAATTAAAATATTAATAAGATCTAACATACTGAAATTCTTTTCAAGATGATGATGGTTATGAAGATTATTATTGTTGTAAATCATACACATTCACTGTCAAAAGTTGGTGGACATGTCTTTAAAACCTTCCTCTGTCTGTATGTGTATTTTTCTTTTCGCTTTCCTACTTTCCATACAGCAATAATGTGTATATTTATTTTAACTCCTGTAGTCTCCTCTGAGTAAAGTTTCTTAAAGAATTATACTTAAAACTGTTTATTGTAAATATTTATAAAACACTTGCCTTTTCATCATCCAAAGAAAAATTTGGATTTGTGTGTCCCTCCATTGTGCATACTGGAAGCAGGAAAATCAATGCTGTTAATAAAATTCATTTTCTTAAACTTAAATTACTATCAAAACAGATATTTTTTATAAGGTTAATAAACCATTTTGTTTTGTATTCCCCTCCTTTAACTGGCTTGTGGAATGCAAAAATGAGCATTGCTGAAAGAAAATCAGATTAAACTAGATAACAGATGACAACATTGATAAATACATAAATACAACATAAGTTGTCACTCACCCCAAGTATAAAAGGTTTTGGTGAACCTGTGTAACTATGTGTGTTTTACATTTTACAAGAGTATCTACCATGTGGAGATTTTATGATAGGATCTTTTGTAAATCTATGAAATTCCCAGTTCTTTATTTACTTTTAATAGTACCATTGCATTGTACTGTGAAAGGCTTATAATTACGGTTGTCGACAAAATAGCAGATGAATGAGAATGTTATTAACCATTAAAGGATAATACGTAATAGAAAAGAGTTATGTAGTTTGTAGTGTGATATCAAACATGTCAGGCAACTACCTTAAACATTACACCGTGAAAAATATGTGTGATATAAAAAATATTTTGTTTGTTAATGATGCTGTCAATTGCCAGGACCATATCAGTACCGCTGGTGTGGCAGAATTTTGTTCCGCAGGAATTCTTTTACATGCCAGTAAAGCTACTGACATGGGGCTGTCACTTTTAAGCACACTTAAAAACTATCAGACTAGACTGGGTTTGAACCCATGACCTTGGGATCAGTAGGCCAGCACCTAAACTGAGCCACCCAGACTGACCTCCTCACCAAAAAAAAAAGTCAGGTGTGATAATGACCTATAAAGACACAAATAACATTACGGCTACTACATTGTGGTTATATTTCACCTCTGACGATAATAAATATTAAATAAAAGAGCTAATATATTCACCCCCCTCCCCAACCCTGAATCAAGCTGCAGTCCATTACAAATACAGAGTGAGCCACCTAAGACTTCTAGCGCAATAATCTCTGAAATAAACACAGGAACTGACAAATGACTTTCAAAGGCATGAAAGTAGGCAAGCAGTTCATTATAGTACATGATATAGGTCATTCAAAAATGTAAGTAAATATGATTTTCAACATTTTTACTTTGTCTAGCACATACCTAGTAGATAGAGAAGCTATTGCATTCTACCCAAAAATTCAATACCAAGATTTCACTGGAAATACATGTTACGAGGCCTCTGAAATAAAAAAAAAATCATTTTTTAGCCAAAGCCTACCCATCCGCCCGCCCGCCTGCCTGCCTGTCTCTGAACAGCATAATTCAAAAACAAAAACTTGAATAAATAGCAAACTTGGTATTTAGGTTCAATATCCTCCAAAGATGCAATATAAAAGTTTTCAACAAAATCCCCCACCCCAAACTACCCTTTACATGGAACATTTTTCAAAATTTTTCATTTTCTATAAAATGGCTTTAATGATTTTGATTACAATACAATATATTAAAGTTATTTACATGACAAATAAAATGTATATCTTGAATTTCCAGGGAATAGTCTGTGAAGTCCTGTTCATTCAAAAGGAATTTTGTATAAACTTTTTAACAGCTAAGCATTAAGCAATAGATGAAAACAAAACACACAAAAAATGTAGATCTGTTTAAAATATACAATTTATTTAAAATAAGTTTTTTTTGTAGAATAAACCATTTCTGAGATATCCATTATTAAAGATTCAAATTGTTCATTTCTTGGTCATCCTCTGAAAGTCCTTTCAATATACAGTTGTTTCTCGCGATGTCATGGAAACACTGTGGAATTTTAAGACCAGCATATAGCATGCAGTTGTTAAACATTTGACTATCGCTGTTCTCTTTGTATCTATAATGAAATGTGTAATGTAGCTGTTTCTGTAAAGGCTTATTTAGATTACAATGTAGTAGATACAAAAATATGCTTGAGTAAGAATAATTTGTATACACACTAATAAATGACAGAGGGTAGAGAAAGTCATGTGAATGAATCACATCAGATTTATTTAAATAGAAACCTCATATTATTTGCAATCTATTGTTAACATTGAAAATAACATTAAGAATCATGTTTGTTGCATTGCAATAGGTCACTTATATTCTGAGAAATTGTAACATTAAGTTGAGATACAATGAAAGAGGTAAACCTTATTTGTTTTCTTTTTTACTTTCTCTACTACGTATAGTAAGTAGGGGAAGTATTACATTCCACCCAAAAATTCGATACCGAGATTTCACCGGAAATATATGTTTTGAGACCCACTGAATCCAAAAAAAGCATTTTTGGAAACATGTCCGTGTGTGTGTCTGTGTGTGTGTGTGTGTGTGTGTGTGTGTGTCTCTGTGTGTGTGTCTCTGTGTGTGTGTCTGTGAACAGCATAACTCAAAAACGAACAGTCGGATAAACACCAAACTTGGTATTTAGGTTCAGTATCTTCCAGAGATGCGACACGAAGGTTTTCAAGAAAATCCCCCCACCCCAGACTACCCTTTACATGGAAGATTTTTCGAAAATTTTAATTTTCTCAAAAATGGCTCTAACGATTTTGATGAAAATATCATATGTTTAAGATAATGTCATGAGAAATGAAATGTATATCTCGAATTTTCTGGGAATGTCTCCAAAAGTATTCTTCATTGTGAACGACTTTTGCATAACTGGTAAACCGTAAGAGATAGACAGAATTTTACTACACAAAAAATGTAGATGGCGTTAAAATACACAACTTATGTCATATACATTTCTTTTGTTGAGTGAACCGTTTTCGAGATATTGCTTGTTATTTCCTTAAATATTTCAATACTTATACTTTTTCTCAAATTCGTTATTCATTTTTTTTATGTCCTGGACATGCAAAGAGAATGAAATGCGCCACATAGCAACCAGCGTTAAAATATTTGACTATCGCTTATAACCTACCATATTCCCCTTGCATCTACAAGAAAATTACCAATAAGATTGACATCTCGATATCTCGATTAACATGAAGCATATGGAGACTAGGCGTTTGTAAAAATAGCTTGTACAAGAGTAGGGAAAGTCATGTGAGTGTAACACATCAGATGTTTCTTTTTACTTTCTCTACTACTATAGTAAGTAGGGGAAGTATTGCATTTCACCCAAAAATTCGATACCGAGATTTCACCGGAAATACATGTTTTGAGACCTCCTGAATCCAAAAAAAGCATTTTTGGAAACATGTCCGTGTGTGTGTCTGTGTGTGTGTGTGTCTGTGTGTGTGTGTGTGTGTGTGTGTCTGTGAACAGCATAACTCAAAAACTAACAGTCGGATAAGCACCAAACTTGGTATTTAGGTTCAGTATCTTCCAGAGATGCGACACGAAGGTTTTCAAGAAAATCCCCCCACCCCAGACTACCCTTTACATGGAAGATTTTTCGAAAATTTTAATTTTCTCAAAAATGGCTCTAACGATTTTGATGAAAATATCATATGTTTAGGATAACGTCATGAGAAATTAAATGTATATCTCGAATTTTCTGGGAATGTCTCCAAAAGTATTCTTCATTGTGAACGACTTTTCCATAACTGGTAGACCATAAGAGATAGACAAAATTTTACTACACAAAAAATGTAGATCGCGTTAAAATACACAACTTATGTCATATACATTTATTTTGTTGAGTGAACCGTTTTCGAGATATTGCTTGTTATTTCCTTAAATTTTCCAATACTTATACTTTTTCTCAAATTCGTGATTCATTTTTTTTATGTCCTGGACATGCAAAGAGAATGGAATGCGCCACATAGCAACCAGCGTTAAAATATTTGACTATCGCTTAAAAGCTACCATATTTCCGTTGCATCTACAAGAAAATTACCAATAAGATTACATCTCGATATCTCGATTAACATAAAGCATATGGAGAATAGGCGTTTGTAAAATTAGATTGTACAAGAGTAGAGAAAGTCATGTGAGTGTAACACATCAGATTTTTTTTCTATGGCTGGAAACCCTTTGTTGTTTCCAGTGCAATTGATAACATGAAAATAGCATTAAAAGCAACTTTTGTCACATTGTAATATGACAATTAACTGTAACGTAAAGTTCACGCTATGCAGTTGAACCTCAGGATGTGCATCTTGTTGTATCTCATGCATCAATTTCTCGGGTCATAATTGACCTATTGCAATGCAAAAAACACCTTCTTAATGTTACTTTCCAAGCTGTCAATTGGGTAAAAAATAGTACAAGTTTTCATTTAAAAAAAACTTAACTTTATGTTGAAAACCATATTTGCTTAATTTTTGAATTGTCTACATCATGAGTCCCTCCCCTAACTCCATGTCTGTGAAAGACATTTTTCATTTTTTTTTTTTAGAGTTATTGCAGTGGAAGTTTTATGTAGCTCACCTTGCATATTTTACTTTTAATTAAGAAGCATCAAGTTTTTGAGAAATATTTGACTGCTTGCTTCGGAAACACCCAGCTATGAATATATTACAGACTTTAAATTTATTTTAATGGTAATTAAATGCCAATAATTTACAGTTTTTGGATAAGCTATGACACAAACACTTACAAAATGAGCCGAAAGCTTGTTATATGTTTCAATAGGATGCTGTAAGAATCTCCATTTGTAATGCAGAGGGCTGGATTAAGTGTTTTAAATATAAGATCACATCCTAAATGTGGCATTATATTGTGACACAGCAGCTATGGTCCAGACAGTCAGAGTACTGGACAGGCTGAATCAGATGAGTCAAAAATTCAATGCCATAGCTAGGATTTCAACCACAGATCTTCCAGTTGCTCTAAGTAACTGAGCTACCAGATGGAAAACAGAAGATCCATGGTTCAAACTCTGTCTATGGCATTAAATTTTTCAGTGTCTGATTCCACCTGTTCAACCCTGGCCTTCACACGGCTTGTGTGAAAGAACAATTAATTACCAATGATAAGTACCACTCCCCAGCATAAACACCAGATGAGCTATCGGCAGATAACCAGAACCTTCTGTAAGTTTCCTCTTCCCCCTACCTCCTCCAGAACATGCATACAAATAGTTCTATAACATTCCGTGGAAGAATCTGTCTATATAAGTGAGCATTCTGGTGAGTTAATTTGAGTCAATCAGTGAGTGAGCAAGTTTCAAGTGTGACCCCCCAAACGAGTTTATGGTAACTGCTGTGGGTGTTGCTGCAGAGTGAGGAATTGTGTTCAGCTCCCCAGCGAGTGAACTGTCAGGAAGAGGAGGCTACGTCACGAAGAAAGTGAGTGAAAGAGAATTGAGCTAGTTCACCTCAGTGAAGTGAACTAGGTAAAACAGTGACAGTAAAACTTAGAAGAGTGACAGTTGAAACACTAGACAAAGTCACAATATGAATCTCACTTAATTACAGTTGAGCAAAGTATTTTAACTTTAAAATCTCTTCTGTCCTATTTGATGGTATCTTATGTATTGATGTTATCACATCCCTAGTAAGCCTTGCTGTTAAGAACATTTCTTAAGCACCTATTTCATCATAAATAATTTCTGTTAATTTCTATAGTAAATTTCTATTCATATATTTTCTTTCCTCTTACATTCTTCTAACTAGCCACCACCACACCAGTGGAATGCTCTTTGAGATAGTGCAACCAATGTTTATTTCTGTAGCAACAAAAAATTACAGAAAAACTTTGGTGTTAAATAATAAAGAAAGTATTTCAATATCTAGTAATGTGTTTCTGAATATGTCTACACCAATTTCTGAAACATTATGTGACAAACATCTAGAGTATTTGTCTTATAAACAAAAGTAAACATTAAAGTGTGCATTTATCGGAAAAACAGTGATATGCAGCAAGGGCAGTAGCTTTTTCAGAATGTAAATTTATAAAATGTTTGGCTTCATCAATTGTAATTATAGTATATATGTTCATAGGTTTTTGCTGAAATCCTAGGTAGATCATGGAAAGCCAGCTTATAGAGTAACTTCATTCTATAGCAGTGGTGGCCACTGAAGTATTCTACTGGTGGTGCCACAAAAAAAAAAAAAAAAAACGAAAACAAATCCCTCAAATAATATATGTTTACCAACTTTGTACAGTAGCATCGAACGTATTAAGCCAAGGGTGGCAAAAATGCCTTTCTCCCTCAAGTCATCAAATATGCAACACACACTATACCACTCAGCAGCATATGGAAAACAAATGAACAGGCGACTAGAAAACGAGTGGCACCTGCGAGTGACACTGCCTTGCGAGTCCCATTTTCGCCATCACCGTATTAGGCAATTGACAAGAATTGAATGTACTTTCATTTTAGATGCCCAATATCACTTATTCTGGTCTTATACAGTGTATATTTCCCCCAATAACACATAAGGAAAACTAAACAAACTGCACTGTTTTCTTCACAGCCACAAATCCATTTGTTCTTTTGATAAATTTCCGGATTGAATTTACGACATCAATTTTTGTTTGCTGCTACAGATTCAGACTCAGGAGTAGTCTACCCAATGTTTTCATCTGAATTTTTTCCCTGAAAGTCTTGCTGCTAAATGGATTTTTTAATATTTCATTTGCTTTGTTTATTTTTGTAACTTGCACACACAAATGAATATTGACTTAAAGAAAACACTCTGCACTGTTTTAGTTACCTGGCTTCATGATAAACTACAATGAATTTGGACTGAATTGTTACTACATGAACACAGGCAGAAATACTTGACAATTGTTAACAAGTACGTTAGATTTTGTTCTGTGGTGTATAAGATACCACATATATTATTATAAAGACATTAGCAGACAAATATTTAAAAGAAAAAAGGGGTAAACTGTATATGGCTTTTGTAGACTTAGAGAAAGCTTATGACCGAATTGAGCTACAACTTCTGTGGCATAAATTAGTGTGTAAGGGAGTAAGTCAGCAATTGGTGAATATTCTAAAAGCACTGTATTTTGAGAACACCTTCTGTGTAAGGGTGGAGACAGGCTGTGTAACAAACGAAATTCCACAAAAGAAAGGCCTTCGGCAAGGATGTAAGCTAAGTCCAGTTTTATTTAATTTATACATAGATGATGTCTTACTAGAAATTGGAAGGAATAATAACTGTGCACCAGTAATTAACAGCATCCAAATTCCAGGACTTCTTTTTGCAGATGACCTAGTGGTAGGATCTATTACAGTAAGTGGTTTAAAACAATCATTACAAGCAATTGATGTATATTGTAAAGAATGGAGGTTAAAAGTGAATCAAGAGAAAACACAGATTGTGGTTTTCAAAAAGGGAGGAAAATTAGGCAAATATGAAAAGTGGAAGGGAGAGAATAAAGATTACAGGGTAGTGCGTGACTGTATCTATTTAGGAGTAAAAATAGATGGAGGTAATAAATGGGAGAAACAAAAGAAGTTTGCATTGGCAAAAGGTAAAGGGGTGATGGCAGCAATTAGAAGCTGCAAATATAAAGTACCTAATATAAATGTTAAATGGCTGGAAAAAGTTTATGAGATGGTTGTGGAGGCAAAAATGATGTATGGTATAGAAATATGGGGATTAGATAGAGAATGGGAATGTATAGATGTGGTGCACAGGATGTTTTGTAGAGAAATACTAGGGCTACCGAAGTCAACTGTAAGACAGGTAGCACAATTAGAGATGGGCAGGGTGCCAACTAAGGGGAAGATAATGGAAAGAGCTTTGAAATTTTGGTTCAGAAGTTTAAATCTAGGAAAAAGTAATGTGTTAAGACAATGTATTGAATACCAAGAGAAGAGCTTAATGAATGATGGATGGGTAAGTAAATTACGGAATATTTTGGAGAAAAATGGGTTAGGAGATATATGGAGAAGGAGAGAAAATAACGTAAAACATTTTTGGAAAAAGGCAAGGAAAAGACTGGAAGATATAGAAATACAAATCATGTTCAGTGAGATTGCCGAAAAGAGCTCATTAGTTTATTACAGGCCAATGAAAAATACATGGGGTAGGGAAAAATATATAGACATAGTAAATAAAGAAGAGAGAGAATCTATTGCATGGTTAAGAACTGGAGCATGGAGGCTAAAAGGGCTAAGACAGGGTATTCCTCAGAACCAATGTCCGATATGTGGTGGTAATGAAGACATTGAACACATAGTATTTAAGTGCCAAGGAACAGAAAATTGGAGAAAAGAATTTTTTAATAAGAAGTGGTTGAAGGGGGATAGAAATACACTTATAATTGAAATGATATGCAAGGATGCTAGAAGCATTGGGCAGTTTTTGTGTAAAGTAAAAAATAAATGGCTTTGGACAGTGGAAAGAGAAAAGTAAGAGGTAGTGCATCTTACTTTGAATGGAAAACTATAGTGAATGTATTTAAAGGTGAGTCGGAATTGTTACACTAACATCACTTAAGTTCAAAATGCAGTAGACAATCTAATTTGTAAAACTCTTAGCACAATAAATACAATACAATACAACTAACAGCCCTGCTGCAATGAAACACACAAGTAGCAAAGTAATGCCTCTTAGTTTCAAAACCTAACAACATAATTATATTCAAAACCATATATTTTTATTAATAAGGATATTTTTGTGTATTATTTCTCCATTTGATTTAATTAAACATTAATTTTCACTTCCAAATGTGTTAGCATTAACTTGCAGCAAGATGGTAACACTGCATTAAAGGAAGGCTGACTGTGGAATATTATTCCATCATTATCGGTAGGTTCTATGCTTTACTGCGCTCTAGCGGTGGAATTTTAAGCTCCGAGTTAGAGCAATCTTGGCTTCACCTCTCCCATAAGAACCGTGTACAAACGTACACCCTAGACTAATACACTGTGCCTATGAGCGTAGATGTGCCAATCTGTAATTGGCTCCAAGCTTCAGAAAATTACCAGCAGAGCATGTGCTGCTTAATGCGCCTGTTCAAATGAGAAAATACGTACTCAAAAACAATGCTTTATGCGCAATTCCTATACATTTCTCTTTCTTTCCTTATGGCACAAGTACTGCCATGGCAAAGCGGCACTACCCCAGAAGTTGTCCCTGTTCTACGCATCATCTGACAGGGTCTATAAAAGCCAGCAGATAGTAAAAGGTAAAGTAAGGTAAGGTTAGGTTAGAGTTACACTATATGCCTAACCAGCTCTGTCATTTCATGAAAAATCACAGCAGAATGTGCACTTTCGTATTCTTTCAGTACATGCCAGCTTTTCCTGATCTGCCTTGTATTTTTGTGAAATGATGGGTTTCAGCAAAAGCTTGTAACATATATAATTAGGATAGTCTGTAAAGAGATTTTATAGTCAATTTAAAAATGTATTTCTAGATTATGATAAACTGTGAATGAAAAACATACAGTGACACAGTTTCATATATAGTCAGTGACAACAGATTATGTTATAAATGTACCCAGCTAGCAGTTAGAAGAACAGTGCATTACTTATGGAATAATATTTATGTTCTTGTAAGGTTTTTTGACTTCCCTCCTAAAGAATCAGCTACTTCCTCAGATATTTTATTATATAATTTTATTCCTTGATGGTTATTGTATTTTAGATTTGTTGTAGTTGTTTGTGTTGAGAGATAAATATGATTTGCTGTTCTTGTAAACTAAGAAATGTAATCCTCAATATTTCGGTGAATAAAGTAGACTATTTCCAAAGTGCGTAAATGTGGAAGAGGTAAGATATTTAATTTCTCAAAAAGTGGCTTGCTTGTGAAACCTTGAACAAAATTTGTGTAATATTGTTTTTGTGAATTGCTGGAACAACCCCAAAAAGATATGGCATGTCCAAAGATTGACTGTACATAACCATGGTGAATTATTTTTAAAACAGGTGTTTAGACATCTGAAGGCAAGTACTAATTTAAATAATTTACATATATATTTATCAACAGCGGCTTGTGAGTATCCATTTTCGGCGTTCACAAAATTTTAGTCAGAGAGCCCTGAAAATGTGAAATAGGATCTGCTGCATAATAGTTACAATTATGAACAAATTTATGCAGTATACATTAATAAAATTTTACCCCAGCTGCTTCCAACAACAACAATGATGATAATAAATATTAATAGTAATAATTAATAATAATAATAATAATAATAATAATAATAATAATAATAATAATAATAATAATAATAATAATAATAATAATGTATAAGTTGTCTGATCAAAGAAAGGGTTGTTTGTGGATGTTTTGTTTCTTGTACACTTAAGTACAGTGTGTTAGAACAAGAATGAAGTAATGTTTAAATTAAATTGTGATTGAGTGTGTGTATGGTATGGAATAATTGGGGGAAGTTGCCGCGCTTGTGTACATTACTACTTCTGCGTAGTGCTACCATGTAGAGCATTAAAGTAAAACTGTAGTGACAATATGAAAACACAGCATTGGGGAAGAAGTTTTACGTGCGCCTTCAAGTGTTATATTTAATGGCATTCAAAGAAAAAATAATAAATCTGCAAAGTATCAATAGTTGGGGTGTTCACATGCTCTTATACAGCAGCTGCCACTAATATTTACTGTTTAACAACAATAATTGTGTGTTTTGAAATTAATGAACAGTTCTTATTTGAATTTGTTTTAATCTGGAAAACAATATCAGCATTTCATATAATCAGCCACTCAACGCATGGATGTATGTGTATTTTTCTCATATCTTTATTATTAAATTGTTATATTATATTGTTGCATCAACTGCTTATCTTTGCAATTTATAATCTTTATTCAAAGCTCAGCAAGATTATATCTATTGGTATTTAACAAGCGACAGTTTTCCCATCCATAAACACACCCTAATTTGAAAAATAATCTAATATATTGCATTCACATAATTTTCTCACTTCACTCTTCTACAAACTATTCCTGCATAAGCTTATCATTTTATCTACTTCTTGTTAATTCAGATAAACTTTCAATTCACATTTACACATGTTGTATGATACAATAGGTAAAGTGATAAGTCATATTTTTAGAGCTGTCGTTATGTGACGACTTTAAAATTCCACGCTCGTTCTATGAAAATGAAAAAAGAAGAAGAGCAACTTACCAGTTGAAAGAATAATTATTTTAAAATTCAAGCCATATAACAAAGGATACCAGGGAATAATTTTCACAAAAGTCAAAAAAAAATTCATTTGACATAACTTATGCACTTTAATGAGATCTACATTTTTTGTGTAGAAAGATTTTGTCTATCTCCGACGGTTTACCAGTTATACAAAAGTCATTCAGAATGAAGAGGACTTTCCCAGAAAATTCAAGATATACATTTCATTTGTCAAATGAAATTTGATTTTTTTATCTTAAACATATGTATTTTAATCAAAATTGTTAAGAGGCATTTTTGAGGGGGGGGGGAATAAAATTTTTCTAAGAAAAGGGTTCTGTCTTGTCTTATACGATACAGATTTCAATCATTGCTCTGGATGCACTTTGCTTTGGGCTTATTGTGCTACCTGTATTGTTTTAAAGCCAATTCCTTATGCCTGCACCCTCTACCTAGAAATACATAACAGATATGGTTTCAAATTCCTCTGCTTCTAAAAGTATTTTCCCAAAAGCAGTATATCTCCTGTAAGCCAAGGCCTCACAGGAGCACATAATGTGCTGGATTGTTTCAGTTCTTTTCTTGCACAGTCTGCAATCTAAGTTACCGTGAAACATTTCCATCATGTTAAGAGCTTTTCACAGGAGCATGTCCTGTGAGAAATGCAGTAATTTTTCTCAGCTGGACTGTTACATTTAAGTAAGCTCTCAGCTCTTTTCTTACATGGTTTTCTAATAAATAGTTTATTATGTTTGTTTCCTGGAGTTTGAAGCCCGTTTTACGGAGGGCTGCCCCACTTAAGCTCGGACGTTTTTGCTTATGTTTCTTCATGTGAGATTCCCTTTCGCCACCACCTATTGTGTTCAATGTGATTTCCACAGCCTTTAACAATGGCTCTGCAGCACAATTTCCATTGAAGAAGGCTGCGTCTAAGAACAGGATGGGGGATGTTAGCCTACTACTCCTGGCAGACTTTCCAGAATCCTTCAATTGTGGTGGAACACTGAGATGCAAGGCACTGTTTCAGCAGACCAAATCCGCAAAAATCCATTGGTGAGGCATCTGGTGACTTCACAGAGAACCTTTTAAATAGTATCACATTGACACCCGTTTCCATAGCTTTCCAATGGTAGTAATGCTGGGAAGTCCGAGAAGTGTGACTGGATGCTTTATCCATGTGGATACAAACATTTGGGGCATCCTCACCATACAACCAACGAATCTCTTCATCAAAAATTAGGTCCATAACATTCCTCTGATAGTAGGCTGCATTAATTTTTACATTGTTGGCAACTCTGTGAATGCCGAGTTTCCCTGAGAGCAATAACCTGCAACCACCATGAATCCCTTGGAAAACTTTTCCTTGTTCTCCTGAATAAAGTTGGAGCCCCCTTTTGGCCCACTTGATGGTAATAACTGGCTTGTTTTTTTTTTGTTTTTTTTTTGGTCACTTAGATAAGCCCATGCTTCATCTAAAGAAGCCACTCATTGCCACTTTTCACCTGTGGTGTTCATAGAGTTTTCTTGCATTGGTGAAGCGTGTGCCACTCTTTCAAGGCATGTCCACATGCTTTATGGCACCATTCTAGACCCAAATTCCTGTGTATTATCCGATAGATGGTCCCTTTGGAAATGCTTCATTGGGTTGGTGGGTTTTCTTGAGTCACTGTTACACTCACCTTGGCTGCTACTGCTTTAGGTCATGTTGGTTGTGACCTTTTTCTTGCTAGTTTTTTTGCACACTGAGCCTCAGGTGGGAATCCATTTTTATGCAGTTGTGTTATGCGTCCCACACACGACTTACTTATGGTAAGACCTTTTTTTTTGCACCTTTCCGCTATCATTGAAAGGCTGTAACAGGCATCAGAAAGCCCAACAACATACCCCTGCCACAAGTCAGCGATTGTTGAAGCCATTACGAGTGAACTTTGCCTCAGACTGGCCCAGCAGACAGCTGGCACTTGCAGTGAGCTGATGCAATAATGAGCATAAGCATTTTGACCAATGACAGAGTGGGAGAGGATTCAAGTTCGTCCGAGCTTAAGTGGGGCAAACCTCTGTATGAAGACCAGTTCTTAATAGCCTCTCTTACTAAACATCGAGGTGTTCCTAGAGCCAGCTGTGGCGCAATAAATTGTGAAGCTGCTTCTTGTCTTCCAAGTTCATCAGCTTTTTCATTTCCCTCTATACCACTATGATGCCGCACACAGATACTTGAACTTCATTCTGTTCTTCCAAGCTTGTAAGCATGTTTAGGCAGATTAAAATGTTACCTTACCTACTTAGAGCCTTAAGTGCAGCCTGGCTAACTGAGAAGATAAGAATCTATTTACCAGTATAAGCTCTTCTTATGTTTTCATGTATGCATTGAATAATAGCACAAATTTCTGTTTCAAAAACAGTAGCACTTTCATCCAAGGGAAAAAACTTTTTGCACCTTGGTCTTATGCCATATACTACTGAACGGGATGGTGGTGATAACACCTGTGCCCCATGTTCGGGAGGTCGTGAGTTCGATTCCCGCAGCTGACCTTCCTGACCCATGGGTTTCTTTGAGGGTTTCCTGGGTTGTGAGGCAAATGCTGGAGTGATTTCTCTCAGCCCCTGAATTTCCTGTCCCTCCATTTTGTTTCATTGATCATTTCATTCATCCTTCACCCTGTTTCAAAGTTGGAAGTGTCAGTAATGGTGTTCCAGTGCAGTGTGGCAGGGAAGAAGGATGCTCTCTTTGAACTTTTTCTATCTCTTGGCCTTTGGTTGGTTGCCAGGGTATATAGATCAACCCTTGGGGGGCGTTGTCCCTGGTCTGCCTATTTTATTGCCGGCACATCTCAATCTGGAAACTATAAAGACTCTGCCATTGCTGTGCCATCACTCTTGGTTCTGGCCACCAGTGTTTCCTCTCACATCATCCTTCCCTCTCGAGGGGTATAGCTACAACATCCTCAATCACTGGATCAGTGCTGAGTCCCCTCCAACACACATTCCATTCCATTATTGTCAAAATGTTTTCACCAAGCAATAGTATTCTGACATTACTTTAACAAATGGGAAACTCTGGAGAACTTTGTAGTATTTCAATTAATTCAGCTCTGGCTATTGATTCTTCAAGAATATTCTAAGATATGAAACAATTTTTTAGGCAAAATGTTTTGTATACTTGATGCTATATATAAGACAATGAATACAGGGGAATTCTAAAAGGATGGTGCAGAAGTAAAACTTTATTTTTCACTGAAATGACACGCACAAACACAAGTGATATGAAATGATAGAAGTAGTTCACGAGTTTGCTTGTCTCTAATTGTAGCTTAGGTAAAAGTTGCTAGAGGTTTTTGTTTACTTAGCTGATACAGAAAATGGCGACCATGAACCTGAAAGGTGTAATTATTGTGTAATAGAATTTGCATGAAGTGAAGATCTTTCTAATGCAGTCCTTCAAAACGATGGTCTATTGTGAAGAGAATGTTTTGTGTTACCATGAATAAAATAGAAAACTTTTTAACGTGTGTGGTACACTATTTTTTAGGCATGCATTAATTTCTTCTTCTTTTTAAAAAAATAATTTCTTCTTATTTATTCAATATTTTGCTTTTCTAACAAAATTTTGGAATGTCTTAAAATAAGTTCAAACTAAATTGACACTTTTAAAACAGTATTTATAATATCAAAATAAATGCCTTCTAATGCTGTTTAAAGCAATGTAATTGTGAAAATTAAAAAATCCAGTTTTCTTCCGATTCCTTTTTTTGTTTTCTCTCAGAACATAAAGCATATAATGCACATACAATTTTAACATGCTATGTCAAACTGCTTTTAAGATATTGATTAATCACTTTTTGATATAGTAATATGAAATGTGCCTTGGACTCTATGCTTTATTGTATCACTCCCAAATTTTTAATTTCGTTTAGTATGCAAACTTAAAACAATTGTTATGCAGGTATTTCTTAAGAGGACACTCTTGTACCAAAATGTAAAAAAAATTATTTTTTCAGAAAAACTGTTTTTAAAAGAAACAGTATCTTCAACATGTCTAGCATGCACCTAGTAAATACTACATCTGAAATCTGTCTGAAAATTGGTGCAATCCAAATTGATAAGTGAAGAACTCCACCAACAGCTATGTTCCCAAACTTTTAGCTTTAGAGAATAACTTTTTTTAAATGTTATTTACTTTATTAATTATGTTATAATTATTATATACAATTATTTAAATTTAATATAGTATTAAAATATAAATTATTTACTTTGTTAATTTAGAGAATAGCTTTTTCTCCATATAGCAAGTTTTGTTCTTTGAGGTACATTTTTTTGCAGTAAATATTGATGAATCAGGCTGAAATTTTCAGGACATGTAGAATATAACTTGTTCAAGAAAAGTGTGCATTGCTTTGTTGATTACTCTCATACAAGTATATGATTCTTTTTTCTTTCATTGTAATTATTAGTAATTCTTTTATATTTTCTTCTAAATACAAAAAAATTCACATTTCTAATAAATATTAATATTCTGAAAAAACAAAATTGCATAGGAATAGAACTACTAGCATATTAAATGCCAGACCTCTAATTTAATTCTAAATTGCAAATAAGCATATCTTTATTACTATCCAATTATTTGCACAAAAACATAATAAATGATTTTTAATTACAAAACTATTCAATCTAGAACAATGAAACTTTCAACAATATATCATGGCAGATGCAATTTAACCTAAAAATGTAATTAAAATTGATTGATTAGGCAAGAAAGTCTGTTTGGTAGCAGAGTGTCCCCTTAATTTTAATTAGTTTAAGAAAAAAATGCTTTATTCACATGTTATTAATTTTGTCAGCTTTTTCAATATTGTGCAGCTGAACTATTTAATACTTTTTTAACAAGTGCACAACAATGTTTAAATCCATAATTGCTAAAGCTATCCTGGAAACTTCAAGCTAATAGGTTATAAACTGTGATCCAAGGAGCATTTTGAATAGTGAAAAATGTTAAAGAAAAAAGGAATTGAGAAAAATAGAGTTTAAACTTTAATGCTGTACTTTACCTAAGTGAGATAAAACCAATTAAATGGCATTTGTGGCTTTAAAATGGTTGACATTAAAAAAACACAATTGTGTAGCAGGAAAGTACAAGTTATAAGTATCATAAAAAAACAAAAACTTGATAATTTTTACATTTCTTTTACCAAATTTCACTGATGCATTACCTTAAACAAAATATCAGAGAACATGTCCCACCTGTAAGTCTAGAATTGCTCAAAGAACTTTTAAAAAGTATTGAAGTGCAAGATAATGTATGGTATAATCTCAAAATGAATGACATTAATAGCTTTGGTTTTCCTTTTATGTAAACCACAAAGATATTTTCCTGTTTGAAGGGAATATGTCACTTGTTACAACATTATCACTATCTGTCAATGTTAGGCACTTGTATGCTATAGGTGGTATAATGTAAATACAAACTTACATGCAGGCCTCAGAAATTTTTAAGGAATTTTACCTTGTAATGTTGTATTTTCAGTGTGGCTTATGTCACTTCTGTTTGCAAGGAATGAAAGCAGCAATTAAGACACATTAAAGCAATTACAGTTACTTGTTTATCTTTTATGATAAGATGTATTGTGTTACCTCAGCTGTCAGTGTTAAGTGAAACATGTGACTGCATCCAGGAAAGTGGAGAGGAAGCAATCTAACCACATTTGCAATCAGAATGGGAAGTCCCAGAACATTAACCTGACTGTTTATAGTAAGAGATTTCTTCATCAACAGAATGTCAAAGTAGGTTGTCCTTGATGTGGCATGAGAAATCAACAATTTGCTTGCTGCAGGTAGTGTACATGTACTAGTAATATTGTGGAGGGGAGGGGAGAGGGGATAGGAGGAGCAGCAGCAGCTCTGATGTAATGCTACTTTCACCTGGCACAGCACAGCAGAGAGGCAAGCACTCACTGAGTTCACTCCTTCAAATGACACATTTCCTTGGTCTCATCCAAATATGCTTGTCTAAAACTGATCACCTATAAACTCTCTCTCTCTCTCTTGTTAATCATTGTGAATTATAAATAGCATACTTTGACAAATCAATTACTTTTGTAAAATATCATAATAAGAGAGGCCCCATACCACCACAACTATATATATCTGAACATAAATGACAGTTCATTTCAATTATTATTCATCCATCAAAACGTGTACATGTCCTGGGGTATGTAAAAAAAATTATATACCTTTACAATTTATGTCAGGTAAGAAATTTAAATTTCACAATAGTTACTGACTTAGAAATTGATTTACACTACAAAAGCAACAGTCCTTTAAGAAATTTAATAATATATTTTTAAAATTTATTACGTGATTCAATATTTTTTAAGCATTCAGGTAAATTGTAGGCCTGCATAGGTGAGGCTATTTTCATAATGTTTAGTCCTGTGTAAATTTACAGACAGACTTATGCTTCATTCTACTGTTATATGTAGGGATGCCAACTTTAGAAATGAAAATGAGGGACAGGTAGGAAATTGCTGTAATGTTTCTGTTACATGTTGCAGTCCACTATATTGTTCGTTAGAGAAAACATTCTTTCTGATCTTGGCACCAAGTACAAATCCAACTACCTTAAGTAAACTATTTAGGCACATTTCTATTTTTCAAAGTACTGAAAACATTGATACATTCCCTTCTGGAGATACAACACCTGATGCTCACTCTAAGGTTTTGAAGCTGTTCAAACTGAATCTCTGATCTTAAAGTGAGGGACATCCAAGACTCTACTGACAAGTTTTCCTCAAGCCTAAAAGTACTGGTTTAAAAGTGCAACCAAGCTAAAGTAAAAGTGCTTTAAGTTTTCTACAATTAGACTCATGGTTGTGGAACATGTTAACTTACTTAAAATCCTGTATGACATACACCCACACGGGAAGTGCAGAAAATACTCAAAATAGGGTTTGGATCCAAATAAATGTTGAAATACAGGACAGCTGGCAATGCTAGTTATATGTATGAACTTGAGCGAGCTTTCATATATACGTACATGGTTGGTAAAGAATGTACGTATATATGTATATACCATACTTTAATTGTTTAAAGTATAGTTTACAACTAGTTGTATTAGAGAGATCTGCTATAATTCTAATTATTTTCTCTGTATTCTGAACTGTGTTTGGAATTTCCCCAGAAAATAACACCATATACTAGTAAGCTATGAATGTATGCAAAGTAAACATACAGTAGTCAAGCATTTGGCTGCAATTATATTGTAATAAATGATCAAGGTAGAGTAGTGAAGAACCCAGTGGATATATGTAATATTTTGAATGAATCCTATTTGAATGCTCCATCTGTGGTAACTCGAAGTTTAGTCCTTAATATGTCTGAGAGTAACATACCAGATAACTGCAACACTATGTATTTATATCCTACGGATGATAAGGAAATATTGGATATTATTAATAGCTTTGACAATAAGCAGTCTAGTGGATGGGATGACATAATGCCAAAATGTCTAAAATAATGTAAGCATGAGTTGATAAAACCATTGGTTCACTTAATAAATTATTCTCTGAAAATGGTGAATTTCCAACTTGTCTAAAAACTGTATTGTACATCCAGTGTATAAAGAAGGTGATAAAAACACAAGTGAATAATTATACACCTATTATGTTAACATCAATAATAGCAAAGCTCCTATAAAAAACTATACTCATCAGATTAGATAAGTTTCTAATAACTAATAAGATAGTTCAACAGTCTCAACACGGTTTTCGCAAACATTATTCAATCATGACAGCTACCACTGAGTCTCTTTACAATTGTGATCGACACAATCAAATGCCTTAGACAGGTGTAGAAATACTCCTGTTGTCTTATTGTAATTTATTAAACAAAATGCAAACAAATAAAGCAGACATCAGAGGTTCTTTACAGAAAATTCCATATATAAATTTTTTGTCATGTAGATATCTTAAACATATGCTATTTTAATAAAAATCATTAGAGCCATTTCTGAGAAAATTAAAAATACAAAACATTTTACATGTAAAGCTTCCTCACCCTGATTAGCAGACAGGATTACACACTACTCCAGTGAGAATACTGAACCTATACCCCCTGGGAGAGGGGAGATGAGAGGAGGCACTGGGTGGCTGGAACCAGGAATGATGGCACAGCAATGACAGGGTCCCTACAGTTTCCAGATTGAGACTCCCTGACAGGCAAACTGGGGTCTCTTGCCCCATACAGAGGGTCCAACCCCCTGCTCTGAAGGGGTGGTTCACTTACCCCCGGCAACCAGCAAAAGCCGAGGGACAGAGAACGTTCCACAGAGAGCATCCTTTTCCCCCACCGCGCCACATCGAAACATCATCATTGACACTTCCTGCCCTAAAACAGACCTAATGGGTGAAAGACGAATGGAACGAAATGGAGGGACAGGAAATTTGGGGGCTGAAACAAACCACTCCAGCATTCGCCTGACGATCCAGAAAAACACCCGAAAAAACCCATGGGCCAGAGTGGGTCCTTGCCGGTAATCAATCCTGGAACCTCCTGAATGCAAATCGCCACCTCACTCGGTCATGTAAAGGTTAGTTTGGTACGGGAAGAGATTCATGATGCATCTTGGAAAACGTTGAACTTGAATACCCAGTTTGGCATTTATCCAGTACTTCCCCTACCTAACAAAAATAGTGTGACAGCGTACGCTAAGTTCCTACAGATCAGCCTGTGTGCCCATCTACCTGCCACGGGTTAGGCTAATAGTCAGTAGCTCTCTAGAATAATGGATGCTTGGAACAATAGCCATTGTGTGCTCCAGAGGATTCCTTTTGGCCCTTTCTGGTAGGTTCTTGTTCTCGAAACCTCTGCTTTGTATGCAAGGTCCATATAAGGGACCCGTTAGCAGGACAAGTCAGCATTGAGTTCAGTGCTGTTAGAAGTGAAAAGTGGATAGTGCAGCTTAATTGTGAGTGGTAACTCAGCAGCAGTTGTGATTTGGTTCAATGGGTCAGTTGTGTGGTATTCCGCCAAAGTGACTCAAGTGTAATGCTTGTGTTACTTGATGCTTTGTGACAAATAAAGTGTGTTTTTGCAGTAACTGTTACAATGTTGTAGAGAAAAAAATAACAGTTTTGTCCATAGCTTCTAAATCTGTATAACCAAGCCTATGTTTCATGAACATAAAATGCACCATACATGCAAGCACAGTTTTTTATTTTATGGAATTTAATTTTATAAAACTTGAAAAGTATGAAATAAAAATACAAAATTGCAGTGTTCTTACCAACCGATATAAATCACTAAACATTGTCAAGTTGCATAAACGAGCAAAAACATTAACTTGAAACAGTTAATTTATTATAGCGTACTCGGCTATTAACTGATGTTAAAAGCTTTCAGCCACCTTGACTCCATGACTTTCCTCAGGATACCACAGAAACAAAATAGCTGAAAGCCATACTCCCTGATGTATTCACAAAACTCTTATGGATCATTTTAAAACATGTATGTCATGCTAGAGCAAAAAACAGACAATTCTTTTGGGTAATGTTAAATCCTTCTGTATGCACAAATACTGAAATGCAAATTACATTTTTTAGTGTTTTTAACTTGAGTTGTTAACATGGCATTACATCTACCCTATTTGGATGCCTTAGATCCCATGTTAACCATCAATTAACAAGAATTAACCAACATAAAAATACAGGGCAATCAAATATTTTTAATCCTTCCAGTTGAAAATTTAGTTAGCAAATATTCCATTGACGAGGTGCAGACTCAATGGGTTTATGAGAAAACTTGATATTGAATTTTACTTGAACTGTCTTTCTGCCATTGAGTATATACCGCAGTCTCTTTAGACAAACAAATTAATTTATTATGTTATAATCAGGTTAATTTGTTCTGCAATTAAAGTTGATCTCGTCAGCAGGTTAAACATTTTCATGCTTGAGAGTTATTTAAGAACTAAGAGGTACACTCTTTTAATTCAGTGAATATAATCTACACTAGTATTATAAAAGGAAAGTATTATTTTGTGTGTAAGGTAATCTCAAAATCACTCAATAGATTTTGATAATTCTTTCATCATTGAGAAAGTCCCATTCTTTCGTATGGCCATGGATATAAAGCACTTTTAATTCCAATTCATAAATTACTAAAACATTAAAAGGGATTTACAAAGCCCTTGTACTTGAATACAAAAACACATTGGAGTTATAAAAGAACATATTTGCGAAGAAGACCTTGGCTTTTAATTGAGAATGCCATGGAGTAGAAAATAGTTATTCTACAGAATATACATGTAAAATGAAACAAATGCTGTCAATATTTCATTCCAGGCAATATATATGATCACAATTTAGCAGCTAAGACATCCCCCATTCCCCCCCCCAAAAAAAAGAGAACCAAGTCTGCTTATAACTGTAATACACATGAGATACCAATGCCAAAATATTTTAGTAACCCTCAAGTAAGAAAGTCTTGCTTTACTTCCTTTGTAATTATGTTTCTAATCAAGTTCATTAGCAG
This sequence comes from Deroplatys truncata, assembly GCA_030765065.1. Taxonomy (NCBI): domain Eukaryota; kingdom Metazoa; phylum Arthropoda; class Insecta; order Mantodea; family Mantidae; genus Deroplatys; species Deroplatys truncata. The sequence continues at coordinate 15,744,165 of CM060983.1, forward strand.
GGTGTGCTGGATAACTGTACTGAGAGAGAAAATTGCTAACATTAGGAATCAGTGAACTGATACTTTATAATTAGCATCTATGAAGATTATTTTTCTCAATGGTCACAGACTACATATGTGTCTTTTTCCAAAGAGGTTAACCTGGTGGCCTGGGAGTGCAGAATCTTCATATTCACCAGCTTCACCTCTAGTTCTTGTATATGTTAAGGGTTTCTGTGAAAACTATGTAGCTTTTATGTTATTAAACAACTACAGGACCACAGAGAAGGCGCAAAGGTTTAAAATTTCACCTACTGTAATTATCTAAACAGTTACTAGACTATTCTAATCCATGATTGTTCCACCACCAAAGGGTACTTGTAGGCTAAGCAGTATTTCCAGAACTTGGAAGGCTGTCAGGGGAGGTTAAGGAAGTTACACGTTCTGCTGATGTTTCACATCCTTTTGTGTGAATACCAGGTTCATCCGTTATTAGGAATAGGCAGGGTTGTATGAAATTACAATTGTAAGTGGTAATAGATCATTGTACAATAATTTCATAAAGAATGGGGAGAGGTAAACGTCATTCTAGTTTAAGATGCTATCCATGGAATGTTTGGTAAGCCAGACATTTCATCCCAAACAATATACGTAGATAGTCACAATTTAGCAACTGAGAGAAATAGAAAAAACAGCAAACAAAAGTTAATCAGACCTACTCAAAATGATACAGTATCTATGATACTTGCATCAAGTCCTTTTTAGGAACCCTTATGTAAGAAAGTTTTGTTGTAACCAAGATTATGATCAGCGTATAGTAAATAATTACATAAATAGAGAAAACTGTATTCAGCTAACATCAGAAGCTACTCGTTTGATATTTATCACTAACAACCGCGAAGATTATTTTTGCTTGATGTTGGCACAGTGTTTCCAAAATGTATAAATTGGGGGCGGGAAATTCTCATATTCACCAGTTCTGCACTATTTGATTGTATACTGTTAGGAGTTTCTGTATTGCAAAAACTTATGTGATATATACACATGACTTTCTCTACCCTCTATTGCTTATTAGTAGCTATACAAACTATTCTTGTGAAAGTTTATTTTTCTATCTACTTCATTTTAATTTTAATAAACTTTTGCTACATTAAAGCTTTCATTATAGATACAAAGAGAACAACGATAGTCAAATGTTTAACAACTGGACACTATATGCTGGCCTTAAAATTCCATACTGTTTCCATGACATCGCGAGAAACAACTGAATGTTGACAGTACTTAAAGAATGACCAAGTAATGAACAGTTCAAACCATTAATAATGGATACCTACCTCAGAAATTGTGTATGCCATAAAAAAGTTATTTGAAATAAATTGGGCTTTTTAAAGAGAATTATATTTTTTGTGCTGTAATTTTCATCTATCACTTAACATTTACCAGTTATAAAAGATTATACAAAATTCCTTTTGAATGAAGAGGACTTCACAGGTTATGTCCAGAAAATTCAATATACAGATTTTACCTGTCATGTAGATGTCTAATATATGGTATTTTAATCAAAATTGTTGTGAGCCATTTTTTTCAAAATCAAAATTTAAAAATGGTCCATGTAAAGGGTAGTTGCGGTAGGAGGATTTTCTTAAAAAAACTTTGTGTCACATCTTTGGAGGTGTTAAACCTAAATACCAAGTTTGATATTTATCCAACTTTTTGCTCTTGAGTTATGACACCCACCTACCCACCCACAGAGATCTTTTTCTAAAAATGCCTTTTATTGGGATTCAGGAGGCCTCAAGACATTTATTTCTGGTGAAATCCCAAAATGGAATTTTTGGGTGGAATACAATACTTCCACTACTTACTATGTATATGTAGTAGAGAAAGTAAAAAAACTGCACAGTCTGAGCTATTAAACAACTACAGGACCAAAGAGTAGGTACAAGTTTAAGACCTCCATCTATTGTAATTTATTTATGATTTGATTGTGTTTTCACGGCTGAAAGATATTTACAGACTATACAACATTTGCAGTCAGAGAGAGATTAATGTGATTTTTCATCCATTAATAGAAATAACAAAGGTAAGGATTTGCTATAAAAATGTTCACAAAAGTCATTGTGCAATAATTCCATAAGCATCACAGGAGATGGGGTGGTTAAATATAATTATCAATAATTGTCATTCAAGGTTTAAAAGCCAGTTGTAGATGTTGGATAAGCTAACTAGAAGAGAGAAACAATTTACTGTGTGACAAGAAGTTATGGACAATGTACATGCTTGTATTTGTTCCTGGTTTATCTCGATGTACAACCATTATAGTTGATAATGCAAAAAGAAAAGGATGTGTTTCACATGACTTTTCTGTTGACTCTTCTACAAACTATTGTTACAAAAGCTTATTCTTTTATCTACTTCTTGTTAACACAGATAAACTTTCATTACACGTTTCATCGTAGGTGTAAGAAGAACACGGTAGGCTAAAACGATAGTCAGATTTTAAAAAAGTGGATCCCTATGTCATGGCTTTGAAATTCCATGCTCTTTGCATGACCATGAGCAGGGCCACCCTTGGGGGGAGTCATAGCGCAAGTTGTGCCATCATCAACATTTTTGGGGACAAATTCAAAATTTTGGGGAATACAAAAATACTGAAGTAAATTAATGTGGATAATATAAAGACATTTATTACAATTTTTAATCAAGTACTATAATGGTCCACTCAGTTTGTATCTTTAAGTTTGTTACTGTAAATGTGTTGTCTCTCCCCCAAAGTTAAGTACAATTCATACTCTATGTATAATGTGGATATCAAATGTATAAAAGGAACTATAACATCATAAGTAGATATGTAGTTGTATAGTGTTATTACACTTGTGGCATTGGTCTATTTAGATAGATACAATAAAATAAATACTAAGTAATAAAATATACCACACATGCCAAATATAACTTTTTGGCACTAAATATTACACTTTTTTTTATTGATTTTAACTTTCCAATTATTTACTGAAGCTTTTATTGTGTACTGGTATCACAATAGCTAGAACAGTACCTATAAGACAGCCCCTTTCTGAAGCTTTCCAGTGGCACAAAAAAGGAACTAAATAGTTCAAATTGAGCTCTATGAAAAATGGGGGGGGAGGATAATTATTTTGGATGCACCATAACATTTGGAGGGATGGACACCCCTGACAACGAGAGGAAAAAAAAAAACGAATACTGACATAGCACTTTAATAAAAATCTGATGTGTTACACTCACATGACTTTCTCTACTCTTGTACAAACTATTTATACAAACGCTTATTCTCCATCTACTTCATGTTAATCGAGATAAACATTTGCAGAGTCTATCTTATTGCTAATTTTCTTGTAGATGTAAGGGGAATATATATTTACTAGGGCAATTTGGAAATACAGTAGCCTTTAAGCACATACATATCTCTTAATAGCTGGTTGCTAGGTGCAGCACCATTCCCTTTCCCACAGATTAATACTCTTTGCATATCCAAGACAAAAAAATGAATACGAATTCCCATTTGAGAAAATAAGTATTGAAAAATTTAAGGGAATAACAAGTAATATTTCGAAAATGGTTCACTCAACAATAAAAATGTATATGACATAAATTGTGTATTTTAACGCGATCTACATTTTTTTTTTAGTAAAATTTTGTCTATCTCTTATGGTTTACCAGTTATGCAAAAGTCGTTCACAATGAAGAATACTTTTGGAGACATTCCCAGGAAATTCAAGATATATATTTTATTTGTCATAAAAATATCTTAAACATATGATATTTTAATCAAAATTGTTAGCCATTTTTGAGAAAATTAAAATGTTCGAAAAATCTTCCATGTAAAGGGTAGTCTGGGGTGGGGGGATTTTCTTGAAAACCTTCGTGTCACATCCTTGGAAGATACTGAACCTAAATACCAAGTTTGGTGTTTATCCGACTGTTCGTTTCTGAGTTATGCTGTTCACAGACAGACACACACACAGACAGACACACACACGGACATGTTTCTAAAAATGCTTTTTTTGGATTCAGGGGGTCTCAAAACATGTATTTCCGGTGAAATCTCGGTATCGAATTTTTGGGTGGAATACAATACTTCCCCTACTTACTATACGTAGTAGAGAAAGTAAAAAGGACTTCACGGGCTATTCACAGAAAATTCAAGATATACATTTTATTTGTCATGTAAATACCTTAAAACATATGATATTTTAATCAAAATTGTTAGAGCCATTTTTGAGAAAATAAAAATTATTGAAAAATTTTACATGTAAAGGGTAGTTGGAGCGGGGGGGGGGGGTTTCTTGAAAATCCTTCTGTTGAATCCTTGGAAGATACTGAAGTTAAATACAAAGCTTGTATTTGTTGCATTTCGTTAGAGTTATGCTGTCTTCTCTCTCTCACACACTCTCTCTCACACTCCGAGAGCTTTTCCTGAAAGGGTTTTTTTCTGGATTCAAGGTGCCTCAAAACGGGTATTTCTGGTGAAATCTCGACATATTTTTGGGTGGAGACTACAATACTTCCTCTCACCTACTATAGCCAAGCCGCAGAGAAAGTAAAAAGGATTACCTCAGAGGATGTTAAAAAATAAAATGTTATTGTGTTATACAGTGTATGCCATAACTACAACATGTATTTCTCTAAAAATTTACAGCTTTGTACAATTCACCTGGAAGGACCAAAAGCATGCGACCATTCTGTATAATTCACACAACACCTGTCTTCTCTGGCAACTGCAAACTTCTCCTGTGTTTCAATAATGTTACACGTTTTATTGTTAATCTCACAGCCATTAGGGAGAAAGTGGCTTACAGTTTTTCTCCATCTATAACTTACTCTGTAAATTAATACAAAACTCTGTAAACTAAATACAAGCTATCATAAACAGAAATTTAATGATGATAATTATTTCTGGACAATTTGATAATGTAACACACATAACTGTATATTTCAAAACTATTTTTTTAAATAAGATATAAAAACATACAATGGATAATGAAATATTAAAAAAAAAAAAAAAAACCTTTTAATGAAATATAAACCCTTCATGCTAAAACCTATGTTGAAATTTAGTTACACAATAAATATCATACAAATGTTACCTGCTCTTCCAGAATGATATGACAAAATATCTTCTGGGAAGCATCAGCTGTGCACAACCCTGAATGTCAGCTTTGATTATGTATGGAGCAAGAGAGAGGAATAAATTCTGTGACAATATGAGGGTTTCGGACAGATAATGGAATATATATATTTGCTATTGGTATAACTGGATCTAGATCACATGGCTAAAAGAAACACTTCAGAAATATCAGATACAAACAGATAAATCATCCATAGCCAATCACTTCTGTGAAGAAAAACACAATATAGAAAAAAAAAAAAGTCAAACTGCTAAAATCAGTGCATAAACATGAAAAACTGAGCTTATGTGATAGAACTTTTGATAAAGTTTTGAACATCAAATTATGAACTTTGAAATTCCAGTAGATGATAGTTCGTTCGCTAAATTCACCAACTCCACACCAGAAAATGACACAGTTACCCAGAGAAGAAAATCTAGGAATCGCAGTTAATCGACCAGTCCATCACTAACTATTTGCTTGTTATGCTATTGTTGCCACTGCCATGGGCAAATTTATTCGAGAAAAACTATCTTCTAATTTGCCCCCACATTGCATATCACAAACCTCCTGCTACAATATCACGGTCACAGTTCTGATTGTGAAACAAACAAATCTAAAAAGAAGGTATTTTGCTTTCTTTGGGCTACACTCCCCCCCTTCCCTGTACAGGTCTGATCTGGTCCCATAAAATCAGCTTGAAACAAATGGTTAGGGAAAATTGAAGTGGAATATTGGTTGGTGCCACGTTTGTGCGCCAATTTGAAGTGGATGGTTCATGTTTATATGCGCCACGTATGGAAGCCAATTTATTGCGGTCACTTCATGTTATCTTATTTCTGAGCGCCTGTTATTGTTTTACTACTTTGAATGTTGGGTTCATTGTCCTCTGGCTAGCTATTGTTTCTCGGTCGAGCACATCTCTTGAACAGGGTGTGTAAACGGAAAGGAGTTGTTACTCAAAGATAACACTGATAAAAGAATTTGTTTTTACACTTTTATTGTCGTCACACATTATTCAATTTCACATATTGATTCTTGATACACGCCATACTGAAACTGTTATATTTTCTAATATCACTATAATCACTTATTTGTTGCACCTTATTAATTCCCGTATTTCACATTTATAACTAGCTTTACGACGCGAGAGATTCTGTAGAATTGCATAACGTGTACTTTATGTATGCTTCCGTTGAACTATGCGACGTATAACTCACAAATACTTATGTTGAACTGATAGACGTATTACACGCGAATGCTTCCTCTGGACTGAGCGACGTGTAATGCACAAATGTTTCTGTTGGACTGGGCGACGTGTAACGCGTGGATGATTTTGTGGAACTGGACAATACTTGCCTCTGGCTTTAGCTTTTTATACTCCCACACCCCGATATGCCTAAAGATTATAACCGAGCTGCTATTGGTTAATAAAATGCACCAACATTAGCGTCTATTTTTATATCCAATCAAAATTACGAACACATATGCTCTAGGGAAGAAATTCCCGCCATTTCTAAGAAAAGCGCGCCAATCTGACGTCATTTGCTTGCCTCTTCTAATTGATAAACAACTCACCCCCTCGCTCATTGTTGCCCGCTCTTATTGTCAGTTTCAGTGAGGCCGTGTAAACTTATTTCCTGACAATGCTTATAATTAACAAACATCTCAAATCAATGTCGTACAATAATGCTTATTTACACTACAATCACTCTGGCATTTACATTATTGCGATACAAATTACTGCCACAAAATTAAGTAACAGGGTTTTTCTAAACATGTAGAGAAGGATGGTATACATCACTGGGAGATGACAGCATCTTCCTTTTCCTCCTCCAGTGAAAGTGAGTATCTCCAAAGAGCTAAATATAGTGCATCAAACTGACTAGTTTTTAACTTAGTATTGTTATTATTTTACAAATTCTTCACTTTAATCTAGTGAGAATATGTATTCCAAAGTTGGCTACTGGTGTCAGATATTGCATTATAGCTGGAATATATCCCTACAGGGGATCATGAGCTGGTAAATAGACAGTACTAGTTTCTTTCTAATAGTATGAAGTTGTGAGGATTGGGCAATGCCTCCGAACAAACTGCTTTGAAAACAACAGAATTGATAGTGATGCTGAGGAACCATCCACTCCACAGTCCAGATCCAACTTTTTTTATGTCTTATATTCTCAAGGAAAAGCTCAGAGTTCTAAAGAAGCCATTACATCCAACAACAGAGATTGGTACCATCTCTAAAGAAATATGATGTAGCTGCTATTTTGGTGGATTATGGCTTTCTACTTAACAGAACCCCAAAAATTAAACAGTGAACCCTGTACATGTAGTGCCTTCACAGCATTCAAACTTCAGCTGATATCCAGACCTTCTTATCCACATGGTTTCTCCACAGATAGGTTTTGGCATGAAGGTTTGGTAATTCTATTATAGGAATGTTGTGAGGTTCACCTAAACATTTGGCTACATAAAAATCACAGACAAAGTATTGATTGTTCAAAGAACGCTTTAAACATCCCTATCACATGTGGTGACTGTAGGAAACCTGCCTTGACAACTAACCTTCAAGGTCTTGTCATCCTTCACACGTTCTGCTAATAGCAATATACACGCTGATGCTTGCGATGTGGGAGGTTCTGATACTGGGCTTCTGTTTTCACAAAACATCCATGTGTACAAAATGCTGACTATTGCTCCAACACAAACTGTTAAAATTAGTGCCAGTAGAGAGTACCAAAGGAAAGAGATGCGATACAACACAAAGGCCTCTTCCTTTGACCTAGAAAACAAACACACACAAGATTTATAAGCATCAAATTTCACAAAGTACAAATATGTCAATTACATTTGAGGAGCATTGGAACAAAACGCACTAATAAAATGCTTTTTGATATGGATTCCTCCTATTTTGATAGCAGTGCATCAATCTGTGCAATCCATTTGTTTCAAATAGCACTCCTTCCTATTATACATGGTTTCAAAATATGGCATGTGGTTCAGAAATTACAAACAGAACAAAATGCATCATTTTACAGAAGTGAAGAATAGCTTATGCAATACTGTGTGCATATATGCTTTGGCGGCTGTGTTTGTATTCTGTGGAACTAGAAATACACAGTCCAGTCATAAGTTCTGTCCTATGATTAAGAAGCGATATGTCTTAAAATAAAAGACACAAAAAGATATAACAGATATATTTTAATTCAGTGACTAGTGAACATTTCTTACACTATAAGTCATTCAAAATTATCACCTCAGGCCTTTACACAGGACCTTAATCTCTTAGGCCAGTCTGCTACTGCAGCATGTATGACACCTAGAGGAATTTCCTGCACTGCCTTTACAAGATCTCGCTTTAGAGAGTGAGGTTTAGCACAGATATCCCAAAACCTATAGTCCAGTGGGTTCAGGTCTGGGCTGACAGAGGGCCAGTCTTCTGTTGCAATGAATTCTGGAACATTGTCCCTGAGCCATGCTTGAATTGTTCTAGCCTTGTGAGCAGGGGCTGAGTCTTGCTGAAAGACCCAATGGCTTCCATAGAAGAGTGTGGTGTTCAAGGGTCTCACAACTCTCTCTAGGATGTCCTCTTGGTACCATCTGGCTCCTGTTTTTACTCCTTGTTTGCAGAAATGGAGAGATGTTTCTCCTTGATGTGACACGACCCACCAAACTATCACTGATGCTGGATGGTGCCCTCTCTGGACACAGGGAACTGATATTTTAACTTCCTCTGAGCTCTGTGCATATATTTTATCATTTTGCTTATTTACTTCTCCTCCAATGTGAACATTTTCTCATCTGTGAAGAGGATATTTTCATGACCATTCTGAGCATGCCACTGTAAGAGCCTCTTTGATCTTTCGTACCTGATCTTCTTTAGGTTCGAGGTTAACAAATGTCCGTCGATAAGCTCTCATATGAAGGTCTTCTCTGATAATCAGAGACATAAATTTAGCGGATACATTTAACTCTCTGGTCATTATTTTTTGCTCCCAGAGTGGGTTTTGACATATTCATTCTTTACTGCTTTGACCACTCCTGAAGTCCTTATGGCATGTGGCCTGCAGATCTTGGAAGCTTCAAAGAATCTCTTGACAGTTCGGTAAACAAATTTTATGAAATTTTCAGTTTTAACAACTTGAAAATTTCAGTAGGTTTCTTACCACACTTATAAAGAGCAATCACTGCAATTCTGTTTTCATTTACACCCCATTCCATATTTATTGATTGATGTAGGAAGCTACACAAAGCAAATGTGTTTAGAACAATAACTCTGCTACCATAGTAACTTGTAACAATACCATTAAATCATTTATTTTTAAGTTGTAGAGCTACAAACATAGAGGACAGAACTTTTGACTGGACTGTGTACACATGTTGTTGCCAAACCTCTTTGGGTTTTGTTAGCAATATTATATCATGCTAAATGAATGAACAAACAAAGAAAATGAATCTACTTCCTTGAAGGTCTTAGATAGGAAGCTATGTCAAGGAAGCACTAATAGTAGATTTTCATAAGTGTTACAGTATGGAAAAGGAAATAATTGTTGCAGGCAACAGTAGAGGTACCAGAAAGAGAATGAAAATGCAGGAAATGAAGAGAAGCAAAGAAGTAAAGCTGAGATAAATAGCTTGTGCCATGTCATTAAAACATATTTATTGTAGTACTCTCATGCAAATACAGAGAGAGCCAAAATACTATGAACCATCTGTGCAGTGTTTTTCCTGTCCACATCCTTGGTGCTCATTGCTGTCTGCCACTATCATAGAAAGGCACGGATGAAACCATACAACAATTTTAAAACTACTTTTAAAGGCTTTACTTATCAACTTTATGAAAGGAGATGCTGAAACTGGCCACTGTCGTTGTCCATACATTTTTGGCACCTCACTCACCGTAGTTCATGCTGAGAAATGCTGGCAATTTCCTGGTGGATATTTTGTTTTAATTCTTTCAGGGTGTGTGGGTTTGTCTTGTACACTTTGTTTTAAGTTACTCCAGAGATAGAAATCACAGAGGGTTAGATCGGAGGACTGAGGGGGCCACAAATCTCTGCTAATAATTCTGTCCTCAAATGCACTTTCAATTGTTCTCATCAAAATATTGGCCGTATAAACTGTTGAGAGTCTTGTTAAAAAAATGCAAAATCACGCTCCCTGGCTGTTAATTCTCTAAAAAAGGGGGCAAAATTGTATTCACATATGTACAGGCGTCAATTGTTGACTCAAAAAAAATTGGCCCTATAACTCTTTCTCCTCTCATGGCGCACCATACAGCAACTTTTTAGTCATAAAGGGGTACTTCATTAACAATATTATTGGCTGCACTGCGTTTTTCCACTGGGTGTGTGGAAACATAACGCACTACTGCTATAAACAAGGTCACACTGTTGATGTGGTTTCGCTCTGCAGTGTAAAGTGCAGTTTTGAGCTAATGGTGATGTGATGTAGTTCACTTATTATGAGTTATTTATTATTTTGTCCTTTGGTCACAAAGTATTTTATGCCTCAGTATATGTTTTCTACTGCACAGCATTATTTATATATGATTCGTATGTGTTAATCAGTCAACTCGCCAAGTGAAAGTATGATTTGCAGAAAGATTTCCAGGTATAAAAGTTCCAGGCCGTACAATAATTCATGAACTTTACAATAAATTTGGGCCACAGGAAGTGTTCAGGCTAAGGCATCTAAAAGACGGTGAGAGAGTTATAGGGCCAATTTTTTTTGAGTCAACAGTTGAAGCCCATGCATAAGTGAATACAATTTTGTCCCCCGTTTTTAGAGAATTAACAGCCAGGGAGTGTGATTTTGCATTTTTTCAACAACAGCTCATATGGCAAATATTTCGATGATAACAATTAAAAGTGTGTTTGAGGACAGAATTGTTAGTAGAGATTTGTGGCCCCCTTAGTCCCCCAACCTAACCCCCTGCGATTTCTATCTCTGGGGTAACTTAAAACAAAGTGTACAAGACAAACCCACACACCCTGGAAGAATTAAAACAAAATATCCACCAGGAAATTGACAGCATTTCTCAACATGAACTATGATGAGTGATGGATAGTTTCCTAAAGAGGTGCCAAAAATGTATGGACAACGACGGTGGCCAGTTTCAGCATCTCCTCTCATAAAGTTGGTAAGTAAAGCCTTTAAAAGTAGTTTTAAAAATGTTGTATGGTTTCATCCGCGCCTTTCTATGATAGCGGCAGACGACAATGAGCGCCGAGGACGTGGACAGAAAAAACACTGCGCAGCTGGTTTGTAGTTTTTTGGCTCTCCCTGTATATGCAGTGGAATGCCTGCAAAGGATACTGAGATGACTTTCTGAGTTTGTCTTTCATGTTAATTAAAAAAAAAAAGGAAAAAGAAGAAGAAGAAATTGGTGAGAAGTATTAAGACAGCTTTTTCTTACATTATCCTTCAGATATAGTGATAAGATACAAACCTAACAAGTTTTTTGCCATCCCTCTAAACCATTCATATCGCCACTGAAATGGGGAGTTATGTTTGAGTGTGTACCATAGGTGCAGGGTTTAACACCCCAAAGTGGAGTCAACAAAGCAATGAAAAAGGATGTTGAGACACACTTGCAGAAGAGATTTAAGAATGAATGGAGACATGAGGCTGAGCTGCAGCTTTATGTGAAGTTTGTAGATGAAGTGACTGCATTGTGTAGCAAAAACTAGAATTTGACTGTTTGGAGAAAGAAATGGACATTGTTTAAATACGGAAACATAGTTGTGTTTGTGAAAGTAGCAGAGGTGTTTACAGAAGAATTGAGAAGACTCTGAAGACTAACTTTTTTTTTTCCAAAAAAGTGATCAAAGAACAATAACAAACTGCTTTTGTAAGTGGAATTGAAATAATTTATTAAGATATAATTTATTTGCCATTTTTTTGTATTGCTCATCATAATGCTTTCAGTATATAATTGGTTCAAAATGCACCAAGCCCTATACATTTTTCATTATTAATGTGGCACTAAACAAAAAATTATTTTGATGATAAAAGTATATTTAGGTAAGTGGCATTTCCATTACAGTTAGTTATGAAGAACTTTAAAAAAACTATTAAGTTTAAGAGATATTAGTTTTTCCTCCCTCCTGAAACCTTTTGTATTATACACTTAGGCTGTTTGATTCAATACTCTTCATTTATGATAAGAAGTGCACAGTCAAACACTCATGAGCAGGCATAGGAATTCCTAAGGATTAAAGTCAGGAAAGAAGGAACGATAAAAGTTGAACTGTTACTGCACTATAGACAGGGAGGTCCAGCTAACAAACCACCCTCCATCCCTCTCACGGTTGTTTGGCATTTGCAGACACTACTCAGACCAGTTTTTACCTGCTTGTCAACGACCCTTAGCAACTGTTTTGCATTATTTGTGGTGAAAATCATTTTGAGTATAAATAACTTGAAGCCAACTGCTTAAGAATTCCTATGCCACTCTCCAGTAAGTAATTAAAAATTCATTCAAAATGAATTTTCCCTTGTCAAATAGATGACAAGAAAAAGGAATTAACATGAATTATATTCAAGACAATTAGTTTGGTACTGGTACTTATGAAAAACATTTGCTTCAAGAGTTTAATTCTGGTAGACAGTTTGCAGATCAATTTTCATATACCAGGGATGAAGATAACAGGCAAAATAGATGTGCAGAAGCATACTTTCCAACTTCTTGAAATCTAAACCAGTAAAACTTTCTCTCATCCAATAAAGCATTAATAATTTTCGGATGACATAAAATTTATAATATGTAAAATGTTCAGTGCAGTAAATATACAAAAATTCAATGTAAAATAAATGGGAATTCCATTTTATATGAATGCTTGAAGATGGTAGTATTGAAACTCTTCCTGGTACCACAAATACACATTAAAGCAAAGAACCCCACTTCCTAGGCTACACACAGATTTCTAGTACATATTTTACACATCATAACATCCACTATAAACAAAAACCTTTACAAAAATGGAAAACTTATATCCTGCAGCCATTGAACATGAACAAGATAAACAATACATGTGAGGAAGTTGACTTTCCAATTCACGTTGTCCATTACTGAATGTACATGCCCATTTACTAGAGGTCACTTGTGGTGGAAATCCATACACTATACATTTTGTTGCAGCCCAGTGAAGAGGGACCATGATCATGAATGATAGACACACAGATAAGCTCTGGTCTATCATAGCACTGTATACCATTTACAAGAGGTCACTAGTGGTGCTATACATTTTGTTGTAGCCCAGTGAAGGTGGACCATGATCATGATCATGATCATGATGGATAGATACACAGATAAGCTCTGGTCTATCATAACACTGTATACCATTTACAAGAAGTCACTAGTGGTGCTATTCATTTTGTTGTAGCCCAGTGAAGAAGGACCATGATCATGATGAAGGATAGATACACAGATAAGCTCTGGTCTATCATAACACTGTATACCATTTACAAGAGGTCACTAGTGGTGCTATTCATTTTGTTGTAGCCCAGTGAAGAAGGACCATGATCATGATGAAGGATAGACACACAGATAAGCTCTGGTCTATCATAGCACTGTATACCATTTACAAGAGGTCACTAGTGGTGCTATTCATTTTGTTGTAGCCCAGTGAAGAAGGACCATGATCATGATGAAGGATAGATACACAGATAAGCTCTGGTCTATCATAACACTGTATACCATTTACAAGAGGTCACTAGTGGTGCTATTCATTTTGTTGTAGCCCAGTGAAGAAGGACCATGATCATGATGAAGGATAGACACACAGATAAGCTCTGGTCTATCATAGCACTGCATACCATTTACAAGAGGTCACTAGTGGTGCTATTCATTTTGTTGTAGCCCAGTGAAGAAGGACCATGATCATGATGAAGGATAGACACACAGATATGCTCTGGTCTATCATAGCACTGTATACCATTTACTAGAGATCACTAGTGGTGCTATACATTTTGTTACAGCCCAGTGAAGAGGGACCATGATCATGATGAAGGATAGACACACAGATAAGTTCTGGTCTATCATAGCACTGTATACCATTTACTAGAGATCACTAGTGGTGCTATACATTTTGTTACAGCCCAGTGAAGGGGGACCATGATCATGATGAAGGCTAGACACACAGATAAGCTCTGGTCTATCATAGCACTGTATACCATTTACAAGAGGTCATTAGTGGTGCTATACATTTTGTTGTAGCCCAGTGAAGGGGGACCATGATCATGATGAAGGATAGACACACAGATAAGCTCTGGTCTATCATAGTACTGTATACCATTTACTAGAGGTCACTAGTGGTGCTATACATTTTGTTGTAGCCCAGTGAAGGGGGACCATGATCATGATGAAGGGTAGATACAAAGATAAAATCTGGTGTACCATAGCACTGTATACCATTCAATATAATGCAATAGAATTTAATGCTTTGTCATGCCCATGGTAAAATCTGTAATACTTTGAATCCATCCACAAAGAAATGAAAATGCCTCCTTTGCCATAAAGCTAAATTAAGGCCTCTACTCCTGTGTATTTTACAGACAAACCATAAAATTTGGCAAGTATGCACATGTCTTTAAATTTCAGGTAAGTTATAAATAGTGCAATAGTATTGGTACTAGCATTAATTATCTTATGAGTATGTTGGAAACAATAAAAAAAATGTAAGTTTTTGGATGTTATCATAAATGACCATTAAAGGATAGACAAATCAATGATTCTGATATAATACATTCAGAATACGACAGCATTAAGAATAAATAAAATTTCTGCTGAATAATTTCAGAGATAAGTTGGGGCTCTTGCCAACCTTATTTACAATATCTGGACATGAAATCGTTTATTCCAAAAACCAAATTTCAGTTATGATTCTGAAAAATCTGATGTATTGCAGTCATATGACTTTCTCAACCCACTCTTCTAGAAACTACTTATCCTTGTATAAGCTTATTCTTCTATTTACTACCTATTACTTAAGATAAACGTTTATTGCACATTTACATTTTGTTGTAGCTATAAGAAGAATACAGTAGACTAAAGGGATAGTCAGATTTTTAAAAAGCGTGTCACTATGTGGTGGCTTTGAAATTATGATCTCTAAACCACCATAAGAAAGAATGAATAGCAACTACTACTTGAAAACAGTATAACTATTTGAAAATTCAAACTAATAACAAAGAATATTTTGGAAATGGTTAATGTCAAAACTTTATTTTATATGTTGTCCTCTGTGGACTAGTGGTACCGTGCTTAGCCTCTGGTTCCCAAAGCTGCGGGTTCAAATCCGGCGGAGGGCGATGGATTTTTTCGTGCATAAAAATCCTTAGCACGGCTTCCTTTGGGAGGGAAGTAAAGCCAGTGAACCCGTGTTGTAGATTTATGGCACATAAAAGAACCTCAAACCTGATAAAGAGGTCTTTGAGCAAAATTACCGGTGTTTCACGCCCCATATAGAATGGGATGCTAAGAACCATAGTAGTTAAAGAGCGTCCATAAATAAAACTCAATTTAATTTAATTTTTAAAAAATTTATATTTGACAAATTGTGTGCTTTAATGAGATCTACATTTTTTGTGGAGTAAGATTTTGTCTATCTCTTATGGTTTACCAGCTATACAAGAGTCATTCCGAATGAAGAGGACTTCACAGGCTATTCCCAGGAAATTCAAGATATACATTTCATTTTTCAAGAAAATATCTTAAAAAGAAATATATATATGGTATTTTAATAAAAATGTTCTATGTAAATGGTAGTTTAGAGTGGTAGGGGGATTTGCTTGAATCATTTTTGGAAGATGCTTAAATTTATTGGAGATTTCATTTTTGAGTTATGCTGTACTCACTCACATATGCATGTGCAGGCCTATTTTTAAAAATCTATTTTTTATTCAGGGGGCTTTGAAACACATATTTCTGATAAAACATTGACATACAATTTTTGGAGGAAACGATTACCTGTTGGGAAGTGAAAGTGTGACATTCATCATTGTGCATCCCTCTATTGATGTTGGAAGTGGAGTGAACAAGCTCTGCCCCCTGTCTGAAACAACCTGGCCTCCAACAGTAAGCCAGCCAACAATTCCAATTCCTGCCATCAGGCCAGCTGTAGCACCCTAGAAAACAGCAACATTCACAACATACTGTAACTCTCAAATATAAGTTTCCTTATGCCAATCACTTTTACTCTAAATATTTGTTGAAAAATCTCAAGTGTTACATTCACATGACTTTCTCAAACTCCTATTGTTTATTAGTAAGGATACCAAGTATTCTTATGATAGCTTATTTTTCTGTCTTCATTTCAATTAAGATGAACCTTTGCAGAAATAATTACATTATACATTTCGTTATAGATATACAGAGAACAGCAATGGTAAAATGTTTAACAACTGGGCGCTATATGCTGGCCTTAAAATTCCACTCTCTTTCCATCCAATTGCAAGAAACAACTGAATGTCAACAGGGCATGACTTAAGCATTGAACAATTCTAACCATTAGTAACGGATCCCAGAAATGGCTGATGCCACAAAAACTTTGAAATAAACTGTGTGTTTTAAACAGATCTACATTTTTTGTGGTACATTTTGGTCTATCGCTTAACGTTTACCAGTTATACAAGATTATACAAAATTCCTTCCAAATGAAGGGGTACCTCACAGGCTATTGCAAGAAAATTAATAATCTATATTTTGTCATGTAAATACCTTAAATATGTGGTATTTTAATCAAAATTGTTACTGCCAGTTTTGAGAAAAGAAAAATATAACAAAAACTTTTCCATGTAAATGGTAGCTTAGAGCAGACAGATTTTCTTGAAAATCCTTGTGTCATATTCTTGGAAGATGCTGAACTTAAATATCAAGTTTGGTATTTAACACATTTTTCATTTTTGAGTTATGCTGTTCATAGACAGACATGGATTTTTTTTCTAAAAATGCTGCTGCTATTGGACTCAGGAAGCTGCAAAATATGTATTTCTGGTGAAATCTTGGTATAAAATTTTTGGGTGGAATGCAATACTTCCTCTACTTACTGTAGGTAAAGCACACTTTAAGACAACATGAAGGTCTTCTCTAACATGAAAATTATGAAAACAACAATAATAATAGCAATTAGATAAACAAATTCCTGGTCTACTGGATTCCTCCTGAGAATTTCTTTATTTAGTTACAACACCAACCTACAGACCACAATAATATGAATAACTAATACTTAAAATAACATTATTCAAAACTTACAGCAGTATTAGCCCATGGAACAAAAATTCCAAGAATAAAAAGTCCAAAAAATGAGCCTGAGAAGAAGCTAGAAATGGAGATGGTGACCTGAAATCAAAAGAAACTTACATTAACACAAGTATTTTATTACAAATCTTTTAGCATTTAAATACAATTAAAACAAAGAGTAAAGAATGCTTTTATATTAGGGGGACAGCATAGATTATATTACATAAACTACCTCAATTATCCATCAGTTGTTTAGCTGTTCGGGTCATTAACCATATTTTTTACTTTCTCTACCACATACATAGTAGGTAGAGAACGTATTGCATTCCACCAAAAAATTTTATATTGAGATTTCACCAGAAATACATGTTTTGAGGCCCCTGAATCAAAGTGCATTTTTAGAAGAAAAGGTGTGCATGCAACATAACTCAAAAATGGAAAATTGGATAAGTACCAAACTTGGTATCCAAGATTTTCAAGAAACTATCTCCACCCTCAAATACCATTTTCATGGACCATTTTATCGAAAATTTGGTTTTCTAAAAAATGGCTAATGATTTTGATTAAAATACCATATATTAAAGACATTTACATGATAAATAATAAACTGTATTGAATTTTGTGGGAATAGCGTGTGAAGCCCTCTTCATTCGGAAGAAATTTTGTATAACTGGTAAATGTTAAGTGATAGACAAAATATGTAGATCTCTTTAAAACACACAATTCATTTCAAACAAGTTTTTTTGTTATATAAGCCATTTCTGAGATATCCATTACTGATGGTTCAAATTGTTCATATCTTGGCCATTCTCTTAAAGTCCTGTCAACATTCAGTTGTTTCTCACAATGCATGGAAAGAGTATGGAATTTTAAGGCCAGCATATTGTGACGTATGCGCATACGTCTCTTTGGTCACCTAGATTCGAGATGGCGGTTGTAGTTTAGGTGGGGATTAGCAGTTTAGGTAGGGGTAGGTTAGTTGGCGTCCCCCACGCTTTTTGAAGCGTGGCTTGGGGCTGAGAGTCAGTGAGTTGCAGTCAACCAGACCAGACGTGTATTCGCTCTCTCCGTGCAGGAATGCATGGCGGCCTCGTCCGACAGGCATGGAACTAAGATGGGGTATGTAGTAAGTTTTATTTAATAAATACTGTGCCATTCAAATCTTTATTGTCTTATTTATGATAGTGTAAAGCTCCTTTTACCTATTTTGAGCCATGTAAGTGTCCTTTTGCCAGTATTCAATAATATTTCTGCACTTTCACTTTAGCTGCGTCCCTAGTCGTAGCCTCGCCTTATTCAAATTATTACAATTTGTTAACTACCTGTTACCTCTCTAGCGAGTGCTCTGCCCCTTGAGCGTATTTGATTAGAGGCTGCGACATATTGGCGTGAGGCGCCGAGTATTTTGGCTGGCATAATGTAATTTTTCTGAGCTTTTTAAGTGCAAAAATTTTTTTTTCTTCTGTAAAATGTAACGGTTTTGGTCCTCCACGTGGTTGTTGGAAATGTAAATCTGTTTCTTGGCTTAAGGGTAAGGGTTTCGGTGGTATAATTTGTGGTTTCTGTATTCTGAATTCTTGTTGCATTGTTTTCTGAAAGTCCCGTGTCTAAATTCCAATTTTAAGTTCATTTTTATATTTTTTTCCATTGTCTGTCGGTGGCGTGATGCTAAAACTCCTGGCTCCATTTTTCCCCTTACCTTGGCTTCATTTCTACTAAATTCTGTTACTATGGTAAATCATTCGTGCTGGTCATTTTAAAGTACATATTTTTGTGAATTGTGAAAAATTGGGTGATATTTGTAACTTTGATAATATAGTTGCATGTGTTAGCTGGTCTACGTAACATTGCATTATTGGTTGCGTCATCTTGTAAGTGTTAACGACTCGAAAGTGCAGCAAATATTTCAAAGTTCGCGTGTTGTGTGTTTAAAACTTGCGTGTATACAAAGTGTGGTGCATCTGTTTGGAATAATAAAATAATAAAACGAAAGAAGTCAAGAGTATATATATTGAAAATTTATTTTTGTGCATTGTACACTCGCGGTACGCATAGTGGTAATCATAATGATAATTTTGCTTCACCGTTGCCATGTTTGGTTTATCTAGTTACGCAAGGCATATTTTTGGGGGAAAATGTTTCAAAATGACTCATTTAAGTAAAAGTTTCAGGAGCTACTACCAACCTTGCCAGTATCTTCACCTAATTAGGTTTAATGTGCCTCTAATATGGACCAGTATGACGTGGATGTTGATGGATCAGCTATATATGTGTGTTACCAGATTTTGGAAAATTGCACTGGAATTTTGTGGTAAAAAGAAAAAAAAAAAAAAGAAAGAATAAGAAAAAGAAACCTGTAAGTATGTGAACATTGTGTGTGCTAAAGTTTGGACGAATGAAACAGTTTCACAACTCAGACAGGTATGCTAAATTTTTATTGTTTCACTGACTGATGCTTAATTAAGCTTTGCTTTTCAGGAATAATGTGTGCTATGTGTGTCTCTGCTAAATTGAAAGTTTATTATCATTTTATGTAATTTAAATTTTGAATTCTGTTTTGGGCATTGCAAATCATTTGTTTTGTTATGTTATGCTGCAGGAATGTGTTTGATGTGTACTGTGTGCTTAATTAAGCTTTGATTTTCAGGAATGTTCTGTGACAGTATTGTTTTGAGTAATGATGTGATTTTTTTTTTTCTGTTGCATTCAATTTGGTTTGGTTTGGGTTTCATTATGATGCTGTGATCTTTTATTTGCAGAAAATTGTTGCATGAATAGTGTGTGTATGTATGTTTTTGAGGTTATGTGGTAGTATATGAGTTAATATTTGCCTCGGTGGAAGTGCCTAAGAGTAACCCCGACGGTGTAGTGTGAGAGATGAGTAGTATATGTGATATTTGCCTCGGTGTAAGTGCGTAAGAGTAACCCCGACGGTGGTAAAGTGAGAGATGAGATGAGATGATGTCAGCTTCGGTGGAAGTGCCAAAGTGCAACCCCGATAGTTGGAGTGTAAATGTTTTGATTTTCAGGAGGGCTACATGTACCTGGAAATTCGATTTGATGTGATGATTTGACAGATTTTGCTTATTGGTGTTGCTGTAACGTGCCCAGTATAGCGTGTGTGATGTATTCACACGAGAGAGTAAATGTATTGAAGTGAATGCAATGCGAATAATTTTTTTGTGTTTATGCAACAAGTTTAGTACCATCTTATATAGCGAGTTTTAATACCATCTATTTTCCAGCTTAATTTTGATTCGGAGGATGTGGATGCAACAGTATAATGTCATGTTATTGGTGTCATTCCTGAGATGTTAATGTGATTTCTTTAAGTTTATGCCTATGTCAGGTATTTTTGACTTTGCAGCATGTTGAATGGGACATGTCAGTGAAGATGTTTTATTTTCTTAGTAATTACTGTCTACGAGAAAGTTCAGAGCTAAGATAAAGATGATGATGATGATTGAAATACTGATGATGATGATGATGATGATAATGAGATGAATAAGATAGTAATGTAGAGGAGACTATATATATTTGACAGTAAAGCATGAGTATTGTAGTTGAAAGAATGTAATGTGGTGTAGTTTGAATATGTACTGTGTATTTATTTTTGAAGTCTGTAGTAATGCATACAGTAGTTTTGAGTAGTTATTTAGGTGAGTGTTGTGTATAATTTGGGCCATGGTCAGTGTGAATGATTCCATTTCATTGTCATGTATGAATGTATTGTAAGTGCACTTATTTTTTTTTTCATTAGTGGTACCAGCTGGTCATTAAATAATATTGGGATCCCAAATAAGTTTCTATATTTGTGTTATGTTATTGTATGGAAACAATGAAGGTCACTGATGTAATGTTTATGTATTCTGGTCCTTTTGTGATTTTGTATTTGGATTCTAAAGCATTTTGTGTTAAATATTGGATGGTAACCCCCTGTAAAATTCAGTTTTTATGTCAACATGTAGTCATTTTTTTTCTCTCTTTGCCCCATCTTAAAAGAATTCATTGATTGTAAACCTTCTTGACATTTTTTAATCTTTTATTGTAAATGACATACTACTTCTTTTATGTGTGATGATCTTTTGGAGCACCATTTCTACTGTTCTATGGTTTCTGTTGTAGTCACTTTGCTGATTGCGGAGCTTGAGAGTATAAGAAGAGTACCCCCGCCTGTCACGCCAGAGGTTCCAGAGACACCACAGGAGAGCTGTCGTGCAGCCACTACACTGCAGTGGCATAAGGAGCCACTATTTCGGGGGGCAGTCCAAGCCAGCGATTGCCCACCCCTTCCTCATCTTCAGCGACCTGCAGCATCCAAAAGACTACAGCTGAAAAACAATTCGTTGTGGGTGATCTGGAAATTCCACCCACAAACAGTTACGTCAGAACATCCATCCAGGTGCAGTGTAGTGTGCATGTAACAGTGGCAGCATGGTGTGTGTGCGTGTGTGGGGTACTTGAGCATAAGTGATCTGAAGAAAAATAATTCGTCGACACTCGAGACTCAAAAATATGTCAGTCAGCATGTGCATTTGCTCAGATATGTAGGCTCCATATATGTTCACAGATACTGCGTGTTTTTTGTATGTCATGTTTTATTCTATTTTGTAATTTTTTCCCTTTCTTTGTTTTTTTTCACAAACAACATTCTCCTTATGTCGACGAGGGCGTCGATCTAGGTGGCCAGGGGGAGATGTGACGTATGCGCATACGTCTCTTTGGTCACCTAGATTCGAGATGGCGGTTGTAGTTTAGGTGGGGATTAGCAGTTTAGGTGGGGGTAGGTTAGTTGGCGTCCCCCACGCTTTTTGAAGTGTGGCTTGGGGCTGAGAGTCAGCGAGTTGCAGTCAACCAGACCAGACGTGTATTCGCTCTCTCCGTGCAGGACTGCATGGCGGCCTCGCCCGACAGGCATGGAACTAAGATGGGGTATGTAGTAAGTTTTATCTAATAAATACTGTGCCATCCAAATCTTTATTGTCTTATTTATGATAGTGTAAAGCTCCTTCTACCTATTTTGAGCCATGTAAGTGTCCTTTTGCCAGTATTCAATAATATTTCTGCACTTTCACTTTAGCTGCGTCCCTAGTCGTAGCCTCGCCTTATTCAAATTATTACAATTTGTTAACTACCTGTTACCTCTCTAGCGAGTGCTCTGCCCCTTGAGCGTATTTGATTAGAGGCTGCGACAATATAGCGTCCAGTTGTTAAACATTTGACTATTGCTGTCCCCTTTGTATCTACAACGAAATGTGTAATGTAGCTATTTCTGCCAACGTTTATTTGGATTAAAATGTAGTGGATAGAAAAACAAGCTTTAGTAAAACTAGTTTATATACCTACTACTAAAGATAGAGGATAAACAAAGTCATACGATTGTATCACGTCAGTTCTTTTTTCTTTCTTTCTTTCTTTCTTTCTTTTGTTTTTTATGGCTATGTTGCATTTTGCAAAAGTTGAGTTATTCACGAAACAAACATCTATGATGTGTCTTGGATATGCATTTGCAGGCAGTTTGAGCATGTTGTACATCAACAGATGGCTTCATATTCCAAAAATTCTCAAGTGAGGTGCACTTTGAAAATAATGGAACAAAAGTCTAAGTTACATCACAACAATGTTAGGCATTGAACACAGAACGAATATGTACTGCAGCCAAAATCTTGTTCTGATGTCTTCAGCTGTGTTTCAAATCACAAAGTGATCATACAATTGGACAATAGTAATATCATATGTACTTTGTTGCCTGGCTACGTATCTCTGGAATTTATGAAAAACAGATGTGAATGATCAAGTGCACACACTTTTATTAGTTTTATGGAACAAAAGTCTTGCCGTACAGTCCTGTCCCCATGGACAACAATCACCTTCATTGCCATTTTTCTAAGTATACAAGAAATGTAACACAGGACTTGTGTGTTAAGCAAGTTTTTTGTATAATTGCTTATTAAACCTACTGTTTATATTAAGTAAAATGGATTATCCATCATTTTTGGTTATCCATCAACCCCACCCCCTCCATTATAATGGTTAATTAGAGTTGTACTCTATATGCATGTGTACTCGGAATCCTAAAATGTAGTTATATGCATGATTGGCTATTAACATACAAGCAGGCATACATCAGACTCATAGCAAGAAAAGTTCAGTTGTAAACAAAACTTTCTCAAGTTCAGTCAGTAATAGAACCCAGAACCCCTATAACAGCAAGCAGATGCTATGGGACCAGTATTTAAGGCAATGCATCTATGAAAATAAAAGCAATCTAGTTTTCTTCTTATTGCTTTGACTTTTTTACCATATACTCAGTATGTACAACATATAGTGCACACAAAATTTTAAAACATTGCTGAGATATCTTTTTTTGATCTGGTAATAGGAAATGCTCCTTGGCCCCCTAGAGTTTATCATATCACTCCTAAATTTTTAATTTGAGTTTAGTATATAAATATAAAGAAATTGTTGTACAGGCATTTCTTAATTTTAATTAGTATAACAGGAAACTTTTTTTTTTATTTATTCACATGTTATTGAATTTTACAACTTTTTCGATTTGAGTTATGGAAAATAATTTCAGCTGAACTATTTCATATCTTTTAACTAGGGCACAATAATTTTTAAATCCATAATTTCTAAAGCTCTCTTGTAAATTTTAAGCTAATAAGCTATAAACTGTGGGCAAAGGAGCATTTTGAAACGTGAGAAATACTGAAAAAAAAAAAATCTGATGTGTTACACTCACATGACTTTCTCTACTCTTGTACAAAGTATTTTTACAAACGCTTATTCTCCATCTAGTTCATGTTAATCGAGATAAACATTTGCAGACCCTATCTTATTGCTAATTTTCTTGTAGATGTAGGGGAAAATATATTTACAAGGGCAATATACAAAAACAGTAGCCTTTAAGCACATACATATCTCTTAATAGCTGGTTGCTAGGTGCACCACCATTCCCTTTGCCACAGATTATAACTCTTTGCATATCCAAGACAAAAAAAATGAATAACGAATTCCCATTTGAGAAAATAAGTATTGAAAAATTTAAGGGAATAACAAGCAATATCTCGAAAATGGTTCACTCAACAAAAAAAATGTATATGACATAAATAGTGTATTTTAACGCGATCTACATTTTTTGTGTAGTAACATCTTGTCTATCTCTTATGGTTTACCAGTTATGCAAAAGTCGTTCACAATAAAGAATACTTTTGGAGACATTCCCAGAAAATTCAAGATATACATTTTATTTACCATAAAAATATCTTAAACATATGATATTTTAATCAAAATCGTTAGAGCCATTTTTGAGAAAATCTTCCATGTAAAGGATACTCTGGGATGGGGGGATTTTCTTGAAAACCTTTGTGTCGCATTCTTGGAAGATACTGAACTCTAATACCAAGTTTGGTGTTTATCCGATTGTTCGTTTCTGAGTTATGCTGTTCACAGACACACAGACAGACACACACACAGACAAACACAGACATGTTTCCAAAAATGCTTTTTTTGGATTCAGGGGGTCTCAAAACATGTATTTCCGGTGAAATCTCGGTATCGAAATTTTGGGTGGAATACAATACTTCCCCTACTTACTATACGTAGTAGAGAAAGTAAAGAAGAAGGGATTACAGAAAATGGAGTTTAAAATTCATTGCAGCACTTTACCTAAATGACACAGGATGAATTAAACAACCATTTGTGGCTTTAAAATGTTTTATATTAAAAAAACATTTTGTATGGCATGAAAGTCCAAGTTTATATAATATGCGCCATCAAATAAAGCAGCAATGCTGTTAGTGGTCACAAGCCACTTCCCTCCTGAAACTCCAGTCCCTGCTATTGCACCACTTTCTTCATACTTGTACATCAATGTCCACTACATGATCCTAAGGTCAGTGTTTGGTGTGTTGAGAGTGCAGCTTTCTTTCACAAAAAAATTAATGCTGCATGGTATCTAGCCTTAATTTTGGAGCAGTTTGACAGATGAGCAACTGCATGGCATATTTTTTAAAAAGTTGGGGCTACAGCTCATAAAGCTCGGATGTTTTTGGATACAGCACTGACCGAGTGTTCAGTGTAGGGGTGTGGCCTGCTCATTCCCTAGACCTCACACCTGCAATTTTTTATTTGTGAGACAATTTAAAAGACAAAATGTATAACCATAATCCCTAAACATTGGAAGAAATTGCCAACATTTCCCAAGAGCTGCATTATGTGAATCAATTTGTTAAGACACAGCAATGCCTGTCTTTGAGCTCAAGGAGAATGTTTCCAACATCACATTTGAAGAGCTAAGCAATGTAAGGGACATTCAATATTGTAATTTGTGAAATACTAGTTGGCCTTGTCCGTTCATCCTATTGTTTTGATGCATATGTCAGTTCGTGTGGGGATGAAGTGTCAGCAGGCAAGTGGCATGTACCTGCAACCCAGGTGCAGCTAGCAGCATTGCCATTTAATTTGATGACCGTGTATGATAAAAAACAAAAAATATACAATGTTCACATTATTTTACCAATGCATTGCCTTAAGCTTTGAATGAATTTGGCTGTTTTTATGCTATGTTAGGTGTTTTATTTCATTATGTGTAGAAAAATATCTGATATGTTACATTCACATGACTTTCCCTACCCTCTATTGTTTATTAGTATGTATACGAATTATTCTTACAAAAGCTTATTTATCTATCTACTTCATTTTAATCAAGACATACCTTTGCGAAATAGCTACATTAGACATTTCGTTATAGATATAAAGAGAACAGAGATAGTCAAATGTTTAACAACTGGACGCTATATGCTGCCTTAAAATTCAATACTGTTTCCATGACATCGCGAGAAACAACTGAATGTCGGCAGGACTTTAAAAGAATGAGTAAGTAATGAACAATTCGAACCATTAATAACGGATATCTCAGAAATGGCTTATGCCACATAAAAGCTATATGAAATAAATTGGGTATTACATTTTTTGTGTAGTATATTTTTGTCTATCAGTCAACATTTACCAGTTATACAAGATTATGTAAAATTCCTTCTGAATGAACAGGACTTCACAGGCTATTCTCAGAAAATTCAATATATACATTTTGTCATGTAAATATCGTTAATAGATAGCACTTTTATCAAAATCATTAGAGCCGTTTTTCAGAAAATAAAAAATGTTGAAATATCTTCCATGTAAAGATTAGTTTGGAGTAGGGGGATTTTCTTGAAAACCTTCATGTCACATTTTTGGAAGATACTGAACTCAAATACCAAGTTTTGTGTTTATGCAACTTTTTGTTTTCGAGTTATGCCATTCACAGATACATACACATGCGAGGATCTTTTCCTTAAAATGCTTTTGTTTTATTCAGGGCACAAAACATCTATTTCTGGTAAAATCTTTCCATGGAATGCAATACCTTCTCTACCTACTAGGTATATAATATAGAAAATACAAAAAAATTGAATCATTATACAAATTTTTAGTATATCTCATAAAAATTGCAAACCAAATTCATTGGAACTTTAAGAGTAATGACTAAAGACAGACAAAATATGAAGAAAAATTTGCCAAAATAAGGAAATATGAAGGAAAAATCCCAAATCAGAGGTATGAATTTTAAAGCCAAAACTTATACTTTAAGAGTTTGGAGCAGGTTCACTTCATTAGTTTAAAAAAAATAGGCTTTGTAAAAGTTAGTCCATATTTAACAATAAAATATCAAATGAAACTCAAGAAATTGCATGGAGTTTATAGATTGCAGGCATTGTGAAACCCTTATTTAGAAAAGAACAAAAAAGTTACTAGTTGCTCTGTCCTTACTTAATACTAGCTAAAATATGCCACTAAAAGCACCAGTTTATAAAAATTAAAAACTGTTTCACAAGACTTAGTTTTGCATATGATGTTGCAGAGTAAATGCTACATTTTCTCAATTGTACCTGACTTGTTGGAAAGGGTTGTGCACATTTTTCCAGATGCATTTCCTGGTACGAGTGACTTAGGTTTACAGAAAACTGCCCGAATAGAATATCTGGAAAGCCCAATTCATTGCTAACAAAATTATTTCCTTCTTTAACGGATTACCCGTACAAGCCAATGCAAACTTTGGATCAAAGCATATCCAGGATGGGTGATCAGCTCAATGTCTGGAATGGCTGTGTAGCGATGATAGGAAAAATTGTGGATCAAATTATCCAACCCAGCATTCACCTAGCGACTGAGGAAAACTGCAAAAAAACCTTCTGTCAGATTCGTCGGCCCCAGAGGTTGAACTCAGGAGCTCCCGAATGTGGGCCACAGCAGTTTCTGCCTGAGCCATCCCGCTTAGTATAAATTATTTTAAAAGTGAAAAATCTTAAATCTAATGAAATATAAAGAAATGTGAAGATTTTCATATAATATGAAGATTATTAATAAAAATTATGAAATATGACTGTTTTTGTATCATGTGCATTAAATTCTACACACTGCTAAACGTATAAAAATACTTGTTCCCGTAATGATAGCCAGCATGGTTTAGAATGTCTCAATACTCACCGGTGCTAATCCTCCCATATAAGGGACAACAAACACCAGAACATAAGACAGCAGACCGAAGATCAAGGCCAGCATTTTCACTGCTAGTCCTGACTGATGTTCAGAAAGATGTTTTTTAAAAGCTGTGCCATCTAGCTCTGCCCACCATATGGCTGCCATCGAGTTCAGTCCTGTCGAGACTGTGCTGCAATGTTCAATATGTATCACTATTTTGTATTCCTTATATTTGTAATGAGCTTAGCCAATTATCATTCAACTGTTTCTCTGAAAACTAAACAGATTGGAGCTAAATGGATTTAAAATACACATACTCGATGGATCTTTGAATGATTAACTTGCTTGGAAGATGGTATCATCTCCAAATATAAGTTCAAGGGCATCAGTTACAAGTAAGATAGGCATGCTAACTGAATAAAAATAACACTAAAATCAGCATAATTTAATCTCAGTTTTCTGTATTGCCTCTAAAATATTATACATGCACAGATTCACCCTAAGTACATTTGTCCCTCTTCTTATTCAGCTTAATATTAGGATGAAACACAAAAGTGGGCATTCATTGGAAACAGTTATAATATATTGTGTCAGAGCTCTTCTAGGCTGTGGATACTAGGCATGTCCTTCAGGGTGGAGAGGTAGGTGCTCTCGGCCAGTGAATGTATTGAGGTGCAATGAGAGCTTCCTGGATATTTCCTCCCCTCCTCTCACCCTCGATGGAAGTCTCTGGAAGCTTAAACTCACTTCTGGCAAACGAACTTTCTCAAAACGTCTTGCAGCTATATTAAGTGAGCATGCAGAGTTAATTACTGAGTTAGCAGTGATAAAGTTGAGTGCAGCACTCAGCAAGCCACAGAGGAAGAGTGAAGATTCTAGAAGAGGAGTCCTGTGTTAACACACTTAGTGAAGTGAAGGGAGAGCTGAAGAGAGAAAAGCCAGCTCCATATATCACTAGTTTTATTTATTTATTTATTTATTTATTGTGCTAAGAGTTTTACAATTTGAATGTCTACTGCACTTTGACTCTGGTCACTCATTCAGTAGACAATCATTATAGTTTATTTACATTTTACAATTTCTTGTCAATAAATTATCTTGCTTTTTTTTCAGTTTTTTTTCATGTCCCATTTCCACTTGTTTTTCACTTTTCATTTATTGATTACTTAACCATCACACATTCACTATAGTTTTCCATTCAAAGTAAGATACACTACCTCTTACTTTTCTCTTTCCACTGTCCAAAGCCATTTATTTTTTACTTTACACAAAAACTGTCCAATGCTTCTAGTGTCCTTGCATATCATTTCGATCATAAGTGTATTTCTATCCCCCTTCAACCACTTCTTATTAAAAAATTCTTTCCTCCAATTTTCTGTTCCTTGGCACTTAAATACTATGTGTTCAATGTCTTCATTACCACCACATATCGGACATTGGTTTTCAGGAATACCCTGTCTTAACCCTCTTATCCTCCATGCTCCGGTTCTTACCCATGCAATAGATTCTCTCTCTTAAATATCTACTTTCGTCAAAATAATTTGATAATGAACATATAGATGACACCACTATATTGTGTCTTTATTTACTATGTCTATATATTTTTCCCTACCCCATGTATTTTTCATTGGCCTATAACAAACTAATGAGTTCTTTTCGGCAATCTCACTGAACATGATTTGTATTTCTATATCTTCCAGTCTTTTCCTCGCCATAATTGCAATAAATAATTTCCATCTATTAAATAAATGCACAAAGGAAAAAGAAAGGGTTACAATTTACTAAGTGAATAAGGAAACCATTACCAGACAAACTGTGTGTTCGGGAAAAGTAATTAGGTACAAGTCAGAGTAGCTAAGGCAATTAGGTGTTCCTGCAAACTCGGTCAACAAGAAATCCATTAGCTCAAGGTTCAGGTAGCCAGAACTCAGACATTAGGAAATAAGAGAGGTATGCACAGACTAGTTCTGAAATTAGAAAGAGAAAGAATTCTTAGAATTTTTTAAGTCAAAGAGTAAAATTGGTGTTAGGATGTGAATAGTAGCTTAAGATTTGGCAACATATAATATAGGAACTTTGGTGGGGTAATTGTAAAGTAGATGAAACTTAGCCAAAGAGCATGTATGTTTAAAATTACATCTTTAGTCTTTCATTCCATTTACAGCCTTACAGTCTTTGATGATCGACAGTCCTTAGCACCTAACTACTGTGCTAGGTTCTCATCTGCTTGGTAGTAGCTGAAAAGGGTTTTGCCACCAAGCATTTAGCGACTCATGGCAACTTACGCTTAAAGTTTTTATTGTGGAAACAGTTATTTCAAACTGTAAATTGATACTACAGGAGTTAGCAGGTATAGTAATTCAATTGTTATAGTTTCTAGTGCTATGATTCAGAATCAGTTTAATTCATCTCAGACGATCAGCAACTTACTTCAATAGTTTACATTAAATTTCTCAGTCAATTTCACTGATGTCTGTCCTTGCCCTACCCCGCATACCCTTAAAGAAAGTTCTCATCGCTCACCACTATAGCAGCTGGCAGCAGATATTGGAGATGTCAAAAGGTGACACAATGTAGGTATGTTGTCACCGTGCACAAGAAAAACTGAAGTAACAGAGAAAACTGGACAAAGTTACATTGGTGTCAGGAGTGGGTTTAAACACTAAAGAGCTCCATCACAATATAATCGAGATAAAATGGAATAATCCAAAATCTTTTCTAGAGAAACAGAACAAAAAGATTGCAGAAACCCAAACTAGAACATTATTTTGTGCCCTCTTATCTTATTTATATTTTGTTGTCTTTGTTGGACCATAAATGACATTTCAGATCTTTGGGAGGTAAGACTGTCTGCACATGCAACCAGTAATGATGAGGCATATTACAGATACTGTGGAAGGAGGTGTACTAACAGTTTGGTGCATGAGAATACAATTGTAAGCACATTGGTTCATTATCTATTCTGCATACTTTCAAAGTTAACTTTCCTCCTATTTAGCACAATGATGATAAGCTGTTACACCAGTTTATTATTCAACTAAATTATACATAGATTACCTCAAGCCAGCACTGAATATCCCTGACACAAACAGTCCTGGAAATCCAACATAATCTCCTAATGTATCCATTACATAGAGTGGGAACAGCTGATCTGCCTTGCTTATCATCTGCAGAAGAAACAAATGAGAAACTCAGAAATATTGCTAAGTGAAAATTTTTTCTAAACCAGCTGTGGCCAATAATTTTCTTCAGTTAATAATGAATATCTTTTTAGAGTATAAAATACTATCAGCCACATATGCTTTATAGTTTTAGCAGCAAAGATTTGTGCATGTTTACAGTCAAAAATAAATAAAACATATGTAGAAACGTTTATCACAGAAGACTTGGAACCATTTATTCAACACTACCTCTGCTAGCATCCATACCACTTTTTTAAAACAGTCTCCACAAAGTGCATATTGCATGCATGTACTTCTTTGCTGAAATGAACTTCTGGCCATGTCACAGGCAAGGCTGATGTTTGTTATACGTGCTTGAGGACATATGTTACTCTCCATAGAATGGCAACACTAGGTAAAGTGCAATTTATTTTTCACTCTTCTAGAGTATCCATCATGAACAAAAGCAAAACTTCACAGTTTCATAGTCAAACAGCAAGTATGTTTCAGAATGTGTTTATCTGAACCTTCTTGCTCTTTAATGATAAAATGTTACAATTTTAAGCTGTGAATCATCTTCATTGTGCAGATCCTTTGGAATTTGGATTCTGAAGGAGAGTTAACAATGAAGATACAGCATTAATATTTAACAACAAAATGATGTCTCATCTGGTTTGCACCCCTTCCCTCCTCCTCCTTGCAACTGTCTGTGCAGCAAATTTCATTTACTACCTTCGTGCATGACAGAAACTATGTCAACTGACACCTTCTTCTTTGCATTTTGGCACACATCAGAATTAATCAATAAAGTTTCATCACTTAATATAAATGCTTATGGTTTTATTGTTTAAATGTCTTATTAAAAGATATACAGACTGAACCAATGACCCATAAAGTCACTTTATTTCAGAAAATATGACATTAAAATTTTCTAGACAAAAATATTTATAAGTAAAGCACATATGAACTTTCACTTGACTGATTTTTATCTATCAGACATAGCTGGAAGTGATGTATAACTTTAAAATTCTAAATGGAAGTGGTGGTGAAAACAAACAAATACTTTTATTAATTCATATTGTTTCAAGAAGAACACATGTCTGTGGCTGGCTGTAGTTGTCCGAGCAGCAAGACGCCTGATGAGCATGCACATTACGCTCGGCAGCCCAATTTCATCACCGTATCAAAACCATCACTATTTTGTAGCAGGTGTTCCTGGGTCACGCTACCTTAAGTGCAAGTCCTCCTTGACTCATTTTGGGTTCGATGTCCACCAGCAGCTTGTCCTTTTGTTCTCGGGGATGCTGAAAAGCCTATCCCTATCTCATGGGATGGCGAAGGCAAATCATTACCATGTATTTAGCTTTAAAACTGGACTTTTATTTCAGAAGCAACAAATAAGAACTGTCAGGTGGCTAGCAATATTATTCCCTTATTTACATATATTAATTCTTTTCTACAACTGCTATCTTAACTTTGGGGAAAGCTTACTATCATCGTCACATGCTATCTCCCCCCATCCTTACAACACATGACAGATATTTCTCTCTTCACAGCATTAGTATCAAGTAAGAGAGTGTAAGCTCTGAGCGAATACAGAAGTGTCATGACGCTAACATTCACACTAATATTTGCAATGTGTCTTTTGATTGGCAACTGCTTAGCATGGGATGAGAACTAAATTTTCCAAGTTTTAGGAATCAGGCTTCACTTAACTTGAGAATTTTCCCCTGTCTCCATCTCTTTCACAAGACTCTCTCTCTCAGTGTCTCATTTTAGCCAACTCCTTTTCTGCGACTGATGCTTCTAAGAATTAATCCCTCTCCTTCTCTCTCTCATTGTAGTTGCTATTTTCCAACAAAGTTCAAAGTTCACTTGCTAATAGTCCCCAAATTGCTAACTCACCTTGTCCTGGTTAACGGCTTTTAGAATATTATTTTTTGTATTTATTGTGCTAAGAGTTTTACAATTTGATTGTCTACTGCACTTTGACCCTGGTCACTCATTCAGTAGACAATCACTACAGTTTCTTTACAATTTTACAATTTCTTGTCAATAAATTATCTTGCTCTTTTTTTTTCATGTCCCATTTCCACTTGTTTTTCACTTTTCATTTATTGATTACTTAACCATCACACATTCACTATAATTTTCCATTCAAAGTAAGATGTGCTACCTCTTACTTTTCTCTTTCCACTGTCCAAAGGCATTTATTTTTTACTTTACACAAAAACTGCCCAATGCTTCTAGTGTCCTTGCATATCATTTCGGTCATAAGTGTATTTCTATCCCCCTTCAACCACTTCTTATTAAACAATTCTTTTCTCCAATTTTCTGTTCCTTGGCACTTAAATACTATGTGTTCAATGTCTTCATTACCACCACATATCGGACATTGGTTCTGAGGAATACCCTGTCTTAACCCTCTTAGCCTCCATGCTCCAGTTCTTACCCATGCAATAGATTCTCTCTCTTCTTTATTTACTATGTCTATATATTTTTCCCTACCCCATGTATTTTTCATTGGCCTATAACAAACTAATGAGCTGTTTTTGGCAAACTCACTGAACATGATTTGTATTTCTATATCTTCCAGTCTTTTCCTCGCCTTTTTCCAAAAATTTTTCACATTATTTTCTCTCCTTCTCCACATGTCTCCTAAACCATTTTTCTCCAAAATGTTCCGTAAGTAAATTGCGTACCCATCCATTATTCATTAAACTATTCTCTTGGTATTCAAAACATTGTCTTAACACATTACTTTTTCCTAGATTTAAAGTTCTGAACCAAAATTTCAAAGCTCTTTCCATTATCTTCCCCTTAGTTGTCACCCTGCCCATGAACATTATTATGCACAGGAAATTCTGACATTTGTAATATATACTATTTACAAATGATACTGAATATTGATTACTTATCTGTGTGTACATTATCAGTTATGGGTAGGTGTTCCTCTACAATCTGCAGTACAAGTAAGGTATTTGTGTTAACTTTTATACTTATTTCATTATCCACAAAACAAAACATTTGATTGTCAAGACCATCTGAGCTTCCTTTGCCAACATTCATTTTTAATTTTAATTCTGTAACATTTATCATAATGAATGGCACTGCTATATGCTTATCTAGGGTTCATGTGCCCTGTCTTTTCATGTATTTTTCTTCTTGAAAGAGTACGAATTAACAAAAATGTTTCCTAAGAAAGTTTTTTGTTTTGTAGAGCACTATCTAATGACACCCTATTTGACCCCCACTTTTGGTTATGACGGATTGATGGAATCAAATTCAAGTGAAAGTTCATGTTTGCTTTAGTTATAAATATTTTTATCTTGACAATTTTAATGCCGTATTTTCAAAATACATGACTGTTACAGATGGTCTAGTTCATCCCGTATAGTGTATAAGAGCATACCAATTATACAAATCTTTCACCTTCACATGCTATTTATATTTGCTTTGTACAGTCAGTATGTAAGTTTTCATTGCTTTTTGGATCTTTATATGAAAAATTAATAAAGAAATCTTTTTCATTTCTTTTTTAAAACATTATACCTGAATGAGAAGTTATGACTATTTCTCATACCGAAAAGTTCAGTGAAACACTACTAATAATAACAATACTAATAATAATCATAGTAATGATAATTTTATTGCAATCAATAGACTCCTACAAGCAGATCTGATACTGTCATATCCATACAATCAATTAGAATACAATAATACTGTAACAAATGATGGCTCCAATTTGCTGCTGAACAATTTATTCATTACTTAGACGCTCAGCGTAGTCCAACTTCTCACTGTTTCTTAGCTGTTGACTGCATGCGGCTATCTCTCTATGTTCTTTATGGAGTGGCTTCTTTAGAGGAGGCTTCTCAAAACTGCCATCAAGGAAATTTCCAGAAAGGCAGGGAGCGTTGCTTTGGCCATTTGTTCTAAAGCCATTATTGCACTGAACATTTGTTTTAAATGTGCCGGTCTTATGCACTAACAATCAGGCAGCCAGATAAAGTGGCTGGCATGCTCTCACATATGGTGTAGCCCACCGGCACCTTTGTATGTGTGGCACAACACAATAAGTTATTTACAAAATAATAATTTTATAATAATACAATACCTACTATGTCTTGTCTTTAGAAGAGTAATTGCTGACCTATTTAAAATTTTATATTAAATGAGTTCTTTGTCATATACTCACAGACTTGCTCTATGTTCTGTTGTTCAACCACAAGTGAGGAATGGTTGTTGCTCAGCTAGCTAAGGGTGCTTGTGTATGAACAGAGAGAAGGAGCAAACAAACACGCTCATATTTTAAACTCTAGGTACCTACACAAAACATTTCAATCTTTTGGAACTATTTTAAGGCTATATAACTGAACATTTTAATTCCATGTAAGGTAAGCTAATACTTCAACTGTAATTTTGTGAAATTTGGTTTTTGTTTTCTTATTTAGGTGCTCATGTTTCAAAAAGGACTTGCGATAGAAATCTGAAGTTTTGTGTGCATTATATGCAAAACATAGATTATTGCTGTGGAGAATAATTGATAATCATAGTTATTTTTACAGAAAGTATAAATTATAATTTAGAAAGAAAAAAAATTAATGAAAGTAACTATAAAGGCACTTTAAAGATTGTTGTGTTTGGATCAAGTAGAAGCAGCTAATGTTCTTAAAACAGTTTACATTTGAGTAGTGCACACCAAAACCCAAAATAGAGCAACTTAAACACTTTTATTTATCATAAATAATTCGTGGTTTATCAGAGAAAAGGTTTTCAACCAAGAGTTGTGAATCATGGATTAAAATATTCCTAAAAGGCCCATTGTAATGCTGTATGAACATAATTAAATTCTGAATAGGATTTCTCCTATATCACCAATTTAAAATATGAATAACTTTCTTTTGATTTGTTAAGCATATACTTACATGGCTAGCAATAGGATCACAGTTGAAGTAGCGAGCAAATATCAGCATCCCAGCGTAAACTGTAAGCAGCACCACCAGTGTCCAGCCGACACAGTTAACCCACAGCATTCTGAAACAGTGCACAATGGCAGCATGTATTGCAAGGTTCTGTGTGTATTTAACAGCTCAGCCATTTAAAACAGGTTCTTGACTCACCTGCGAGCCTGGGCTACACTTGCCACTGTCTGATATCGTTGTACTTGCAACTGATTTGCTCCATATACAGAAATGTGCAGAAAGCCGGCACCAATTAGAGTACCCCAGAATGTGTATCTGTCTGTTGGATTTGCATTCAGACTGAAAAACAAGCATTACTGTTGTTATGTTTAATATAAACAACAACACTGACAAAGAAGAGAAAGGTGACTAAATGGACACCTCAGCTTTTTGTTACTTCCTCCACTACTTACCTAAAGTAGAGGATGTGCTATATTCCACCCATATTGGTATTTCACTGCAAATACACTTCTTCAATAAATAAATAAAAAATAAAATAAAATAAAATAAAAGATCTGTATCTGCATAACTCCAAAATAAACAGTTGGATAAACACCAAACTTCGTATATAAGTTCAGTATCCTCCAAGAATGCAACACAAGATTTTCAAGAATATACCGCAACCTCAACTACCCTTTACATGGAACATTTTTAAAAATTTATTTTCTAAAACACAGCTAACGATTTTTATTAAAATACCATATATTTAAGATATTTATATGACAAATAAAATTTTATCTTGTATTTTCTGGGAATAGCCTGTGAAGTCCTCTTCATTCGGAAGGAATTTTGTATAACTGGTAAATGTTTAAGCGATAGACAAAAATGTACTACATAAAAAATATAGATCTTTTTAAAACCGACAATTTCTCTCAAATAACTTTTTTGTGGCATCAGCCATTTCTAATATATCCATTATTAATGGTTTGAATTGTTCATTACTTAAAACATTCTTTTAAACTCCTGTCGATTTTCGGTTGTTTCTCGTAATGTCATGGAAACAGTATGGAATTTTAAGAACCAATATATACTGTCCAGTTCTAAAACATTTGACTATCACTGTTCTCTTTGTATCTGTAATGAAATATGTAATGTAGGTATCTTTGCAAAGGTTTATCATGATTTAAATAAAGTAGATAGAAAAATAAACTTTTGTAAGAATAATTTTTATGCCTGCTAATAAGTGATAGAGGGTAGAGAAAGTCATGTGAATGTAACACATCAGCTTTTTAGAACAAGATCCATGTGTGTATGTGTCTGTGAATGCGTAACACAAAAGTCACTTTAATACCAAACTTAGTATTTTAGTTCAGCATCTTCCAAGCATGGGACACAAAGATTTTCAAGAAAATGCCCCACCCCAAACATGGGTTCCTTTTAACATGGAAAAATTTTATTATTTTTAATTTAATTATTTTCATTAAATCAGTTTAATTTAATTAATGACTAACAATTCTAGTAAAAATGCCACATATTTAAGGTATTTACAATACAAATACATAAACTTAATATCTTTAACTAGACATCATGCAAAACAATATCCTTCCAAATACACCTATTTGATTAACAAGATCTTCCAAGAACCAATCACCTGAAAATTTAATCTGAAATAAATCAATACTATATGGATATTTCATCCAATTTTTCCAGTATCACCTTGTAATCACTAATTCTGTATAACTTCAGTATATCCAGTATGCAGTAAAAGCAATTCCAGTATCAGTCGACACCCTGATAAATGTACTTACTTGAAAAAGTCATAGCGTCCCATGTTTGCATTTCTCTCCAAAACTGTGTTTATTCCACCAATGTCAATAGTTCCCTTCACTAAGACAACAAACATTGAGGTGTAGAGCACCACAATTTGGAAGCAGTCTGACCATACCACAGCTTTCATGCCACCCTGTCCATTAAACAGCAAAAAAAACTTAGTTGTTTAAAACACAATATTAGGAATTTTCTTCTTTTAGTCAACAAAAATAATCTTTAATACATGGCAATAGTGTGTATATTTAATTGACAAGATAAACTTTCATAGGTTGTTCAGGGATGTTTTCTGAGTGTTTTGATATAAGCAGCCCATGGTCCCCGGTGGCTCATTACCAATTAATTTCATTGTTTTCATTTTGCAATAACTCATCCACCTAAGTATCTGTTTACTTGAATATGATTGTTTCCAAACAAAACACAACCTTTCACTGCTGTAGTAGAGTGTGTTTTCCAACACCAGGCTCAGTTCTGTCTCAGCCTTTGTTTCCTGCATACATTACTTTGTAGTACGTTGTTAGTGATATGGTATAGATAGCTTTACTTAGGCAGAATTAGCTGATAAGCAGCTCATCTATGGTTTCACTCAGTGCAATGGAAGAGCAGCACAACGAAGCTGTGCAGAGATATTCCCACCGCGACGGCAACCTCACCACACAACATTTGCAGCTGATTGGGCCTTATGTATTACCTGACAGACTGAATGCAACAGTCTACAAAACGTTCCTTCAACTTGCCCTCCCACATTTTCTGGAAGATATGCCTTGATAATTTGCAGGCATATGTGATTCCAACATGATGGGGTGCCAGTACATTTTGCAGTGAATGTTATGGAATACCTTGATGAACAGTTCAGACAAAGAAGGATTAGCCGTGGCCAAAACCGTCACCAGATCTAACATCCATGGACTTTTTCTTCAGGGTTAATGCGAACAGCCTAATTTACATGATTTTTGTTGAAATTAATATGGACTTGGTTGTTAGGATTGTAGCAGCGGCTGATGATGTGTGCCAATCTTCTGGCATGCTAGAGTGTGTGTGTGACAGTTCACGAGGCATCTCTGAAGTTCGTTGTGATCATGGTGATCGACATTTTGAATGATTACTTTAAACATTATAGCAGTGTAGTTTGTGTCGTTTTTTGTAATGTTTGGTTAACTATCCTTAAAAATAAATAATTGAAATTATCAGTAGGTGATGATTAGTGGATTAATTTATGGCGAACAAAATATAAACATGCTCTATGGCAGTCAAAGTTTGTGTTTTGTTTGGAAATTACCATATTCCAGTAAAAGGCGGTCGAGTTATTACAAAATGAAAACAATGAAATTACTGGCTAATAAGTCACTGGGAAGCATGCGTTCTTTATATCAAAATACTCGGAGAACATCTCCGAACAATTTAAGAAAGTCTGTTGGTAGAGTTCAGATTCACCCTATATTTGAAAGGTAAGTCATTCATGGTTAAATACAAAAACTTAATTCATTATCTTTCTTACAAAAAAAAATTAGTTAATTTATATTTGTGTTATGATTTATCTTTTAAGAATATGTAATACTTTCTCTTCTATGTATCTAGTAGGTAGAGAATATATTGTATTCCATCCAAAAATTTGATAGAGATTTTACCAGAAGTACGTCTTTTGAGTCTCCCTGAATCCATAACAAGCACTTTTACAAAAGGTGTGTGCATGTACATCTGAGAGAGAGGGAGAGGGAGAGGGAGGGAGATGGAGAGGGAGGGAAAGGGAGAGGGGGAGGGAGAGAGGGAGAGAGGGAGAGAGGGAGAGAGAGAGAGAGAGAGAGAGAGAGAGAGAGAGAGAGAGAGAGAGAGAGAGAGAGAGACTGAATAGCATAACACAAAAAAGAAATTCTGGACAAATGCTAAAATTGGTATTTAAGTTCAGGATCTTCCAAAGATGCAACATGAAAATTTCCAAGAAAATTCCCCAAAGTACCTTTACATGGAATTAAAGTCCCATTCATTTGGAAGGAGATTTGCATAATTTTGTTTAAGTGGTATATCTGAAGAGAGAGAAAATCTGATGTGATACAGTCACATGACTTTCTCTACTCTTGTACAAACTATTTTTACAAATGCTTATTCTCCATATGCTTCATGTTAATCGAGATGTTAATCTTATTGCTAATTTTCTTGTAGATGCAAGGGGAATTGGTAGGTATTAGGCGATAGTCAAATATTTTAAGAGCTGGTTGATATGTGGAGTGTTTCATTCTCTTTGCAATACCAGGACAAAAAAAATGAATAACAAATTCCCATTTGAGAAAAAGTTGGAAGATTTAAGGGAATAACAAGCAATATCTGGAAAATGGTTCACTCAACAAAAAAAATGTATATGATATAAATTGTGTATTTTAACGCGATCTACATTTTTGTGTGGTAAATTTTTGTCTATCTCTCATGGTTTACCAGTTATGCAAAAGTCGTTCACAATAAAGAAGTATTCTTTATTGTGAACGACTTTTGGAGAAATTCCAAAATTCGAGATATACATTTCATTTGTCATAAAAATATCTTAAACATATAATATTTTAATCAAAATCGTTGGAGCTATTTTTGAGAAAATTAAAATTTTCGAAAAATGTTCCATGTAAAGGGTAATCTGGGGTGGGGGATTTTGTTGAAAACCTTCGTGTCACATCTCTGGAAGATACTGAACCTAAATACCAAGTTTGGTGTTTATCCGACTGTTCGTTTCTGAGTTATGCTCTTCACAGACACACACACAGACATGTTTCCAAAAATGCTTTTTTTGGATTCAGGATGCCTCAAAACATGTATTTCCGGTGAAATCTTGGTATCAAATTTTTGGGTGGAATACAATACTTTCCCTACTTACCATATGTAGTAGAGAAAGTAAAAACTGTACAACTCAACAAAGCCAATTTATTTCAAATAACGTTTCTTGTGGCATCATCCATTTTTGAGATACCCACTATTATTGGCTTCTGTTTTTCAAAACTTTGTCATTTTTTAAAGTGCTGTCACTATTCACTAGTTTCTCAATGTCATGGAATTTCAAGACCAGTGAATAGCATCCAGCTTTTAAACATTTGACTATCACTTCAGTCCCTTCAATCCCTCTTGTAGCTACAATGAAATGTGTATTGAAAACTGTTTCTGCAAATGTTCATTTCAATTAACATGAAGTAGATAGAAAAAAAAAACAATGATGTGATACATTCACATGACCTTTTCTACTCTCTCTCATTTATTAGTGGGTATACATATAATTCATACTTGAGCTTATTTTTCTATCTACTACATTTTAATCCAAATAAACCTTTACAGAAACAGCTACATTACACATTTCGTTATAGAGAACAGCGAGTCAAATGTTTAACAACTGAACGCTATATGCTAGCCTTAAAATTCCTTACTGTTTCCATGACATCGCGAGAAACAACTGAATGTTGATGACTTTAACAGAATGATCAAGTAATGAATAATTTGAACCATTACTAGTGGATATCTTAGAAATGTCTTGTGTTACAAAAAACTCATTTGAAATAAGTTGTGTGTTTTAAAGAGATCTACATTTTTCGTATAGTACATTTTTGTCTATCGCTTAACATTTACCAGTTATGCAAAATTTCTTCCAAATGAAGAGCACTTCATAGGCTATTCCCAGAAAATTCAAGATATAGATTTTGTTTGTCATGTAAATATCTTAAATGTGTGGTATTTTAATAAAAGTCGTTACAGCCATTTTTTAGAAAATCATAAATTTCGAAAACTCTTACATTTAAAGGGTAGTATGGGTTGGGGGGGATTTTCTTGAAAATTATGTCGCATCTTTGAAAGGTACTGGGGCCTAAATACCAAGTGAGGTATTTATTTGACTTTTCCTTTTTTAGTTATACTGTTCATAGGCACACATGCATGCACACACCCTTTTATAAAAATGCCTTTTTTGGATTCAGGGAGCCTCAAAAGATGTGTTTCCAGTGAAATCTTGGTATAACATTTTTGGATGGAATGCAATACCTTCTCTGCCTATGTATTATGTCCATGGTAGAAAAAAAATAAACGATAGGTAGAGAAAGTCATGTGAATGTAATATTAGGTGTATACATAAATGGACACACTTACAATTGTAGTGTAGAAAATGACCACAACGTACATGAGGGAGACTACAACATCTGTGTTGAGACCAGTAACTGAAACAAAAATGTGCATTATCTCGCTGTTGTCATCTGAGAACTTTACTGATGTTAAGTTTTACTGCTTGCAAACAATAGCAGCAGCAGTTGATGTAGTTTAGACAATAAACTAATTGTAGGTGGTCTTTTCATTGATCTAAATAAAGCATCTGATACTGTTAATCAT
Organism: Deroplatys truncata; assembly: GCA_030765065.1. Lineage (NCBI taxonomy): Eukaryota > Metazoa > Arthropoda > Insecta > Mantodea > Mantidae > Deroplatys > Deroplatys truncata. The sequence goes on from CM060983.1 coordinate 15,786,307, forward strand.
GAACTGGTTCATAAGCTATCTCCCAAGAGGACAGTACATCAGCTTAAACAATTATTCTAGCCCAATGCTAAGAGCAAGACATGGAGTCCCACAAGGAACAGTGTTAAGGCCAATATTATTTCTTATCTTTATAAAATAATTTTATTTGCAGAGGACATTCTCTTATTCTATAAAAATAAAACAGAATTACAGGTAATGAAAGATATGCAACACTACTGACATGGTTCTCAAATAACAACTTAATCTGTAATGTAAGAAAGAAACTAAATACATGCTTTTTCAAAACCCTTTAGACCAAATATAAATAGTATGTCAATTAAAATCAAGGATAATGCCATAGAAAGGGCAAAACATTCCCATACTTCGTCCTTACATTGGACTCATCCCTGACTTGGTCATATCGCCAACAAAACAAACTCTGTTATTTGCATATTGTACAGACTAAAAGATTTAGAATTAGATAACAGCCATAAAAGAAGTCTATTTTGCACTCTTTCACCCCAATTTTCTGTATTTAAATGCAGTGTGGTCCTATAATAATAAAGAACAACTAGACCGTTTACAAACCTTACAAAAGAGAGCTACTGAAATACATTTTGGCTTCAGCATTTTTAAGCTCTCTGTAGAAGTATTTAAGGAAACAAGATATCTTGCCATTCTCCTTTCTGTGCAAATACAGTGAATCTTTACTCATGTATAAAGCAGAAAATAATCTAAGTACCAACTCGGTTATCGAACACAAAAAAGATATTTTCACTCCTACAAAACAAGATCAGCCTATCACAGCCCAATAGAAGCACTTAACTCTATCAAATATGGAATAAAAGGTGTATTACATAGTGCTGCCAAAACATTTAACATCAAAGCATCACTTAACTTATCTCAGTTCAAAAACAAACTCTTCAAATACCTACTTGATCAATACTGTAATTCCTAATAACTCTACAATTGAAAATCTTTGTGGTGCTTGATGAAATATTTAAAAAAAAACAACACACGCACGCACGCGCACGCACACGCACACGCGCACACGCACACGCGCACGCACACGCACACGCGCACACGCACGCACACGCACACGCACACGCACACACACACACACACACACACACACTAAATATGTTAAAAGATATAAACCAAGAACAAAAAGTATGGAATATTGGTCATAAATTTTAAATGGATGAAAGTTAAGTGCTGACTCTTTTGATTCTCATGGGAGGTAGGGGCCCTCCAGACAGCATTAGGAGCAGTGCCCCAGTGAACCACAAGTGGAGTGAGTGAACTTCAGAATTTTAAATGCAACCATGACATAAATTTCAGATATTCTGATAGTCAATAATTAAGAAGCTTTTGTTTAAAACATTTTTTCTAAAATAAAAACTTGAGAATTTACAGGGTATTGAAATTTTATTTAACATACTAAATCCCCTTTATTCTCTAAGCTTGTATTTATGGATAACTACTATTTCAGAACTGTTGCTCTTAAATACTGGTATGAAATATTACTTATAACTTTAAAATTGTAGTTTTGTTGAAAAATGTTAAATATTGAAGTTATCAAGGATATGTTTCTTGATATTATGTACATAATTTGTAAACTAATTTCTTCACATGTACAGGATATGACAAAAAGTATAGTTCTTTTTAAATGGCATTGCACATTTTTTATTAATTTTTTGTACTCTGCTCAGAATTTTGTGTATGAACATCAATTTTTATTTGTATAATTAGAACACAATGTTCCTTGTTTTGCCTAATTTAATATTTTACTCATCTGATTGTTGTATTAATGTTTTTGTTAGCTAACCACCAAAATTGAGAAATTACACATTTGTTGGCATCCTTAATTTCACAACAAATGTTCAAAGTGAACACCATTCACTGCCAAACAATGGCCTGGTCTATCACAGAAATTTTCTAATGCCTTTGGCACAGTATTTGGTGTAATTAGACGCACCTTGTCTCTGACCTTTTGTTTTAGATCTAATAAACTGTTTGCTCTATTGTGGTGCACTTTGGATTTCAAGCAGCCCCACAAATAAAAATCTATTAGATTGAGATCTAGAGATCTAAGTGGCAACTCATTAGGTCCTCTTCTCCCAATCCATCTACCAAGAAATGTTGTATTCAACAAGTCAACCACATATCTTCCAAAATGTGCTGGGGCACCATCTTGTTGATATATTTCTTCACTGAGCATGTTGCTCTTATCTGGAAACAAATCTTGGCAAGCTGAAATGAAGCTGTTTTGCAGCAGGTGGAGATAAATATCAGAATTTAGATTTCCCTCTAAAACAATCTGATGTGTTACACTCACATGACTTTCTCTACTCTTGTACAAACTACTTTTACAAAATCTTATTCTCCATCTATTTCATATGAATCGAGATAAACATTTGCAGAAATGATCTTTTGAAATGCAAAGAGAATTACATTTTACACATATCGACCAGTTCTAAAAATATTTGACTATTGCTTAAGGCGTACTATGTTCCCTTGTTTTGTATTTTCAACGGCAATATAAAAATACAGTAGCATTTAAGTATAGACATATCTCTTAATAGATGGTTGCTATGCACAGCTCCATTCTCTTTGACACAGATTAATACTCTTTGCATATCCAAGACAAAAAAATGAATAACGAATTCCAATTTGAGAAAATATGTATTGGAAAATTTAAGGGAATAACAAGCAATATCTCGAAAATGGTTCATTCAACAAAAAAAATGTATATGACATAAATTGTGTATTTTAATGCGATCTACATTTTTTGTGTAGTAAACTTTTGTCTATCTCTTATGGTTTACCAGTTATGCAAAAGTCGTTCACAATGAAGAATACTTTTGGAGACATTCCCAGAAAATTCAAGGTATACGTTTTATTTGTCATGAAAATATCTTAAACATATGATATTTTAATCAAAATCATTAGAGCCATTATTGAGAAAATTAAAATTTTCGAAAAATGTTCTATGTAAAGGGTAATCTGGGGTGGGGGGATTTTCTTGAAAACCTTCGCGTCGCATCTCTGGAAGATACTGAACCTAAATACCAAGTTTGGTATATATCCAACTGTTGTTTTTGAGTTATGCTGTTCACAGTCACAGACAGACACACACAGACATGTTTCCAAAAATGCTGTTTTTTGGATTCAGGGGGTCTCAAAGCATATATTTCCGGTGAAATCTCGGTATCGAATTTTTGGGTGGAATACAATACTTCCCCTACTTACTATACGTAGTAGAGATAGTAAAAATGGTCTAATTACATTATTATCAACCAAATCTGCCCATACATAAACTTTTTGTGGATGTTGAGTGTGCTGTTGGACCATCCAATGTGGGTTTTCCAGTGACCAATAACAGCAATTATATGGTTCACTGTACCATTAAGACAGAAAGGACCTCATCTGAAAATATGAAGTGTCTTATAAATTTTAAATTTTGGTTTGACAGCTCCATTACAATTTCACAAAATTCACTTGTTCAATCAAAATCATCTTCACTTAACTCCCACAAAAGTTATATCTTATATGGATGCCATTTCTCTGATTACATTAGATATCAAACAGATGCTTGACTTACATTGTAATTCCTTGCCAGTTGTCTTGTGGATGTTCATGAATCTTCTTGGACAGATAACAAACTAAGATATTTACTTCATTTGTAGCAGATTTGTCTATCCCAGATTTAGCCTTATTCTTCACACTGCCCATGTCATTGTACTTCTTTACAATTTTTGACACCATGGACTGAGTTATGTTTTTGTTTGGATTCAACTCATTAAATAAATCGCACACTTCTTTTTAAGCCCTTTTCCTATTGCCATAACCATCCATAATTAATGTTGGTATTTTTTCCCTTTCAATGAGATTCGCCATGATATTAAAATCTCAATAAAGAATTTGTTTGAAAATAAATAAACCCATTCATGTCTAGCTGCTAGGCCTTTTTGATTCTTAAATAATTACAACCTTAGAGAATAAAGGTGATTAAGTATACGTTGATATTGTAATGAAAAGAAGCTAGAAACAGTGATGTGTATTGAATTTATTTAAACCGACTCACCTTTAAATAAAAGTGATTAAGTATGTTAAATAAAATTTCAATACCGTATAAATTCTCAAGTTTTAATTTTAGAAAAAAATGTTTTAAACAAGAGTTTCTTAATTTATTAAGGACTATCAGAATATCTGAAATTTATACCATGGTTCCATTTAAAATTCTGAATTTCACCCCTCACTCCACTTGGGGCCCACTGGGCGCTGCCCCTTATGGTGTCTGGAAGGCCCCTACCTCCCATGGGAATAAAAAAAAGTCAGACTAAACTTTATTGATCCATTTAAAAATTATGGCCATTATTCCATGCTTTTTGTTCACCCTGTATATGTATTTCCCTCCCCCTATACTTGTATACTCTTTTTATATGTATTTATTGTTTTGTTTTTACTTATCACCTCAGTTGTAAAGGGCAGTCCCTACCCTAAGCAATATGCTAATTGGGACCTTCTATGTATATAAATAACAAACAATGCTGTGCAGACATTTTCTCTACACCTATATACCTAGTTGCACTGGTGTAACAAATGTCCTCAGTTAAGTCAGTTTTCATTACTTGCCAGACAGTCCTACTTCTTCTTAGCGTATCTGCATTTTAAATATGATCTATTCCTGAGAGCTTTAACTTCAAGAGTCTTTAACTGACTCTCCATGACTCTTCACCGCTGTGGTAACAGTGAAGCGTTTTCATAGGACTACAGTCACTGTACTCTTAAGTAACACACCTTGAAATTTTCTTGTTGCCTTTCCATCTTTCTGTTTTAGGATGGTTTGAGATTGGGGAGGCCCAAGAGCCTGGTCTCAGTAAGCTGTGTGCACATTTTAGATTTTAAACATACCATTTATTATTCAAAATTTCATGTTGGTAATGAATGTTTTATAAAAATAGAACAGAGTCCAAAATCCTAAGTGCATATTGTGACGTATGCAAGCATTGTTAAGTGCGTACGTGACCTTGGCCGCCTGGATTGGGGATTACGTAAGAGTGGTGGGGGTAAGCAAGCTTAGATAGCGTCCCACGCTGAAGTAGCGTGGCTTGGCAGTCAGTGAGTAGAGTCGCAGCTAGCAGGCAGGTTGTGTTGTTACGCGCTCCCCATACATGAAGATGTATGGCGTCCTCACCGACGGACATGAAATCAAGGAGGTAATGTACCCACTTTTAGCAATATAACATCTTACCATCCAAGTCTTCCCTGTATAATTTACCATAGTATAAAGATCCTTTCTTCCATTCTGAACCAAGTAGGAATCCTTTTATTAGATATTCTATAATATTTTTCATTTTCATTTAGCTGCGTCCCTTGTCGTGGCCTCGCCTTATTTAAAATTGTGAACTTCCTGGTACCTTATTAGCGAGTCGCTCTACCTCCCACTGAGTATTTGTTTAGAGGCCACGACAATATTAACTTGCCAGTACATGCTATATTAATACACAGTTTTAAAAGTCACAGATACACTAACAAATCTACCACAAACACTTACACATTTAGAAGAAAAACAACTAAGATTCTGTCAGTGACAAATGCATAGAGATGGTTGATTGTAGACCAGGCTGGTCCAAGACTGGCACCGAACATGAGGAGTGGAATAAAGAGAACATGCACCTAACATTCCAAGCTCTGCTGAAGGTAGACATATGGCAAGCTGTCTTTGCAAGGAGTGTTAGAAGTCAGCTACAACAGTGGGAATGGAACTCCTCATGCAGAATATTCATCAATATCAAGAAAATTTATTCCAGCATGTCAAGTATATGCTCAGAAGCAGATTCCCCAAGCAATAGAATTATGAGGGCAGATTGATAAGTCCATGACTTTGATGAGAGATAGCGTTATAATCACAGGTTTCTTGTTTGCACCCAAGTCTTACATCTATTCTAGGTATAATCGCAGAAACTCATCAACATTTGTTTCTTAGAACATTGTTGAGAGCGTCCAAAATAAGCAGATGTGTATTGCTTCATAAAAAATGGAGAAAAGTGAACTTCGTGTTCTGATAAAGCACTAGTTTTTGTGTGGTAAGACAGTGAAGGAAATGGAAGAAAAGCTGAACAAGTATTATGGGGACTCTACTCCATCACAGGCATGGTTCACAAGTGGTTCATAGAATTTTAATGTGGCCGTTCGAGCACAAGAGATGCCGTGTGCACAGCACAGCTGATTGAGGTCATAACAGAAGAAATGGTGAACAAAGTTTACGATATTGTGTTGGAAGACTGCCAAGTGAAAATCTATGAAATGGCCAACACCATAAACATCTCGAGTGAACCAGTGTATAACATTCTGCACGAATTTTTGGGTATGAGAAAGCTGTCAGAAAGATGGGTGCCATGACTGTTCACAGTTGAGAACAAGTGGAATCATGTGACCATTTCACAGGGATGTTTGAGCATGTTCCAGCACAACCCAAATGAGTTTTTGCAGCGTTATATCATGGTTAATGAAACTTGGATCCATTACTATCAACCTGAAACCAAACAACAATCAAGGCAGTGGATTTCCTTCAACGAACCTGCTCCAAAGAGAGCGAAAACCATTCTGTTGGCAGGAAAAATCATGGCAGCTGTCTTTTGGGATTCACAAGGGGTGATAGACACCCACTACCTCGAAAAGGGTAAAACGATCACAGGTTCATATTATGCTGTAATGCTGGATCAGTTTCACAAGGAATTGTTAAAGAAATGACACCATTTGGTGAAGAAAAAGGTTTTCTTTCACCAGGATAATGCACCCGCACACAAGTCAGCCACTGTTATTGAAAAGTTTGAGGAATTGGGCTACAAACTGCTACCTCACCACCATATTCTCCAGAGTTGGCTCCAAGCAACTTCTTCCTCTTTGCAAACCTGAAAAATTGGCTTGCCAGGAAGAAATTCACGTCCAACGAACACATCATGGCAGAAACAACCTCATATTTTGCAGACTTTAAAAAATCATATTTTTTGGAAAGGTTAAAAAAAATTTGGAGAAACGTTGGACAACGTGTATTGAACTGAAAGGAGACTGTTGAGAAATGAAATTGATTTTTCAGAAAAAAATTGTTATTTTCTTTAAGCCCCTGACTTATCATCAATCTGCTGTCGTACAGATCATCAGGGAAAAGACCGCTGGGTCGCCCTGTGAAGAGATGGTAGGAGAACTTTATGTAGATCAGAACAGTCCTTCTAGGACAATCACCTGTTTGGAAGATGTTTTCCGGCAGTTTGTTATATAATTATACTGTATTATGTTTAAAACTATGTGCAAATAAAGTTGTATTATGATTCAGGATACATAGGTCTGATTTACTTCCTGTGTTGCGAGTATGTACTTGTGATCTTGTTTTGAATTAAGAATGCAAATATCTCATTAGAACTGAGCTTTTTAAATATAAATCCTTGGGAATTGTTTACAGCTGATACAGGAAGAGATCTTTACAATACTGCAATCAAAACAGTTTTGCTACATCTTTTGCATTTCCCCAGCTCAGCATGCCAGAAGTCATTACAGAGTGAAAGTAAGTTAAGTATATTGCTCAACATATGTGTGTTTACTCATAAGTTTAATAAACAAAATAATTCTACTCAATTTTAATGGTAGCTGTTGAATTTGTTTTTCCCTAACCATATTCCCAAAGATTTGGAATTTGATACATAAAGTAAATGATGTTTTGGCCAAACAAACTCATAAATTGTATTGTGCTATTTAATCTATGACAAGAGGCCTATAGCAACCAATTTATATTCATTTGGACTTCAGCTATGAGAGTTGTAAGGGCATGCTTTGGGAGAATACCAAATAGAGTTAATTGGTTAGAAAGAACCTTCACAGGCCAGTTGAGGCTAAAATGTTATACAGGATGGAAATATGGGGTGTACAAGATGTCAATAAAATTAACAGAGCTTTATATAAACAAATTTTGGGTTTACCAACAGCATCGCCGAATGGGGTAGTGCAACTAGAGCTAGGCAGATATTCCAGCAAGCATAAAATAATCACAAGAATTATTAAGTACCTATATAGAATTTGCACATTGGAGGACAGTGATGATATTAAAGAATGCTTTCATATTCAAGAGAAATGTGGGTGGAAAGGATTATGGTTCCACAAAACTCTGAAAGTTATCCAACAGATAGGGATGGTGTCTCATTACTTAATAGGGAGCATCAAAATAAAGGGATATGGAAGGAAGAAAATCTGAGACTAAAGGATATTGAGAGACAAGAAATATTTGGTGGTATGATAGAAAAGGGTTCTTTGAGGCTCTTTAGGGAAATAAAAACAGTATGGGACAGGGAAAACTATATAGTTTTAGAAAAAGCAGGTAGAGAAAGGTTTGTGTGGGCAAGAACTGGAGTCATGAATTTAAAAAGTCTAAAACATGACAATGAAATGTCCAATGTGTGAAGAAGTAAATGTAACTTCCCACACTGCAGTCAAACAAAGGTATGGCAACAGAAATAGAATAATTTAGATGGGGAAATTTTAATTACAAAAATTTTAGCTGTAAAAGGAGAAAAAAATATAAAGAGTTTAGGAAACCATTTAGATAAAGTGAGAGAGAAATGTGCAAAAATGCCAAAGAGAGAGCATGAAGGGAAGGGAGGGGAGTATTAGAAGAATAACAGGGTGGTTAAATATAAATAGGGACGAATATGTAATATAATTGCGATGATTGCCATGCACAAATAACCTAGAGTTGTGTGTATTCATACTAAATATATTTAGGAATCAACTTTATAAAGGCAATATTGAGAGTAAATAAGATTATTTCTATTTTTAGTGAGAGTAATAATTTGTATTACAGATTATACATTATTTAACCTTAGTTTTAAGATCTTGTAAAATCACTGGTTGCTTAAAAAATTAATGTATTTAGTTGCAAAACAAATTCAGATATTCAAAGTCTTCAAGTATTCATTTATTTTTAGCTCATTAATTTGGAACCGATTGACAATATTGTCATTAAAATCATTAATGTGGCACAACAGGTCATTAGTCACATTAATATTATTGCCTGCATTAGATTTAGAACTAAATCATTAATGTATAAGAAATAATATTGATCCTTGAAGCATTATTTTCTTTGACTGTGTTTTGCTCGTAACTACATCTAACTTTTTGTTACATAATCTAACAGTATAAACTGGCATGAATGTACAAGACAGGATTTAAACCAATCATGACATAATCCTCTAATATCATAGGCATGCAATTTATCCAGTAGAATAATGTGATCCACAAGAGCAAACACTTTAGAGATGTCTAAAACAAGTTGGTCCAAATGTACTGAGAGCGTTTTCAAAGCTGACTGTGTTGGGTTAAAACCCCTTTGTTTTCTTTCTCAGACCAAGAAGTTTATGAATAACCCTTGTGTATTAACTCAATTTTAAAAACCCACAGCTAACTTATAAGTTTGCAGAAAATATTAAACTAATTTAAAGACAGAGAAAGTTTACCTTGGTTCAAGGCCAGAGCTGGAGCATACAAAACAAGCGCTAGATACAGAACCATCTGGATGGTGAACATCAGCGAGGCAGCAAACTGGAAATATCGATGAAAACGCTGCCCAAAATACTGCAACAGGGTCAAAATTACCCTGCATGTTCATAAAAGCATACATTATTATATTAGCACTTGAGTGTACAAAAATCTTCATCACTTTTAACAACACATTACAGTTTTTAAGCTTATATAGGGTCTTTCAACAAGAGTATCCTGTCTTTGAACTTAAATAAAACACATTCTGTAAATGATAGAGGTTTATTTCTTTTTACTTTCTCTACTACGTATAGTAAGTAGGGGAAGTATTGCATTCCACCCAAAAATTCGATACCGAGATTTCACCGGAAATACATGTTTTGAGATCTCCTGAATCCAAAAAAAGCATTTTTGGAAACATGTCCGTGTGTGTGTCTGTGTGTCTGTGTGTGTGTGTGTCTGTGTGTGTGTCTGTGAACAGCATAACTCAAAAACGAACAGTCGGATAAACACCAAACTTGGTATTTAGGTTCAGTATCTTCCAGAGATGCGACACGAAGGTTTTCAAGAAAATCCCCCCACCCCAGACTACCCTTTACATGGAAGATTTTTCGAAAATTGTAATTTTCTCAAAAATGGCTCTAACGATTTTGATTAAAATATCATATGTTTAAGATAATGTCATGAGAAATGAAATGTATATCTCGAATTTTCTGGGAATGTCTCCAAAAGTATTCTTCATTGTGAACGACTTTTGCATAACTGGTAAACCATAAGAGATAGACAAAATTTTACTACACAAAAAATGTAGATCTCGTTAAAATACACAACTTATGTCATATACATTTCTTTTGTTGAGTGAACCGTTTTCGAGATATTGCTTGTTATTCCCTTAAATTTTCCAATACTTATACTTTTTCTCAAATTCGCTATTCATTTTTTTATGTCCTGGACTTGCAAAGAGAATGGAATGCGCCACGTAGCAACCAGCGTTAAAATATTTGACCATCGCTTAAAAGCTACCATATTCCCCTTGCATCTACAAGAAAATTAGCAATAAGATTGACATCTCGATATCTCGATTAATATAAAGCATATGGAGAATAGGCGTTTGTAAAAATAGATTGTATAAGAGTAGAGAAAGTCATGTGAGTGTAACACATCAGATTTTTTTAATTTGGAACATAATTAATGTCATTACGTGTGGAAGAGAACATCAATTAAGTGACTGCCGTGACTTCGTTGGGTTGCGCGTACACAGTTAACCCAATTTTCAATGACAGAAGAACGTAAATTAGGTCCAACTTCACGAATAACACATGTGATGTTATTCATAAGATCATTTACTGTTTCTGGCTTGTTGACAAACTCAAGATTTAACATAACCCCATAAGAAGTAATCCAACGACATTAAATCACATGACCTCGGGGGCCAGTTAACATCACCACCAAAGGAAATGATGAAACCTCTGAACTTCTTGTTCAAAAGATCGATTGTTTTGAGAGCAATATGACATGTGGCACCATCTTGCTGGAACCAGATGTTTCTGAGATCCATACCATCCAATTGAGGCCAAAAATAGTCCCTTATAAGACCCTGGTATCTTTCTCCATTGACAGTTAGAGCTTCTCCATCTTCATCTTGGCAAAAATATGGACATGAAGAGGACTTCGCAGCCTAAGATAATAACAGCCTGATATATGCACTCATTAATGTGAAAAAGGGAAAACTGACCTGTCTCATCCCTAGTTTGGTACATGAATTCATAAGAGTAATTATACCTGCTCCTCTAACAATAGCTACCCCTTCACCCACAAGTAACCCTTTACAGACTAAGCATTCAACAGGAATCTGATTTTTTTCTTCTTCAAGAATGTGAGTAAAGGATGTACAAAGTTGTTCTATTTCTCCATTGAAGAGTGAAATTTCTGATATTTGAAAAGTTATTGTTATGTAAAATGCCAGTAATACAAAACTCTTTTATATATTGAAACTAAATGGAATAAAATGACTTATAAAGGCATAAAGGGCAAAATAATAAATTAAAATAACCAAAAGATGACCTAATAAATATGCATTTTCATAATGTGTGACCCATGGTAAGGGTTTAGTACACATTAGCAATGCATACCATGTCATCAGAATCTGGTCCTGCACATTTTGTACTTCTGTTTAGTAATGTAAGTTTTACTTTTGCTCACTTCATAAGCTGAGGTAAACTTCATTTTGTGGTAGAATGGAATAAAAATGTATCCAACCACAGGAATACACAGGAAGCTGGCAATTCCAAAGATCCATAACTGCGGTCCAAACAGATACACCTCGGCAGGCTGACCCATTAATGTGATGGATGATAAAAAACTGAAACACAAAGTTTACAACATTTCAACATGATGTCTTCCTCACTATTGTTTTACATCTGTAAAAGGAAAATCTGTAATAGGAATAAACCAAATAAGAAGACGATATTAAAAGAAATAAAATGGTAACATAGGACATCAGTGAAAATAATGACAGTGTTAGTGGTAATTGATTTGAGTAAATGGAAGAATAGTGAAACCAACTTAAAAACTTTTTCTTTTAAACTACACTGTCTTAAAAGTGTGTATTCACTGTGTAATAATTAATAGCAAGTTTGGGAAAGTAGTACCAGCACAAGTAGCTTGCCGCTGGGCTCCAGTACCTATTAGATGTCTATAAGAGTAGAGAGGTAGTTAAAAATGTATTAACTGGATACCAGTATTATAAATGGTTATTTTATTTTGTTTATGAATGAGAGAGGGAAATTCAATAATTTATTTTATAAAATTCAAAAATGGAAGAAAAATATAATTATATAATAAATTAATATAATTAAATTATTTTTAAAAAGGAGGGAATAATGTAAATAATTAATAAAATTAATCAATATAATCAGATGTTGGACATGTTAATAGTGGTGCGCTGTAGGGTTCAGTCTTGGGCCCTTTGGTATTCTTAATTATGATCAATGATCTACATTGGAACCTTCATTCTAAGTCCTTACTATTTGCTGCTGATACAACCCTCTATGGTTCTTGTAAAAATGTTATTAGCTTAATATCTCATATGGATGATGCCCGAGATAAAGCTGTTTTTTGTTTTAAACTAAATACAGACAAGACTCAGTCGATACTTTACACCTTAAGGAGTGTTTTCAATAACAATTTAATGTCTTGGGTATTGTGCTGGAGGATAAGTTAATCTGGACTGAACACGCTACTGGTAACCAGCACAACTACTTTCCCAAACTTGCTATCAATTATTTCACGGTGAACACACACTTTTAAGGCAGTATAGTTTAAAAGAAATAGTTCTCACATATATCAGTTCATTTAGTTTTACTATTCTTCCATTTACTAAAATTTTTATTTTATATTTCATGTTCTCGTCATGCTATGTTATTGAGGACATTTTCTCAACCCTATTGTTAAAACTCTTGTGTATTACACTCTCACAACTTTCTCTACCACTCTTACCAACTATTATTACAATACCTTACTGTTCTTAATTGAAATAAATGTTTATTGCAATAGTTTCAATATAAGACATTTTGTCGTACATACAAGAGGGATACAGGAAACTGAAGCGAGTCAGGTGTCACTATATGCTGGCTTTGAAATTCCATACTCTTTGTATGACATCACAAGAAACAACTGAATGGCGACAGCACTTTAAAAAACGAAAATTCAAAGCAATAACAATAAATATTCAGAAGTGATTGATGTCATAAAAAAGCTATTTGAAATAAATTGTGTTTTTTTTTTGTTTTTTTTTTAAGAGATCTGCATTTTTTGTGCAGCAAGTTTTTATCTATCTCTTAAGGTTTATACAAAATTCATTACAATTCAAGGAGACTTCATTGGCTATTTGTAGACAATAGAAAATCGTTAGAGCCACTTTGAGAAAATAAAAAATAAGGATAGTTTGGGACAGAGGCATAACTGTGAGCAGTTTTGGGGGTTAGAACCCCCTTTTACTAATAAAAATAATGGAAAAATAGCTTCATTAAAGTAATAGCATATTTGTAGGTTGGTGGGAACGAGATACTTCCTAATAGCATCACATATCTTGGACAATATGACCAAAGGTGACAGCAACAGAAGCTGTACTTTAGATGGTGCTGGTAACATATCAGGAGCATATTTATTTAAATTTAAGTGGTTTCCAAATGAGTGCAATATCTCCCAGTTTAGAACATCAGTAGAAAGTCTATTTTCTGGTGAAGTAAAATGTCCTGCAGCGGTAATATAAAATACTTCACAGTGGTCCTTGATTCTCCTGTCACAACACATTTGGCGCTTAGAACACACCAAACTTCCTGTCCCAGTTTTAATTCAGCTTACTGCACCATCATCTGTGAATTTATTTAAATATTTCAACTCAGGATTAATTCATATTTATGATTTGAATTAATGCAAATTGTTTAAAAAAATGGACCTCTGTACATAACCTCCTGTCCCTTAATAATTTTCTGGCTATGCTGCTGGTGTGGAATTTTCCTGAAAATCTTTGTGTAGCATCCCTAGATGATACTGAACTTAAGTACTAAGTTTGGTACTCATTTGGGTTTCACAGACAGACACATAAACCTTTTACTAAAAGTGATCTTTTAGAATTTAGGAGACCCGAAAACAATATTTCCATTGAAATTATTTTTTTTTAAAGTAAAAATACAGCACAGTTGTCCACAAAACAACATAAGAGGTTTGTATCAGCGTGTGAAACAAAACAAAAAGATAAACCACAATCTGTGATCATCTTTTAAACTGAGAAAGTAAACTAGGCAAAGACGATCCACATTATGCAGTTTTGATGAATATGTGGGTCCTAGTACACCTATATTTACCTCTTTAATATAATTATTAATTTACTTCTGGCTGTTCCAAGTTGCATGGGGAGTTTTTTAAACTCCATGAGTAATTAAATAATTTCATTTACCTCCCCCGTTCTTTATTAAATTATTACACAATGATGTAGAAGATTTTTGTGGTGAATCCTTCCCATTACCCTTTATAATTATAACGGCATACAACCCCAGCTACTCCCCTGAGATTCTTGCAAAGAGAATGTGAAAAATTGGTGGAACGTCTAACTACCTTAACCTCCCTGACAGTCTATAAGTACCCTTTGGTGGTGGAACAATCTTCAGTCAGAATGGTCGAGTAACTTGTTAGATAATTACAGCAGATGAAATTGTAAACCGTTGTAGCTTCTCTTTGGTTCCATAGTCATTTAATAACAAAGCTACACAGTTTTCGCATGCTACTCAATATGAAAGTCCCCCACTTCCAGGCCACACCTCTTTGGAAAAGAGGAGTGGTCTACGATAATTATGATAAACGATATTGTATTTATTGTTAATTATTATAAAATGTTGGTTAACTGATTTCTAATGCTAGCTGGACCAATTTTCTCTTTATACAATTATTACCTGCATTACATTGGTATATTCTATAAGTATAGGCTGGTCAAATAGTGAGAATTTGTATACCTAAGTAAAATAAATGAGCAACAACCAGAGAGGGTGTTCTGTTCGGAAAACGTCGGAAGCATTCGCTGACGCTGCGTTCACAATACATGACTTAATACCACCCTGCGTTTATTTCAAAGCTATGCGATGAGTAGAAAGATGTCTTTCAGTTTGGTTGTATGCATAGTAGTCGAGCAGTGAAACGTAATGTGTCTCGTAATTTAAACAAGCTGGGTTCCGATCCTTGGCATGCTTTTTACTTTCTTTACTACGTACAGTAAGTAGGGGAAGCATTGTATTCCACCCAAAAATTCGATACCGAGATTTCACCGGAAATACATGTTTTGAGACCCCTGAATCCAAAAAAAGCACTTTTGGAAACATGTCCGTGTCTGTGTGTCTGTGTCTGTCTCTGTCTGTCTGTGAACAGCATAACTAAACGAACAGTCGGATAAGCACAAAACTTGATATTTAGGTTCAGTATCTTCCAGAGATGCGACACGAAGGTTTTCAAGAAAATCCCCACACCACAGAGTACCCTTTACATGGAACATTTTTCGAAAACTTTAATTTTCTCAAAAATGGCTCTAACGATTTTGATTAAAATATCATATGTTTAAGATATTTTCATGACAAATAAAATGTATATCTTGAATTTTCTGGGAATGTCTCTAAAAGTATTCTTCATTGTGAACGACTTTTGCATAACTGGTAAACCATAAGAGATAGACACGATTTTACTACACAAAAATGTAGATCGCGTTAAAATACACAATTTATCTCATATACATTTTTTTGTTGAGTGAACCATTTTCGAGATATTGCTTGTTATTCCCTTAAATTTTTCAATACTTATTTTCTCAAATGGGAATTCGTTATTCATTTTTTTGTCTTTGATATGCAAAGAGTATTAATCTGTGGCAAAGAGAATGGTGCTGCACCTAGCAACCAGCTATTAAGAGTATGTGCTTAAGGGCTACTGTATTTCTATATTGCCCTTGCAATTACAAAACAAGGGGAACATAGTACGCCTTAAGCGATAGTCAAATATTTTTAGTACTGGTCGCTATGTGTAAAATGTAATTCTCTTTGCATGTCAAAAGATCGTTTCTGCAAATGTTTATCTCGATTAATATGAAATAGATGGAGATTAAGAGTTTGTAAAAAATAGTTTGTACAAGAGTAGAGAAAGTCATGTGAATGTAACACATCAGATTTTTTTATAATTACTTAAATTTTAATTTGTTAAATATATGGCAATGCCGTATGTTGTCCATGCATAATGTATCTATTAATTTTAAGACATTCATGCATAAAAACACAAATTATCTTTTCATTTTCAAAATAAGTGCCATATTATTAAGAATTCTAAAGTGAAAAATGAAACCAAATATTTAATTGACTTAATATTGGATGTGCAAACTCCCTGTCTCATTCTTAAATTATGAATGACGCTAGCGCGCGCACCTCATAGCTTTGGGGTTATGCATGATACGTTAGCAATCATACTGACTTTTGCTATGGCTGAGCGCACATATAAAGACGAAGCTACAGGCAGACCTCCCCTTACCTTAGTGAATGTTGCTGGATACTCTCTGTCGCAGGCTGCAAGAACACTTGAAGTGCCTATATCTACGGCTACGAGATGGGTGGGGCTATTCAGGGAAGGGATTGTTATCGTCGACCTGGTTCGGATCGAAAACGTTTTTCCATTCCTCAGCAGAACACTCCACTTCTAGAAAAGGCAAACACTAATCCCTTCCAGCGTGTGTCTACAATTAGAAGTATTTTTAATTTTAAATTCCCTCAGTCAAACCGCACAGCCTTGCGTCGTTTGACTATAGCAGGGCTCTTTGCTTCATCGGCAGCTATGAAGCGATCACAGATTATGTCGCCTCGCATTTCCAGAAGAAAATGTCATCTATAACTGGAATACGGTTATGTTCACAAACAAGATGACATTTTTATCTACAAATGGGCCCCCCCCCCGATTTACGACGCAAAATACGTGGCACAGATGGATCGCCAAGAACGTGGTTTGTGTTGTGTTGGGGTTGGATGTCAGGAGATGGTCTAGGTGTGTTGTGGCAGCTTGATGGCACATTAAAATATAGCCAGCAATATGAAGACATCTTCGAAAAGAATCATAGTTCCGACTGTAAGCATTAGACATTCCGATGGAATTGTTGAAGTCCAGCATGACAACTATCCTGTCCACATAAGTGAGCAGGTTTCAAACTGGTTCTCGCAAAGGCAAGATATCACAGTGATTGACTGGCCTCCTTCCTCACCAGATTTGAAACCTATTGAAAATATGTGGGCAGAGCTGAAGAAAGGTTTGGAACGCAAGACAAAAGGTTTTGTGGAGTGAAATACAGGATGCTTCCTAGGAAGTATCCTGTCGTGAAAATTTAACTAGGCATCTGATATCATCCTCCCAAAGAATGAGGGCAGTAATAGAAGCAGAGAGTTTACACATTCATATTAAGTGAATTTCTATTTTTATTTGCCTTTTCATTTAGGAATATATTTACGTATTTCTTATTTAGTTTGAAAACGAAAAGGTGAGTGTTTCACTTTTTATGTATGAGCATAAATGCCTTGAAATTAAACAAGCCTTAGCAATTGGAAATTATAATATCCGTGATAAACATGGACTCAATATGAAAGATGACAATATACCGAAGCTGAAGTTACGCGTCCAGAGACACCATTGTGAACCGGCCGCGGAAACGATTTGGACTTGCACAAATATACGCTTCGAGAGTGTACATAAAGGGTTAGGTATGGGTAGCGTTTTGAAGTTGTATGGTATCCTATAATTTTCACCAAGCCAAATGCGCAAATTTGTGCCCTGGTGACCAAGCAGTATACTTTTAATTATAATGGGTTGAAAATAAAGTAAGGGTAGCTTTTAAAAAATTTCGAGTACTATATAATTCAAAATATGGACTAGGTGGTTTTTGAAAGTTGTAACGTAATCTATGATTTTTACCAACTCCTATGTGTAACTGTGCAATACTTTGACTATATGGTTTAAACACCACAGATTTCAATATAAGGGGTTGAAAATGTGGCGGAGGAGTTTCTTTTTTTAGAGTTGTAAGGTAACATGATTTTCTTTGGATTTTGTAGTATAGCCGTGCAAAGTTTCATCTAGATAGGCCAAAGAATGTTGATTTGTACGTTAGGGGTTGAAAATACAGATTGAATGTAAGGGTAGCTCATCATTTTTGTCAGTTTCTAAAACCCATTGTACTTGGTTTTGTCAAATTCATATAAAAATATTACTTGATAAAACTTCAGTGAAATATGAGGGGAATGTAGTGATATGAAAAATATAGCACACCCCTCCCTAAAATAACTCAATTTTAAGATACTTTTATCCTCCTCATTTATCCCTTTGGGCTCAAATCCATTAAAAAAACTGCCATATTTGCAATAAAGTAGCAGAAATAGTCTCCGATATCCATATTTAAAGAAACAGGCTTGAAATTTGATGATACAAATATGAAAAACAAACTCCTAATCCCCCTCCAGTTTTCAAATGCTTGGAAACGCTATATAGCCTGTGACCATCTGGAAGAATAGGGCTTTTTAATGGTGAAAGAGTTAGCAAATTCGGTTGAATAGTCTTTTATATTCCCCTAAATACACATACACACACAAATGTTCTCTTTTTATAATATTAGTAAAGATAAGGTTAATGAATCGCTATTTGGCATTCTGTAACTCGTTTGTTACCGCGATATTTATTTCCTCGCGGACTGTTAGCTAACAGGAGTGTCCAACCGTAAATTTATGGCACTCTCAGTGTTGTCAGGTCTACCCCGTGAAATTATGGCATCATATAAGCAAAATGATGTATTTTGGCCTTGCAAAATGTCGCGTACTTCAGAAGCACAAGGATAAAACAAAGATTAGGTGACAGTGGGGCACAGGAGAGGGAACGGTACTCTTCCGTTTCACAGAAATCGATCACAATACAGTAGGTTCGTTTTTACAGAACTAAGAAAGGAAAGCAAGCATACTGTTTGCCCTAGAATGGGTCCTCATATAGTATCACACTGCGCTTGACGTCTTGTGAACGCATGGAGGAGCTTCCTCTCCCTTCCTCCCCCCTAGCTGTTTACTTTCGGGAGCTCGAGAAACTGACATTGTTACCTCACAATGTTATATTAACCACGTGCTATCTTTCACTGCACCAGCACCGAGTGTTAAACAAATACGTGGCAAGTCAAATAAAAATGAGACTCTTTCTTCTATGAGCGTAATTTTAAGCATGGCGCGCTGCGACTTCTAGATGGATTGGGTGGGGATGTCAGATGTGGGGGATGAGTAATTGTTGGCCTCCGCAGACCTCATTGTTAGTTCTGGGCAAGAGGTACGCGCATCATCAAATTCCTTTCTCGTGAAGGCAGCACAGTTCGGTGATCAGCTCGTGTGTTTGCTTGACATACAGCATTCAAGGAAAGCCGTGAATGGGTCCAAAATGAGAGGCATCGTCGTTGACCAAGGACAAGCATTCAAGCCATTCGTGATCTTCTCGAAGACGACCGACGTTTGACCATGACGCCATCAATGGGGCATACTACTGTGAGGTTAGACTTGCTTATCGCAGCAAACGACGTGGCCAGCCAATAAGAGAAGTTCTACTTCTGCACGGCAATGCCAGGCTCCACACTGCAGAGCTCATTGGCCGTAAATTGGAAGAAATGAAATGAGCACCACTTGACCACCCTCCCTGCAGTCCAGACTTCATCTCTTTGGGCCACCCAAGGAGGCAAACGATTTGCGAATGACGCAGGTGTGGAAGGCTTCGTGCCATGACCGCGCTCTTGTTATGATAAGGGCATCAAGAATATCCAATACGCTCGGCTAAGTGCATTTCCAAAACAGGAGATTATGTAGAAAATTGATATGTACTTTGTTATTTCGTTACATCAAATAAAATATTTAGAAAAAAATGTCTCGTTTAGGTATATTTGATTTGCTTTATACTTGACAAAGAAATATCCTGAAATATATTTTATTACTGTTTACTGCAAAAAGCACCTCATCTATGGTAGAGGTCTCATTGCTTAAGAAAACTATGCCCCTTGAAGCGCATGACAGTCTTCACAACTCGTTCACTTTGCCTAAAACATTGCACATTAATTATTCCTTTCCTTTTTGGGAGTTTCACAATTCCCGCTTCCTTCAGTTCTTTCCTCGCACTGGAAAAAAGAAAAAACACGCGCACACGCCTCTTGCTTTCCAACGCGGGAATAGCGATGGCTATGACAATAAATGGAAGCTAATTATTCAACTTATGTTTAAATGAAACAATTATTATTGAAGTACAATGCTTATTCATGGTCTTTATTATCCGAAGTACACAAAAAGGGTGATAATACATGCACTGTAG
Source organism: Deroplatys truncata (assembly GCA_030765065.1). NCBI lineage: Eukaryota > Metazoa > Arthropoda > Insecta > Mantodea > Mantidae > Deroplatys > Deroplatys truncata. Next base: position 15,806,719 of record CM060983.1, read on the forward strand.
TAAGAAACTACTTTCATTCGTTTCAAAAGGTGTACTGCGGCGAAGGCACGTGCATTTGTTCACACTAGGACCCTTTCTTGGGCAGTGAGTGTAGATGTGGCCACTACAGGTCTGCACAGGCTCGGAGAAGAAAAAATAACTTGTCACATTCAATATAGCATTTTATTTCTCATGTATCTATCCAAACGTATCGTATTTAACCAAAATCATTAGCACTATTTTTGGGGAAATAAAAAATAACGAACACTACCATGTAAAGGGAACATAAAGACAAATGGTTATTACAATTTTTGGTCCACTATGTTGAGATGCCCGGAATAGCACACTTATCGCAGAATGCACAGCACCATTACTAATGGTAGTAGTAATAAATGAATGCTCGCTTCGGCAAATTGCGAATAACATTACAACGGCACGGCAGCTGCAAACTCAGCCTCCCTCCGTCGACTCACAACCGAGACATCCTGGACAGAGTGCAATAATGGTGGCTCCTTAATTGATTCCAAGGACCTGGGTGCGTTCCTTACCGGGTCCTCAGCACGGGGAAAAATCCCCATTCCGGTACCGTAAATCAAGTCCTTCGTACCGCAAGCACAACGCTTCGTGCACGAATATAATAAATAATAACAATAACAATAATGCAATCGGGCCTGGGCCGGGTGGTACATTATGACCTAAGAATTTCGGCCCGTGCAGACCTCTAGAGTAGGTGCAAAAGTTAAAGGCATATGGAGGAGGGCCGTACTGAAGATTACAGCGAATCACAAGCTTGCGCTGCCGAATCTGGTACATGTATCTTATGCGTCTGAACAGAGAACATCATTAATTACGCTGGGATAAATACCGAGAGCGCCAGTGAGCTAAGAATCGGTTGCGCGGTGTTTGTTTTCAATGGTTGTGTGGACACATGATTCCGCGCTGCTGCCATCAAGATCACGCTACTGACGCGGCTTTGCTCTGCTCCGTCTACGTGTTAACTAAGTCAGCTCGTCAAGTGAAAATACGAGTTGCAGAAAGATTTCCGAGTGTACACCTTATAACACATTTCAGGCCACAGGAAGTATTCAGTCTAAGAAACCTAAAAGACAGCGCAGGGTTCTTACCGAAGAAACGTTAAGACTCCCTCATCCCACCAAATGGCTTAGGTGTCTTTCACAACAGCCAGGCATTTCTTAAGACTCTCTGCGAAGAGTTACCAAATTGTTGAAGTTAAAAACCATAATGACATAACTGTGGCATAGGCTTTTCAACCAGGTGATCCTGTAATTAGACACACATTTTGCGAGTGTATACACTGGCGACCCATATGTAATATTCTTCTCGGACAAGACTTGGTTCCACCTTCATGGATATGTGTGTACACAAAGTCGTTATTGGAGCTCTGACAAATCTAATATTGTTTATGAAGTAGCCCTCCATGACGAAAAAAATTGTGTATGGTGTGCCATGAGCGGAGAAAGAGTTATAGGGCCAATTTTTTTCTAGTCAAAAGTTGATGCCCCTACATACATAATACAATTTCGCTCGACCTTTTTCTCTCTCTTTTTTGGAGAGAGAGAATTAACAGACAGGGAGGTGATTTTGCCTTTTTCAACAAGACTCTGCTACAGCTCATTGGCTAATAGTTCGATGAGAACAACTGAAACTGTGTTTGAGGACAGAATTATCGGTAGAGATTTGTAGCCCCCTCGGCCAACCCCCTGCGATTTCTATCTCTGAGGTAAATTAAAACAAAGTGCACAAGACAAACCCGCACACCCTGGAAGAATTAAAACAAAATATCCGCCAGGAAATTTCCCAACGTGAACTACGGCAAGTGATGGATAGTTTCCTAAAGAGGTGCCAAAAATGTATGGACAGCGACGGTGGCCAGTTTCAGCATCTCCTTTCATAAAGTTGGTAAGTAAAGTCTTTGATGATGATGATGATGATATGCGGTTTAAGGGCGCTAAACTGCTATGGTCATCAGCGCCCTTACGGTGTATAAAAGAGAAGGTCAAAATATAAAACAGGTAAAAGAACCGCATAGTTAAAAACGGGACACAAACCCGCGATGTTCAAAAGGCTAAAACTAACAATATAACAATAACAAATATAACAATAACAATAATAACAATAACAACAATAACAACAATAATAACAATAACAACAATAAAAAGAACAAGACAAATATCTGAAAACCAACACACTAAAAGCATAGGCAGTAAAGGATTAAAACGTGTCAGGAACTGTAGAATGCGAGGGACATGAGCGCCATATGTCCACTGGGGATAAGAGTTCCCATAAAAAACAGACAGAATAAAAGTACCAAGCTAACAGACGCTCAACGCATTAAATGCGCAGATTAAAATCACTGTCATGAATAAAACGTAAAATACATTCCACAGCATGCGTGTCGTCTGCCAAAACGTTGGCTAAGCCAACAGGCAGACCTACACGAGCACGCAATGCAGCTAAAACCTGACACTCTGTTAAAATGTGACGCACCGTTAAGGGCACGTCACACTGCCCACAGAGTGGTGCGGGGTCACCACTGAGCAAATACCTATGACTAAAAACACAATGTCCAATTCGTAAGCGGGCTAAAAGTACCTCCTCCCGACGTGAAGAACGAGAAGAGGTACCCCAGATTAACGGGAGAGGCTTAACCTCCCGCAACTTGTTCCCCCGGAGGGCCGTCCACTCATCGCGCCAGCGCGAGAGGATGCGGCGACGTAAAAGAGCACACGAATCTGACGAGGGAACTACAGAGGTAAAAAATCTGGGTAAGAAAATCGCCGATTTCGCAGCGGCGTCGGCAGACTCGTTACCTGAGATGCCCACATGACCTGGAATCCACATGAAGGAGACGCTGATGCCAGAGACACCGAGCGAGTGGAGCAGGTCATGTATGCGCTGTACGAGTGGGTGGTAATTGTACAGCGCATGAATAGCCTGAAGGGCACTCAGAGAGTCCGTACAAATAAAACAGTGCCGTAAGTCGTGCCGCTGAATGAATAAAACAGATTGATAAATGCTAAAAAGTTCGGCGGTAAAAATTGAACATTGTTGAGGTAAACGAAAAGTAAAACTCTGAACACCAAAAACAAAGGCACATCCTACTCCAACATCAGTCTTAGACCCATCAGTATATATAAAATGACAGTCCCCGAACTGCGCCTGTAGTTCTAAAAAGGCGGATCTAAGAACAGAAGCAGGGGTCGCATTTTTCGGCATCGACGTTAGCCCAAGGTGGATGTGGGCCTCAGCGCGCGACCATGGAGGAAAACGCGTTTCCCCTCGGGTAAGGGCCGGCGCTGGCGTAACGTCCAAATGCCGAAGTAGCAGTCGAAATCGAACCCCTGGGGGGAGCAATGCCGAGGAGCTAACGAAATATTGCCGATCTAGCGAATCCTCGTAAAATACATCGAAGGACGGGTGGTTAGGCAAGCTTGAGAGCCGACAAGCATAGCTACATAAGAGCATCTCACGCCTGAAAGACAGCGGAGGCTCTGCAGCCTCAGCGTAAAGACTGGGCACGGGGCTAGTTGGAAAGGCCCCTGTAGCGACTCTAATACCACGATGATGAATGGGATTCAAACGACGTAACACAGATGGACGTGCCGACGAATAAACTATACACCCGTAATCAAGTTTGGATCGGACCAAAGAGCGATAAAGGCGAAGAAGGACGGTCCGATCAGCTCCCCAGGATGTGCCACTTAAAACACGTAAAAGATTAAGAGAACGGTCACACTTTGCTTTTAAAAAGGAAACGTGCGAGGTCCAACACAACTTCCTATCAAAAATCAACCCCAAAAATTTCGCCTCGTCTGCAAACGGAAGTATCCCTGGCCCAAGATGGAGAGAGGGCGGAGGGAAATACTTCCGGCGCCAGAAGTTGATGCAGACGGATTTCTCGGCGGAGAAATTAAAGCCGTTGGCGTTACTCCAGGCGTAGAGACGGTCGATACAGCTCTGGAGACGGCGTTCGAGTAGACAGGTCCGCCGTGAACTGCAATAAATAGCGAAATCGTCAACAAAAAGGGACGATGAAATGCCAGGTGGAATACAATCAACAATGGGGTTGATAGCAATCGCAAAAAGTGTGACACTGAGTACAGAGCCCTGCGGTACTCCGTTCTCTTGAATAAAACGACGAGATAAAACCGAGCCCACACGTACACGAAAGACGCGGTCCGTCATAAACTCCCGAAGAAATATGGGAAGACGACCGCGGATATTCCAATCGTGAAGTGTACGTAAAATGCCGCCCCTCCAACAAGTGTCATAAGCTTTCTCCAGGTCAAAAAATACAGCCACGGTTTGACACTTTCTCAGAAATCCATTCATAATATGCGTCGACAAGGACACCAGATGGTCGACGGTAGAGCGATAGCGACGAAACCCGCACTGAGCGTTCGCTAGAAGTTTCTGAGACTCAAGCCACCATGTCAACCGCCCGTTGATCATGCGCTCCATCACCTTGCAAATGCAACTGGTGAGGGAGATAGGGCGGCAGCTGGAAGGTAGTTGGCGATCCTTTCCAGGCTTAAGTATAGGGACAATGGTGGCTTCGCGCCAAACGGAAGGAAAAATGCCGTTTTGCCAAATACGGTTATAGACCTGTAAGAGAAAGAGTTTACTGTCGGCTGAAAGGTTCTTTAACATCAGGACATGAATGCCGTCCGGCCCGGGAGCGGAGTGCCGAGAGCAATGAAGAGCGTGCTCCAGCTCCCTCATTGTGAATAGTTCGTTATAGCATTCATCATTAGCAGACCGAAAAGTATATGATGCGGAATCCTGCCGGTCCTTAATAGAGCGAAAGCCGGCGGAATAATGGTCTGAACTGGAAACCGCCTCAAAGGCAGAACCTAGAGTGTTAGCGATGGCAGCCGGATCCACTATGGTGGCATTAGAAACCTGAAGGCCAGAAACAGTACAATGTGACACTTTACCTGAGAAGCGACGAAGTTTATCCCAAACAACGGATGAAGGCGTAAAACGATTAAAAGACTCGACAAAACGAGCCCAAGATGCCTTCTTGCTATCCTGAATAATGCGACGAGCCCTGGCGCGCGATTGTTTAAAAGTCACCAAATTATCAAGTGTAGGGTGGCGCCGAAACACCCTAAGTGCAGTCCTACGGGCACGAACGGCGTCCCGACAATCCTCGTTCCACCACGGAACAGGTGGCCGCCGAGGTTGGGAGGAGGAACGGGGTATTGCACGTTCGGCGGCTGAGAAAATAATAGACGTAAGGTGCTGCACTAGTTGATTAATGTCGGAGAAGGGCTGGTCGTCAAAATGCACGAGGCTGGAATACAAGCTCCAGTCGGCTTTTGCGAATATCCAGGTAGGTACTCTGGAATGCTGTACGTGGTGCGACAGAAGAGAAACGATGCAGGGGTAATGGTCGCTGGAGTAGGTGTCAGCGACGACGTTCCACTGAAGACGACGTGCAAGCTGGAGTGAGCAAATTGCAAGGTCCAGGTGAGAAAATGTACCAGAAGAATCAGAAATAAAAGTAGGTGCACCTGTATTGAGGATGGAAAGATTGAACTGATAAAAAATGTCGGAAAGAAGAGTTCCCCTCGCACAAGCCCTTGGCGAACCCCATAGTGGGTGATGGGCATTAAAATCTCCCAACAGAAGAAATGGTGTTGGGAGAGCGGACAGGAGAGATCGAATGTCCGCGGGAGCGAGGGGAGACGATGGAGGTGTATACACAGAGCAAACAGAAAACAAAGAGCCGGGTAAGTGAAGGCGAACGGCAACAGCTTGCAAGTCAGATGTAAGTGTGACAGGTGTAAAATGAACGTCATTACGCACCAAAATCATGACACCACCATGAGCAGGAGTACCCTCCTCCGGTTCAAGGTCGTAGCGAACCGGAGTATATCCTCGGAGATCAAAAGGATCGTGAGGGCGAAGCTTAGTCTCCTGCAAACATACGACCATAGGCGAATGGGAACGCAATAAAAGTTGCAGTTCCGCCCTATGCGATCGTACACCACGTACATTCCAGGTCAGGATAGCCATTAAGAATAAGGGGATAAACTGTCTATTTAGAAGGGCGGCTTAAAATTACCTTTTGTTTAACCTTTGGGCTCGGGCTTTTTGTATGGAGTTGGTCAGACTCCATAGCTTCCTCGGAGGGAGGGCCCACGCGCTCAGTGCCAGAAACCGATTCAAGCGCCGTGAATCGGTTCTGGGTGGCGATGGGTGAAGGGTGCCGCTGAGCGCGGCTTGTCCCAGGACCATCCTGGGACAGCGACCTCCGAGGAGGAGAAGGTGAACCTTTGTTACCGCGCGCACGCGGAGGGTCTTTTAAAAAATCTTCCCTACGAAGTTTCTGCTTGGGCTTCTTTTCAACGGCTTGCGACTTCATTGACTTGGGACCAGGTTTATACGGCTTGGTAACTGAAGCCTTAATAGACGGCCGGATGGTAGTGGCGGTTAATCCAGTCAAGGTCCAAGTCTGAGTTTCGGCATCTACTCGTGGTACTGGCGAGGCAACAACAGAACTAAATGTGCCAGATCGCAGGAGTGAAGGTTGGCGCGCATGGAAACGCCTCCGGGCTTCAGCGAAGGAGAGTTTTTCCTTTACCCGGATCTCCTGGATCGCCTTCTCGTCCAAATACCGCGGACAGTCGGCAAACGAAGCAGAATGTGACCCTTTACAATTAACGCAGACGGGGGCTGTTGAACAGGTACCTTCGTGTGAGGGCTGGCTACATGTTGCACAGATGTTAACGGCACTCTTACAGGAGACTTGCGTATGCCCAAAACGTTGGCATTTAAAACAACGCAGAGGTCTAGGAATATAAGGCCTCACAGAAATCCGTTCGTACCCTGCGGAAATGCTCGTGGGCAGATCGACGCCATCAAATGTAATAAACAGGGTACGAGTGGGTACCAATACGCCGTCGCGTTTGGCCTGCACTCGATGCACTGCAGTCACCTTTTGATCGGATAGATATTCTACGAGATCCTCGTCCGATATACCATCGAGGCTATGGGTGGTAACGACGCCCCGACAGGAGTTCAATGTGCGGTGCTTCTCAACACGGATGGGGTAACCGTGGAGAAGCGTAGCGCGCAACAAGGTCTTACTTTGCTGATCGGACTTAGTTTGTGCCAATAAGGAACCATTCCGTAGACGAGTGCATGATTGAACCGCACCAGCAATAGCATCTATTCCCTTCTGAATGATAAAAGGGTTCACCTTCTCAAAATTTTGTCCTTCTTCTGTTCTTGAAATGACTAAGTAACAACCAGATGTCGGCGGTGCTACTTCTGTTACAATAGTTTTTCGGCGCTTGTTTGTATTAATGGAGAAAGGGTGCTCCATAGCGAAAAGAAATCCTCCACCATTGCAACCGTCTCCGACCTCGGGCTCTGACTTCCCGGGCGTTACCCCGGCTTGGGTGAGTGGCCTATCTATACCGATCTCACCCCAGGGTCACACCTCCCAGAACATTGACAGAGGGACCCAATCGCCGTCGGAAGCCAGCAGCTCATGCAATGGCCCCCCCGCGGGACTGCAGTTGAACAGCGGATACGAACAACAACCCTACATGACGACCCCGGGTGGTGGGGATGACGCCATTACCCACTCACCCAGCTGCGCACGCGGTGCGCGGGTATCCGTCAGGCTGTGTCCACGGAGGATTTAAATAAAAATATAAAAGAAACTAAAACTGTGTGGGCGTTTCGCACGCAAGGTAGGCCGGCGGGGAAGAAAAAGAGAGATGCGAATGTCGTGGTGCGAAATGGCCGGAAAGTGATAAGGGAAGAAAGAAACGATGGTGAGGTGCGGTATGAATGGAATGTAAAGAACGCACGAGAGCCTACCTTGTGTCCACCGGTCACTTGAAGAACCCACCTCGACCGGATGGGGGTGAGGGGATGAAGGTGGCGATGATTGGCTCGGGAACCCCCGGGTGCGCCAAAAACCCGTACTCACATAAGGTGAGCCCCTGAGGGGAGTAAAGTCTTTAAAAGTAGTTTCAAAAATGTTGTATGATTTCATCCGCGCCTTTCTATGATAGCGGCAGACGGCAACGAGCGCCGAGGACGCGGACAGGAAAAACACCGCGCAGTCAGTTCTTCCTTCTTTGGCTCTCCCGATGTTCTAAAAGGACTTATAGACAAACTTTTGTTTTCTAATCATGTACAAAGATCCCGTCTCTGCGACACTTAGAACGCGAGCTTCATATGATTGTCACTCAACATTGAAAAACACAAGCATTCCTTCCTCACAACGCTCATCTCAAATGTAAACATACAGTGTACTATGAGAATATAAACCTCGCAGTTCGAACAGGAACGACTTAATGTTCACTTCGTTTTCAGAGTAATGGTGTGCTATTTTATTGTTACAGTGACCGTGTTTCAGACTCGAGCTCAAATACCTACATAAATTAAATTATTACACTTCTCTTTTCCCCCCGAGTGTGTGAATATGTCCATCCAAGCTGGGACACGTGATTTTTTTCGACTCATAAACTGAAATGATTCATACCCAGGGCAGAAACATTGTATTCAATTACACAACTTTTTTAAAAACTCTCCAATCCAACGTGCTTCATGGGTTAATACCCTCAAGGTAACATTTTAATGTTTAAAGGATAATTAATATGTACAGAGTTACCGCCTACTACGCTTGGCAACACCGCCCTGCGCAAGCATTGGCCAGCGTATAACTTTTGCACTTAGTTTAGTCCAGTGTTGCCAACCTTAGCGGAATTCCGCTGCGTGTACCGAAATTTGAGGCCTCGGGAGACATTGCAGCGAAAAGCGAAGATGGGGAAAACGTAGAGACTTCTATAAATTTTAATTTAAAAATATATATTTATGATTAGTACTAAAATAGCATGTAAAACTTTCAATTACACGCGACAAAATTAATTTGGTCATTTTAAGTATTACCAATGATATACTCCACTCCTAAGAAAAAGAGTATCGCGGAGGATTGTCGAAAGATATGTGAGAAAATACTGTTTTCGTATATGTGGTTGAAACAAGATACTTTTTCGAAATGTTACAACCAGTTAAAGACGACACAGAGCACGCAATGTTGTTTTGGGAGCAAAAAGAAGTGATATTTTTTAAACACTGTGAACCTAAAAGCTACTGACAGCACAAACATTTCTCATGTATGTACCTAATTAGTAAATTAATTTATCTCATTTTACTAAGAAATGTGCAATCATTAAATTCATTTTAACTTAATTATTCACTTAAAGGATAAATTACTATGTAGGGGAAGGTGGGGCAAGAGTGCCATATCGGGTAAGAGTGTCACCCCCCTTTAAGTGCAAAAATACTGGCTTAGTGACTTTGTTGCAAGCTTGGGTACACTGAGTTAGATGGCATGTTTGTTGGGCTGTGCATTACAGCAGCTCTAGAAATTTATTGTTTTTGTTGTATAATAAAGTACTTTTTTCATAATTGTGATCTTATATTTCCATGACAGGAAACCCAATTTATTCCCAGGTAAGGTAGTTTCTGGTATATCTCAGTTATTATGTCTTAACCCCACTTATATGAGAATCCAATTGCACGCGAAGAGTTAGTAGTGTATGCAGCCGCCACTCCATGGTGTCACCAGATGTAATCCCGTGCAGCTGGGGTGACAAGAGTGCCAGAGTGACACTCTCACCCCGTACTGTGAACATAGTACAAACAATTCATTGTAACAAAATTTATAAATCAGAAATACAGAGAAAAATGGATAGTGAAAATACCGAAGATCCTGCCCCTAGAGAATGATAAGAGAAGGAATGCAAAGGAGTTCATTCCTATAGGTTCTACTTCGAGAGAAAGCTTTTGTTTCGTTGATGAAAAGGAAGCAGATAAAATTAAACCAGTTTCCAAAACTCCAGCATTGAAACTATTTCCCCACTTCCAATTCATAGAAGACCTTTTCCTAAAACTCCAACCCTAAGAGGAAGAAAACCTGATAATCGGTTATCCTGACCAGCAGCCCACATAAAAAATGTTTGAAAGCAAACAAGCTTCTACTAATCGCTCAACTACCACAAAGGTTCTGTTAAAATCAAAGATACAGAAGAAGAAACCAAGGTGATACTGCAACGTCACAGAGAACTACTGAAGACCAGAAAAAAGACGATGTCTACTTTTGCTTAATTTGCCAAGAAAGGTTATCAGATCCACCTGATGAGCCAATGGTTCAGTATCAAGAATGTAAAGGAATGTCTCATACTGATTGTACAGACTTTAATGACGTGAAAGGAACCTTTATTTGTGATATTTGTAGGAAATAATGATGTCTCAGTTTGTTCAATGTATGTGACACTCTTACCCCAGCCCATGGGGCAAGAGTGTCAGCTGATGTTTCTTTATGTAAATCAAAATATCTCAGAATATTTAGGAGAGTCTGTATTAATACTTTATCATGTTCTTGTGTAATGATAGCTTATCTAGTATACGGGGAAAAAATACATATGATTCTGTTTAGAGGAAGAAAATAGTGTTTGAACCTTAACATGGCACTCTTGCCCCACCTTCCCCTACTACTAAAATAAGTCTAGATTACCAACAGAGAGACTATAATAAATCATAGAAACAATGTCCAATGTCTCCAATATTATTTAATATAAACTTGATGATGCTATAAGGCAATGGAAAGTGGTTTAATACCAACAATTTTAAATTATCGCACTTTCATATGCTGATGACCAGATCAAAGCGATTAGCGGCTATAATTTAACAATATCTCCAGACAAAACTAAATTAATTGCAACTTAGCCAGACAAGTCATATGTTATACAGCGACAGGCAAAATAAGTATAGGGCGTTCCCAATCAAGATGGTCGCAGCACCGCAACAGGCATGCAGATGACGAGGAGTTGATACAATGATATTAACATGACAAATGGGAAATCATCTTCATTCAGAAGGAATTTTCTAAAATCTTGTATAACTGGTAAACAATCAGCCGTTTCCGAGATATCCTTATTAATGATTCGAATTGTTCAATACCTTTGTCATTCTCTTAAACTCCTGTCAGCATTCAGTTGTTTCTCGCGATGCCACGGAAACAGTATGGAATTCTAAGGCCAGCATATAGCGTCCAGTTGTTAAACATTTGACTATCGCTGTTCACTTTGTATCTATAACGAAATGTATAATGTAGCTATTTCTGTAAAGGTTTATCTCAATTAAAATGAAGTAGATAGAAAAATAAGCTTTATTAAGAACAGTTTGATTATCCATCAATAATGTGTAGAAGGTAGAGAAAGTTATGTGAATGTATCACATAGCATGTTAGGTTGGGATCATCGTTTACCAATGCTATCGTGCAATTGCTTACCTAGGCAATTAAATTAAGGGACGGGCAAGATATGAAATTTAATATTCTAAACCATACTTGCTGTCATTTTATGGGAACAAGTATTTTTACACTCTCCATTGCGTAGAATTAAATGCACATGACAAAAACATTAATGTCGTGCCGGCATGTTGCCATGGTAGGTCCGTGGTTCAAATCCCGGCTATGGCAGCCGCTTCTACCTTTCCAACTTTGTCCTACACATGGCTTGTACGAAACAACAATTAGCAAACATTTCATATTTCATAATATTTTGGCAAAATCTTCATATTTTATGAACAAATGTTCATATTTTATGAAACTCATGTTTATTAATATTTTGTAAGATTTTCGTTTTTTTTCGCTTCTAAAGTAATTTCCGTTAGGAATGAACCCAGTTGTTGCATTCTGTGAAACATATTTAGAAAACACAAACCACTCTTTCCAACAAGGCATGTGCGAAAATAAACTCTCTCTTTTCTTGAAGATATTTAGTGTTAACCAAGGATAATGGAATGTATCGGAGGGAATCCAGTGATTGAGGATATTGTACTGTGCCCTGACGGCGTAGCAATGACAGGGTTCCTACAGTTTCCAGCTGGATCTGACAGGTAGTATACCCCGGCAACCAGCCCAAAGTTCACAGAGAGCATCCTTTTTCCGTGCCACGCTGCACCGAAACACCCTTACAACCCTGAAACAGATCCAACGGGATGAATGGAACGAAATGGAGGGGCAGGAAATTCGGGGGCTGAAAGAAATCACTCCAGCATTCCCCTGACGACCCGGGAAAACCTCCAAGACAAACCTATGGGTCAGAGTGGGTGGTCCGAACCCGGGACCTCCCGAATGCGAGTCGCAGGCGTTAGCGAGAAAGCAATCAGTAACTTCTTTTTCTTTGTTTCTAATGATTACAGTCTGTGCACCTACTCTGTCATTTGTTGTGTTTCATTTGAAATTGTTATTATGAATATGGACAAAAATCTACAAAGCCTGTTTTTTTTAACTAAGGAAGTGAACCTGCACCAAATCCTTAAAGTGTAAGATGTTTTTGGCTTTAAAATATAAATTTCTGCAAACGTTTATATCGACAGATAAAAATTAAACCTTTGCAAGACTGGTATGTACAATATGTACACAAATAAACGATAGTACAGCATATTTGCCATTTGAAGTTTTTAATTCGTAAAGCAGGGTTTAGAAAACAGACGGTAAAACGCAGCGCAATCTTCTCCTAGAAGACTTCGACAACGCCACTGAAGATGTCTACCGTACTTGTAGACGAAACATCTGGAACATCTCCAGCAGACCACGGCAAAACAGCCCGGAAATAACTTCCAGTTATTTTGACTCCGGCCGTGAAAGCCTACGTTCTCTCAAGACGGTATTATCTCGCTTGGGGAGAGCTTCCGCCATTCGTAAAATATCCATACATACTCGTATTATTATTATTATTATTATTATTATTATTATTATTATTATTACACATTTTGACAATTTTTCCTTCATGTTTTGCCTAACTCTGTTAATAACACTATATATTGACACTTAAATAAATAAGCAAACATTTGATAACTAAACCATCAGCTTTTTCTTTTGTAGCAGCATCAAAACGTCGCCAACTGAATCTCCGTGCGAGCCTGCTGTGTAAAGAGACACTCGGGGGCTGGCTGCATTCAACAACCAAATCTTTATTCTTGAAGGGACCGATCTGTGAATTTTCCAAACCCCAAAACATTTCACCAAGCTTGTTTCAAAATGTTTACATCCTAAGTCGGTATAAAAAATGCACTTCAAAAGTCTGGTACTTTATGCCTGGATTATTCACTTTTAAAACACAAATTTCAGATATTTTAAAGAAAAAATCCTTAAATGTAGTTTACGTAATTTTAAACAAAATTTCAAATGTGTGTTCATTATTGAGCTATAAAATAGGTTCTGGCAAATATACCTGTAAATTAATTAGTTTTTAAAAAGAATTTTTGTTCATGCGAGTTTCGATTTTTGTACAACACTACATCTTCCTCTCACTAATAATTGCACAGCAAGCTTTAGCAACTATTTCCAAGATTCACTCTGATAACTTAAACAGCTGAATGATAAGGACAACAACCGAGAAAAACTGCTCTGGAAAACTCGCTCTGTTAACTAACCTAAAACTCTGCATGCGCATTTTTCATAAAATAGTATACGTTTTCTTTACTTAAAATGCATAAATTAAAAACAGATAACATGCTGGCACCAAATTTAACAAAAATACTAAGCAATGTTTTGGAAAAAAAATATATATATATATTAAAAAAAGCCTCAAATGCGATATCACGCCCTCCGCTCAGACTTACTTAAATCGTCCCACGTTTTCACTCCGATATCAAAAGTATTTACCTTCCTAGAAATGTGGCATAATAAGTTAGAAAGCCTAAATTGTAATTTTTGCAGAATTTTCACCGATGAGTTAACTTACCTTGCAAGCATAGATATAGCTACAGGCAACATTCCCAGCTGTCCATTTGCTGTCAGAAACTCCCCAGATTCACTCCTAGCTGGGTCAGCATGGCGTCTGAACCTGGAGGAGATGCCGTGGTACATCCCGATGATGGCAGAGACCAACAGCATGGACCCGAACACCAGGTAGTCGACCCAAGAAAAGTGCCTTGTGCCCCCGACAGCTTCTATGTGCAGCATCTCTATCTCTTCTTCAGAGTACATACTCTCAGCGTATTCTATAATTCAAATATAACCAACTAAATAACTGGAAACCATAAAATATGGACAAAAGTTTACTCTCGTTTCAATACTGGTGTCCCAAAAGTAACGATTCATTTTTAAGTAATATACCTTTTGTTTTCTTTCACAGGTATTTGAAAAGATGCCCTGTGTCAAGAAAGAACAGCATTGTTTCCTGGAAACTTTGTGGTTACAAATTGGAGCGAGCTATACGTCGGGAGCAACAATATCATGCTTCTTGTTAACAGGTAGTCAGTTCAATGTCGGCCCAGAAAATTCGTGAGGTAGTTCAAAGATGCCCACGTGCTGAGCTGTGAGTTGAACAAGTGTTTGGCGTACCTACTCTTTGCTTCACTCTGAAGAACAAGCCATTTTACATCCAGGTAATGCATGCTGGAGGCCTCTTCTGCTCAGATAAGGCCACATTTCACACTTGTGGTTTTGCGAACCGCCAGATATAGACCGACAACACCCTCATAAAGTGTTACAATGGGAGAGAAGGTACACGTGTGACTACTTAGGAATGAACATTCATGTACGATAACACCCAGTTACCTTGATATGCTTAGGATTTTCCTGGAACCGCAATTGGAGGCTGGTGGAATTCTGAATACTGTTGTGCTCCAGCAGGACGGGGCTCCTCTCCACCTTTGACAATTACCTCAATTGCACATTCGCAGGACGGCGGATTGGTAGACGTACACCGCGTATCTGAGCTCCGAGGTCACCTGATATTACATCTGCAGACTTCTTCGCTTGGAGTTACATCAAGCTCTTTGTCTACAAGGTTAAATCACAAGCCTGCGTCAGCAGCATGAAAGTTGAGGCAGTCAACAGCATTATATCTGATTAACTGCAGAGCTACGGAAGAAGGTGGTCAATGCGTTGACCTGAAGGGTGGCCGGCCACGTTCAACTGTAATGATATGTAATGCCAACATAAATTATTACTCCAATTACTGCCGAAAAACTTTATTCGTCGCGTAGACGCTATCGACTGCATCCGATTCCGACTTGCTGCTGCTGGCAGGCTGTGGTTCAGCCCGAGTGATTTTTTGCTGCGTGCCCACCCTCAACAGGGTTTTACCGCAGGGTATCTATTAGTGGACTGCATCCGATTCCGACTTGCTGCTGGCAGGCTGTGGCTCAGCCCGAGTGAATTTTTGCTGCGTGCCCACCCTCAACAGGGTTTTACCGCAGGGTATCTATTAGTGGACTGCATCCGATTCCGACTTGCTGCTGGCAGGCTGTGGCTCAGCCCGAGTGAATTTTTGCTGCGTGCCCACCCTCAACAGGGTTTTACCGCAGGGTATCTATTAGTGGACTGCATCCGATTCCGACTTGCTGCTGGCAGGCTGTGGCTCAGCCCGAGTGAATGTTTGCTGCGTGCCCACCCTCAACAGGGCTTTACCGTAGGACGACTATTGTAAGGAAATGATGGTTTAGGATGGCGGTTTTGTTTTAGATAGATTAGAAACAAGGTAGGTAGCATATAGCTCCTCGACAGTTGCCTGTTTAGGATCCAGCGGCCCTTCTGCACCCTGGTGTGTGTGTTATATTTTTCAATTTACTTTAGCTGGGATTGTATTTTTGAGACCAGCCACCTCTTGGTTGGATTTATATGGAGGTCAGCTTTAGCTGCTGTTGGTGTCACTCCTACGTTATCTGGTATGCCCGCATGCCATGCGGGGAACCCGATGATGCCGAAGACGGCGAGTTCTAGGTTTATAACCTCAAGTGATCTGACCAGGGCACTCTGGTGGTTTGGTAAACAAGCGTAAAATTTTGTAGCCCGGCGCCTAATTTCATCTTCCACATATGGAAGAGATGAGGCTTCATGTAGTAGTCTCATGGGGAAGGCGTGGTCGACAGAGTAGATGGACCGGAGTCCCCTATTCTGCGCCCGTTGTAGGCATAGCAGCCAGCTGTCTGCGGCCATACCCCAGACCTCTTAGGCATACAGCATAAAAGGGACTATAAGGGCTCGGAAAAGGTGTAACTTTAAGCGAACAGGCATCCCGGATCTCAGCATCGGGTACAAGGAAGCAATTGCCCCCTGCGCCCGGGCCGAGACGTCATGGATGTGTTCGCGAAAAGTTAGACCCTTATCCAACTTCACTCCCAGGTAGTTATGGAACTGAATCCACGCCAGAACCGCCTTATATATCCCTGCCCCAACAAAGCGGGATGTTCTCTATGGATGTTCTCAGATCTGCCGCCAAGGAAATTTCCAGAAGGGTGGGGAGTGCACATAAAGGGTTTGTTGCTTGGGCTACTACTGCGCGGACCGTCTGTTCTAAAGGCGCCGGTCGAAGCGCCAACAATCCAGACGGCTAGGTAAAGGACTCGGCATATGGCGCGGCCACCGGTCACGTTGTCACATTATTAACACAATGTTAATGAACTGCACCAACATAATTTCAGAGATTGTAGACGTGTCTGATAACCAATCTGAGATAGGCAATGCATTGTCCACGACTAAACGTGACACAGCTGTATGGTGTCAACAGTGGATGTTAAAGCAAAGCCGGATGAAAAATTGGTTTAGAATGCCTTTAAAACTGCTGCACGAGTTCAGAAATATCAATTTTGAGCAACTCGTTAATAGCGTTCTCAAGATTTAGTGCCACAAAAATCTCTCAAATCTGAAACTAATCGCTTGACAGTGCGACACTGAACATCGATTAACTTCCTTCTTGCGTTATCAAGCCCATTCTAGGGACGTTTCTTTAACTGCTCGTTTGGCTTAATGTGTAACGTCGAAAGCGATGTCTCGGTCATGGATTCGTTTCCTGTCATGCAGTTTTTGTTTTTTTTAAATTCCATACAAGAAGTGCTGCGATACGTATACTCAGGATGCGATTCTGATTGGCCAGTGCAATAACACTACTATCGTTTCCTTGATTCGGCTCCCTGAGGTTAGTATGCTGAGGAGAACATGCACACGTTCTCTGAACTTTCAGATATGCACTTTATTTACGGTGAATCAAGAAATGGTGCTGCAGCACTGTACAGGGAACGGTATTCCGATAGGCGTTTGCGAGAGTAGGGGCAATACAAGTGATACACTAACTCGACGCACAGAGCAATTTGAGGAGAATACTCTGCAAAGAATTGCAGAAGAGCCATCTACCAGCACACATGTTAGGGTACGAAGAACAGCTTCGCCCATTTACCATCAACAGGTGCAAGCATTAAGCTCGGTATTGTTTCCTGACGAGGATGGTCCAGTTTTCAGCTCAAGACTATGTCAGTCCATATGCTGTTGTGGAGAAGAGTCGCCAGCGGAATTATTTCAGACCATGTCATTAGTCTATACCTGCTTCCCTCTCGGTTGCACAACATTGTACCTGTATTATTAGATGTGCATCTGCAAATTCCTCGTCGAATGAGGCTACAACTGGGGCTCCGCCCCATTTCTCCCTGGCTGTGCAAGAGCATTCGAACCAAGTTTTTCCTGCCCTATAGATCGGAAGAGGTTGTCAAACAGCAGCTTGGCCACCACGCTCTCCGGACCTCAAACCAATTGTTTTTTATTCTGGGGTCACCTCAAGTCTATGGTGTATGAAATACTCATCACCTCAGAACAGGACCTAACTGCCCGAATAATAGCGACATTATTTGACACACACCAGAAATATTGGATAGAGTAGTCAACTTTGCCTTGAAAATGCAGGTTGCCATTTCGAGCAGTTCCTATAAAACTGACGTAAACACTTTTATGTTGTTATTCTTTCTTTCGCGCTTTAAACCACTTCCTATTTTGAAGTACAGCATATGAATGTATTAAGCGTAATTCAACCTTTTGATAAAAATAAGTGGTGGACGAGGCTCGAAGTCTAACACAATGACTACCTTTTACTCGAAAGAATATCGTTACCACTGCGCCAGAGTACACTCTGAAACCTCCCTTGGTGCTCTCGAATGGTAAGCTAGTGGCGTACTGGCACTTAAGAAATTTAGTAGCGTAACTTCGAAATTTGAACAGACAGAATCATACGTCTGCTATATCAAATTACTTGTTTGACACACCTCCAAATTCTCTGAAAGGTGTACTTCATTAATACCCTGCATGCGTGTATGTACATCTTAAACTTGCCTTTCATAAAAACGAATTGTTACTCTTGGAACGTCGTGTATAAACATTAATAAAACAGGTTTGTTGTATAAAGAGAGAAAATTGTGCCCAGCTAACATTAGAAATCAGTGAACCGATGATATTTTATACTTAACAACTAAAAAGATTACTTTTCTCGACGCTCACAGACTACTTTTCTCTTCCAAAGAGGTTAACTTGGTGGCCTGGGACTGCGGAATCTTCATATTCACCAGCTTCACATCTGTTTCGTTGTATATTGATGTTAAGGACTTCTGTATTATGTGAAAATCGTGAGCCTTTTATGTCATTAAATAATATGGGACCAAAGAGAAGGTTTTAAAATTTCACTTACTGTAATTATGTAAAAAGTTAATCGACCATTCCGACCGATGATTGTTCCACCACCAAATGGTACTTATAGACTATACAGCATTTTCAGAACTTGGAATACTGTCGGGGGAGGTTAAGGAAGTCAGACATTCCACCGATGTTTCACATCCTTCTGCGTATCAGGAGATTTTTCATCAGTTATTTGTAATAGCTGGGGCTGTATGAAATTAACAATTATAAGGAGTAAAGGGGAGGAGTCACCATAAAAATGCTGCAAATCATTGTATAATAATGTAATAAAGAAATAGAATTAATTTGTCATTTGAATTTAAAAAGCTAACCGTGCAACGACGTCGGGTAGTCAGCTAGTACAACAAGCTGGGAGTATTAGCGAACCTTGACCTGCATGCTTCAAGACCAAGAAGTTCACATGGTTATCAAGCACAAGACCCCATTACATTGTATAGACATTCCTCACTTTGTGTTAGCTTCTTACCTTCTCTGAGTGGCTATAGAAGGTATTGCGTTAATTCAGAAATGACGTCGGATCACTTCAACATCTTCCAAGCATGCGACATGAACATCCCCTCACCCAAAACTACTTTTAAATGGAACATTTTTCCTTTTCCCAAACATGGCTCTAACGACTTGGATTAAAATACTACAGATTAAAGATATTTACACCACAAGTGTACATCTTGAATTTTCTGGGAACAGCCTGTGAATCCTCTTCATTTGGAACGAATTTTGTATAATCTTGTACAACAGGTAAACGTTAAGTGAAAGACGAAAGCGTACCACACAAGAAATGCAGATATCTTTAAAAAACAAAACTTATTTCAAATAAGTTTTTTGTGGCATCAGCCATTTCTGAGATGTCCATTATTAATGCTTCGAATTGTTCAATACTAGACATTCTTTTCAAGTCGTGTCAACATTCAGTTGTTTCTCGCGATGTCATGGAAACAGTATGTAATTTTAAGGCAGCATATAGCGTCCAGTTGTTAAACATTTGACTATCGCTGTTCTCTATAACGAAATGTGTAATGTAACCTTTCATATCGATTAAAATGAATTAGATAGGAAAATAAACTTCGGTAATAATAATTATTTGTATACTCACTTACGCGGTAGAGAAAGTCATGTGCAAGGAACGTTAATGTCTATTAGCATGCTACCTTTTGTTAAGAGTTTGAGAAGGTTTACACGGTTAGTGAAGTTGTGATGTTACGCAACGGCTAATGAGGTGCATGTCAGACTGCACTGACCTAAGTGAACAGACAGGAAGCTCCTTCTGCATGTCCAACCCCCTTGCCTCCATTACCAACCACTTGTCCAGTTTTACATTCACATGACTCCCTCTACTCACTCTTCTATGTTAGATTAGATTGCATTCTGTGAGTTCACTAGCAGCCATAGAGGCTTGTGAACAAAGAACATGTCAAGGAAATGCACAAAAATTACACAAAATATAGAACATTTTAAATAATATAGACACACACTATATGTGTGTCAAGGAAATGTACAATATAGTTACTTATATACATAAATATTACATAGAATACGGAAAATTTAAAATAAAATAGACATTATATACAAAATGAAACAAATCAGGTGTAATTTTGTACAAAATCGAATACCTTCCTACCGTTATAAGGCTAACATTACATGTATAGACCAAAACAGTTATTTTAACATTCACTAGGCTTGTACCTTTGTTCGTCTCATCATTTTGTTCTATTTGATTTGTAATACATAGCATTTACCGTCAATTCTTAATATGCATACATTTAAATAGCTTCATTAATTCTAGACCAGGCATCAAATATAACGGGCAATTGTCATTAATATTTACTAATACTACTTAGAGAGCTGTATATGTATTATCATCAGGATAATTTGTCATTCAGATAATCTTGTACAGAATAATATGTTTTTGAGCATAGGTACTATTTAACAGCGGTTTTAAAGACATTGAAATTGTCACCTTTTCCCTTAAGATCATTAGGGAGAGTATTAAATATTTTTATGGTCTCATAAGATACACCTTTCTGGAAGCAACAAAGCTTTGCACTGGGATGATGGATGATACCCTTTTGTCTAGTGTTTATCTCATGAATTTCCATGTTTGTAATACATGTGGTTCGATTGCATACAAACAATTTTAAGATTGAAAATATATACATACAAGGTAGGGTTAATATCTTCAGTCTTATAAAAAGATATTTGCAAAAGTGTCTGCTATGGGTGCTGGAAATGATTCTTATAACCTTTTGCATGAGGACTATTCGAAATTCTAGAACATATTATGGCCTTTTTGCATTAGTTTGGTCTTCACTGAAAACGTTAGCAAAAGTAACGGTTAAGCGACCCTTCTCATATATAGTCGTTTTGGCGACTTTTGGAAGGTATTGTTGCCAACGTGAATCATTCAAGTTTTAGGCGCGCAGATCCTCGGCCTTGCCCTGTCGTCGCTTCGCACTGCTACACTCCTCTCCTTCTAAAAAACATTCTTGGCTATGCCGTGAGGCTGAGGGTTCTCAATCACGTTTTCAGCTATGTTGGAATTTCAAATGTTGGCTTTGAAGACCAACATAATGCAGTTTACCTACGTTTTCAATGAAGACCAAAGTAATGCACCATAGCCGTTATTTTTACAAAAGCTTATTTTTTCTATCTACTTCATGCTAATACAGATAAACGTTTACAGAAATAGTTTCATTACACGTTTCGTTGTAGATAAAAGAGGAGACTGAAGTGATAGTCAAATGTTTATTAGTTATAATGACTTTGAATTTTCAAACTCTTAACTGTGACAAACAAATGAATGGTGAGAGATCGCTTCAAAACACATTATATATAATATAATGCAAACGTCTCTATTTCACACACACACTATAAAAAGTTTGCAAAATTCAAACCAAGAGCAACGAATATCTTGAAAAACGTTAATATTAAAAAAAAAAAAAAAAGAAAGAAAGAAAAAAAAAAAAAAGGATTTGACAAATTGTGTGTTACAGACCTACAATTTTTGTATGGTACGTTTTCGTCTATCGCTTAACGTTACCAGTTATACAAGATTATACAAAATTCCTTCCGAATAAAGAGGCATTCGCAGGCTGTTCGCAGAAAATTCAAAATATACATCTTATTTGTCATGTAAATAGCTTCCTCGAGAAATGTTCCATGTAAAGGGTAGTTTGGGGTGGGAGGATTTTTTTAAAAAAATCTTCGTGTCGCGTCTTTGGAAGGTACTGAACCTAAATACCAAGTTTGGTATTTATTCGACTTTTGTTTTTGACTTATGCTCACACACACACACACACACACACACACACACACACACACAATGAATTGAGCAGAATGGAGCGGATATGTGCTTATCTAAGAACCATATATTAATCATAATAAAGTAGCCGGAATCAGTAAAAACTACAAAATATTCCGCTATGGTGACAATAGAACTAGAATGCCATATTAATCGTCAACAAACAGATTGATGCTATTCTAATAACGTGGCTCTCGGGCGGAGACGCCGCAGTCGCAGAAATATGAAGTTCTTTATAGATAGCACGTGCCTAGACATTGTAGCTGATATTAACTAACGTTGCTCTGTAGATAAAAGACATCATTTACGAAAGGAGCGGGTGATAATCGCCATGGATAGCAATGTAGATCAACAACGTGGTATGATGTAATCACAAACACCAGAGGAAGAGTTATGGAAGAATATTTAAACTCATAACAATTATACATTATAAACGAAGAAGGTGAAAACACGACATAATATGAAAGCACTAATGGAAAGATTAAACATTGACTTTACCAACAGTGCGTTATTGTTGAAACTTACAGAATGGGAATGTGGCAGAGATGAAAGTTTGATCACAGACTTATTACCTAAAGTGTACTAAAACACAAGCAGTTCAGAATTTACTAAACTCAAGAAGCAATTTAGCAGATGTAGACGAAGAACTCGGCAAGATGGTGAACATGGAAGAGAATGTAGATACAACAGTGAGGCAATTTGAAAACAACTTAGCAGCAGCATGCAGTAAGTGTTCTAGAAAATGCAGGTATTAAAGAAGACAGCAGAAAATCGGTACCTTTGTGGACAAAAGAGATCACCATTATGAGGAAAAGAACTAACGCATTAAGAAAAAGATATCAAAAGAGAAAACAAGATGAAGCACAAAACACTGTATGTACAACATAAGAGGGAGTACGAAAGAACTAATAAGAAAAGAGAAAATAGAATCTTGGAAGCAGTATTGTAGTGTAACTCCATCAAACGATCCCTGGAATGTAGTTTATCGAATAGCCACTGGCAAAATGAGAAAAAACTCTCAATTAACAACGGTTATGAAACAGAATGGTTCAGTTACGACAGATGTTCAAGAGACGTTAGGCTGAATCGCTTTGTACCAGGAGACAAGGAAGAAGACGTTAACTATTACCACAAAAACATTATAAAATTAACAAACCAATAACTACACAGAAATATCAAGATTTTGCCCAAAGAAATAAAACATATTTTAAGTAGAATGGATGCAAATAAAACTCCGGGAGAAGATGAGAAAATTACAAGTAAAACTTTACTTAAAGTGTTTGATGTATTTTCGAAATATGACTATTTACCTACGAGTACAAACATTGTCTAAGAAAAGGAAATTTCTTAAACAATGGAAAAAGCTAAATTAATATCGATTGTGAAACCAGGAAAAGAGAAAAGTGCAGAAGTAACAACATTCCGAACAATAAGCCTACTGAATGTAGGAGAAAAACTGTTAGAGAAACTCTTAATTGACAGAATAATGTACTATGCACACTATGAATAACAACCAGTTTGAATTCACTCCACAAACAAGGCACTCTAGACGCCGTAATGACGGTTAAAAACCTGGATGCTGGCCGTTTTAACCAGCCTTGATGTTAAGAGAGCTTTTGATGCAGCGTGGTGACCGAGTATACTCTACAACTTGATGGAATTTAACTGCCCAAGTAACTTATTTTACCTCGAAAAAAGCTATTTCAGTCTTGACAGTCAATCACATAAAAATTGAGAAAAAATTTAGCAAGGGATGTCCTCAAGGATCTTGCTGTGGACCAGGCTTCTGGAATTTGCAATATAATTCGCTCCTAAACATTGAATACAAACCTAGTGGCATTTGCTGCTGACTTATTACTAATAACTAATGGTAAAACTCATCTAGAAGCTGAAAACTACAGTAATGCAGACCTAAAAAAGATTGAAATTTGGGCCAAGAATAATACAATTATCTTCAATGAACAGAAGTCGAAAACAATACTAATAACACACAAACGTGGAGTGGTAAAGGATATAAGTATCTTTATTAACAATAGACAAATAGAACGAGTAGAAAATCTCAAATAATTATCGACAAGAATTTCACCTTTAATGACCACATTCAGTGAGTAACAGGGAGAGCTGCTAAATTAATAAAATATTTTGTCTAAATCTGCAAAACTAGATTAGGGAATAAAGTGCCAGGCTTTAAAAACAATGTACAAAGGTGCATTACTTTCGTTTGCAGCTCCAATGTGGATAGAAGCCATTGATAGGAAATACAACGCAAATAAATTTCTAAGAGTGCAAAGACATAAATATCAAAATAGCAAATGCATTCAGAACAACATCTACTGAAGCACACTGTATTTAACAGGTCTTACACCCATAACACTTAAACTACTAAGGCAGGACTCTGGCAAGGATAAGAAATGGTCTAATGCAGCAGACATTCCAACAATAAAAGAAATAAACTAGAATAATATGCACACCTTAGAAATTTATACAGATGGCAACAAAACTGAAGGAGTAGGCTCTGATTTATTATGGGAAAAATTGAAACATCAAATGCAGTATAAACAATGCTCCAACAACCAAGCGGAATAATTTGCGGTTGTGAAAGCACAAGAAAATGCTGAAAATATACAATTCAGGAAAGATATTAACAAAAGTGTAGTAATATACACAGATAGTAAAGTTAAAATACAATCGTTACATAACTATAAAATACGCAGTAACTTATAGAAGCAATTAGAATACAGTTACCAATACTGGAACTTAGAAATAGGACGGGTCCAAGGCAATGAAATCGCAGACCAGCTGACAAAGAAAGCAACTGTAAATGAAGAAGAATACTGCTATAATAGAATTCCGAAGAACTCTATCAAGAAAATAATAAAACAAGAAAGCTTAACAAATTGGGAAAATCAATGGCAAAAAACAACCAAAGGCCAGCAGAGAAAGCAATATTTTCCTACTGTTTCAGAAACAATGAAATTAAGAGTTACTCTAACGACAAAGCTTATAACACTGCTGACAGGACATGGAGGGCTAAAGACGTACTATTACAGTTTCACATTACAGAAGACCCAAACTGTCCCTGCAATGGAGGACAGCAAACAACAGACCACATTGTTTGACTGAGCAATTTTGAGGAGGAAAGGAAAAATACTTCAAAGAGCAGGAAAATGGCCACCAACTAAAGCCAAAATTGTCAAGTTATTTTAAAGAATATGTCCATGTTGTAAACGTTATTGATCTAAGAAAAGCATAATTGAACTGTATAAACTAATGTAAATGTTAACTTTCTGTAATTATTATTTGAAAATTAAGCTAATTTATAAAGATGAATAGCTTAGAAAAGCCAACCAAACATGTAGTATTACACAACGTAATGGAACACTGGATCAATAAATGGAATAAAACACACACACGCACGGAATACTTTTTTGGGAGGGGATTCAGGGAGCCTCAAAATATGTATTTCCGGTGAAATCTCGGTACCAAATTTTTGGGTGGAATGCAATACCTTCCCTACCTACTATGAACGTGGTAGAGAAAGAAAAAAAAATCTTACGCGATACATTCACATGACTTTCTCTACCCCCTATCGTTCATTAGCCGGTATACAAACTAGTCTTAATAAAGACTATTTTTGTATCTACTACATTTTAATCCAAATAAACCTTTATAGAAATAGCTACATTACACATTTCGTTATAGAGAACAGCGATAGTCAAATGTTTAACAACTGGACGCTATATACTGCCTTAAAATTCCATACTGTTTCCATGACATCGCGAGAAACAAGTGAATGTTGGCAGACTTTAAAGAATAACCAAGTAATGAAGAATTGGAACCAGGCTGGCCCCGTAGCTCAGTCGGTAGAGCACCTGCCTATTGTGCGAGTGTTCCCAGGTTCGATTCACGGCGGGGGGTGGGAATTTTTCGCTAGTCCAGATTAATCCCTATCCTCCCCAGAGTCTGGAAGTATGAATAAGTGGAATGTGTGTAAAACCAAAAGTGCAAGAAACCCAACGACAAGAGTTGCACGAGTTAACACCATTTAGTTCCAAAAGAAAGGCCTCCGATAACACTAATGTAGTTAAAGGTGGGATGTAAATGAAACTTAAAACAAATCGAACCAGAAAGGGCTTATGCCACAAAAAAACTTATTTGAAATAAATTGTGTGTTTTAAAGAGATCTACTTTTTTTTGTGTAGTACGTTTTCGACTATCACTTAACGTTTACCAGTTTTACAAAATTCCTTCGAAGTGAAGATGAATTCTAGGCTATTCCCAGAAAATTCAAGATATATATTTTATTTGTCATGTAAATATCTTTCATATATGGTATTTTAATAAAAATGTTTTTTAGAAAATAAAATATTTCGTCCATTAAAAGCGTGGTTTGGGGGATTTTCTTGAACACCTTCACGTTGTATCTTTAGAAGATACTGAACCAAATTTAGGTATTTAGCTGACTTTCTGTTTTCGAGTTACAATGTTCGCACACACACGGAGCTTTTTTTAAAACGATTTTTTTTTTAATTCTGGGGACCTCAAAATGTATTCCGGTGTTATCTCAGTATAGAGTGGGTGGAATACAATACTTTCCCTACTTACTGTACGTAGTAGAGAAAGTAAAAATGTACGTCGGTGTCTTGAGTAGTTACATTTTCTCATTATCGCTTCGAGTGAGCGCGCGGTTCACAACCGTCAACTTCTCTTAGCGTCGGCTTGGGCTACCTCTGCAGCGTGCTTGTTGTGGAGCAGTAATTAAATTACTTAACTTCTACGCAAGCAGCTCCTCCGCAGGGGTTGTCATCTTTTATTTCTTACAACTCGTCTTACTGCAATATAATTCTATGATATTGCCTGTGTTACTTCATTTTACTTACAAATATAATTACAATAATGCTGAAATTTGTGCTTATAAATTTAAATTGACTGAGTATCAAACCTCCTCCCGACCGATAAATTAATCTCATGGTTGCCATCTACCGGTATGACGGGTTACTGAGTAAACGCCACACGCATAAAAATCAAAAAATCCTGTTATATATTTACTCCATGTATTTAGAATGAAGAGGGAAAAAGTTGAGTAGCTCCACGGAGGCTTGAACTTGGAACCTCAGGAACAGTAAGCTAACTCTCTACCACTGAGCTAAGAGTGCTGCAGTAAGCGTGCCATTGTAACGAGCTTAGGCGTACTCCACCTGAGAACCATAATCAATAAAGTGTGTTTTGGTACAAATATTCAATGTTGAAACATGTGTCTGTTTGAAATCTCGTAAATGAATTATTTTATCGGAAGACTTTTTTTTATTACAGCTGTGTTCCCCATAATACCTACTACAAGAATATACGCACTCTTGTGAACAAAGCTTGCCTGTTCCGAGCGCTCACGGAAGTACCAGATTCGAGCTGCTCTCAGACGCCGGCCAGTTTTAAATTAACCGACTGTAGAGTAAGACAAAATAAATGAGCAACAGCCAGAGACAGATTTCGATTCGGAAAGCATCGGAAGCATTCGCTGACGCTGCGTTCACAATACACGATTTAATACCACCCTGCGTTCATTTCAAAGCTAGGCGATAGGTAGGAAGATGCCTCTCAGCTTGGTGTGTATGCATGTTAGCCAAGTGGTGAAACGTATGTCTCGTAATTGGAACAACCTGGGTTCGAATCCTTGGAGTAAATGTATTCTTATTATTTAAATTTTAATTTGTTAAATATACGGCAATGCCGTATGTTGTCCATGCATAAGACATCTATTAATTTTAAGACATTTATGCACAAAAATTACTCTTTTTGTTTTTAAAATAAGTGGTATATTAGTAAGTGTTCTAAAGTGCATTCCATACAGTTCCCATGCGATGTCACGGAAACAGTATGGAATTTTAAGGGAGCATATAGCGTTCAGTTGTTAAACATTTGACTATCGCTGTTCTCTATAACGAAATGTGTAATGTAGCTGTTTCTGTAAAGGTTTATCTCGATTAAAATGTAGTAGATAGAAAAATAAGCTTTAGTAAGAATAGTTCGTATACCCACTAATAAACGATTGAGGGTAGAGAAAGTCATGTGAATGTATCAAATCAGATTTTTCATTTAGGACTATTATTATTATTATTATTACTTCTTTCTTATATATTTTGAAAACGAAAAGGAGTGTGCTTCAGTTTGTATATGTGGGCATAAAGCCAAAAAGTCTTAATTGGAAATTATAGTATGCGTAATAAACACTGCGTTTTTCTGGAAAACCAAATGAAGTAATGCTCGGATACGAACCTCAATAGGTCTCATTACCAACCTGATTATAGCCGCTCGGCTGTCAGCGCATATTTGGTGAATGGGACTCATTATGAAAGGTGACAATAACCGAAGCTGAAGTTACGCGTCCCGAGACACCATTGTGAACCGGCCGCGGAATTTGGACTTTGACAAAATATACGCTTCGAGAGTGCTCAGTTTTTATTTTAGGGTGTACATGCCATTAAAGCTCATTGCTTGTGTCAAAATATGTTTTGGTTAAAGATTTCAGAGAAATTGCTTGTTATTGACAAAAATTTTCAAACA
This sequence comes from Deroplatys truncata, assembly GCA_030765065.1. NCBI lineage: Eukaryota > Metazoa > Arthropoda > Insecta > Mantodea > Mantidae > Deroplatys > Deroplatys truncata. The sequence continues at coordinate 15,835,080 of CM060983.1, forward strand.
CTTATATAGGATATTTCAACAAGTGTGTCCTATCTTTGAACTTAAATAAAACACGTTCTATAAATAATAGAGGTTTATTTTGGAACATAATTAATCATTACGTGTGGAAGAGAACATCAGTTAAGCGACCGACGTGTATAGGTTGACCCAATTTTCGATGACAGAAGAACGTAAATTAGGTCCAACTTCACGAATAACACGCGTGATGTTATTCATAAGATCATTTACTGCTTCTGGCTTGTTGACATAAGCTCGAGATTTAACATAACCCCACAAGAAGTAATCCAACGGCATTAAATCACATGACCTCGGGGGCCAGTTAACATCACCACCACGGGAAATGATGAAACCTCTGAACTTCTCCTTCAAAAGATAGATTGTTTCGAGAGCAGTATGACATGTGACACCATCTTGCTGGAACCAAATGTTTCTGAGATCCATACCATCCAATTGAGGCCAAAAATAGTCCCTTATAAGAGCCTGGTATCTTTCTCCATTGACAGTTAGAGCTTCTCCATCTTCATCTTGGAAAAAATATGGACCAATGATTCCACCAAACCAAAATCCACACCACACAGTAACCTTTTGGAGATGAAGTGGTAGTGATTACTCCAATAGCGGCAATTTTGTTTGTTAACACAACCATCCATCCAAAAGTGGGCTTCGTCATTGACGATGATTTTTCGACAAAACCCGGGTCAGCTTCCAATTGCTTCATACCCCAGTCAGCGAATACACGCGCAACCTATGGTCGTTGGGCTTTAGTTCTTGAGTTAACACCATTTTGTAAGCGTGAAACTTCAGGTCCAGATGCAGAATTCACCAAGTTGTGGTCGGCGAAAGTCCCAATTCTTGCGCTCGACGAGCAATTGATTTGTTTCCGTTCTCGCGTACACTCTCACGAGCGGCGCCTATGTTTTCGTTGGAGCGCTTACGTCGATTACATACAGGCGTTCTTTGATCGCTGACAGATCACTTCTTTCAAATTTATCGTTCTCTCGCAGGGACGATTATGCACACCGTAAACTTCACGCAATACACGGAAAGTTTGGCGAACAGATGATCCATTTTGATAATAAATTTTCACAATTTCTACGCGTTGCTGAATGCTGTAACGTTCCATGGCTATTTGTCAATAACAACTGTAACCACATGAAAAAAATGACTGCTGTAGCTCAATAACAACGGCAGCTATCACGTGTCAAAGATAGGACACTCTTGTTGAAAGACCCTTTACTATTGTCAAGTGGGAAATAGTTATTCTTTTTACTCTCATGGTCTTGCAAAGAGAACGGAATTTCAGAGCCAAGACACAGCAACCAGCTGTTAATAGATTTGACTATCGCGTTAACCCATTTACGTACAAGGAAATATGTAGTGTACTTCTAGAAATGTTTAACTCTATTAACATGATGTACATACAAGAATAAGTGTTTGTAATAAAGGTGTGTTGAAGAATGGGTAGAAAATGTGATGTGAATGTAACAATTTTTTTTAGTTATGCTGCTCTCTGACACATTCCTCTGTTAGAGAAGGACATCAAGGATTAGTCAGAGTAATTTTGCTGTTACGCAATGCAATGCAAGGTCACCGTTCTCGTGACAACTGGTACATCATTGGACATAATCAGTGATGTAATACAAATGTTAGACTGGTTGTATTCTAATCTGATGCAGGAAACATTTTTGTGTGTGACATGCACTCTATAATTTAGGAGAAAATATTTCTTCCGGAACGGACGGAATATAGCATCGCTCGCTCGGACTTTATTTAAACACCAAGATGGTCTCGTCAACTGGTCATCGTCTTCCCACTGATCTTCGGTGATTGATGAATTTTTAATAATGATTAGTTGGTTCCCTGGCTAGTCATTTAAGGTGGCGGTGGAGCATGGATATGCATACTCAGGTCGTGATATCAGTGGGAAGGAATTTTGAATGATTACACCGAAGATAAATTTAACTGTAGAATTTTACTTTCAACACCACTAATTCACATTATAATTTTATACCATTGCAGGTACGAGGGCGACACTGAAAATTGAGAAAATCAAACAAGGATTGGCTTTAAAAAAATTAAATTATTTTATTATTTTTCAAAATATTCACTTTAACATCAATACATTTCTGTATTCGATGAAACCAGTCCTTAAAGCAATGATGTTACTCTTCCTAAAGTACTTCAGAAACCAGGTTTTATAATGTTCCAGTACATCATCCGATGACGAAAGAGTGATTCCACGCATTTTATCTTTAATTTTTGGAAACGCAAGGTGCTAGGTCAGGGCTGTATGGTGGAAGGTCCTTGGTGCTGACCTTAAGAGCATCCAGATACTCAGTTGTTAGTTTTGCTGTATGCCACGATGCCTTATCATGATGTAACAGCATTTTTCCTTCTGGACGTTTTTCACGAACTTTTTAAAAACCTTGCAGTAAACAGACATTTGTGTACCAATCGGCAGTAACGGTGCGTCTAACTTCTAATGTTATAGTAGCAATATGGCCCGTTTTAGAAAAAACGTAGCAACCATTTTCTTACCAGCACTGCGAATTCGACGGATTTTTATAGGTTAGGTTCTGTTGGAAAGACCGATTGACTTTTCTTTTCGGGATCATAATAATAAATCAAAGATTCATCATCAGTAGGATATTCCAAACCAAATTTGAAGTGCCGCCTTGGAATTTTTCCAAAGTGTTTCTGCACCAATCAATGCGTTGTTTTTTGATCGGGAGTCAGTTTATGTGGAATCCATCGACAACAAAGTTTTCTCACGTCTAACTGTTGATGTAAAATGTTTTGTATTTGACTCGCACCAATGTCGCCCGAATAAATCCATAAGATGTCCGTCGATCTTCTTCAAGCATTGTTCGAACAGCGACAATATTTTCATCAGTAACAGCAGTTCTTGGGCGTCCTTCACAAAATTCATCACTAAGAAAAAACCGATCTCTTTTGAATTCGCTGTACCAATTATAAATTGTTGCCTTAGATGGGGCTTCTTCGCCAAATGTACTTCTAAACCGATGTTTGCATTGTTAGAGATAATGACGATTTAAAATCCTAAAACTTCATAGCCTGGAAATGTTCTCCAGTCAAATTCATTTTTGGGTGAACACAAAACTTTTAAATGATGATAATTAACAAATTATTAGAGCAAATCGAACAAACTACACGGCAATCAATTCGCAAAACTTTAGAAAGAAGTTGTCAATTATAAACAAATTTCATTTCTTTTAGAAACATGGCATTCTAAAAATGTTCCATATCGTTTTCGTAATAGTTATGAACATATGAGCGTTTCAAGTTATTCACTTCCATGTTTATGTTATATATTTTGGTGCGTACTCATTATGTTAACTAGCTCAAACACGTTGCGTGTAACAATTTGCGATCACTGTGGCTTCTTTCTAAATTTGTTCAGCTTATATACTCCCAATGTTCGGGGATTTAACCTCCTACGCTACTGTTTTATCAAATCGTGTGACGTCTCACTGTTTACAAACTTTGGTCCTTCCCTCTCAAAAATTCGTTGCTAGTAATAACCCCAACAAAAGGCTCCGCTACCCCAAAATTTCTCTTTTCTGAGAAAGAGACAGCTTGGAGCTTTCAAAATTTCGCATATAAAACTCTCATCTTCACAATGCTACCAACTTCAAAATATATGTAAATTTTTCTTATATAGCACTGAACATACATTAATATAAAATACACAATAACAGGCACATAATTTTAATTTTAATTAAGAGTACTCACAGTATAGATTTTATCTGTCACTTAACAATAATTTATCGTTTATAAGTTGCTGTTAATACCATTAATTATGATAAAGTTGGCATTAACTTATGAAGCCGGGACATAGCCTCCCCCAAAAGTCCAAGATAAGTATTCATTAAAAAGCACTTGTTTTGAATGGGATCACACAAACCTGAGCAGTTGACCTATTACACATGTTCGAAATAAGGTGAGAGGGCAGTTCATTTCCTATGTCGTGAGAAATCCATTTATAGGAATCGCGTTACATCCATTTGTACTTTCTCCACTACCTATAGTAATCAGGGAAAGTATTATATTCCATCCAAAACTTTCATAGCGAGATTGCATCGGAAATACATGTTTTGAGATCCCCCGAACACAAAGAAGAAATTTTTAGAAAACGGTCCGCGTGTGTGTGTGTGTGTGTGTGTGTGTGTGTGTGTGTGTGTGTGTGTGTGTGTGTGTGTGTGTGAACAGCGAAAAGTCGGATAAATGCCACACTTGATAGTTAAGTTGAGTACTTTCTAAAGAGAAGGTTTTCACGAAAATCCCCCGCCTTTACATACAACATGCTAACAATTCTGATTAAAATACCACCATATTAAAGATATTTACAAGATAAATAAAATGTATCTTCAATTTTGTGGGAATAGCCTGAGGAGTTCTCGTCATTCTCAATGAGTTTGTATAATCTTGTACAACTGGTAAACGAAAACGTAATACATAAAAACTCTGATATGAGACACTTTCTCTACCCTCTATTGTTTATTAGTGGGAATACAGACTACTCTCACTAAAACACAGTTTTATATCTTACTCCATTTTAATCGAGATAAACCTTTACAGAAACAGCTACATTACACATTTCGTTATAGAGAACAGCGATAGTCAAATGTTTAACAACTGGACGCTATATGCTGGCCTTAAAATTACATACTGTTTCCATGACATCGTGAGAAATAACTGAATGTTAACAGGACTTTAAAAAGAATGGTTAAGTATTAAACAATTTGAACCATTAATAAGGGTTATCTCGGAAATGCCTGATGTCACAAAAAAAGTTATTTGTAATAAATTGTGTGTTTTAAAGAGATCAACATTTCTTGTGTAGTACGTTCACGTCTATCGCTTAACGTTTACAAGATTATACAAAATTTCTTCCGAATGAAGAGGACTTGAAAGGCTATTAGCAGAAAATTCAAAATATAAATTTTATTTTTGATGTAAATATCCTTAATATATAGTATTTTTATCAAAATCGTTTTAGTCATATTTTAGAAAATAAAAAAATTTCGAAACATGTTCTATTTAAACGGTGGTTTGGGGCGGGGACTTTCTTGAACATCTTGGTGTCACATCTTTGGAAGGTCCTGAACTTAAAATACCAAATTTGGTGTTGATCGTACTTTTTGTTTTTGAGTTGTGGTGCCCGCGCGCTCTCTCACCTTTTTCTAAAATTTTTATTCAGGGGACCTCAAAACATGTATTTCCGGGGAAATCTCGGTATCTAATTTTTGGTTGGAATGCAATAACCCTCTCTACCTACTATGTATGTGGTAGAGAAAGTAAAAATGTAGATCTCTTTAAAACATACAATTTATTTGAAATAACTTGTTTGTGGCATCAACCACTTCTGAAATAACCGTTATTAATGGTTGGAATTGTTCATTAAATGCCATTCTTCTAAAGTCCTGTCAACATTCAGTTGTTTCTCGCGATGTCATGGAAACAGTATGGAATTTTAAGGCAGCATATAGCGTCCAGTTGTTAAACATTTGACTATCGCTGTTCTCTTTGTATCAATAACGAAATGTGTATTATTTGTGTTAAAATGAAGTAGATAGGAAAATAAACTTTGTTTACACACTAATAAGCGACAAAGGGTAGATGTGAATGTAACATAAGATTTTTCGAGTTTGTGACTAGCCTCACATGTAAATATAGCAAGCTGTGTGGCCAGGGAATGAAATTGCTTGTATTCGCCTAAACGCCGTTGTTCTCAACTTCATTACGTGGCAGGCAAGTTTACAAGCACGAATTAATCATTGGGGAAGCAAACGTTCCAGGCCTAAGTTTAGGGTATCTCCCCGGCAATTGTTAGTCATGAGATATAAGGAAAACCTGGAAACCTCAGTCAGACATCCCAATCACGACTCCATGACTTAACGACCTCGGCCACCTTTGTAGTTGCGAATCGCTGTAAGACAGTAAGGAAAATGCCCAACAGACCTAGCATTATTTTTCTGCAAACTTTAAATTAATGAACCATTTATTTAATTTCACGCAATTGAAAGCATCTCCACTATACAATGATTGAACACCGTTCATTTCAGTAATTGCAATAAATATCAACACACGACTTTATATTGTACAATGGGGCGCAATTTTAAATTCTAAGCTAGACAATAATGTTCGCCTGTGCCACGTTTGGTCAAAATGAGTAAACCTATGTATAAGCCTATAAGAAACATATACATACATATACCGACATTTAAATATTAAAATTTTCTTCTAGGTACATGGGAATAGGGGAATACATTAGTTATCAAGATTATACAAAATTCCTTTCGAATGAAGAGGACTTCACAGGCTGTTTCCAGATGATTCAAGATACACATTTTATTTGTCATGTAAATATCCTTAACATGTGGTATTTTAATGAAAATAGTTTGAGAAAAAGGAAATGAAAAATCTTCCAATTTAATTTTTTTTATTTATGGAGGCTATTTAACTGCTGTGGTTCTTTGCGTCCCATTCTATATTGGTGTGAAAGACCGTAATTTTGCTCAGAGGCCTCTATCAGACTTGAGGTTCTTTTACGTGCCGTAAGTCTACGACACGGGACCACCGGCTTTACTTCCCTTCCGAAGGAAGACATGCTAAGGATTTTTACGCCCGAAAAAATGCATCGCCGTGTTTGAACCAGCATCCTTGGGAACTAGAAGCTAGCATGGTACACCTAGACCACGGAGGAAGGACCCTCCCCCAAATAGTTCCATGTGAAGTGTAGTTGGGGGTGAGGGAATACTCTAGAAAATCTCCCTGTCAAATCTTTGGAAGATAGTGAAGTTAAATACCAAGTTTGGTACTTAACCAACTTTTGTTATGCTACACACGCGCACGCGCACGCACACACAGACTTTTCTCTAATGTTCTTTCTCATGTGCGGCCTCAGAAAGATTATTTGCAATTAAATCTAGACATCGAATTTTTGGGTGAAATACAATACTTCCCCTACTTACTATACATATTAGAGAAAGTAAAACTACACAGCAATAAAAGTCCCCTTTCAGAAGTAGCGAGCAACTGGTCCGTGTACACACTACCCACTCTTGTACAACTATTCTTACATGATGTTACTTTTCTATCTACTTCATATTCATCGAGATAAACCTTTATACCAACAGTTTCATTACAGATACAGGAGACTGGAGTGATAGTCAAGTGCATCAAGTTCAAACCCGGCGGAGAGCGATGGAGTTTTTCGGGCGTAAAAATCCTTAGCACGGCTTCCTTCGGTAGGAAAGTAAAGCCGGTGGTCCCGTGTCGTAGATTTACGGCACGTAAAACAACCTCAAGCCTGATAAAGAGGCCTCTGAACAAAATTACCCGTATTCATGCCCAATATAGAATGGGACGCTAAGGACATAGTAGTTAAAGAGCGTCCATTAATAAAAAAAATAAAAAAGAAACAAGTGCATCGCTATATGTTGCCTTATTTTTCGGGTCTTCGGGAATGGCTATTACCACCTCAAAAAATATAAGGTATTTGAGAATTCAAACCAATAACGAATGTCTCGAAAATGGTTAATGTGATAAAATTGTGTGTTTCAACGAGATCTACCAGTTATACTAGTTATAAAAATGTCATTAAGAATAAAGAGAACTTCACATGCTACTCCCAGAAAATTCAAGATACGATATACATAATCAAATCTTCAATTACTGAAGAGCCATTCTAGAGAAAAGTTAAACTGACGAACACTTTTGCATGCTAGGGTAGTTTGGGATAGGGGGGTTTTATTTACTTGTTTATTTTTAGTTTAATGGTGCAAAACATCTGAGTTCAGCGCCTGATTTATTAAAAAAAATTGAATGTTATTTATGGACGCTCTTTATCTACTGTAGTTCTTAGCGTCCCATTCTATATTGAGCGTGAAAGATCGGTAATTTTGCTCAGAGGCCTCTTTATCAGGCTTGAGGTTCTTTTACGTGCCGTAAATCTACGACAGGGGACCACCGGCTTTACTTCCCTACCGAAGAAAGCCGTGCTAAGGATTTTTACGCCCGAAAAAATCCGTCGCCCTCTGCCGGGTTTGAACCCGCGACCTTGGGAACTAGAGGCAGCACGGTACCACTAGTCCACGGAGGACGATAGATTTATTCATATCTGATAAAAAACAAATACAGAAAGACATACTGGGAGTGCAAAAGCAAAAAAAGTAAACAAAAGTTAAACAATAAAGAATCTCTCAAATTATGGTAAACAAGGCAAATATAGACGTATTAAAGTTCTGACTCAGTTCAAAGTTGAACATCACACGAGAAACTTTATAAGTTAAACTTTTTGGGTAGGTTTTCTTGAAGATGCTGCTTGTGTTACAAGCACCTCTTTATAAAAGCATTTTTCTGTCTTTCGGGGGACATCAAAACATCTATTTTGTGTGAAACCTCGGTGTCTTCTATTTACTACTGTGGAAGAGTAACAGGCAATACCTGAGGATCGCATGTTTAGCCCTGGTGCGATTTCGTCACTAGACGGACTACCTTACATTGCCAAGGTCGTTAGAGAAAGTCACTGCCACTGTTATTTCTAAATATCTTGTTTTCTCTCTTTACTTGGCCTCGTCTATCATAAACAAGAAAACATTTTATTGATAACTTTTTGGTCTATCGGCGCGTAGCCAAGGAGCAGCTTCGAGTTCATTCACGACTCCTACACGAATTCCGCTTAGAACAGACTTGGGCTCAGCAAGCTTAATGCAGGCTGGTGCGGTTAAAACATCTAGTTTTTGTTATTGTTTCAAATTATGACATTGTCAAACATCAAGGCATTCAAGTGTTTGGTCAAAATATTGCTTCAAATAAACATGTCAAGTTATTATCTTAACGTAACCAGCTCTTGTGATGCATCCACGTGAACATCCATTCATCGCGTCTTCTTTTTACGTTCTCTGCTGCTTACTTAAGTTAATGGAGGAAGAATGTATTCCATCCAAAATTCGATACCGTGATTTCACCGGAAATATGTTTTGAGGCCCCCCTCCCGAACAAAAAAGAACATTCTGATGATATATTCACATAACTTTCTCTATCCTCTATCATTTATCAGTCATTATACAAATTCTTGTTTCTAAAGCAGCTATGACACTGTGTGTTTTTAACCTCGCCAAATATATCATTTGACTTATAGAAAACAGTTGTTAACATTGCTTCGTGTCTTACTAGGCAGAATGAAAAGTCTTAGAATGTAAGCAATGAAAACGAAACAACAGAAACAATTAAATTAAGGAACTCTTAAAAACGGTACTATAACAAATAATTAAATATGATGTAATAAATTGAAACAGTCTTACGAAATTGGTTCAATCAACACTCCTTCAAAACAACAGCTGGCGAGAGAAGATTCGCAAAATGTATGCTTTAAAGTTACTACAGATGTTTACTTTTGTTTACAAAATCACAGCAGTAAATCGATTTTCACTGTATAGTTACATGTGGGAACCGCATTCAAATGTTTTTTTCTTGGTAACAAACACTTGCGATGAAAAGAAAAACAAAGGAGGATCGCACAACTTCATCCTTGTCCGTAAGATGACACAATTGGAAAAGTATAAAATTACAACATGGCATATTTCGAAAACGGCTAACGCTACGAAAGAAAAATGTGTGTTTTAATGAGCTCCACATTTCTTCTGCAATAAATGTTTGTCTATCTGTTATGGCTTACTAGTTATACAAGTTTATATAAAATTCAGTGAAATAAAGGGGACTTCACAAGCTATTCCAAGAAAATACAAGATGCACATTTTATTTGTCGTGTAAGTATCTTTAATATATGGCATTTTAATCAAAATAGTTGGGGCCATTTTTTAGAAAATAAAAAATGTTGAAAAATCTCCACATAATGAGTAGTTGGTGTGGGGGATTTTCTTGAAATTCTTCGTGTCGCATCTTTGGAGGTAGAACTTAAATGCCAAGTTTCGTGTGTATCAGACTTTTTGTTTGAGTTATCCTGTTGATACACACCGACCTTTTTCTAAAGTATTTTTTTGGATTCAGGGGACCTCAAAACTTCGAAATCACGATATCGAATTTTTGTATGGAATGCAATACCTTTACTTACTATGTATGTACGCGGTAGGAAAAGTAAAAAGAGGTTTGTGTGTGTGTGTTTGTTTTGGTCGCTATGGGAACATATGACTTTATGGGGATGTTTGAAATGTAGTGTCTTCGTTACAGGCTTGCCAACAAATAAACCGTTAGTTAAACATTTTGTGTAAGGTATCTCGTTGGGACAAAAATGTTTCATTTCGCTAAACATACCTAATGAATAAGTCTAAACTAATTCTTTAATATGTTGAACACTTCCATACAAAACGTAACACAAGGAATGTTTATTGAATTGAATTTCTGTAGTATATTAGGCAACAAGACTAATGGTGGTAATTAAGACGCGAGTATGCTTAGCGAATTTCACAATTTTCATACGAGCGTCCTAATTACCACCATTATAATCAAGTTGCATTGGTCGACCACACTATAATTTCAAAACTTCGAGTTTTCACAAAACGATGGTCCTGGCCATCTGTTGCACTGTTCGCGTGGTTGCAAGTAGCGCCATAGATGGCAGCACTATTGAGTGCACGCCGTGAAAGCAAGACATATTGAAACAAAGGAAATAAACTCTTAAAATTACAATGAACAGAATTATTTTTTTTAAATACACATATTTAACCGTTTATTTGGGGACTGCTACTTTGAAGCTGTTATAGTATATTATGCAACGAGACTACAATAGTAGTAATTAAAAGCGAATATCATGCGAGCGTTTTAATCATCATTATAGTCAAGTTTCATACGACTGTTTATACTCCACCATGTATCTAAATTAAAGTTTTCATAAATATTCGTTTCTGGTTTGAGTGATGTGCTACAATCGTTATTCCTTTATCTCTGGTTACAATACAATGACCTTGTAGCACCTGTGTCAAACAAAGTTGCTAGCGTTGTGAGACGTACTACGCAGAATAATCGATACTTGCGCTTTCACAATGTTACGTGGCCACTTCTGATTGGTCTAATACCAATACTTTAAAGAACAGGTGTACTTTAATAAGGCCCATTAAAGTACTGCTACCAGTCGTATAAATACTACATTTTGGCATGGTCGAGCATAAAAAGGTATATGAGAGGTGCGCGCGCAGACCATGAGTCGCTCAAGTATCATGGATGCCATTCTACTTCAGTTACGTCACATGTAATCGGTGTGGTCGACCAAAAAGACTATTAATGTTCAATATTTTGAAGTGTTTTCCCTTTGTGGAGATTAATGGGTTACATTTCTATGAATGTTAAGATACTAAACAAAATTTAAAGCAAATTTAATAAGTATTAATATAATCACCACACTTAAACCCAATTTCGAGAACTTCTTAACAGCTAAACTTCATACCTTAAGGGAACGGCTACGACCAGATAAGGCAGGGATTCACCGATGTGACGTGAGTTATTGTGTTCCGCGAGAGCTACCATCAGTGTTGCCAAATTTCAAGACTGACTCAATGTCATATGTTACTTGGAAATACCGTGTTTGTAAATCAAACATGAAGATGATAAGATCTGATGTGATACATTCACATGACTTTCTCCACACTCTATCTTTATTAATGGGTATACAAACTATTCTTACGAAAGTTTATTTTTCTATCTACTTCGTTTTAATCGAAATAAACCTTTACAGAAACAGCTACATTACACATTTCGTTATAGAGAACAGCGATAGTCAAATGTTTAACAACTGGACGCTATATGCTGCCTTAAAATTCCATACTGTTTCCATGACATCACGAGAAACAACTGAATGTTAAGGCACTTAAAAAAATTTACCAAGTAATGTACATGCATACCATTAATAACGGATATCTCAGAAATGGCTTATGCCACAAAAAGGGCATAAGCCAAAAAATAAAAGTCGGATGAACACTAAACTTGGTATTTAAGTTCAGTACCTTCCAAAGATGCGACACAAAGATTTTCAAGAAATTCCTCCACCCCAAAATACCCTTTATATGGGACATTTTTCGAAATTTACTTTCTAAAAATGGCTCTAACGATTTTTATTAAAATACATTATATTAAAGATATTTAATAAAACATATTAGAGACTATTGAATGCTAACATATATGTTTTACTACCATATATTAAAGACATTTACATGACAAATAAAATGCATATCTTGAATTTTCTGGGAATAGCCTGTGAAGTCCTCTTCATTCGGAAGGAATTTTGTATAATGTTGTATAACTGGTAAACGTTAAGCGATAGACAAAAAGGTACTACACAAAAAACGTAGGTATCTTTAAAACAGACAATTTATTTTAAATAAGATTTCTTGTAACATCTGTCATTTCCGAGATATCTGTTATTAATGGTTAGAATTGTTCAATACTTTGTCATTCTATTAAAAGTCTTGTCAACATTCAGTTGTTTCTCGCGATGTCATGGAAACAGTATGGAATTTTAAGGTCAGCATATAGCGTCCAGTTGTTAAACATTTGACTATCGCTGTTCTCTATAACGAAATGTGTAATGTAACCGTTTCTGTAAACGTTTATCTCGATTAAATAATTTGTATATAGACTAATAAGCGACAAGGTTAGAGAAAGTCATGTGAGTGTAACACAGAAAATATTTTTACACTCTGTACTACTTATTTATAATAAATAGAAGAAGTATTCCATTCTATCCAAAAACCTGATACTAAGATTTCACGGAAATACACGTTTTGAGACTCCCTGAATCCAAAACAATGCATTTTTAGAAAAAAAAAGTGTGTGTGTGTGTTAACAGCATAACTCAAAAACGAAATACCGGGTGAATACCAAACTTGGTGTTTAAGTTCAATACATTCCAAATATGCAGCATGAAAAAACTTTAGAAAAGTTTGATTTTCTCAAATATGGTAAACGATTTTTATTAAAATATCATATATTTAAGATATTTACATGACGAAATGTTCTTATGTATCTTGAATTTTCTGAAATAGCCTGTGAAGTCTTCTTTTATTCTGGACAACTTCTGTGTAATTGATAAACCGTAAGAGACAGACAAAATCTTACTTCACATAAAATTTAGATCTCGTTAAAGCAACAATTATGGCTTTTTTGTGTGGAGTTAACCATTTCCGAGGTATTTATTGTTTTTAGTTTGAAATTTCAAGTACTTATACTTTTCTCATATGCGAAGTGGTTATTCGCTTTTTTCTCGTGATCAAGCAAAGAGAACGGATTTCAAAGATATCACATACTGACCAGCTCTTAAAACATTTGAGTATCACTTAAGTCTACTGTATATTCCCATTGTAAACCCATTTGTACAAATATTTATCTCGATTAACATGAAGTAAAGCGATGTTACGCCGTTGGCAGAAAGAGACGAGAAAGCAATGACATGAGATGGCCCTACCAGTGCCGACTGCAGGCTGCTCTCGACTCCAGGAACACCTCTTGCTTACTGACGTCCTGGAGTACGCTATCTCGCAGTCACTATATCAGGAGAGACCTTCCCCCTCCACCTTCTTCCCCTCAGGGTGGCGATCATTTCCCTGCCATTTGTGTCTCCACCTGCAATGTAAAAATGCACTTACATGACCTTCTCTGCTCTTCTACAACTTGTGTTACAAAAACTTGTTCTTACATGTACTTCTTCTGAATCCAGATGAACTTTCAATTCACATTTTCTATTGTTGTACGATAGAGTACTTAAGCGAGAGTCATATTTTTAATGAGCAATAAAATCCCTTCCTAAGTACCCTTTACATGCAACGTTTTTCGAAAGTTTTGAATTGCTCAAAAATGGCTAACTATTTTTTATTAAAATACCATATATTAAAGATATTTAGATGCCAAATAAAATTGTACATCTTCAATTTTCTAGGAATAGTCTGTGAAGTCCTCTTCATTCGGAAGGAATTTTGTATACTCTTGTATAACTGGTAAACGTTAAGCGATAGACGAAAACATACTACACAAGTTCTCTTTAAAACACACCATTTATTACCTTTTTGTGGATCAGGAATTTCCGACATACATTAACGGTTCTAATTGTTCAATACTTCGGCATTCTTTTAAAGTCCTGTCAACATTCAGTTGTTTCTCGCGATGTCATGGAAACAGTATGGAATTTTAAGGCAGCATATAGCGTCCAGTTGTTAAACATTTGACTATCGCTGTTCTCTATAACGAAATGTGTAATGTAGCTGTTTCTGTAAAGGTTTATTTGGATTAATATGAAGTAGATAGGAAAATAAACTTTCGTAAAAGTAATTTGTATAGCCATGATGCGATATATGATAGAGAAAGCCATGTGAATGTAACAATCGGATATTTTATAATTAAACTCTTTAATAGTAGATTAAGAAATCGTGGATATGAATTGTCCTACTAGTTTGGGACAGAATAAATATTGTGTATGAGACTTCAGCTTTTTTGCTTAACAATTTATCAATACGAGTATTCTTGTTTAATAAAAACGTAACTAAGCACGTTAACAAAAAAAAATTAGTTTTTTATGCTGTTCTTTATAAGGAATTATACAAAATTTCATTGATTAATGCCAATAAGTACACAGTGCTGACAAATGAAAGCCGCCACCTCATTCACTTTAATGTTGGCGAAACTTATCATTTTATAGGAAGTTTGACTTACAGCAGGCGTGTAAATCGCTAAGGTCGCACACACATAAAACGTGTATAACGCGTTCACTTATCTGATTGTTTAAAACGCCATTTCCTTGTTAAGACGAGCTTCTGGGATCTCTCACTGTATTCCAACGAGCAGCTTGAGCCAACAAGTAATTACGAAAATACTAAATTACTAAAAAATATAGTGTGTTTCATTCTCATGACTTCTGCCCATTATTCAACAAGCTACTCTCACAAAAGCTCATTCTTCTATCTACTTCATGTTAATCGAGATAAACATTTGCAGAAATGTTTTTAGTGCAAAATATTTCCTTGTAGGTACAAAGGGAACGGAATGCAGTATTAAGCGATAGTCGGATCTTTTTAAGAAATGGTCGCTATGTGGTGGCTTTGAAATTCCGTTCTCTTTGCATGACCAAGAGAAAAAAATCTTATGTGATACATTCACATTACACTCTCTATCCTCTATCTTTATTAGTGCGTATACAAACTATACTATTCTTACTAAAGCTTATTTTTCTATCTGCTTCATTTTAATCGAGATAAGCCTTTACAGAAACAGCTACATTACACATTTCGTTATAGAGAACAGCGATAGTCAAATGTTTAACAACTGAACGCTATATGCTGCCTTAAAATTCCATACTGTTTCCATGACATCGCGAGAAACAACTGAATGTTATGTTTTTTTACTTTCTCTACTACGTATAATAAGTAGGGGAAGTATTGTATTCCACCCAAAAATTTTATACCGAGATTTCACCGGAAATATGTTTTAAGACCCCCTGAATCCAAAAAAAGCATTTTTGGAAACATGCCCGCGTGTGTGTGTGTGTGTGTGTGTGTGTGTGTGTGTGTGAACAGCATAACTCAGAAACGAACAGTCGGATAAACACCAAACTTGGTATTTAGGTTCAGTATCTTCCAGAGATGCGACACGAAGGTTTTCAAGAAAATCCCCCCACCCCAGATTACCGTTTACATCGAACATTTTTCGAAAATTTTAATTTTCTCAAAAATGGCTCTAAAGATTTTGATTAAAATATTATATGTTTAAGATATTTTCGTGCAAATGAAATGTATATCTCGAATTTTCTGGGAATGTCTCCAAAAGTATTCTTCATTTTGGACGACTTTTGCATAACTGGTAAACCACAAGAGATAGACAAAATTTTACTACACAAAAAATGTAGATCGCGTTAAAATACACAATTTATGTCATATACATTTTTTTTTGTTGATTGAACCATTTTCGAGATATTGCTTGTTATTCCCTTAAATTTTCCAATACTTATACTTTTTCTCAAATTCGTTATTCATTTTTTATGTCCTGGACATGCAAAGAGAATGGAATACTCCACATAGCAACCAGCGTTAAAACATTTGACTATCGCTTAAAGCCTAGCAATTCCCCTTGCACCTACAAGAAAATTAGCAATAAGATTAACATCTCGATTAACATGAAGCATATGGAGAATAAGCGTTTGTAGAAATAGTTTGTACAAGAGTAGAGAAACTTGTGTGTATGTATCACATCAGATGTATTATTAATTATTATTATTATTATTATTATTATTATTATTATTATTATTATTATTCTATTGTAGTCGTTTTAACTCCCCGGTCATATCGCGGCGGATCTGTTCTTGGATAACTCTTAGAACGATATGTGACGGACAGTTATTCTTCTAGGTCTCATCCCTGTAACCACCCGCTCCATCACGTGCCACAGAGACCCTAGCGCATAGCTACCGAATCTTCTGCTTCGTGACGTGCAGACGACATTAAGGTGCCGTCCAGTCCAATCGCCGCCCCCACACAGAAAGGCGAACAGTTAACCTTCTAGGTCTCATCCCTGGAAATGCCATCTTGCTTCGTCACTTGCCCAGAGGGACCCCCAGCGCATGGCAGCCGGATCTTCTGTTTCGTGCCGTGCAGATGGCGTTAGGTGTCATTCAGACTTAAGATGGGACTTTGGGTCATGATATTAGATATCCAATCCGGTATTTACCTTGGCGACTGAGGAAAACCACGAAAAAACCTCAGATTGGCTGGCTTACGGGATTTGAAGCCGGGACCTCCCGAATGCGGGCCACGGACTGAGCCATCCCGCTCGGTAACTGAATGTTGACAGGACAGAGAATAACAAATAATGAACAATTCGAACCATTAATGAAGGTGATCTCAGAAATGGCTTATGTAACAAAAAACCTGTTTGAAACAAATTGTGTGTTTTAAAGAGGTCTAACTTTTTCTGCTTCATCTATTGCTTAAGTTTTGCCAGTTATACGAGATTGTACAAAATTGCTTCCGAATAAACACGACTTCACAGGCTATTCCCAGAAAATTCAAGATATAAATTTTGTCATGTAAATGTCTAACATATGGTATTTTAATCAAAAACATTAGAGCCACTTTTTAAAAAATAAAATTTTCCAAAAATGTTCCATAAAAATAGTAGTTAGGGATGGGGCGATTTTCTTGAGAATCTTGCTGTCGCATCCTTGGAAGATACTCAACTTAAATACCAAGTTTGGTACTCATTCAAATTCTCGTTTCTGAATTATGCTGTTTTCTCTCTCTCTCTCTCACACACACACACACGCACACACACACGCGAGCTGACATTTCTCTAAAAAATTATTTCCGGTGAGATCTCTTTATCGAATTTTTTAGGTGGAATGGAATACCTTCTCTACCTACTAGGTAAATGGTAGAGAAAATAAAAAATGAATAACGATTTCCCATTTGAGAAAAATATGAGTAGTTGGAAGTTCAAACCAATAACAAGGAATATTTCGGAAATTGTTAACGCCAAAACAAACAAGCAAACAAATTAATAAAATGTATTTTAACGAGATCTAAATGACTCGTGTAGTAAGATGTTAAACACAAGCCATTCAGAATAAAGCGGACTACAAGATGTACTTTGTTTGCCATGTAAATATCTTATTTTAATTCAAGGAGTTAGAAAATTAAATGGTGTGGAGGGATTTGCTACATCCACATGCCGCGTACTTGATACTGAGGAATAACGTTTAAGGACCAATCGCGGTCCTTAATTTTATGATCTGCTTGCAACGATGCTATTTATTGTCAGTGTGGCGTGATAAAATCAGTGCACATTCAAATACTGTGAACTTCCAAATAAATTATGTTCTTTTTACTGCGTTTTATCTTAACTTTCAGGTTACCTGCTTTCTCATTACCACTGTTGGTAGTATTGCTTACACCTGCAGGAAATTGTATCAAGTTGTTTTTTGTGAGCAAAACAAACAATGTGTGTACTGCAACTAGCATTTGCTGCAGCTTCCTTATTTTCTGCACTGACGTCACGGTAATACATTTGGGAAATACCACCATTATGGAGGAAAAGGGGTTACGTTCTTGAAGTAGATTCCCTGACATAGCCACAAGTTTTGTCCTAAGGCAATGTAATTTCAGTTCTGTATATTTATACATAATTTGGGCAATAAAGGAAAACGCAACACTGTATTTAACTATTCATACATCATTATCCTATCCCTTTGAAAAAAACTGCATGAAAATTGATAGAGGTAGAATATTTAGATGATCTATTTTGGTGCAACAGTTTTTCGATTTTTTCTTTTCATTGATTATTAAATTATTTTTCAGTCCAGTAATTTAATTTCTTTTAAATTCTTGTCTGTTTCATAGCACAAAACAAAGCAAAACTGCTGTCACGGTGTTGCTTCATAAAGCAAATAGCACCGTTGTATTTTAGTCTGAATCAGAAACGTTATGTTAATACCAAGACCTTTTATATCATCGTATGCTAACCTATATGTTTTACCACTATATATTAAAGATGTTTTCATGACAAATATGTATATATTAAATTTTCTGGGGATGGCCTGTGAAGTCCTCTTCATTCGGAAGGAATTTTGTATAACTGGTAAACGTTAAGTGATAGACGAAAATGTACTACACAAAAAACGTAGATATGCTTAAAACACACAATTTATTTCAATTAGGATATTTTGTGCCTTAAGTCATCCCTGAAATACCCATTATAAATTGTTCGAATTGTTCATTACTTGGTCATTCTTTTAATCCCTGTCAACATTCAGTTGTTTCTCGCGATGTCATGGAAA
The DNA here is from genome assembly GCA_030765065.1 of Deroplatys truncata. Lineage (NCBI taxonomy): Eukaryota > Metazoa > Arthropoda > Insecta > Mantodea > Mantidae > Deroplatys > Deroplatys truncata. The sequence goes on from CM060983.1 coordinate 15,853,873, forward strand.
CAATATAGAATTTTAAGGTCAGCATATACTCCAGTTCTTAAATATTTGACTGTCGCTTTTCTTTTTGTAACTATAACGAAATATGTAATGTAGCTACTTCTGCAAGAGGATTATTTGGATTAAAAGGTGTACAGAAAAACCAGCTTTAGTGAGAACAGTTTGTATACCCACTAATAAGAGAGCGCAGAAAACGTCATGTGAATGTATCACAACAGATTTTTTAAAACACAATTGCTGATACATTTTAGTCAAAGGATGGTATAATTAGGAAAACAATTCTATCTTCCTTAATAAACAAACTTGTTGTAGATGAGTGAACTTAGAAGAAACATTTCAGTCTGCTATGTTTGAGATAAGCAGACAGGACAGGAAATTACTTTCAATTGGACCTGAGGATAGACTTGGAACACATGATAACGTTCATATCTTTATTTCGCTATAAACCAAGATATAGGCTGCACTTACTGCACTCCTTGGTGGAGGGTTAGCTTGATATTACCTATTGGCCAAAACGTTATTGTAGTTTCAATAGCAACAAATTGTTTTAAACTTAGGATAGCAGACACATGTTTACTTTTTCTACTACTTAGAGGCAGACATAGGTAACTCAACAAACATTTTTATTAGTTTTATCATTGTTATAGCTATGCAGAGAAAGTATACATAAATCAACTGGTATAAAATAAACTTGAGTCCTCAATTACACATACAAACTCTTGAAAAGAAACAAACTTATTCCCCAAGAAAGAAAGGAAATAGTCCTTTTGCAACTGGACACAAGTATTCGAACAGAGAACTAGTACTGTTATTTAGTTAGCATTCCCTTTCTTTGAATTACTGCCGATAGTCTTATGGGCATTGAATGTAAGTGTTTTTTGGTGACTGCACACTCCATATTTCTCCATTCTGTTTGAAGAAGTTCTTTCAGATGGTCCTTACTTGTGATGTGATGTTTCCTCACCTGCTCGAGTTCATTCCAGATGTTCTCTATAGGTTTAAATTTGACAATTGGGAAGGTGTCTTCAAAGTGTGAGGAGTGTTGTACAAACTCTAAAGTCTTACAATTTCAGCAGTATGCTTTGGATCATTGTCCTGCTGGAAGTAGTAATTGTTTCCTAATTCCATTATTCTTAAGATCGTTTTCAACAATCTTCTTGTATTCAAACTTGTCCATGATCCCATCTATGAACACCAGTTCCCCAAAGTCACACCGCACCATACCATCGCACTGTAGCTATCATTCCCATTCTGTATTTGGTAGTCTCCACACTGCAAGATATCCATCACTTTTATTCAATGTTGCCCTTCATCTCATCTATGAACACGAGTTTTCCAAAGCCATACCGCACCATACCATCACACAATTGCCTCTATAATTCATTGCACCTACTATATTCTTAAGCTCCCATTCTATATTTGGTGGCCTCACACTGTAGGATGTTCATCACTCCTGTATTCAAACTAGTCCATGGTCTCATCTATGAACACGAGATCTCCAAGGCATACCGCACCATACCATCACACTATTGCCTCTATAATTCATTGCACCTACCATATTCTTAAGCTCCCATTCTATATTTGGTGGCCTCACACTGTAGGATGTTCATCACTCCTGTATTCAAACTTGTCCGTGCTCTCATCTATGAACACGAGATCTCCAAGGCATACCGCACCATACCATCACACAATTGCCTCTATAATTCATTGCACCTACCATATTCTTAGGCTCCCATTCCGTATTTGGTAGCCTCCACACAGTAGGACTTCCATCATTCTTGTATGCCAACTTGTCCATGATCCCAGCTATGAACACCAGTTCCGAAAGCCATACCATCACACTACTTCCTCCATGTTTCACTGTAGCTATCATTCTCATTCCGGATTTGGTAGCCTCCACAGTGCAAGACGTCCATCACTCTTATATAAGCAGAATTTTTTCTCGTCCGACTAGAGAACGTGGTCCAAGAACTCTGTCGGTTTCCCCACATACTGTTAAGCAAATTCTAGACGCTTTTTCTAGTTCACGCGATTGACATTGGTTTCTTCCTAGGGACACGGGTATTGTAACCGGCACTGTTTTAACTGTTTTTGTGTGAACCACACTGCCAGAATATTGTTCAAAGCATCCTCTAATCACATATTCAGTCACTCTTGGATTCTGCTTCTACATTTTAATACTTGTCTCCTATCTCTGGTGGTGAGTTTAGAAGCAGGGCCATTTCTAGCTCGTATTTGCAACACTACGGTAGAGTTTAAATGACATGAGACTTATACATTTCCTGTAGGGATATATTTCCAGGCAACGATCCCTTCGCTGTTGTCCTATCTAGTAAAGTGCCACCACCCTCCTTTTCTTTCGCCTACTAGCTGAACTTTGAGGGTTAACACGTTGCCATGTTGGCGTGGTTTACCTCTGGTCACTAGCGTTACGTCCCAGCGAGCTATTTGCTATTCGGCGCGCTGCTAAACAGAAGACACATGCTATTAATACAACGTGGCAACACAGCTCTATAGCTTCTCCGCTAGAGTGAAATGTTAGGAGCCTCAGGTTATTTGAACGGCATGTAGTTGTGTGTCTGAAGCGCTGAATGATACAGAACACTGTAGTTTTGCTTCTGTTGACTGCAGTGGCAATTTCGGAAAGGGATTTCATTTGTTTGTACATATTTACTACAATATTTCTCTTTCAACGTTGTCTCCGAACCTTTACATCCCATTTTGCTTGTGAACGCTTACGATAACAACACAACCTCGAGTGACTGCTTTGAAGCAGAGCATAAATACAACGGCTATGTGGTAGGGGGCATAAAGGTTGCATCCAACCATGTATCTCTCTAATCGTTCGGTGGTAGTAGTAGTAGTAGTAGTAGTAGTGGTGGTGGTGGTGGTGGTGGTGGTGGTGGTGGTGGTGGTGGTTTGAGTGGCGCAAAGCTACGGCGGTTATCAGCGCCACCCTCTGGCTATAGATTTATTCAGGTGAATACATAAGCACTAAAAACAAAACAAGTACAAGGTTAAGCAATTCAGAGTGCAGAAGTAGAAAGAATAAACAAAATAAAGAAGTTAGACACAAAACAACACTCAAATCATAAGATGCCCAGAACTAATTCTCAGCAAACACAAGCACTTGAGTTAGTACTGACACGGTTTGAAAGGCAGTAACACACCAGAGACTACACAACTACATTTTTTTAAGAAACCACTGAATTTAACGTAAATAAAAAGCTTGGCGATAGAGGTAGAGTCATCCCACAAAACCTTAATTAAACTAGGAGAGAGTCCAAGTCGTTCGCGAAGGGCGGAATAGAAACACTGTGTATGGAAATGCTTCACTGTTAAGGACACACTACAGTGGAAACAGCGAGACAGGGTTCACCCCCAAGGAGGTAGCCATGACTAAAATAGCAGTGGCCAATACGAAGCCGAGCAAGCGTTAGCCTTGACCTCTCGGAGTTTGGCGGTAGATGTAAGCTACTCCGCATGCCATTGAGAGTGTGTCTGTCGGCGCAAGAAAAAACCTTCAAATTCGTACAAAGGCAGCGGAGAACTCGTTCATCAGGGTGTAGAATCGCAGCCTGATCTGCCAGTGATGTCCAGGAACCCAGACAAAGACCACCCGAAAGCCATCAAGATAGAGTGCAACTGATCATGGATTTTCTGAACAAGTGTGTGTTGACTATAGAGATCCCGTAAACTAAGTACAGCACTGAGGGAATCGGAACAAAGGACACTAGAGCGCAGGGAAAAGCAGCGGATGAAAAATGTGGCTTTAAATATAGCATACAGTTCGGTAGTATAAACAGAAGTGCTAAGGGAGGAAACAAGTCCTGTGTACAATATGTGAATCAATAACCACAGCGCAGCCTACCACTTCATCCGTTCGAGAACCATCCGTATATAAAAATGATATTCAGGAAAGTCGTGTTTCAAAGTCGCAAAATGGGCTGTATATATAGGAGCGGCAGTAGTGTCCTTGGGTAACTGAGCCAGATCAAGACGACACTGAGGGTGTGGCGTATCCATGAAGAAAAACGACGAAATCCACTACGGAAGAGTAAGGAAAGCACTGCATCCAACTTTGACAGTAAGTTCCGAAACCTATATCCCGCAGGAAGCAGTGCAGACGGACTATTGCGATAACGATAATCCAAAGCGACAACAAGGAATGTAGAATAGGAGGGGTGAGAAGGCAGTGCACGCAAAGCGGAGGCATAATTACAAAGAAGAGTATCCCGACGTATCCAAAGGGATGATTCACCAAATTTCGCGTACAAACTAAGGGTGAGACTAGTACGAAAAGCTCCCGAGGCTAGTCTAAGGTCTTGATGATGAACAGGATCCAATCGACGCAGAATAGATGGCCGAGCAGAAGAATAGACCATAGACCCATAGTAAAGTTTCGAACGTATCAAAGCCCGGTAGAGATGCAGCAAGAGGATGCGATCGGCACCCCAAGAAGTGCCACTAAGCACAAACGTAATTGCAGGGACCGAGCACAGCGTCCGCGAAGATATAAATTATGAGGTTCCCAGCAAAGTTTACGGTAAGAAATGAGGCCGAGGAATGTGGCTTCAACAAACGGCAGTTCCACTCCACCAAGAGAGAGATAGGGATCTGGAAACTCTTTACGACGCCAAAAATTAAGACAGCGGGTTTCCTCCGCTGAAAATTTAAACCCATTCTCCAAACTCCAGGTATATAAGATATCAAGAAAGCACCGAAGGCGCCGTTGGACAAAGCGCGTACACCCTGAGCTACAACAAATTGCAAAATAATCTAGAAAGAGAAACGGCGTCTTCCTTTTGAAACGTTCGACACTATGGAATTAATGACTATAGCAAACAAAAGAACACTCAACACCGAGCCGTGTGACACACAGTTCTCCTGTCTAAAGACCAGGGAGAAAGAAAATCCCACCCTACTCTAAAAGTAAGGAGATTCATAAACTGCTGCAAAAAGACAGGAAGAATGGTCCCGGAAATTCCAACGGAAAAGCTGGTGGAGGATGGCCATACGCCAGGCGGTATCGTAGTTTCTAAATCAAAAAAGACCGCGACCGTCCGTTATCTGCGCAGAAAAGAATCATAAATGTGAGTCGCCAATGAAACCAAATGGTCAACAGTAGACCGCCGTTGTCGAAAACACCATTGTACAGGAGTGAGAAGAGAATGCGCTTCAAGACACCACATCAATCGCTTAGCGACCATCCGCTCCATTAGTTTACAAACACAGCTTGTTAGAGAAATTGGTCGGTAGCTAGTTGGCAACCATGGGTCTTTTCCAGGCTTAAGAATAAGAACGATAATGGAGTCGCGCCACTGAGAAGGCGAAGCCCCATGCAGCCAAATATGGTTAAAGGTGTCTAAAAGGAAAGAGCTGAAATCAAAACCAGAGTACTCTACCCGATCCTCGACAACCAAGAATTAGGGATCATAGTGAGAAGTACTAGAGGCGGAAGCAAAGACTCCACCGTGAATTGGCTATATGATGAGGATCAGTAACAATGTTGCCAGCCACAGGAAGCCCAGGGATAGATGAGGAAGGTGGTTTACCACAAAGCCGCCTGATTTTATTCTACTACCCAGGAGGAGGAAGTGCAGCGTAACAACGTGGAGACAAAATGTTCCCAAGAAGACTCCTTACAATTCCAAGTGATTTTCCGAGCCTGAGCACGCAGATTTTTAAAAGTAATCATATTCTCTAGTGTCGGATGACGCTCCAACACTTTCAAGCCCTTTCGGCGAGCTGCACTGCATTCCTCCGAACACTAGGGTACCAGAGTACGTCGTCCAGTACACGACATTTGTGGAATGGAAAGCTCAGCACCGTCTAGTATCGTGTCCCGAAGATATTGGACTCGTGCATCAATATGAGGAAAGGAGGCGGTGTTATCTAGGGCCACAAATGCAGATAAAGGGGCCAGTGTGCCCTACTAAACACCACTTTGGTGGGGAAATTTGGGTTAACTCCGCGAACAACTATATGAAGCAAAACAGGCTAGTGATCACTACTGCAAGTATCAGAAACCACAGACCAACGCAAAGAGGTAGCGAGCTGTGGCGAACAGAAGCAAAGATCAAGACAAGAAACAGAGCTAGAAGAATCACAAACGTGGGAAGCCCAAAATTTAGCGTAACTAAATCGTGAAGATCCGCAGTTGCAGCAATCTGAGTACCCCGAGGACACTCGCGGACCGAGCTCCATAAAGGATGATGGGCATTGAAATCACCTAAGATTAGAAACGGTTGGGGGAGCTGCGGAAGCAAATCTAGAAAGCCCTCCGCAGCCCCAGAAGAATTAGTGGAAGGTACAAAGAGCAAAGCATAAAAGAAAGAGATGCTAAGGTAATACGCAGAGCTACCACTTGTAAATCAGTAAATAGCTAGACCGGAGTGCAGTAACGTTCCCGACGCACCAAGATACAAGTCGTCCCCATGGGCATGACCACCAACAGGGATAGGGGAATCGTTACGAAAGGCCATATAGTGAAGAAGGTGCATATGATCAACAGGGCGGAGTTTAGTCTCCTAAAGGCACAAACACAAAGGCAGAAGTAGAAAGCAGAAGATTTAGCTCCTACTTATGGGAACGGTAACCACGCATATTTCACTGCAAAAAGGCCATAAGAAATAAAGGAGAAAAGGGAGACTAATAACAAACCAGAGTAAAGCGCAAAAACCCTTAAAAGCCAAAGTCTGCCTCGACAGTTTCAAAAGATTTCTGTACATGTCTGTTTTTTCCGTTCGTTAACCTTAGATGCCAAGTTTTTCTTTCTGGAATTTTGGCGACAAAGATGGTTTAAAAGACTTCTGCTTGAAAGATTTATCCGTAGTGCTGACAGCAGTGGTGGACTTCACAGCAGCTTTGGATATTCTTCTGAGTCGGTAATTTAACACTGGTCACCGCAGGTAAAATTTTTGCTGCAGAAATGTTGGTTGTGGCCTGGGACAGATCCGCAGAAGCAGCCGCGCACAACTCCTTGGAAAAAGGAGACGGCACAACAGGAGGCGTGGAAGAAATGCCCATATCCATACCACTAGTGGATGGAGAACGGATGTCCTCAGTTCTGTCAGAGACAGCGGGGAGCGAAGACACAACAAAAAGCACTGTTGGATGAGAAATATCTAAGGTGTCTTAAATTTCCAGAACTGCTGGAGGTCGATGACTGAGTACTGGAGGTAGAACACCGTAAAGCTGTGGTAGAAGGAGCACCCCTAACACACTTCGGAGGTTCCCACCGTAGTAAATGTGGTGAACAGGTAATTCTCTCGAGGAAACCAGGAGTAGCATCCTTCAGGTCGGTATCCATAGATGGGTCTGCAGGATTATCCAAGGGTAAGGAACTAAATCGATTATCCACTTCAAGTGATGGTCAGAATGCCGAAGGTTCCCGACGTGATGAGATTGAGGAGAAGGAAAACGCTGATGGGAAAGCTTGAAAGATTTCAAAGAAGTGGAAAGGGAAGAGGGTTGAAAAGGAAGGAGGGTGGGGATAGAAGAACTGCCATTATGGATAGTTCCTGAAATACAGGTACAAATGCAAGTACAGTTCAACTTCGAAGAAACAGGATTAGTAATAGCTACAGACCAAAGAAGCAGACTGAAGGATCCCCGGCGAGCTTCGTGGGAAAGCACAAGCGAAGTTTCTCCTTCGCCTCTCGATACCCAATTTTGTCCTTAACTCGCAGTTCTTTTATGGCATATTCTTCCTTACACACAGGGCAGGTGCGAGAGTATGCAGAATGAGCTCTCTCAAAATTCACACATTTGGAGATGGAGGTGCAAGGAGAACCATCATGTCTATTTGTTCCATGCCGAGGACATAAAGGCTGCCGCTTACAGGATAATGCCGTATGTCCGAATCCTTGACAGGAGAAACAACATAGAGGGTTGGGAACATATTGACGAACACGCAGTATCTCATATCTAGTCTTAAGTGTGAGAGGAAACTGCCTTAAGGCAAAGGTCAGAAAGACCGTTCTGGTAGGTACCTGTTCTGTTTAGCTGCACTCACCCCTTCGTCTTCAGAGAGGCCGTCTAAGGCGGAGCAAGTCACAACACCTCGGCAGACATTCAAGGAAGCATGTGGCTCAACAATAACCTCTTGGGTTCCAAAGTGATGCACCTGGAGTAAACGAAGGGCCTGTGGATCATCCTTAGTCAATATCAATAAAGACCCACAGTTCTGAACTGGGTAATCGTTCTTGTACGCCTGAAAGCTTATGCCGCCTAATAAGTGGAACAGCAGGATAAATGCATTACACATGAAATGTGACATTTGAAACAAATTTTCTGAGACGCAGAAAGTTAAAGTTTATATGTTTAAGAATTCAACACTGCTAAGTAATATTACGTTTATAATACATACAAAGTAAAGTATTCTATTATTCGAATACTTCTGTCGGCCTCTGTAAGTAGAGTTAAGTAGAGGAACCATTGTATTCCACCCAAACATTCAATATAGAGATTTCACCGGAAATATGCACATTTTGATACCCCTTAATGAAGGATTTGTTACATACATATTACTTTCTCTACCCATTCTTCAACAATTCCAAGCTTAATTTTCTATCTACTTCATGTTAATTGAGAAAAACGTTTTTAGAAATTGTTTTATTACACATTTCCTTGTAGGCGCAATGGGAATACAATAGACTTAAGTGATCCTCATTGTATAGTGCGATACTAGTTTGGTAAGCGCTTGATACGGACCGACGAGAGATTCCGTTACGCGCTCACCAAATGTGTCGTGGCATATTACTGAAGATAGATGAGGCAGAATGTTTGTGTGGTGTGTACTTCATTACAGAAAAGGTAACAGAGTTAATACGGCGGCATGTACTTCATTCTGCAGATGGTACATGTTATTGGCGCACTTCGCTCTAAGTAGTAGTAACTGATGAGTCCAGCAAGTTTGTGGTCGGCGACGTGGCCGAGTGGTTAGACCCCCAGGGAACCGCATCATGTGGGATTTGTGGTGGACAAAGCGGCGTATAGGCGAGTTTTCCGATTTCTCCCGCCGTTCATCCACCAACTGCTCCATTCTCACCTTTCCTTTTATTCATCTCACCACCATTCCATATCACCTCCTTCCACGCTCTCTTCGGGCTGATCAGCCATAATGGTTTTCTCCTTGATCCATAGTCTGTGCTCCCCAGCCACCCGCTTGTAAGTCCTGGGGGTGTAAGCCCTAACAGGGAGCGTACACAGAGAAACAACAAGAAGAAGAAAACCATGATAAAGTTAAACGATATTGGAACTCTCAGTAAGTTAGTGCTTGTATTATGGTGGACTTCCCGCACTCATTTCTTTCAGCATTGAGACTTCTTTTGTTTTCATAGCAGCCACATTGCATGTGGGAATGTCAACTTCCGATCCATAGCAACAATATTGCTAAGCATCACAAATTAGTTAAATCATACAAAAAAGCAATAACGACTTCTCATTCAGAAATGCACACGTATTTAAAAATTCAAACCAATAAACATTTTGAAAATGATTAACTCAAAAAAACTAATTGTGTGCTTTAACTAGATCTACATTTTTTGTGCAGTAAGATTTTGTCTCTCTCTTAGGGTTTACCAGTTGTACAACAGTCATTCAGAATGAAGAGGACTTCACAGGATATTCCCAGAAAATTCAAGATATACATTTTATTTGCCACGCAAATATCTGTAATACATGGTATGTTAACGAAAGCCTTTAGTCATTTTTGAGAGAACTTAACATAACGAAAATTTGCCTACATAGAGAGTAGTTTTGAGTGGGGAGGATGTTCGTGTCGCAGCTTTGCCACTTATCCAACTTTTTGTTTTTCAGTTACGTTGTTTACAGACACAAGCTAATGCACTCTTTTCTCACGACTTCCAACAAATACTAATCTTGTACTTACGTTCTGCATCTTACGAATATGTAACAAGTATTTTAAGGAAAATCCACCCACGCCAAATTACTCTTTATGTACAAAACTTTATTATTTTTTATTTTCCGAAAGTGGCTAGCTATTTTTGTTAAACTATCATATGTTAAATATATTTACATCACTACTAAAATGCATGCCTTTAATTTTCTGAGAAGAGTCTGTGAAGTCCTCTTCGTTGCTATAATTGATAAAACTAAAAACGTAGATCACGTTAACACCCACAACTGAATGTGTACAGGGCCGTACTTAGAGGTTTTTAGAGTTCAACCCCCCCCCGAAACTTCTGATAGTTTTATATGTTTAAATTCACAGCAAGCCAATATGGGAAAATGTCATTGGATAACAGTAGGTCTATTGCTAGTAGCACATTTACAAGAAAAAGCGAAACTTAATGTCGTCGCCTTACATAGGTAAGCTGACCATACATTCCGGGTTTCGACGCAGGCTCCATGTTTTGGCTGTAAGGTGGAATATCCTCATTTTTGTGGTCTATATAATGTCTCCAAGCAAATTTTCTTATCCATGTAACGTCTATATACAGGGAGAGCCAAAAAACTGCGCGGTGTTTTCCTGTCCACGTCCTAGGCTGGAGAAAGGAGATGCTGAAACTGGCCACCGTCGTTGTCCATACATTTTTGGCACCTCTTTAGGAAACTATCCATCACTCGCCGTAGTTCACGTTGAGAAATTTCCTGGCGGATATTTTGTTTTAATTCTTCCAGTGTGTGTGTGTGTGTGTGTGTGTGTGTGTGTGTGTGTGTGTGTGTGTGTTTGTTTGTCTTGTACACTTTATGTTTTAAGTTATCCCAGAGATAGAAATCGCAGGGGGTTAGGTCGGGGGACCAAGGGGGACTCAAATATCTACTAATAATTCTATCCTCAAACACAGTTTCAATTGTTTTCATCGAAATATTGGCCGTATGAGCTGTTGCAGAGTCTTGTTGAAAAAAGGCAAAAATCACGCTGTCTGTTAATTCTCTAAAAACAGGGGGCAAAATTGTATTCACGTATGCACGGGCTTCAACTATCGACTCGACAAAAAAAACATTCAATTTTTTTCTACTTACCAACAATAAAGTTGGCAAGTAAAGCCTTTAAAAGGGGTTTTACAAGTGTTGTATGGTTTCATCCGCGCCTTTCTATGATAGCGGCAGACAGTAACGAGCGCCGAAGGCGCGGACGGTTCGTAGTCTTTTGGCTCTCTGTACTACGGGGTAGGTACATGGTAACAGTGTGGGGTACTGTTAAGTTTAGATCTACTTGCGGAAAACCCTCCCCGAAATTTTTTTCTGGGTACGGGCATGATGCTGTAAGTTACTTTTGTAGCATAGATATTCATTCTTGCAATACTTTATAATTTGGGCGCTTGGTCACACTGCCCAGTGTCATGGTATTTCGAAACGATCCACTTTTTAAATTACTTGAGCCTACAACGAAATGTGTATGAAGGACAGCGAGTGGAGAAAGCCATGCAAAAGTAAAACATAATTGTTAAACCTTATCGTTGTTGCTACGTACAGCGTAGAAAAACACCAAATTAAGTATTAGTTTGAACATTGGTTCTTGATGCGCAAAGACACACTACACATGCAATAATATCTGGTATGGCTGTATTCAAGCTAACGTACTTTTAAAGCTATGCACCTTTCTTTCCCACTGTGGCCCACGCACGGCTGCTCGTAGCTGTCCGCAACGCCTCAACTTCTCACAATTACAACGATAATAAGCACATACCTTACCATAAGAGATGTTGTCCACACATTTCTGGCATCTTCTCAGCTAATTTTCATTAACACTCGAGAGTTCAATATCCGAAATTACGTGAATTTCTCGTCTGATGTTTTCTTTTAGTTTTTCCAACCTGGTCGTTTGCGAGTGGCTACGGAATCTTATTTTGTTGTATACGTTAAACATGTGACAACTAATATGTTATTAAATAGCTATGGGACCACTTTGAATGTTTTACTCTTACAGCATGGTTATATCGGTAGCTTTGATTTTGGGAAACAACTCGTGCGGTTATAACTCCTCGACTGGCAGACATCGAGTTTTAAAACATTTTATTTGATAAATAATACATTTCTCAAATGTTCACAGAGCATTTTGTTTGTTTTCCAACTCTAACTTAATTTGAAAATCTTATGTGATACATTCACATGACTTTCTCCACCCTCTACCTTTATTACTGGTTATGCAAACTATTCTTATTAAAGCTTATTTTTCTATCTACTACATTTAATCCAAATAAACCTTTGCAAAAACAGCTACATTACACATTTCGTTATAGATACAAAGAGAACAGCGATAGTCAAATGTTTAACAAGTGGACGCTATATACTGCCTTAAAATTCAATACTGTTTCTATGACATCACAAGAAACAACCAAACATCCATGAGACTTTAAAACAATGAAAGTATTCAACAATTCGAACTTTTAATAACGGATATCTCAGAAACGGCTTATGCCACAAAAAGCTTATTTTAAGCAAATTATGTATTTCGAAGAGACCTACGTTTTACGTGTGGTACGTTTTCGTCTATCACTTAACGTTTACAGTTATACAAGATTATACAAAATTCCTTCAGAATGAAGAGGGCTTCACAGGCTATTCCTAGAACTTTCAAGATATACATATTATTTGTCGTCTAAATAACTTCCATGTACGGTCTTTTAATCAAAATCGCGAGAGCCATTATTTAGACAATCAAAATTTTCCAAAAATATTCCACGTGAAGGGTGGGGATGAGGGGACTTTCTTTAAAATCTTTGTGTCGTATCCTTGGAACATAATAAACTCAAATACCAACTTTGCTATGTATCCGACTTTTCGTTTTTGAGTTATGCTGTTCACACAAAGAAATATTTCCAAAAATGCTTTATTTGGATTCAGGGCACCTCAAAACATTACCGGTGAAATGTCAGTATCATATTTTTGGGTGGAATGCAGTACCTTCTCTACCTACTATGTATACAACGGTGCCATTTGTTTTATGAAGCAACACCGTGACAGTAGTTTTCCTTTATTTTGTGCTATGAAACACACAACAATTTAAAAGAAACTAACTTGCTGGACTAAAAATAATTTAAAAATAAATGAAACGAGAAAACCAAAAACTGTTGCACCAAAATAAATCATGTAAATATTCTACCTCTATCAGTTTTATGCAGTTTTTTCAAAGGGATAGGAGCATGGTGTATGAAGAATTAAATACGGTGTTACGTTTTCCTTTATTGCCCAAATTATGTATAAATAGACAAAACTATAGAAGATGGAACTTAAAACAGCCGTGCAAATTACATTGCCTTAGGACAAAGCTTGTGGCTATGTCAGGGAATTTACTTCATGAAGGTAACCCGTTTTCCTCCATAATGGTGGTATTTCCCAAATGTATTGCCGTGACGTCAGTGCAGAAAATAAGAAAGCTGCAGCAAATGCTAGTTGCAGTACATACATTGTTTATTGTTTTGCTCACAAAAAAAACAAATTGATACAATTTCCTGCAGGTGTAACCAATACTACCAACAGTGGTAACGAGAAAACACGTAACCTCAAAACTAAGGTAAGGTAAAATCAAAACGCAGTAAAAAGAACATAATTTATTTGGAAGTTCACAATATTTGAATGTGCACTGACTTTATGACGCCACACTGACAATAACTAACATCGTTGCAAGCAGATCATAAATTTAAGGACCGCGATTGGTCCATATCCGAGGCATTGTTAGACGTTATTCCTCAGTTTCAAGTACACGGCGTGTGCATGTAGGAAATCCCTCCACACAATATAATTTTCTCAAACATGGTTCTAACTATTTGAATTAAAATAAGATATTTACATGGCAAACAAATGTATATCTTGAAGTCCTCTTTATTCCGAATCGCTTTTGTTTAACATCTTACTACATGAATAATTTAGATGTTAAAACACGTCACCATCACATAGCGCTCCGCTTTTTAAAAATCTGACTATCGCTTTATCCTACTGTATTCTTCTTATAGCTACAACGAAATGTGTCATGAAAGTTTATCTGTGTTAACAACAAGTAGATAGAACAACACGTAAATAGTTTGCAGAAGAGTAGAGAATGTGATTGAGATAGTAGTAAAATAGCGCAATATAACGCTTCTACAGCGACATGAATGAAATGAGGGCCGACCATTGCCGCAGTTGACAGCACTAGTGGATGTGAAGATCTAAGTTTGAAGTGTGTACACTAGCAGTCGTTCACTTTGTCCTTGAGGGAACAAAACAGGCTCACTTCAGCAGAATTCGCGATCTGCCTTACCAACATCACATACATGACTTTCTGCATTAAAACTATAACATGTTACATTCACCTAACCTCTATCGTTTATTAGTGGGTATACAAGCTATTGTACCATACCCGATGTTGAACAGGTGGCTTTTTAAATCTCCAATCACAATTTACTCTGTAGGTACTCTATGAAATTGCTGTACAATCATCTAGATTGTTTTTTATGCTGATTTCTCCCCATTACTCTCAGAGCTGTAATGTTATTAAACTCCCATACTAGTCACAATAATGGACCAAAAGTTCATTGACATTCACAGAAATGGAATGAAATATCAGCAGAATTTGTATTTATCTTAGCCCACCGCAACAATCTTCAAAATTCTAGAAATGTTGTATAGCCTGTAAATATGTTAGGGGTGAAAGACTATCCAAAAGTTTGAGTAATTTTTAACATTAAAATTATGAAACAATAACATTAAAATAGTACTTATTTTATTGACAAGATCTTCCAAGGACCAATCATTTGAAAATTTAATTTGAAATCAATCAATGCTGTGTGTATATTTCATCCAATTTTTCCAGCATCACTATGTTGCTACATATTCCAGTATAATTTCAGTATATCCAGTGTGTAAAAATAATTCAAGTATATTTCCAGCACATCTAGTATTTCCAATATCAGTAGACATCCTGAATTAAGAAAAAATCCTATCTTCATTAATAAACCATATTATTGCATAAAGTGTATCAGCGAACTTACAAGACACATCTACGTCCTGTAAAAAATTTCAGTCTCGTATCTTAAATAGTTTCCGAGATAATGGGTCATGAATTTAGTAGATTTAACATTGGTGGGACAGGACTTTCAATGCCGCCCTCCCCAACACATGTCATACCTTTAAGTTTTACAGAGATGTAAGCAGGGGCTGGACATGTCACTTTGAAGTTTGAGAGATGAACTCGAATTGATTTTCGTCACAACCAAGAGCGCACAATGTCCCGAGTTATGTAAATGATGATAGACATTATTTTCTGTTGCTGAATCATTAACGAATTCTGTAAGCAGCAAAGTCCACGACGAGGGAGATGACTACGATTTTGTTAGAATACGTGTGTTACTCGCGCGAATATTGACGTCATAACGTTCTGGTGTCTTTTACAAAGATTGTGCATCCAAAGATGTTATTTGATCGACTCAGATTTTTATCACACCCACATAAACCGAACAATGAGCTATACGCCTACAGGCGTTTCAGAGATATTAATTTGTTTGTTATTCATCTCCTAACTTTCTCTACTAAGTACTTATAGTTAAGTAGTTTAAGTATTGTATTCAACCCAAAAATTCGATAACATTTCAGCGGAAATGCATGTTTTGAGATCCCTGGATAAAAACAGAAATGCACCGTTAGGAAAAGGTCCCCGTTTTAATGTAAGCAGCATAGCTCAAACGAAAAGTTGGTTAAATACCAAACTAGTTATTTAAGTTCAACATCTTCCAAGGATGCGACATCAAGATTTTCAAGAAAATCTCTCCCTACCCCAAACTGTGTTTAGATGGAGAAATGTTCGTTATTTTTCATTTTCTCAAAAATGGCTCTTTGATTAAAATACCATATAGGTATTTAATATACTTGCATGACAAATAAAATGTATATCTTGAATTTTCTAGAAATACCCGGTGAAGTCCTCTTCGTTCCAAATTACTTGTATTAACTGGTAAACGGTTAAGAGATGGACAAAATCTTGCTTCATAAAACATGTAGATCTCGTTAAAACACACAATTTATATTAAATAGATTTTTTGTAACATTAACCATTTTCGAGATATTATTTCTTATTGGTTTGATTTTTCAAGTGCTTATATTTTTTTCAAGCAGTAAGTCGCTATTCGTTTTTTCTTGTGGTCATGCAAACATGGTATTTCAAAGGCATCAGATAGCGATCCGCATTTTAAAAATCTGACTATCGCGTTATTCTACTGCATTCTTCTTATGTCTATAACGAAATTTGTAATGAAAGTTTATCTCTATTAACAAGAAGTGGATCGAAGAATAAGCTTTTGTAAGACAAGTCTGTAGAAGAGCGAGTAGAGAAAGTCGTGTGAATATGACGGAATGAAATGCACTCCAGACATCAGCCGCTGATCACAGAGAGAATACCTACCTACTTGGCAACCTCTAAACGCAACTCTCCGCGTGATATTGGAATGATTGCACTAGTTTATCAAAATAATCTGGAACAAAGTAAAGTAAGAATGTGGCATTTGCAAAGTGGTATCGTAATCCCTAACTAGGTTATCGTGTTATCAGGTGAGGAACTTCCTTTAGCATTTGTTTCAATTACTTTGAAAACACAATAAAATGTACAAACTAACCTGGCTTAGTGGGAAGAGCCGACTAACGAAAACACTCCATTGCCATAAATCGACCCTGTGATGGATTGAAGTAAGCGGACTTGAACTAACACCATTCTTATCTAATGTGGTATTCCTTGCACACTTCGTGAAAATCCATTTGCGACGTGCTCGTACATGCTCGAAAGCCATGAAATTTGCTAAAATATAGAGCATAGCCTCGACTAAGTGAGCCAACCCGTTTCTGGTGCCGAATTCTAACAGGAAATCACCTTGAGAATCTGTTCACCGTTACGAGGTGGACTCGAGCAGTTTATGTACGCACTTTCTTAGGTTCAGAGAACTGTATGACGCAGGCAAGCAGAGAAAGTTATGCATTTCGACCCATCGAAAGTATCGCGGGTGCAAAACAAAACAAACGCGCCTTGCCTTGCGCAACCTAATACTACCGGAATTCTTGTACTCTGCTCGTAAAATCACCAGCTCCGTTTATCAAATCTATTTAATGAAGCCTCGCTGCTTCTTGAAGTAAAATGCTAGCGATTTCCTGGTAGTATTGCACGTTAACTTATACCAACGTGTACATATTACAAGAGACAAAAACATTCTGATGCATTACGTTCATATTATTTCTCTACTCACCGTTGTTTACTTTTACACATATAACTTCTACAAACTATTGTTACAAAACCGTATTTACCTATCCACTTCCCACTTCATGTTTATGGAGATAAACGTTACCAGAAATTCACGACACATTTCGTTGTAGGTAAATGCAAGGGAGATACAGGAAACTGAATCCATAATCAGATGCTTAAAAGCAGCCTTGAAACTCCATACTCTTTCAATGACATCGCGAGAAGTATTGAAACATTCAAACCAATATTAACGGAAATGTTGATACCACAGAAAAGCTTTATTTGAAACTGTGTGCTATAAAGAGTTGTATATTTTTTGTTTACTAAGATTTTATCTATGTTTCACAGTTTACCAATTAAACAAAACTCCTTCCGAATGAAGAGGACTTCACGGGCTATTCCCAGAAAATTCAAGATTTACATTTTATTTGTTATGCAAATATCTTAAACATGTGGTACTTTAGTCAAAATCGTTAGAGAACTTTTTGAAAGAAATCACAAGTTTCGAAAAGTTTTCTATGTAAAGGGTACTTTTGGGTGGAGGGATTTTCTTGGAGGAACTGAATACCAAGTTTTTATTTAACCGACTTTTCATTCTGAGTTATGCTGTTCACAGACACAAAGACCTTTTTCTATTTTTTTTCAAGGACTCTCAAAACCTGCACTCCGATCAATATCGGTATGTAATTTTATGAGGAATACAACACTTCCTCTCCTACCTTACGTAGGTGGCAGAGAAATTAAAATACTCACTTTTGATACTGAGAAAGAAGACTGAGCCGCTTTAGTTTAGAGAGGTTGTTTGAAAATGAAACGTAATGTCAGTGAACGAACATAACCAGCCACCTGCTGTCCTCACGTCCACTGAAAGTGAAGGTATGGTCACCATGTGATGTCGACATGGCCATACCAACTTAGTTCATTGTACATCCGCAGTACGACAGCGCGATGAGAAAGTGCTGAATGTATCCAACAATTGTTTATTTCCATCACTTCTCTACAAAACTCTCCTATGCTATTCTCTTCCACCCAAAAGTCATGCACAGCATAACTCAAAAACGAAATGTCGGTTAAATACTAAACTTTTGATATTTAAAATCAGTGTCTTCCGAGGATGCGACGCGAACATTTTCAAGAAAATTCCCCACCCCAAACTACCCTTTACATGAAATACTTTCAAAAACCTTCATTTTCTCAAAAATGGGTCTAACGATTTTGATTAAAATAACATATGTTTAAGATATTTTCATGACAAATGAAATGTGTGTCTTGAATTGTCTGGGAGTGAAGACATCTTCATCCTGAATGACTTTTGTATAACTGATAAACCGTAAGAGATAAACAAAATCTTACTATACAAAAAATGTAGATCTTGTTAAACCTCACAATTTATGCCTAATACTTCCTCTTTTTTGGTGGAATTAACCATTTCTGAGATATTCATTGTTATTGGTTTGCATTTTAAACTACTAATGCATTTCTGAAATGGGAACTAATTAATTTTACTTTCTCTACTACGTATAGTAAGTAGGGGAAGTATTGTATTACACCCAAAAATTCCACACCGAGATTTCATCGGAAATACATGTTTCGAGACCCCCTGAATAAAAAAAAGCATTTTTGAGAACAAGTGTGTGTGTGTGTCTGTGAACAGCATAACCCAGAAACGAACAGTCGGATAAACACCAAACTTGGTATTTAGGTTCAGTATCTTTCAGAGATACGACACGAAGGTTTTCAAGAAAATCCCCCATTCTAGATTACCCTTTACATGGAACATTTTTCGAAAATTTTAATTTTCACAAAAATGGCTCTAACAATTGTGATTAAAATATCATATGTTTAAGATACTTTCATGACAAATGAAATGTATATCTCGAATTTTCTGGGAATGTCTCCAAAAGTATTCTTCATTGTGAACGACTTTTGCATAACTGGTAAACCATAAGAGATAGACAAAAGTTTACTACACAAAAAATGTAGATCGGGTTAACATACACAATTTATGTCATATACATTTTTTTTGTTGGGTGAACCATTCTCGAGATATTGCTTCTTATTCCCTTAAAGTTTTCAATGCTTATACTTTTTCTCAAATGGGAATTCGTTATTCATTTTTTTGTCCTGGTAATGCAAAGAGAATGGAATACTCCACATAACAACCAGCTCTTAAAATATTTGACTATCACTTAAAGTCTACCAATTCCCCTTGCATCTACAAGAAAATGAGCAGTAAGATTAACATCTCGATTAACATGACGCATATGGAGAATAAGCGTTTGTAAAAATAGTTTGTACAAGAGTAGAGAAAGTAATGTGAGTGTAACACATCAGATTTTTTGTCTTTCGCTCTCTTTCTCTTATCCTGACCGTACAAAGAGCACGGAATTTCAAAGCCATCTCACAGCAACCAGTTCTTAAAACATTTGGCTATCACCAAAGTCTACTGTATTCGTATCGTACCTGCAAGGAAATATGTAATAAAACCATTTCTACAAATGTTTATATTCATTAATATGATGTAGAAGAATATTTGTAATAATAGGTTGTTGAAGAATGGGTAGGGAAAGTCCTGTGAATGTAATGTATACCTTTTTTTACTTTCTCTACAACGTACATAGTAGGCAGAGAAGGTATTGTACTCTCCCCAAAATTTCGATACCAAAATTACACAGAAATCACATGTTTTTGGGACCCCTGAATTAAACGTCATTTAATCTAAAGTTCCTCCAGGCATTGGGCTTTAGAATCATATAATTATGGATATCACTAGTGATACCGAGACGCCGAGATTCGACGACGAGATCACTAAAGAAGAGGAACATGTGTTTTTGTCTTAAAATGCATCAACTCTGCACGCTAATGACGAAATTAGAATCGCTTGTCAAGTAGAGGATTTATATACATTACCTAATTGAAGTTACCTATACATCAATGGAAGTATTACTAAACCTAATGGAGCAGCTACTACTGCGAAGCTTGCCAATAACTCTATTGCATGCATGTTTGAGGAGATTCGATTGGATATGAACGGGTCAACTATTGAACGAACCAGAAACCCCTGGATCGTATCAACTTTACGCAACTATGCTGCTCTCAACCTAATGGAATCTGATCATCCGCCGAATGGTGGATGGTGTTATCCAGGAGAAGACATGGACATTGTACATGTAGCAAATGGAGCCTTCAATGCTATAGTACCGCTTTCGATGCTTCTGGGATTTTGCTGGCGATCACAAGGAGCTCATACCCGATAGCCAGTTGGTGTTGGTGGTGATTCAATCCAAGGACTCTAAAGAAACTGTATTATATTGCGCCAGGGTGAAGAGAATGCAGCTGTTAAACTTGTACGAATCGACTGAAGAATATCTGTTATTCGACTTTCTGGCGCTGAAGTGCTTGAAATCCTCAAGACTGCCAAGCCGGATAAGACTCTGCTTCGCCCATTTAGGACCATGGATCTGCATGCTCAGCCTGCTGTGCCA
Source organism: Deroplatys truncata (assembly GCA_030765065.1). NCBI lineage: Eukaryota > Metazoa > Arthropoda > Insecta > Mantodea > Mantidae > Deroplatys > Deroplatys truncata. Next base: position 15,874,531 of record CM060983.1, read on the forward strand.
CAAGCATTCACCTCGAATGTCGCCACCACATCAAAAATGGAGAAGTCGAGATTTGTCATTTTAGGCGGTCAGAATTTCAAGATCGAGTAATGTAGCTAAAGACTGTTTCCTTTTTGATCATTTTAACTAACTAATTTAGGACTTTATCTTAATAGTGAATGTTATCCCTATCACGATATGAGTTTGGACTTTGGAAACTTCAGATTTGCATCATTGTATATGTACTCAAGCTCTTATTATGAAAAAGAGAATTACCCTTTATTGAAGAGAAAAGATTTTCTTAAATATGCCCCTATATTTGTTATAGATTGCTCGCATCAAACAGAGAAATTTGTAAATGGAGCTGTCAACCTCACAGTAGAAATTCAAGCTAGTGCAAATATCCCTGCACAGACCTCATTGTATTGTTTAATAATTCATGATAAAGTATTCACATACAAGCCTATGACTTATGTGATGCAGCTTATATTTTAAACTAATCATTGTAATGTAAGGATTTCTTTTTCGTTAGGAATGTAAGGATTTTTTAATGTATAAAACATTATGTAAAAGCATACCTTCATTCTTTCTTATTATTTCTTATCATACAATTCCAGCACTTTCCTCCTCCAACTCCTCGTTCCTGCATATGGCATTACACTTGCAATGGTTAGGTTATGCAATCATCAACATGTAAAAAAAGTATTTTCACAATCATTTGAATTACTGCTCGCAATTCCTATTTTCACCTAATATAGGGAGACCCGCTCGAGCTAACTCTCAGCTATGTCTGTTTTTTCACTATAAGCACTGCAATATCGTAGAAGAACCCTATCTTAGCGTTGCAGTTTCTCGAGATGTAGACGACTCTGCGCACGCTTATTGCATGTTTCGGTGATGCAGTGAGGATGGTTATTCTATCCTCCAAGAGCGTCAGCATCCTTTCCTGAGCTGCAAATCGCTTCTTCTTCTTCTTCTTCTTCTTCTTCTCCTTCTTCCCCTTATTCCGTTTGAAACATTTCACAATGAAAGTCTTAGAAAACATGCTTTTGGAAGTGAAGGTAACCTGAAAAGAATTACATGTTTTGTTAGGTTACATGGAAAGTGAAACACAAAAGATTTATATAAACATTAGGTTATCATGCGTTATTTCAATGTGATATATATATATACATATATAACTGAATTCAAAACATGTGAAATTGTGATTTCATGATTTTTTTATAAATTCTATAGCATATATCTTTTGTATCCTCATATGTGACATCAATGAGTCAGCTGTTTTATTTATGATTTTTTTCATAGTAAAATAGGAAAAACATTGAATACTTAAGTTTGGCATTTCTACATACCTTCGCTGCGGGTACAAAAGACAATTTACATGTCTTAAATTTCCTCATCAGTGCCATGCCCTTGTATATAAAATATATTTTTCCAGGCATTTTTCAAGCTCTTTGTCGGTTGACGAATTATAGCGTTCAGGCAAGAACACTTGACAGTCCTTCAACGAAGATACGATCCTGATACCGTATCTTGTTTGAGCTCTCTTTAAGGCCTTTATCTCATATTTAAGACCTATTTCGAGATCTTGAACTCGCCGAGTCGGTAGGAAACTGCGCTCTTCAGCCATCTTGTTAAGTCTATCTGCTAAACACTCTGTAACAGATATTGATCATGAATTATTTTTTCAATGTATTATTCAGATGGAAGGACAAGTTATGTATTTCTTATATTAGAACTAAAGTATGTGTTGTGCTACATGACCGCAGTTTTTTGTAAGTATGTTTACGCATGTTTGTGTTCGGGGATATCCGTAGGTCTTCCTGCAGGTTCGGGTGCTTGATAGAAGTGCTAGTTTTGTAACAAAGCAGGAGGTAGAAGTATGTTTATGCATCTTTGTGTTCAGGTATACTCGTAGGTCTTCGTTCAGGTTGGGGTGCTTGGTAGAAGTGATAGTTTATGACACTCATGTAGATGGTGAAATCTGTGTGATGGTGAATGGAAGAAGAGTGTGTGTAGAAATTCCTGTGATGGTGAAACAAAGAGCGGGTAGAGAGAATTGTGTGAATGGAAGAAGAATGTGTAGAGAAAATCGTATGAATGTTCATAGAAGAAGAATGTGTAGAGAAACAAGGAATGAGTAGTGAAAATCGTGTGAATATTAATGGAAGAAGAGGGTGTAGAGAAACCCGTATGAATGTGAATGGCAGAAGAACGCGCCGAGAAATCCATGTGAGTGTAAATATCAGATTAAAAGTATGATACTCTTGCAACGATTCGTCTTTCATGCACTGCATCGTTTAAACAAAATTAAATGCATCGTAAAAAGCCAACACTGATTTGTATAGTTATGTAAAAACTCACTCACCTTGCAATGTATCGTGTTGATGAATGCTGTGTGTGTAGAAATCGATGACTCACACCTCTTCTTAAATTAAAAAAACACCTCGCTTTGCTATTTTTGAAGTTCTTTAAAATTTAAATATAGAGTTAATAAGCTCTCAATGGTTCTAGCCAGCGTCGTTAGCTGTTTATATAGAGATCTAAATCCCCCCTGGCTATGTCAGCACATCGTCATGGCAGGGGTGTTTACACGTCACGTGATTATTGCACCCAATGGAATTATCACCTGTTGCACATGTGCAGAGGCTCTCAGCACTTCTATCCCCACTTGGTTCAATTCCCCCTCCTCTCTCTCTCTCTCTCTCTCTCTCTCTGAGAGTATCTCCAGAATGTCTTTACCCGAGCTATAAAATGCGTGGGGATGAAAGTCATATGAATGTGGTAGCCTGAAAAGAATTACATTTTGCTAGGTTACAGGGAAATGAAACAAAGATTTTTGAATTCTGTAAAGACAATAATTTCCAATGCTATCGTGTGTGTGTGCGTGTAAGCGTACTGGTGTATATATACGTATGTATGTGTACGTGTGTGTCAGTGTATTGGTGCATGTATACGTATGTATATGTACGTGTGTGTTTGCGTGTGTAAGTGTACTGGTGTATATATACGTATGTATATGTACGTGTGTGTTTGCGTGTGTAAGTGTATTGGTGCATGTATACGTATGTATATGTACGTGTGTGTTTGCGTGTGTAAGTGTACTGGTGTATATATACGTATGTATATGTACGTGTGTGTTTGCGTGTGTCAGTGTATTGGTGCATGTATACGTATGTATATGTACGTGTGTGTTTGCGTGTGTAAGTGTATTGGTGCATGTATACGTATGTATATGTACGTGTGTGTTTGCGTGTGTAAGTGTACTGGTGTATGTATACGTATGCATGTGTATGTGTGTATATGTAGTATGTGTAATGGCTCTGTGTATGTGCTCGTGTATAAATGAATGCTTGGATGTGTGTAAGTCAAGAAGAAGGAAAGAGATAGATAGAAAGTAAAAAGTGAGAAGAAAGGAAATAAAGAATCGAATCTAGGCATCGGGATACTTAAGTATACACCAGGGTTTAATATAAATAATTATATTTGTTAAATACATTTTAATGTGGCCGCGCATACTCCCATAGTTTAATATTTATTAAGCATTAGAGTTTCGCAGGGTAAGATTCGAACTAGGATCTCTGGGTACCCGAGAACGCCTTTCATTAATCAGGGTAATGATAATAATGTTTTATCCTATCAAAGTATCAATTTTTCATTTAGCAATTAAAACATTAAACTTTTGCTTGCAGTAAGATTCGAACACAGACCTAAGGACACCTAAGTATACACAGGGGTTTAATATAGGTAATGATATATGTTAAACACATTTTTTGATATCGCTGTTTGAAAGAGACAATATGCGCAAAAATAGAGACTTGAACATGTATAACTATGTTCGGTGATGTCCATAGGTCGTCGTGCAGGTTCGTGTGTTTGGAGGAAGTGTTAGGGATGTACGATCGTGTATATCTTGTTCGGAGATGTCCGTAGGTCTTCGTGAAGGTTCGGCTGCTCTCAGAGAGAACTGCTCGCGGGCTGAGTCGGTGCCAGCATGTCGCCGGCTATAATGAATGGAAGCTTGCCTCGTGGGAACTGAGATGGTGCTGGAATGTCGCGGAGGCTATAAAAAAGCGTGATTTATTGTCCATTGTTACTGTACCCTCTCTGTCCAGTAGGAAAATGTATTGTGTCCAGGTGTTCTCTGTTAATGAAGCTTGCCCAGGAGGTGGGGTATAGCGACAATCTGGTCTTTTGTTATTGCCCAGGTGCACGTGTTTGGTGAGAGAATAGAATGCAGCGGGGGGAGGGGGTTGCTACATGTGAGGCCTTCCTAACGACCACGTGTGCAGGGAATGGAATGGAGAGAATAGCGTCTGCACTTTTGTTATAAAGCATACTTTATTACACCATTGTTCATTTTGGCAGGTGATAGAAAACCTTAATAGCACACCTGTCCACTTTTCCATTATATATTTCAAAATTTATGATCTCAGCTGCTACAAAAAGGTACGGTCTTTGTTATATTGCACGTGTTTGGAGAGAATTGTATGCAGCGGGGGAGGGGGTTGCTACAGGTATGGCCTTCCTAACGTGCACGTGTGCGGGGAATGGAATGGGGAGAATAGCGTCTGCTCTTTTGTTGCAAAGCATTTATTACTCCAATGTTCATTTTGACAGGTAATGGACGACCTTAATTGCATATGTCAACCTTTCCATTATACACCACAAAATTTATAACCTCAGCTGCAACAAAAGGTACCAGAGGGTGGCAGGTGGAGGGGGAGGCCTCATTAGCACATTAATTGCACATTCCTGCATATTAAGTGATTTTGAACTGTCATCTTTCTCCTACTGGGACTTAGGGGGCTTTTCCACTAAAGATCCCTCCTCGAATACCATACAAATGATCTATACTTAGACCTTTTTATTGTTAAAGTTCTTGAATAATGCGGTTCTTTGTGTTACAGTTTTAACCATAATTCCTAAGATCTATCACCGTTTTCCCTACCTCTACCATATAAATGCATTTCCCCCTTCCTTTAACCATCTCTTAGCATAGGATCTCTCTTTCTCTCCGTTTTCCTCGTCTCTCTCATATAAACGCATGCCAGCTTTAACATCTACCTTAGTGCCTCCCTCGTATTCTCTATCTCTCCAGTGTACACCTATATTCACCCTCCTTCAGCATCTGTCTAGCCTAGTACCTCTCCTCGTATTCCCTATCTCTCTCATATAAAGCGCGTTCCCCTCCTTCTACCACTGTCTAGCCTAGCATCGGCCCCGTATTCCCTATCTCTCCCATATAAAGTACATTCCTCTACTTCAGCCACTGTCTAGCCTAGCATCGGCCCCGTATTCCCTATCTCTCCCATATAAAGTACATTCCTCTACTTCAGCCACTGTCTAGCCTAGCATCGGCCCCGTATTCCCTATCTCTCCCATATAAAGTACATTCCTCTACTTCAGCCACTGTCTAGCCTAGCATCGGCCCCGTATTCCCTATCTCTTCCATATAAAGTGCATTCCTCTACTTCAGCCACTGTCTAGCCTAGCATCAGCCCTCGTATTCCCTATCTCTCCCATATAAAGTACATTCCTCTACTTCAGCCACTGTCTAGCCTAGCATCGACCCCGTATTCCCTATCTCTCCATTATAAAGTACATTCCTCTACTTCAGCCACTGTCTAGCCTAGCATCGGTCCCGTATTCCCTATCTCTCCCATATAAAGTGCATTCCTCTACTTCAGCCACCGTCTAGCCTAGCATCGGCCCCGTATTCCCCATCTCTCCCATATAAAGTACATTCCTCTACTTCAGCCACTGTCTAGCCTAGCATCGGCCCCGTATTCCCTATCTCTCCCATATAAAGTACATTCCTCTACTTCAGCCACTGTCTAGCCTAGCATCAGCCCTCGTATTCCCTATCTCTCCCATATAAAGTACATTCCTCTACTTCGGCCACTGTCTAGCCTAGCATCAGCCCTCGTATTCCCTATCTCTCCCATATAAAGTACATTCCTCTACTTCAGTCACTGTCTAGCCTAGCATCGGCCCCGTATTCCCTATCTCTCCCATATAAATACAGCCCTCTACTTCAGCCACTGTCTAGCCTAGCATCAGCCCTCGTATTCCCTCTCTCTCCCATATAAACGCATTTTCCTCCGTGAACCGCTGCATCTAGCCTCGTTTTCCCTATCCTTTCCCATATAAATGCAATATACTGTGCCAGAATCCCTCTAAATAAGTTACTGATGTGTTACATTCACACAACCTTTTGTACTCTCTTATTTCCGGTGAAATCTCGGTATTGAATTTTTGGGTGGAGTGCAATACTTTCTCTGCCTACTATGTACGTGGTAAAGAAAGTAGAAGATTTTATTTTTAAAAAAACCTGATGTGTTACACTCACATGACTTCCTCTACTCTTGTACAAACTATTTTTACAAACGCTTATTCACCATATGCTTCATGTTAATCGAGATATTAATCTTATTGCTAATTATCTTGTAGATGCAATTGGAATTGTTAGGCTTTAAGCGAGTCAAATATTTTAAGAGCTGGTTTCTAGGTGGAGTATTCCATACTCTTTGTATTACCAGGACAAAAAAAATGAATAACGAATTCCCATTGGAGAAAAAGTATAAGTATTGGAAAATTTAAGGGAATAACAAGCAATATCTCGAAAATGGTTCACTCAACAAAAAAAATGTATATGACATAAATTGTGTATTTTAACGCGATCTACATTTTATTTGTCATGAAAATATCTTAAATATATGATATTTTAATCAAAATCGTTAGAAGCATTTTTGAGAAAATTAAAATTTTCGAAAAATGTTCCATGTAAAGGGTAATCTGGGGCGGGGGATTTTCTTGAAAACCTTCGTGTCGCATCTCTGGAAGATACTGAACCTAAATACTAAGTTTGGTGTTTATCCGACTGTTCGTTTCTGAGTTATGCTGTTCACAGACACACACACACACACACACACACACACACACACACACACACACACACACACACAGAGAGAGAGAGAGGGAGAGAGAGAGAGACACGGATATGTTTCCAAAATTTTTTTTTTGGATTCAGGGGTCTCAAAACATGTATTTCCGGTGAAATCTCGGTATCGAATTTTTGGGTGGAATACAATACTTCCCCTACTTACTATACGTAGTAGAGAAAGTAAAAATCGTGGATTTCGCATTATATAGCATTTTGGTGTAACATTCGCATTTCAAATGACATTAAGAAGCGAACATTGTAAATACAAGGGCACAAGCCTTTGCTAGCATTTGCGAAAAATGACCATCGCAACCCACCATGCTCACTTCGACTTCCACGTATGTGTAGCGCACTCAGCTGCCACCCTGGCAGATTTATAATATTCAATTTATTTAGGTGATTCTTTTGCACTACCCTCCCATAACACAAACATCGAAACTGGAGGCATTTGGCATTTTGTGTCGAATGTACAGTTATCTGCTTCGCTGAAGCAAGTAATAGGTTAAGGGAAGCTCTACACAAAATCTTAATTAGACATCTTGTATAAGAGGAACAAGGTTAATTTTGGTTCAAAGAAAAATGTAAAGTTACTTGTAGGCATTCCTCTATGTGAGCATAAAAAACCCTGAGCCACGTAAAATTACATAACTTATGATATGTATGTACCTAATTCAAACAACACTTGCGACATTTTTCCAAGACACCGATTCCTTAATTTTCTTCCCAGTTTGGATTTAGAGAAAAGAATCTGTGTTACATTCACTGTAATTTGTCTACCCTCTATCGTTTATTTGTGGGTACACAAACTATTCTTACTAAAGCTTATTTTTCTATCTACTTCATTTTAATTCTAATAAACTTTGCATAAATAGCTACATTACACATTTCTTTATAGAGAACAGCGATAGTCAAATGTTTAACAACTGGACGCTATATGCTAACTGGACGCCTTAAAATTCGATGTCGTTTCCATGACATCGCGAGAAACAACTGAAAATCAACAGCATTTTAAAAGAATGGCAAAGCAATGAACAATTCTAACTATTAATACGACATCCCCGAAATGGCTTATGCCACAAAAAATGTTATTCGATATAAATTGTGTTTTTTAAAGAGATCTACATTTTTTTGCGTAGTACATTTTCGTCTATCATTTAACGTTTACCAGTTGTAAGTTACACAAGATTATACAGAATTCCTTCGGAATGAGGACTTCACAGGCTATTCCCAGAAAATACAAGATATACATTTTATTTGTCATGTAAATATGTTTCACATGTGGTATTTTAAACAAAATTGTTAGAGCTATTTTTAGAAAACAAAAAGTTTGAAAAATGTTTCACGTAAAGCGTAGTTTGGGGTGGGGGTTTCTTTAGCTTTTCAACGTAGTAGTTGTGATGTTACATTCACATGACAGGTGTCTACTGCCTTGAAGGTTTAAAATTCTAGTATATTTCCAGTGTAAGTTATGACAAAATTCCAGTACTGCCTCAAGTCATATTGCAGCAGTATTCAAATGCGTGTTCTGTGTTTATTACTAGCTGCATACCCGATTTTAGAAGGTGGCTTTTTAAATCTCTGATGATGATGATGATGATGATGATGATGATGATATAACCACACTTACTCTCTGTACTCTTGATGAAATTACTGTAAAGATACCTTTATGCTGATGACTCCCCGTTACCTCTTAGAACTGTAACTTCATTAAACTCCAATGCTAGTCAAAATAATGGACCAAAAATTCACCGACATTCGAATGGGAATGAAATATCAACAAATTTTGTATTTCCTATTTCTTCTCCTCCCACGCACTCCCCTGCAACAATCTTCATAATTCTGGAAACTTTGTGTAGTCTGTAAGAAGTATCAGGGCGAAATATTATTCAAATGTTGTCATTTTTACATAAGATGAAAACTGATGAAACAATAGATATCAATGCAAAACAATAACATTAAAAATACTTATTTGATTAAGATCTTCCTAAACCAGTCACCTGAGAATTTAATATGAAATAAATAAAGGCTATATGGATATTTCAGCCAATTTTTCCAGCATGTAAAAACAAATTCCAGTATATTTCCAGTATATCCAGCATTTACAGTATCAGTAGTCACCCTGCATGACTTCCTTTGTTCATGTTCTACTAACTACTATTGCAATTGTTTTTCTATCTGCATTGTGTTAATCGAGATAAACATTTTCAAGAATGAGCTTATTATACATTTCGTTGTAAATACAGTGCGGTCGTTTTAAAGTAAGGCCACAGACCGACAATATATGTAGCACGCTCTACTATAGTGACCTCGGTACTTTTCCGATGCGCAACTCCCGATGCATGATACATTCAAGAGTATGTTTATCAGATATGCTTCAGTCGCTGCTTTGTGTTCGTACTGTAAAGAGAGTTGTGCATTGTGCATCTCACAGGTGAAAGTTTATTCAAGACATCTGCGTTGTGATATTTGCTTAAGAGAGTTAATGTCTTGTTATTAATCCACTACAATGCCAGCCGACAAATTCACGCTTAAACAACGAATCTGTATATATGATACATAGGTGAAATCAGAACCATGTATATAGGTGGGTCGACAATTTCAGGAGAAATTTCCGGTATTCCAGTTCCAGGCAGAGAAACTGTTAAGACGTCTGTTTAATAAGTTTAGAACAACCGGATCACTAAACCTAAGAAGTGATAACTGGATGTTCTAACGAAACAGAAATTGACGGAATTGGTGCATTTATTTGTATAAAGTTTATACAAGCCGCATCCAGAAAGTAAGTTTCCCTATTTTTTTTTAAAACAAAGAAAACATAGTTGTATGAAAAACTTTATTGGCAACGGTCAGCAATGTTCGAGCTATTTTTCGACATAGTCACCACAAGAACTGAGACACTTGTCATAACGTGGGATCAACTTTTGTACTCCTGTGTCGTAGAAGTCTGCCACCAGTGTGTGACAGTCGTCTTCAGCTCTCCGTCATTGTCAAAACGCTGACCGGAGGACAGGAATTTCTTGAGGTGCAAGAAAAGATGGAAATCTCTGCGAGCAAGATCAGGACTGTATGGTGGACGATCAAACAGTTCCCAGGCGAACTCCTGCCAAGCCGTGTGTGGAAGAGCAGCACAACACCTGCATTCAACGCCTCTTGTTTTAAATGGCATGTCGCAATTTCTGCAATGTTTCACCGTAAAGGTCAGCGTTCACTGTTTCACCTCTGGCAGGAAGTCAATGAGCAGAATGTCCTTCCAGTCCCGGAACATCGTGCACCTCACTTTCTGCACCGACACAGTCTGTTTGAATTTCGTCTTGACCGGAGATCCACTGTGACGCCAATGCACTGACTGCTGCTTGGTTTCCGGGGTAAAGTGCGAAATCCAGGTCTCATCGCCCATGACGATGTTGTCGAGGGAACTCGTCGCCGTCATCATGATACCGCTGCAGGAATGTCAGTGCTGCTCCTAAGAGTTTTGTTTTGTGCTAGGGTGCCAGGTTTTTCGGCACCGCCTGGCACACAATTTCCTGAACAGCAGGTACTTAGTGATAATTTCATGCAACAAGGATCGCGATATCTGCGTAAAATGGCTGCTGAGCTTAGCAATCGTGAAGCGACGGTTCTCCACGATGCGCTGCCGCACCAGCTCGACAAGGTCACCTATGATGAGGGACGGTCGCCCCCTGCTCTCTTCATCATGGGCATTTTGATGGCCTTCGGAAAACGGCCCACACCAGCGACGCATCACCTGTTTGCTCATGAAGTTCGACCGGTAGACCTGACAGAATTGACGATGAATCTCGGTCGCGCTATGTTCTGTGCAGTAAGGAACTTTATCACTGACCGAGCCTCGCAGGCGGCGAGAGAACGCATAAGAGCCGCCACTTCGGGCCACTGCTTCCGCGCTACTGGCACCAGGCGGGCCCTGTCCGGCCGGCATATGATTGATATGTCATAGATGTGTTACGGATAAATACGTTTACTTTAAAGGAAACAAAATCGGGAAGCTTACTTACTGGATGCACCTCGTAGAAACAAGCCCCACATCATAGACGAACTTAAGGACAGTATAAAAACATAAAATATGAACATAATGCAAGAAGAGCTTATACGTGTGAATGGAAATTTCATCCGATGATGCCAGGTATGTCTTCACGCAGATGGACACCACTTATAACAAGGTTAGTACTCATAGTGCATATTACTATCACTGCAGCCTTCATCCCCAGGAGACTGGAGTGGTAGGGTATACACGGAGGGAGACACCTCGCGCACTGCGACCTAAGGGAGAACTATTGCAACCTTTATCTCAAGGAGATTGGAGTGGTAGGGTACACACGGAGGGAGACACCTCGAGCACTGCGACCTAAGGGAGAACTATTGCAACCTCCATCTCCAGGAGACTGGAGTGGTAGGGTGTACACGGAGTGAGACACCTCGCGCACTGCGACCTAAGGGAGAACTATTGCAACCTTCATCTCCAGGAGACTGGAGTGGTAGGGTATACACGGAGGGAGACACCTCGAGCACTGCGACCTAAGGGAGAACTATTGCAACCTTCATCTCCAGGAGACTGGGGTGGTAGGGTATACACGGAGGGAGACACCTCGAGCACTGCGACCTAAGGGAGAACTATTGCAGCCTTCATCCACAAGACACTGGAGTGGTTAGTGTGTACACGGAGGGAGACACCTCGCGCACTGCGACCTAAGGGAGAACTATTGCAACCTTCATCTCCAGGAGACTGGAGTGGTAGGGTGTACACGGAGGGAGACACCTCGCGCACTGCGACCTAAGGGAGAACTATTGCAGCCTTCATCCACAAGACACTGGAGTGGTTAGTGCGTACACGGAGGGAGACACCTCGCGTACTGCGACCTAAGGGAGAACTATTGCAGCCTTCATCCACAAGGCACTGGAGTGGTAGGGTATAAACGGAGGGAGACACCTCGCGCACTGCGACCTAAGGGAGAACTATTGCAGCTATCACGCCCACGAGACTGGAGTGGTAGGGTATAAACGGAGTGAGACACCTCGCGCACTGCGACCTAAGGGAGAACTATTGCAGCTATCACGCCCACGAGACTGGAGTGGTAGGGTATAAACGGAGGGAGACACCTCGCGCACTGCGACCTAAGGGAGAACTATTGCAGCTATCACGCCCACGAGACTGGAGTGGTAGGGTATAAACGGAGTGAGACACCTCGCGCACTGTGACATAAGGGAGAACTATTGCAACCTTCATCTCCAGGAGACTGGAGTGGTAGGGTATAAACGGAGGGAGACACCTCGCGCACTGCGACCTAAGGGAGAACTATTGCAGCTATCACGCCCACGAGACTGGAGTGGTAGGGTATACACGGAGGGGGACACATCGCGCACTGTGACCTAAGGGAGAACTATTGCAGCCTTCATCCCCAGGAGACTGGAGTGGTAGGGTATACACGGAGGGAGACACCTCGCGCACTGTGACCTAAGGGAGATCTATTGCAGCCTTCACCCAAGGAGACTGGAGTGGTAGGGTATACACGGAGGGAGACACCTCGCGCACTGTCACCTATGGGAGAACTATTGCAGCTATCACGCCCACGAGACTGGAGTGGTAGGGTATACACGGAGGGGGACACCTCGCGCACTCTGACCTAAGGGAGAACTATTGCAGCCTTCATCCACAAGACACTGGAGTGGTAGGGTATACACGGAGGGAGACACCTCGCGCACTGCGACCTAAGGGAGAACTATTGCAGCTATCACGCCTACGAGACTGGAGTGGTAGGGTATACACGGAGGGGGACACCTCGCGCACTGTGACCTAAGGGAGAACTATTGCAGCCTTCATCCCCAGGAGACTGGAGTGGTAGGGTATACACGGAGGGAGACACCTCGCGCACTGTGACCTAAGGGAGATCTATTGCAGCCTTTATCCCCAGGAGACTGGAGTGGTAGGGTATACACGGAGGGGGACACCTCGCGCACTGTGACCTAAGGGAGAACTATTGCAGCCTTCATCCCCAGGAGACTGGAGTGGTAGGGTATACACGGAGGGAGACACCTCGCGCACTATGACCTAAAGGAGAACTATTGCAACCTTCATCTCCAGGAGACTGGAGTGGTAGGGTATACACGGAGGGAGACACCTCGCGCACTGTGACCTAAGGGAGAACTATTGCAGCCTTCATCCCCAGGAGACTGGAGTGGTAGGGTATACACGGAGGGAGACACCTCGCGCACTGTGACCTAAAGGAGAACTATTGCAGCCTTCATCCCCAGGAGACTGGAGTGGTAGGGTATACACGGAGGGAGACACCTCGCGCACTGTGACCTAAGGGAGAACTATTGCAGCCTTCATCCCCAGGAGACTGGAGTGGTAGGGTATACACGGAGGGAGACACCTCGCGCACTGTGACCTAAAGGAGAACTATTGCAGCCTTCATCCCCAGGAGACTGGAGTGGTAGGGTATACACGGAGGGAGACACCTCGCGCACTGTGACCTAAAGGAGAACTATTGCAGCCTTCATCCCCAGGAGACTGGAGTGGTAGGGTATACACGGAGGGAGACACCTCGCGCACTGTGACCTAAGGGAGAACTATTGCAGCCTTCATCCCCAGGAGACTGGAGTGGTAGGGTATACACGGAGGGAGACACCTCGCGCACTATGACCTAAAGGAGAACTATTGCAACCTTCATCTCCAGGAGACTGGAGTGGTAGGGTATACACGGAGGGAGACACCTCGCGCACTGTGACCTAAGGGAGAACTATTGCAGCCTTCATCCCCAGGAGACTGGAGTGGTAGGGTATACACGGAGGGAGACACCTCGCGCACTGTGACCTAAGGGAGAACTATTGCAGCCTTCATCCCCAGGAGACTGGAGTGGTAGGGTATACACGGAGGGAGACACCTCGCGCACTGTGACCTAAGGGAGATCTATTGCAGCCTTCATTCCAAGCAGACTGGAGTGTTAGGGTATACACGGAGGGAGACACCTCGCGCACTATGACCTAAAGGAGAACTATTGCAACCTTCACCCCAGGAGACTGGAGTGATAGGGTATACACGGAGGGGGACGCCTCGCGCACTGCGACCTAAGGGAGAACTATTGCAGCCTTCACCCCAAGAGACTGGAGTGGTAGGGTATACACGGAGGGGGACGCCTCGCGCACTGCGACCTAAGGGAGAACTATTGCAGCTACCATCCCCAGGAGACTGGAGTGATAGGGTATACACGGAGGGTGACACCTCGCGCACTGCGAATTAAGGGAGAACTATTGCAGCCTTCACCCCCAGGAGACTAGAGTGATAGGGTATACACGGAGGGAGACACCTCGCGCACTGCGACCTAAGGGAGAACTATTGCAGCCTTCACCCCCAGGAGACTAGAGTGATAGGGTATACACGGAGGGAGACACCTCGCGCACTGCGACCTAAGGGAGAACTATTGCAACCTTCACCCCAAGGAGACTGGAGTGGTAGGGTATAAACGGAGGGAGACACCTCGCGCACTGCGACCTAAGGGGGAACTATTGCAAGCTACCATCCCCAGGAGACTGGAGTGGTAAGGTATAAAAGGAGGGGGAGACCTCGCGCACTGCGAACTAAGGTAGAACTATTGCAACATTCATCCTCAGGAGACTGGAGTGGTAGGGTATAAACGGAGGGAGACACCTCGCGCACTGCGACCTAAGGGAGAACTATTGCACCCTTCATCCCCAGGAGACTGGAGTGGTAGGGTATACACGGAGGGGTATACCTCGCTCACTGCGACCTAAGGGAGATCTATTTCAGCCTTCATCCCAGGAGACTGGAGTGGTAGGGTTTACACGGAGGGGGATACCTCGCTCACTGCGACCTAAGGGAGATCTATTTCAGCCTTCATCCCAGGAGACTGGAGTGGTAGGGTTTACACGGAGGGGGATACCTCGCTCACTGCAACCTAAGGGAAAACTATTGCAGCTAGCATCCCCAGAAGTAAGGGCTGAAGCGAACCACAGGAGGCTACACGCACAGAGAAGACGGAAGTCCCTAACAGTTCCAGACTCGAAGATCTACCCTGTCCAGAGAGGGCGATGAACGACCCGTCAACTAAGCAACCTTCTAGTGTCCATGGGGAATACGCTTTCCTTCGAGCGAGCATCCGCCCCATCTGTACGGCACCGCCATGCGCCATCTGTCCGGCACCGCCATGCGCCACGAATCCTAGAAACACCTAAACATGAGAAGCTCCGGAATGCGAGCCTGACACGAGACTGAAGTGATAGTCATATGTTTTAAAAGTGGGTGCTATATGCTAGCTTTGAAGTTCTGTTTTCTTTTCATGACATCGGGAAGAAAACCACAAGCACTTATAGAGTTGAAATAAAACCGGATGAGTTGCATTCGCATGACCTTCTCTACTCACTCTTGTGCAAACTGTTGTTACAAAAGCTTATTCTTCTGTCTGCTTCTTGTTAATACAGATAAACCTTCATTACAATTTTCGTCATAGATATAAGAAGAATACAGTAGGCTAAAGGACAGTCAGATTTTTAAAAAAGCGGATCGTTATGTGATTAGATCTATGTATGTCGCAGAGGCGAGATATCCCTCTTCATTGTATATCCCATACCTACACCAATGTGTGATAGCCAGGCTGAGGGATTTAGCAGGTAAAGAGAGCTATCGTGTTACCGCTCGGAGTATGGGTGACGTCAGGTACTGTGACAGACACTCTCCTCCCCAACTCAACAGACGGTTTCGTTGCGACTGCTCCATTTATTCTATGCATATATCGTTTGTAGGGGAATTTGACATGCGACACTTCGGCACAAATGGTGAAGTAACATGAGAGCTCAAAGGGCCTGTAAAACATTATTTTAAACGACCTGTAATTCAATGAAACACAAAGAACACGTGACACTGTTAGAAAGGAACAACAGAAAAGTAGATTTTCAACCTCTTCAGCTCCAAACTATGAAGCACAATATATCGAGGATCTGTATCATACGCTGATAAGAGCGGATATTGCTTTTAAAAGGTTTACAGCTTTCGATGTAACAGAAAAGACAATGTAACTTAAATTTCTGTATATTAATACGTTAATTAAATCATGGGGTAACTTTATTACTCAATCAATAGCTAAACACACATTGCTCATTTCCTTCTAATACTCCTTAATTCTAGTCTAGCTCCTATCCAAGTAAAGTGTACTTACTGCCTTCAAACCGTACATCACATTTGTTTTACAGAGAACACTGCAACGTCACAAGCGCTTCCACCTTCCCTCGGTGTGTTCCTAACTTGATGGTTTAGTTACTAAAACCCCTCTGCGCGGTTTTAGCTTTGAAATACACTCACTTTGTATGACCACAGAAAACACCAATAGAAACTTATCATTTCAAAGCAAAAAATTATAGGTTTTTGAAAATTCAAACCAATAACAATGAATATCTCGGAAATGGTTAACGCCACAAGCATTTGACGCAAATAGTTTGTTTTAACCAGATCTATATTTTTCGTGTAGCAAGATTTTGTCTATCTCTTATGGTTTACCAGTTATACAAAGGTCATTCACAATGAAGAGGAATTCACAGCCTATTCCCAGAAAATTCAAGATATACATTTTATTTTTCATGTAAATATCTTAAACGTATAGTGTTTTAATCAACATTGTTAGAGCCATTTTTGAGAAAAAATAAAGAAAAGTTTTCATTTTAAGGATAGTTTGGGGTGGAAGAATTGTTCTTGAAGATCTTCGTATTGCATCCTTGGAAGATGCCGAATTTAAATTTCAAGTTTGGTATTTAACCAACCTTTCATTTGAGCTATGCTGTTCACAGTCACACATGTGCTAAAGCTTTTTATTCAGGTCACCTCAAAACGTGTATTTTCTGTATAGCACTTTGGGCGAAATCCAATATTTCTTCTAAGCAGAGAAAGTACAAACATATAAGATGCAAGCAATATACATTCAGTGTATAAATAATTCTTCTATAAAGGATTACCCTCCTCTTTGTAGGACCTACACCCCCAAGGACTTACAAGCTAATGTCTGTGGAGGAGCAAACGAGCTCTGGATCATAGCATATCCAGGATGGGTAATTAGCTCGTCTGTCGAGGAGCAAGCAAACTCTGGCCCACAGTTTATCCAGGATGTGTGATCAGCCCAATGTCTTTGGCGAGTGGTCTATGGAGGAGCAAGCAAACTCTGGACCACAGTATATCCAGGATGTGTGATCAGCCCAATGTCTTTGGCGAGTGGTCTACGGAGGAGCAAGCAAACTCTGGACCACAGTATATCCAGGATGTGTGATCAGCCCAATGTCTTTGGCGAGTGGTCTATGGAGGAGCAAGCAAACTCTGGACCACAGCATATCCAGGATGTGTGATCAGCCCAATGTCTTTGGCGAGTGGTCTATGGAGGAGCAAGCAAACTCTGGACCACAGTATATCCAGGATGTGTGATCAGCCCAATGTCTTTGGCGAGTGGTCTATGGAGGAGCAAGCAAACTCTGGACCACAGTATATCCAGGATGTGTGATCAGCCCAATGTCTTTGGCGAGTGGTCTACGGAGGAGCAAGCAAACTCTGGACCACAGTATATCCAGGATGTGTGATCAGCCCAATGTCTTTGGCGAGTGGTCTATGGAGGAGCAAGCAAACTCTGGACCACAGCATATCCAGGATGTGTGATCAGCCCAATGTCTTTGGCGAGTGGTCTATGGAGGAGCAAGCAAACTCTGGACCACAGTATATCCAGGATGTGTGATCAGCCCAATGTCTTTGGCGAGTGGTCTATGGAGGAGCAAGCAAACTCTGGACCACAGTATATCCAGGATGTGTGATCAGCCCAATGTCTTTGGCGAGTGGTCTACGGAGGAGCAAGCAAACTCTGGACCACAGTATATCCAGGATGTGTGATCAGCCCAATGTCTTTGGCGAGTGGTCTATGGAGGAGCAAGCAAATTCTGGCCTACAGTATATCCAGGATGTGTGATCAGCCCAATGTCTTTGGCGAGTGGTCTATGGAGGAGCAAGCAAACTCTGGCCCACAGTATATCCAGGATGTGTGATCAGCCCAATGTCTTTGGCGAGTGGTCTATGGAGGAGCAAGCAAACTCTGGACCACAGTATATCCAGGATGTGTGATCAGCCCAATGTCTTTGGCGAGTGGTCTATGGAGGAGCAAGCAAACTCTGGCCCACAGTATATCCAGGATGTGTGATCAGCCCAATGTCTTTGGCGAGTGGTCTATGGAGGAGCAAGCAAACTCTGGACCACAGTATATCCAGGATGTGTGATCAGCCCAATGTCTTTGGCGAATGGTCTATGGAGGAGCAAGCAAACTCTGGCCCACAGTATATCCAGGATGTGTGATCAGCCCAATGTCTTGGGCGAGTGGTCTACGGAGGAGCAAGCAAACTCTGGACCACAGTATATCCAGGATGTGTGATCAGTCCAATGTCTTTGGCGAGTGGTCTATGGAGGAGCAAGCAAACTCTGGACCACAGTATATCCAGGATGTGTGATCAACCCAATGTCTTGGGTGAGTGGTCTATGGTGGAGCAAGCAAACTCTGGACCACAGTATATCCAGGATGTGTGATCAGCCCAATGTCTTGGGTGAGTGGTCTATGGAGGAGCAAGCAAACTCTGGATCATAGCATATCCAGGATGTGTGATCAGCCCAATGTCTTTGGCGAGTGGTCTATGGGGGAGCAAGCAAACTCTGGACCACAGTATATCCAGGATGTGTGATCAGCCCAATGTCTTTGGCGAGTGGTCTATGGAGGAGCAAGCAAACTCTGGACCACAGTATATCCAGGATGTGTGATCAGTCCAATGTCTTTGGCGAGTGGTCTATGGAGGAGCAAGCAAACTCTGGACCACAGTATATCCAGAATGTGTGATCAACCCAATGTCTTGGGTGAGTGGTCTATGGAGGAGCAAGCAAACTCTGGACCACAGTATATCCAGGATGTGTGATCAGCCCAATGTCTTGGGTGAGTGGTCTATGGAGGAGCAAGCAAACTCTGGATCATAGCATATCCAGGATGTGTGATCAGCCCAATGTCTTGGGCGAGTGGTCTGTCGAGGAGCAAGCAAACTCTGGATCAAAGCATATCCAGGATGTGTGATCAGCCCAATGTCTTGGGCGAGTGGTCTACGGAGGAGCAAGCAAACTCTGGACAACAGTATATCCAGGATGTGTGATCAGCCCAATGTCTTTGGCGAGTGGTCTATGGGGGAGCAAGCAAACTCTGGACCACAGTATATCCAGGATGTGTGATCAGCCCAATGTCTTGGGTGAGTGGTCTATGGAGGAGCAAGCAAACTCTGGATCATAGCATATCCAGGATGTGTGATCAGCCCAATGTCTTGGGCGAGTGGTCTGTCGAGGAGCAAGCAAACTCTGGATCAAAGCATATCCAGGATGTGTGATCAGCCCAATGTCTTGGGCGAGTGGTCTACGGAGGAGCAAGCAAACTCTGGACCACAGTATATCCAGGATGTGTGATCAGCCCAATGTCTTTGTCGAGTGGTCTATGGGGGAGCAAGCAAACTCTGGACCACAGTATATCCAGGATGTGTGATCAGCCCAATGTCTTGGGTGAGTGGTCTATGGAGGAGCAAGCAAACTCTGGATCATAGCATATCCAGGATGTGTGATCAGCCCAATGTCTTGGGTGAGTGGTCTGTCGAGGAGCAAGCAAACTCTGGATCAAAGCATATCCAGGATGTGTGATCAGCTCAATGTCTTGGGCGAGTGGTCTACGGAGGAGCAAGCAAACTCTGGACCACAGTATATCCAGGATGTGTGATCAGCCCAATGTCTTTGGCGAGTGGTCTATGGGGGAGCAAGCAAACTCTGGACCACAGTATATCCAGGATGTGTGATCAAGCCAATGTCTTGGGTGAGTGGTCTATGGAGGAGCAAGCAAACTCTGGATCATAGCATATCCAGGATGTGTGATCAGCCCAATGTCTTGGGCGAGTGGTCTATGGAGGAGCAAGCAAACTCTGGATCACAGCATATCCAGGATGTGTGATCAGCCCAATGTCTTGGGCGAGTGGTCTATGGAGGAGCAAGCAAACTATGGACCACAGTATATCCAGGATGTGTGATCAGTCCAATGTCTTTGGCGAGTGGTCTATGGGGGAGCAAGCAAACTCTGGATCATAGCATATCCAGGATGTGTGATCAGCCCAATGTCTTGGGCGAGTGGTCTATGGAGGAGCAAGCAAACTCTGGATCACAGCATATCCAGGATGTGTGATCAGCCCAATGTCTTGGGCGAGTGGTCTATGGAGGAGCAAGCAAACTCTGGACCACAGTATATCCAGGATGTGTGATCAGCCCAATGTCTTGGGCGAGTGGTCTACGGAGGAGCAAGCAAACTCTGGACCACAGTATATCCAGGATGTGTGATCAGCCCAATGTCTTTGACGAGTGGTCTATGGAGGAGCAAGCAAACTCTGGACCACAGTATATCCAGGATGTGTGATCAGCCCAATGTCTTTGGCGAGTGGTCTATGGAGGAGCAAGCAAACTCTGGATCATAGCATATCCAGGCTGTGTGATCAGCCCAATGTCTTGGGCGAGTGGTCTATGGAGGAGCAAGCAAACTCTGGATCAAAGCATATCCAGGATGTGTGATCAGCCCAATGTCTTGGGCGTGTGGGATATGGAGGAGCAAGCAAACTCTGGATCATAGCATATCCAGAATGGGTGATCAGCCCAATGTCTTTGGCGAGTGGTCTATGGAGGAGCAAGCAAACTCTGGATCATAGCGTATCCAGCATGTATGATCAGCCCAATGTCTTGGGCGAGTGGTCTATGGAGGAGCAAGCAAACTCTGGATCAAAGCATATCCAGGATGTGTGATCAGCCCAATGTCTGTCGAGGAGCAAGCAAACTCTGGACCACAGTATATCCAGGATGTGTGATCAGCCCAATGTCTTTGGCGAGTGGTCTATGGAGGAGCAAGCAAACTCTGGATCAAAGCATATCCAGGCTGTGTGATCAGCCCTATGTCTGTCGAGGAGCAAGCAAACTCTGCACCACAGTATATCCAGGATGTGTGATCAGCCCAATGTCTTGGGCGAGTGGTCTATGGAGGAGCAAGCAAACTTTGGATCATAGCATATCCAGAATGGGTGATCAGCCCAATGCCTTTTTTTATTTTTTTCATTTATGGGCGCTCTTTAACTGATGTGGCCCTTAGCGTCTCATTCTATATTGAAAGACCGGTAATTTTGCTCTGAGGTTTCTTTATCAGACTTGAGGTTCTTTTACTTGCCGTAAATCTACGACACGGGACCACCGGTTTTACTTCCCTTCCGAAGGAAGCCATGCTAAGGATTTTTACGCCCGAAAAAAAACCATCGTCCTCCCCCGGGTACGCGTCCTCGGGAACTAGAGGCTAGCACCACCGGTAACTACTACACCACGGAGGACGACAAGGAAATGAAATGAAGGGATGATAGGAAAATTCACAGATCAAAATATCCAACCCAGCATTCGTCTAGCAACCGAGGAAAACCGCGAACAAACCTTCAGTCAGTTTGGCCGGTCCGGGGATTTGAAGCCAGGACCTCCCGAGTGCGGGTCATAGACGTTACCGCTCAGTTTATAAATGCTAAAGAGTATATACTCATTACCAAGAGGTATCGGAGCTTATCATCATTTGAAAACACTGGTAGCCAACATTATAAGATAAATGTATAGTTAAGTTTTGTTTACAAGTCCATTAACGGTTAAGATAATATCAGTTTTTGTAATCTTTGTGTGCAAACTATACATTTAGCCTAAATCTGTGTTATGCTGCAGCTGATTTTATTTAGCATTTATGTAATTTGTAAAATGAGAATTCGCCATTTTAGAATCTTAGAATTGTACATTAAACTCCGTATAGCAGATTGATCTAGGGCAAATAAAAACAAATGTAATATTATAAAGGGACAACATTTGTATGGGTTTGGTGTGTAGGGTAATCCAAAAAACACTCAACCGATTTTATTAATTCTTTCACTATTGAACAGCGCTAGTCTTTCTGATGGAGATGGGCTATGAAACATCTTATAATTTCAATTCATAAATTACTAAAGAATAAAAAAAAAAAAAAAAACATTCCAAGACCTTCGTTGAGAATGCCACGGAGTAGAAAATAATTGCTGTACTCCGCATAGCATGCGTGTAAAACAAAAGCCGGTTACATTTTGTTCTAAGCAATATACAGAGATGGCCAGGATGTAACAGGGTTTAAAAAGCGAGAATCGTCTGTTTATAACGGTATGGATAATATGTTGTTTACTTCTTGAACTACTATTTGTCAAATACTGCAGACGTGTGTGTGAATGAAAGTGTCGAAACCTCTGAATAACCTTTATTATAATCCTATAGATGGATGTACTGAAGTTTCTGGATGCCAAAAGCTTCTAATGACTCTAGTGTAAGAACGTATTGCTTTATTTCCTTTGTACATATGTTGTAATCAAGTTCATTAGCAGGCGTGCTAAACAGTTGTATAAAGAGAGAAAACTGCTGACATTAGAAATCAGTGAACGGATATTTTATAATTAACAACTGAGAAGATCACTTTTCTTGGTGGTCTCACTCCTATGCATCTTTTCCAAATAGGTTAACTTGGTGGTCTGGGAGTGGGCATTCTACATATTCACCAGCTTCGCCTCTATTTCGTTGTTTATGTTAAGGGTGACTATATTATGTGAAAACCATGTGACATTCATGTTATTAATTAACTATGGGACCAAAGAGAAGCTACAACGGTTTAACATTTCGCCTACTCCAATTATCTAACAAATTACGCGACCATTCCGACCGATGATTGTTCCACCACCAAATGCTACTTATAGACTATGCAGCATTTCCAGAACTTGGAAGACTGTCGGGGGAGGTTAAGGAAGTCAGACGTTCCGCCGATGTGTATGGATATCAGGGGATGGTTTATCCGTTATTAGGAATAGCCGGGGTTGTACGAAATTCCAATTATAAGGGGTAAAGGGAGTTGTAATTTGATGAAGAACGGGGAATTAGGTCGTCACTGGAGTGCTACCCGTGCAGCTTGTGTATTTATTAGTTTCACTTTGAAACTGACAAGTAATGGACAAGTTCCTTCACTGGAGGGCGCCAGCTGTGCTTCAGGCCCAGTTATCTGTAGTAGCTAGGAGGAAGTGTTGTATTCCATTCAAAAATGAAATAGGGATATTTTACGGGGAATACACGTTTTGAGGCCTCCTGAATAAAAAGAGCATTTTTGGAAAAATGCCCCTGTCAATGTCTGGTCTCTCTGTCTGCGAACAGAAAAAATAAAAAACGAAAAATCGACGAAGCTTTTCAAAAACTTCCTTCACTCCAAAGTACCCTCTACACTAAACATTTTTCGAAATTCTTTTATTTTCTCAAAAAGGCTCTAAACTTTCATATACTTAAGTTACATAAAGCTCCAGGAAAATTTTACATTCACATGATTTTCTCTCCTTGAGTTTTTCTACCGACTTCATTTTAATCGAGATAAACCTTTATAGAAACAGCTACATTACACATTTCGTTATAGAGAACAGCGATAGTCAAATGTTTAACAACTGGACGCTATATGCTGGCCTTAAAATTCCATACTGTTTCCATGACATCGCGAAAAACAACTGATTATCGACAGGACTTTAAAAGAATGACAAATTTATTGAAAAATTCGAAACATTAATAATGTATATCTTCAGAATGGCTTATGCCATAGAAAAGGTATTTGAAAAAAAACCTGTGTGTTTTAGACATCTATATTAGAATTTGAAGATCAGCCAGCTAATATGATAGTATAAACCCCTATTCTTGTACATCCCAAAAACAAATAATAAATGTTTTGTGTAATACGTTTTCGTCTATCGCTTAACGCCTATCTATAAACCTGTTACACAAAATTCCTTCCGAACGAAGAGGACTTCATAGGCTATTCCCAGAAAATTCAAGATACATATTTTTTTGTCATGTAAATATCTTTAATATATGGTATCGTTAGAGCCATTTTTGAGAAAATCAAAGTTTTCCAGAACTTTTCCATTTATAGGGTGGTTTCTTGTAGGGAGATATATACAGGATGGTTCATTTAAGTTGAGACTGTACAATATCTCCAAAACTAACCGTTGTAGAAAGAAATGTCTTTAATAAAAGTTGCTTGATATTATGGGGGAAAATAAATGCCATTAGTTGTGTTTTATTTGGAGGATGTTGTGATTGTCTTTAGGGGAAATTTAATTTTTTAAAACTACCTTTTTCATGTTGTTTTCCCACTCCTCTTAAAAGCTAAACAACATTTGTATAAAACACTTTGCAATTGTTGTTACACTAACGTAAAATGGCTGCGTAGGATGAGCACAATGAATGGTTGATGGTCGGTCATTTGAGGAACAAGTTACGGTTTTGTGATTGGGAACCAACATTTTTTATTTAGTTTCCTCATTCGTCATCAAATAATAAACAGCTTTTTATAAACCATTTTCTAATGAGAAGAAAACATACAAACACGAATAATGACATTTACTTTCCCCCATAACATCAAGCAACTTTTATTCAAGACATTTCTTTCTACAACGCTTAGTTTTGGAGATATTGTACGGTCTCAACTTAAATGGTCCACTCTGCATATTTAAATTGTTTGTGTTCATCTTTGGAAGAAACTAAACTTAAATACCAAGTTTGGTATTTATCCGACTTTTCGTTTCTGAGCTTTGTTGTTCAGAAACACAGACAGACCTTTTTCTAATTTCTTTTTATTCAAGTGGTCTCAAAACATGTATTTCTGGTAAAATCTAGGTATCAAATTTTTGGAGGAATGCAATGCTTACTATGTACGTGATAAAGAAAATAAAAATGGAGATCTGAACAATGAGATATGGTGACATTAGCTGAGCCTACAGCCCTAGAGATAGACATGCTGGACATATTACTAAAACACACGTCTCGATCTGACTATCACGTAATATGGAGTCACCTTTTCTGGAAGATGTTATCCCATGTCTTTCTGATGTAAAACACCAGCATCGAACCAAGTTGAGGGAGTAGAGCGGATGTATTGCCCAAGGACTCGGAGAAGAAAAAGTGAAGGAAATGTAACGATAAAGCTGCGTACACTTACCCATAAAGGAAATTGTGGTCTTAATGACGTAGGGAGGTCACCGCTACTAACTCCCGATACTGAGCCACATGGCTCCGTGGTAACGTATTCGGGGGGTTCTGGGTTGGGGCCGGCCACTGTGACCATGCGTTTTTCGTCGTTTTCCCTGGTTGGCTAGACGAACTGGGATGGTTTGTTCTACCACGAATTTCCTTTCCTTTATTTCCTATCATTCAGCTTCCCCTTTCACGTTTCAGCAAGCTTGGGGGCTGTGCAGTGTCGGTCGGTGTCGGACAGATGGCGCGGATGTTTGCTATTTTGAAAGTTCCCCGACCTTGGCAAATGGCTGCATTATCTAAGCCGCCTCAGGGGGGGTTGAGTTCTTCCCGGTTAAGCCAGAGGAAGGGTTTCCCTGAGCAGCCCACATCTGAGACCGGGACATTAAGCTTGGAATCGTCTATAACCTCCTATGGTTCCGTCACCTCATCCGCTCCTCCTGGGAGTGGTAAGCAGGAAATATCCACGTTTGCTCGAGATGTCCCAACCGTTCCTGTCATAGTCACACCCACAGTCTCCTGTGGTTCCGTCACCTCATCCGCTCCTCCTGGGAGTGGTAAGCAGGAAATATCCACGTTAGCTCGAGATGTCCCAACCGTTCCTGGTCATAGTCACACCCACAGTCTCCTGTGGTTCCGTCACCTCATCCGCCCCTGTCGTCGTTGCGGCGCGCTCACTATTATACACTGTATGTATGCTGCCATGCTTCGCTACAAATATCAGGGGGGAAGTGCCCTAGATCTCTTCATCAGAACGCGAACTGAAATTTAGTAACATGTGAACGAAAGCTGCACCGCCGGAATCATTTTAAAATAAGAAAACGGCATTATGAGAATATCCAGTTTTAAAATGTTGCATGTACGGACATTTTAATGGGCAAGCTACAATTTGATGTTCATTTTACAATGTTTTAGGCCTCTTCTGCACATTTTTAAAAAGATTTTCTCGAAATGCTGTTCAAAATTCAGTATCTAGTAGGTATCTTAACGTTTTACTTTCTCTACCGTGTATTGCACTCCACCCAAAAATTCGATATCTGGATTCCATTGAAAATACATGTTTGAGGCCCCCTGAATCAAAGAAAAGACATTTTTAGAAAAAAGGTGTCTGTGAACATCATAGCACAAAATCCAAAGTTCGAGAAATTGCAAATTTTGACTTTAGGTTGAGCGTCTTCCAAGGCTGCGACACGAAGATTAGCAAGGACCTCCCCGCCCCAAACTACCTTTCGCGTGGAAAAATGTTTCTTATTTTTGATTTTCTCAAAAATGGCTGTAACGATTTTGATTAAAATATCAGTGTTTAAGATATATCGAGCGAGGAGGTGCCGTGGAAGGTGTGCCTCGTGTTCGAACCCCCGGGACCGACCAATCTGACAAAAGGGTTTCTTCACGGTTTTCCCCGATCGCTAGGCGAATGCTGGGTTGGATAATTTGATCTGCGAATTCTCCTATCATCCCCTTCATTTCCTCCTTCTTGACCAACATACCAGACACTGGGCTGATCACCCATCCTGGATATGCTTGCTCCTCGACAGGTATTGGCTTGTAAGTCCTTGGGGGTGAAATTCCTACAAAGAGCAGGGTAATGCGTTGAAGAAGAAAAAGAGCAGGTGTTTAAGATATTTACATAACAAAATAAAATGTATTCCTTGAATTTTCTGGAAATACGCGGTGAAGTCCTCTTCGATCTGAATGACTTTTATACGATTGATAAACTGTAAGAGATAGATAAAATATTACTACATAAAAATGTAGATGTCGTTAAATCGCGTAGCTCATTTCATTTTTTTCTTTTGGGGGGCATCGTCTATTTCCGACATATCAATTGTTATTAATTTGAATTTGCAATACTTTTTTTTCTTCATTTTTACAGTGCTGTCGCTTTTTTGTTGCTTCTCGTGGCATGTTGGAAAGACTGAAATTTCAAGGCCAGCATATAGCCCCTAGCTTTTCAACATCTGAATATCGATTCGATTTGCTCTATCCGTCCTTGCACCGTAAACGAAATTTTGCAAAGGTTTATCTCGATTGACGTGAAAAGGTAATGTGAATGCTACACAAGATGGGTGGAACCAACCACAAAGTTACATCAGCTGTATTAACCCTCACCACAAAATTCCTTTGTCCTTGAACGTGGTACGTTTAGGTATGTCAATGTCGCTGTGTCTAGCCCTTCACATCCTGCTGCACATTTCGTTAAAGTGAGAAAAATCATCAGTTAACTTCATTTCTGGATTTCTTTTTTTGGTGCAAATATAATGAATCGCTGATATATAAACAAAAAATATGTTACATTCGCATGATTATCTCTAGCGTTTATTAGCGGGTATACAAATTATTGTTACAAAGCTTATTCTTCTATTACTTTATTTTAATCGAGATAAACATTTACAGAAATAGCTACATTACACATTTCGTTATAGAGAACAGCGATAGTCAAATGTTTAACAACTGGACGCTATATGCTGGCTTTAAAATTCCATACTGTTTCCATGACATCGCGAGAAACAACTGAATGTTGACAGGACTTTAAAAGAATGACAAAGTAATGACACAAAAAATGTAGATCTCTTTAAAATACATAATTTATTTCAAACAATTTTTTGTGGCATAAGCCATTTCTGAGATATCCGTTATTAATGGTTAGAACTGTTCATTTCTTGGTTATTAGATTTGTGTTTGTATGGCATCAAACAATATTTTGAATTATGAAACTAAAAAATGCATTTATTCTGTGACAGCTTATGCAGCTGAATTATTAGTGTAAGGGCTGTGTGCGTATATATACATACCGCGTGAGTCTTCTCATCCTGCGGATTGGTAATTAGGTAACCCTGTATTTTACAAACGATGCGAAATGCAGGTGCTGACACTAGATGCACTAGAAAGTGGATTTGTCTATAAATACAAAGTTTCACCTGTTCGTGCTCACTGTGGAACCATGTTTTCGAATAGAGAGTATCTGGACATGCTGCTAGTATACGGGGAAGCGCGCAGTACGTCTATACCAACAGAGGTTTCCGCAGAGAACTCTTCTTACAGATCACACGTTTTTACGAGTTGCGAACCGCCTTCTGGAATCAAGAACAGTGCATCCACGAAGAGGTCACCTTGTGTGTGACCAAGCAACGACGGACCATGTGACTATATCATTCATCATCCGCATTGTAGTACGAGGAACATTAACAGGCATTTCAATATTAGCCAATCTTTCGCATGGAGAATACTACCTCATGCAAAGTTTCACCTCTATCATCTTCAACTACACCAGGAGCTACTGCAGCCGGACCATGGACGGAGAGTGGCGTTCACTAGCTGGATCATACGACAAAATGAACAAGATCCACATTTTTGGCAACTTGTGTTATTTATAGACGAAGTAGGGTTCCACAACATGCATTACTGGAGCGCTGTAAACCCACATTGGATGCGAGAGGCGGTCTTACAAGTCCGATAGCGTTTCAACGTTTGAGCTGGTATATTCGGTGGATCATCTAATAGATCAGTATTTTTATGATGGCCAACTCATTGGGAATCGCTATATCCACCACCTACAACACCAGCTGCCTAATCCATTGGATGAAGTGCCGTTGCAGAACTGACTAACTGTGTGGTACCAACATGATGGGGCATCAGCTCATTGGCCCGTCGTGTAATGGCTTGCCTCGATGCCACCTACCCTGAGCAATGGAACGGACGACATGGACCAATAGGGTGGCCAGCACGCTCATCAGATCTAACCCCATTAGATTTCTTCTTATGGGGTTATCTTAAAGATATCGTGTATCAGGAGCAGCCAATGACCCCTCAACAGCTCAGGGAAGGCATCATCTTAGCTTGTCGTGACAACACAGGCTGACTGAGATGTTGCATCCACCGGTATGGTGGCCAGTTCGAACACCCATCACAACCACATGGAGGGAACGGGTATATCTGTGTGATGTCATAGTCACTGTTAAATGCACTACCTTGGAGACAGGCTCACAACCATCATAATATGGGCTTGCAAACGTTATCTAGTTTGTACTGCCTTTTGTAAACTCTCACAACAATGTATTGGCTTTCTTTCGTATGAAAGAATAGCTTTAAACAGTAAAATATTATTTAATGATGCCTTATGCTTGTAAGTTATAATTACAATGTTATATGCATTTATTTATGTTTATTAAAGCATATTCTAACAAGTAACAATTTGTGTTTTAATATAATGCACATAATTAAACTAATTACGTGAAACGACACTTCCATGCCCAACTATCAGATCTCGTTAAATTACATTCAAGTGGCAGTATTTGAAGCTGGGACCTTCACCGCTGGTGCACCACAACTGCACAGCGGTCGAAACTGATGCGATGCGCTGCAGTGGACAGTGTCTAAGGCAACGCCACTCCGCAGGCTAGAACACTCACTCACCCGGTATATATCATTTGATGTTCGTCATGCATTGTAAATGTTGTGGTAAACAAATGCAATTATTATCACGATTGCTAATGAACAGGGACATTTTCTTTTACACCATATTACGCCGTTTGTATAACAGTAAAGTGACTCAGCAACACTGCTCTTGAATTTGAAACACTAGTACGAAGAAATTATTATTAAAACGTAGTACTACGCTGTGTCAGTGATTGCCTGGCCCCCTACAACGCAGCGATAACTGTGCGGCGGAATATTGCATTAGACAGGGCCTATCCTTCATTTAGGAAGCAACGTGATTGGTGTTTCCTTCGCCTTTAAGTTGCAATAGAATTTAATGCTTTGTCATGTCCGTAGAGAAAATGTGTAACACTTGCAACCTGCCCACCTTTCCTTTTCCGTAAAGTCGCACAAAGCCTCCGTAAAAGTTGGCAAGTATGTGTAATTATGTTTTCAAGTTATAGCACAAGGAACTAGTTTCTGGCTGAGAAATCGCATCTTAGGTAAGAAGAGAGGTGAGCAGTCAATCGTTGCACACTCTGAGGAGCTAAGCGCACAACAATGTAACAATCACAGGGGACCTCCAGTTACTGGAGCACAGCACCACACGTAGGCCATTACTTCCAACGTGACCCCTGGGAGACACAGATCGGACGACGATGGGGTCCTCCATGCTAGCCTCTAGTTCCCGAAGTCGCGAGTTCAAACCCGGCGGAGGGCAATGGATTTTTTCGGGCGTAAAAAGGATGGCTTTTTTTTCGGAAGGGAAGTAAAGCCGGTGGTCCCGTGTCGTAGATTTACGTCACGTAAAAGAGCCTCAAGCCTGATAAAGAGACCTCTGAGCAAAATTACCGGTGTTTCACGCCCAATATAGAATGGGACGCCAAGGGCCACAGCAGTTAAAGAGCGTCCATAAATAAAACTCATTTTTTTTTTGCTGCAACATTGTCCTACAATCCTGAAACAGATTAAAGGAGATGATGGACAGCAAATTCGTGGTAAAAGGGAACCATCCCAGCATTTTCCTATCGACCCGAGAAAGCTATGTGTGACGGGAATCGAACCCGGGAGCTACCGACTGCGAGCCTCTCGCATTACCGCGGAGCCAACTCGCTCGATGTGACAAGGTATTGCGTCGTTTGCATAACAAGCAATTGTTATCATTACACATAAATGTACATAGTAGACTGCGGTCGTTTTAAAGTAAGGTCAAGGACCGGCTATATGCGTAGCACGCTGTACTGCAGTGACTTGGTACCTTTCTGATACCAAGTGACGGCGCATGGCGCGTTTCCAGGTTATCTTTATCAGCTGTGCTTTTCGCTACTTTGTGTTCGTGCTGTAAATAGAGTTGTGAACATTTACTCAAGACATCTGTGTTGTGTGTCAATGTCTTGTTATTAGTCCACTGCAATGCCTGCCGACAAATTCACTCTTGAACAACAAATTTTTATGTACGATACATACATAAAAGCTGATTCAAGTAGACAATTTCAGGAGAAATTTCCTGGTAGAGAAACTGTTAGGCGTCTGGTTAATGAGTTTAGGACAACGTGATGGCTAAACGCTAAACCTAAGAAGGAAAACGAGATGTTCTGACGTAGTAAAACATTGACGAAATTGGTGCATCTATTTGTGGAAAACCCTAAAAAATAAAGTTTATAGGAACAATCCCCATAGACAAACTTAAGGACACCATAAAAACAGAAATTATAAACATTACGCAAGAAAAGCTTAAGCGTGTGAATGGAAATTTCATTCGAAGATGCCAGGAATGTCTGTCTGTACGCGATGGACAAGGTTAGTACTCATAGTGCAAGTTACTATCGCTGGTAAGTAACGCGGGAGTTACGAATGAAAAGCCCCCGATGTAATACACAGTGTACGGAGCATGCGATCCGTGGCCTCACCTTAAAATGGCCGCACTGTAATTATGTTACTCATTAAGAAATTAGTATTACTTACCCATAAACGATAGATTATTCTTATTTTTTTTCTATCGCCTACCTATAGTGGGTAGAGAAAATAACTATTGCTACAAAAATTTGATATGGATATTTCACCGGAAATACATGTTTTGAGGTTCACTGAATTAAACACACTTTTAGAGAAACGCCCGTGTGTGTGAGTCTTTGAGCAACATTACTCAAAATGAAATGTTTGATAAATACCTAAGAAGCTTGAAGATTTAAAAATAAAATCCCACCTCGCCAAACTATCCTTTATATGGAACACTTTTCGTCATTTCTAGTTTTATTTAAGCGCTAACGATTTTGATTAAATCACC
Organism: Deroplatys truncata; assembly: GCA_030765065.1. Taxonomy (NCBI): domain Eukaryota; kingdom Metazoa; phylum Arthropoda; class Insecta; order Mantodea; family Mantidae; genus Deroplatys; species Deroplatys truncata. The sequence continues at coordinate 15,906,322 of CM060983.1, forward strand.
AGATATTTAAAATATTTACATTAGAAATAACATGCAAATCTTGAATATTCTGAGAATAGCCCGTGAAAACTCTTCTTAATGAACGAATAACTTTGTGAAGAAATGGACAAAAACGTACACAAATATATAGATCTGGTTAAAACACAGAATTACATTTTTTTTGGCATTGACCACTTCCGAGATATTCATCACTATTGGTTTTAATCTTTCTATATATTTACTTCTGTTTTGAAATACTAATGCACATTCATTTTGACGCAGCCACGCTACGTCTTCCAACAATGAAGCACTACTTTTGCCTCACGGTTGCTGCTTTTCTCCTCCTAGTTGGTTCCTTTTATACTTTGCCACGGCTGCTCGAGCATGAGATCTTAATCACTGGGTATTGTGGCATGTGCACAGATTATATTAATGGTAATACGTCCTCTGGTTACCGGGTCGAAGGGTGGCAGTTTATCTGAGAGTAGGGGTGATTCAGGGGAAGCAGTGTGTCATTTGGTGGGGATATGGCGTTACTGACGCCAAGCCTTAGCGTGGGTTTTCTTAGCATTCTGTGATTAGACTTCGCGTGAGTTAGACGGATAACTGCGACATGGCGTCCTCGCCCGGCAGACACATGGGGTAAGAACTTATTATAATAAATCTACCAGTTATCCTTTCTTTTCAACTTTTATTATGGTAGAATAGAATCCTTGCCTCTCCCTTCAGCCAGGAATTATGTTGGTGTAATTATTTTTATAATCTAACTTTAGCTGCGTCCCTTGTCGATACCTCGAGTTTAAAGTTCTTTGTCTGTTCAACGATCCCTCTCATAAGCGAGTTGCTCTCCTCTGAAGTTAAATAATAATTAAATATGTGAGGTATACGACAAATTGGTGGAGTCGCGGGTAATTGGCGGAGGCGCCGAGTAATTGGTTTGATTTGTTTTGAGATTTTAAGTGCAAATTTTTTTTCCCTCCAAATTTAACGGTTTGTGCTCCACGTGGTCGTGAAAAATGTAAAGTTCTTTCTGGCTAAAGGGTAAGGATTTTTATACTTTAATTTGTGATTCTCTTCTTCTAAATTTTGTTTCCATCATTTCTGAAAGTTTGGTTTCTAAATTTCAATTTTGAGCTCATTTTTGTATTTTCCCATTGTCTGCCGGCGTGACGCTAAAACTTCTACTCCATTTTCCCCTTGTTTTGGCTTCATTTCCTTTAAATTATATCACTGTGTTCCGTTCTTCGTGCTGGTTATTTTCAAAAAAATGTTTTTGTGAAAGTTGAGTTGTGAAACGAGCGAGATAGTTGTAGTTTCATAATGTGCTCGTCACGTGTTGGCTATCTGTTTGCAAATCTTGTTTTTTGTGCTTATTAGCAGTGGTTTGGAAACGTATAACTTTATATTCCAGTGATTGTGATTTCTAGCTATTTACTGCACTTTTATGGGTCATTTTTCGTGTAACTTTTATGTACGCACGTGTGTTGTGTAATTCCCGCGTGGTCGTGCATTTCAGCAATAATTTTAGCTTGTGAAACCAGTCTTCCTCAGCACGTGTTTTGGCGCGTTTATTTGCGTGTGCATATCAGCTTATATACATTTGATTTAAGAAAAAAAAGACAAAAGAGAAGTTTGGTGTGCTAGTATATTTTACAAGTCTGTATTCTGCTCCTTTTGAGAATCTTCGCGGTGGTCACAGTAGGTGTGACGTGGTTTTTTTTAACTTCCAGTTCGAGGTTTCTCACTGAAGCTATCATTTTGTTTTCTTCCATGTGTTCATTCTGATTAAAAATCTTGGTATTGTGTCCAAGTGGCTTGTGTAGCCGTGTGTTAGTATAATTTTCTGATATTTCGCCGCGGGCGCTTAATTGTATTTTTTCTGCAACTGTTTTATTTGGCTATGTTCTGATCTTGCTACTTACATTCATGTGATGCTATAAGTGTTTAGTTTGGTGTAATCTGTATTGTTTGGTCCTACTGTTTGTTTATTGGTTGCGTTATCTTTTGTGCTGCAATCATGCCTAAGCGACGTACTGCACAGAAATCTGATATAGCAATTGCTCCAGTTAGCGAGCACAGTGAAGTAGAATCTATGTCCAGTGTTGGTACGCCTGTTGTTGCTCAGTTATCAGCTGTCTGCCGCCCGGTCATTGACCCCTCTCACGTGAAGAATTCCAGCGAGTTGTCGGCGTATGAGTTACTTTAGAATTTTGAAATGTTGGCTACTACTGCTAATGGCCGCTCTGAGAAACTGATAATTTTGCTTCACCGTTGCCAAGTTTGGTTTATTTAATTCCGCAATGCATATTTTTAGGGGAAAATCTTTCGCAGTTACTCATGTAAGTAAAAGTTTCAGGAGCTACCAACCTTGCCAGTATCTGCACCTAATTAGGTTTGATGTGCTTCTAATATGGACCAGTACGATGTGGATGTTGATGAACCAGCTGTACGTGTGTTACCAGATTTTGGAAAATTGCACGGGAATTTTGTGGTAAAACGAGTAAGAGAGAAAAAAAATCACCTGTAAGTATGTAAACATTGTGAGTGCTAAAGTTTGGATGAATGAAACAGTTTTACGACTCACACAGGTATGCTAAATTTATTGTTTCACTGACTGATGCTTAATTAAGCTTTACTTTTCAGGAATATGTGATATGAATGTCTCTGCTAAATTACAAGTGTATTATTATTGTGGGTGTAACTTAAATTTTGAATTATGTTTTCGGAACTGCAAATCATTTGTTTTGTTGTATTATGCTGCAGGAATGTGTTTCAGGTGTACTATGTGCTTAATTGAGCTTTCATTTTCAGGAATGTTATGTGACAATATTGTTTTGAGTAATGATGTGATGTTGTTTTGTTTCATTTGATTTGATATGATTTGATTTGACTTGACTCGATTTGATTTTGGGTTTCATAATGATGCTGTGATCTTTATTTGCAGAAAATTGTTGCATGAATAGTGTTTGTATGTATGTGTGTATTTGAGGTTATGTGATATAGGTGAGATTTGCCTCGGTGGGAGTGCCAAAGTGTAACCCCGATGGCGTAGTGTGAGGTTATGTGAGAAATAAGAGTTGAGATTTGCCTCGGTGGAAGTGCCAAAGAGTAACCCCGACGGTGTTAATGAGATGAGAAGAGACGAGATGATGTCAGCTTCGGTGGAAGTGCCACAGTGTAACCCCGACAGTTGTTGTATCATTTCAGAGATTTTGCTTATTGGTGTTGCTGTAACGTGCCCAGTATAGCGTGTGTGATGAATTCACACGAGAGATTAAATGGATGGAAGTGAATGTAATGAAAATAATTTTTTTTCTCTGTTTATGCAACAAGTTTATTACCATCTTAGATAGCAAATGTTAATACCACCTGTTTTCCAGCTTAAATTTTCATTTGGAGGATGTCGATGCAACAGTATAGTGTCATGTTATTTGTGTCATTCCTGAAATTTTAATGTGATTTCTTGAAGGTTATGCCTATGTTAGATGTTTTGAATTTACAGCATGTTAAATGAGACACGTAAGTGCAGATGTTTTGTTTTGAAGAGAAAATTGAAAGATGATGATGCTTGAAGTAATGATCGAGATTGCACTATTACTGCTGATGATGTTGATGATGATTATGAAAGATGATGGTCATACTGCGATGAGAAAGATAGTGATATGGACGAGAAGTTGTATTGGTGACAAGAGTAGGACAATAGTAGCTGAAAGCATGTCACGTGGCGTAGTTTAGAAATGTATTGTGGATGTAGCTTGTAGTGATGCATACACTAGTTTGAGTAGATAGTTAAGTCAGTGTTGTGTGTAATTTGGGCCATGGTCAGTGTGAATGAGTTCATTTCATTGTCATGTGTGATTGTCTTGTAAGTGCACTTACTTTCTTTTGTTAGTGATACCAGCTGGTTATTAAGATGTAATATTGGGATCCCAAAATAAGGTTATGTTTCATTTCTGTCATGTTCATGTATTTTGAGTCTGTTTTACTGTTATTTGGATTGTGAAGCATTGTAAGTTACACTTTGGATGGCAACTCTGTAAAATTTCGTTCTTATGCCAATTTGTTCTAATTTTCTTTTCTCTTTCTTTGCCCCATGTCAAAAGCATTTTTAGTGTAAACTTTTTAACCTTTAGAGTCTTTAATTGTATATGACATACCATTCTTTTATGTGTGATTGTATGTGGGAGCACCCTGTTTATTGTGTGGTGGTTTTGTTTTAGTATTTCGCTGTGGCGGAGAGCGAGACAATTCAACAGCATCCCCAGGGCACACCAGAAGTCAAGAAACACCACAGGGAAGCTGTCGGGCAGCCACTACACTGCCGTGGCATAAGGAGCCACCATGTCGGGGGGCAGTCCAAGCCAGCGACTGCCCACCCTGTTGTCACCACCAGAGACCTGCGGTGCTAATTCTACACCAGGACAAATCGTCGTTGTGGGCACTGTCTAAACCCACCCACAAACAGTTACGGCAGACCATCACCATTTTGCGCAGTGTAGTGTGCCTGTGAACTAAGGCAGCGTGGTGTGTGCGTGTGCGGGATGCTAAAGATAAGTGCATTAACAATACTAGTCAACAGCACTTACGTCTCTCGTCTCTCCACATCACCCAGCACCATTGTATCGTCGGCTGGGTGCTTACCACACACATGACTATTGTTATATTTTACTTCATCACACATTTGTATGTCATTTTTGGTATGTCTTTGTTTTGTTTTTTCATGTTTATTGTATTTATTTTCTTTCTGTCGACGGGGACGTCGACTTCGGTGGCCAGGGGGAGATGTGGCATGTGCACAGATTATATTAATGGTAATACATCCTCTGGTTACCGGGTCGAAGGGTGGCAGTTTATCTGAGAGTAGGGTGATTCAGGGGAAGCAGTGTGTCATTTGGTGGGGATATGGCGTTACTGACGCCAAGCCTTAGCGTGGGTTTTCTTAGCATTCTGTGATTAGACTTCGCTTGAGTTAGACGGATAACTGCGACATGGCGTCCTCGCCCGGCAGACACATGGGGTAAGAACTTATTATAATAAATCTACCAGTTATCCTTTCTTTTCAACTTTTATTATGGTAGAATAGAATCCTTGCCTCTCCCTTCAGCCAGGAATTATGTTGGTGTAATTATTTTTATAATCTAACTTTAGCTGCGTCCCTTGTCGATACCTCGAGTTTAAAGTTCTTTGTCTGTTCAACGATCCCTCTCATAAGCGAGTTGCTCTCCTCTGAAGTTAAATAATAATTAAATATGTGAGGTATACGACAGTATGCGTTAGTGTATGTACAGAGAAACACGAACGCTTTCTTGGAACACTTATTTTCACCATTTAAAATAAAACTTAAGGTTTGCCGATCACTTTTAAATGCATACGATGCTACTGCGTCTTTACCAAGACCGAAGATTATTAACTACAGCTGAACGTTCTACCCTCTTGCATGTTCGCCGCCAATGTTCACAACTCGACGAGAATGTCGTCCCGCACTCACCAATCGCTCAGGACAGAATGCCTTTACCCACGCTGCACAAGGAAAAGCAAGCTACTCACTTCCACTACTCTCCCCTCAAACGCTCGTCACAACTCGGCGTCCTGAAGCCTAGAGTGACCTTCACCAGGCTAAGTGCAGCTGTCCTCGGCTGTTACCAGGAAAAACTTGCTTCAATGGTATTTACCCTTTCTACCTGAGGCTGGTCCCTAATTAGCAAAACTGTGCCTGTCTGGTCTTTCTGTCGCTTTTACAGTCAACAATTTTCACAATGCTTCTCCTTTTTATACATACACTGGTTTTAAATATATTATTACTTATTTTATATCGCTATCCTTCTCAGAATATTATGAAGTTAATAATGCCTTTATAATTCGTTTATAATTCCGGCTTCAATTTGTTTCTCATGCTGTAATACTAAGAGTATGGAATTTGAAAACCAGCATATAGCGACCCACTTTTTAACATCTGACTATCACTTAAGTCTCCTGTTGTATCTACAACGAAATGTTTAATGAAACTCGTTCTGCAAATGTTTATCTCGATTAACATGGAGTGTATATACATATTATTATTTGTTACTTCCACGTGCATTTCTCTAACCACTATAGTTTATTTTTATCTCCTCTGAAGTATATTAGAAAAGTTTTATTTTTCTATGCATTTCGTTGCAGGTAGAGTGCGCTCGTAGATCGGCCGGACCGTTCCGCGGCGTCTTTGGACTGGGTGAGGAGTGGCGCGCCTTCCGCCAGTTACACGTAAACGACCGGCAAGTCAATAACTACTGCACTAACTCACATTAGGCTTATCTGCATCAGAACAGATGTTGAAATTGATGACCTTCAACGCAAACACATTTCCTACATCTCCGAAAACAATTTTGGTTTACTCGCAAAAGTTCATGTCGACTGTTTCCCTGTATTTCTCTCGTGATGTTGTCCTTCAATTCTGGTAACGTGTGCAGATTTGATGCGTACACTTTATTCTTTAACGTTCCCCATAAATACAAATCGTCAGGGGAACGAGGCGGCCACAATCCTCGACTAATTATTCTGTCATCATACACACTTCACAATTCATGCGTGGAATTTGCAGCAGTGCGCGCTGTAGCTGAATCCTGCTGAAACCAGCCACACAATTTTCCATTTCTTGTTAGTTGCGCAAAAAAGTATTTAAAATTGAATTTACATAAACGTGTGTACCAACTGTTGTGTCGAAAAATATGGGACCGATAATTCTACGCGCACCAAATCCCAACTTTTGCAACCTGGTGAGGAACTCCATGAAAAATATGTGCATTTTCGGTAGCCCAGTAACTATTGTTCTGAGTAGAAAGATAAAACCACGTTTCATCGGTGAAGAACGTTAAAAGTGGGTCCACGTCTGCAAAAACCAATTGCAATAATTCACCCTATTTACAGGATCTTGTGGTTGTAAAGTAGCCACAAAAGCTGAAGTCTCTAACCGGGTATCTACTTCATCAAGCTTCTCTTCTGTCAGCACACGGCGTTGTTGAACATGTTTCTTCTTCAAAAAAGATCCTGTACGCCTGATTTTATTGACAAAGTCATGAATAGTTGACCTGCTAGGAATTCGAACACCTGCAATCCGATGTTGAAATTCTCTACGGCCCCTTCTTGCAGAAGAGTATTTCACATACGCATCATACATTGTTCTAAGGTTGCACTCAACCATTATTAATGGACAATTTGTCACCATTTTACTCTAAACACGCGCACAGACATCTTTCCCTCACGACAGATGCAACTCGACTGACACTTCAGCGCTACTCTGGTGGCAGGCGCGCCACTCCTAACCCAGTCCAATGCCGCCCCGGAACGGTCCGGCCGATCTACGAACTGGATACAGGACACGCGATAGACAAATGTTTTAAAATGCGTGGCTATGTGTTGCCCTAAAAAATTCATACCATGACATAGCGAAAAACAACTGAATAGCGACAGTACTTTCACAGGACTTTCTCTACCCATTCTTCAACAAGCCATTCTTACAAAAGCATATTCTTCTATTTACTTCATGTTAATCGAATATACAATTACCAAAATTGTCTTATTGGGTACAAGGGGATTAGGGGTATACACTAGGCTTTAAGCGACAGTCAAATCTTTAGGCCGGTCGCTATGTAACGGCTTTGAAACTCCGATCTCTTTCCATGATCAAGAGAGAGAGAGAGAGAGAGAGAGAGAGAGAGAGAACCAATAGTGATTTTCCTTTTCAAAAAAAATATTGAAAATTCAAACCAACAACAAAGAATATCTCGGAACATTTTTATTTCACATAAATTGTGTTCTTTAACGAGATCTGCAAATGCTGTTAATGTAGTAAGATTTGTGTGTCTCTTACGGTTTACCAGTTATGCAAAAGTCACTCAGAATGAAGAGGACTCACGGACTATTTCCAGAAAATTCAAGATATGTGTGCATTCCATTTATAATGAAAATATGTGAAACATGTGGCATTTCAGTCAAAATCGTTAAAGCAATTTTGAGAAAATAAATATTTTCGGAAAATGTTGCATGTAAAGGGTAGTTTGGAGAGGGGGAGGGGAAATTTTCTTAAAAATCTTCGTGTCGCATCCTTGGAAGATGCTGACTTAAACCGAGGTTCTGGTTATTCTAAGAAATAAATGGCAGAGTTACGCCTTTCTTTGTGGATGAGTCATTTCCGAGATATTTGTTTGAAGTTTTTAATACTTTATCATTTTTTTAAACTGCTGTCGCTATTTCGTTGTATTTTTGTTCTGTGTTTTAACATCTAAATGACACGGCCGGAAATATGCTGTTAGTGAAGTGAGGCTAGACCTGCTGGGTGCTCTATCACGCCTCTGGATTAGGATGGGGTGGGTCCAGGTTAAATAATCGGTAGTACAGCATGCCTGAATGATAAGGGGGCAGGTAGAAGTACCAGTGTGAGATACCTATATTGTAAATTTTCGAAACATATTATTATATTAACACTATAAAGACAGAAAGTTTGTGTATGTGTGTGTGTGTGTGTGTGTGTGTGTGTGTGTAAGGTAATATGAAAAACCGAATCGATTTTAATAATTCCTTCACCATTGAAAGGTTCAATTCCTTCTGACGACATGGGGGTATAAAATACCTTCTAATTTCATTTCATAAACCACTAAAACATAAAAAGGATTTACAAAGTCCTTGTACCTGAATACGAACACACTGAACTTATAAAAACATCCTTGCAAAGAAGACATCGGCTTTTAGTTGAGAATACCATTGGGTGGAAAAAGGTTGTTGTTACTTTACAGAATATGCATGTAAAATAATATAAACGCCGCGGATATTTCATTGCAAACAATGCGTAAATGGTCACGATTTAGCCATTAAGACAGGGCAAAACAAAAGAGAATCGAATGTGTGTGAATGATAGCATACGATACAATTCCCAAAATATTTTAATAAACGTAATGTAAGAGAGTTTTGCTCTATTTCCTTTGTACTTATGTTGTAATCAAGTTCGTTAGTAATAACGAAAATTGGTAACATAACAGATCAGTGAACCGAAAGGTTATAGTTAACAACCGAGAAGCCTGCTTTCCTCGATGGCCGCAGACTACGCATGTGTCCTTTCCTAAGAGGTTAACTTGGTGGCCTGGGAGTACGGAATCTTCGTATTCACCAGCTTCACCTCTAATTCTTGTATATGTTAAGTGTTTCTGTATCAAGTGAAAACTATGTAACTTTTATGTTATTAAATAACTTTGAGATCAAAGATTTAAAATTTAACCTACTGTAATTATCAAATGTTACTCGACCGAGGATTGTTCTACCGCTAAAAGGTGTGCAGCATTTCCTGAACTTAGAAGATGTCGGGGTATTCTTGTTCGTGAATGTCATGACTTTTCATGAATGACCGGGGCTGTACGAAATTGGAATTATAAGGGGTAAAGGGGAGGACTTGCCATACAAATCTTGTAATTTGATACAGAACGATAAAATTGATTCGCCATTTGAGCTTAAAAAACTACCTGCAACGTCGGGCAGATACATCGTTTCGTATAAAAGTTTTTTCCAAGCAAGCTGTGATGTGCCTGTTGTACTGTCGCCTAAGTTTAACTGTTATAGTACTCAACTCAAAGGATTCAGAGACATACAATGTACTGCTCTAGACTGGACTGGTGAACGGAGGGGACCCTCAAGTACACACCCCAGAGGAACGGATGAGGTGAGGGAACCGCACTGGTTACAGAGCGAAGTCGGCGCAAATGGACAGAGACAGTTCCAGGCTTGACCACCCGACCACGACAGGGCCGCTCGGAGACGCCCCTCCGGTGGGACCGGGGAAACATTTCCAAACCGCAAGTCTCTACGCCATCTGTCCGACCCTGACCGAACCACAGCCTCGGAGTCAATCTGCAGCATGAAAGGGAAATGAAAGAGAGGAAATCCGTGGTAGACTATGCAAGTAAAACCCATGGTCAGAGAAGGCGGCCACCGGGATCCGAACCCGGAACCTCTCGAGTACGAGCCTCACACGCTACCACGCAAAGAGAACGGAATTTCAAAGCCATTACCTACACAGCGACCAGCTCTCAAAATATTTGACTCATTTAGTCTACTGTATTCCCCTAATCCCGTTGTATCTACAAAGAAATATGTAATAAACCAATTTCTACAAATGTTTATCTCGATTAACATGAAGTAGATAGAAGACTAAGCGTCTGTAAGAATAGTCAGGGTGAGTAGAGAAGGTCATACACCAGAGTTTAATTATTGTTTTTAGTCTTGGTTTTTTTTCTTATTTTAATAATATTTTACCTTATATTTAAATTTGCACATTTAATGTATATGTAGCTACAGTAATTGGAGCATTGCTCAGTTGTAGCACAAACTCAATAGATAAGTAAATATATTGTTTGAATGCCACGTGCGGATTCTGGTCTCAGCAAAGGTTTTGTTAATGGAACCAATTTTCATAGGACAATCAACGTCTCTAACTTATATTCTTTTATTAGGAAAGTACCTAATACCATCACCAAGCTATCGGAAATAAGGATGTGGGGTCCCTAACATTACCAGACGGAGCATCTCTTCGTACCACATGCTACTCCGCAAAATGAAAGGAAACGAAATGTATAAGCCACCCCAGCATTGGAAATATCGAACTCGGGACGCTAACGCCTGAGGTATCTATAACCATAAATAACACCTTTATTCCATCGCAAAATTATACAACTGAACAAAGAAAAGTGCTCTTTTCCCAGGTTGCGACATTCAAGGCCTCGGCGTTCAACCATAACGTTAAATTACTCTTCTCTTTCCCGTCTTTCTACTTTTTTACCTATAGTAGAGGAAGAATTGTATTCCACCCAAAAGTTCAATGTGGAGATTTTACTGCAATTACATGTTTTGATGCCCGCTGAATAAAAACCTATCGCTTGTTGGTGGGTATACAAACTATTCTTACTAAATCATATTTTCCTATCTTCTACATTTTAATCCAAATAAACCTTCACAGAAACAACTACATTACACATTTCGTTATAGAGAACAGCGATAGTCAAATGTTTAACAACTGGACGCTATATGCTGGCCTTAAAATTCCATACTGTTTCCATGACATCGCGAGAAACAACTGAATGTCTACAGGATTTCAATGATAAAAGTACTCAACAATTCGAATCTTTAACAACGCATATCTCAGAAATGGCTGATACCAGAAAAAATTTATTTGAAGTAATTGTGTCTTTTAAAGCATCTACATTTTTGGCATAGTTACTTTTCGTCTATCGCTTAACGTTTACCAGTTATATAAGATTATACAAAATATCTTCCAATGAAGAGGACTTCACAGGTTATTCCCAGAAAATTCAAGATATAGGTAAATTGTATTTATTACGTAAATATCTTGAATGTATGATGTTTTAATAAAACTCGTTAGACATTTTTTAGAAAATAAAAAATTTCGAAAAAATATTCCATGTAAAGGTTAGTTTGGGGTGGGGGATTATTTTTTTAACTCTTTGTGTTGCATCTTTGGAAGATAGTGAACTTAAATACCAAGATTGGTATGTATCGCACTTTTTATTTTTAAGTTATGTTGCTCACGGCTCACACCACACACACAGACCTGCTTTTTTAGAGTTCAGAGAGCCTCAAAATATATATTTGCAATGAAACCTCGACATCAAATTTTGGGTGCAATACAACACCTACTTCTACTTACTATAGGTAGCAAAGAACCCAAGAAAGCATTTTTAGAAAAAGCTGTGTGTCTGTGAATTTCTTTGAAACAACTTGCTCTGCGGTATGAGCCGTTCCCGAGATAACCGTTATGGGTTTGAATTTTCAATATTTATTTAAAATACTGACGTTGTTCAGCTGTTTCTCTACATGTCACGGGCTCAGTTAGTAATGTGAATGTAAGACATCAACATTTTCCACCTATGATACATTCACATGACTTTCTCTACAAACTATTCTTGTAAAAACTAACTACTTATATTAATGGAGAAACTTGGAGCTACTGACTTATGCTTCGTGGCGCTCCGGGAGTTCATGATTTGTTACATCTGACTTTCCATCTACTCCTTAAATTAGTAAACGGTTTACGTTTTGAAAATCAATTATTTATTCTTATTTGCTAGACGTTGTCCGAGAACTATCAGACTCTTACTTTGTTTTGTTATTTCTTTGGAATTATGAATGCTACAATTTTTAATTCTACATAGTTATTCGTTATTAAAATGTTAATTTTCTTTTCTTTCGAAATAGATTATTTTCTAGTAAAATCTCAAAAACGACTTTGTATTTGCTGCTACGTTCCGGATTCTGTCATCTGATTTAAAATATTTTGTTATATTCTTTTGTGTTGAGCGAACTTTATATATTTATTATCTTAGAAATTACTGCTTATATATATTTGTGAGGGCTAATTACAATATATTTATCTGTGCTAATGCCACGAGCGGTTTCCAAATCAAAGATAAATTCTCGAGTCACTAAATGACTAGAGCAGAGGTGACGAAAACGGGACTCGCGAGACATTTTGACTCGTAGGCGCCGTTCCCTCTCTGCCACTGTCCTTTTGTTTTCATATGCTGCTGAGTGATGCAGTGCGTGTTGCATATTTGGTGACTCGCGGAAGGAAGGCGTTTTCGCCACCCTTGATCTAGAGCATTTAGAAATCATGAGCGGCATTTGCTAAGGCTATTTTACGAATAAAATGAAGTAATTTACTCCAAAATCATTATTATTATAATAAAATCATAAAATATTTATATTTAATTTGCAATATAAATGGCGTTTTCGGAAACAAGTTAGAATCGTATGGTCGCGTTTTTCTGTTTGATCAGTGCAACTTGATCATATAGGTACTATTTTCTGCCATCTGGCGTGCGAAACTTACACTAGGAATTCCCTATTCTTTTGTCTATGGTTGTAAGAATGCTCCTTGTAGAAAAAATAAAAGACGAATAAAACCTACATTATCAACATTAAAGGTTATAACTTTCTTTACAGAGAAAGGCTGATAAATGTTAACTTGTTTCAATTCATTTGTTTATTATGAACATTATTTATAAACACTATTATCTCGTTAATTTTATAATGTATTCCGTGTACCCTACTTCGTTTGATTTCCTCATATTCATGCTATAAAAACATGTGGAATATCACAACTAGAATGCCAAAAGAAATGTATTTCAAGGAAAATCATTTAAAGTTCAGCCCATTTAAAGACCAGGATATTCAAGGCGAGAGATGCAAAAAGAAAACTGCCCCCAAACTTACCGGAAAGAAGAAAGGTTAGTGCGGTGGTTTATAGTTCGAAAAATAAACAACAGTGATCAATTCATGTGAGGAGAATACTCCTGGAGGATTACAAATGAAGTTCTTCCTTATCGCTGCGCTAGAATTGGCCTGCCTAAATAATAATCTCGTCTATATCGTTACCAAATCTCGTTTCTGCCATTTTTATGTTTAAACGTAACGGCATTGATTGCTGCTGCTGGTAGCTGTCACTGCAAAATGATACTCCAGCGTCTTCAGAGTACTAAAAAACGGAGGAGTGATAAAGATATTTCGATAAACATTGAGTAGAATCATGTCCGTGATTGGTTCAAAAACAGACATTCCTTTAAACTTGATTGGCCAAGGAAAATGTAATTTCAGACCTACTTCTCTACGTGCAGATAATATACTATTTCTCTACGCATCTCGCGGAGCTTACCATTTAACTATCTCGTCACGGACCTTTCCCACTGAACTATTTGTAGATAGTGTCAAACTATAGTGCTCCACATCCTCCGAATATATTCACAGTAATTGTTATCTCTTCTGCGCCGATCACACGCATTGGCGTCCTCCAACTAACTTGTAGATTTTTCTCCTTCTTTGACGGAAATAACTTATTGCAGACCTCTGTTACTAGCGTTTGTTTATTGTAACTTTTATTTCTATATATTTTATATGTACATATTACCATTTAAAATCTTTCCTGCCCTGCTTTTCTTGATTTTTTGTTTCGTTTAACATTATTACTCCATGTGTTACAATTTCTAGATATAATATTAATCATTTACATGCATTTATTCTTTGTTACTTTGTCTTCCTCTTCTTCTCTTGATGTGAATTTACATAATCATTCTATGATAATTAAGTCCCGCTTCAAACATTTATAGAAACAGTTTTATTACACATTTCGTTGTAGTTACAAAGGGGATACACGAGGCTGAAGGGATGGTCTGATGTTTAAGAGCAGGTCGCTATATGCTACCATATCAGTTACAGTAGACGGACAAGAGAGAATACCATTTCATCCTATAAAACGCGCGAATTTCAAAATCTGTCTATTCAAAAGTCGCCAGCGACCATGCTCCGCTATGCTACACATAGGTGGCAGCACCAGTCACTAGAACGAATCCAGCGTGACTGTTTCTTATTCTCGTCAAAAGATGGAGCTGTAACTCAAGCTGCAAGATGCAGGAAACTTGTAGGCGCCTTCTTTAAAATTGAATCCGTGTAACATCTTGTACTCGAATATACTAATATGTGTGTGTGTGTGTGTGTGTGTGTGTGTGGGTGGGTGTGGGTGGGTGTGTGTGTGTGTGTGTAAGAGAGAGAATGAGAGTGGGTGATCTCAAGAAAGACTCAATCCATTTGATTATTCTTTTACCATGTAAAGCCCCAATTTCATAGATTACTAACATATTACAGAGCCCTTGTACTTGAACACGAACACATTGCAGTTATAAAAGAACATGCTTACGAAGAAGGCCTGACTTTTAGTTGAGAATGCCATGGAACAGAAGATAGTTGTTACTCCACAGAATGTGCATGTAAAATAAGACAAATGCCTGTATATGTAGATAGTCACGACAAAGCAAAACAAAAGAGAATCTGTTTATAACGCTACGATACCAATGCCAAAATGTTTTAATAACCCTCAAGTAAGAAAGCTTTGTTTTACTTTCTTTGTATTTAAACTGCAATCACAGTCCATCGCGAGCAATGATAAATGATTGTATAAAGAGGGAATCAGAGAATCGATATTTTATAATTAACAACTCTCTTGGTGGCCTGGGAGTAGGGATCTTCATATTCACTCCTGTTTCGTTGTATATGCTAAAGCTTTCTGCATTATGTGACAATGATGTAGCTTTTATATCATTAAACAACTATGAGACCAAAGGGAAGCTTTTAAACTTCTGCCTCTATAATTATCCAACACGTTACTCGACCATTATGACCGAAGCATATTTCCAGAACGTGGAGGACATTAAGGATGTGAGAAGTTCCGACGTTGTCCATGCTTTTGTGTGAATATCAGGGGATTTTTCATCCGTTATTAGGAATAGCCGGGGCTGTATGAAATTACAACTATAAGGAGTAAAATGGAGGATTCACCATAAAAATGCTCTACATCATTGTGTAATCGTTTTATAAAGAACGGGTGGAGGTAAGCTAAATCAATTAACTCACCGTGCAACGCTAATATAGTATCTGCCATTTCCCGTATTCTTTATGCAATTATTTTAGGATCATCTGCAACATTTTTATAGTGAATCCTTCCCTTTGCCCCTTAGACCACTTTTTCAAAAAAAAAATCCTTTGACATTCATGATAACGCACGGATTATCCTCCGACACTCAGTGAAATATTGGTGGATGTTGTATTTCTGACTTCCCCATCGGTCGGAATGGTCATTTATTACTTTCTCTACTACGTATAGTAAGTAGGGGAAGTATTGTATTCCACCCAAAATTTCGATACCTAGATTTCACCGGAAATACATGTTTTGAGACCTCCTGAATCCAAAAAAAGCATTTTTGGAAACATGTCCGTGTGTGTGTCTGTGTGTCTGTCTGTGTGTGTGTCTGTGAACAGCATAACTCAGAAAGGAACAGTCGGATAAACACCAAACTTGGTATTTAGGTTCAGTATCTTCCAGAGATGCGACACGAAGGTTTTCAAGAAAATCCCCCCACACCAGATTACCCTTTACACGGAACATTTTTCAAAAATTTTAATTTTCTCAAAAATGGCTCTAACGATTTTTATTAAAATATGATATGTTTAAGATATTTTCATGACAAATAAAATTTATATCTAGAATTTTCTGGGAATGTCTCCAAAAGTACTCTTCATTGTGAACGACTTTTGCATAACTGGTAAACCATAAGAGATAGACAAAATTTTACTACACAAAAAATGTAGATCGTGTTAAAATACACAATTTATGTCATATACATTTTTGTTGTTGAGTGAACCATTTTCGAGATATTGCTTGTTATTCCCTTAAATTTTTCAATACTTGCTTTCTCAAATGGGAATTCGTTATTAATTTTTTTGTCTTGGATATGCAAAGAGTATTAATCTGTGGCAAAGGGAATGGTGCTGCACCTAGCAACCAGCTATTAAGAGATATGTCTATGCTTAAAGGCTACTGTATTTCTATATTTCCCTTGCAATTACAAAACAAGGGGAACATAGTACGCCTTAAGCGATAGTCAAATATTTTTAGAACTGGTCGCTATGTGTAAAATGTAATTCTCTTTGCATGTCAAAAGATCGTTTCTGCAAATGTTTATCTCGATTAATATGAAATAGATGGAGAATAAGAGTTTTAAAAATAGTTTGTACAAGAGTAGAGAAAGTCATGTTAGTATAATACATCAGATTTTTTATATAAGTAGGGGAGAGCGGGGACAGAAGTAACAGGGGACGAAAGTAACATTCCTCCCCTATCTTCGCATGTAGCTCCGAAAGTCACGTGATTTAAACAATGAATGTCCTTGAAGGTTCCCCACTGCCTACCAGTCGCTGGCCGGTATTGGAGAAGAACTGTTGAGTGTATCGACATAAAACGTTTTTTCAGTGCCTCAAGTAAGTTTTCTTAATATTCTTAGTTTTGTTATAAGGGTAACAGAACGTTGTAAACGCAAGTGTGCTAAAATGATTTAACAATGTAAACCTCTTAGTTTTATGTTGTTGCTATCAATGTTTTTATTATTATTATAAATTGTGTCAAAAATACAAATTAAACAGAAAAGCGTGGTTGGGGACAAAAGTAACATTGCTGCTGGGGACGAAAGTAACAGTGTTACTTTCATCCCCGTCACTGATAAAATAGCATTAGATGCACATCCCCTGTTTATTCTCACTAGCGATCAATATGCTGATTATAATACTGTTAGGAGTAGTAACTTTGTTAGTCGGCAAATGTGTTACTTAGTTATTTCATTATTCATTACAGGAAATTATGCCACGGACACGAATTAGGACGACTACAAGAGGGCTAACTGATACCTCTGTCTATCAAATTGCGGCAGATGATGTTGCAAATTATAACTTAAGTGTTAGAGCAGCAGCAAAGAAACACAAAGTGTGCCATGTGACGCTGCATCGGTACATTAAAAAGAAAGAGAAGTGTGTTAGTGATGGCAGCACACTGATGCCTCGTGTCGGTTATAGAAGTGTGAAACGAGTGTTCTCTGACGAACAAGAAAATATAATAGCTGAATATGTCATTAAGGCGTCGGCGATATTTTACGGACTTTGTCCTAAGGATATCCGTAAGTTAAGTTATGAACTGGCGTCAATAAACAATATACCAATGCCATCGACTTGGGTAGATAACCAAACTGCAGGTCCAGACTGGTTTTCAGAATTCATGAAGAGGAATCCCCAGTTGTCCATTCGGTCGCCTCAACCCACAAGTCTCGCTCGAGCAACGAGTTTTAATCCAACAAATGTGAATGCCTTTTTTGATAACCTGGCTCAGGTTATGGAAAGATACAAGTTCGAGACCATGGACATCTGGAATATGGACGAGACGGGTATCACCACTGTTCAGAAACCAAACAGAATTGTCGCTAAACGTGGAATAAAGCAGGTAGGGGCTATCACTTCGGCCGAAAGAGGCACCCTTGTTACAATCGCTATTGCTATCAATGCTCAGGGAGGCAGTACAGCCCCTCTCTTTGTATTCCCTCGCTTGAGGTATCATGACCATTTTGTTCGAGATGGTCCTATTGGTTGCATAGGAGCGGGAAATGCGAGTGGTTGGATGCAAGAAGAAGAATTTTTGGTGTTCTTGCACCACTTTGAAAAATATGCTAAACCAACTCCCGAGCACAAATGTTTGCTGCTTCTTGATAACCACGAATCGCATATATCCATCAGAAGCCTGAATTTTTGCAAAAGCAAAGGGATTGTTATGCTATCATTCCCACCACATTGTACGCATAGAATGCAGCCTCTAGACCGTTCAGTGTATGGTCCATTTAAAAAGATGGTCAATGCTTTTGCCGATAGCTGGATCAGGAATCATCCAGGAAAGACGATGACAATTTATGACATTCCTTCAATTGTAAGGGAAGCACTTCCACTTGCTGTAACTCCCAAAAACATTGCAGCAGGCTTTCACTGCTCAGGCATAGTCCCTTTCAATAGGAATGTTTTCAGTGAAACCGACTATGCTCCATCTGCTGTCACTGATCGACCAGAACCACAAGCTTCCGATTATGAAAAGCAAACAATGTCCTTAAAGCCATTACGGATTTTCAACGGGCCATCTGAAGCTGTGAGGACATCTAATGCTGATCCAGTAGCAATATGCGAGGAATCACATCCGGATGCCACAACTTGCGATGCAGGGCCTAGTGGTTTACAGACGTCTCCTCCAATTCGCTTAGCCTTTTCACCTGAAGCTGTACGTCCGTTCCCAAAGGCAGGTCCAAGGCAAAACTCAAGAAAAGGAAGAAAAAGGAGAAAGACTGCAACAGCAGAATAAACTTGAAGAAACATCAGAAGATGAAGATAGTTACTGCCTTGTATGTCTCGAAGCTTACCGCCACAGTCGTCCCAAAGAAAAGTGGATTCAGTGTTTGGAGTGTAAGGATTGGTCTCATGTTGCTTGTACCAAAGGGGAGGATATATACGTGTGTCACAATTGCGAATCTGAATAGGGCTTAACGCATATTAGTTGCTCTCCTGTTTTATTGACTCACTTTGAACATTTACTCACAATGCCTGAATTCAGTTTATTAAGTGTTATTTCAGTGACGTTTCATTGGTTTTAAAGTTTGAAATATGTTCATGTGTTAATTGAGATTTTGAGACTTATTCAGGTGATATGTGTATTCTTTACTGGTTTGTGTTCCAAAATTTTAATAGTGATAAGTAATTCTATTTTAAAAACACAAAATTATAAAAAGTAACAATTGCAAATTATCTAGAATTGAAGTTTTGTTTTTCTGCAGTTTATTAATGTTTGTACAATGGGTTAAAATGGCCAAATTACTTAAAGGTACTCTATAAATCATTTAGACGATAAAATGAAACTTCATTTATTATGTTACTTTCATACCCCACCTGTGTTACTATCGTCCCCAATAGCGGGGACAAAAGTAACATATGCATTGATGTCTTAAAATTAATTTCACAGATACAAATTATATGAAATTTTAGAGAAATTAAATTTAATTATGTTAGGAAAGCTATACAGAATACTTACGCTAGCCTATTTTGTTCTATTTATTTATAAGGAGCTAATAAAAAAATGGAATATGTAAAATGTTACTTTTGTCCCCGGTCTCCCCTACTGGCTGACTGCCCGACGAATCAAGTGGCCTTTTAGACTCCAATGTGAATTAATTAATTTCATCCCCTTCCACCATTTTTTATGAAATTATTGTACAAGTATCTATAACATTCCTTCTCTTTAACCCTTATAGCTGTCAAACCCGGCATTGCATTGACACATTCTATAAGAAAGGGGTTGAAAGTAAGAATAGGGGTGATTTTTGAATGTTGACAGTAGTCTATAATTTGTACTTGTACCCAAACCGTAAGTGCCCGCAATTTTGCCCAGATTGGTGAAATAGTGACAATTTCTACGTAAGGGGTTGAAAAACATGCTATGGATAGTTTTTTGGAGTTGTATGGTATCTCATTATTTTCGCCAAGCCCTATAGTCTAATTGCTCAAATTTATGCTCTGGCTGACCAAGAAGTATGGTTTCATCTATAAGGAGTTGAAAATAATTAAAGCAAGGGTAGCTTTTAAAAATTTCATGTACTATATGATTTAAAATAAGGACTAGGTGGTTTTTGGAAGTTGTAATCTAACCTATGACTTTTGCTAACTCTTATTGTACGGTAGGTAATTGAGCAATATTTGGACCATATGATTTAAATAGTGTAGATTTCTACATGGCGGCGCCGTGGCCGAGTGGTTAGACCGCTAGCCTCTCACCGAGGCGGCCCGGGTTCAATCCCAGGGACCTGCATGTGGGATTTGTGGTGGACGAAGCGGCGTCTGGGCGGGTTTTCTCCGGCCATTCACCTTTCCTTTCATCTATTTCCCCAACATTTCGTTTCCTCTACTTCCTTCATCCCATACCAGGCATCGGGCTGATCCATGCTCTGACCCCAGGCAGCCGCTTGTAAGTCCTGGGGGTGTAAGTCCTACATATGAGGAGGGTAAACAGATAATGAATGAATGAAAGATTTCTACATAAAGGGTTGAAAATACGACACGGGTAGCTGTTTTAGAGTTGTAAAGTAGATTATAATTTTCGTTCGGGCCTATGTATAAGTGCACAAAGTTTAATCTAAAAAGGATTTAATGTAAGGGTAACTTATCATTTTTGTGAGTTCCTAGAGTAATCTAAATATATCGGTTTTGCTAAAATCATTCTAAAAATTTCTTGATAACACTTGAGTGAATTGTGGTGATATATACAATATACAATCTCCTCTTAAATGACCCAATTTTAAAATATTTTAAGTCTTCCCATTTAACCGTCATTAAAAATTTGCTATATTTGCAATAAAGCACCAAAAGTAGTCCTGATATCCATATTCAACGAAACGGGATTGAAGATTGGGGTGATATGAATATGGAAAAGAAACCCCTAACTCCACAGTTTTCAAATTTTTGGAAAGATTATATAGCCCGATTACCCTACTCACACACACACACACACACACACACACACACACACACACACACACACACACACATACACTTGATTACAACATACAAAGGAAATAAAAAAAATCTGATGTTACATTCACATGACTCTCTATCCTCTTTCGCTCATTAGTGGATATACAAATTATTCTTACGAAATTTTGTCTGTCTACTTCATTTCGAGATAAACCTTTACAGTAACAGCTACATTACACATTTCGTTATAGAGAACAGGGATAGTCAAATGTTTAACAACTGGACGCTATATGCTGGTCTTAAAATTCCATAATGTTTCCATGACATCGCAAGAAACAACTGAACGTCGACAGGTTTTGAAGAATGGCTATTGAACAATTCGAAGCATATATCTCTGCATAATGCATATAAATCGTGCATTATGCTTGGAATAAAACAAATGTCCGCGTCTTTTGTACTCCATGGCATTCTAAACGGAAAGTGGAAGTCTTCGCGAAACGCACTACATTCTTTTAGAACACAATGCGTTCCCTAATACTCAAGACTTTATAAAACCTGTGATCATTTAGTAGCTGAAGTTATAAACTGTCTTATAATCTATTCCCGTCGGGAAAAACTGTGCTTCTTAATGTCGAAACAATTATCAAAATCCACCGATATGCAATAAAGTTACATATCGTATGAAAAAGTATGTATCAAAAGCATTTAAAGAATTGTCTAGAATGTTGCAGAAATCGTGAGTTTTAGGGACTAAGCTGTACACCTCAAAGTATTTAATGTTCTTCGGACTAAACAACGTTTCAAAGAATCGTTAGAAAAAAAACCCGGATGTGTTGCATTCACATGAATGTCTCTACTCAGCTTTCCACAGAATGTTCTTACAAAAGTTTATTTCTTTACCTAATTGATGTTAGTCTAGATAAACTGTCATTAAAAAGTTCGTTGCAGGTATAAGGAGGATAAAGTAGTCTAAAGGATAGTCAGATTTTTAAAAAGTGGATTTCTATGTATGGCTTTGAAATTCCATGTTCTTTGCAAGACCACGAGAAACACCGAATAGCGTTTTACCAATTGAAAAAGTTGGAAATATTTGCAAACTCAAACCAATAACAAAGATCTCTCGGAAACGGCTAACGCTACACACATTTTTATTTTGAATAAATTATATGATTTAACCAGATCTACATTATTTGTATAGTAAGATTTTGTCTGTCCCTTACGTTTTTTTTATTTATGGACGCTTTTTAACTGCTGTGGTCCTTGGCGGCCCATTCTATATTCGGCATGAAAGACCTGTAATTTAGCTCAGAGGCCTCTTTATCAGAGTTGAGGTTCTTTCACGTGCCGTAAATCTAGAACACGGGACCACCGCCTTTACTTCTCTTCCGAAGGAAGTCAATTCTTATCTCTTACGGTTCTAGTTGTACAAAAGTCATTCAGAATGAAGAGGACGTCACAGAATGTTCCCAGAAAATTCAAGCTATATTTTTATTCATCATGTAAGTATTATAAACACGGTAATTTAATAAAAATCATTAATAATTTTTCAGAAAATAAAAAATAACACAAATTTGTCCATGTAAAGGATAGTTTGGGATACGAGAATTTTCTTGAAAATCCTTGTGTCGGATCCTGAGAGGATATTAAACTCAAATATCAAGTAAGATATATATCCGAGATTATGTCTTGGGGTTATGCTGTCCACATTCATACCTACATACGGGACTTCGTCTAACATTTTTACTCACTGTGCATCAAATATATATCTTTTCGAAGAAATCTTGATATGGAATTTTTGGCTCATGGCTCACCGCATCAGCAACAAAAGACATGAACACGCCTAATCTGCTCCAGAAATTACTAAACAATCCTTATGACTGAGCCACATCAGTAACAAATGACATGAACACGTCTAATCTGCTCAAGAAATTGCTAAACACTCCTTATGACTGAACCGCATCAGCAACAAATGACATGAACACGCCTAATCTGCTCCAGAAATTACTAAACACTCCTTATGACTGAGCCGCATCAGCAACAAATGACATGAACACGCCTAATCTGCTCCAGAAATTACTAAACAATCCTTATGACTGAGCCGCACCATTAACAAATGACATGAACACGCCTAATCTGCACAAGAAATTACTAAACAATCCTTATGACTGAGCCGCATCAGCAACAAATGATATGAACACGCCTAATCTGCTCCAGAAATTACTACCCAATCCTTATGACTGAGACGCATCAGCAACAAATGATATGAACACACCTAATCTGCTCCAGAAATTACTAAACACTCCTTATGACTGAGCCGCATTAGCAACAAATGACATGAACACGCCTAATCTGCTCCAGAAATTACTAAACACTCCTTATGACTGAGCCGCATCAGCAACAAATGACATGAACACGCCTAATCTGCTCCAGAAATTACTAAACACTCGTTATGACTGAGCCGCATCAGCAACAAATGACATGAACACGCCTAATCTGCTCCAGAAATTACTAAACAATCCTTATGACTGAGCCGCACCATTAACAAATGACATGAACACGCCTAATCTGCACAAGAAATTACTAAACACTCCTTATGACTGAGCCGCATCAGCAACAAATGATATGAACACACCTAATCTGCTCCAGAAATTACTAAACACTCCTTATGACTGAGCCGCATCAGCAACAAATGACATGAACACGCCTAATCTGCTCCAGAAATTACTAAACACTCCTTATGACTGAGCCGCATCAGCAACAAATGATATGAACACGCCTAATCTGCACCAGAAATTACTAAACACTCCTTATGACTGAGCCGCATCAGCAACAAATGACATGAACACGCCTAATCTGCTCCAGAAATTACTAAACACTCCTTATGACTGAGCCGCATCAGCAACAAATGATATGAACACACTTAATCTGCACAAGAAATTACTAAACACTCCTTATGACTGAGCCGCATCAGCAACAAATGATATGAACACACCTAATCTGCTCCAGAAATTACTAAACAATCCTTATGACTGAGCCGCATCAGCAACAAATGATATGAACACACTTAATCTGCACAAGAAATTACTAAACACTCCATATGACTGAGCCGCATCAGCAACAAATGATATGAACACACCTAATCTGCTCCAGAAATTACTAAACAATCCTTATGACTGAGCCGGATCAGCAACAAATGATATGAACACACTTAATCTGCACAAGAAATTACTAAACACTCCTTATGACTGAGCCGCATCAGCAACAAATGATATGAACACACCTAATCTGCTCCAGAAATTACTAAACACTCCTTATGACTGAGCCGCATCAGCAACAAATGATATGAACACACCTAATCTGCTCCAGAAATTACTACCCAATCCTTATGACTGAGCCGCATCAGCAACAAATGATATGAACACGCCTAATCTGCTCCAGAAATTCCTACCCAATCCTTATGACTGAGACGCATCAGCAACAAATGATATGAACACACCTAATCTGCTCCAGAAATTACTAAACACTCCTTATGGCTGAGCCGCATCAGCAACAAATGATATGAACACACCTAATCTGCTCCAGAAGTTACTAAACAATCCTTATGACTGAGCCGCATCAGCAACAAATGACATGAACACGCCTAATCTGCTCCAGAAATTACTAAACAATCCTTATGACTGAGCCGCATCAGCAACAAATGACATGAACACGCCTAATCTGCTCCAGAAATTACTAAACACTCGTTATGACTGAGCCGCATCAGCAACAAATGACATGAACACGCCTAATCTGCTCCAGAAATTACTAAACAATCCTTATGACTGAGCCGCACCATTAACAAATGACATGAACACGCCTAATCTGCACAAGAAATTACTAAACACGCGTTATGACTGAGCCGCATCAGCAACAAATGATATGAACACACCTAATCTGCACAAGAAATTACCAAACACTCCTTATGACTGAGCCGCATCAGCAACAAATGATATGAACACACCTAATCTGCTCCAGAAATTACTAACCAATCCTTATGACTGAGCCGCATCAGCAACAAATGATATGAACACACCTAATCTGCTCCAGAAATTACTAAACACTCCTTATGACTGAGCCGCATCAGCAACAAATGATATGAACACACCTAATCTGCTCCAGAAATACTAAACAATCCTTATGTCTGAGCCGCATCAGCAACAAATGACATGAACACGCCTAATCTGCTCCAGAAATTACTAAACAAGCCTTATGACTGAGCCGCATCATTACCAAATGACATGAACACGCCTAATCTGCTCCAGAAATTACTAAACAATCCTTATGACTGAACCGCATCACTAACAAATGACATGAACACGCCTAATCTGCTCCAGAAATTACTAAACAATCCTTATGACTGAGCCGCATCATTAACAAATGACATGAACACGCCTAATCTGCTCCAGAAATTACTAAACAATCCTTATGACTGAGCCGCATCAGCTACAAATGACATGAACACGCCTAATCTGCACAAGAAATCACTAAACACTCCTTATGACTGAGCCGCATCAGTAACAAATGACATGAACACGCCTAATCTGCTCCAGAAATTACTAAACACTCCTTATGACAGAGTCGCATCAGCTACAAATGACATGAACACGCCTAATCTGCTCCAGAAATTACTAAACACTCCTTATGACAGAGTCGCATCAGCTACAAATGACATGAACACGTCTAATCTGCTCAAGAAATTACTAAACACTCGTTATGACTGAGCCGTATCAGCTACAAATGACATGAACACGCCTAATCTGCTCCAGAAATTACTAAACACTCCTTATGACTGAGCCGCATCAGTAACAAATGACATGAACACGCCTAATCTGCTCCAGAAATTACTAAACACTCCTTATGACAGAGTCGCATCAGCTACAAATGACATGAACACGTCTAATCTGCTCAAGAAATTACTAAACACTCGTTATGACTGAGCCGTATCAGCTACAAATGACATGAACACGCCTAATCTGCTCCAGAAATTACTAAACACTCCTTATGACAGAGTCGCATCAGCTACAAATGACATGGACACGTCTAATCTGCACAAGAAATTACTAAACACTCCTTATGACTGAGCCGCATCAGTAACAAATGACATGAACACGCCTAATCTGCACAAGAAATTACTAAACACTCCTTATGACAGAGTCGCATCAGTAACAAATGACATGAACACGCCTAATCTGCTCAAGAAATTACTAAACACTCCTTATGACAGAGTCGCATCAGCAACAAATGACATGAACACGCCTAATCTGCTTAAAAGCTTACTCAGCCCTTCTTGTGGCTCAGTCACATCATCAACAAATAACATCTGTTGAGTCGCCTAATCTGTTCAAGAAATTACTCAACGCTCCTTGTGGCTCAGCCGCATTATCAATAACTGACATGAGGCACTCTTATTCTGCTGAAGAAGTTATTGAACGCCACATCAGCAAGAAATAGCGTGAACACGCCTAGTCTGCTTAAGAAGTTCCTCAACGTTTTTTTGTGGCTCAAACTGATCATCAGTAAATTATACTAACGGGTCTATTCTACTCAAAAATTACTAAATGCTCCTCGTGGCTCAGGCGCTTTATCAAAAAATGACATTAACTCTCAAACGCTGACATCTTAGGCAAAAGAATAATGTCTGCACGTTATCGATGTCTTCTCTTGTGTTGTGTGCCAGATTTGATATCTTTCCTGTCAGCTCATATACAAGGAGATGGAGGGAAGAAATTTAAATTGAACACCCCATTTTTTACATCAGTAGATATATTTTTCAACCTATTCTTGAATGGAATGGAATACGGCAATAACACAGTTACCATGGCGCCAGCGATATTGCGGTTAATTTGCCCACCGGCATTATGTAAGAAAGTGGGTTACGTTATGTTTCCCCAAATACCTTATTCATTTCCGAGTATCACCTTCGAACCTTGCGAAAGGTGTGAAGCTATGAATGAAACATTTCCGATATAGCGTATCATATGCAGCTTGCTCTCAGTGACCACGTGGCTGCAGCTGACAAATGCACATCTACCTAATCTTAACCGATATAAAACTCTGCAGAAACAGTTTTATTGCACGTTTCGGTATAGACTTAAGAGGAATACTTCAAACCGAATCGGTAGTCAGACGTTTAACAGCGGGTCGCATGGCAGCTCAAGAAACAACATAATAGCGACAGCACTTTAAAAACTGAAAAATGTTGGAAAATGCAAACCCATTCTAATGGATATCTCGGAAATGGCTGATGCCACAAAAACTATTTGAAAGCAATCGCATGCTTAAAAGAGATCCACAATTTTTTGTGTAGCGATTTTTTGTCTATCTCTTACGGTTTACCATTTATACAAAGGTCATTCCGAATAAAGTGGACTTCACAGGCTATTCCCAGAAAATTCAAGATATGCATTTTATTTGTCATGTAAATATCTTAAATATATAGTATCTTAATCAAAATCGTTAGGCCATTTCTGAGAAAAAATCCGAAAATATTGCATGTAAAGGGTAGTTTGGGTCGGGGCATTTTCTTGAAAATGTTGGTGTCGCATACTTGGAAGACGCCCAACTGAATTACCAAGTTTGGTGTTCACACTCACACACTGCTCTTTTTGGATTCAGCAAGTTTCAAAACATACTTTGGGCGAAATCTCGCCAGAAGATGTGTTTAAGAAAAGAACATCCTGACCGAGCGAGATGGCTCAGGCGGTAATGTGTGTGTGGCCTGCATTCGAGACATCCCGGGTTCAAAACCCCGAGGCCGAAGGTTTTTTTCGCGGATTTCCTTGGTCGCTAGGCGACTGCACGAGTTGGATAATTTGATCCGCGTATTAAGTCCTACAAGGAGGAGGGTAATCCGTCAAAGAAGAAGAAGAAGAAAACCTGATCTGCCATTTTCTCGACGCACGACAAATTCACGTTTGAACAACGAAGCTTTATGTACGGTACAACCACGTGGACAGGTGTATAGACAATTTGCTGATATTCCAGTTCCAGGAGAGAAACTGTTACACATCTGGTTAATAAGTTTAGGACAACGGGATCGGCAAACGCTAAATTTAAGCGAAACCGAGATGTTCTAACGGAGGAAAACATTGACGACATTGGTGCATCTATTTGTGGGGAACCCTAACAAAATAAAGTTTATAGGAACAATCTTCATTCCATAGACGAACTTAAAGATAATATAAGAAGAGAAATTATGAATATTACGCAAGAAGAACTTATACATGTGAATGGAAATTTCATTCGAAGATGCCAGCAATGTCTTCACACAGATGGACACCACTTACAACAAGGCTAGTACTCATTATAGTGCATGTTACTATCATTATGCAGGAGTTGCGGAACGAATGCAATAGACAGCGTGGCCTCACCATAAAACGATCACACTGTATTCGCACATGTTTAATAAACCGCTTGGTTTGATTGGCCTGTTATTATGCCTGTTTACATGATTCAATTTATCATAGCGATCGCGTTATCTGTTCAAAATTCAGATCGTCACACTTGAATTTATCGCAGTTAAACTTGTGTTGACAGCCTTTGATCTATGACCTGAATAATCGTTGGCGGCAGGTACGAATATGTATGAAACACTGTGGAAGCTACCGAAAGGGTAACAACACCACTACAATGACTGGTGTGTTGATCTCGCTCTAGCCGCTCTTAGTTGCATATAGGTCTACAATCAATATAGTATTATTTTATTGTTTTAAGGCTATGTATGGCACACATATTAAAACTGATTTTATTTTGCTCGTACGATTGCTACACTCGCAAAATAAAACTGCTTTAAACACTTTCATTCACTTGTCAGAGAAATAAACAATTAAATATTGAAATAATAATAATAATAGCTTACAAACGAAAAATAAGCTGTTTGATTATCGAATTTACTAATTTCCTCGTTTCTGCAATTGGCATCCTTAATAAAAAATCCTGTGCGTAAAGACCACGACTGCCTTTAGATTTACTTTCAAAACCAGTCTATACTTTTTATTTTTATATCTGCTTCTCATCATAAATACTTACAATAAATAGTTTTAAACAGTTAATATTACGATAAAAAAAGCAAGTTAATCTAATTATGCTGGCCAGGATGAGAAACAAAGGAAGTAAACGCTGCAACATTGATACTCCAGAACAGGGCAATGATAGGGGCTAGCACTGAACCCAATATTTTAAATATGTATTTTATAATTTACTTTATTCTGTAGTGAATATTGGCGGAGGTCCAGTCCAATAACGATCCTCATTTGTTTTTCTTGAACAGCAGAACAAAGAGTTAACACAACGATTTGTAACGCAGTCAATGAAAGTATTCTTGTATGAAATTTTATTTGGGTCTCTGTTTTACCCATTAATCCCAAATCAGTTTGATAAGTTTTAGCCTCTCTTATTAAACATGGGGTATTTATCCCAACATTGCCAGCTGATGCTGATTGTGAAGAACGGTAGGTTTCGAACTCTGAACTCTGGAGCAAGTCGTGGGACATTTCCTGTGTTGTCTCTCACTTCCCACATCTGCGCAGTTAAAATCTCGCTCTTCCCTTTTTCTGCATTCAGACGCATTATGTTCCACCATTTCGTTGTTCGTTCCGCAGAATTCTGTCTCGAGGACATCGCTGACTTTTCGTGTGGGAAACGTGTCTTTCATAGGCGCCTTCGCACATCAGCAAACACTGCATACAGTATGTTGACTGTTCCAGAACCATGGTTCATTCGGGATGTACACTATGTTGACTGTTCTGGAACCATGGTTTATAATGAATCTACAGTACGTTCACTGTTCCAGAACCATGGTTCATTCGGGATGTACACTATGTTGACTGTTCTGGAACCATGGTTTATAATGAATCTACAGTACGTTCACTGTTCCAGAACCATGGTTCATTCGGGATGTACACTATGTTGACTGTTCTGGAACCATGGTTTATAATGAATCTACAGTACGTTCACTGTTCCAGAACCATGGTTCATTGGGGATGTACACTATGTTGACTGTTCTGGAACCATGGTTTATAATGAATCTACAGTACGTTCACTGTTCCGAACCATGGTTCATTCTAGATCTACAGAATGTTGACCTTCCAGAACCATGGTTCATTCTGGATCTACAGTACGTTCACTGTTCCAGAACCATGGTTCATTCTACATCTACAGAATGTTGACTTTCCAGAACCATGGTTCATTCTGGAACTACGATATATTGACCGTCCAGAACCTCGATTCATTCTGGATCTACATTATGTCACTGTTCCAGAACCTCGGTTCATTTTGGATCTACAGTATGTTAATTGATCTAAAACCACGGTTCATAATGGATCTACAGTACGTTGACTGTTCCAGAACCATGGTTCATTCTGGTTCTACAGAACGTTGACTGTTCCAGAACCACGGTTTATTCTGGAGCTACGGTATGTTGACCGTTCCAGAACCTTGGTTAATTCTGGATCTATACTATGCTGACTGTTCCAGAACCTTGGTTAATTCTGAATCTATACTATGCTGACTGTTCCAGAACCTTGGTTCATTCTGGATACACAGTACGTTCACTGTTCATAACCATGGTTCGTTCTGGATCTACAGAATGTTGACTGTTCCAGAACCATAGATCATTCTGGAGCTACGGTATATTCACCGTTCCAGAACCTTGGTTCATTCTGGATCTATAGAATGTTGACTATTCCAAAAGCGTGGTTCATTCTGGAGCTACGGTATGTTGACCGTTCTAAAACCTTGATTCATGCTCGATCTACAACACGTTCATTGTTCCAGAATTAAAGTTCATTCTGGATCTATAGTATGTTGATTCTAGAACCATGGTTCATTCGATTAACTGTTCCAGAATCATGGGTCATTCTAGAGTTACGGTATGATGTCCGTTACAGAACCTTGGTTCATTCTGGATATACTGTACGTTGACTGTTCCAGAATCCTGGTTCATTCTGGATCTACAGTATATTGATTGTACTAGAACAATGGTTCACAATGGATCTATAGTATGTTAACTGTTCCAGAACCATAGGTCATTCTGGATCTACAGAATAATGACTGTTCTAGAACCATGGTTCATTCCGGAGCTACGGTAGGTTGACTGTTCCAGACCCTTGGTTCATTCTGGATGCAGTATGTTGACTATCCCAGGACCTTGGCTCATTCTGGATCCACAGTACATTCCTTGTTCCAGAACCATTGTTCATTTTGGATCTGCAGTATGCCAACTGTTCCAAACTTGGTTAATTCTGGATCTACAGTATGCCGACTGTTCCAACCTTGGTTAATTCTGGAACTACAGTATGCCGACTGTTCCAAACTTGGTTAATTCTGGATCTACAGTATGCCGACTGTTCCAAACTTGGTTAATTCTGGATCTACAGTATTCCGACTGTTCCAAACTTGGTTAATTCTGGATCTACAGTATGCCGACTGTTCCAAACTTGGTTAATTCTGGATCTACAGTATGCCGACTGTTCCAAACTTGGTTAATTCTGGATCTACAGTATGCCGACTGTTCCAATCTTGGTTAATTCTGGATCTACAGTATGTTGACTGTTCCAGAAACTTAGTTCATTTTAGATCTACAATATGGTGATTGATCTAGAAACATGATTCATACTGGATATGCGGTACGCTGTTCCATAACAATGCTTCATTCTAGATCAAAAGTAAGTTCACTGTTGCAGAATCATGGTTCATTCTGGATCCACAGATGTTGACTGCTCCAGAGCCTTGGTTCATTATGGATCTACATTATGTTGATTGTTCTAGAACCATGGTTCATAATGGATCTAAAGTACGTTCACTGTTCTACGTTCTGGATTTAGAGTATGTTGACTGTTCCAGAAACATAGTTCACATGGAACTACAAATAATGTTGACTGTTGCACTATCATAGTTCACTTGGAACTACAAATATTGTTGATTATTCCAGAACCATGGTCCATTCTGGATCTACAGAATGTTGACTGTTCCAGAACCATAGTTCACCTGGAACTGCAGATATTGTTCACTGCTCCAGAACCGTAGTTCACATAGAAATGCATATATTATCGACTGCTCCGGAATCATAGTTCACTTGGAGCTACAGATATTATTGACCGCTCCAGAACCACAGCTCACACGTTGCTACAGATATTCTTTACTGTTTCAGAACTATACTTCACATGGAAATATAGATATTATTGACTGTTGCAGAACCATAGTTCACACGGAACTACATATATTATTGACTGCTCCGAAACCATAGTTTGCACGGAACTTCAGATAACATTGACTGCTCCAGAACTATAGTTCACATGGAGCTACCCGCAGCGAGGGCCTGTAGAATGGGGTGACTGCCCGCAAGCCCCTAAAGCTGAACCTTGAGCGGGTATCAGATGCGTCAGCGGGTGGTGGATTGTCGGGACCTGCACATTAGTTTTAGTTGATCACCAAAACGCTGTGTAAGTTTGTTTCCGAATAAGGAATAGGAGTCCGTGAACCAGCTCCCCAAATCCAAGGTGTTATTTGCTTCGGTGCCGGAGGGGTGCCTGGCACTTGGATGATGCATCGTTAACGGAGCCCCTGGGATATCAGGCAACCTCCCAGAGTATCCAGCCTTGCTCCTGCAGAGGTCGAGTGTCTTTCCTCCATACTCGTGGCACTTAATTGGACACGATAAAACAAAACCCCGAAACTGTTCAAGGATATCTAAAGGACTTAGCAGTACAGACATCTCTGGACCATCTGTAGAGGGTCTGGCTGCAGGCATTGTGAAACTAGAATATAGGCCAAGAGATTCCCAGGGGCTCACAGTACCGCAGGTAAATCTTCAACACAGGAGGGCAGCTCTGACGACTGTGATGTCGCACTAATCCAGGAGCCCCGGTGTTAAAAAAGGAAAATTAAAGGTCTTAAGGAGGCTGGCGGGAAATGAATTTATAATGAGACCGACAAGACTTCAGGAGCCATCATTTAAAATGATTTAAATATACTGCCATTAATGAATCTCTGTTCCAGGGACATTATGGCAGTCAAGGTAAAATCAATGGGGGAAGGCGGACCGAGGGAATTTATATTCCGATCAGTCTGCCTCCCATATGATGACGTCATTTTACCTCCTACGAGAGAATTAGAACAGCTGGTGGCCACATTTTGTTGGAATTGGCTGTGATGCTAACTCCCATCACATTACGTGGGGAGTACGGATAGAGTTGTTTCTCTTTATAATTTTATTATATCGAGTACATGAGACAATAAATGTGGGTAACAGACCTACCTTTGCTACTACAAGAAGGAGGAAGTTATCGATATAACTTTAACAACCAGTTATATAGGAAACTTTATCAAAATGCTCTTCTTGTATTCATGGTCCTCAAAATATGTATTTCCGGTGAAATCTCGGTATCGATTTTTTGGATGGAATGCAATACCTTATCCTACTAGGTACGTGGTAGAGAAAGTAAAAATTGGTATGTGTCTGAGAATGAAAGCTGTTCGGACCACAGTTACATCCAATTTGAAGTAATATGTGTTTATTAACAAATAAAAACTTATCGGGATACAAAAGAACTGACTGGGCTACAGGAAAACTCTTGGTCATTAATCTGAGTGAAATGTACGATAAGATTCATAATTGTGAAGATTTATAAATTGCTGCAGAGTATTTGCAGGATGCAATAATCTCAGCATTTAATGATAACTGTCCTCTGAAAACAATGCAAGTAAAAGGAAGAAAATTCGCAGATTGTTTAACTTTGCAAAATGAACCAAACAATGGACTACTTATAGCAGATCATTGACAGAATACAACGAAGCCTTGAGGAAGGCTAAGAAGGACTCCTAGAGAAAGCACTGTGAGGAGATAGAAACGGCCCCAGAATATGCTAGACTTCAGAAGGCTCTTAGAAAAGATCCACAAAACTTTATTAGCAATCCCCAATTGGTAAATGGAGAATATACTAAAACAGAGGAGAGAATGGAATAACTTCGAGTTCACTTCCCTGGGTCGATTATACTTGATGATCCTGATGGAGGATGGGAGAATAGTTTATAGAAGTCTCATGGATAGTAGCCTAGCTGCAAAGGTCATGAGTGGTTGTCCACAAGGTGAGGTGTTATCACCCCTATTATTGAACCTGGTGGTTAATGGGCTGCTTGTTCAATCAAGTAACCTAGGCTTTGATATCACAGGCTATGATGATGATATCGTCATCATAGTTCGAGGTAACTACACAGGAGCAGTCAGGAAATTCATGCAGTCGACCCTGAATACTGTGACAAAATGGGCTGTGAATGAGGCTTAACTATTAGTCCTCATAAAACAACCACACTACGATTCACCGGAAGAAGAGATATAAAGGATTAGGACCTCTATCTCTTCAAGGTAAAGAACCTAAAATGCCTGAGGAAGTCGGATACATGGGAATCAATTTTGACTTCAAGATGGACTGGAATCAGGATTTCAAGAAAACAAAATGTGCGAAAATAACATTTGAAGTATTTAGATGCACGCATGATAGAAAACTGGGACTAACACCTACTACGATCCATTGGACAGGATAATCATACCAACGATAACCCATAACGCACTGATTTCGTGACATATGGTCCTTCAAACAGATTCTAAAAACAACTAAATAAAGTTCAAAGAACAGCGTGTATGGGTGGTACAGGAGTCATGAAAACCTTCCTACTGCAGCAATGGAGACACTCTTGAGCCCGATTCCATTGCATTTACTTGTAATGAGGCAAAAATGGCACTCTATAGACTGCAACACGCTAAGCAACTGAGAATTTCTGAAATAGACTCAGGTTTGCTAAGAATTAGGAAATACATGGGAGATACCTCTTTATAAATGCTGGTGTTATTCAATGCACACATGAAAACATAAGGGGAGCTCACGCTGGTAAACAGAACTTTATCTTCTCATATAGCCAGGCTGCACTTAAAGACTCTAAATTAAACTGTCTAAACATGCTCACAAGCTTGGAAGAACAGAATTAAGTTCAACTCATCTGAGTGCCGGGTCATAGTGGCACAGAGGGAAATGAAAAAAAACTGATGAACTTACAAAATATGCAGTAGCTCCATAATTTATTGGACGAGAGACGTCTCTAAGAACATCTCGCTGTTTAGTAACAGAGACCTTTTAGAATTGGTACAAAGACTTCAGATGAGAACAATTAATGCACTTCTCACGAACATGGTCATGTGAAAAACCATCTTTACAGGATGGAAGTGTTAAAGGGTAATTTAGATTGCAGAATGTGCAAAAAAGAAACTGAAACAGCCCACCACATTATATGCTCCTGTGGGGACTTGACTTACAGAAAAATGCTTTTAGAGCCAGAAGAATTACAAATCATATCTGTTATTAGACTGTGTTCCTTGGTAAAAGGTACAGGTATAATAAATTCGCTTTAAAACGATACAGGCGGCACAACGAGTCCGGAACAAGGACGGAAGTCTGTATCGAATAAGATAAGACAGATATGACTGACTGTTCCTTAACCATAGCTCACATGGAGCTACCGATAATGTTGATCGTTCCAAACCAGAGTTTACATAGAACTACAGCTATTGTGGAGTGTTCCAGAACCATAGTTCAATGCAACACAGATATTGCTGACTGCTCCAAATTATAGTTCACATGGAACTACAAATACTGTTGATCGCTCCAGAACCATAGTCACATGGAAATAAATATATTATTGACTGTTTCAAAACCATAGTTCATATGAAAAATCAGATACTATAGACTGTTCCCGAACCATAGTTCACATAGAACTGCAGACATTGCTGACTGTTCCAGAGCATTAGTTTACATGGAACTTCAGATATCGTTGAGAATTCCCAAACCATAGTTCACATAGAATTACAGATATTGCTGACTTCTCCAGCGCCATACAGCATGTGATACTTCAGAATATTATTCACTGCTCCGGAACCATAATTAAAAAGGCACATTAGGTATGACTGACTGCTCCAGAACCATACTTCACATGGAAATTCAGATATTATTAACGGCTCCAGAACCATAATTCACATGGAACATCGGGTATTATTGACTGCTCCAGAATCATAATTCACATGGAACATCAGGTATTATTGACTGCTCCAGAAACAAAATTCACATGGGGCATCAGGTATTATTGTCTACTCCAGAACAAAAATTCACATGGAGCATCAGGTATTATTGACAGCTCCAGAATCATAATTCACTTGGAACATCAGGTATTATTGACTGCTCCAGAATCATAATTCACATGGAACATCAGGTATTATTGACTGCTCCAGAACCATAATTCACATGGAACATCGGGTATTATTGACTGCTCCAGAATCAAAATTCACATGGAACATCAGGTATTATTGTCTACTCCAGAACAAAAATTCACATGGAGCATCAGGTATTATTGACAGCTCCAGAATCATAATTCACTTGGAACATCAGGTATTATTGACTGCTCCAGAATCATAATTCACATGGAACATCAGGTATTATTGACAGCTCCAGAATCATAATTCACATGGAACATCAGGTATTATTGACAGCTCCAGAATCATAATTCACTTGGAACATCAGGTATTATTGACTGCTCCAGAATCATAATTCACATGGAACATCAGGTATTATTGACTGCTCCAGAATCATAATTCACTTGGAACATCAGGTATTATTGACTGCTCCAGAATCATAATTCACTTGGAACATCAGGTATTATTGACTGCTCCAGAATCATAATTCACATGGAACATCAGGTATTATTGACAGCTCCAGAATCATAATTCACATGGAACATCAGGTATTATTGACAGCTCCAGAATCATAATTCACATGGAACATCAGGTATTATTGACTGCTCCAGAATAATAATTCACATGGAACATCAGGTATTATTGACAGCTCCAGAATCATAATTCACTTGGAACATCAGGTATTATTGACTGCTCCAGAATCATAATTCACATGGAACATCAGGTATTATTGACTGTTCCAGAACCATAATTCACATGGAACATCGGGTATTATTGACTGCTCCAGAATCAAAATTCACATGGAACATCAGGTATTATTGTCTACTCCAGAACAAAAATTCACATGGAGCATCAGGTATTATTGACAGCTCCAGAATCATAATTCACTTGGAACATCAGGTATTATTGACTGCTCAAGAAACAAAATTCACATGGGGCATCAGGTATTATTGACAGCTCCAGAATCATAATTCACTTGGAACATCAGGTATTATTGTCTACTCCAGAAAAAAAATTCACATGGAGCATCAGGTATTATTAACTGCTCCAGAACCATAATTCACATGGAACATCCGGTATTATTGACTGCTCCAGAATCATAATTCACATGGAACATCAGGTATTGTTGACTGCTCCAGAATCATAATTCACATGGAACATCAGGTATTGTTGACTGCTCCAGAACCATAATTCACATGGAACATCGGGTATTATTGACTGCTCCAGAATCAAAATTCACATGGAACATCAGGTATTATTGACTGCTCCAGAATCATAATTCACATAGAACATCAGGTATTATTAACTGCTCCAGAATTATAATTCACATGGAACATCAGGTATTATTGACTGCTCCAGAATCATAATTCACATGGAACATCAGGTATTATTGACTGCTCCAGAACCATAATTTACATGGAACATAGGGTATTATTGACTGTTTGAGAACCATACTTCACATGGAACTACAGATATTGTTGACGGCCCCAGAACCATAGTTCACATGCAACATCAGGTATTATTGACTGCTTCAGAACCATAGTTCATATGGAACTACAGTATTGTTGACGGCTTCAGAATCATAATTCACATGGAGCATCAGGTATTATTGACTGCTCAGAATTTTAAATTCACATGGAACAACCGGTATTATTGACTGCTCCAGAACCATAACTCACATGAAACATCAGTTATTATTGACTGCTCCAGAACCATAATTCAAATGCAACATTGGGTATTATTGACTGCTCCAGAATCATAATTCACATGGAACATCGGGTATTATTGACTGCTCCAGAATCATAATTCACATGGAACATAGGTATTATTGACTGCTCCAGAATCATAATTCACATGGAACATAGGTATTACTCACTACTCCAGAATCATAATTCACATGGAACATAGGTATTACTGACTACTCCAGAATCATAATTCACATGGAACATAGGTATTATTGACTGCTCCAGAATCATAATTCACATGGAACATCGGGTATTATTGACTGCTCCAGAATCATAATTCACATGGAACATCGGGTATTATTGACTGCTCCAGAATCATAATTCACATGGAACATAGGTATTACTGACTACTCCAGAATCATAATTCACATGGAACATAGGTATTATTGAATGCTCCAGATCATAATTCACATGGAACATCGGGTATTATTGACTGCTCCAGAATCATAATTCACATGGAAATTCCGATACTATTGACTGCTTCAGAACCATAGTTCACATGGAACATCACGTACTATTGAATGCTCCAGAACCATAATTCACATGGAATATCGGGTCTTATTGACTGCTCCTGAACCATAATTTACATGGAACATCGGGTATTATTGAATGTTCCAGAACCATAAATCACATTGAAATTTCGATATTATTGACTGCTCCCGAACCATAATTCAAATGGAAATTCCGATACCGTTGACGGCTCCTGAACCACAGTTCACATGATATTACACATATTGGTGATGGCTCCAGAACCATAGTTCACATGGAACTACAGATATTACTGGCGGCTCCAGAATCATAATTCACCTGGAACATCAGATATTATTGACTGCTCCAGAAACAAAATTCACATGGGGCATCAGGTATTATTGACAGCTCCAGAATCATAATTCACATGGAACATCTGGTATTATTGACTGCTCCAGAATCATAACTCGCATGGAACATCAGGTATTATTGACTGCTCCAGAAACATAATTCACATGGAACATCTGGTATTATTGACTGCTCCAGAATCATAACTCGCATGGAACATCAGGTATTATTGACTGCTCCAGAATCATAACTCGCATGGAACATCTGGTATTATTGACGGCTCCAGAATCATAATTCACATGGAACATCAGGTATTATTGACAGCTCCAGAATCATAACTCGCATGGAACATCTGGTGTTATTGACGGCTCCAGAATCATAATTCACATGGGGCATCAGGTATTATTGACAGCTCCAGAATCATAACTCGCATGGAACATCTGGTATTATTGACGGCTCCAGAATCATAATTCACATGGAACATCAGGTATTATTGACTGCTCCAGAATCATAACTCGCATGGAACATCTGGTATTATTGACGGCTCCAGAATCATAATTCACATGGGGCATCAGGTATTATTGACAGCTCCAGAATCATAATTCACATGGAACATCTGGTATTATTGACTGTTCCAGAATCATAATTCACATGGGGCAACAGGTATTATTGACGGCTCCATAATCATAATTCACATAGAACATCAGGTATTATTGACTGCTCCAGAAACAAAATTCACATGGGGCATCAGGGATTATTGACAGCTCCAGAATCATAATTCACTTGGATCATCAGGTATTATTGTCTACTCCAGAACAAAAATTCACATGGAGCATCAGGTATTATTAACTGCTCTAGAATTTTAAATTCCCATGGAACATCTGGTATTATTGAATGCTCCAGAATCATAATTCACATGGAAGATCAGGTATTATTGACTGCTCCAGAATCATAATTCACATGGAACATCTGGTATTATTGACTGCTCCAGAATCATAACTCGCATGGAACATCTGGCATTATTGAATGCTCCAGAATCATAATTCACATGGAAGATCAGGTATTATTGACTGCTCCAGAATCATAATTCACATGGAACATCTGGTATTATTGACTGCTCCAGAATCATAATTCACATGGAACATCTGGTATTATTGAATGCTCCAGAATCATAATTCAAATGGAAGATCAGGTATTATTGACTGCTCCAGAATCATAATTCACATGGAAGATCAGGTATTATTGACTGCTCCAGAATTATAATTCACATGGAAGATCAGGTATTATTGATTGCTCCATAATCATAATTCACATGGAACATCGGGTATTATTGAATGCTCCAGAACCATACCTCACATTGAAATTCCGATATTATTGACTGCTCCGGAACCATAATTCGCATAGAAATTAAGGTATTATTGACCGCTCCAGAACCATATTTCACATGGAAATTCCGATATTATTGACTGCTTCAGAACCATAGTTCAATGGAACATCACGCATTATTGAATGCTCCAGAATCATAATTCACATGGAATATCGGGTATTATTGACTGCTACTGAATCATATTTCACATGGAACATCAGGTATTATTGTCTTCTCCAGAATCATAATTCACATGGAACATCAGCTATTATTGACTGCTCCTGAACCAAAATTCACATGGAAGATCGGGTATTCTTGAATGCTCCAGAACCATAGTTCACATTAAGCTACAGATATTATTGACGGCTCTAGAACTGGTGTTCATATGGAGCTACAGTTACTGGTGATGGCTCTAGAACCATAGTTCACATGGAGCTACAGATATTGTTCATGGTTCCAGAACCATAGTTCCCATGAAGCTACAGATATTATTGACTGCTCCAGAACCATAGTTCACATGGAGCTACAGATATTATTGATGGTTCCAGCACCATAGTTCACATGAAGCTACAGATATTATTGACGGCTCCAGAATCGGTATTCATATGGAGCGACAGATATTGGTAATGGTTCCAGAACCATAGTTCATATGGAGCTACAGATATTGTTGACGGCTCCAGAACCATAGTTAATATGGAGCTACAGATATTGTTAATGGCTCCAGAACCATCGTTCAAATGGAGCTACAGATATTGGTATTGGTGATGGTTCCAGAACCATACTGCATATGGATCTACAGATATTGTTGACGGTTCCAGAACCATAGTTCATATGATACTACAGATATTGTTGACGGCTCCAGAATCATAGTTCACATGGAACTACATATATGGTTAACGGCTCCAGAACCATAGTTAACATGGAACTACAGATATTGGTGATGGCTCCAGAACCATAGTTCACATGGAACTACAGATATTGTTGACGGCTCCAGAACCATAGTTCACATGGAGCTACAGATATTTGTAACGGTTCCAGAACCATAGTTCACATGGAACTACAGATATTATTGGCGGCAGCAGAATCATAATTCACCTGGAACATCAGGTATTATTGACAGCTCCAGAATCATAATTCACGTTGAACATTAGGTATTATTGACTGCTCCAGAACAAAAATTCACATGGAACATCAGATATTATTAATTGCTCCAGAATTTTAAATTCACATGGAACATCAGGTATTATTGACTGCTCCAGAACCATAATTCAAATAGAACATTGGGCATTATTGACTGCTCCAGAATTATAATTCACATGGAACATCGTGTATTATTGACTGCTCCAGAATCATAATTCACATGGAACATCGGGTATTATTGACTGCTCCAGAATCATAATTCACATGGAACATCGGGTATTATTGACTGCTCCAGAATCATAATTCACATGAAAGATCAGGTATTATTGACTACTCCAGAATCATAACTCACATGGAACATCAGGTATTTTTGATTGCTCCTGAACCATAATTCACATGGAACATCGGGTATTATTAAATGCTCTAGAACCATATATCACATTGAAATTTCGATATTATTGACTGCTCCAGAACCATAATTCACATGGAAATTCCGATATTATTGACTGCTTCAGAACCATAGTTCACATGGAACATCACGTACTATTGAATGCTCCAGAACCATAATTCACATGGAATATCGGGTATTATTGACTGCTGCTGAATCATAATTTACATGGAACATCGGGTATTATTGAGTGCTCCAGAACCATAAATCACATTGAAATTTCGATATTATTGACTGCTCCAGAACCATAATTCAAATGGAAATTACGATACCGTTGACGGCTCCTGCACCACAGTTCACATGATATTACACATATTGGTGATGGCTCCAGAACCATAGTTCACATGGAGATACATATATTTGTGACGGTTCCAGAACCATAGTTCACATGGTACTACAGATATTATTGACGGCTCCAGAATCATAATTCACCTGGAACATCAGATATTATTGACGGCTCCAGAATCATAATTCACATTGAACATTAGGTATTATTGACTGCTCCAGAACAAAAATTCACATGGAGCATCAGATATTATTAATTGCTCCAGAATTTTAAATTCACATGGAACATCAGGTATTATTGACTGCTCCAGTACCATAATTCACATGAAACATCAGTTATTATTGACTGCTCCAGTACCATAATTCAAATAGAACATTGGGTATTATTGACTGCTCCAGAATCATAATTCACATGGAGCATCGTGTATTATTGACTGCTCCAGAATCATAATTCACATGGAACATCGTGTATTATTAACTGCTCCAGAATCATAATTCACATGGAACATCAGATATTATTGAATGCTCCAGAATCATAATTCACATGGAACATCAGGTATTATTGAATGCTCCAGAATCATAATTCACATGGGGCATAAGGTATTATTGACTGCTCCAGAAACATAATTCATATAGAACATCTGGTATTATAAACTGCTCCAGAATCATAACTTGCATGGAACATCAGGTATTATTGACTGCTCCAGAATCATAATTCACATGGGGCATCAGGTATTATTGACTGCTCCAGAAACATAATTCACATGGAACATCTGGTATTATTGACTGCTCCAGAATCATAACTCGCATGGAACATCAGGTATTATTGAATGCTCCAGAAATATAACTGGCATGGAACATGTGGTATTATTGAATGCTCCAGAATCATAATTCACATGGAACATCAAGTATTATTGAATGCTCCAGAATTATAACTGGCATGGAACATCAGGTATTATTGAATGCTCCAGAATCATAATTCACATGGAACATCTGGTATTATTGACTGCTCCAGAAACAAAATTCACATAGAACATCTGGTATTATAAACTGCTCCAGAATCAAAATTCACATGGAACATCAGGTATTATTGAATGCTCCAGAATCATAACTCGCATGGAACATCAGGTATTATTTAATGCTCCAGAATCATAACTCGCATGGAAGATCAGGTATTATTGAATGCTCCAGAATCATAACTCGCATGGAACATCAGGTATTATTGAATGCTCCAGAATCATAATTCACATGGAACATCAGGTATTATTGAATGCTCCAGAATCATAACTCGCATGGAACATCAGGTATTATTGAATGCTCCAGAATCATAATTCACATGGAACATCTGGTATTATTGACTGCTCCAGAAACAAAATTCACATAGAACATCTGGTATTATAAACTGCTCCAGAATCAAAATTCACATGGAACATCAGGTATTATTGAATGCTCCAGAATCATAACTCGCATGGAACATCAGGTATTATTGAATGCTCCAGAATCATAATTCACATGGAACATCAGGTATTATTGAATGCTCCAGAATCATAACTCGCATGGAGCATCAGGTATTATTGACGGCTCCAGAATCATAATTCACATGGAGCATGTGTTATTATTGAATGCTCCAGAATCATAATTCACATGGAACATGTGTTATTATTGAATGCTCCAGAATCATAATTCACATGGAACATGTGTTATTATTGAATGCTCCAGAATCATAACTGGCATGGAACATCAGGTATTATTGAATGCTCTAGAATCATAATTCACATGGAACATGTGTTATTATTGAATGCTCCAGAATCATAACTGGCATGGAACATCAGGTATTATTGAATGCTCCAGAATCATAATTCACATGGAACATGTGTTATTATTGAATGCTCCAGAATCATAACTCGCATGGAACATCAGGTATTATTGAATGCTCTAGAATCATAATTCACATGGGGCATCAGGTATTATTGACTGCTCCAGAAACATAATTCATATAGAACATCTGGTATTATAAACTGCTCCAGAATCATAACTTGCATGGAACATCAGGTATTATTGACTGCTCCAGAATCATAATTCACATGGGGCATCAGGTATTATTGACTGCTCCAGAAACATAATTCACATGGAACATCTGGTATTATTGACTGCTCCAGAATCATAACTCGCATGGAACATCAGGTATTATTGACTGCTCCAGAATTATAATTCACATAGAACATCTGGTATTATTGACTGCTCCAGAATCATAATTCACATAGAACATCTGGTATTATTGACTGCTCGAGAATCATAACTCGCATGGAACATCTGGTATTATTGACTGCTCCAGAATCATAATTCACATAGAACATCAGGTATTATTGACTGCTCCAGAATCATAACTCGCATGGAACATCTGGTATTATTGACTGCTCCAGAATCATAATTCACATAGAACATCTGGTATTATTGACTGCTCCAGAATCATAACTCGCATGGAACATCAGGTATTATTGACTGCTCCAGAAACATAATTCACATGGAACATCTGGTATTATTGACTGCTCCAGAATCATAACTCGCATGGAACATCAGGTATTATTGACGGCTCCAGAATCATA
Organism: Deroplatys truncata; assembly: GCA_030765065.1. NCBI lineage: Eukaryota > Metazoa > Arthropoda > Insecta > Mantodea > Mantidae > Deroplatys > Deroplatys truncata. The sequence goes on from CM060983.1 coordinate 15,950,900, forward strand.
ATTCACATGGAACATCAGGTATTATTGACTGCTCCAGAAACAAAATTCACATGGGGCATCAGGTATTATTAACAGCTCCAGAATCATAATTCACTTGGAACATCAGGCATTATTGTCTACTCTAGAACAAAAATTCACATGGAGCATCAGGTATTATTAACTGCTCCAGAATTTTAAATTCCCATGGAACATCTGGTATTATTGAATGCTCCAGAATCATAATTCGCATGCAAGATCAGGTATTATTGACTTCTCCAGAATCATAATTCACATGGAACATCTGGTATTATTGATGGCTCCAGAATCATAACTCGCATGGAACATCTGGCATCATTGAATGCTCCAGAATCATAACTCGCATGGAACATCTGGTATTATTGACTGCTCCAGAATCATAACTCGCATGGAACATCTAGCATTATTGAATGCTCCAGAATCATAACTCGCATGGAATATCTGGTATTATTGACTGCTCTGGAAACATAATTCACATGGGGCATCAGGTATTATTGACAGTTCCAGAATCATAATTCACATGGGGCATCAGGTATTATTGACGGTTCCAGAAACATAATTCACATGGAACATCTGGTATTATTGACGGTTCCAGAATCATAATTCACATGGAACATCGTGTATTATTGACTGCTCCAGAAACAAAATTCACATGGGGCATCAGGTATTATTGACAGCTCCAGAATCATAATTCACTTGGAACATCAGGTGTTATTGTCTACTCCAGAACAAAAATTCACATGGAGCATCAGGTATTGTTAACTGCTCCAGAATTTTAAATTCCCATGGAACATCTGGTATTATTGAATGCTCCAGAATCATAATTCACATTGAAGATCAGGTATTATTGACTGCTCCAGAATCATAATTCACATGGAACATCTGGTATTATTGACTGCTCCAGAATCATAACTCGCATGGAACATCTGGCATTATTGAATGCTCCAGAATCATAATTCACATGGAAGATCAGGTATTATTGACTACTCCAGAATCATAACTCACATGGAACATCAGGTATTTTTGATTGCTCCTGAACCTAAATTCACATGGAACATCGGGTATTATTAAATGCTCTAGAACCATAAATCACATTGAAATTTCGATATTATTGACTGCTCCAGAACCATAATTCACATGGAAATTTCGATACCGTTGACGGCTCCAGAACCACAGTTCACATGGAAATTCCGATACCGTTGACGGCTCCAGAACCACAGTTCACATGATATTACAGATATTGGTGATGGCTTCAGAACCATAGTTCACATGGAGCTACATATATTTGTGACGGTTCCAGAACCATAGTTCACATGGAACTACAGATATTATTGACGGCTCCAGAATCATAATTCACATGGAACATCAGGTATTATTGACTGCTCCAGAAACATAATTCACATGGAACATCTGGTATTATTGACTGCTCCAGAATCATAACTCGCATGGAACATCAGGTATTATTGACTGCTCCAGAAACATAATTCACATGGAACATCTGGTATTATTGACTGCTCCAGAATCATAACTCGCATGGAACATCAGGTATTATTGACTGCTCCAGAATCATAACTCGCATGGAACATCTGGTATTATTGACGGCTCCAGAATCATAATTCACATGGAACATCAGGTATTATTGACAGCTCCAGAATCATAACTCGCATGGAACATCTGGTATTATTGACGGCTCCAGAATCATAATTCACATGGAACATCAGGTATTATTGACTGCTCCAGAATCATAACTCGCATGGAACATCTGGTATTATTGACGGCTCCAGAATCATAATTCACATGGGGCATCAGGTATTATTGACAGGTCCAGAATCATAATTCACATGGAACATCTGGTATTATTGACTGTTCCAGAATCATAATTCACATGGGGCATCAGGTATTATTGACGGCTCCATAATCATAATTCACATAGAACATCAGGTATTATTGACTGCTCCAGAAACAAAATTCACATGGGGCATCAGGGATTATTGACAGCTCCAGAATCATAATTCACTTGGATCATCAGGTATTATTGTCTACTCCAGAACAAAAATTCACATGGAGCATCAGGTATTATTAACTGCTCTAGAATTTTAAATTCCCATGGAACATCTGGTATTATTGAATGCTCCAGAATCATAATTCACATGGAAGATCAGGTATTATTGACTGCTCCAGAATCATAATTCACATGGAACATCTGGTATTATTGACTGCTCCAGAATCATAACTCGCATGGAACATCTGGCATTATTGAATGCTCCAGAATCATAATTCACATGGAAGATCAGGTATTATTGACTGCTCCAGAATCATAATTCACATGGAACATCTGGTATTATTGACTGCTCCAGAATCATAATTCACATGGAACATCTGGTATTATTGAATGCTCCAGAATCATAATTCAAATGGAAGATCAGGTATTATTGACTGCTCCAGAATCATAATTCACATGGAAGATCAGGTATTATTGACTGCTCCAGAATTATAATTCACATGGAAGATCAGGTATTATTGATTGCTCCATAATCATAATTCACATGGAACATCGGGTATTATTGAATGCTCCAGAACCATACCTCACATTGAAATTCCGATATTATTGACTGCTCCGGAACCATAATTCGCATAGAAATTAAGGTATTATTGACCGCTCCAGAACCATATTTCACATGGAAATTCCGATATTATTGACTGCTTCAGAACCATAGTTCAATGGAACATCACGCATTATTGAATGCTCCAGAATCATAATTCACATGGAATATCGGGTATTATTGACTGCTACTGAATCATATTTCACATGGAACATCAGGTATTATTGTCTTCTCCAGAATCATAATTCACATGGAACATCAGCTATTATTGACTGCTCCTGAACCAAAATTCACATGGAAGATCGGGTATTCTTGAATGCTCCAGAACCATAGTTCACATTAAGCTACAGATATTATTGACGGCTCTAGAACCGGTGTTCATATGGAGCTACAGTTACTGGTGATGGCTCTAGAACCATAGTTCACATGGAGCTACAGATATTGTTCATGGTTCCAGAACCATAGTTCCCATGAAGCTACAGATATTATTGACTGCTCCAGAGCCATAGTTCACATGGAGCTACAGATATTATTGATGGTTCCAGCACCATAGTTCACATGAAGCTACAGATATTATTGACGGCTCCAGAATCGGTATTCATATGGAGCGACAGATATTGGTAATGGTTCCAGAACCATAGTTCATATGGAGCTACAGATATTGTTGACGGCTCCAGAACCATAGTTAATATGGAGCTACAGATATTGTTAATGGCTCCAGAACCATCGTTCAAATGGAGCTACAGATATTGGTATTGGTGATGGTTCCAGAACCATACTGCATATGGATCTACAGATATTGTTGACGGTTCCAGAACCATAGTTCATATGATACTACAGATATTGTTGACGGCTCCAGAATCATAGTTCACATGGAACTACATATATGGTTAACGGCTCCAGAACCATAGTTAACATGGAACTACAGATATTGGTGATGGCTCCAGAACCATAGTTCACATGGAACTACAGATATTGTTGACGGCTCCAGAACCATAGTTCACATGGAGCTACAGATATTGGTGATGGCTCCAGAACCATAGTTCACATGGAGCTAGAGATATTGGTGATGGCTCCAGAACCATAGTTCACATGGATTTAGAGATATCGATGACGGCTCCAGAACCATTGTTCACATGGAACTACAGATATTGTTAACGGCCCCAGAATCATAGTTCACACGGAACTACAGATATTGTTGACGGCTCCATAACCATAGATCACATGGTACTACAGATATTGTTGATGGCTCCAGAATCATAGTTCACATGGAACTACAGATATGTTTAACGGCTCCAAAACCATAGTTCACATGGAACTACAGATATTAGTGATGACACCAGAACCATAGTTTACTAGGAACCACAGATATTGTTGACGGTTCCAAAACCATAGTTCACATGAAGTTACATATATTGTTAACGGTTCCAGAACCATAGTTCACATGAAGCTACAGATATTATTGACTGCTCCAGAACCATAATTCACATGGAGTTACAGATATTGTTGATGGTTCCAACACCATAGTTCGCATGAAGCTACAGATATTATTGACGGCTCCAGAATCGGTATTCATGTGGAGCTACATATATTGGTAATGCTTCCAGAACCATAGTTCATACGGAGCTACAGATATTGTTGACGGCTCCAGAACCATAGTTAATATGGAGCTACAGATATTGGTAATGGCTCCAGAACCATAGTTCATATGGATCTACAGATTTTGATACTGGTGATGGCTCCAGTACCATGGTTCAAATGGAGCTACAGATATTGGTATTGGTGATGGCTCCAGAACCATAGTTCAAATGGAGCTACAGATATTGGTAATGGTTCCAGAACCATAGTTCAAATGGAGCTACAGATATTTGTATTGGTGATGGCTCCAGAACCATAGTTCATATGGAGCTACAGATATTGGTAATGGTTCCAGAACCATAGTTCAAATGGAGCTACAGATATTGGTAATGATTCCGGAACCATAGTTCAAATGGAGCTACAGATATTTGTATTGGTGATGGCTCCAGAACCATAGTTCATATGGAGCTACAGATATTGTTGACGGTTCCAGAACCATAGTTCATATGGTACTACAGATATTGTTGAAGGCTCCAGAAACATAGTTCACATGGAACTACATATATGGTTAACGGCTCCAGAACCATAGTTCACATGGAACTACAGATATTGTTGACGGCTCCAGAACCATAGTTCACATGGAACTACAGATATTGTTGACGGCTCCAGAACCATAGTTCACATGGAGCTACAGATATTGTTGACGGTTCCAGAACCATATTTCACATGGAACTACAGATATTGTTGACGGCTCCAGAACCATAGTTCACATGAAACTACAGATATTGTTAACGGCTCCAGAACCATAGTTCACATGGAAATACAGATATTGGTGATGCCTCCAGGATCATAGTTCACATGGAACTACGGAAATGGTTAACGGCTCCAGAACCAAGTTCACATTGAGCTACAGATATGGGTGATGGATCCAGAACCATAGTTCACATGGGGCTACAGATATTGGTGATGGCTCCAGAACTATAGTTCACATGGAGCTACAGATATTGATGATGGCTCCAGAACCATAGTTCATATGGATCTACAGATATTGTTGACGGTTCCGGAACCATAGTTCACATGAAGGTACAGATATTGTTGTCGGATCCAGAACCATAGTTCACATGGAGCTACAGATATTGGTGATGGCTCCAGAACTATAGTTCACATGGAGCTACAGATATTGGTGATGGCTCCAGAACCATAGTTCATATGGATCTACAGATATTGTTGACGGTTCCGGAACCATAGTTCACATGAAAGTACAGATATTGTTGACGGATCCAGAACCATAGTTCATATGGTACTACAGATATTGCTGATGGCTCCAGAATCATAGTTCACATGGAACTACATATATGGTTAACGGCTCCAGAACCATAGTTCACATGGAACTACAGATATTGGTGATGGCTCCAGAACCATAGTTCACATGGAACTACAGATATTGTTGACGGCTCCAGATCCATAGTTCACATGGAACTACAGAAATGGTTAACGGCTCCAGGAACCATAGTTAACATGGAACTACAGATATTGGTGATGGCTCCAGAACCATAGTTCAAATGGAACTACAGATATTTCTGACTGCTCCAGAACCATAGTTCACATGGAGCTACAGATATTGATGATGGCTCCAGAACTATAGTTCAGATGGAGCTACAGAAATTGGTGATGGCTCCAGAACCATAGTTCATATGGATCTACAGATATTGTTGACGGTTCCAGAACCATACTTCACATGAAGGTACAGATATTGTTGACGGTTGTAGAACCATAGTTCATATGGTACTACAGATATTGTTGACGGCTCCAGAATCACAGTTCACATGAAACTACATATATGGTTAACGGCTCCAGAACCATGGTTCACATGGAACTACAGATATTGGTGATGGCTCCAGAATCATAGTTCACATGGAACTACAGATATTGGTGATGGTTCCAGAACCATAGTTCACATGGAACTACAGATGTTGCTGACTGCTCCAGAACCATACTTCACATGGAGCTACAGATTTTGGTGATGGCTCCAGAACCATAGTTCACATGGAGCTAGAGATATTGTTGACGGCTCCAGAATCACAGTTCACTTGAAACTACATATATGGTTAACGGCTCCAGAACCATGGTTCACATGGAACTACAGATATTGGTGATGGCTCCAGAATCATAGTTCACATGGAACTACAGATATTGGTGATGGTTCCAGAACCATAGTTCACATGGAACTACAGATGTTGCTGACTGCTCCAGAACCATACTTCACATGGAGCAACAGATTTTGGTGATGGCTCCAGAACCATAGTTCACATGGAGCTAGAGATATTGGTGATGGCTCCAGAACCATAGTTCACATGGATTTAGAGATATCGATGATGGCTCCAGAACCATAGTTCACATGGAGCTACAGATGTTGGTGATGGCTCCAGAACCATAGTTCACATGGAGCTACAGATGTTGGTGATGGCTCCAGAACCATACTTCACATGGAGCTACAGATTTTGGTGATGGCTCCAGAACCATAGTTCACATGGAGCTAGAGATATTGATGATGGCTCCAGAACCATAGTTCACATGGAGCTACAGATGTTGCTGACGGCTCCAGAACCACAGGCTACAGAGACGCACGGAAGTCGCACTCCACAGCTGGAGCTACCCAGAAAGTGCAATGAACGACCCATCGAACAAGCATCTGCGGCATCTGTCCGGCACCACCATACGCCACGAAACCTAGAAGCACACCTGAGGAGGAAATCGTGGTAGATGTGAAACGACGCCAGAATTCGCCTACCGACAAACCCGAGTTCAGAGTGGGCGGTCAACGGGAACCTCCCTCGGTTGTTAAACCGTGAGAAAGAGAAATATTATGTATACAAATGTATATCTAATCAAACACACAGCTTATATCAAATGACTGTGTTGTTAGTTAGCATGCCATTGTCCCGGACTTCACTCCCGACTGGAGGATGAGCATTTTTCTTTACCCAGGGTTATTTCCCATTCTCCTCTGAATCCGGAAATATGAATAAGAATGTAAATGGGTTTTATGTTAATGAAGAAAACCCAATGTAAACAAACCCAACGAGATGTTGAAGCCGGCATATAAATGGATTTTCTTTGTCGTCAGAAAGTGTTGAGTTACTTTTTGTTATTCGTTTGGATTTGTTGCATTTATTTATCACGTTTTGAAGTGAGCATTCAGCTTTTTTTGGAGGTCATAAAAAGAGCATGGAATTTCAAAGCCAACATAGACCGTCCCACTTTTTAAACAGATCTACACTTTTTGTGGACTACGTTGGCGCGCATCATTTAACGTTTACCAGTTATACAAGATTATACAAAATTCCTTCCAAATGAAGGGGACTTCACAGGCTATTCCCAGAAAATTCGAGATATACATTTTATTTGTGGTTTAAATACCTTAAACTTGTGATTAGGGTAATTCCGGGGAGAAATGGACAATGGCTCTCACTGTCGTAGCTGGCGGCCAGTTGTCTGTGGTCCATCATTTTCCAGCAGTTAACTTTGTGCACATTGGATACGTGCGTACTGTGTATTTTACTGACTTTGCTAACAAACTCCTAGTTTTGTTGTGGCCTGTGGTCATCTCGACCAATCTTCCTGGAGACTTGGAGATCTCCGTCCCGGAGGCATATTTTCGTTGTTTTGTATTTTTTAAAACATATCCTTCATTTTGTTTGCTTTATATTATGAAACACAGCTTCGTTTTTATCACCGTCGTGTATAAACAGGTTGTAGTGAAGTAGACGTTCAAATGCTTTTTATTGGCATTTGCATGTCTATCTTATGCATTTCAGATGCCGACAAAACACGAAAGAAAACCAGGCAGTGTTCGGGTATTTACAACCTTTATCTAGAAAAGGGTGGCGAAAATGCCTTTCTCTCTCGAGTCATCAAATATGCAACACGCACTACACCACTCAGCAGCACATAGAAAACAAATGAATAGATGGCTAGAAAAGGAGTTGCGCCTGCGAGTCACAGTGCCTCGCGAGTCGCGCTTTCGCCACCACTGTTCTGGTTCAGTATGGCAAGAAAGACTGGCATTATCTCAAAAGGACCAATGGGACCAAGCGAGTGTTTGGGGATAAAAATGGAGAGAAGCTGTTGCGACATGATAAGAAAATGCTGAAGCATAGCTTTCCTCTAGCATACAGCTTCGGCGGAGAATTGGCCTGAAATACTACAACAAAGAACAATTAAAATCCTATTTATATTGTAGTTTTCCACAAACCTTTTTCTTCGCGGACCATTACTTACAAGAAATTTACCAAGTGATTGCATAATTATTGTTACTTTATTAAATCGCTAAATATGCTCTTTGAGTACGAAAGCTGTGTAACATGGCCCTCTCATCCCCCTCCGCTCATAGGGAGAGATGGCAAATGCATAGGTTTTTAAAATTCGGGACTTTTTCATCCAAAATACATTTGTGTAATCACGAGCACTTGTTATGAATCCATTTAGCCATTTAAACATATTTTCCTTCAAACTTCTTCATAGAATACAACATTTTAAAAGTAATGCCATCACCCCGGACTTACCCATTTTAATCAAAATCGTTAGAACCACTTTTGATAAAATCCAAGATTTCGAAAAATCTTCCCTGTAAAAGATAGTTTAGGGTGGGGTGGGAGGATTGTCTTTAAAATCTTTGTGTCTCATCTTTGCAACATACTGAACCTAAATACCAAGTCTCGTATTTATCCAACATTTTCTTTTTGAGTCATGCTATTCGCAGACACACACACACGCGCGCGCGCACACGCACATACACGAAGCTTTCTCTAAAAATGCCTTTTTGGTGTCATGGGGACTTAAAACGTGTATTTCCTTGAAATCTCACATCGAATGTTTAGGTAGAGTGCCTTAGAGAAGGTAACAAGTTTGTAGAAGAATGCTATAGCAAGTTTTTGGTTTGCCAGTTACACAACAATTGAGACGGGCTCTCGCGTATTTAAAACTCAATGACGCGTGCCAATTTCTTGCGTCTGCTACACGAGCCAATTACCTGACGTTTAGCATACTTGGCTTCTGGGTCCAAGTGCCAAAGGTCCAACACCAATTTACTGCATGTGCTTATATCCGCGTACTGCAAATGTCTAACGTTCCGCCCTGGGAGGAGCATCTGCTGACATTAGATATCGTGTGTTTGTTTACTTGGACCGAATTTAGCAATTAATATAATTTGAGTTATTGACTTTAAAATTTGGGGATAGGTTTCTTATCATAAATATAATTAATATACGATCAAAATTTACAATTCATATGGTAATAATTTTCCAAAATATTATATGTTGATACCAGAATTATTAACATGCTAGGGAGATAGATAAACAATTGTAATAACAACTTCCATATATTAAATCAATGTATAATGGAAGAAGAAAGGGTTACAATTTTGTAAGTGAATTAGGAAGTCAGTACCAGAAAAATTACATGTTTCGGAAGAGCAATTAGGTTTAAGTCAGAGTAGCTAAGGCAATTAGGTTTCGGCGAACTCATTCAACAAGAAGTCCATTAGCTCTAGGTGCAGGTAGCTGGAACTCAAGACGTTAAGAAATAAGAGGCGTGAGAAATTGCACGTAGATCAGTGTTGAAAAATTAGAAAAAGAAAGAATTCTTAGAATTTAGCTAGTCAAAGAGTAAACGTTGTGTTTCAGAGGCGAATTAGCTTAAGATTTGGCAACGTATAATATAAAACCCTTGGTGGGGTAATTGTAAAACAGGTGGCACTTGAGTTGATAAAAGAGCGTGTTTTGTCTTTGTTTCGTGCACAGTCTTTTACGGTAGCTCCTAAAGACCACGAACTGTTCACACGTACTTGACGATGGCCGTAACATTCACGCAACTTACACGTCTCATCGTTATTACTGGAACAGTTATTTTAAACCCTCAGGGGTTAGCAGATATAATAATTCAATTGCTCAAATTCAGGATCAGTTTAATTCTTGACCTCAACTCGCTTCAATGGCTCAAGTATGAGATCATTAAATTTCTCAGTCAATTTAACTGGTGTTGTTTATCCTCACGCACCCAGCATACTCTGAGAGAAAGATATACTAGTTCACCACTGTAGCAGCTGGCAGAAGATTCATCCGCAGGTACTGGATAGTGCATCAGAAGTACCGTGGAGGGCACGTCGTAACTCTTTTTACGAAATTAATACAAAATGTTAATACGAATAAGCAAACCCCTTCTAACATAGAATTGAATACATCAAAATAGCTAAATTTGGCCAAAATGTTCAAAAATTTGTAAAATTAATTTTATGTCCAAAAATACTTTGAATATTTAGCTTGAGTTAGTTATATGGAATGGCTTACCCCCTCCCACTATTTAAATGCCCAGGAGCACACGGCCCTAGCGACTCGACATTGCGCATTAAAAATTAGTCTGTAACCAATCCCAAACTCAGAGGGAATCAACTGCAACACCTTGCTACACTTTCAAGTATGATATTTGTTGATAGTTAGTTGTAAGATGCTTCATGTATATATGCACCACGTATGGAAGCCAATTTGTCGCGGTCACTTCGTGTTATCTTTTGCTGGGCGCCTGTTATTGTATTACTACTTTGAATGTTGGGTTCATTGTCCTCCGGCTAGCTATTATTATTATTATTCAGTCGAGCATATATCTTGATCAAGGTGTGTAAACGGAAAGGATTTGTTACTCAAAGATAACACTGATAAAAGAATTTGTTTTTACACTTTTATTACCGTCACAATTAATTAAGTTCACATATTGACTCTTGATACACGCCAGACTGAAAGTGTTATATTTTCTAATATCACTATAATCACTTATTTACTGCACGTTATTAATTCGCGTGTTTCACATTTATAACAAACTTTAAGACGCGAGAGATTCTGTAGAATTGCGACGTGTAACTCGCGAACGATTCTGATGAACTAAGCGACGTTTAACTTCTGAATGATTCTGTTGGACTCAGCGACGTGTAACGCGTGGATGATTTTGTTGAACTGGGCAATACTTGCCTCTGGCTTTAGCTTTTTATACTCCCATACCCTAATATGCCTAAACATTATAACAGAGCTGCTATTGGTTAATAAAACGCGCCAATATTAGCGTCTATTTTTATATCCAATCAAAATTACTAACACAAATGCTCTAGGGAAGATATTCCCTCCATTTCTACAGAAAAGCGCGCCAATCTGACGTCATTTGTTTGTCTCTTCTAATTAATATTCAACTCACCCCCTCGCTCATTGTTATCCGCTCCTATTGTCAGTTTCAGTGAGGCCGTGTAAACTTATTTCCTAACAATGTTTATAATTAAACATCTCAAATCAATGTCATACAATAATGCTTATTTACACTACAATCACTCTGGCATTTACATTATTGTGATACAAATTACTGCCACAACTTTCAAATTGCTTAAGACATGACATAAATGATTCGACCACTGAGGAGAAATTGTTGCAAAAGTTATATCTAAAGGTTTAACATTTTTCTGAAAATAAAGCTCTATATTCAGTCTTGTACATTAGTATTATATAATATGGTACTACTTTTGTTTTTCAAAATTACGATTTCTGCATTGTATGCAACACTTGATTAATCAGCATAATAAAACTGAAATAATTTTTTTTCAAAAGCTCTTAAAGTTATCTGCATGAAATTCAAAACAAACATGTAATCGTGATTTTGCAGCGAGAGACAACACTTTGGACATATTTAGATAAAAACTGCAAGATTTAGAAATTTCACCTATAGATACCCTTAATAGGGGAAATGTTTGTTTTAATGCTTAAAAGAATAGGACTATTATAATATTTATCGCCATTCATGTGCTTGGGATATCAATTACTTGTTATGAGATAAAGGAAGTACCTACAGTATTGCACCCAAAGATTTAATATTGCCAGTTCACCTAATATACGTGTTTGAGGTCCAAGACGCAGTTTCGGCAATGGTGCGCGCGTCATTCGGATCAACACCAAACTTGCTATCTATATTAGTTGAGTATCTTTCCAACACGAACACTCTCAAGAAAATATTCCCACCCCAAACTAATATTTAGATGAAAACTACTCATCCATTAGCGATAAACATCTCTTCATTGACACAAGAAATCAAATGCATATGCTGAATTTGCCGGGAAAAATCTGTGAAGTCCTCTTTATTTTATTTAATCTTATATCATTTAGTACAACGTGGACACAATACAGTATAGTTAAAAATCTCATGTGTTAAATTCACATGACTTTCTCTACCTTCTAAATTTGTGGGTATATAAGCTATTCTTACGAAAGTTTATTTTCCCATCTACTTCATTTTAATCGAGATAAACCTTTACAGAAACAGCTACATTACACATTTCGTTATAGAGAACAGCGATATTCAAATGTTTAACAACTGGACGCTATATGCTGGCCTTAAAATTCCTTACTGTTTCCATGACATCGCGAGAAACAAGTGAAAATCAACAAAGTATTAAGCAATTCGAATCATTAATGACGAATATCTCGGAAATGGTTTACACAACAAAAAAACTGTATGAAATAAGTTGTGTTTTTTTGAAGAGATCTAAATTTTCTCTATAGTACGTTCTCGTCTATCACTTAACGTTTACTAGTTATTCACTATTGCACAACTTCCTTCAAAATGAAGAGGACTTCTCAAGTACTCCCAGAAAATTCAAGATATACGTTTTATTTTTCATGTAAATATCTTTAACATATGGGATTTTAATAAAAATCGTTGGAGTCATTTTTGAGAAAATCGAAAATGTCGAAAAATGTTCCATTAAAGGATAGCTGGGGCTGGGGGAGCTTTCATGAAAATCTTCTTGACTTGTCTTTGGAACATACTGAACTTGTATATTAATGTTGGCATTTATCCGCCTTTTCGGTTTTGAGCTTTGCTGTTCTCTCTCTCTCTCTCTCTCTCTCTCTCTCTCTCTCACACACACACACATAAACACACGGACTTTTTTCAAAAGATTCTTTTCTATTGTATTCAGGGGGCGTCAAAACATGTATTTCCCGTAAAATTTCGGCATCGAATTTTTGAATGGAATGCAATACCTTCTCTAGAGAAAGTGAAAATGCTTTTTGGGGGACTCAGAGAACCTCAAAACATGTATTTCAGGTGAAATCTCGATATCGAATTTTTGAGTGGAATGCAATAGCTTCCCTACCGACTAGGTACGTGGTAGAGAAAGTCAACATTTACTGCAGGGAAAATACAGAGTGAAATGGTTGCAGCCCCACGTATGGAAGGGGTTTAATTGTTGTAGCGGTTGCACCACGTTTAAGCACCAATTTGAAGCTGTTTTAGACCACACACGTAATGGATGCCAATTTGCGGGAGATTGTTTCTAGGAGGGTTCGCCCCATGTAGTTACAAAGTTTCCGGTGGCCTTCGCCCCACGTTTAAGAATCGACTTTTTATTTTAATGTTTCTTTAAATATTATATATGTATGCCTCGCCTGTGTTATTAGTAATTTTCAGAACACGTATCTCTTAGCAGGGCTGGTACGGCTAAAGAATGAAGGCTTACACAAATTATAATTGTATTGTACTTTGTTTATTAATCCTTCACACGATTAAATAACACTTCACTGATATATCCTACTGTAGAGCTGTGAGATTATTGTTAATTGTACTTTTTAACAGTAAACTTTATATTATTCTCACAGCAATAAATTTTATGTCTCACACTGAACACGTACCATACCGAACTGCTTGGTTACGCTTCCTTCTAGCGTCTACCGCCTGAATTTGTATATTTTCCCTATTTCAAGTATCTGATTGGCTAAGCTTACTCCAATAGAATACTTTTATTCAACTTTTAGCCTTTCTAGTTGTTGATTGGCTATTTACAAACTGTTTTTAATATTACATTATTACTTTTACTAGAATTATTAGCAGCCTTTTTAAACTTTCTAATTTATGTTGTCTCAAGGTTACCTCTTTGTAGCAACTTTCGGCTTTTTACTTTGTAATTCTGTTTGCTACGGAAAGCAGCTTGCTTCTATTCTCACAGCTCCTACATTGTTAAATTACGTAATACATTCACATTACATTATTATATATGTACATAAGAATATAAACATAATACAATGACTGTTATATACACTTTTTATATTATTATACAATATTGCTTTAAGGCGGGCCGTTATTAAATTTTTTATATTATATAATTAAACTGATATAATTTAAGTGTTAAAAAATACTGCCTCAAGAGATCTTTAAAATACCATTTGAGGTGAAAGTTTTCCTTAGACGTGTTCATGCCTGAGAGTTCTCAAGAAGCAAGTTTTGAGATCTGTATACTACGCTTGTGACTAAGTATTTCTTGCTTAATTTAAAATCATTGTAAGAGAAGTTTATTTTTCTAACTACCTTATGTTAATCGAGATAAACGACTACAGAAATAGTTTCATTACGCATTTCGTTGTAGGTAGGCACAAGAATCATAGGAGACTGAAACGGGTCGCTATGTCATTTCCTATTTTTGGGGAAACAAAAAACAAGGAAAGATTTTCAATGCAAAGGATAGTTTAGTTGGAGAAAATCTTCGTGTCGCATCTTTGGAATATACTGATTCCACTTTTCGCTGTTAGCAGACAGAGTTCATTGTTTTTAAATTTGTCCCAAATTTTATAAACAAGTGTGTAAGAGCGTTGTTTTTCTGCTGTCCGGTTTGTTGAAGATTTACTTGTTTGCGTTGTTGTTTGGAATTTTCTGAAATTAGAACGAAAAGACTGTCAGACGTGGATTTGGTAGCCGGCCAAGCTGTCGTTGCAGCAATGCATTGAGTCACTTCCAGACAGATGTGTATTTCTGACCTATCCCCGCAGTGGTGCCATCTCATGTTTTCACTTTTACTCACAAAAGGTCCTTTACAACGTTTCAGGAACAACCGGTTTGCCACTAGGTGCCTCCTCCATTACTAGGTTCATGTTAATTGTTCATCCGCGGAGGGCGATGGATTTCTTCGGGCGTAAAAACCCTTAGCATGGGGAAGTAAAGCCGGTGTACCCGTGTCGTAGATTTACGGCACGTAAAAGAACCTCAAGCCTCATAAAGAGGTCTCACGCCCAATATAGAATGGGACGCTAAGGACCACAGCAGTTCCAAGGACGCGACACAAAGATTTTCAAGAAAGTCCTTCCGCCTCCTCCCCACTAACCCTTACATGGAAAATCGTTGGTTGTTTCTTATTTTCTCCTAAATGGTTCTAATGATTTTCATTAAGATACCGCGTGTTTAAGACATTTGAATGACGAATAAAATGTATATCATGAATTTTCTGTGAAGTCCTCTCTTGTATAATTTTATTGCTAAACCGTAGCAGATAGACACAAAATGTTTAGATCTCGTAAATGTGCATTAAACTTTTTGTTACGCTAACCATTTCCCAGATATTGTTCGCCACTAGCTTCAATATTCAAACACGTATACTTTTTTCAAGTACTAAGCCGCTATTATTTTTACACCTTCTCTACCATACATTGTAGGTAGAAAAGATGTTGCATTCCACCCATAAATTCGATACCGAGTTTTCACTAGAAATACATGTTTTGAAGCCTCCTGAATAAAAAAGAAGCATTTTTAAAAAATCTGATGTGATATCTAAACATGACTTTCTCTACCCTCTATCGTTTATTACTGGGTATACAAACTAATCTTACTAAAGCTTATTTTTCAGTCTACTTCATTTTAATCCAAATAAACCTTTACAGAAATAGCTACATTACACATTTCGTTATAGAGAACAGCGACGGTCAAATGTTTAACAACTGAACGCTATATGCTGGCCTTAAAATTCCATACTGTTTCCATGCATTCAGCGAGAAACAGCTGAATGTTGACAGGACTTAAGAGAATGACCAAGAAATTAACAATTCGCGCCTTTAATAACGGATATCTCAGAAATGGCTTGTCACAAATATATATATTTGAAACAACTTGTGTGTTTTGAACAGATCTACATTTTTTGTCTAGTACGTTTTCGTCTATCGCTTAACATTTACCAGCTATATAACATTATTAAAAATTTCTTCCAAACGAAATGGACTCTACAGGCTATTTTCAAAAAAATCAATATGTACATTTTATTTGTAATATAAATATATTTAATATATGGCATTCTAATCAAAATCGCTAGAGCCATTAGTGAGAAAATAAAAAATAATTTCGAAAGTGTTCCATGTAAGGGGTATTTTGGGGTAGCGGAATTTTGCTGAAAATCCCGTGTCGCATCTTTGGAAGGTATTGTAGCCAAATACCAAATTTAGTATTTATCCGACTATTGGTTTTTGAGTTATGCTGTTCACATACACACAGACCGTTTCCTAAGAATGCGTTTTTATTCAGGGGCCTCAAAAATGTGTTTTAGGGGAAATCTCAACATTGAATTTTTATATGGAATACAATACTTCCCATATTTACTGCACGTAGAAGAGAAAGTAGGAAGGTCCGCGCGCGTGTGCGGGGGTCTATGAATTGCGTAACTCAAAAATGATGCGAAACTTGGTATTAAAGTTCAATGTCGAAGATTTTCCACAAAATGCCCCAAACTCCAACTACCCTTTACACGGAACGTTTTAGATTTTTATTTTTATATTCTCCAAAATGGTTCTAACGATTTTTATTAAAGTACCATATGTTTAATACATTTACATGACAAATAAAATGTGTATCTTGAATTTTCTAAGAATAGCACAGATGTCCTGTTCATTCTGAAGGCATTTTATGTATCTGGGAAACCGTAATACACAAAGCTTTACTACATTAAATATTTACCTACATCTCATTAAAGAAAACAATTTATGTCAAATCAATTTTTTGTGGTTCTAAGAAATGAGTACCCTTAAGAAACAGACTGACATTTTACCCTCCTTAGTGACCTAACACGACAAAAGGGGCACGCTGTTTTAAGTGCCAGTTTAACTTGAAACGAAGGCATCAAGTTGTATGAAACCAGGTTGAACTGTGCGGTTCTGTACCAAACTTTTCCGTGTTTACAAATGCAAACCTCGCAGTTGCAGGGTTACTGAACTTTTCCTTGCGTCATTATGACGTCAACAACCAGCTAAGTAAATAAACACCATTTCTATATAATATTTGGGTGTTTTCCCCAGAATGATGTGCGAGTTACGGTATAGATGAGAGGCGTCACGTTTCCCGAACGTGTGTGTGTGTGTCAGCAATACGACACAAGGAATGTCTTACATAAGTGATGGGTTCCTTGCACCCCCTCATAATGCACGTGGCTTCATGAACCAACGGCTGTTCAATAATCCAATTTCGTTAAAATAGGTACAATATGAAGGAAACTGCAGGCGCAGGTTCAACTAAAAGAATCATGCAGAAATCTACTAAAAAGTAATTTTCTTACAACATGTTATTCTTCTATCTACTTCTTGTTAAACTTTCATCACACATTTCCACAGTTCGTTGTAGGATATAGCAGGAAAATGCGATAGTCAGATTTTTAAAAACTGGATCGCTAGGAGATGCTTTTGAAATTTCATGTTCTTTTCACGATACAGGAAAAAACTGACTTACCACTTGAAAACTATATGTTACATTTACATCACTTTACCTACCTTCTATGGTTTATTAGTGCGTATACAAATTATTATTGCGAAATCTTCATTTTAATGGAGCAAACCTTTACACACATTTCGTTATAGAGAACAGCGATAGTCAAATGTTTAACAACTGGACGCTATATGCTGGCCTTAAAATTCCATACTGTTTCCATGACATCGCGAGAAACAACTGAATGTTGACAGAGGTTTAATAGGATAAATAACTGAACAATTCAAACTATTAATAAACGAGATCTCGAAATGACTTATGCCACAAGAAGTTTATATGAAATGAATGGTATCTTTTAAAGAGATCTACATTTTTGTGGAGTACGTTCTTGTCTATTGCTTAACATTTACCAGTTATACAAGTTTATAGAAAGCTTCTTCCAAATGAAGAGGACTTCACAGGCTATTCCCAGAAAATTCAAGATATATACTTTCTTTGTCATGTATATCCTAAACATATGGTATTTTAATCAAAATCGTTATAAACTTTTTTGAGAAAATAAGAATTTTCGAAAAATATTCTATGTGAAGGATAGTTTAGGGTTGAGGAATTTTCTTGAAAATCTTTGTGTCGCATCTTTGGAAGATACTGAACTTATACACCAAGTTTCGTATTTATTCGAGTTTTCCTTTTTGAGCCATGTTGTTCACACGCACACGCGATTGAAGTACCTTTTTCTAAAAGTGTTTTCATTTATTTATTCGTTCAGGGACCACAAAACATGTATTTCTGGTAAAATCTCGACATTTCATTTTTGGGTGGAATGCAATAACCTCCCTACCTACTATGTATGCGGCAGAGAAAGTAAAACTATAAACTTTGCCAACATTAAAGTGAAAGAGCTGACCTCAAGAATCTTGAAATAACAAATTAGCTGTAGAGGAGCAGAAAAAGACGAAGGAGGTTCTGAGGTGAAGTAAATGCTTTTTAAATGACATAAGCTCAGAAACTATTATTTAAGCGTTATAATTTTTAATATATCTTTTTTTTTCCCGGTTTTCATTTATGGGCACATTCGCATTTTCAAATTGTTCCTTACCATGTACCTATTGCAATTTTGTATACCTCGTAAATAAAAGCATAAACACATGAGACGGATCTTCTTGTTAACACGCTTAGCCGTGTTAGCATTAGACAATACTGAACCTATTCTGCACTTTTTTAGCAAAAAGATTGAAGTCTCATATTTGATATCTATTCTCTCCCCAACTAGTAGCATAATTAAATTTAACTCTACAATTTTTTAAGGCACTATTGTAAAGTTCACATTTAAATGTTCATGTTTTCCTGGATATATTTTTAAAACAGTGATAGTAATAATATTCTCCGCGGAACTAATTTAAAAGTATGCATGAAGTTTAATATTATACATTAAATTTAAAACTGTCACAGATCGTTATCCTTAACTGGTGCTGCGAGTAGTTAGCGGAAAAGCAAGCTGGAAAGTTCAGACCGAAGTAAACATCTGAGAAAACGCTGTTAGGATGAGCACCAATAATGAGTATGACCAGGGAACGGAGGGGACACCTCGACCCAATACACATATTTTGTGTTCACCACGCCCAGGAGGAACTGGTGAGGTGAGGACTATAGGTATAACTATGACCAGGGAACGGAGGGGACACCTAGCACCTCGACTCAATACACATAGTTTGTGTTCACCACGCCCAGGAGGAACTGTTGAGGTGAGGACTATAGGTATAACTATGACCAGGGAACGGAGGGGACACCTAGCACCTCGACTCAATACACATATTTTGTGTTCACCAGGCCCAGGAGGAACCGGTGAGGTGAGGACTATAGGTATAACTATGGCCAGGGAACGGAGGGGACACCTCGACCCAATACACATATTTTGTGTTCACCACGCCCAGGAGGAACTGGTGAGGTGAGGACTATAGGTATAACTATGACCAGGGAACGGAGGGGACACCTAGCACCTCGACTCAATACACATAGTTTGTGTTCACCACGCCCAGGAGGAACTGGTGAGGTTAAGACTATAGGTATAACTATGACCAGGGAACGGAGGGGACACCTCGCACCTCGACTCAATACACATACTTTGTGTTCACCACCCCCAGGAGGAACGGGTGAGGTGAGGACTATCGGTATAACTATGGCCAGGGAACGGAGGGGACACCTCGCACCTCCACTCAATACACATATTTTGTGTTCACCACGCCCAGGAGGAACTGGTGAGGCGAGGACTATACGTATAACTATGATCAGGGAACGGAGGGGACACCTCGCACCTCGACTCAATACACATATTTTGTGTTCACCACCCCAGGAGGAACTGTTGAGGTGAAGACTATATGTATATCTATGGCCAGGGAACGGAGGGGACACCTAGCACCTCGACTCAATACACATATTTTGTGTTCACCACCCCCAGGAGGAACTGTTGAGGTGAAGACTAGATGTATAACTATGGCCAGGGAACGGAGGGGACACCTAGCACCTCGACTCAATACACATATTTTGTGTTCACCACCCCCAGGAGGAACTGTTGAGGTGAAGACTATATGTATAACTATGGCCAGGGAACGGAGGGGACACCTAGCCCCTCGACTCAATACACATATTTTGTGTTCCCCACCCCCACGAGGAACTGGTGAGGTGAAGACTATATGTATAACTATGGCCAGAGAACGGAGGGGACACCTCGCACCTCGACTCAATACACATAGTTTGTGTTCCCCACCCCCAGGAGGAACTGTTGAGGTGAAGACTATATGTATAACTATGGCCAGGGAACGGAGGGGACACCTAGCACCTCGACTCAATACACATATTTTGTGTTCACCACCCCCAGGAGGAACTGGTGAGGTGAAGACTATATGTATAACTATGGCCAGGGAACGGAGGGGACACCTCGCACCTCGACTCAATACACATATTTTGTGTTCACCACCCCCAGGAGGAACTGGTGAGGTGAGGCCTATAGGTATAACTATGACCAGGGAACGGAGGGGACACCTCGCACCTCGACTCAATACACATATTTTGTGTTCACCACCACCAGGAGGAACTGGTGAGGTGAGGACTATAGGTATAACTATGACCAGGGAACGGAGGGGACACCTCGCACCTCGACTCAATACACATACTTTGTGTTCACCACCCCCAGGAGGAACGGGTGAGGTGAAGACTATAGGTATAACTATGGCCAGGGAACGGAGGGCACCTCGACTTAATACACATACTTTGTGTTCATCACCCCCAGGAGGAACTGGTGAGGTGAGGACTATAGGTATAACTATGACAAGGGAACGGAGGGGACACCTCGCACCTCGACTCAATACACATACTTTGTGTTCACCATCCCCAGGAGGAACGGGTGAGGTGAAGACTATAGGTATAACTATGGCCAGGGAACGGAGGGCACCTCGACTCAATACACATACTTTGTGTTCACCACCCCCAGGAGGAACTGCTGAGGTGAGGACTATAGGTATAACTATGACCAGGGAACGGAGGGGACACCTCGCACTTCGACTCAATACACATATTTTGTGTTCACCACCCCCAGGAGGAACGGGTGAGGAGAAGACTATAGGTATAACTATGACCAGGGAACGGAGGGGACACCTCGCACCTCGACTCAATACACATATTTTGTGTTCACCACCCCCAGGAGGAACGGGTGAGGTGAAGACTATAGGTATAACTATGAGCAGGGAACGGAGGGGACACCTCGCACCTCGACTCAATACATACACTTTGTGTTCACCACCCCCAGGAGGAACTGGTGAGGTGAAGACTATAGGTATAACTATGACCAGGGAACGGAGGGGACACCTCGCACCTCGACCCAATACACATACTTTGTGTTCACCACCCCCAGGCGGAACTGGTGAGGTGAAGACTATAGGTATAACTATGACCAGGGAACGGAAGGGACACCTCGCACCTCGACTCAATACACATACTTTGTGTTCACCACCCCCAGGAGGAACTGGTGAGGTGAGGACTATAGGTATAACTATCACCAGGGAACGGAGGGGACACCTCGCACCTCGACTCAATACACATATTTTGTGTTCACCACGCCCAGGAGGAACTGGTGAGGTGAGGACTATATGTATAACTATGACCAGGGAACGGAGGGGACACCTCGCACCTCGACTCAATACACATAGTTTGTGTTCACCACCCCCAGGAGGAACTGGTGAGGTGAAGACTATAGGTATAACTATGACCAGGGAACGGAGGGGACACCTCGCACCTCGACGCAATACACATAGTTTGTGTTCACCACCCCCAGGAGGAACTGGTGAGGTGAGGACTATAGGTATAACTATGACCAGGGAACGGAGGGGACACCTCGCACCTCGACTCAATACACATAGTTTGTGTTCACCACCCCCAGGAGGAACGGGTGAGGTGAAGACTATAGGTATAACTATGACCAGGGAACGGAGGGGACACCTCGCACCTCGACGCAATACACATAGTTTGTGTTCACCACCCCCAGGAGGAACTGGTGAGGTGAGGACTATAGGTATAACTATGGCCAGGGAACGGAGGGCACCTCGACTTAATACACAAACTTTGTGTTCACCACCCCCAGGAGGAACTGGTGAGGTGAAGACTATAGGTATAACTATGGCTAGGGAACGGAGGGCACCTCGACTTAATACACATACTTTGTGTTCACCACCCCCAGGAGGAACTGGTGAGGTGAGGACTATAGGTATAACTATGACCAGGGAGCGGAGGGCACCTCGACTCAATACACATAGTTTGTGTTCACCACCCCCAGGAGGAACTGGTGAGGTGAAGGAATCTCAGGAGGCTATAGGCCGTCGAGGTCCATAATGATTCCGACAGGCTTCTCAGAGAGGCTTCCCTCTGACGGTACCGGGAAGAATTCGAATCAACTGGGATGGCTCAGAAACGTTTGTCTTCTAGCATGGCCAAAAAGAGCTTTCCAATCAGCATGCATCTACGCCATCTGCACGGCACCGACCGATATCACAGCCCCCAACCTTCCTGAAGCATGAAAGTGACAGCGAAATAATGAAAAGAAATTCGTGACAGAAGACAAACGACCGCAGCATTTGCCTTGCGAACCAGGGAGAGCCAGGATAATCCTATGGTTAGAGTGGGCGTGTTCAATCTCACACTTCGCACGCAGCCATCTCTTCGGTACACGCTCTTAGCTTGATCACTCTTTAATTATATACAGCTCACACGCAGATAACGTCGCTGATCCTCACTTATTTTACTTTCTGTACTATAAGTACAATAAGTAGCGTATTCCACCCAAAAATTCGATGTCAACATTTCGCCAGAAATATATGTTTTGAGACTTCCTGAACCCCAAAAAGGTGTTTTTAGGAGAAGGTCCGTGTGTATGTGTGTGTGTGTGTGTGTGTGTGTGTGTGTGTGTGTGTGTGTGTGTGTGTATGAACAACACAACTCAAAAACGTAAAGTCAGATAAAACTTTATTTAAGTTCAGTATGTTCCATAGATGCCATACAAAGATTTTCAAGGAAATACTCCTACTCCCAAGTATCCTTTAAATGGGACATTTTTTCGAAAATTGTGTTTTTCTACAAAATGGCTGCAACTATTTAGATTAAAATAACACATATTAAAAATGCTTACATGATAAATGAAATGTATATTTTGAATTTGCTGGGAATTGTTTACGAAGTCGTCTTTATTAGGAAGACTTTTATATAATCTGTATAACGGGTAAACGTTAAACGATAGATGAAAACGCAGTACACAAAAAATGTAAATCGTTTTAAAACACACAATTTATTTCAAATGGCTTTCCGGTGGTGTCAGCATTTTCTGAGATATCCGTTATTAATGGTTCCAATTGTCAGTTACTTGGTCATTGTTTTAAAGTCCTGTCAACATTCACTTGTTTCTCGCGATGTCATGGAAACAGTATGGAATTTTAAGGCTAGCATATAGCGTTCAGTTGTTAAACATTTGACTATCGCTGTTCTCTTTGTATATATAACGAAATGTGTAATGTAGCTGTTTCTGTAAAAATTTATCTGGATTAAAATGTAGTAGATAGAAAAATATGCTTTGCTGAGGATAGTTCGTATACCCACTAATAAACAATATAGGGTAGAGAAAGTCATGTGATTTTATCACACAACATTTTTTAATCTTACACTCACGTAGTTCTTCCTAGCTTGACTCAAAAAATGGGAAAGTCTGACCGGCGCGATAAAATTAATACTAAGAAAAGGCGCCAAAACTGTCTCATGTGTTCATTCATATGACTTTCTCTACAAAATATTGTTACAAAAGCTGATTCTTCTATCTACTCCATGTGAAACTTTCATATTTACACATTAGGCTATAGAGATAGTCAGATTTAAGATAATAATAAAACAAACTGTGAGTTTTTCAAACAGTAAGTCTGTCTAGATCTACGTCACGTCATGTACATTTTAGGGTGTGCGCTCCGCTACGGCCTACGTGAGATCTATTGCGATGAAGCGAAGGGACCACATCCTCGTGTCCCAGGAAATACTCTTTCCTTTGAGCAAGCATCCGCAGCACCTGTCTGGTACCGCCATCAAGCACACCTGAAACATGAGAAGAAAGCGGATGAAATGTTAACCGTGATAAATGAGAAACCACTCCAGCATTCGCCTACCGACCCAACGAAAGTCGAACACGCGGCCTCCCGAATGCGAGCCATCTCGCTAGGTATCGTGAGAAACTTGATCTTAAAGTGTTATGTGTTCTGTAGAGCGTAACACAAACATTTCTGCGAAGTTGGGGTACGTCATCCGGCCATGTGTACGCACATGTTCCTGGAACGGAGACAAATTGGAAATTCTAATGCATTAGTACCAGATCGTACCGGGAAAACATTCCAGCCCACCCTCCGCGGTCACTGAACCGAGCAAGTATTGCACGGGGATACGGTTGGCTGGTCACAAACAGCGCTACGAGCAATTTAAATTAACCAAGTTGAGCTGTTTTATGAACACGTGATGATGATTTTGCAACAACCAGTACTCGCACCCTCAGCAATTTCCATCACTGCGTGACCGCTTCAGGTCAACACGCACTTTAAGTGATTACGTTCCTAAATTCCTTACGAATGTGCAGCTGATGCAATTCGGTGACCACGAATTTAAATGCGAGCCGCTTTCGCTTCACAAAACATAATTCTAATATTATAAAGAGAGAAAAATTTGTATGTCCGTCTGTATGTAAGCACGTATCTGTGTATGTGTACTCATGCATCCTGTCGTCCTCCGTGGTGTACTGATTACCATGCTAGTTTCTAGTTCCCGAGGTCGCGGATTCAAACCAGGATTTTTTTTTTCGGGCGTAAACGTCCTTAGCATGGCTTCCTTCGGAAGGGAAGTAAAGCCGGTGGTCCCGTGTCGTAGATTTACGGCACGTAAAAGAACCTCAAGCCTGATAAAGAGGCCTCTGAGCAAAATTACTGGTCTTTCACGCCCAATATAGAATGTGACGCTAAGAACCACAGCAGTTAAAGCTCGTCAATTAAAAGAACTCATGAGTGTATGTATGTAACTATGCAAGTGTATGCAAGAAATCTTTCGTCATCTCTCCTGAGATTGGACAAAAGAGGAATAAGGACAGCAGTCTGTAGAATGTACAAAGAGGCTGAGAAACTGCCTCGCAAATTCTCTTTGACTCTCCATTCCTGGCAATAACGGGATTTGCTTTTTCTATAATTACGGAAGATCCCGGAAAGGATGCTGATATTGGAACCCATATACTGCAACTTGTTCAGGAACAGATTTTGAGAAACAATGAAAGCGTCTGTTCCAATAGGGTTGCTGACGTGCGGGAGGTCATAAAACTCCACAACCCCCTATGCTCTATTCTAATTTAATGTATGTAAATATCTATGTGCATAAATATGCATTATGTATGTAACATATCTGTGTGTATGCATATATGTATATATGTTTGCATGTCATGTATATGTGTGTGTGTGTTTGTGTGAGTATAGGGTAATCTAAAAAACCATGCAAGCGCTTTTGATAATTCTTTCACCATCGAAAAGCCCAATTCCTTCTGACGGAGTGGACCATAAAACACTTTCTAATTTCAATTCATAAATTTCTACAAGGCTAAAAAGCATTTACAAAACCTTCGTTGAAAACGCCATGGAATAGAAAATAGTTGCTGTACTCCACAGAGAATGCGTGTAAAACCAAGAGACGATAACTCCCTGTACTGCGTTGAGAATGTGTATAAAAAAAACAAACGTCTGTCTCTCGCCGTACTGCGTAGAAAATGCCTGTAAAAAAACAAACCTTATTATCTCGCCGTACTGCGTAGAAAATGTCTGTAAAAAACAAACGCCTGTATCTCGCCGTACTACTTAGAGAATGCCTATAAAAAAAAAACGTCTGTATCTCGCCGTACTGCGTAGAAAATGCCTGTAAAAAAACAAACGCCTGTATCTCGCCGTACTACGTAGAAAATGCCTGTAAAACACAAAAGCCGGTAACTCGCCGTACTACGTAGAGAATGCATGTAAACAACAAAAGCCGGTAATTCGTCGTACTACGTAGAGAATGCGTGTAGAAAACAAAAGCCGGTAACTGACTGTACTGCGTAGAGAATGTGTATAAAAAAACAAAAGCCGGTAACTGGCTGTACTACGTTGAGAATGCGTGTAAAAAACAAAAGCCGGTAAATCGCCGTACTACGTAGAGAATGCGTGTAAAAAACAAAAGCCGGTAATTCGCCGTACTACGTAGAGAATGCGTGTAAAAAACAAAAGCCGGTAATTCGCCGTACTACGTATAGAATGCGTGTAGAAAACAAAAGCCGGTAACTGGCTGTACTGCGTAGAGAATGTGTATAAAAAAACAAAAGCCGGTAACTGGCTGTACTACGTAGAGAATGCGTGTAGAAAACCAAAGCCGGTAACTGGCTGTACTGCGTAGAGAATGCCTGTAAAAAACAAAAGCCGGTAACTCGCCGTACTACGTAGAGAATGCGTGTAAACAACAAAAGCCGGTAACTCGCCGTACTACGTAGAGAATGCGTGTAAAAAACAAAAGCCGGTAACTCGCCGTACTACGTAGAGAATGCGTGTAGAAAACAAAAGCCGGTAACTGGCTGTACTGCGTAGAGAATGTGTATAAAAAAACAAACGCCAATATCTCGCCGTACTGCGTAGAGAATGCGTGTAAAACACAAAAGGCAGTAACTCGCCGTACTACGTAGAGAATGCGTGTAAAACACAAAAGGCAGTAACTCGCCGTACTACGTAGAGAATGCGTGTAAAAAACAAACGCCAATATCTCGCTGTACTACGTAGAGAATGCGTGTAAAACACAAAAGGCAGTAACTCGCCGTACTACGTAGAGAATGCGTGTAAAACACAAAAGGCAGTAACTCGCCGTACTGCGTAGAGAATGCGTGTAAAAAACAAACGCCAATATCTCGCTGTACTACGTAGAGAATGCGTGTAAAACACAAAAGGCAGTAACTCGCCGTACTACGTAGAGAATGCCTGTAAAAAACAAAAGCCGGTAACTGGCTGTACTGCGTAGAGAATGCCTGTAAAAAACAAACGTCAGTACCTCGCTGTACTGCGTAGAAAATGTCTGTAAAAAACAAACGCCTGTATCTCGCCGTACTACTTAGAGAATGCCTGTAAAAAACAAACGCCTGTATCTCGCCGTACTGCGTAGAGAATGCCTGTAAAAAACAAACGCCTGTATCTCGCCGTACTACGTAGAGAATGCCTGTAAAAAACAAAAGCCGGTAACTCGCCGTACTACGTAGAGAATGCGTGTAAAAAACAAAAGCCGGTAACTCGCCGTACTGCGTAGAAAATGCTTGTAAAGAACAAACGCCTGTATCTCGCCGTACTGCGTAGAAAATGCTTGTAAAAAACAAACGCCTGTATCTCGCCGTACTACGTAGAAAATGCTTGTAAAAAACAAACGCCTGTATCTCGCCGTACTGCGTAGAAAATGCTTGTAAAAAACAAACGCCTGTATCTCGCCGTACTACGTAGAGAATGCCTGTAAAAAACAAACGCCTGTATCTCGCCGTACTACGTAGAAAATGCCAGTAAAAAACAAACGCCTGTATCTCGCCGTACTACGTAGAGAATGCCTGTAAAAAACAAAAGCCGGTAACTCGCCGTACTACGTAGAGAATGCGTGTAAAAAACAAAAGCCGGTAACTCGCCGTACTGCGTAGAAAATGCCAGTAAAAAACAAACGCCTGTATCTCGCCGTACTGCGTAGAAAATGCTTGTAAAAAACAAACGCCTGTATCTCGCCGTACTACGTAGAGAATGCCTGTAAAAAACAAAAGCCGGTAACTCGCCGTACTACGTAGAGAATGCGTGTAGAAAACAAAAGCCGGTAACTCGCCGTACTACGTAGAGAATGCGTGTAGAAAACAAAAGCCGGTAACTGGCTGTACTACGTAGAGAATGCTTGTAAAACACAAAAGGCAGTAACTCGCCGTACTACGTAGAGAATGCGTGTAAAACACAAAAGGCAGTAACTCGCCGTACTACGTAGAGAATGCGTGTAAAACACAAAAGGCAGTAACTCGCCGTACTACGTAGAGAATGCGTGTAAAAAACAAAAGCTGGTAATTCGCCGTACTACGTAGAGAATGCGTGTAAAACACAAAAGGCAGTAACTCGCCGTACTACGTAGAGAATGCGTGTAAAAAACAAAAGCCGGTAACTCGCCGTACTACGTAGAGAATGCGTGTAAAAAACAAAAGCTGGTAATTCGCCGTACTACGTAGAGAATGCGTGTAGAAAACAAAAGCCTGTAACTGACTGTACTGCGTAGAGAATGTGTATAAAAAAACAAAAGCCGGTAACTGGCTGTACTACGTAGAGAATGCGTGTAAAAACAAAAGCCGGTAACTCGCCGTACTACGTAGAGAATGCGTGTAAAAAACAAAAGCCGGTAATTAGCCGTACTGCGTAGATAATGCGTGTAAAAAACAAAAGCCGGTAATTCGCCGTACTACGTAGAGAATGCGTGTAGAAAACAAAAGCCGGTAACTGGCTGTACTGCGTAGAGAATGTGTATAAAAAACAAAAGCCGGTAACTGGCTGTACTACGTAGAGAATGCGTGTAGAAAACAAATGCCGGTAACTGGCTGTACTGCGTAGAGAATGTGTATAAAAAACAAAAGCCGGTAACTGGCTGTACTACGTAGAGAATGCGTGTAGAAAACAAATGCCGGTAACTGGCTGTACTGCGTAGAGAATGTGTATAAAAAAACAAACGCCAATATCTCGCCGTACTGCGTAGACAATGCCTGTAAACAACAAAAGCCGGTAACTCGCCGTACTACGTAGAGAATGCCTGTAAAAAACAAAAGCCGGTAACTCGCCGTACTACGTAGAGAATGCGTGTAAACAACAAAAGCCGGTACCTCGCCGTACTACGTAGAGAATGCGTGTAAACAACAAACGCTAATATCTCGCCGTACTGCGTAGAGAATGCCTGTAAAAAACAAAAGTCGGCAACTCGCCGTACTACGTAGAGAATGCGTGTAAACAACAAAAGCCGGTAACTCGCCGTACTACGTAGAGAATGCGTGTAAAAAACAAAAGCCGGTAACTCGCCGTACTACGTAGTGAATGCGTGTAAAAAACAAAAGCCGCTAATTCGCCATACTACGTAGAGAATGCGTGTAAAAACAAAAGCTGGTAACTGGCTGTACTGCGTAGAGAATGTGTATAAAAGAACAAAAGCCAGTATCTCGCCGTACTACGTAGAGAATGCCTCTAAAAACAAAAGCCGATAACTGGCTGTACTGCGTAGAGAATGCGTGTAAAAAACAAAAGCCGGTAAGTCGCTGTACTACGTAGAGAATGCCTATAAAAAACAAAAGCCGATAACTGGCTGTACTACGTAGAGAATGCGTGTAAAAACAAAGCCGGTAACTCGCCGTACTACGTAGAGAATGCGTGTAAAAAACAAAAGCCGGTAACTGGCTGTTCTACGTAGACAATGCTTGTAAAGAACAAGCAACGCCGGAATTTCGTTCCGCAGGAGTTCCTTTGCCTGCTAGTAAAACTATCGGTCTGGGGCCAAATTTGAACCGGGGTTGTGATCTTAAGACCAGAAGGCCAGCGCCTAACCAGACCGATATCAAATGTTGCAGGTGTGTGTGTGTCAAAACCTCTGAATAACCTTTATTCTAATTCTACAGATGTACGTACTGAAGTTTCTGGATGTCAAAATCTTCTAATAGCTCTCATATAAGAACGTTTGCTTTATTTCCTTTGTATTTATGTTGTTATCAGGTTCGTTAGCAGGAGATGCTAAATAATTGTATAAAGAGAGAAAACTACTAACATTAGAATGGTGATTTCCAATGAGGTTAACTTGGTGGCCTGGGAGTGCGGAATCTTCCTATTCATCAGCTTAACCTCTATTTGTGCATTATGCGAAGACTATGTAGCTTTTAAATAACTATGAGACCAAAGAGAAAGTACAATGGTTTAAAATTTCGAACACTGTGATTATCTAAACAATTACTCGACCATTCCGACGGATGATTGTTCCACCACCAAAGGGTACTTATAGGCTATGCAGCATTTCCAGAACTTGGAACACTGTCGGGGAAGTTAATATAGTTAGGCGTCCTTTGCCGATGTTTCACATCTTTTGTGTGAATATTAGGCGAGTTATCATCCGTTATAAGGAATAGCTGGAGCTGCGCCAAATTACAATTTTAACGTTTAAATGGGAAGATTCACCATAAATATTCATCATTTTACAAGAATTTCATAAAGAACGGGCAGAGGTAAATGATAAACGTTGGGTAAACCAAATAATCTGACTGGTGTACAAAAAGGAATGTACATATTAATGAGACAATGCCACAGAACTGTATTCTCTGATGTTTGGCTGGTGTCTGAGCCAAGGGAACGCCATTAAAATGGGCGTGGTGCCCATTTAAAACATAACTGTCTATAAACTATGTATACAGTGAACCAGGAATAACTGCAAATTAATTTTCATTTCCATTTCATAATTTTACTGTTTATGGTCCCCTGGGGCAGCTAATATCATTAGAATTTGAAAAGCTAGAAGAGTTAAATAATTACCAAGCAACAAAATCATGTGATCATTTTATTTACTATATTTTAAAGTGAAGTTGAAACGTAACTCGGTCACGTGAAAACTTGTGCTTATGATAACATCGCCATTGAATATTTAGCGGGAAAACGACACCTTAGGGTGCAATACAAAACTGAAATATAGCGAGATGGCCATATCCTGGGGCCGACCACTCCTACCCTCAATGTTTCCTGGTCTTCCCTGGTTGGTAAAGCGACAGTTGGAGTAGTTTCCGTGAATTTTCTTACATTTCGCTTCCCCTTTCAGTTTTCAGGTGGGCTTAGGCCTCTTGCGTGTCGGTCGGTGTCGGACGGATGGCGCAGTGGTTTGCTCTTTGGAAAGTTCCTCTCGGCCGCCTGAGGTAGGTCTATATCTCTGCAGTACTGCCACAGAGAAGCCTTATCTTCCTTGTGCCGGTTTTTAAGACCAATGCGGTGTAACCGACTCGTCAAGCTTGGAATCTTTATACACATCTGAGCGTCTCTGTTGGTCAGACTGTGGCCTCCTGAAGTTCCTTCACCTCACTCGTTTCTCCTGGGGGTGGTAAACACAAAAGATCAGTGTTGGGTCGAGGTGCACGGTGTCGCCTCGCTTTCTCCTGGGGGTGGTAAACACAAAAGATCAGTGTTGGGTCGAGGTGCATGGTGTCGCCTCGCTTTCTCCTGGGGGTGGTAAACACGAAAGATCAGTGTTGGGTCGAGGTGCACGGTGTCGCCTCGCTTTCTCCTGGGGGTGGTAAACACAAAAGATCAGTGTTGTGTCGAGGTGCACGGTGTCGCCTCGCGTTCTCCTGGTGTGGTAAACACAAAAGATCAGTGTTGGGTCGAGGTGCACGGTGTCGCCTCGCGTTCTCCTGGGGGTGGTAAACACAAAAGATCAGTGTTGGGTCGAGGTGCACGGTGTCGCCTCGCTTTCTCCTGGGGGTGGTAAACACAAAAGATCAGTGTTGGGTCGAGGTGCACGGTGTCGTCTCGCTTTCTCCTGGGGGTGGTAAACACAAAAGATCAGTGTTTTTTTTTTTGGGTTCCATAGTTACTTAACAACATAAAAATACTTCCTTTACAAACAATGCAGAAACCCTTAACATATACCCACAACGAAATAAGATTTTTTTTTTTTATTTCCATCCACATATTTTCTGGCCTTTTGTTTTTGTTGGTACGACATCTTTTTTTTTTATTTTTATTTTTATTTTTTTTTATTTTTTTTTACAATTATTTAAGCAAGGAAGAACAGGATCCTAACAAAAAGGGAAAAGGGTATTACTTTGCTAGTGGAGCTTAAATCTGAATATCCAAGGCTGGAATGGCCCTGTTCTGTGTTGCCGAATCATCTGCCATCTCTCAGCACGTAAAAATTGTCGTAGATGAGGCAGTACACAATCAGCTGGATCGTCCAACGTTTGTAGCCAAGTAAAGGTGCCCATAATCAGCCAGAGTAGGGAATTATACAATGGGGGGCTTACTTTAGGAAGGTTCAAATGCAAAATATCAGAGGGTTGAGGAATCCATCCGGTAGGTATCCAAGTACGCCAATATCCTAAAACCCAAGTCCAGACCACCGTTTTACCGGAACATTCCATCAGTCGATGAGGAAGGGAATCTGCGGCATTACAAAGTGGGCAGTTGTGGGAAATAGCCATCCGGTGGCGATAGAGTTTGTCTGCCGTTGGAAGGATTTCGTTTACCACCGCATACGTTACTGCCATCCAATCGAAGTTAATCTGTGGCAGGCTAAAACATCTCCAAATGCGTCTCCAGGGCAGTTGTGGGTATTTCAGCTGGACATGAGGGATAATGGGAGTAGCTTGAACAAGAAAGGTGTAAATCTTCTTCACCGTACTAAAGTCACCATTCCCCACTTTCTCCGGTGGTAACTTCTCCAAGACCTGATAAACTTCACGTAACATTTGGGGAACCTTGTCACGCTCGCCCCGATTAAAAAAGGATGAGTATTGTCGTTGTAGCGCAATATCCACGGGGTCACCCTGGTTATTCATGGCAAGCAAGAGCATTCGAATCATCAAGGCCTGAGACTGACGAACCACCTCTAATAATCCCCAGCCACCTTCACCTTTAGGGAGACGGAGTTGCGTACGCGCAATGCGATAAAGCTTTCCTGTCCAGATAAAATAACCTAATATCTGTTCTATTCTCTGGCAATGGCGTTTTGAGGGCGGAAGAACAGATGCAAGGAACCAAATTCTGCTGAGCGCAAAGCTATTACAGAACCATATACGTTGTACCAAATTCAGCATCCTGGTTTTCTGCTGATACATCACACTACGTAAGATATTAATACGAGACGTCCAGTTGTATTCCCGCATATCCTCTGCGGCAGTACTAAAGTAGATCCCCAGAACCTTCGTACGCTGCACAACAGGTATGCCCAAAACTGATGTATCCGGAGGTTGTAACCCAATGGGCAATATCTCGGACTTCCTCATATTAAATGTCATTCCGGTATTCTCCTCATATTGCTGTAAACAATCTTTTAGGCGTATAATATCGCGGGGTGTGGTAACCATTACAGTAATATCGTCAGCGTAGGCTCGTACCACCAGTCTCTGACCATACACATCGATTCCGGTAAGAGTGGATTGAAGACGTCGAAGTAAAGGATCAACATACAAGGCAAATAGTATCATAGACATGGGACAACCTTGTCGGACGGAACGTTTAACCGGTATAGCAGCTGTGAGATACCCATTGCAGAGAATCTTAGACGAAGCAACATCATATAGGGCTCGGATAAGATTACGGAGCTTATCGGGCACTTTCAAGGCAACCAAACGTTTCCATAGTGCCCCGTGAACGACGTTGTCAAAGGCCTTCTCAAGATCTAAATTAATGACTGCAGCGGACTGGTGTTCCTGTGCACAGTGCAATATACCACCTCTCAATGCCGCCAGCGTATGATGAATGGCCGTCCCCTTATGTACGGCAGCCTGCATCTCGCTAAGTATATAGGGTAGAATCTTCTGCATACGAACACTAATGATTTTAACAAACAACTTGTAGTCACAGTTCAATAACGTGATCGGCCGATAATCCTGTGGAGTCTTCGGCTGCGCACACTTCGGAAGCTGGACCACTATCCCATCTGCAAAAGTAGGCGGCAATCGCTCTGAGGTCCACATTACCTGGAAAACTTGAAGTAATTCTTCCCGAATATAGCGCCAACAGTGCTTGTAAAATTCATATGGTAGACCATCAGGTCCTGGAGACGCATGCAACTTTGACGACTGGATCACTTCCATGAACTCTGCTGCTGAAACAGGCGTCGTATCAAGCCGCAGCTCCTCCGGGACAACCGGAGCAACCCCAGACATATACTCGTCCACAGCACTGGAGCATTCCGCTGGGACGGAGAAGCGTTGGACGTAAAAGGAGTGCACTTCACGAAGAATTCCGGCTGTAGTGGAAATTTTCTGTCCATCAACCTCCAAATGAGTGACGAGCTTCCGGCGACCATGTATACGTTCCTTCGCCAGATGGTAAAAACTCGCCTTTTCCCCAAAAACCACTTCCGCCGAGTGTACTTTGGACAAACACCCCTGTAACTCGTTAGATTTTCGGACCTTAATGTGTTCTTTGATGCCTCTCATAAGAGACTGAACATCATCACCTTGCTGTTGGCGTATGTGTAGTTCCTGAAGGACTTGCAGGTAATAGTCCATGGTTTCCCTCCTAGCCAGAGCTCGACGACAGGCTGCAGCCCGAAAGAAATAACGAAGCGCAGGCTTGGCTTTACACACCCACCAGAAGGCTTTATTCTGTGCTAGCAGAAAGGATACCCGCAACCGCGACCAAAGATCCTGGAAATCCCTTAGCACGTCCTCATCCATAAGCAACGAGCAGTTTAATTTCCAATAACCTCTACCTCTACTGTAGATCGCTGCCCTACCTTCAAAGGCATGTATGAGTGCATTATGATCACTGAATGCGACAGGCACTATCTCTGTACGATGAAGACGTGATAAGAGTTCAGCCGGCACATACATGCGGTCCAGTCGCGATGCTGATAGGCCTCTCACGAAAGTAAATTGTACTGCGGAACCATGCGTATGCTCCCAGGTATCCTTTAACCGCATTTGCTCCACCAGCTGCTGCAAAGTAACACATCCATTAAAGGCTCCACGTTGATCTTTGGCCGCCAACGTACAATTAAAGTCACCGACAAGTACAAAGGTAGCACCCGATGGGATATGGGTCAGGAGGTCTTGCCGAAAAAACTCCTCTCGTTGTTTGCGTTTATTACTACCAGCAGGTGCGTAGATATTCACGAAAGTCACGTCATCATACACTGCCGAAAGAACCCTACCGGAAGGATGGTATCCAAAACTGTGTAATCGTAAGCCTTGTCTGTAAACAATCGCCGTACCGGAACCCTCGGGGCCAAGATTGGTCTCGTAATCGAAGCCATACAAAAAATCCAGATTACAAAGATTCACCTCCTGTAAAAAACATATGTCTATGTCATTACTGATCAAAAAGTCCCTTAAAAGTTGTTGTTTAATAACCTGTCGCAGGCCGTTAACGTTGAGCGAAGCCCATATTTGAAGACCTACCGGCATTTAAAGGGCAAGGATCGTATATTCAATAGTTGCAAGCGGAGAACAACCAGTGAGCACTGCAGAAACAACACAATCTCAATCATCACTATCCGGGTGCGGGTCATCCTTTGTAAGTTTAGGGGAACGTTGGTGATCCTCAAAATCATCGCTGTCATCTACTGCCGGCCGCTTGCCTGAGTCCGCCTCTTTCGTTGTGGAACGAGCCAGAGAGTTACCGGGCAACGGTTGCACATCTTGGGAGTGCTGTCGTGTCATGGCACTTTCTACATCCATCCGCCTATGCTGGCTCCGTATCCGAGGATCTCGACTAGACAAAGAAGCAGAAGACTTTTGCCTTAAAAGTGCTACCTCACTCGCCGATATCTCTACTTCTTCATCACAAACGATCTCCATATCCCCATCCTGAGAATTTTGCGAAAAAGAGGGTACCTCGGGCATTTCGAATGCCGACTTCCGATCAACAAAGGGCGTAATAGATCCGTCCACAATTGCATGTTCGGTTGCTGCAGTCAACAGCGGTGTCTCCGCCCCAGCAGGACCACCACTTCCTGAATCTGAAGAGCGCGCTGGAAGGTTCACCGACAAAGGTTCTACCACAGACGTTTGTGACATAATGGAAGCCTGCTTCTGGGCGACTGCATCAGAAGAGGTGGCAACACTCGCCGCCTCACTGAAGGTTACCGGTCGATTCCTTGGAGTTATAGGTAGCCGCGTGGCACGTAGAGGACAAGCTGCTTTTAAGTGGGTAGTGTCATGACACAAATGACAAGCCTGTGGTTGGCCGATGTAACTGATGGCAATCAAATACGAATCGATAACTAAACTAGCCGGTATATGACGTTTGAGCCCCATTTTTACAGCATGCACTCCATTGTTAGACGAAAGAAGATACTGTGAGCCCCATCTTTCCCTACGGATATCATACACTGTACCATATTTACTTAGTTCCTGTGACAGTACCGTAAAGGGCACCTCAGAAGGCAGGTTAAACACCCGAACATTTACTGTTTGCTGATCACCTGGTGTAATATTCACTTTTGTTATGTCGCCGGAGGCGTATGTAAAATTTTGTTCCTCTTTAAACCGCGAGAGAAGATTATCATACAATACCGCCGATAACAATTTCACATAGATAGCTCGTTCCCTGGTGTGAAGCTGGAGCGTGTCGACCTGATCAGCTTGAAGCCCCATGAAGTTCACTAGCCACTGGTGGATTTCTAGTGCAGTGGGTTTAATCGCCGTCGTCGTAAACTGAATTTTGAGAGTATTCACACGTTTATAAACCGCCATGGTTACCGTTTAGAACTTACAAAACAAGAAAGAAAGTATACCCAATTAAACAAGCGTGTACTCGGAGACACTGAAAACTGTACACAACAGCAAACAATAACTCGCACCAGTGCCGGCCGGTTACACTAACACACAGCGGACAGACAACCTCGCGGCACGCCTGCCACTGCACGACAGTGTTGGGCCGAGGTGCACGGTGTCGCCTCGCGTTCTCCTGGGGGTGGTAAACACAAAAGATCAGTGTTGGGTCGAGGTGCACGGTGTCGCCTCGCTTTCTCCTGGGGGTGGTAAACACAAAAGATCAGTGTTGGGTCGAGGTGCACGGTGTCGCCTCGCTTTCTCCTGGGGGTGGTAAACACAAAAGATCAGTGTTGTGTCGAGGTGCACGGTG
Source organism: Deroplatys truncata (assembly GCA_030765065.1). Lineage (NCBI taxonomy): Eukaryota > Metazoa > Arthropoda > Insecta > Mantodea > Mantidae > Deroplatys > Deroplatys truncata. Next base: position 15,988,053 of record CM060983.1, read on the forward strand.
TAGCCTCGCGTTCTCCTGGGGGTGGTAAACACAAAAGATCAGTGTTGTGTCGAGGTGCACGGTGTCGCCTCGCTTTCTCCTGGGGGTGGTAAACACAAAAGATCAGTGTTGTGTCGAGGTGCACGGTGTCGCCTCGCATTCTCCTGGGGGTGGTAAACACAAAAGATCAGTGTTGGGTCGAGGTGCACGGTGTCGCCTCGCTTTCACCTGGGGGTGGTAAACACAAAAGATCAGTGTTGGGTCGAGGTGCACGGTGTCGCCTCGCTTTCTCCTGGGGGTGGTAAACACAAAAGATCAGTGTTGTGTCGAGGTGCACGGTGTCGCCTCGCGTTCTCCTGGGGGTGGTAAACACAAAAGCTCAGTGTTGTGTCGAGGTGCACGGTGTCGCCTCGCTTTCTCCTGGGGGTGGTAAACACAAAAGATCAGTGTTGGGTCGAGGTGCACGGTGTCGCCTCGCTTTCTCCTGGGGGATGTAAACACAAAAGATCAGTGTTGGGTCGAGGTGCACGGGTCGCCTCGCTTTCTCCTGGGGGTGGTAAACACAAAAGATCAGTGTTGGGTCCAGGTGCACGGTGTCGCCTCGCTTTCTCCTGGGGATGGTAAACACAAAAGATCAGTGTTGGGTCGAGGTGCACGGTGTCGCCTCGCTTTCTTCTGGGGGATGTAAACACAAAAGATCAGTGTTGTGTCGAGGTGCACGGTGTCGCCTCGCTTTCTCCTGGGGGATGTAAACACAAAAGATCAGTGTTGGGTCGAGGTGCACGGGTCGCCTCGCTTTCTCCTGGGGGTGGTAAACACAAAAGATCAGTGTTGGGTCCAGGTGCACGGTGTCGCCTCGCTTTCTCCTGGGGGTGGTAAACACAAAAGATCGCGTTTTGTGGAGCTGCGAGTTCTCTTCCGTTCTCTGGTCATTATCTACTTCTTATGTATAGTGCGTACATAAAGTATGGCATTCCACGCAGAAATGCGATATGGAGGTTTCAGAAGAAATACACGTTTTGAGATCTCTTGCCTTTAAAAAAGATATCCGCTCATGTGTTTGTGTGTGAGCTGCACAATCCGAAAACGAAATGTGCTCAGTCTAAATTGTAACGTTATATCCCAAGGATGCACCTGCACCCCAATCTGTCCTTTATATGGAAACGTCTTCGTAATTTCCGATCTCCTCGAAACTGGCTGTAATGATTATCATTAAAATATATTACGTTTAATATGTTTATATTACAGTAGAATGTTTATCTTGAATTTTTGGGAACTGCCTGTGAAGACTTCTTCAATCGGAAGGAATTTTGTATAATTTTATGTAGTTTGTGAGCCGGAGTATTTAAAAAAAGAAACATAGAGTTCTATAAAATTCACAATTTATTTCCAATATTTTCCAGTTCCGAGATATCCGTTGTTGTTGTTTTTAATCTTCAATACGTTTCTTAAGTGCTGTCACTATTCGGTTGTTTCTCGCGATGTCAGAAAAGAGGAACTTCTAGGCCGGCATATAGCGACCCGTTTTTTTTAACATTCAGTCTCCTCTTGTATCCACAACGAAACGTGTAAGGAAAGTATTTCTGTAAACGTTTATCTCGATTGACAAGAAGTAGGTAGAGAAATAAGTTTTCATAAGAATAGTTTGTGGAAGCTATATAAAAATAGACGATAGTGGGTAGAGAAAGGCATATGAATGTAGCACATCGGACTTTTGTTTTTAAGTGGTGAGTCGCTGTCGCTAATCTTTTTTCTCGTGATCATACAAAGAGCATGGAATTCCAAAGGCACCAAATAGCGACACGCTTCTTAAGAATCTGACTATCGCTTTAGCCTACCGTATTCTTCGTATAGTGTAATGAAAGTTTATTGGTGTTAACACAAGTAGGTAGAAGGATAAGCTCTTGTAAGAAGACCGAGTACAGAAACTTATGTGAATGCATCATATCAGGTTTTTTCTTAAACTCGTTTTGTTGAAAAGTTAGGTACATAGGACCATGAAAATGAACCTTGTTGAACAAATGTGAGATTGGTCAGTTTGAGGCCTGGATGTTGAGCAGAACCGCCCTAATGGAACACTTGTATAACTACACTGTGCAGAGGGACTTTCGCTTGCTAAAATAATTATAAAAATTAATAGCAAAAATAGCTATCTTAAAATGATAGCATGCTTCTAGGTTTGCGGGAACGAGATACTTGCTAATCGTATCACTTGGTGGCACTATATTTACGTCTTGGACAACAACAGAAGCTGTACTTTAGATGGCGCTGGTACAACCATGGTAACATATCAGGGGCAACTTTTTGTTCTGGTGCAGTAACTCGCAGTTTAGAACATCACTAGTGAAGTAAAATGTCCTGCAGCAGTAATATAAAATACTTCACTAGATCATTGATTTGCTTCTTGGAATACACAAAACCTTTAAATTCCAATTGCTGCACCTTAATCTGTGAATATCAAATCCATTTATTTAAATATTTCAACTCAGAATTAATTCATATTTATCATTTTAATTGATACATACATGAAGCCGCTTGCGCCACTGCCTCTATGTCCATCTGCACTTAGACCATTGATCGCCTCTCTAATGATTATATCGGATGTGTGGCTCCTACAAGCTTGTTTTTCTCCCTACTTCATGTTGATCGAGATATACGTTTACAGCAATACAAGCAGTTTCATTACACATTTCGTTACAGATACAAGAGAGAATCCATAGTCCTATAGTAGAAAGCAGGTTGTTAAATGTTGGCTTTAAAATTCCACATTCTTTGCATGACGTCGCGAGAAACAACTGAATAATAACGGCACTTCAAAAAATGATAAAAGATTAACAAATTCAAACCCATCACAATGAACACTTTGGAAATGATAGGTGCTACAAAAAGGTAGCAGGGTGACTACTGCTTTGAAGGTTTAAAATTCCAGCATATTTCCAATATATCCAGTGTAAGCATTAAAACATTCCAGTACTGCATCGAATCATATTGTAGTAACAGTCTCGCAAACTCGAGGTTCCGTTAAATCAGAAGTACTTGAAGACACGATTAAAATAAAAACCAGAGCCACTCATCAGTTTACACGGTCCTGATACTTTTGCACCTCCCTACCACTCATCTATAGAGTGTGTGTTACCTGGCAAGGATTAACTTCCTTTCAACTAGGGACCAGCTGAAAACTGGGAAGACCCTTCCATACTACATTGTAGGAAGCATTCCCAACCGGAAATACTACAAATGTTTGATTTAGTTAACATATGTTTTGTTTAGAGAAGAAGTATCCGTTGCAAACCAAACAGCAAGCCAAGGTTGTATCAAGTTAAAGGAGTCTTTTAGTTTAGTATGTTTGTAGCTTTTTTGTGGATAAAGTTCGTTAAAAGTGGTTGCACATCTTATTCCTAATTTGTTTCAACAACGATTGCTAAATGTAAGAGGAAATTTGCACCATTAAAGGTGAGATTACAAGCTTTAAAAGACTGGATAAAGGAGAGACAATTAAAAAGCTTGCAGCGGGATACGGTATTGGGGAGTAACAATTGGAGACTGGCGACGAAACAGAGATAAACTGGAGAAGTATTCTTCAACAAAGTGTTCAGATAACTCTTTTGAAAGAAACTGTATGAGGAGGTCAGAATAAGGAAAAACTAGTAAAGTATTGTTTATCTGCTTCAATCAACAAAGCCAGAAGGGAAGTCCAATTTTCGGGCCAATGTTGCAAGAAAATACATCATTTTTAGAGACGAGTTTAAGGAAGGTGAAGAGGATTTCAGCGCGAGTGTAGGTATGGTGCACGACAGCTTGAGATTTGTGGAGACAAGATTTCCGGTGATTCTGAAGCTACAGTGAACTTATGGGAGCAACTCATTTTGAGCAACTCATAAAAAGTGAAAACCTCAGAAATGATGAGGTATATAATTGTGACCAAACAGGGCTCAACTATAAAATGTTACCTTCTAAAACACTTGCTTCACGCGAACAACGCCATGCTCCTGGTCACAAAAAAGTAAAGAAAGAGTGACAGTACTCGCTGCATCAAATGCATCACGTACACACAAATTAGAGCTTGTCGTCATAGGCAAGTCCGCGAAGTCTAGACATTTCCTTCTCTGCACTGCCTATCTCTTACAAGAACCAAAATAATGCCTGGATAGTGCTTTTGTGAACAATATGTGCCGGAAACTAAAAAGTTTTTGAAGAAAAATTGCTTGCCTAGTAAAGCAATTTTATTGATGGACAACGCTGGATCGCATTCAGACAAAAGAAACTGCAGTGTGATGGAATTCGGGCTTTGTTTTGCCACCTAATGTCACAAGTTTGATATAAGGGAGCTTTGGAATGCTTAAAAAAGGTATCGACGCCGCCTGTTGCAGTACAGGCAACCATGAGGGACGTGCTTAGCAGAGCCATGGGATGAAGTGAAGCCTGAGCAAATCGACTGGCGATGATGTAACCCTGTCACTCTTGAACTTACGGAAACATCAGTTGCTGAGTTGTTGAAGGAGCCGAGGAAGACATAGAAGACAGAACACCAAAGATGTGCTACGTGGAACAAGCACCGTGCGACGCCATGTTAATCAAACGATAGCGTGCCACTGCCGCGCAAAAGCGATTCAGAATCCTGAAGCAGAAGATGCTTAAAGACTTTCTCAAAGAATAACCCCATGTATGTATGTACATATTGTGTTTATTTCTATAGAATAACTTTGACATGTTACAGAAAATAACTTCACCTTGATTTGTTATTTCGTCTTTAATGAGTTTTTTTTAGGTGCTGCGTATAATGCAAGTTATCCCAAGTCCGAGGTACCTTCACCCCCTATTACCTCGGATTAGTGACATTCTACTGTATTCGAATGCGTGTTGTGGCTAGCTTAACATTTTACTCATTTATTCGCTTCCACAGCCGCAATATAAAACTGTGTTTATTACAAGCTGCCATATCCGATGTTAAAAGGTGGCCTTCTAAATCTTCAATGATTTAATTAAATTTACTCTGTGTTTTTTATAAAATAATTGTACAATGATCTAGAAACTTTTCATGCTGCATTATCCCCTTTACCTCATAAAGCTGTAATTTAATAAAGTTCCCATGTTAGTGGCAATAATGGACAAAAAATTCACTCATATTCACAAGAATGCGAATGAAATATCAACAGAATCTTAGCCGTCCCTTTACTGCGCAACAGTCATCAAAATTCTGGAAATGTTGTACATTCTGTAAAACACAATTTAAAGGTGAAAGATTATTCAAATGTATCTGTCATTTTTACGTAACATAAAAAATTATATAAAAAAACAAATATCACGTAATAAAGTAACATACAAAACATACTTATTTCACTAACAAGATCTTCCAAGAATCAAACACCTGAAAATTTAATTTTAATAAATCAACGTTATGTGGATATTCCATTCAATTGTTTATTTTCTCTATTACATACAGTAAGTATTCCACTAAAAAAATTCGATGTCGAGTTTTCACTGGAAATACATTTTTGAGGCCCCCTGATCTAAAAAAATAATTTTTAGAAAAAGGTCCGTGTATGTGTCTGTCTGTCAACAGCATAACTCAAAAACGAAAAGTCGGATAAATACCAAATTTGGCATTTAGGTTGAATATTCCAAGATGAGACACGAAGATTTTCAACAAAATTCCCCCACCTTAGACTACCTTTTACAGGGAAAATTTTTCAAAACTTTTGATTTTCTAAAAAATGGCTCTAACGATTTTTATTAAAATTTCATATACTAAGGATATTTATATTACATATAAAATGTATATCTTGAATTTTCTGGAAATAAGTTGTGAATTTAACTTCATTTGGAAGAAATTATGTATAATCTTATATAACTGGTACACATTAAACGATGGTCGAAAACGCACAACACAAAAAATGTAGAGTTCTTTAAAGCACACCATTTATTTTAAATACATTTTATTTTTTGTAGCGTCAGCCATTTCGAGATATTCGTTATTAATTATTGGACTTTTTCAATACTTTGTCATTCCTTTTAAGTCCCATCGATTTTCAGTTGTTTCTCGCGATGTCATGGAAACAGTATGGAATTTTAAGACCAGCATACGACCGGGAATTGAACTCGGGACACCTCGCAGAGCAGACAGGTGCCCTACCGAGTAAGCTACGGCAACCCGCTGTTCCCTTTCTATCTATAACGATATGTGTAATGTAGCTATTTCTGCAAAGGTTTATTTGAATTAAAGTGAAGTAGACAGAAAAATAAGCTTTAGTAACAATAGTTTGTATATCCACTAATAAGGGATAGAGGTTAGAAAAAGTCATGTGAATGTATTACATCAGATTTTTCCAGTAGTAATCACTAATTCCAGTATGAGTCGTAAAGATGTCTAGGTGCACTTTTTGTTACGTGTGTTTTTGTCTATACAAAGGTGTGCGATATTGCAGAGGCCTCAGTTTCAATACGCGTGCGAATATCTTAAACATCGTCACAGCCGTTCTTGAAACATTTTCCACATAAAGAGGTAGTTTGGGGTGGGGGAGATTCTACTGGAAATCTTCGTGTCGTATCTTTGGAACATACTAAACTTGAATATACAGGTATGGTATCTTCGGCTTTGCATTTTCACGCATACACACTTTTTTCGAAACAAAAATTAATTTCACGGAGCCTCAAAACGCGTATTTCCGTTTAAATAGCGACATCGAATTTTTGGGTGGAATTTAATACTTGTCTGCTCACTATCGTAAATAAGAATAGATTACAGAAAGCAAAAATGACAAAATATCGAGAAATTCGAACCAATTACAACAAAGATTTAGAAAATGGTTGATGCCACAAAAAGTTATTTGAAAACAATTTTATGTTTAAAGAGATATATGTAAATTTTTGTGGAGTAAGGGTTTATATATAAATACAAACCAGTTAACAACAGTATATAAGCCGTTCCTCCTAGCTCAGTCTCTGCCGTGTGAGGTATCCCGAGTTCGATTTCGGATGGGGTGGCAATTTTTCTCCAGCCAAGATTATTGCCCATGTTCCCTAGAGATGTGAATGTGTGTGTGATCCAAGAAAAACGTGAAATGCTTACGAGTTAACACCATTGCGGGTTACACATTCAGAATAAGGACGACTTCACATGCATGTTGTTTGTCATCTTAAACATGTGCTATTCTAATCCAAATCGTAGACGGTGTTTTACAATATAAACATTTTCCCTGTAAAGGGCAGTTTGGGGAGGAGGGTTGGTGTCCCTTTCACGCAATATGCCGAACTTAAACACTACGCTATTTTGGTATTTGTCTGCGGGGATCCCTAAACGTAATCTCGACATGGAATACAATGTCTAAACCCCAGTGGCAATTAAATGAATTTCATTTAGAATATGTTTATAGTATATGCTCCCCGTTTGCAGAAGTAACAGTGATAACAGACGAAATGTATCTATCTCGATGTGAACTTGTCAAAAAACGCTTATGTGTTACATTCACATGGCTTTTTCTACCCTCTATCGTTTATTAGTGGATATACAAACCATTCTTACGAAAGCTTATTTTTCTATCCACTTCATTTTAATCGAGATAAACGTTCACAGAAACAGCTACGTTACACATTTCGTTATAGATACAAAGAGAACAGCGATAGTCAAATGTTTAACAACTGAACGCTATATGCTGCCTTAAAATTCCATACTGTTTCCATGAAATCGCGAGAAACAACTGTTGTTGATAGCACTCGAAAAGAATGGCTAAGTATTGCTCAATTTGGACCATTAATAACGGATTATGTCACAAAAAGCGTTATTTGGAATAAATTGTGTCCTTTAAAGTGATGTGTATTTTCTGTGTAGAACGTTTTCGTCTATCGTTTAACATTCAACAGCTATATCGTATCCTATAAAATTCCTTCCGAATAAAAAGTATTTCACAAGCTATTTCCAGAAAATTCAAGATATACATGTTCTTTTTCATATAAATGTCTTTAATAGGTGCTATATTAACCAATATCGTTACAGCCGTTTTTGGAAAAACAAAATTTCAAACAATCTTCCATGTAAAGGGTAGTCTGGGGTGAAGGATTTTCTTGAAAATCTTCGTGTCGCATCTTTGAAAGATACTGAACTTAAATACCAAGTTTCGTATTTAACCGATTACTCGTTTTTGAGTTATGCTGTTCACAGACATAGACGTTTTTTCTAAATATACTTTTTCTGGATCCGGGTAGTCCTAGAACATTAATTTCCGGTAAGATCTCGACATGGAAATTTTGGGAGGATAACAATACTTCCTCTTCTTACTTTAAGTACCTAGTAGAAAGAGTAAAAAGACAAATTTTAGTATTTACAGAGAATAAAATTTTGAGATTACATAATCGCTCCTAAGAGGTAGAAAACCTTGGAGCAATCTCAGGTATGGTAGTGTCTGGTTTGAGCCATGCAAGAAATGATTCATTTCCGGTTGCTGCCGACACCGGAGCTCGAACCCCGGCCGTCAAATGCCCTTACAAGGAGCGTCTGAAGCCAGACAGGTGTAGTTCATGCTTCCCCAGTTAGGTCATTTGTAGGTGACACGCATGTCAAATGACATTTGCATTTACAACTGTTAATATTCAATTGCCAATTACATTATACATTATTTGTGCCTATCTTCCTTCTTTCACATTGTTATATTTTTCTCTTTTTTCACCTACTTACAGGAAGTATTGTATTCCACCCAACCTGAAAGGCAATTGTCTTATTTGGTTGCATTAACAATTTTATTTGTTTCATACAAAAGGTTTGGTTGCTATGCGAATACTTTAATTTTGGCTTGTTTGGCAATTTCTCCACAATTTTCACAACTAGTGTAGATTATTATTATTATTATTATTATTATTATTATTATTAGGGTAGATTATGGCTGGATAAACGTCTGCATATACAATAGCAATCATGGCGATCAGGGGATCAATTCTTATCCTAAGAAATCATTTGATTCATTCCATTAATAATATTAACACTTAGCAAATTCCTTGAAATTATTATAACAATTTTTAACTGCATTATTGTTTTAGCTAATAATCTAGAATTCTATTACGACAAGTTTGATATACGTTATTTATATCTCATTTGAAGCAGATTGTGATTAACTTGATAGGTTTTCTATGCTTAGTGTTATAATTTATTTTTACCATTGTAAATTTTGAAACAAAATTTAGCTGTATAGGTATACTTTGTCTACATGGCAGCCCTCAAATGAGAAAAGTATTTATATGAATAATGATATTCTAATTATTTAATAACGTGTTCTAAATTCTCCCCATTTACAATCTGACTGCTGGTGGTATATCTCTGATCCTCACTCTTCCATATCAGCAGGCCTCATAACAAACACTCTGAATATCCTCATAAACACTGATTAAGTGGAGAGAGATCCATAGCAACCAATCACTGGTGATGATATATCCCTGATCCTCATTTTTAAGTTCTCGTAACAAACACTCTGAATATCCTCATAAACACTGATTAAGTGGAGAGAGATCCATAGCAACCAATCACTGGTGATGATATATCCCTGATCCTCATTTTAAGTCCTCGTAACAAACACTGTGAATATCCTCATAAACACCGATTAAGTGGAGAGAGATCCATAGCAACCAATCACTAGTGATGATATATCCCTGATCCTCATTTTAAGTCCTCGTAACAAACACTGTGAATATCCTCATAAACACTGATTAAGTGGAGAGAGATCCATAGCAACCAATCACTGGTGATGATATATCCTTGATCCTCATTTTTAAGGCCTCGTAACAAACACTGTGAATATCCTCATAAACACTGATTAAGTGGAGAGAGATCCATAGCAACCAATCACTGGTGATGGTACATCCCTGATCCTCATTTTTAAGTTCTCGTAACAAACACTGTGAATATCCTCATAAACACTGATTAAGTGGAGAGAGATCCATAGCAACCAATCACTGGTGATGATATATCCCTGATCCTCATTTTTAAGTTCTCGTTACAAACACTCTGAATATCCTCATAAACACTGATTAAGTGGAGAGAGATCCATAGCAACCAATCACTGGTGATGGTATATCCCTGATCCTCATTTTTAAGTTCTCGTAACAAACACTGTGAATATCCTCATAAACACTGATTAAGTGGAGAGAGATCCATAGCAACCAATCACTGGTGATGGTATATCCCTGATCCTCATTTTTAAGTTCTCGTAACAAACACTGTGAATATCCTCATAAACACTGATTAAGTGGAGAGAGATACATAGCAACCAAGGCTTTTGCAAGAGTTCATGCAATCAAATAACTTAACAACCTTCCAGAATAAGACCAATGTAGTTAAAGACAGGGTATAAATGGAACTAAAACAAATGTGATGTGTTACAATCACATGACTTTCTCTACTCTTGTACAAACTATTTTTACAAACCTTTATTCTCCATATGCTTCATATTAATCGAGATATCGAGATGTCAATCTTATTGCTAATTTTCTTGTAGATGCAAGGGGAATATGGTAGGTTTTAAGCGATAGTCAAATATTTTAACGCTGGTTGTTATGTGGCGCATTCCATTCTCTTTGCATGTCCAGGACATAAAAAAATGCATAACGAATTTGAGAAAAAGTATAAGTATTGGAAAATTTAAGGGAATAACAAGCAATATCTCGAAAACAGTTCACTCAACAAAAGAAATGTATATGACATAAATTGTGTATTCTAACGCGATCTACATTTTCTGTGTAGTAAAATTTTGTCTATCTCTTATGGTTTACCAGTTATGCAAAAGTCGTTCACAATGAAGAATACTTTTGGAGACATTCCCAGAAAATTCGAGATATACATTTCATTTCTCATGACACTATCTTAAACATATGATATTTTAATCAAAATCGTTAGAGCCATTTTTGAGAAAATTAAAATTTTCGAAAAATGTTCCATGTAAAGGGTAGTCTGGGGTGGGGGGGATTTTCTTGAAAACCTTCGTGTCGCATCTCTGGAAGATACTGAACCTAAATACCAAGTTTGGTGTTTATCCGACTGTTCGTTTCTGAGTTATGCTGTTCACAGACAGACACACAGACAGACGGACACACAGACACACACACGGACATGTTTCCAAAAATGCTTTTTTTTTTGGATTCAGGGGATCTCAAAACATGTATTTCCGGTGAAATCTCCGTATTGAATTTTTGGGTGGAATACAATATTTCCCCTACTTACTATACGTAGTAGAGAAAGTAAAAATCTGATATGTTACACTCACATGACTTTCTCTACTCTTGTAAAAACTATTTTTACAAACGCTTATTCTCCATCTACTTCATGTTAATCGAGATAAACATTTGCAGAGTCTATATTATTGCTAATTTTCTTGTAGATGTAAGGGGATAATATATTTACAAGGGCAATTTGGAAATACAGTACCCTTTAAGCACATACATATCTCTTAATAGCGGGTTGCTAGGTGCAGCACCATTCCCTTTCCCACAGATTAATACTCTTTGCATATCCAAGACAAAAAATGAATAACGAATTCCCATTTAAGAAAATAAGTATTGAAAAATTTAAGAGAATAACAAGCAATATCTCGAAAATGGTTCACTCAACAACAAAAATGTATATGACATGAATTGTGTATTTTAACGCGATCTACATTTTTTGTGTAGTAAAATTTTCTCTATCTCTTATGGTTTACCGGTTATGCAAAAGTCGTTCACAATGAAGAACACTTTTGGAGACATTCCCAGAAAATTCAAGATATACGTTTTATTTGTAATGACAATATCTTAAACATATGATATTTTAATCAAAATCGTTAGAGCCGTTGTTGAGAAAATTAAAATTTTCGAAAAAGAAATCGAACAAACAAAATGTTGTCATGTTAAATTTTGTTGATGACGTCATATCCTGTACAATAATGAACTGAAAAGTTTGTTTCTTTTTTGTAAAATTTTATTTTACAAATATTAAATTTGGCGTGTCCAAGTGTTTTTTAAAAATGAGTTAATTTTAGTTTTATTTCCAGTATTCCTTACCTATGAACATTCCGTAATTCAGACATTTGCGTGACTGTTGAAACTGAACTTCCTGCAAACAGCCTGTGAAGTCTTCCTCATTCTGAATAAATTTTGTATAGTTTTGTATACCTGGTAACACGCAATTCATGCCTATAAAACTGTTGCTGCATTAACCATTTCCGAGATATTCGTTCATTTTGGTTTGAAATCTCCAAACATTTGTTAAGTCTTAAATCAACATTCTTTTGTTCGTCAAGATACCTTGGAAAATGTATGGGATTTCAAGCCAGCGTATGGATATAATGTGTTTTAACGAAGACTATGTTTTTTTCCCCTCTCTCTTATGGTTTGTCATTAACACAAATTTATACAAAGGTTATTCAGAATGAGATTATTATTCGTAGGTTATTAACACAAATTTAAAGATATACATTTTATTGGTAATGTAAATACCTTAAACATATGGTACTTTAATCACAATGCCATTTGAGAAAATAAAAAATAACGAAGCATTTTGCATTTAAAGGGTAATTTGTGGTGAGGAGATTTTCTTGAAAATGTTGGTGCCGCATCTTTGGAAGATCAAGTTTGGTATTATCCGTAGAGAAAGCCATGAAAGCACAGGTAGGTATGTATTTTATATGCACATAATCAGCCAAGAGGTAATCTACTTGTCATAAAAACGGAAAATAAACTGCGGCTAATTGCATTATTGAAGACTCTTAAGAAACAAGCGAGAGGCAGTTAAGGAACACCGTCACAACAAATTTAATTCTAGACTACATGCATTCATAGTTTCGTGTCTCTGGCTTTATTGCGTCTACCACTTACCTAAGCTAGGAGAAGTTTTGCATTTGGCACACACATTTAATATAGGACTTTCACCAGAAATAGCGATTTTCAGACAAATATTATAACTCAAAAATCTGAATTGTTGCATTCACATGACTTTCTCTACTCTCTATCGCATATTAGAAGGTATACAAATTCTTCTCACGAAAGTTTATTTCCTTATCTACAATACTTCATATTAGTCGAGATAAACCTTTACAGAAATAGCTACATTACACATCTCGTTATAGATACAAAGAGAACAGCGATAGTCAAATGTTTAACAACTGGACGCTATATGCTGGCCTTAAAATTCCATACTGTTTCCATGACATCGCGAGAAACAACTGAAAATCGAACGGACTAAATCTTCCAAGTTCTGGAAATGGTGCATTACCTATAAGTACGCTTTGGTGGAGGAACAATCATCGGTCGCAATGGTCTAGTATTTTTTTTCGATAATCACTACAGATGGAATTTTAAACTTTTGTATGTTCTCTTTGGTCCCGTAGTTATATTTAAAATAACATAAAAGCTATATAGTTTTTTCATAATACAGCAGCCTTCACATATACAAGGAAATATAGGTGAGTCGTCCTCCGTGGTCTAGGGGTGCCATGCTAGCCTATAGTTCCCGAGGTCGCAGGTTCAAACACGGCGGAGGGCGATGAATTTTTTTTCGGGGGCAAAAATCATTAGCATGGCTTCCTTCGGAAGGGAAGTAAAGCCGGTGGTCCCGTGTCGTAGATTTACGACACGTAAAAGAACCTTAAGTCTAATAAAGAGGCCTCTGAGAAAAATTACCGGTCTTTCACGCCCAATATAGACCGGGACGCTAGGAACCATACAGTTAAAGAGCGTCCATTTATTTAAAAAAAAATTACAGGTGAAGCTGTTGAATATAAAGATTCTGCATTCCCAGGCCATCAAGCGGACCTCTCTGGGAAACACACATAGTCTGCAATAATCTTCTCAGTTGGTAATATAAAGTATCTGTTCACTGATTTCTCTCTTCAGCAGTTTTCTCTCTTTATACAATTATTTAGTATGTCCTGCTGACGAACCTGATTACACTCTAAGTACAAAGGAATTTTCTTACGTGTGGGTGTCCCATGCGGCGTTATAAACAGATTTGATTATCCTTTTGCTACGTCTAAGTTGCTAAATCGTGATGGTCAACAAGTACAAATATTGTTTGGAATGGAATATCCCCAGCATTTGTTTTATCTTACACCGGTATTCTGTGGAGTATCCCATGGCATTCTCAACTAAAGCTCAAGTATGTTCTTTTATAGTATCTTCAATGTGTTTTAAGTACAAGGGCTTTGTAAATCCTTTTTTATCTTTTAGTAATTTATGAATAGAAATTCGAATGCGTTTTTAGCCCATAGCCGTTCCAAGTCAGAAGGAATAGGGATTTGTATGCTGAAATATTTATCAAAATCTGTTTGATGATTTTTGAGGCTACTCCTCATGCAATTTTTTAAAATGAATATTAGTACATAAATTAAACATTGTTCATGTAACGAGTAGCTGGGGTTGTTTATTTTGAAGTCTTCGTCTGGCATGTCCAGTATAGATTTGGTATTTATATGAATTTTCATTTTTGACGTATACTGCTCACAAACAGACACACACATTTGCGGGCGTGGATCTTTTTTATTTTCTATACCAGGTTAATATCACAGAGGGGCCCCCGAAACTGGGGAAGAACACCGCAAGCAGGCCAGAATGGTCCTTTTTGCTTATAAAAGGACCAGATCCCTGGGAGGAAGACCGCGCACGCATGGACGGGGTCGCTAACGGATTCCAGATAGAACGCATCCGGACGCCCCCAGAAAGCAGGTCGAACCAAAGCCAGAGAGAAACGCATGTCCACCTACCAGTAATGTCGTTTGTTATTTCTGTAGATTAATTGGACTGCTACAATTGTTTAAGGCAAGGCGCGTCAACAGAGCATTCAGTTTTACTTTCTTTACTACTTATCCACCCATAGTATAAGTGGACGAAGTGTTGCATTCCATGTAACTACCCTTTACTTGGAACACTTCCTCCAATGACGTATATCATGGGAATAGACTGAGAAGTCTTCCTTATTCGGAACAAATAGCTGGTAAACGTTAACAGATAGCCAAAACGTTCTTTTTAAAAAATGATTTCAATTATTCAATAATCTTAATTATTTTGAAGCTGTGTAGCTGTTCACTTATTTCTCGTAATGACATGGGAAACTCTTTTAAATATTTGACCACCACTCCATTCTCCTGTATTCCTCTTGTGTTTACAACGAAATGTGTAACGAAACTATTTCTGTAAACTTTTATTTCGATTAACATGAGGTAGACACAAAAACATTTCGTAAGAATGCTCTGTAGATGTATAAAAATACATGACAGTGGGTAGAGAAAGTAATGTGACTGTAACATATCAGATAATTTTCTTCAAGTGGTAAATCACTGTTGCGTTTTCTCGTATTCACGCA
Source organism: Deroplatys truncata (assembly GCA_030765065.1). Taxonomy (NCBI): domain Eukaryota; kingdom Metazoa; phylum Arthropoda; class Insecta; order Mantodea; family Mantidae; genus Deroplatys; species Deroplatys truncata. The sequence goes on from CM060983.1 coordinate 16,003,345, forward strand.
AAGAGCATGGAATTTCAAAGCCATTACATAGCGACACGCTCTTTTAAAATCTGACTATCACTTTGCCTACTCTATTCTTCTTAGAGCCAGCAATGAAAGTTTATCTGTATTAACAAGTACTTACTTAGAAGAATAGGCTTCCGCAAGAATATTTTGTAGAAGACTGAACAGAGAAGATCGTTTGAATGCATTGTATAATATTTTTAAAATCTGATTCAACCTTCCATACGATGTCCGTTCTCATATTTTGCCAATGGCCTTGGAGATTTTTCAGACATTGTCCTCAAACACTGGACAGAAAGTTTCAGACTGCTGTTGACCCTGCTACACAACTTAATAGTTGGTGTGCAACAGCATACAACACGCGGATTGATATCTCACTGGTTCTTTTTCCCCCCTTTTTTTTCAGCTCCTAAAAGTATTAAAATCTTTTTACGTTCCAGCACCAAGTTTTTTATGTTTTATTTTATTATTTCTAAATTAAATACTTGAATGGGAAGCTACCTTTTGCTCCTAGAGTCTTCGTAAATGTGGGGAAGAGCTAAAGACCGAGTGAAATTAAATTGAGTTTTATTTACGGACGCTCTTTAACTACTGTGGTCCTTAGCGTCCCATTCTATATTGGGCGTGAATGACTGGTAATTTTGTTCAGAGGCCTCTTTATCAGGCTAAGATTCATTTACGTGCCGTAAATCTACGACACGGAACCAACGGCTTTACTTCCCCCTCGAAGAAAGCCCTGCTAAGGATTTTTACCACTGAAAAAATCCATCGCCCTCCGCCGGGTTTGAACCCGCGACCTCGGGAACTAGAGGCTAGCCCAAGGACAGAGTGGTCCACTTGTCCGACTCCCAGCATTTTTCCGGATAAAGACCTGGGAGGCCTATAGATTTTGAAAGGGGATATACCACATACACACACACACACACACACACACACACACACACTACGTGATCCAAAGTATCCGGACACCTGGCTGAAAATGACGTACAAGTTCGTGGCGCCCTCCATCGGTAATGTTGGAAGTCAATATGGTGTTGGCCCACCCTTAGCCTTGATGACAGCGTTCACTCTCGCAGGCATACTTTCAATCAGGTGCTGGAAGGTTTCTTAGGGAATGGCAGCCCATTCTTCACGGAGTGCGGAACCGAGGAGAGGTATCGATGTAGGTCGGTGAGGTCTGGCAAGAAGTTGGCGTTCCAAAACAATCCAAAGGTGTTCTATAGGATTCAAGTCAGGACTCTGTGCAGGCCAGTCCATTACAGGGATGTTATTGTCGTGTGACCACTCCGCCACAGCCCGTGCAGTATGAACAGGTTGCTCGATCGTGTTGAAAGATGCAATCGCCATCCCCGAATTGCTCTTCAACAGTGGGAAGCAAGAAGGTGCTTAAAATATCAATGTAGGTCTGCGCTGTGATCGTGCCACGCAAAACAACAAGGGGTGCAAGCCCCCTTCAGGAAAAATACGACCACACCATAACACCACCACCTCCGAATTTCACTGTTGGCACTACACACGCTGGCAGATGACGTTCACCGGGCATTCGCCATACCCACACCCTGCCATCGGATCGCCACATTGTGTACCGTGACTCCACACAACGTTTTGCCACTGTTCAATCGTGTAATGTTGACGCTCCTTACACCAAGCGAGGCGTCGTTTGGCATTTTCCTGCGTGATGTTTGGCTTATGAGCAGCCGCTCGACCATGGAATCCATGGTTTCTCACCTCACGCCTGTCATAGTACTTGGAGTGGGTCCTGATGCAATTTGAAATTTCTGTGTGATGATCTGGATAGATGTCTGCCTATTACTCTTTACGACCTTCTTCAAATGTCGGTGGTCTCTGTCAGTCAACAGACGAGGTCGGCCTGTACGCTTTTGTGCTGTGCATTTTCCTTCACGTTTCCACTTCACTATCACATCAGAAACAGTGGACCTAGGGATGTTTAGTAGTGTGGAAATCTCGCGTACAGACTTTTGACACAAGTGACACCCAATCACCTGACCACGTTCGAAGTCCCTGTGCATATATACACATATATAAATCAATATTAAACAAGAATTGTACATAATAATATAATTCACCAAGAAGTATGTTAGAATATCTAACAACCAAGAATTGTACAAAAGCAGATTGTAACTTAGGTAAGTAAGGAACGGGCGAGCAAACTAATTCAAGGTAAAATATAATTCTAGGTAAAGCCCACCTTTCACCAAGCTAATGAACAGGGAACTGGTAGCAATAAGGAGAAATATAAAGAGACTGATAGAGAAAGGAAAGAGACAGAGATATTGAATCTGCTTCCGGACTCTTCACTCGGACGCCTATGCGAAATATTTTGGAGCAGAATATTCTCATACATAAGGTAACGCGGTCTGAGGACCAATTAGAAACGTCGTTGCATTTTGAGACGCAGATGTAAGCGTCACTAGGCTTAGGTATAAAAAGGGGAAGAAAGGCCCAAATTTTCACTCTCTCTTATATAATCTCGTCGACACACAGTGATACTCTCTGGACGAAAAATGCACGTGTGTGCATTGGGGTGGGAAGACTTGTGCAGCTGGACAAGGCTCCTAATTTATTACAATGGGAAAAGCTAGCAGCCCTTAAGTATTTATTTGATAATAAACCACATTTTTAAGGGAAATGCAGTGTATTTAGTTTGCCTCACCTACGAAAACCCTGAGACCCGTGAAATTAGTTAGATAGGTAGTTGATTAGGAATGGAGAAAACAGCAGCCGACGAGCAGCAGTAGCCGAGACAAGAACACTGCAGGAGAGGGCATCAATTAGAGGAACAACGTTTTCCCGCTACAATTTGCTGCACCTCCAACTTGTATTATCCAAGTAAGTGTATCGGTGAGCTTCTTGTCATCTTGATGCAATTCGAGGGTCAGCTAGTCTTCCAGTGGAGACACTTGTACACCGCTACAGATCACACAGATTCTTCCATATACCCAGTTCCAAATACAGGTAGGGCGCCGCAGGTTACTAGCTTATGATCCAAGCTTTCCACCGCAGAACATCTGTTGCAAAGATTAGATGTTGCTCTGCCATGCCGGCCACAATTTGTCAGCTCTCGCAACAACCTCGTTGATAGCAGAGTAAACTGTAGCCTTCCAGTCAGTGGGGAACCTTGGATTCGTAAATTTGTTAAATTAAAAAATTTAATTGAGTTTTATTTATGGACGCGCTTTAACTGCTGTGGTCCTTAGCGTCCCATTCTATATTGGGCGTGCAAGACCGGTAATTTTGCGCAGATGTCTCTTTATCACACTTGAGGTTCTTTTACATACCGTAAATCTACGACACGGAAGCACCGGCTTTCCTTCCCTTTCGAAGGAAGCCATGCTAAGGATTTTTACGCGCAAAAAAATCCATCGCCCTCCGCCGGGTTTGAACCCGCGACCTCGGGAACTAGAGGCTAGCATGGTAACCACTACACCACGGAGGACGACCATAAATTTGCTCCATCGTCGCAGTGAATAGTTAAGTTGTACTCGGATTAGAACATTGGTGGTAGTCATCATGAGATATTTATTAAAGGAGGAAACAGGTAGTTTAAAGGCTTCGTTGTGGGCAGATTCGCGAAGGTCTCCCGCCAAGCCGAAATTCGTGTAGCCGCTTACCTGGAAGACAAAGTTTTTCTGGCCAAAGAAAGTTCTGAAACGGAAGGTCCTCACCTTTCAAAATACGTAGTTAGTTTTTCCAAGTAGTGTGAAATATTTCGCATCAACTGCTATCAGCCGTTCTATTCGGATTATCGGAGAAAGATATCCATTGCAGAGAATTAGGGATGTCGCCGCAGCATAAAGGTTTTGTAATAAAGGATACATCTTCCTGGGATCCCGTAATGCCGCATAAGTGACCAAAGGTAAGAAGAACTAAATTGTCGACAGCCTTTTCAAACTCATGGTAACAAAAACCACTAGAATCTTCTCGATTTGAACATGACAAAGAATGTCCTTCAATAAGTCAATAATATGTATGATGTTCCTGCTACTCGATACTGTAGTCTGGGCGTTGCAGAGAACTGCACCATAAAGCAATTGTAGCCTTGAAGCTAATATTTTTACAGTAACTTATCGTAATTAAGCAAGATAATCGGTCATAACTGGGCAAGGGTTCTAGAGCGTAGATGCTTTGCGAGCAGAAGAACTACGCTCTCAACAAACTTTCCCCAGCGGTACACTGAACTTCTTCAAACACCGCTGTCAGTTCTGTAGTCATGACATGTCAAAACGAAGAATAGAAAGCATACGGAATACCATCCGCCGCAGGAGCCGTGTCGTGCTTTACACTCTTCAGACCTGCAGCTAGTTCCTCGGTGATAATAGGTCACAAAAGAGAAGAGCCAAACTAAGAAGTAGTTGATATTGCAGTGGGGACGAGGCGGCACTGGTGTCCCTACCTTTGGAAAATAAATCTCCGAAATATTTATGAAAACTGCTAATGATAGTAGGTGATCCGGAAATTACCCGCCATCGTGACAAAGTTCTTGTATATAACGCTGATTGTATTGCTTGCGATCTCCGGCAAGATGGAAGAGAGAATGTTTCTTCCCCAGCCATGTGCCGACGATGGAAGACATTTCCAATTACTGTTTTAACGTTATTTGCTCCTTGTTAGCATGCAAATGTTTGGATACATCGCGACCGGCTCTTTGTAGTCAGCGAGATCCTGTAAAATAGCGTAATAGAAATCCAGTCGCTCTCGCCGTTCTCTGGCTCGTTGGAAAGCTACCAGTTTAAAAAGGAAACAGTTGCTGGTTTACCCTTAAGCTACCAGGAAAGTTTGTTTTGGGAGTTGATAAAGGACGGTTGTAACTCCCCCCATAGTAAGCGGAACCCTCATCGACAAACTTCCTCCCCTGAAATAAACACAGGAATCCTCCAGTATCCTCTACAAGGAGAGGGAATTTGTACAACCCGAGTGATCCGACAGAGGACTGCATGGTGATCCTGAATGAAAGAAGTTGAACTCGTATATCATGGACAGTAGGAACAAAATTGCGAGAAAAATAAAATTGTCAATTCTAGGAGCCGACAATCCACGGACAAAGGTGAAGTCCACACGAGAATCATATTTTGACTCCCAAGCATACACAAGATCAAATTGTGTTGCGATCTGCTTGAGCATAGGACTAAGCTTGGGCATTCCACGTTGATCTTTGGAGGCAACATGCAGTTAAAATCCCCACCAATGTGATATTTAGAGCCTTAGAAAGGGCAGCGAGAAGAGCTGTTTTGAAGAAAGGTGCCCGTTCATATCGACGTTGAGAGCAAGGTGCATATAGGTTGACTAGGACAATATCGGAATACAGGGCGGAGATTAGACATCCAGAGGAAAAGAGGTCGACATCAGTGATACTGATCGCTTTTCTGTGAGTCAATGCCGTTTCTCGGTCGTCCAGACAGAGATTCACCAAGTTCTCATGATTAGGCAGATAATCAAGACTGGACACATTTATTTCCTGTAAAAATCCAACATCAATATCATGTAGTTGTACAAATGCGGTAAGCAAACGCTTATTCACCGGATTTCGAATGCCATTAAAATTAATAGAAATAAAGACGTGAAGAGGTATCATATAAGACAACCACGAGAAGAGGATCCTCCTGAATAAAAAGCACAAACAAGGAAATGGAGTAGTACTAAGAGACCGGACATCAACATAAGGGAAAGGTTTAATCTGACCCGCCACTATTGTCACCCGGGTTGTCCCGCTGTACTGTCGGTAACACATAATGACACATTCTGTGTTTCTACGAAGCTTTTGTTTTTTATTGAGTATGCTCCATTATGCAACGTGATACTACTTACTATTTTACATCACTTAAATGTTAACATTACAATTTTCCTTAATATAGTCTGCTCTATACATGCAATACTTCTATTTACACTTTACACTTTAGGGCATCAAAGACTATTGTTTTGATAAACGTCATAGATATTTGTTTTATCAGAAGCTCCTCTGCCACTGGCAATTTGGTTTTTTGGAGTACAGGTAATCCTTTTCTTTTGTAATTTTGGGCATCTCTAGATGTGGTGTTGTACCATCTGTTATTCTGTAGTTGCGAAGCTTTGCTTTATTTCTTAGCAGTCTTCTCATAATCACCATCTAGGGTCGCTGCGGTCATGTTAGGCAAATCGGAAGAATCCGTTCTGTTAACCACCACCGTAACGGACGGTCCACATCCTCCGACCAGGGTTGAGGAACCGTGTCGCCTTCGTGTCGAGGGGTTCCATTTTACGAAGCCGTGGATCTCGCGACTGCGTCTCTTTCTCCGGTGACAATTGCAGTGCCCGAGAAACTCCCACCTCACCTTTAACTTCTTGGAGTCAGGTTCACCTTCTGGACGACTACTCTGTAAGGAGTCCGTGATAGCACTATCCGACAAGATTGAATATGCTGCCTGGTTGACAATATTGCCAGTTTCTGAAGTTGTTGATGTCGATACTGTGACATCCTAAATTCCGAGGGAACAGGAGGAACCGCAGTCATATCCGGTGACACGTCTTACGCTGTAGGTACTGCATCACTTGGGACACCGTATGTTTCGGACACTGGTTTAAACAATTCCGACATCCACGGTATTCCTGAATATGTAGCAATCGCATACCGGTGTAAACTGGAAATCCATAACGACCAGATCAGCCGGCAGTATTCTTCCGCAATGCTGAAGCACGTAAGCAACCCTGTCGTTACTGATTTCCGGTGGCACATTGTAGACGCGAACCAACTATATTCTCTATCCGCCGCCGTAATTTGTCCATTCGTTACCTCACCGGACATTAGAGGAAAGTCTCCTTATGTTTACTTAGTATCCCTTTATGTACAGTGCACTGGCTAAACTTTATATAAACAGCGTTTTCTCTTCCCACCAGCTAAATTGTATGTACGTACTCTGGAGTGAGTACCAATGTGCTATGCATCCATTCGCGTATTTCAAAAGCACACTCTTATTAAACATAATGTTATAGTATTTTTACGCACTGCCCTCTATTGCTCCATTTCACCGCCGGCAATAAATACACAACGAACACACAAAGCAAGAAGCGCGGTAACACGTCAGGCGCTCTCCAACTCACGCGATGTGCACCGCCCAAGAAATATGAATGAATGAAGTAGGGTTTAAGGGCGGAAAACCAAAGAGGTCATTAGCGCCCGTCAAAAATAAAGTATACGTAAATTAACAGTTAAAAACCAGCCAAAAAATTAAAAACAGTAGAAAATAAAGTACGGAAAATGATAAAAGTTCAGGTTAAAACTTGCCTAGAAATAATAACAGTAAGCAGTGTCAGAGACTGTAGAATGCGAAGCTAAAAACAATAGCCTATTCCACACGTTTTATAAGTGGCCTAATTTTGCTCGGCCTACGGCCATCGTTTCGCAAACATTCCTACTCGCAAAATAAAATCTACTTTCATCCCCATAATCTACTATTAATATGTGATTGCTTCTTGTTAGTGTTTGTAACACATCATTGATATATCATATGAATAACCTCTAGATTAGCTACAAAACAAATCTGATGTGTTACATTCACATAACCTCTGCACAATTCGTTATAGATATAAAGGGAACAGCGATAAGTCAAATGTTTTGAACCAAGGGGCGAACTGAAAATTTTTAGAATGCCATGTTTCTAAAAACAAATGAAATTTCTTTATATCTGACAGCTACTTTCTAATGTTTTGCCAGTTTATTGTCATATAGTTTGTTGAATTTGTTCGAATAAGTTATTAATTATCATCAGTTAAAGCTTTTGTGTTCATCCAAAAAGAATTTTCGGGCTATGATTTTTTTACGACTTTAAACCCTCACTAGCGCCTAAACAATGTAAAGATCGGCTTAGAAATGCATTTGGCGAAGAAGTCCCATCTAAGGCAACAACGTATAAATGGTACAGCGAATTCAGAAGAGATAATTTTTTTCTTAGTGATGAATTTCGTGAAGGACGCCCAAGAACTGCTGTTACTGATGAACATATTGCCGCTGTTCGAGCAATACTTGAAGAAGATCGACGGACACCTTATGAATTTATTCGGGCGACATTGGTGTGAGTCAAATCCAAAACATTTTACATCAACAGTCAGACGTGAGGAAACTTTGTTGTCGATGGATTTCACATAAACTGACTCCCGATCCAAAACAACAACACATTATTGGTGCAGAAAAACTCTGGAAAAATTCCAAGGCGGCACTTCATATTTGGTTTGGAATATCGTTACTCGTGATGAATCTTAGATTTATTATTATGATTCTGAAAAGAAAAGTCAATCGGTCTTTCGAATAAATCTAAGTCCACAAAAGTGTGACGAATTCGGAGTGCTGGTAAGAGGATAGTTGCTAGTCTTTTTTTCTAAAACGGGTCATATTGCTACTATAGCATTAGAAGATAGAGGTAACGTTACTGCCAACTGTACACAAGTGTCTGTTTACTGCAAAATTTTTAAAAGGTTCGTGGAAAACGTCCAGAAGGAAAAATGCTGTTACATCATGATAAGGCATCGTGGCATACAGCAAAACTAACAACTGAGTATCTGGATGGAGAGAGCTTGGTCAGCTGTCACGGAAGAAGGTCGTGTTTACCCCTCTCTCTCTCTCTCTCTCTCTCTCTCTCTCTCTGTGCGTTCGTACTCAGTTTTCGAAGGAACTTCATTACGCTTGCGGTGTTTATCTCTACGTTTGCGTGTGTTCACGTAATTGCTGTTTTTGCTTACACTCGTGAGTGTATTTATCGTACCAGTGCCTTGTACCGCTCTCATGCTGGAACGTAATACGAGCTATTGATTAAGCTTATGCTAACGCTGATCAGGGCCATGTGTCTGTTCATCAACTTGCTCCGACTGTATTACGCCAGCCCGTCTTAACGCATTCCTCATCGCCGAGTTTGTCTACAACTGTTACCTCTGCACCAATTGCTTCCGCGCCACCGGTGTGTCCCACTGTGCTTCAGTCTTCTCCAATGGGTGTTGTGACCGCCCATTCTGCCGCATCTTCCGATTATATCCATATGGAGGATTGTCCCCCATCTGACGGCCTCTGTGCCAGCACGTCTACACACCTGGTGCGCTCTGCTCCGCCCTATTCACCACCGGCAGGACAACATAAACGTCTTTGTGTAGCAGCACCTTCACAAACGTAAAATGCTCCACGTCATGCCATTCCTACGCATAATCGTTTTCAGGCTTTGGAAGATGACACTACGTCGGAAAATACTACTCCGGCTGCTTCCACTTCTAAGGAGCGCATTCCACCAATCTGTCTACGTGATGTACATAATTATCAATTACTTTTACATGACATTAAGCAACATGTTACGTCTGAGTTTCATACTGAGTTACGCGGGTCTATTGTTAAGTTGTATTCTTCTTCCTCTTCTGATTTTCGCACTCTCATTCGCTATTTCACCAGCATCAAGCAGCAATATTTTACCCATAGGAAAACCCAGCGGATAAGCTTTTTTCTGTGATTATTCGCAATATACCTTCTTCTCTCAGTGATCAGGAACTCTATGATGAACTGTGTGCTCAGCAGTATCCTGTGCGCAAGGTTACTCGCTTATTCAACAGAGCTAAACAACCTATTCCTCTTTGTGCCGTCGAGTTATTGAACGATGATTCGGGCAGAGGTATTCTCAATCTTACCCGTTTACTTTACAGTGTGGTGACCGTGGAACCTCGTCGCCGCAATGCAGACTTACCGCAGTGTACTCGATGTCAAAACTATGGTCACACCAAAAACTATTGCCAGCTAGGGTCCCGCTGTGTTCGCTGTCTGGGTGACCATCATTACTCCCAGTGCGCTAAACCTACTACCACACCAGCTCAGTGCGTTAATTGTCATCAGGATCACCCGGCAAATTATCGTGGCTATCCTCATTATTTGAAGCTCAAGCAACGTGCCACTCAGAGGACTCTTCCGCCCCAACGTTCGCAGCAGCCAGCGCCGTCAGAGGTGCCTCGGGATGCCTCTACCTCACAGCATCAACTCCGTACGGCTCCTCAGCAGCCACTGCAGCAGCAACCGTCATCGCTACCTGCCGACCAGGCTTCATCTCGTCCTTCTGTTCGCAGATCGTTTTCTGACGTTCTGCGTTCTCATTCTCGCTCGAACGCCTCTGTGCCTGCTGCAGAACCCTCCGGTGATTCACCTTCTTGGACCTGCTTTACTGATCTGTTCACACAACTATTTGCTGTCCTTCGTACTTTTCATCTACCCTATTTGCCACAAATTCTGATCCTTGTGCATACATACGCGACATGTTTTAGCACCGATGGCACTCCCTAATCGCCACTCTCTTAATAGTCTCACTCTCCTCAACTGGAGCGCTAATGGCCTTCGCAGTAAAGGAGCTTCATTTCTCTCTTTCTTCACCATGCATAACGTAGACGTCGCCTGTATCACGGAAACTCGCTTTCTTCCCCATGAACACTTTACTCTTCCTGGTTATCATGTATATAGGCGCGATCGGGCATCTTTAACGGCCTCAGGGGATGTTGCCCTTGTTGCGAGACGTCGTCTCCACCACAGTGCCATCTTTCTGCCTGATTCCCCGACATTAGAAGTTGTTGGTATTAAACTTCATTCTCCTGATGGCAACGATCTGGTCCTCCTCAGTGCCTATAAACCTCCTAATGTTAACCTCAACATCCCTTTCCTTTCCTTGCTTTTTCCCGATCGTGGTCGCACTCTTCTATTAGGTGATCTAAACAGTAAGCATACCTCCTGGGGGTGTAGACTTACTAACCCCAATGGCCGTCGTCTTCCACAGTTTCTCAGCAGTTCTCTCTGCAATATTCTGGCTCCCTGTGATCCCACTTATTATTCTAGCAATCCCAGGGTGTCTCCGGATATTTTTGACATTGGCATTTCTAGAAACCTGGGTTTGCCACTTTATATGAACCCTCTGTCCGAGCTGTACTCTGATCACTGCCCGGTTTTGGCTACTTTTTCCCTTGCTCTAGACTTCATTTCTTCGCCACCATGGCTCATTAATGGCTACGTGCGCTGGGATGATTTTCAAGAACGGCTGGATGCGGTTCTGGCAACCTCCTATCATATTGTCACTCCGGGAGATATTGATGCAGCGGTTCACCATTTTACTGATGCCATTTGTTCGTGTGTACGCTCTTCGACGGTTTCTTCTCAACGTCACTTTCCCTCTCAATTACCCCCCTTTCTTATTTCCCTCATTCACATGACGAATCACATTCGACGTCGCTGGAAACGGGAAGGGCAAACCTGGCTCCGCCGAAGATTAAATGGGCTTATACGCCGTGTGAAATTGGAACTTGAACACCATCGCTTCCAAACCTTTCAACGCCACCTAGCCGCTCTTTCTCCAGATGACCATATGCTATGGCAAACGACTCGTCGTATTCTTCAGAAGTCCACCGTTCTTTCTAGCCTTCATCATCACAATACACTTGTTAGTCTACTTCTGATAAATGTGAGGTTCTGGCTTCTCATTTCGAGCAAACCTTTACTCCTCATCCTAGTCTTGATGTTCCTACTTCCCAATCTCTTCGTGGTGAACTTCATGCTTTTCAATCGCAATCCACTGTTCCTGTCCGACTGTCTTTTACCAGCCCTGGGGAGTTGTCGCATTTCATCTCCCGTCTTCCAAATAAGAAATCTCCCGGACATGATCTGATTCCCAACATCGTATTGAGGAACTCACCAAAAAGGCTCTGGCTTACATTTCTTCCATTATGAATGGTGCCTTACGTCTTGGCTATTTTCCCGCCTCTTGGAAGCTGGCTCACATTGTTGTTTTTCCTAAACCCAATAAGCCCCGGCATTTACCGTCCAGTTACCGTCCGACTAGTCTACTACCCACCCTTTCCAAGCTCTTTGAGGTTAATCATCGTCGTTTGTCTCAGTTTGTCTTCCAGAACAATGTTATCCCGCCGTTTCAGTTTGGTTTTCGACCACGTCACTCTGCTACACACCAACCACTTCGATTCACTCAAGCCGTTGTTCATGGATTTGAGAATCGACAATATACACCGACCGTGTTCTTGGATGTCGCCCAGGCTTTTGATACAGTGTGGCATGAAGGCCTTCTGCTCAAACTATTTCGTATAGGTCTTCCCCAATACTTGATAGACGTTGTTACTAGTTTTCTCTCGGATCGACAGTTCGTCGTCCGTGTATGTGGCACATGCTCCTCGCCGAAATCTATTCAGGCTGGTGTCCCTCAGGGTTCCATCTTGGTTCCCCTTCTGTTTAGTGATTACACTTTGGATCTTCCAGATCTCGGGCTTGCTGACGTGGCGTTATATACCGACGACACAGTTCTTTACTATTCCCATCTGGATCCTCCTACTGCAGTTGCTGCTCTGCAGGATTCCCTGACCTCTCTTATTCCTAGTGCTCTACCTGGCGCATTTCACTGAACTCCCACAAGACTGAGGCGAAAATTTTCTCTCTTCGTGCCATTCGTTCCCCTCCGTCCTTATATATCCACAACACCTGTATTTCTTGGTTACCTTCTCCTGTTCCAGTTAAGTATCTTGGAGTGTTATTCGACACCACCCTTACCTGGCGCCCACATATCAATCTACTGTTAGCCTTGCTTCAGCCAGGCTTTCTCAGCTCTATCCGCTACTTAACAGACGTACCTCTCTTGGACTTGATTCCTGTCTCTTGTTATACCGTTCCCTCATTCGCCCTGTCCTGACATACGCTGCTCCTGTCTGGGGGGAGCTTGCAAATCCCACCTACATCGTTTGCAAGTAGTTCAGAACAAGGTGCTGAGGCTCGCTACTAATGCTCCCTGGTTCGTGCGCAACCAGCAACTACACAAGAATTCGGCCTTCTCCCTCTACAGAAGTTCATCCGCCTCACCGCACACGGTTTCTTCTTCATCCTACAGGAGGTTCCTGGAGCTGTGGAGTATCATCTAGGCGTCAGAACGCGCCGGCCAACGCGCCTCAGAAAACGTCTTCCTCAAGATCTTTTACTCAGTTCCACCACAAGCTCCGAAGACTCTGATCTTTAGTTTCATACAGACTGTTCCGTTGTGCTGTTGCACAGTATCTGTGATCTATTGTGCTATTTTCACTTTTATTAGACATCTTGTAGTTATGTTCGAGGAGCTACGTTGATGCAGCCAACCTCTACGCCTTTATAGCTGTTCCTTTCTATGTATTGTTCTCCCAGGTCTGTAAAGGATTGTTGCTGATCGATCTTAAAAAAAAAGTATCTGGATGCTCTTAAGGTCAGCACCATGGACCCTCCACCACACAGCCATGACCCAGTACCTTGTATTTTCTTTTTGTTTCCAAAATTAAAGATAAAATATGTGGAATCACTTTTACGTCATCAGATGAAGCAGTGGAACATTATAAAACCTGTTTCTGAAGTGTCTCAGGAAGAGTGGCATCATTGCTTTAAGGACTGGTTTCAGCGAATGAAAAAACGTATTGATGTTAAAGGGGAATATTCTGAAAAACAATAAACACATTTCAGTGTTTTAAAACTAATCGTTTGATTTTCTGAAAAAAAATTCAGTGTCGTCCTCGTAAAGGATATCTTGAACATGGCTGATGCCACAAAAAAGTTATGTGAAATAAAGCATTTTTAAAAACAGATCTACATTATTATATAATTCATTTTCGTTTATGGCTTAATTTTTACATTTTGCACAAGGGTATACAAAAGTCATTCCGAACGAAGAAGACTTCACAAATAATTGCCAGAAAAGTTAAGATATACATTTTATTTGTCATGTATATACCTCAAATACACCTATGCAATTTTAATCCAACATTTTAGAGCCATTCTTGAGAATATAAGAAACTTCGAAAAATGTTGTATGTAAAGGCTAGATTGGGGAGGGGGCTTTCTTTGAATAACTCCGGGTCGCATCTTTGATAAACGTTCAACTGAAATAGCAAGTCTCTCTCTTTCACACACCATACACGAACCTTTTCTAAAGACTAAGGGGACTCAAAACATGCATTTCTAGTAAAATATTGGCATGCAATATTTGGGCGGAATATAATACTTCCTCTACCTACCAGACACGTGGTAGTAGTGAAGTAAAAATGTGAGCTCAACAAGATATATAATTTGTGTGAAATAATTTTCTTACTATTACTAGTTTTGGAAAGATTCCTTGTTGCAAGTTCCTTCCCTAAACATCATCTAACGAACATGTTTGAAAGTTTGCGATGCTTGGTATTTTCTCCCTATCTTTTCTTGCTATTGCAAGAGCTTGTTACCGCAATTAAACATTTAAATGCTATTCCCTCATATTGAGAATTTGTTGCTCGATTTGAAACAACTCCGGTAACATTTGATTTAATTTGTGTTTAAGGGCGCTCAACCTCTAGGCCATTACGCCCTTGTAAAACGGATCACGGCAAAGGCCAGAGATAAACATCAATATACAAATCTGATGTGTTACACTCATATGACTTTCTCTACTCTTGTACAAACTGTTTTTACAAACGCTTATTCTCCACATGCTTCATGTTAATCGAGATGTATTGCTAATTTTCTTGTAGATGCAAGGGGAATATGGTAGGTTTTAAGCGATAGTCAAATCTTTTAAGCGCTGGTCGCTATGTGGCCCATTCCATTCTCTTTGCATACCCAGGACATAAAAAAATTTAATAACGAATTTGAGAAAAAGTATAAGTATTGGAAAATTTAAGGGAATAACAAGCAATATCTCGAAAAAGGTTCACTTAACAAAAAAAATGTATATGACATAAATTGTGTATTTTAACGCGATCTACATTTTTATGTAGTAAAATTTTGTCTATCTCTTATGGCTTACCAGTTATGCAAAAGTCGTTCACAATGAAGAATACTTTTGGAGACACTCCCAGAAAATTCGAGATATACATTTCATTTGTCATGAAAATATCTTAAACATATTAGATTTTAATCAAAATCGTTAGAGCCATTTTTGAGAAAATAAAAATTTTCGAAAAATGTTCTATGAAAAGGGTAATCTGTGGTGGAGGGATTTTCTTGAAACCTTCGTGTCGCATCTCCGGAAGCTATTGAACCGAAATACCAAGTTGGGTGTTTATCCGACTGTTCGTTTCTGAGTTATGCTGTTCACAGACACACACACGGACATGTTTCCAAAAATGCTTTTTTTTGGATTCAGGGGGTCTCAAAACATATATTTCGGTATCGGATCTCGGTGAAATCTCGGTATCGAAATTTTGGGTGGAATACAAAACTTCCCCTACTTACTATACGTAGTAGAGAAAGTAAAAACTGTAGCACTAGTCATAAAGAAATATAAATATATAACACTAAACCGAGAAGTATGAAACCCCTGTTATAAGATGACTAAATTCGCATTTGGAAATTTACCCTTGACGCAAAATTTAAAATCCTAACAGCCGCTTGCTTATCATCTGCTAAGACTCCTTCAAGACTTTCCGGCAGTTGCAGAGAGTCTCTATGATGTCCTAGAGCAATACAGTCTAGCAACACGTGACGGACCGACAGATCCTCGCCACAAAGCGGACAGCTAGGAGTCGGGTCACCCTTAAAAAGATAACTGTGCGTAAAATTGCAATGACCAATACGCAACCGAGCCAACATCACCTCCTCACGACGAGATGCGTGAGAGGAAATTACCCAGTTTATCAGAATGTCCTTAACTATTCTAAGCTTGTTTCCGCCGAGAGCTAACAACTCCTCGCTCCAGCACGACAGCACCGATCTCCGCACAACAAGCCTAAACTCTTCCGACGTTACCCGAGTTATTGTAACACTGGGTTCTGTGGTTGCTGCCTTAGCTGCCAAATCCGCAAATTCATTCCCCGGCAAGCCAACGTAACCAGGTATCCAAGCACACTCCGCATTAACGCTAGAAGCGTGTAAACATGGAGGGCATCCTGGATTCGCTGAACAATGGGCTGGTAGTTGTACAGCTAACGAAGGCTGTGAAGTGCCCTTACGGAATCATTCAAAATGAGCCAGTCTCCCAATTTTCGACGGCGCACATGCAAAATGGCTCGGTATATGGCATACAGCTCTGCACTATAAATGGATATGCTATCACGAAAACTGAATGTATAGGGTTCGGTTCCATGAACATAAGTACATCCAACACCGTTGATGCTCTGATGCACTTAGATCCATCGGTGTAGATCCAATTTCGGTCACTGTAACCGGAAAAAATTCTAAAAAACAGGTGCGGATACTAAACGTAGGCATCGTAGACTTCCGGTATACCGTCATCCCAAGATCTACGTGAGATGTCGCACATAACCAAGGGGGAACACCCTCTCCCCTTAGCAAACATGCTAGGCATTTCAATGTCGTGCTTTCTTAGAAGCTCCCGGAAAACGAACACCTCCAGACCTTGGATTAATGGTGCTATTTCTATAACGTTCGTCCAGCGCAGTGTGAGAAAACGAAGTGAACGTTGGATGTTAAGGCATACATTTAAGCGCACAGCCAAGAGGATTTCACGCCGATAACGCAGAGGAGGTTCTGCAAATTCGGCGTAAAGACTCATAACTGGGCTAGTGGGAAAAGCGCCAATAGCCACTCGAATGCTCCGGTTATGACTGCGTCTAATCTCCTCAGCACAGATGGCCGTGCGAGGAATAAGTGATACATCCGAAGTCTATTCTTGACCAAACCAGTCCCCGATACATACGCAGCAAAATAGTCCGATCCGCTCCCCAAGATTTGGCATTTAATATCCGCAAGATATTCAGAGAACGGTCACACCGCGCTTTCAACTGTGCTATATGCGATGACCAGCTAAGTTTTCTATCAAATGTCAAGCCCAGGTATGTCGTCGAATCTGCGAATGGTAATAAATCTGGACCGAATTGGAGCAAAGGTGGTAATCGTCTCCTACGGCGCCAGAAATTCATGCAGATTGACTTCTCAGTTGAGAAACGAAAGTGGTTTTTAGAACTCCATTCTTGGAGATTATCTAAGCTTTGATGGATACGGCGTTCCAAAAACGGCGTACGCGGAGAAGTACAATAAACGGCAAAGTCGTCTATGAATAAGCCTGACAATACCCCACATTTCGGGATAGAATTAATTGATATAGCAAACAGTGAATCGTTTAGTACCGATCCCTGAGGTACTCCGTTCTCCTGAACAAAAGGGTTCGATAAAATCGAGCCGACCCTTACTCCGAAAACGCGGTCCTTCATAAACTCCTGAATGAACAATGCTAATCGTCAACGTATATTCCAGGCGTGTAGAGAACGTAGTATCCCTGCTCGCCAACACGTATCATAGGCTTTCCCAAGGTGAAAAAATATCGCAACGGTTTAACAATTCTTCATGATCTCTATCGATAATGACACAAGATGTCTGTGTATGGACACGGATTCCATTGTTGAACGGCGTCTTCGAAAATCGCACTGGGTGTTGGTCAGCAGGTTGTGAGTTTGCAACCACCATACCAACCGTCCATTGATCATGCGTTCCTTCACTTTGCAAACGCAACTGATGAGGGAAATGGACGGTAGTTGGACGGGAGATGACGGCCCTTTCCAGTTTTCAAAATTGGTATGACAGTGGCCTCTCATCACTTTTCTGGAAAAGTGGCATCAACCCAAACACGATTATAGACCTCCATTAGGAATGCCTTACCTTCAGGAGAGAACTGTTGCAACATTATTACGTGAATACGATTTTATCCTGGTGTTGATATTCGCGAAGATAAAGGAGTGTGTTCTTACTCCGCCATGGTGTAAAGACGATTGTAATCTTCAAGATTTCCTGAGCTAAAACAGAAACCTTGAGATTCCACCTCAGTCTTAACAGGAAGAACCGGAGTGGATAGTTATCTGAGCTAGACACTTGAGCGAAAGAACTGCAAAATGTGTTAGCCACGTCAAATCCATCAACAACAGCTCCTACAGCTGTTTTAAGACCAGCGATAAGTATGTGGGTCGATTTTACCGGCCACACGCCTTAACTATCCCAAACGACAGAGGAATGCGTAGGTCGATTAAATGAAGCTACAAACTTGGTCCATGATGTCTTTTTGTTATCCTTAACAATTTGTCTAGACCTGACACGCATTTTCTTGCACTTGATCAGGTTATCCAGTGTAGGGCGTCGCTGAAAAATCCTAAGAGCACGTCTACGAGCACGAATGGCTTTTCAACATTCATCGGTTCACAAAGGGTTCGGAAATCGACGGGCTTGGGCAGTCGACCGAGGAATAGATTGTTCAACAGCACAAGAATTGCCTCTGTGAGATGTTCGACCAAAACATTCACACAGTCGTGCTCATTGTATTTAAACACAGCCAACTGGGAGTAAATGTGCCAGTTGGCTTTATCCAAGCGCCATTTAGGCAAACGTGTGGAACATATATCTTGTGTTAAGAGACTAATAAGCCATGGAAAGTAGTCACTAGAATGCAAATCAGAGATGGCATGGCATTGCAAGGAAACTGCTAACTGTGGTGAACAAACTGCAATATAAAGGTGTGAAAAAGTATTGAAGGAGTCTGAGAGAAATGTAGGCTCTCCGGTGTTCAGAAGAGCCAAGTTATAATTGTCCAAAAAATCGGCAATTAATGTACCTCTCGCACAAGCCCGAGCTGAACCCCAAAGAGGGTGATGGGTATTAACGTCTCCCACCAACAGAAAAGGCGTTGGTAACTAGGAAACTAGGGCTTCTAAATCCGTGCGGGAGAGGTCATGAGATGGAGGCAGATAAATGTTACAAATGGTAAATCGGAGGGATGACAGTTTAATCCTTATAGCCACTGACCAGATGTCAGACTGTATGGACACAGATTCCACAAATATATCAGCTATGATAAGCATCATAGTTCCCCCGTGCGCAGTAATACTCTCTTCGGGTGTAAGATCACATCGTACTGTGGTATATCACCTGACCTGAAAGCTATCTTGCGGATGGAGCTTAGTCTCTTGTAAAAATACGACCAAAGGATTATTCTCGTTGAGTAAAAGTTCAAGTTCTGATCAATGTGTTTTAATTCCACGTATGTTCCATTGAAGGATAGCCATGGTATTCATAATGGGATAAGTTCTCAATTCCCAAGGGTCCACTACTTTGAAGACGACGGTGGTCGAACCAATTTGCCCTTTTTCGGTGACGGGCTAGCACCTTTAGCAGAGGTAGGATACTGCCTCTTTTTCAGTGTCATTCTGGCAGTGCGGGCAGAATCCTCCTGCTCCATCTCCTGCACGGGATAGGACCGCTTTCCGATTAAAAACTTCGGTTCTGAATCTCCAACCGATTGGAAGCGGGGATCGGCGAAGATGTAGATCGCCGATCCGAGTCCTTCCCAGAAGATTCCTCAGCGAGGAGATGTTCGTGGATTTTTCTTTCCCTTGGATGTTCCGGGTACAGAGTTTTGATTTTCTTTCAGGAAGCCAGTTCGGTTACAGCTGCTCTTGAACTTTATCTGTGGTGCATTATAAGTTAAGGGCCTGCCATCTTATTGCTTGAGGTCGATGGTCTTGATATTGACTTTACTGAAGATATCTTGTCAGTAACAGGCTTGGCAGGTGTTGCTACAGATGTAGATGTGGATTTCGTGGGCTTTGGAAGTGATCTGGCCCCGTTAATATCGTTGGTTTGAGTTGCGATTTCCCGAATCGGTACTGCTTTAGCTGCAACTGAGCTATAGGTACCGGACTTCGGAACAGAGGTTTGGCGGATGCGCAGGAGTTTCCAAGCTTCCGAGAAGGAAACTTTCTCCCTAACCCGAATCTCCTGGATCACCCTTTCCTCTGTAAAACGGGGGCATTCTCGGGAACTAGATGGATGTTCACCACTGCATTTAACGCATGTTGGCGCTGATGTACATGCTCCCTCGTGTGATAATTCCACACAGTTAACGCAGGTAGCTTTGCTGTTACAGAAATCACTTGTATGACCAAAGCGCTGGCACTTATGGCATCTCAGCGTGTTGGGGATATATGGTCTAACTTCAATGGCTTCATATCCTGCCTTAATACTTTGAGGTAAGTTTACCCGATCAAATGTAAGAAACAGGGTACGAGTAGGCACAAATTCACCTCCTTGTCTCCACTGAACCCGATATACAGATGTCAGACCTGTTCTTCCAGATTCTCTTTTATCTACTCACTGGACATACCGTCCAATGCATGGGTGTTTCAACACCGCGTATGGAGTTCAAGGTCTTGTGCATTTCGACTCGAATTGGATAGCTTGCTAACAAGTTTTCTTTCAAGATAATCGCTGCCTGGAATGCTGAATTTGCTTTAACCAGGAGTGTACCTTTGCGACTTCTAATGCACGACTTCACAGGACCAGCAATTTTATCGAGAACCTTCTGAACTATAAAAGAATTCGCCGATCTAAACTTTTTCTTTTCATCTGTTCTATCAATTACTAAGTAGCGAGGCCAACAACATTTAACTTCTTCTTTTCCATTACACATCGTTGTTTTTTATTGTTTGTTTTGTATTTTTCCATGGAGAAAGAATCTTCCACCATTGCAAATGTCTCCGATAGTATTCTCACATTCTGCGCGCCACTCCGGCTTAGGTGAGAGTCCTGGCCTGGACCCTGCTCACCTTAGGGTCTCACCTCCCAATTCGTAGACAGAGGGACCCAATCGCCTTCAGGAGTGTAACAGTTCATGCAATGGCCCCTCCCCGGGACTGACCTTTATCAGCGGATACGAACACAGTCCTACATGATACTGAGGGGCTGGGAGTTATGCGTTACCCAGTCACTCTTTGCGACTCCCCTCCTCTGTCCTCTGCCAGACCGTGTTCAAAGAGGTAACTGATATGTGGTCAAACACACTTGTGGACAAAACTTGATTGGGTGTTTGGCATAAGCCCTCTCACCTCTTTGAGGAACCCAATCGAGAGTGTGGCTCGGAAGCGCCAATCCCGTACCTACCGTAGTAGGCTCCTAGGGGCAGCTCCGGTAACAATACATATATCGTGAGTAACGTTTTCTATGAAAACCTCTGTCGGACGTTGCAAGGGTAGCCTTTTAAATTCGAATGACAAGTTAATCTCATATACCTGCCGTTCTTTATCAAACTATTCTACAGCGATCTGGAAGATTTTTATTTTGAATCCTCCACTTTACCCCTTATAACTGTAATTTCGTGCAGTCCCGATTATTCCCAATAACAGACGAAAAGTCCCCTGATGTCCACACAAAGGATATGTAACATCGGCGAAATGTCTGAACCTCTCCCAAGTTCTGGAAATGGTGCATAACCTATAAGTACCCCTTGGTGGTGGTGTGAATGATAGAGTTGTTTAGTTCCATCTATACCACAAGGTCTTATCGATGGCCTTTCCTTTGGAACATATTATTGCCTATAGGCAATAGTGTTAACTCGTATTCATTTGTCGGTGGGTTTCTAGTAAACTTTGGATTTTATTCATTAGATCACACACATTCATATTTCCAGACTTTGGGGAGGATAGGGAATAATCTTAGCTAGGGAAAAATTCCCATCCCTCAGCCGGGAATCGAACCCAGGACTGCTCGACTGAGCTACGGGGCCAGTCCTCGAGTAACTTGTTAATTACAGCAGATGAAATTGTAAACCATTTTAGCCCCATAGTTATTTAATAATATAAACGCTACCTAGTTTTCACAAAAAGCCTTAAAATGTACAACGAAATAGAGGAAAGCTGGAGAATATGCAGATTTCGCACTCCCAGGCTACCAAGTTAACATCTTTGGAAAAGACACATAGTTCTGTGAACATCGAGAAAAATAATCTTCTCAGTTGCTAATATAAAATATCGGTTCACTGATTTCTAATGTTATCTTAGCACGTCTTGCTACATGAGAGCTACAAACACGCTCACTTTTGCTGTCTTAATTGCTTAGTTGTGACCATGTACATATAGATTGCTTGGAATGAATTATCCCCGGCATTTGTGTTATTCTACATGCACACTTGTTTCTACTCCATGGCATTCTCAACTAAAAGTGAAGGCTTTCTTCAAACTTTTAATGACCTTTAAGCAGATAATCACATGCCATAGAGCTTAGAGTTACGCGACACTCGTCTCTTAGAATAAGGTAAAGCTCGCCCAGGTAACTCACTCGAACTCGCGTCCTCTGTGTGAGGCAGACACGCTACCCAAACACAGGCTCTTTTATAACCAATTGCATTCTACTCAACTCCAAGGACTTTGTAAATCCTTTTTAATATTTTAGTAATTTATGAAATGAAATTAGATGTGTTTTATAGTCCCTTGTCCATCAGAAGGACTTGGGCTATTCAGCGGTGAAAGAATTATCAAAATGGGCTGCGTGGTTCCTGGGAATGCTCGCATTTTGTCACATATCCATGTGTCTGGTGACAAGAATAAGTGAGACCAGGTGTGCTCGTCTGGCCATAACCAAGGTGGCCATGCTATAATTAGTTTTTGGCATTGGTAGGTTAGACAGTATGGCATCCAAACAAAACACAACCTCAGGCTTTCTTTAAATGAAGGTGAAGGTTCAAATTAGTCTTACAACTCTAGCAGCACTTCAAAAACCAAAAACAGGCACAAACGTTTTTGACCAACTGTGTGGTTTAACCAAATTACCATTTTCTGTGTAACAAGTTTTTCTCAATCTCTTACACAAACCTGACGTTGCACGGCTAGATTTTTAAACACCAATCACAAATTGCCTGCATTTTTCTCCCCCTTATTGTACAACGATCTAGAGGTTTATTATGGTGAACCTGTCCTTTACCCCAATAGTAGTAATTTCCGTACAGCTCCGGCTATTCCTAATAACGGATGAAAAATCCCCCTATATTGACACAAAAGGATGTGAAACATCGGCGGAACGTCTGACTTCCTTAACCTCAAGTTCTGGAAATGCTGCATAGCCGATAAGTACACTTTGGTGGTGGAACAATCATCGATCGGGATAGTCAAGTCATTTTTAGACTATTTAGCTCATAGGCCCGATAATCAACAGCTTCGTGCTGATAATTTAACGCTTCCGGTCCGTGTTGCTAACATTGTTGTTGCCGATTTCAGTATTAAAATACGTAACGAAATATCTGCCGTACATAGCTTCTTTGACTAAAGTATCGATACAATGACAAAAGAATCAACAGCATTATTCTGCAAATTGTGGAATCCAAGCCTACAAGAGAACGCACATCTTCCACTTCCATCTCTAATAACAGTACATCTGTTGTTTGTGACAAGAAAGAAATTCCATCAACAAATTGTGGAGCCCAGAGCCTACAAGAGAGTGTACATCTTCCACTTCCATCTCTAATAACAGTACATCTGTTGTTTGTGACAAGAAAAGAAATTCCATCAACAAACTGTCGAATCCTGAGCCTACAACAGAATGTACATCTTCCATCTCTAATAACAGTACATCTGTTGTTTGTGACAAGAAAGAAATTCCATCAACAAATTGCGGAATCATGAGCCTACAAGAGAATGTACATATTCCACTTTCATCTCTAATGGCAGTAATCTTTGTTTGTGACAAGAAAGAAATTCCATCAGCAAATTGTGGAATCCTGAGCCTACAAGAGAATGTACATATTCCACTTCCATCTCTAATAACAGTACATCTGTTGTTTGGGACAAGAAGGAATTCGATCAGTTTTTAATAATTGTACGTTTTAAAGTCGCCCATTAAATTTTGTTCAAACTCATTATTTACGGAATAATACAAAGCAGAAGTTAAAAATAAACCTAAAAGCTAACTATTTACGGATTAAATTAACTGACCTTGGTTGTTTACTGCCATGCAACTGTTTCATTTTGCACAGCTCTAAAGACATTCAACAGAAAAGATATCCTATTTATAATAATCCGGTAAACTTTAGAGGGCCTTGCATGGCAAAAATACAACTAAGGTTCAGTTCAATTGAGTTTTATTTATGGATGCTCTTTAACTGCTGCGGTCCCTATCGTTCCTTTCTATATTGGGCGTGAAGGATCGGTAATTTTGCTCAGAGGCCTCTTTATCAGGCTTAAGGTTCTTTTACGCGACGTAAATCTACGACACGGGACCACCGACTTTACTTACCTTCCGAAGGAAGCCATGCTAAAAATTTTTACGCCCGAAAACATCCATCGCCCTCCTCCGGGTTTGAACCCGCGACCTCGGGAACTAGAGGCTAGCATGGTAACCACTTCACCACGGAGGACGACACAACTAAGGTTATTTAGTATATTCCCTAAGTACTTGGTTTTAGATTTATTTTTACTTCTGCTATTGTATTAATGATTTTTTTGGAATAACACAGCCTCTTGTTCAATTACTATGACTATTTCACTCCTGCGGCATATGGGACATAGTGAACTAATCAAGTTTAAAGGAATGTTTGTTTTTGAACCAATTACGGCCATGATTCTACTCAATGTTTATCGAAATATCTTTATTACTCCTCTTTTTTTTAATTCTCTTAAGAGGTTGGAGTATCATTTTGCAGTGACAGCTACCAGCAATCAATGCCGCTACGCTTAAACATAAAAATGGCAGAAACGAGATTTGGTAACGATATGGACGAGATTATTATTTAGGCAGGCCAATTCTAGCGCAGTGCAAACGATGAACTTCATTTGAAATCCTTCAGGGGTATTCTCACCACATAAATTGATTATTGTTTCATATTCATCGGAGTTTAAAACCACTACACTAACCTTTGGAAGCATTTTCCTTTTCTGGCTTCTTGAAACTCCTGGTCTTTATATTATTACTCATTAAAATACATTTCCTGTTACATTCCACATTGCTTTTATAGCTCAACATGAGGAAATTAAACGCAGAAGAGTACAAGGAGTGCACCACAAAATTAACAGATAATTGTGTTTTTTAATAATGTTCATAATAAACCAATCAACTGAAACAAGTTAATAATTATCAGCCTTTTTTATGAAGAAAGTCATAACCTTTAATGTTGATAATATAGATTTAATTTTTACTTTCTCTACTACGTATAGTAAGTAGGGGAAGTATTGTATTCCACCCAAAAATTCGATACCGAGATTTCACCGGAGATATATGTTTTGAGACACCCTGAAACCAAAAAAAGCATTTTTGGAAACATGTGCGTGTGTGTGTGTGTGTCTGTGAACAGCATAACTCAAAAACGAACAGTC
Source organism: Deroplatys truncata (assembly GCA_030765065.1). Classification (NCBI taxonomy): domain Eukaryota; kingdom Metazoa; phylum Arthropoda; class Insecta; order Mantodea; family Mantidae; genus Deroplatys; species Deroplatys truncata. Next base: position 16,028,425 of record CM060983.1, read on the forward strand.
GGATAAACACCAAACTTGGTATTTAGGTTCAGTATCTTCCAGAGATGCGACACGAAGGTTTTCAAGAAAATCCCCCCACTCCAGACTACCCTTTACATGGAAAATTTTTCGAAAATTTCAATTTTCTCAAAAATGGCTCTAACGATTTTGATGAAAATATCATATGTTTAAGATAATGTCATGAGAAATGAAATGTATATCTCGAATTTTCTGGGAAAATCTCCAAAAGTATTCTTCATTGTGAAAGCCTTTTGCATAACTGGTAAACCATAAGAGATAGACAAAATTTTACTACACAAAAAATGTAGATCGCGTTAAAATACATAACTTATGTCATATACATTTCTTTTGTTGAGTGAACCGTTTCGAGATATTGCTTGTTATTTCCTTAAATTTTCCAATACTTATACTTTTTCTCAAATACGTTATTCATTTTTTTATGTCCTGACATGCAAAGAGAATGGAATGCGCCACATAGCAACCAGCGTTAAAATATTTGACTATCGCTTAAAAGCTACCATATTCCCCTTGCATCTACAAGAAAATTACCAATAAGATTGACATCTCGATATCTCGATTAACATGAACCATATGGAGAATAGGCGTTTGTAAAATTAGATTGTACAAGAGTAGAGAAAGTCATGTGAGTGTAACACATCAGATTTTTTTGTCTTGGATATGCAAAGAGTTATAATCTGTGGCAAAGGGAATGGTGCTGCACCTAGCAACCAGCTATTAAGGGATATGTATGTGCTCAAAGGCTACTGTATTTCTATATTGCCCTTGTAAATATATATTCCCCTTACATCTACAAGAAAATTAGCAATAAGATAGAGTCTGCAAATGTTTATCTCATTAACATGAATAGATGGAGAATAAGCGATTGTAGAAATGGTTTGTACAAGAGTAGAGAAAGTCATGTGAGTGTAACACATCATATTTTTTTGGTATTATCTCTACTAGGAGCATTCTAATAATCTTAGATAAAAGAATAGCGAATTACTACTGCAAGTCCCGAACGCCAGATGGCAGAAAATGGAACCTATATCAAGTTTCACTGATCAAAGAAACAAAACGCGACCATACGATTCTAACTTGTTTTCGAAAGTAAGTCACTTATATTCCAAATAAATATGAATATTTTATGACTTTTATTATAATAATTATAATTTTTAGGCAAATTACTTAATTTTATTCGTAAAATAATCTTAGCAAATGCCACTCATGATTTCCAAATTCTCTCGTCACTTCGTCGTCCTCCGTGGACTAGTGGTACCGTGCTAGCCTCTAGTAAACCAAGGTCGCGGGTTCAAACACGGCGGAGCGCGATGGATGTTTTCCGGCGTAAAAATCCTTAGCATGGCTTCCTTCGGAAGGGAAGTAAAGCCGGTGCTCCCGTGTCGTAGATTTACGGCACGTAAAAGAACCTCAAGCCTGATAAAGAGGCCTCTGAGCAAAATTACAGGTCTTTCATGCCCAATATGGAATAGGGCGCTAAGAACCATAGAGTTCAAGAGCGTCCATAAATAAAAAAACTCCAACTCTCGTGATTTCGATACTCGGGAAGTTTGGAAATCACTCACAGCAGGACCACAGCAGTTAAAGAGCATCCATAAATAAAACTCAATTTAATTTCAATTTTTCTGTGAAGTACATCAACTAACTGGCTTTTGTTTCAATATGCGTTCTTTGCGGACTACAGCAAATGACTTGCTTTTGTTTCTATATGCATTCTCTGTGGAATACAGCAACTGTCTGGCTTTTCTTTCGATATACATTCTCTTTCGATATACATTCTCTTTCGATATACATTCTCTGTGAAGTACAGCAACTAACTGGCTTTTGCTTCTACATTTATTCTCTGTGGAGTATAGCAACTTACAGGCCTTGGTTTCTATTATGCATTCTCCGTGGAGTACAGCAACTCACTGACTTTTGTTTCGATATGCATTCTCTGTGGAGTACAGCAACTATTTTATACTCCATGGCGTTCTCGATGAAGGCTTTGTAAATCCTTTTTAGGATTTTAGTAATTTATGAATGGAAATTAGTGTTTTATTGCCAATGTGCACCAGAAATAATAGGTCTTTTTAATGGTGAATGAATTTAATAAAATGAGTTGAATGGTTTTTGAGATTGTCCTGTATATACATAAATACAAATAAATATTCGCTATTTATAATATTAGTATACATGTAAATATGACATAATTATGATATCTTAATCAAAATAGTGACAGCCATAAAAAATAAGGATCTTTTGCATGTAAAGGGTAGTTTTTGGTTGGGAGATTTTCTTGAAAGTGTTCGTGTCGCATCCTGCTAGCGCTATGTAAACCATACACGATCTATTTGTACGTTATTTCGAAGATATAAAATAAAGAGGAAAAGGGGCCAGTTCCAATATCAGAAACACAATTCAAATGTTTATTCCTGGTAGCTCTTGCGATAGAAAGAAAATAAACTGAAAAAAGCCCGATATGTTACATTCACATGACTTTCCCTACCATTTATAATTTATTAGTGGGTAAACAAACTAATTTTACTAAAGTTTATTTTTCCTCTACGACATTTTAATTCAAATAAAGCTTTACAAAAACAGCTACGTTACACATTACGTTATAGATAGAAAGAGAACAGCGATAGTCAAATGTTTAACAACTGGACGCTATATGCTGGCCTTAAAATTCCATACTGTTTCCATGACATCGCGAGAAACAACTGAATGTTGACAGGAGTTTAAAATGAATGATAAAAGTGTTGAGCAATTCGAACCATTAATAAGGAGTTATTTGAAATAAATTGTGTTTAAAAGATATTTACATTTTTTTGTTTAGCACGTTTTCGTCTATCACTTAAGTTTACCAGTTATACAAGATTATACAAAATTCCTTCGGAATGAAGAGCACTTTGCAGGCTATTCCCAGAAAATTGGAGATACAAGTATACATTTTATGTCATGTGAATATCTTAAACACATCGTTAGAGCCATATTTGAGAAAATCCAAAATATCTCCCATCTAAAGGGCAGTTTCGGGGGGAAGGATATCCTTGAAACATGTACTGAAGGTGATTTTCGACATGTTGTTTTGAGTAATGCTGTATCAAGGGCGGCTTAAAACATGTAGAATTTGCAGTGGAATGCAACGTTTCTGTTAGGTGGCGTCTCAATGCTTAAGATGAAACATCTTCCCTGTCTGCTTTCAGCTTTCCTTACTTACAGCAATTTCAGTCATGCAAACACATTTTAATCAACATTTAAAGAAATAAAAATCTAACGAAGTATTTATGAAGTAAGGGCTAGCGTGATCGTTTTTGAGTAATGCAGAGGCGCGCGTGCTCTCATGAGCTGCATTCACATCACTTTCTCTACTCACTCTCCTACAAACTATTCTCACAAAAGCTTATTCTTCTATGTACCTGTTGTTAACACAGATAAACTCTCATTGCACATTTCGTTGTAGCTATAAGAAGAATGCAGTAGGCTAAAGTGACAGATTATGTGATGGCTTTGAAATGCCACGAACACGAGAAAAAATGAATAGCGACTTACCACTTGAAATAACTAAGCGTTTTAAAATACAAACCAATAACAAACAGTATTTCGAAACGTTTAACGCCACAAAAGTTTTTATTTGATATAAATTCTGTGCGTTAAGGAGATGAACTTTTTCCTTTTTCTACTACCTATAGTAAGTAGGGGAAGTATTCCATTTCACCCAAAAAATCTATGTCTAGATTTCACCGAAAATATGTTTTGAGGTCCCCTGTATTCAGAAAAAGCATTTTTTAAAAAAGGGCCGTGCATGTGCGTATGTGAACAGCGTAACTCAAAAACGAAAAGTCGGGAAAATACAAAACTTGGTATTTAAGTTGAGTATATTCCAAAGATACGAGACGAAGATTTTGAAGAAAACCCTCCACCCTAAACTACATTTTACATCAAAGATTTTTCGAAATGTTTGATTTTCTAAAAACGGGCTCCAAAAAGTTTCATTATAATACCGTATATTAAAGATATTTACATGACAAATAAAATGTAAATGTTGAATTTTGTGGGAATAGCTTGTGAAGTCCTCTTCATTTGGAAGGATCATATATGTATATAATAATGTTGTGTAACTGGCAAACGTTAAGCGATAGACGAAAACAACAAAGTAAATCTCTTTAAAACACAACTTATTACAAATAACCTTTTTATGGCATCAGCCTTTTTAAATATTCGTTATTAATGGTTCGAACTGTTCAATACTTTGTGATTCTGTTTAAGTCTTGTCGATATTCACTTGTTTCTCGGGATGTCATGGAAACAGTATGGAGTTTTAATGGCACAGTTCTTAAACAATTGAATACCGCTGTTCTCTTTGTATAAAATGTGCAATGTAGCTATTTCTGTAAATAACTAGGTTTAAATGGATTAAAATTAAATATATAGGAAAATAAACTTTCGTAAGAACTATTTGTATACCATTAATAAGCGCTAGAGGTTAGAGAAACTCATGTGAATGTAACACATCAGAATTGTTGTAGACTATCTCTTATGGTTTACCAGTTATACAAAAGTCAGTCAGAGTGAAGAGGACTTCACAGGCTATTCTCAGAAAATTCAAGATGTGCATTTAATTTGTATGTAAATATCTTAAACATACAGCATTTTAATTGAAATTGTAAGAGACATTTTTGAAAAAATAAAGACATGTTTTAATGTAAACGGAGTTTGGGTTAGAGGGATTTTCTTGAAAATCTTCGTTTCACATCTCTGTAAAATATTGAACCTAAATACAACCTGAGGTTTGGTATTTAGCCGATTCTTCGTGTTTGAGTTATACTGTTCACAGACACCCACGGACCTTTTTCTAAAGATGCTTTTCTTTTATTTATCGGGGCGACCCCAAAAGGTGCATTTCCAGTGAAATGTCTATATTGGTAGCAGAGGAAATAAAAGAGGTTGCTTTATTCACGCCACTGCGAGAGGCGCTCGGTTCAGACTCACAGAGCCAGCCAGACACACTCCCCCAGACAACCAGCCCCCGAACGGTGAATGAAGAGGGTTGCTTGTCTCATCCCAGCATATTTAGCCTGGTTCCCGCAATACTCTGTAACGGTATCCTTGCAAATTCTTCCTAAGTATTGTTATTCCGCCCAAAAAATTAATATCGAAATTTCGCCGGAAATACACGTTTTAAGGTTCCCTGTATAAAAATGACTCAATTCCGATGTGTCGCATCCACATGACTTTCTCCACTCCCTATCGTTTATTAGTGGGTATACGAACTATTCTTACTTTATTTTATATCTACTTCATTATAATTTAGATGAACCAGAAATAGCTACATCACCCATTTCGTTTTAGATACAAAGAGAACAGCGATAGTCAAATGTTTAACAACTGGACGCTATATGCTGGCCTTAAAATTCCATACTGTTTCCATGACATCACGAGAAACAACTGAAAATCGACGGGACTTGAAAAGAATAGCTAAGCATTGAACAATTCATAGCATTAATAATCATATCTCGGAAATGGCTGATGCCACAAAAATTATTTGAAATAAATTGTATCTTAAAGAGATCTACATTTTTTGTATATGACGTTTTCTCTATCCCTTAACATTTACTAGTTATACAGGATTATACAACATTCATTCGGAATGAAGAGGACTTCACCGGTTATTCCCAGAAAATATAAATATATTTAATATATCGTATTTCAATCCAAATCGTTGGAGCCATTTTTTAAAAATCAAACATTTCGAAAAATCTTCCATGTAAAGGGTAGTTTGGAAAGGGAGGATTTTCTTAAAGTCTTCATGTAGAACCCCTGAAAGATACTGAACCTAAATACCAAGTTTGGTGTTTATCCGACTTTTCATTTTGAGTTATGCTGTTCACACACACACGTGTCTATCTTTTCCTTAAAATGCCTTCTTTGGGTTTAGGGAGCCTCAAACCACGTATTTCCGGTGAAATTTCGGTATGAAATTTTATGGTAAAATGCAATACCTTCTTTGCATACGCGGTAGAAAAAGTAAAATGAAATAAATACTAAGTTCAACATGTTTCAAGGATGCGACACAAAGACTTTCGAAAAGATCCCCCATCCTAAACTACGTTTTCTATTGAAACATTTTCTCAAAAATAGCTCTAGCGATTTTGATTAAAATAAAACATGTTTAAGCGGTTTTCATGGAAAATAAAATGCATGGATTTTTTAATTTTCTGGTAATAGCTTGTGAAGCGCTCTTCGTTCTGAATGACTTTTGTATAATGGTAAACTGTAAGAGATAGATAAAATATTACTGCAAAAAATGTAGAGCTCGTTAAAGCACATAAATAATTTATGTAGAATACATTATTTTGTGCCGTTAACCAGTTCCGAGATATTTTTGGTTATTGGTTTGGGTTTTAAAATGGGAAGTCTTTAAGGGCCATTGACATGAACATGAACACAAAGATTCACCTTGCCATTTAGAATGTCAAGAAAGATAATTGAAGTGTGAAAGCGATTAAAATCGGAAGCTGCGATGATTAACGACCTTGCAGTTTATGTTGCTGCAAACCCCATTAATTGTGATAGTGTTATATATTATATTTTTCCATACTTGAAAGTAAATGGAATAGTTTCACACGATGTTTCACCATAGCAATAATAATTCAAACCTAACCAATTCATTCACAATCTGATTCCAAATACATTGTTTTAACAAATTATGTTCAAAAGATTTATGCTTTTTCTCATAAAGACAATGATGATTTTCAAATAAAATAATTAGCTTCTCATCAAAGCATTCCATTTTGTTCTTTTCTATTTGTACCTACAGAGCGATAGTGATTTTACTTTATCACGTACTTAGTAGGTAGGGAAGGTATTACATTCCATCCAAAAATTCGATATAGAGATTTCGCCGCAAATACATGTTTTGAGGCCCCTTGAATAAAAACATTTTAGAAAAGGCCTGTGTGTGTATGTGTGTGTGTGTCTGTGAACAGCATAACTAAAAAATGATAAGTCGGATAAATAGCAAACTTTGTATTTAGATTCAGTGCCACCAAAGAAGCGACACGAAGATTTTCAAGAAAATCCCTCAACCCAAACTACCCTTTACATGGAAGACTTTTTCGAAATTTTTTATTTTTCAAAAAATGGCTCTAACGATTTTGATTAGAATACCATATATAATGGCTATTTACATGACAAACAAAATGTATATCTTGGTTTTTTTTGAATAGCCTATGAAGTCCTCTTCAATCGCAAAAAAATTCAATATTCTTATGTAACTACTAAACGTAAAACGTTAAACGAAAACGTACTGCCAAGAAATGTGGATCTCTTTAAAACACACAATTTATGTCAAAACAACTTTTTTGTGGTATAAGCTATTTCTGAGATATCTGTTATTAATGGTCCGAATTGCTTATTACTTGGCCATTCTCTTAAGTCCTGCCAACATTCAGTTGTTTCTCGCGATGTCATGGAAACAGTATGGAATTTTAAGGCCAGCATATAGCGTCCAGTTGTTAAACATTTGACTATCGCTGTTCTCTTTGTATCTTTAACGAAATGTGTAATGTAGCTATTTCTGTAAAGATTTATTTGGATCAAAATGTAGCAAATAGAAAAAACAAGGTTTAGTAAGAATATGTCCACCAATAGGCGACAGAGGGTAGAGAAAGTCATGTGAATATATCACATCAGATTTTTTAATCCTTTTTACCAAATTTCAGCGTTCGGTACCCTTTACTTATCTATTACTTTCTCTACTACGTATAGTAAGTAGGGGAAGTATTGTATTCCACCCAAAAACTCGATACCGAGATTTCACCGGAAATATATGTTTTGAGACCCCCTGAATCCAAAAAAAAGCATTTTTGGAAACATGTCCGTGTGTGTGTCTGTGTGTGTGTATGTGTGTGTCTGTCTGTGAACAGCATAACTCAGAAACAACAGTCGGATGAACACCAAACTTGGTATTTAGGTTCAGTATCTTCCAGAGATGCGACACGAAGGTTTTCAAGAAAATCCCCCACCCCAGAGTACCCTTTACATGGAACACTTTTCGAAAATTTTAATTTTCTCAAAAATGGCTCTAACGATTTTAATTAAAATATCATATGTTTAAGATATCTTTATGACAAATAAAATGTATATCTTGAATTTTCTGGGAATGTCTCCAAAAGTATTCTTCATTGTGAACGACTTTTGCATAACTGGTAAACCATAAGAGATAGACAAAATTTTACTACACAAAATGTAGATCGCGTTAAAATACACAATTTATGTCATATACTTTTTTTGTTGAGTGAACCATTTTCGAGATATTACTTGTTATTCCCTTAAATTTGTCAATACTTATTTTCTAAAATGGGAATTCGTTATTCGTTTTTTTTTGTCTTGGATATGCAAAGAGTATTAATCTGTGGCAAAGGGAATGGTGCTGTGCCTAGCAACCAGCTATTAAGAGATATGTATGTGCTTAAAGGCTACTGTATTTCCAAATTGCCCTTATAAATATATTATCCCCTTACATGTAGAAGAAAATTAGCTAAAGTAGACTCTGCAAATGTTTATCTCGATTAACATGAAGTAGATGGAGAATAAGCGTTTGTAAAAATAGTTTGTACAAGAGTAGAGAAAGTCATGTGAGTGTAACACATCAGATTTTTTTATCATGTGTTGCTCTCCGGCGTTAAAGTAAGTTCTAAAGTGATAATCTCCACACACAAACAGACCAGCATATAATATACACGTGGAACACACTTCGTCAAATAATCCACTATAGAATACGAAGAGGAATTATTGCACTCTTCCCAAAAATACCACTTCGAGATTTTACAGGAAATGCACGTTTTGAGGTCTCTGAACATAGGTTTTAGAAAGGATCCGTGTATCTCTGAACAGCATAACTCAGAAGCGAAAAGTCGATTAAATATCGAACTTGCTAAACAAGCTGAGGATCTCTCAAGGATGAAACATGAATATTTTCAACAAGTCTCTCCGCTCCAAACTATCCTTTAAACGAACAAAGAACGTTATTTTTGACTTGCTCAAAATGGCTCAACGATTTTGATTGCACTTTCTTATGATTAAAATGTTCCGTGCGAAATACTCTTCATTTCGAGTGAGTTTTATATGATTTTGTAAAATTAATACACAAAGGATTTAGATCCCATTAAAACTTACAATTTAAGTAAAATAAAGCTTTTTGTATTATTAACCATTTGCGATATTTTCGTTGTTATTGGTTTGAATGTCCAAATACTGTACTTTACTGAAGAGGCAATCGCCTGCTGGTGCAAGGAGTGTGGCTGTATCTCTCCTGTGTCTACAAAAAGTTACAATAAACTTTTTTAAAGAATAGAGTGGGCAGAGAAGGCGATGCTCGTTGTTGGAGACAGTGCTCCAAACTTGTCTGCATCAAAGTATTATGCGAGGCCAATTTTACTTCCTCTACCTCCTAGCGATAGTAGGAAAGACAAAGTAGTGTATTGCACCCAAAAATTTAACCGGTAATATATATTTTCAGGCAGCTTGAATAAAAACTCTGATGTGTTACACTCACATGCCTTTCTCTACTCTTGTACAAACTATTTTTACAAACGCTTATTCACCATATGCTTCATGTCAATCGAGATATCGAAATGTTAATCTTATTGCTAATTTTCTTGTAGATGCAAAGGGAATTGCTAGGCTTTAAGCGATAGTCAAATATTTTAAGAGCTGGTTGCTATTTGGAGTATTCCATTCTCTTTGTATTAAAGGACAAAACAATCTGATATGTTACACTCACATGACTTTCTCTACTCTTGTACAAACTCTTATTCTTCATCTATTTCATATTAATCGAGATAAACATTTGCAGAAATGATCTTTTGACATGCAAAGAGAATTACATTTTACACATAGCGACCAGTTCTAAAAATATTTGACAATTGCTTAAGGCGTACTATGTTCCCCTTGTTTTGTAATTACAAGGGCAATATAGAAATACAGTAGCCTTTAAGCATAGACATATCTCTTAATAGCTGGTTGCTAGGTGCAGCACCATTCTCTTTGCCACAGATTAATACTCTTTGTATATCCAAGACAATAAAATGAATAACGAATTCCCATTTCACAAAATAAGTATTGAAAAATTTAAGAGAATAACAAGCATTAACTCCAAAATGGTTCACTCAACAAAAAAATATATATGACATAAATTGTGTATTTTAACACGGTCTATATTTTTTGTGTAGTAAAACTTTATCTATCTCTTATGGTTTACCAGTTATGCAAAATTCGTTCACAATGAAGAATACTTTTGGAGACATTCCCAGAGAATTCGAGATATACATTTCATTTGTCATGAAAATATCTTAAAAATATGATATTTTAATCAAAATCGAAATTTAAAAAAAATGTTCCATGTTTGGCTAATCTGGGGTGGGGAAATTTTCTTGAAATCCTTCGTGTCACTTCTCTGGAAGATACTGAACCTAAGTACCAAGTTTGGTGTTTATCCGACTGTTCGTTTCTGAGTTATGCTGTTCACAGACACACACACGGACATGTTTCCAAAAATGCTTTTTTTGGACTCAGGGGGTCTCAAAACATGTATTTCCGGTTAAATCTCGGTATCGAATTTTTGGGTGAATACAATACTTCCCCTACTTGCTATACGTAGTAGAGAAAGTAAAAATACGTTTTAAGAACCAGATCCTTGTGTAGATGCCTGTGAACAGCAGTACTGAAAAATTAAATGTTGCATAAATTACCAAGGATGAGACATGAAGATTTTTAAGAAAATTCTCAACCCCAAACTACCCTTAACATCGAAACGTTTTCGACATTATTTATTTTCTCAAAAATAGCTCTAATGATTTTCATTAATGTGCCATTAAGATATGTACTTGACATATAAAATTTACATACATATATATATATATATATATATATATATATATTGCATTTTTGGGGAATAGTCCTTTTCATTCGTATAATTTTGCATTACTTGTAATAAGAGATAGACAAAAACTTACTACACAAAGATGTAGATCCGGTTTAATCACACCGTTAATGGCAAATAATTTTTTGTGGAATCATCAACAAGTTCGAGATACTTTATTATTAGCTTGTCTTGCCAAATACCTTATACCTTTTCAATTTCAAATTTGTTATTCATTTTTTACTTTCTCTACTACGTATAGTAAGTAGGGGAAGTATTGTATTCCACCCAAAAACTCGATACCGAGATTTCACCGGAAATAATTGTTTTGAGATCCCCTGAATCCAAAAAAAGCATTTTTGTAAACATGTCCGTGTGTGTGTCTGTCTGTGTGTGTGTGTGTGTGTGAACAGCATAACTCAGAAACGAACAGTCGGATAAACACCAAACTTGGTATTTAGGTTGAGTATCTTCCAGAGATGCGACACGAAGGTTTACAAGAAAATCTCCCCACCCCAGACTGCCCTTTACATGGAACATTTTTCGAAAATTTTAATTTTGTCAAAAATGGCTTTAACGATTTTGATTAAAATATCGTATGTTTAAGATATTATCATGACAAATAAAATATATATCTTGAATTTTCTGGGAATGTCTCCAAAAGTATTCTTCATTGTGAACGACTTTTGCATAACTGGTAAACCATAAGAGATAGACAAAATGTTACTACACAAAAAATGTAGATCGCGTTAAAATACACAATTTATGTCATATACATTTTTTTCGTTGAGTGAACTATTTTCGAGATATTGCTTGTTAATCCCTTAAATTTTTCAATACTTATTTTCTCAAATGGGAATTCGTTATTCATTTTTTTGTCTTGGATATGCAAAGAGTATTAATCTGTGGCAAAGGGAATGGTGCTGCACCTAGCAACCAGCTATTAAGAGATATGTATGTGCTTAAAGGCTACTGTATTTTTATATTGCCCTTGTAAATATATTTTCCCCTTACATCTACAAGACAATTAGCAATAAGATAGAGTCTGCAAATGTTTATCTCGATTAACATGAAGTAGATGGAGAATAAGCGTTTGTAAAAATAGTTTGTGCAAGAGTAGAGAAAGTCATGTGAGTGTAACACATCAGATTTTTTTTCTCGTGAACATGCAAAGAGAACGGAATTTCAAAGACATCACATAGTGACCCACACTTAATTTCTGTTGCTCATGCAAAGAGAACGGAATTTCAAAGACATCACATAGCGATGCTTTGATTTGATTTAACCAATTGTATTCCTCTTTTATCTATAAGGAAATCTGTAATGAAACTATTTCTGCAAATTTTTATCCAAGTTAACATGAAGTAGATAGAAAAACAAGTTTGGTAAGAATAGTTTGTAAAACCTGTATATAAAAAGGAAATGATAGTGGGTAGAGAAAGTCATGTGGATGTAACTCACAAAATTTTCTTAACAAACTTATTTCCTTGAAAGTTTTATATACAAGATTTTAACAGCTTTTCGCTTAAACATCTTAAATTTTTAAGAGGCTGTGCGTTTTGCAATCATATGTATCCTGAAAATTATTGGAAAAAGACTTACTTTGTGCTTCTTATTCAGAATTAGTTGTATTTGTAGGTACATATGGGAGACTGGTGCGACAGTCAGATGTTTAAAAAGGAGCTCCCTATAGGTACATATGTTGGACTTGATATTTTGAATATTCATTAGAAGTCCTGAAGTGAGCAACAACACTTCAAAGTGTGAGGTTTGAAACACTAGAAAACCATACCGACTACCTACAGGAAGTATCTGCACATTTTAACAACCTCTGTAGTTTTCCCTCACACAAATGGACTTGTATTGACTGTATGGTTAGCAATCAAATGTCAAACTTCACAGGCTATTCACAGAAAATTCAAGATAAGTGAGCATGCCCAATATGTGATATGTTAATCAAAATCATTAGAGCCATTTTTGACAAAATAAAAAACAACAAATAATTTAAACTTAAAGAATTATGAGGCGTTGGGGATTTTCATGAATATCTTACTCTCACATCTTTGTTATCCAACTTTTCTTTCTGAATTATGTTCTTCATATATATACACAGATACTCAACAAACACACACACACGCTTTTCGCTTTCTTTTTTCTTTTCCAACTACCTACCTCCTTTTTTCTTCGGTTCAGGGAATCTCAAAACGTGTGAAGAACAACTTTTAGTGGAATTCAATACTTCCTTTACCTGCATTGGAAAGGGCTAGATAAAATAAAAATAATGGGGCTGTACTGATAAATTTATTATTTTTCTGTCCTGAGCGTTGACGATACCATGCTCACGAAAACCAGCCTATAATATTAGTGGATACGAAAAAAATGTAAGTAATTTAAAATTCCATATACCTGGCGGTTTTCTCCGGTCCCCTAGAGAATAATTACCTCTCCTCACTCACCCCTGATAGCGGTATGTTCGCACATTCATCCTGTCTAGACGGGCATCGTCTGGGAACGGGGCAATAGCGAAACATGACTCACCCGCTACATCTTCCCATGCCGTAACTCAGACTTGCGTTTCACCCTAAAACTGGCAGCACTTTAACATTACTAGTGTTGTATCTCAACCTAAAATTGGCAACAGTTTAACATTAGTAGTGTTGTATCTCACCCTAAAACTGGCAACAGTTTAACATTACTAGTGTTGTATCTCCCCCTAAAACTGGCAGCAGTTTAACATTACTAGTGTTGTATCTCACCCTAAAACTGGCAACAGTTTAACATTACTAGTGTTGTATCTCCCCCTAAAACTGGCAGCAGTTTAACATTACTAGTGTTGTATCTCACCCTAAAACTGGCAACAGTTTAACATTACTAGTGTTGTATCTCCCCCTAAAACTGGCAGCAGTTTAACATTACTAGTGTTGTATCTCCCCCTAAAACTGGCAACAGTTTAACATTACCAGTGTTATATCTCAATCTAAAACTGGCAACAGTTTAACATTACTAGTGTTATATCTCAACCTAAAACTGGCAGCAGTTTAACATTACCAGTGTTATATCTCAACCTAAAACTGGCAGCACTTTAACATTACTAGTGTTATATCTCAATCTAAAACTGGCAGCAGTTTAACATTACTAGTGTTGTATCTCACCCTAAAACTGGCAACAGTTTAACATTACTAGTGTTATATCTCACCCTAAAACTGGCAGCAGTATAACATTACTAGTGTTGCATCTCACCCTAAAACTGGCAACAGTTTAACATTACTAGTGTTATATCACAACCTAAAACTACCAACAGTTTAACATTACTAGTGTTGTATCTCACCCTAAAACTGGCAGCACTTTAACATTACTAGTGTTATATCTCAATCTAAAACTGGCAGCAGTTTAACATTACTAGTGTTGTATCTCACCCTAAAACTGGCAACAGTTTAACATTACTAGTGTTATATCTCACCCTAAAACTGGCAGCAGTATAACATTACTAGTGTTGCATCTCACCCTAAAACTGGCAACAGTTTAACATTACTAGTGTTATATCACAACCTAAAACTACCAACAGTTTAACATTACTAGTGTTGTATCTCACCCTAAAACTGGCAACAGTTAAACATTACTAGTGTTATATCTCACCCTAAAACTGGCAGCAGTTTAACATTACTAGTGTTGTATCTCACCCTAAAACTGGCAGCAGTTTAATATTACTAGTGTTATATCTCACTCTAAAACTAGGAACAGTTTAACATTACAAGTGTTATATGTCACCCTAAAACTGGCAACAGTTTAACATCAGAAGTGTTGTATCTCACTCTAAAACTGGCAACAGTTTAACATCACAAGTGTTGTATCTCACTCTAAAACTGGCAACAGTTTAACATCAGAAGTGTTGTATCTCACTCTAAAACTGGCAACAGTTTAACATCACAAGTGTTATATGTCACTCTAAAACTGGCAACAGTTTAACATCACAAGTGTTATATGTCACCCTAAAACTGGCAACAGTTTAACATCACAAGTGTTGTATCTCACTCTAAAACTGGCAACAGTTTAACATCACAAGTGTTATATATCACCCTAAAACTGGCAACAGTTTAACATCACAAGTGTTATATGTCACCCTAAAACTGGCAACAGTTTAACATCACAAGTGTTATATGTCATCCTAAAACTGGCAACAGTTTAACATCACAAGTGTTATATGTCACTCTAAAACTGGCAACAGTTTAACATCACAAGTGTTATATGTCACCCTAAAACTGGCAGCAGTTTAACATCACAAGTGTTATATGTCACCCTAAAACTGGCAACAGTTTAACATCACAAGTGTTATATGTCACCCTAAAACTGGCAACAGTTTAACATCACAAGTGTTATATGTCACTCTAAAACTGGCAACAGTTTAACATCACAAGTGTTGTATCTCACTCTAAAACTGGCAACAGTTTAACATCACAAGTGTTATATGTCATCCTAAAACTGGCAACAGTTTAACATCACAAGTGTTATATGTCACTCTAAAACTGGCAACAGTTTAACATCACAAGTGTTATATGTCACCCTAAAACTGGCAACAGTTTAACATCAGAAGTGTTATATGTCACCCTAAAACTAGGAACAGTTTAACATCACAAGTGTTATATGTCACTCTAAAACTGGCAACAGTTTAACATCACAAGTGTTGTATCTCACTCTAAAACTGGCAACAGTTTAACATCACAAGTGTTATATGTCATCCTAAAACTGGCAACAGTTTAACATCACAAGTGTTATATGTCACTCTAAAACTGGCAACAGTTTAACATCACAAGTGTTATATGTCACCCTAAAACTGGCAACAGTTTAACATCACAAGTGTTATATGTCACCCTAAAACTGGCAACAGTTTAACATCAGAAGTGTTATATGTCACCCTAAAACTAGGAACAGTTTAACATCAGAAGTGTTATATGTCACCCTAAAACTGGCAACAGTTTAACATCACAAGTGTTATATGTCACCCTAAAACTGGCAACAGTTTAACATCAGAAGTTTTATATATCACCCTAAAACTGGCAACAGTTTAACATCAGAAGTTTTATATATCACCCTAAAACTGGCAACAGTTTAACATCACAAGTGTTATATGTCACCCTAAAACTGGGAACAGTTTAACATTTGAAGTGTTGTATTCCTCCAAAAACTGGGAACACTAAATTTTAACATCGCTTATTAGATGAAATGGATTTCACCCAAAAATCCGATATCGTTCTTTCAATACAAATATTACATTTTTAAAAATGTTAAGTCACCATTCTTTTGTGTCTCGCTGTCACACAAATTTTGAATTCTGCATATAGCGACCCAATTATCACTTTGGTTTCCTGATCCCCGTTCTACCTACAACGAAACTGTAATGAAACTATTTCTGCAAACGTTTATCTCGATTAACATGAAGTAGGTAAAGTAATGAATGTAGAAGACTTGGTAGAGAAAGTCATGTGATATTTTTAAAATTAAATAGTCACATTCCTACTTTGCCAGACTCTGACGGTGAAAACAGCGCAATTTGGACCACCTACGAAGAGACATTTGAATCCCAAAGTGGTAGACGTTGCCGAGATTTTCTTAAATTGGAAATAGCAAAAGGAGTTTAATGCTGTCTGCGAAACTAAGACATGAGACGCGCCGGCCGGTGGGCGAAGCTGGTTAACGGTAAGAGGATAACGTCGTAAATACGAGATACAGAGGTGGTCCCCGTAAATTGGGCGAAGTATCATTCGCATAAAACATTTGCACGCGTTTACTTCCATTAACAGACAGACATAATAAAAACATAATGGAGTGGTCTAGACAACAATGTTTCGTCTGAGCAGAAACTACCAAACAAAATATCAACTTTGTAAACAACATTCAATCTCTTTCGTCTGGCTTCCAAAACCATAAAAGCAGTATAATGCAATTACTATTGAACATAAATGTCACCAGGATGGGCACTGTTAAGAGCACTAAGACAACTGCTGTCGAATTATAATCCTAGGATTATAAAGACGTTATCAAAATCCTGCGTAACTGCACCATAATGGTTGCTTAACAATAATGGCGTAATAAATCTGTTGAAACGTATACATTTATAATAATTCTGAAGCTCTCAGTAATAGCCCCATTTCATTCCAATTTACTTTCTCCATCACGTACATAGTGGGTAGAAAATGTATTGCATTCCACCCAAAAATTGCAAACTGAGATTTCACAGGACATACATGTTATGAGACCCCCTGAATCCAAAGAAAGCACTTTTAGAGAATGATCCGTCTCTCTCTCTCTCTCTCTCTCTCTCTCTCTCTCTCTCTCTCTCTCTGTGCGTGTGTGAACAGCATAACTCAAAAAAGAAAAGGGGGATAAATACCAAAGTTGCTATTTAGGTTCAGTACCTTCCAAAGATGCGACACGAATACTTTCGAGAAAATCTTCCCCCGAAAACTACCCTTTAAATGGGACGTTTTTCGAAATTTTTTAAATTTTAAAAGATGGCTCTAACGATTTTATTAAAAACGATATATTAAAATATTTACACGAGAAATAAAATGTGTATGTTGAATCTCTGGGAATAGCCTGTGAAATCCTTTTCATTCGGAAGGAATTTTGTATAATCTTATATAGCTGATAAACGTTACGCGATAGACGAAAACGAACTACACAAAAAATATAGATTTCTTTAAAACACACAGTTTACTTCAAATAAGTTTTTTGTTGCATAAGTCATTTCGAGATAACCGTTATTACTGATTCGAAATGTTAATACTTACTCGATGGCTAAGTCCTGTCGACATTCAGTTGTTTCTCGCGATGTCATGGAAACAGTATGGAATTTTAAGACCAGCATATAGCGTCCAGTTGTTAAACATTTGACTATCGCTGCTCTCTTTGTGTCTATAACGAAATGTGTAATGTAGCTGTTTCTGTAAAGGTTTATTTGGATTAAAATGTAGTTGATAGAAAAATAAAGTTCCATAAGAATAGTTTGTATACCCACTAATAAACGAGTGGGGGTAGAAAAAGTTGTGTGAATGAAACAGCACAGATTTTTCAAAAAGCAAGTTAAAGTATATAAGAAAAAGCTGTTATGTTATATTCATATGATTCTTCTATACACTGTTCTTGCAAAAGCTTATTTTTCTTCGTGTTAATCGAGATACGGTTTGCAGAAATAGTTTCATTACGCATTTCGATAGTTACAAGTGAGTCAGAGGAAACGCAATCGATAGTCAAATTTTTAAAATTCTGAGAAGCAACTGAATTGCGACAGCGTTTTAAAAAAATCACAAAGTATTGAACAATTCAAACCAATAATAACAGATATGTTACAAATGGCTCATGCCAAACAAAACCTTATTTGAAATAAATTATGTGTACGCTTTTTGTGTAGTACTTTTTTCCGAAATCTCGACAAGGAAGTTTTGGGTGGAATAGAATATTGGCTTCCTCTGATGGGTGCCAGAGAAGGTAACACGAGGTTCAAAATAAAAATTGAGGGAAAACACATAAATATTTGCGAAGAAAGAGAAAAGCCACATGGCTTGGTCACATGGAAGCTACCATATTTGGAGCCAAAGTTCATCAGCTCCAAACAATTAGGATTTTGCGATGTGGTGTTGAGTGTTAAGTGAAATGAATAATAAAAAGAATAAGGGAAGATCAGTTTAATCCAGAGTGACATAAGTTTAATAAAACTACTAACTACTTATCTAATAGTAGATTATGATACAAGAGGTAAAAGTGGGGTTTTAATTTGCGAGTTCCCACGAGAAAAATAAAACCACTTTTAATGTGTGACATATTCTATTTTTTAGAAAGCGCACGAATTTGTGAAATATCAATATTATTATACTGATTCCTGAAAGTAACAGAGATCACGTTTAGAACGCGCTTCTTGAAACAAGAGAAATGACGAGATGTCAGATGTTTTGTTGATCGCTAGCAGTCATTTTCAGTGAAATTATGTTTTAACGTTATAACGTTA
This sequence comes from Deroplatys truncata, assembly GCA_030765065.1. Lineage (NCBI taxonomy): Eukaryota > Metazoa > Arthropoda > Insecta > Mantodea > Mantidae > Deroplatys > Deroplatys truncata. The sequence continues at coordinate 16,047,351 of CM060983.1, forward strand.
TAATTTAAAGAAAGCAAAGGCTGTCAATATCACGTGTAGGTTAACTCTACAATAAATTCCGATAAACTGAAGTGTGTATTGAGAACAGATAATGCGAGCGCCATGAGAAATTAATCATGTAAAAAGACATAATGAGAAGTAAAATCTAATCAAACCAAGTCGAATTATTAAACATGTGCAAATACAAAGGGTAACTGGCATGTGATTGGACTTGAAACCAAGGTTGGTTGCAATGCATCGTACTAGTGTGATAATGTAAAAGTTTAAGGTGGACTGTGTTAGAAATTCTACTTCTAGGCCAAGCTGTCTAAAAACTATATTAAAAAATAATGGTTCAAGTGTACATTATCGAGAAAATGTATTCAAGTAATATGGAAAGATAAATAAATTAAGTATAGGAGGTAGAATTTGAAATTTCGATATGAAATTATAAACAAAGTATTTTTATTATAGAATACTCCATGATTAATTGAAAATGAGCATTACACATTAAGTATAGTTTGGGTACTGGATACTAGTGGTGAAAATGTAGTTTAGATTAGTATGGAATATTTTGTTACATTTTTCTTCTTTAATTTAGTAATTATTTAGTAGAAATTAGAAATAGTTATTTTATATTGCGGCTTCCAGTAACGTCGTCCTCCGTGGTGTAGGGGTTACCATGCTAGCCTCTAGTTCTCGAGGTTATGGGCTAAAACCCGGCGGAGGGCGATGGATTTTTTCGGGCGTAAAAATCCTTAGCATGGCTTCCTTCAGAATCCTGTGTCGTAGATTTACGGCACGTAAAAGAACCTCAAGCCTGATAAAGAGGGCATCCATAAATAAAACTCAATTTAATTTAATTTCTTCCAGTAACAGTAGTTGAATATTTTTTATTTAAATTTTAATTATTACGTTTTGGATTTTTACTTTATTATTTTTATTTGTTATTTTATTCTGTTTGATAGAATTTCTTTCTATTTACTATATTATAAGTAAAAATATAATGTATACAAGGAAAGAAGTGTTAAATAAATCACAAATTTGGAATACACGCCCTGGTGTAGGAAGCAGATACTAGGATGGTGTATTATTTGTTATGAGGTGCAGAATGCAGTACTACAGTAAGTAGAGGAAGTACTGTGTTCCACCTAAAACTGCGATGCGAGATTTATTTCACTGGAACTCTGTCAATAATAATGAGAAAAAGGTCCGTGTGTTTGTGAACACAAAATGAAAAGGCTGCATCTTCCAAGGATGCGTCAGGAACATTTTCAGGAATACCCCCACCCCAATTAAACGTTCATCTTTCAGCATAAGGGAAAACTCCTTAAAAAGCACTATCGGGGCAACTCACCCTAGCCGAGATTCAAACTCGGAGTCTCTTGAGGCGGGCTGAATAACTTTAGTTTAACTGGTAAACCGACAATCTTACTGCACAAAAATGTACGTCTTGTTAAGGCACACAATTTATGTCAAATAAACCTTTTGTGGCATTAAGCATTTCCGAGATATTCCTTACTATTGGTTTGCATTTTTGAATACTTAACACTTTTCTTATTAGTTTTTTCTCCTGGTCATACAAAGAGGACGGAATTTCAAAGCCATCACACAGCGACCAGCTCTTAAAACGTTTGACTATCACCAAAGTCTACTGTATTCCCCTTGTACCTACAAGGAAATATGTAATAATACCATTTCTACAAATGTTTATCTCGGTTAACACGAAGTAGATATAAGAATAGGTAGAGAAAGTAATGTGAATGTGACACTAGTGTAGGCATGTGCTTGTATCTGATTGTGCTCGGCCTAATTTAGGTTTATGCAAGTGTGACAATAAAATAGCATATTGTGCATTATTTTGCTAAAGCAACTGCTTGCGACACTTGGGTAGAGGTGACCTCATCTAGATCTCGCAATGTGCAGCCGACCTTAATAAAGTCATAAATGTCACATGCACCTTGTCACGTAAATATTCACATTTTCGAAGAGAAAGTAGAAACGAACACGCCGATTTAGTGCAGTACGTGTTGCTGAGCTGCATCTTTATTATATTGCCTTCATTTCTGTCCTACTTTTATTTTCTCCAGCTCCTAACTAATTTAAGTACAGGAAGTATCGATGCCGCACTCAAAATGCACTTTTACGAAACCCTGAATCAAAAAAACAAATCATTTTTTGAAAAAAGGGCTGTGTATGTGTGTCTGTTAATAGCATAACTCAGAAACCAAAAGTTGGTTAAATACCACACTTGGTATATAAGTTCAGCATCTTCTAAGGATACGACACCAGGATTTTCAAGAAAATACTCCAACCCCAAACTGCCCTTTACATGGGACATGTAAAAAAATCTTGATTTTCTCAAAAATGCATCTAACGATTTTCATTAAAATACCCTATGTTTAAGATATTGCCATGATAAATAAAATGTATATATGTTGAATTTTTCAGGAATATCCTATGAAGTCCTCTTCATTCGGAAGGAATTTTGTATAATTGATAAACCGTCAAATATACCCAAATCTTACTAATGAAAAATGTACATCTTCGTTAAAACAAAATTTATGTCAAATAATTTTTTTTTGTGAACTTAACCATTTCTCAGATATTTCTAGCTATTGGTTCGAATTTTAAAATATTTATACTTTTCTCAAATGGAAAGCCGTTCTTGTTCTCCTCCCTGGTCACACAAACACAACGGAATTTCAAAGCCATCACATGCTCTTAAAGCATTTGACTATCACTTAAGACTACTGTATTCCATTATTTTATTTTATCTACAAGGAAATATGTAATAAAACCATTTCTGCAAATGTTTATCTCGATTAATACGAAGTAATTAGAAGAATAAGCTTTTGTAAAACTAGTTTGTAGAGGAATGGGTAGAGAAAGTCACGTGAATGCAACAAACATTTTTAAGAATAGTTTCTATAGGAGTGGGTGGTGAAAGCAATGAGACAGACAATAACGCAAGCGGAACACGAACGATATGTATTTAGTCTCGTCGCGGTTGATGACGCGACAAATACGAAAACCAACGCAACACCTAACCCGCAAAAACAAGTTGATTATTTGATTCATTTCCCATCTGGTTTGTGTCGCATAATCTGACAACGCCTACATCTCTCTTTGGTTTGGGGGTAGCGTATCTGCTTCATACTAAGCAAGCATGGCACCCACATGTGTGCGTCTGTAGGTGTGTGCCTGTGTGTGTGCTCCTGTGAGCGTGTATCTGTAAATGTGTGCGCCTATATGTGTGCCTGTAAGTGTTGCGCCTATGTGTTTGTGAGTGTGTGCCTGTGTGTGTGCGCCTGCGACTGTGTGCCTAAGAGTGTGTGTATGTCTGTGAGTGTGTGCGCCTGTGAGCGTGTATCTGTAAATGTGTTCGCCTATATGTATGCCTGTAAGTGTTGCGCCTGTGTGTTTTTGAGTGTGTGCCTGTGTGTGTGCGCCTGCGACTGTGTGCCTGTGAGTGTGTGTATGTCTGTGAGTGTGTGCGCCTGAGAGCGTGTATCTGTAAATGTGTGCGCCTATATGTGTGTCTGTGAGTGTGTGCCTGTGTGTTTGCGAGTGTGTGCCTGTGTGTTTGTGAATGTGTACCTGTGTGTCTGTGAGTGTATGCCTGCGTGTGTCTGTGTGCGTCTGCCTGTGTGTGTTTTTGAGTGTGTGCCTGTGTGTGTTTGTGGGTGTGTGCCTGTGTGTTTGTGAATGTGTGCCTGTGTGTCTGTGAGTGTATGCCTGCGTGTGTCTGTGTGCGTCTGCCTGTGTGTGTTTTTGAGTGTGTGCCTGTACGTGTCTGTGAGTGTGTGCCTGTGTGAGTTCTTGAGTGTGTGTCTGTGAGTGTGTGTTTTTGAGTGTGTGCCTGTGTGTGTCTCTGAGTGTGTGCCTGTGAGTGTCTGTGAGTGTGTGCCTGTGCATGTGAATGTGTGCCTGTGTGTGTCTGTGAGTGTGTGCCTGTGTGTTTGTGAGTGTGTGCCTGTGTGTGTCTGTGAGTGTGTGCCTGTGTGTTTGTGAGTGTGTGCCTGTGTGTCAGTGAGTTTGTGCCTGTGTGTGTGCGCCTGTGACTCTGTGAGCGTGTATCTGTAAATGTGTTCGCCTATATGTGTGCCTGTAAGTGTTGCGCCTGTGTGTTTTTGAGTGTGTGCCTGTGTGTGTGCGCCTGCGACTGTGTGCCTGTGAGTGTGTGTATGTCTGTGAGTGTGTGCGCCTGTGAGCGTGTATCTGTAAATGTGTGCGCCTATATGTGTGTCTGTGAGTGTGTGCCTGTGTGTTTGTGAATGTGTACCTGTGTGTCTGTGAGTGTATGCCTGCGTGTATCTGTGTGCGTCTGCCTGTGTGTGTTTTTGAGTGTGTGCCTGTGTGTGTTTGTGGGTGTGTGCCTGTGTGTTTGTGAATGTGTGCCTGTGTGTCTGTGAGTGTATGCCTGCGTGTGTCTGTGTGCGTCTGCCTGTGTGTGTTTTTGAGTGTGTGCCTGTATGTGTCTGTGAGTGTGTGCCTGTGTGAGTTCTTGAGTGTGTGTCTATGAGTGTGTGCCTGTGTGTGTCTCTGAGTGTCTGTGAGTGTGTGCCTGTGTGTGTTTGTGAGTGTGTGCCTGTGTGTGTGTTTGTGAGTGTGTGCCTGTGTGTGTCTGTGAGTGTGTGCCTGTGTGTTTGTGAGTGTGTGCCTGTGTGTCAGTGAGTTTGTGCCTGTGTGTGTGCGCCTGTGACTCTGTGAGCGTGTATCTGTAAATGTGTTCGCCTATATGTGTGCCTGTAAGTGTTGCGCCTGTGTGTTTTTGAGTGTGTGCCTGTGTGTGTGCGCCTGTGACTGTGTGCCTGTGAGAGTGTGTATGTCTGTGAGTGTGTGCGGCTGTGAGCGTGTATCTGTAAATGTGTGCCTGTGAGTGAGTGAGTATCTTTTTTAATTTAATAACAACATGCTCCATTACAATGTAACATTACATGTTTGTGTTATCTTTTTTTTATTTTGGTTTGCTTTACAACATGGACGTTTTATAATATATACCTACTACTTGGAAGCGACAATTGAATTTACGTATTTTTTGAAGTTTGCTACATTAAATTCTCATTGTCAATAAAAGCTTTATACAGGCTGTTTCAAAAATGCAGGACATAAATTCAGGTAAGCAATCCCCATATATAGACAATAAAAAAAAAGTCGATCACAACATTCATTCATTATCTGTTTACCCTCCTGTTATGTAGGACTTACACCCCCCAGGACTTACAGGCGAGTGCCTGGGGTCAGAGGCCCGTCGAGGAGCAGACACTCATGGATCAGACAGAGCATCCAGGATGGGTATGCCTGGATGGGATGAAGGAAGTAGATGAAACGAAATGTCGGTGAAATGGATGAAAGGAAAGGTGATGATGGAGCAGTTGGTGGAAGGAATGGCGGGGGAAACCGGAGAACCTGGAGAAAACCCGCCCAGACGCCGCTTCGTCCACCACAAATCCCACATGCAGGTCCCTGGGATTGAACCCGGGCCGCCTCGGTGGGAGGCGAGCGGTCTAACCACTCGGTCTATTTATGGACGCTCTTTAACTGCTATATTCTTAGCGTCCTATTTTATATTGGGAGTGAAAGACCAGAAGTTTTGCTCGGAGCCCTCTTTATCAGGATTGAGGTTGTTTTATGTGCCGTAAATCTACGACACGGGATCACCGGCTTTACTTCCCTTCCAAAGGAAGCCTTGCTAAGGATTTTTACGCCCATCGTCCTCCGCCGGATTTAAACCCGCGACCTCGTGAACTAGAAGCTAGCATGGTACCCCTAAACCACGGAGGACGACTTCACCGTCGTGCATCACGCATAGGATTGTCTATAATTTGGAAATTGTGTAGCTAACATTTGTTTTACCATGGCCAGTAACAAATGCTGTAAGTTCTGGAATTACAGGAATGTTCAGTTTTAATCTTTGTTTTACTTGTGGGAAGAATTATCTACAGTAAACCCTTTTTTTCTTATTCTCCCATAAACTGCAATTTGCTGAGGTTTTTACTCCTTTTTGGAGTTTTTGTTGTAGATATCCAGTCGGTTATTCTCGGCTGCCAGTTCATTCGATTCAATTTTACACGCGCCTTTACTCATTTGAGAGAAACTGTGCAATTCTCTGATCACGAAGTTTTTAGTTAATGCATCGTGTATATTATTATTTTTATGTGCTTCTAATGTGACTTTGCTGTCTGCTAAATTTCTGTTCATACTGCGCGCTGCCTTTGTCTATTCGTATCTATGATGGAGGAGTCTAATCGTGAAAACGATCGGATCTAAGAACGAGGTCGATGCAACACCCACAAATGTATACAGCAAGTCAAGTAGACTGCTCTTTAATTTCAGTAGGTGAACACTGGATTTCATACATATATTAATTCAGCCAAAGAAAAGCGAATATTGAATGAAAATGTTACAGAACACCATAATTATACAGAGGTGATTACATTGCTTGATTAGAAACCTTGTAACAAACAAAGAAACGAAGTTTGGGGGCAATCTGCAGTACACAAACTTAGGTGATGCAACCCGCTCCCCCTCAAATGCCCTACCCGACATTACGTAAGTAGACGAAATGTAAAAATGCAGAGCAAAGGGTCGTGTAGTTGTTACCATGCTAGCCTCCAGTTCCCGAGGTCACGGGTTCAAACCCGGCGGAGGGCGATGGCTTCCTTCGGAAGGGAAGTAAAGCTGGTGGTCCCGTGTTTAGATTTACGGCACGTAAAAGAACCTCAAGCCTGATAATGAGGCCTCTGAGCAAAATTACCGGTCTTTTACGTCCAGTATAGAATGAGACGCTATGCACCATAGTAGTTAAAGAGCGTCCATAAATAAAACTGAATTTAATTTATGCAGAGCAAAGGCTTTACGTTAAAATTCATTCTAACCGCAGCCCTTTAATGTACTCTGCTTGTATTAACAATTTTGATAATCTCTAACACTATCAAATTTAAATAATCTCTATATATTGAACTATTTAAATAGACTCTAAATATTTAACAATTTACAGAAATTCTGAATATTGGACAGCAAGAATAAAACAACGCACACAAAATGGAAGCCAGAATACTGCTCCAATAGAAATACAAATATAGCTCTGCGTACTCATTCTCTTATATTCAATAATCACAAAATGCAACGCTACAGTTGTGATACTCCTTGGATGAAAAACTACGCCATTACAGGAAACTGGCCCACTTCAGTGGTAGGGAAAGAAGGCAACCTGAAGACGAAACCAGCGGTGAAGATAAGAACACTGCTCACGGAGAAAATGTGCGCTGCTAATTATGTGCCGATCAGCACAAGAGCTATGTTCTAAAGAGGATTGTACTTACTTCAAACACTTGAGGATGGCTAACTGCTCAGCACTGATCATGTATTATGTGCCGATCAGCACAACAGCTTGGTCTAAAGAGGATTGTACTTGCTTCAAACGCTTGAGGATGGCTAACTGCTCAGCACTGATCATGTATTATGTGCCGATCAGCACAACAGCTTGGTCTAAAGAGGATTGTACTTGCTTCAAACGCTTGAGGATGGCTAACTGCTCAGCACTGATCATGTATTATGTGCCGATCAGCACAACAGCTTGATCTAAAGAGGATTGTACTTGCTTCAAACACTTGAGGATGGCTAACTGCTCAGCACTGATCGTGTATTATGAAGTGATAAGATCCGCACGAATAATATGAATAATAATAACAACCATAATAAGAATATTAATAAGCATCTAATCAAAATAATAAGGAGGGGAATATCAATAAGATGGAAGAATAAAAGAGAATATTAAGAATTAGAAAAGGGGAAATAAAATCATAACGAGAGAAATAAAGTAAAGAGCAGATACGAATAAATAATCAGGAACGTGAAATAAAATGTAGATAATGTGTATTTTAGAACGAAGAGACTTGGCGAAAACTGTAAAAAGGATGGAAGGCTTAGGAACGTACAGGAAAAGACACATTAGCAAACGCTTAAAGTCCTATGGAAATCTGTTGGAACTCACAGGAAGCGAAGACAAAGGAACGGAAATCGAATTCAGTCAAGTGAACATAAGGTGAAAATGACAGACGCGGACGAGGTCAGAGCGACGATATTACGAGCCAATGGAAAACGGGGAAAAATTTAGATAGTTGACCAATAAGAAATTATAAAAGTCACGTGCATAGTAAAAAGATAGATCGAAACTAGAAAAGAGGCATGAAATAGAAAATTATCTATGGCGGAGAGCAATTTTCAGACGTGTGTAAGATGCTTCACTTCGTGTCTACTTTGGTGAAGAATAGATGACTTCTTGTCGTGACGTGAGGGGAGAAGTAGAGATGTTAACGTAAGTCACTTCATGTCGCTCAGGGTAGCAAGATAGATGTAGAAAGTCAAAGCATTTCATATAAGAGAGGGAAACAGTATAGATGTCTGAAATTAAGTCTTTATGTAATTGAAGATTAGTGTAAAGTAAAAGTGAGTAAAGGGTAGCTGGGAAATAACAAAAGTCAAGTCAACGTCGTAACATATTTCAACTTCTGAAGGTACTTAGGAAAGGGTAAAGCACGTAAACAATAGCAGGGGCTGATAGGCAGAATCGCGTCTTGTGTGAAGGGTATTCGGACGAGGACAAGAGTGTGGATCTTCAATAAAACGGGCCATCTGAGAGGAGAACAGTGAACATCATTCATCTCCCATCCACACTCCCTGAGGTAAGAGTTCCACAACCAACTTTCCTCTACCTGAATAGTCGGCAGCAACATCAATCCTTCCGAATAACCAACCCAACACCAAGAACCAACCCAATACCCAAACGGCCCCGCTACAATTAGGTGTCGATCAGCACAAGAGCTATGGTCTAAAGAAGATTGTACTTGCTTCAAACACTTGAGGATGGCTAAGTGCTCAGCACTGATCATGTATTATGTGCCGATCAGCACAAGAGCTATGGTCTAAAGAAGATTGTACTTGCTTCAAACACTTGAGGATGGCTAAGTGCTCAGCACTGATCATGTATTATGTGCCGATCAGCACAAGAGCTATGGTCTAAAGAGGATTGTACTTGCTTCAAACACTTGAGGATAGCTAAGTGCTCAGCACTGATCATGTATTATGTGCCGATCAGCACAAGAGCTATGGTCTAAAGAGGATTGTACTTGCTTCAAACACTTGAGGATAGCTAACTGCTCAGCACTGATCATGTATTATGTGCCGATCAGCACAAGAGCTATGGTCTAAAGAGGATTGTACTTGCTTCAAACACTTGAGGATAGCTAACTGCTCAGCACTGATCATGTATTATGTGTTTCATTATATTCTATACTTAATTAAGTTAATTACACCTTTTTAAAGACCTGCCCGACTAAGGATCGTGTTTTATGTAGAGTCAGCTGAAAAATTCAATGTCATAGCCGGAATTTAGCACGCTTCTTCCGTTTTCTATACGGTTGCTCTAACCGCTGAGCTACTATGACAACATGCCGGTAGGACACTGAATTCCCCAATCGACTCGAATTAGTAGCTCAATGGTTAGAGCAACCGCACGGAACACGGGAGAATCACGCTCAAATCCCAGCTATTCAGTAAATGTTTGAGCTGACTCTACATAAAAAACGGATCATGTAGTTTGTATTTATATGTGCCTATCAGCCTCTACTCAAGCACCAACCTTGCCGTGGATTTTACTTCCGTCAATGAGCACTTTTACTGCAGATAGAGTCAAATCATGCGGATCACCTATCTTCGCTCTCTGTGCTGGGTGAGGCCACTGATTAACTGAAGTGGTACTTCGCATTCTTATCGATCCGTGCTTCATTTTATAGAACTGCACATTCTCGTGTATTGCAATGCCGATTTGGAGCACTGCGGCGTGCTACAGGCTTTGGCAATTTTAATGTTTCTCAATCTTTGGGCATCGCGTAGTTTTCATAGTGCATCGTTCCAAACAGGCGCTTCGTAACTCAGTAGATCACTTTCAGTGCTTGATGCCCCAGACCCCATACAAGTTTGGCAGATCTACGTAACATGTGGATCTTTCGCTTAGTTTTACTGTGGGATTATGGATCAGCTTGTGTTCGAAGAAGATTCCAATATATTTAATTTCCCTAGCTGATTCTAATATTTTATCATTGAGAAATATGTTAAAATAGTGTGTGATTTTCTTTCTTGTTTGCAGCACTGCTTTGGATTTACTTTCATTGAAGTTTATTTTATTATCCTAACCCATTTTTCTATTTTAGCAAGATCTAAATTTGCAAATACTTCTGTTTCAAATGGTGGTTTTCCTTTCTTCACCAGTGCTATATAATCATTTCGTGAGCTGTTAGAATTCTAGGTTGAGAGGTTTGTTGTGCTATATTGTAACAAATGAGAACATCTGTTGCTGCTGAACACACTTTATTTGTCGCTTAGGTGCTCAGCGTAGCACAAACTTGAGACACTTTTGCCACACACTCGGAACAGAACACAACTTCAAAACACAAGTCACAACTGAATTGCTGAATCACAACTCACTGTCACTGTCCACTTTTCACTTCGTAACTTCTTAACTTATTAAACTAAACTTGGGGCAAGAGCATCCTCCTTATATAGGCTTCTCATACAAAGCGGAAGGTTCTAGAAAGAAAGGCTACTAGCACATGCCGAAAGGAATATTCTGGAAGAGATGAGGGCACACAATGACCATTGTTTCAACAGTCAGGTACCGGACCGAGAGGCTATGGTTAAAAAACTTGGACCACACTATGATCCTTTTATAACTGATGTTTCTGTTGTGTGCATTAACGCAGAGTTGCCATTCTAGCGCAGAAATAATGTTTTGTTAGATTATACAGATTCCGCGGCAGTTGAACTCGCGTAAATTGTTTAATATGCTTCACCACCAGGCTGCATCGAAACCTCCTCTTACATTTAAACTTATAAATCGGTTTGTATGAAGTTTTCGGCAACCAGCACTGCGTCCACTGCGTTCTTCTGGGGTAAGAAACCACATTGACTCATCGAGAAGGTTATTGAAAAACACGTGAGTGTATTCTGACATTAATTAGTCTAATGGAAACACGCCTGAGCCCCCTTCTTTCCCTGGTTTTATGGTAGGAATTATGTTAGATCTTTTCTATTACTTAGCAAAATAAGCTTTCCTGAAACATTGATTCTGACTCTTTGTGAAGAATATGGGGAAGCAGTTGACAGATTTTAGAAGTAACTGTATTGTTTAGCCCACCTTTTCTTGGAGCCTTATTTGGATCAAACTTTTCTAACTCAGCTAGAATGTCTCCATTGTCATGTGTTTCTAAGGGTTCCAGCATTTTCTGTTGGTGATATTCATATTGCTCTTCGACAGCAACAACTTGTCTATCATAGTTGAACTGTACTTTCCATGCCGGTTGTATAGGTTCCAGCGGCTGTTTCGAGTGTTGAGAGCTTTGTGTTATCTCGTAATTTTCCGGATGCTACTTTTTATACAGCATTTTATGAGTTTGGGCCGTCTGCTCGGGAGAAAAGTTTCTTCCAACATTTGTGGTTTTCCTCTTGTAGCTTCATCTGATAGCTTGTTCTTCTCTCTTGGTACTGGAGTTTTCTTTCTTGTCGTAGGATTTCGTTGTTTCGAGTATCGCCTTCTTAATGCTAGCGTCCTTTTGTGCAGTAGTATGGTGAGTTTGGTAGTTTACCATGGTACCGATTTTTTTATCTTGTTTACCACCTTTTGAGCATTTAAAAACTCAATCGAAATCTGCAGTTATACAGGATATAACATTGGCAACAATTCCCTCAATGTCTGCGCAATGCTTTATTAGTTACTCAATACCTCGTCGCATTTTGTGTGTGCGTCCGGGTGTGTTTGTGGATTAACTGTTCATTCGTTGTAGGCCAAGCTTCGCCGTTAATCGATAATTCCTTAATCATTCGATTTCTTTGTCTCTGAAGGTTTATACATTTGTATATCAAAATATTCACGGTCTGTTCTTCTCTGCAAACGCAAATAGAATCATTTGCTATTCCAAATTTCGCAAGGTAGCATTTTAATTTCCCATGTCCTGTTAAAAATACTGTTAGCGCCGGAAATATGGGTAATTTTAAATGAAGTCTGAGGTTTACTGGTGTGAAAAATGTTTTCATAACTGCTCCTTTCTTTGAATTTGTCCATTGCTGTTCCCTCCTTTCTTTTTGCGCGTGACGATCACTTCTCTGGGTGTTTTCTTATATATCACTTCGCCGTCTTAAAGCAGCTTCTTTCGCGAGTCGATCCTTCAATCCCTGTATGTCCCTTCACCCATTCAAAATGTACATCCCATCGTCTTTGTTCAGCGCAATTTTCTCCTTAATTGACTCTATCAACCTATTATGTTTGAATCTATTTTTTTTAAGATCTTGAGTTATTTTGCTGTTGACCTACACTACTGCTATCTTTATATGGTTTCAAAAATCTTTATATTCTTCTAAGTTCTCGAGAGCTTTCAGAATTGCAATTTGTTCAGCCTAAGTATTTGTACAATCAGTGTGTAATTTGAGTTAAAGTTGGTGAATTAAGTTTCCGTTCATAAATATGGTTCCTGCCACTCCTAATTTGTCTGTATACGCTTCAGTTGTATATATAGCGTCTTCCTCTACTTCCTGAATTATGCGCAAAACTCCTTAGCACGGCTTCCTTCGGAAGGGAAGTGGTCCCGTGTCGTAGATTTACGGCACGTAAAATAACCTCAAGCCTGATAAAGAGCCCTCCGGTCATTCACGCCCAATATAGAATGGGGCGCTAAGAAGAACCATTACAGTTAAAGAGCGTCCATAAATAAAATTAAATTTAATTCAATTTTTCCTAAATTATAACTATTTCTGCAGGACGTTGGTTCCAGTGGTGCATCATACTCCAGATTGTGAATAAGTCCGAACGATTTCCTTTATTGTTATTTGGATGGGTCTTATTCCGGCTACCACACACGATGGCTCGATGCGATTCTGATGTTAATGAGACGTTGCACTCTTTTATATTTTCTTCTGCGTATAACCTTGATCCACACGGGGGTTCCTTCGTAAATTGTTTATAATGCCTTATGCCCCAAACCACATTGTAGTCTAGCGGTGCGTGCCAGCATGTTGATGAGGGTGATTGATTTTCCTACGGCGTTGAAGTTAAATGTGTTGTCCAAATGTATACCCAGAATTCAATTTATTCGGTTTGGACTAGCCTTTTATTATTTAAACATATATTGGTATCTCTATCATCGTTTCTTTTTCTGGTTATAAGAATAACTTTAAATTTAATTTTGTTATCACTGGCCTATTCTGTGTTTTCATCATATATTGATTTGCAGTGTTTTCTGCTTCAATTGTAAGAACAATCAGATCGTCTGCAAAGGCTATTACTTTACTTCAGTTACTGAATTCCAAATTTAGCAGCGAATTATACAGTATGTTCCAGTATGTAGGATCCTAGTGAACAATTCTTCTGGACTTCTTTTACCATTTTATAATTGTTTATTGATAATGTTGCTCGCCTGTTCGCTAATTGATAGCGAAATTATAAATACTCTTTGGACATCAAAGTTAGCTTCAATTCTTGAGAATACTGGGCCATCTGGAAGCACCTTTCACATCGAGACTGACTATGATTATGCATTGTTTGGACTTCAAACTTTTCTCTATAAAAAGTTTGGCTTCCATTGCTGCGCCAACTGCTCCTTTTTGAGGGTTAGATCCGTATTGATTAGTATTAAATAAATCTTCGGAATAATATTCTGTCGATCATGAATTGTTCGAGTAATTTCGCGCCGATATTTATTAGGCTTATTGGTCGATATTTTGATACACCTTTGGAGTCCTGTTTCCCTGGTTTCGTAATAGGAATTGCTTTAAACAAGTGTTGTACATCGGCGTGAAAAAGATTGGAATGCTTATGCTAGAATGGCACTAGTTAAGTCATCCTCTCCAGGAGACTTTTTTGGATTGAGACATTTTAAAGTAGCTGTTATTTCTGTAGATGTGAGGAATGTATCATCTTGTGTATCTATGGTTGTTGAATTTCCTTCCTAATTCTTCTGTGTTGTTGGTTATCCTGAATTTCGAAATGATGGAACATATGCTCTATCATGCTTCGTGTATTTTCTTTTTCTAGCGTTGTCAATTTAGTACAAGTTCTACTTTTACCGGATGCTAACTTGTATATTACGTTACAAGGGTTGACTCCTTCAGGTATTGTGCAGAAAGTTTTCCATGATTTTAACTTCGATTCTTGCATTTTTGCTTCGTACTCTTTTTTCCTTTCACAGTACTTTGTTTTCTTTGCTGCCTTATATTTTCGTTTGCTGGGTTCTTTGGTACCTTCTTCGTAAAGCGTTTGCCCTTTTTCTTAGCACAGTTAATTCATAGGTCCATAGGAAATCGCATTGCCTTTTACTGCACGCTTTGCTCCTCTTGAACGCTGTGTTACTCGCTGCTGTGATGCATGAGAATGCTAAGTTTACTACTTTGTCTATGTTCTCACAATATTCTACCTTCTTCCCCAAGTCCTCGTCCATTTTGTCAGTTACTATTGACGTTATCACAGCACAATTTAGAGGTAATGCTGGATGCTAGAATGGTGTCAAAGTCGCTATTCTTTATGATATACCTGTACCTTTGTAGTTTGTATTATGCCGAATACTTCTTTCCTGTCTCACCAAAATGAGAATGAGTGCTAAAATCTTGTGATCTGAGGCGCATCTTGAATGCCAGTCAGTTGTGCCTTAGCAGTTGATTATTAACAATGGTTAAGTCTACATAACTGCTACCTCTTATTGTTTCAAACGCTGGTTCAGATTTTTAATTTACAATATTGAAGTTGGTTAAGAGCTTTTCCTTGTTGATCTGTTAACGCATCATACCATGTCTTGTTTCTAGCGCTACTGTCAACTTGTCCCTTAGAGTGATTCAGAATCTGTTCTATTTTCGTAATATTTGTTTCAATGTATTCTGTGATATCGAAGTAGAAAATTAGACATGTTTATGCGTTATTTCGGCCGCTACGGTATCTTCATCAGCAAATTGTGCGATTAAAGCTGCATCTATTTCTTTGTTATTTACAAGAATCGCTGACCGCTTCCTTCCATTCTCATTGACTTAGGTATCCGCTCAGATGACTGCGCATGGTATACGGTTCTTGTATGAAGGCAACTCAAGCTGGTTTTTGTGCATAGTTTTGATGAGGTTATTTGTGGTAAGTTAAGCACCATAGGTAAAGATTTCATTCTTTTATTTGTGCAGCTACCCATTTTAATAATCTATCGTTTCTGCATTTGTGTATAGCGCGGCAAGGCGGGCAGGTTTTATCCAGTGTGGAATGCTTTGTTATTGTACCTTTTGTAATTTATGCAGTTGATAAATAGATAGTTCTTTCTGCTTGCCTTATACTCGTACGCGAGCAATGAGGGCAGATAAGTCCTCTGCTCTGTGGTGTATTGCAGCACATTACCGAGAAATAGTCATTAGTGTTACAAATGTGCCAACCTACTGTAAGTTTCCTGCCTGCTAACACTTTGCAGATGTTACAATTAACTTTAATTACCAAAATCCTTGAGCTTTTTCCGGTCTTCAGACTCAATTTTGGTATTGTCTCATCCTCATGCAAATGCAGTTCTGCCTATTGGCTCCCACTGCATTCTCTGGTGTTATATCCTCCGGCACCTTAAACACAATTCCCCTGGGGTTCTTGAGTTTAGGCAAATAACTTTCAAGTTGTTCACCGCATGCGTTGTTTATTTCCTGGCATACTTTCCCCAGTTGTGGTTTTTTGTCTGACTCAATCAGTACCTGACCGTTTTTAAGTATCTTTAGGGCATGATTCCTACTTTGAGTTTCGCTGGGTTCACCTTCCTTTTAATTAAAGTCTTAATATATTGAGCGCTTTGGCAATTTTTCGACTTAACAAATAACTTAGGCATCTTATCATCTCTGAAGACGTTACCTTGGCAGTTGTCCCATGCAGCTTGCGAGTATAGCTTCCGCTGTCTACCAGGGTACCACCTGTCACTCGCTGTCCTTGCAGCTTCCCTGCCAGCTAAGGGATGTCGCTTCCGGTTGCACCCCTCGTTGCCACCCCGTCCAGACTACAACGCTAGTAAGATGGAATCCCTTTCTACGATTCTCGCTTCCAGATCAGAAATGTCCTTCTTCTCTTCTGACTCACAAATTTCTTTCCTGACCCTACTCACAGCCCAAACAATTCCTTCTTGTAATCACTGTTCAGATTGCCGCTTTTCTACCACACTAACTAAAACACTCAGAGCGTTTTCCTATGTCTTCACAAGTTCACTCCATATTGCCTCCTGTGTCTGTGACTGTATATGTCTTAGTGTGTACGTGCAATAATAATAATAATAATAATAATAATAATAATAATAATAATATGAACAGCACGTTCCATTCCGTATAGAATACTACATGCTAGGATTGCACATGTTACAACATTATATTTCAATGAGCAGAATATATATATATATATGTATTATACCTATATAATATGCTAAAGATAGTTGACAGATTCAAATGCATACTAAGATTTCTGTAGGAAGCTATAAAGACTTCATGCATTGTCTAGTGTTATACTATTTACAAATTGGCAAACGGCTTCGAGAAAGTTTTCCATCAGTTCATGCTTTGGCAGTGGCCAAGTTTTTCCACTACTTACCAGTTTTGTCCTTCCTTTGTCGAAGTTCTTGTTGTGTGGCACCGGCATATTGCTTCTTCTGTTATTCTGAATCGCTTGCAGTAGCTTCTCAGCTTTCGTGTCCCGTAGTTACCATGGTAGTGAAGTTCGGCGAAATTGGTATATCCCTTTTAAGTTGGTAAAATACTCTCTAGTTTCCTTTCCTTTCTGTGATGTCTCCCATTCTCGTTGTCAAACTCATTTCTTTTCTCATAACTGTTATAGATACTTTTTGGCACGCTAATTCAGCTTCCTTCACAAGTCTGTCCGCCAGTTCATTTCCGAGAATACCAGCGCGTCCTTTTACACATTTAACGCATTTTTTTCCAGATGTCAAGTTCAAGCATTTTGATTTGATTCCTGATTGGCTCTATGAGAGAACTGTGATTTTGTTGGTTCTTAAGAGAGTCTACTGTTTGTGTAGATAGCAACTGTTGCGAAGTTGATGTATTTGTTGTAATGCCACCGGCTTTGCATGATTGCTCGATGATCTGCCAAGCAATTGGTGTGCAATTGCTCTTTCTCTGGTGATAACTATGGCACATTGCACGCCTTGGTCCGTGTTCGCCTCAATGGAGCATGCTGCATTTTTGCCGATGTCATTGATGTATTGGCTGGGTGCTCCAATCTCTTGCTGGCGTCGGTTTGTCGTATTCCTCCGAGCGATACTTAATGCTGTGCATTTTGGCGGTCTCTTGCGTTGTTTTATCCAGAGGCATTGAGATAAAACAATTCAAGAAATCGAGAAAGTCGCGCGCGCGCGTGTGCGAGAGGTGCATGACACTTTGAGTGTGTGTGTGTGTGAATCTCAGTGTGTGAATGTTTGTGTGAGTCTGTGAGTGTGTGTAAGAGTCTATGAATGTATGTAAATCTGTGTGTGTGTGTGTGTGTGAGTGTTTGTATGAGTCTGTGAGTGTGTGTAAGAGTCTATGAATGTATGTAAATCTGTGTGTGTGTCTGTGTGTGAGTGTTTGTATGAGTCTGTGAGTGTGTGTAAGAGTCTATGAATGTCTGTAAATCTGTGTGTGAGTGTTTCTATGAGTCTGTGAGTGTGTGTAAGAGTCTATGAATGTATGTAAATCTGTGTGTGTGAGTGAGTGTTTGTATGAGTCTGTGAGTGTGTGTAAGAGTCTATGAATGTATGTAAATCTGTGTCTGTGTGTGAGTGTTTGTATGAGTCTGTGAGTGTGTGTAAGAGTCTATGAATGTATGTAAATCTGTGTCTGTGTGTGAGTGTTTGTATGAGTCTGTGAGTGTGTGTAAGAGTCTATGAATGTATGTAAATCTGTGTGTGTGAGTGAGTGTTTGTATGAGTCTGTGAGTGTGTGTAAGAGTCTATGAATGTATGTAAATCTGTGTGTGTGAGTGAGTGTTTGTATGAGTCTGTGAGTGTGTGTAAGAGTCTATGAATGTATGTAAATCTGTGTGTGTGAGTGAGTGTTTGTATGAGTCTGTGAGTGTGTGTAAGAGTCTATGAATGTATGTAAATCTGTGTGTGAGTGTTTCTATGAGTCTGTGAGTGTGTGTAAGAGTCTATGAATGTATGTAAATCTGTGTGTGAGTGTTTCTATGAGTCTGTGAGTGTGTGTAAGAGTCTATGAATGTATGTAAATCTGTGTGTGTGAGTGAGTGTTTGTATGAGTCTGTGAGTGTGTGTAAGAGTCTATGAATGTATGTAAATCTGTGTGTGTGAGTGAGTGTTTGTATGAGTCTGTGAGTGTGTGTAAGAGTCTATGAATGTATGTAAATCTGTGTGTGTGTGTGAGTGTTTCTATGAGTCTGTGAGTGTGTGTAAGAGTCTATGAATGTATGTAAATCTGTGTGTGTGAGTGAGTGTTTGTATGAGTCTGTGAGTGTGTGTAAGAGTCTATGAATGTATGTAAATCTGTGTCTGTGTGTGAGTGTTTGTATGAGTCTGTGAGTGTGTGTAAGAGTCTATGAATGTATATAAATCTGTGTCTGTGTGTGAGTGTTTGTATGAGTCTGTGAGTGTGTGTAAGAGTCTATGAATGTATGTAAATCTGTGTGTGAGTGTTTGTGTGTGAATCTCAGTGTGTGAATGTTTGTATGAGTCTGTGAGTGTGTGTAAGAGTCTATGAATGTATGTAAATCTGTGTGTGTGAGTGAGTCTGTGAGTGTGTGTAAGAGTCTATGAATGTATGTAAATCTGTGTGTGTGTGTGTGTGTGTGTGTGAATCTCAGTGTGTGAGTGTTTGTATGAGTCTGTGAGTGTGTGTAAGAGTCTATGAATGTATGTAAATCTGTGTGTGTGAGTCTGTGAGTGTGTGTAAGAGTCTATGAATGTATGTAAATCTGTGTGTGTGTGTGTGTGTGTGTGTGTTTGTGTGTGAATCTCAGTGTGTGAGTGTTTGTATGAGTCTGTGAGTGTGTGTAAGAGTCTATGAATGTATGTAAATCTGTGTGTGAGTGTTTGTGTGTGAGTGAATCTCAGTGTGTGAGTGTTTGTATGAGTCTGTGAGTGTGTGTAAGAGTCTATGAATGTATGTAAATCTGTGTGTGTGTGTGTGTGTGTGAGTCTGTGAGTGTGTGTAAGAGTCTATGAATGTATGTAAATCTGTGTGTGTGCGTGTGTGTGTGAATCTCAGTGTGTGAGTGTTTGTATGAGTCTGTGAGTGTGTGTAAGAGTCTATGAATGTATGTAAATCTGTGTGTGTGTGTGTGTTTGTGTGTGAATCTCAGTGTGTGAATGTTTGTGTGAGTCTGTGAGTGTGTGTAAGAGTCTATGAATGTATGTAAATCTGTGTGTGTGTGTGTGTGTGTGAATCTCAGTGTGTGTGTGTTTGTATGAGTCTGTGAGTGTGTGTAAGAGTCTATGAATGTATGTAAATCTGTGTGTGTGTGTGTGTGTGTGTGTGTTTGTGTGTGAATCTCAGTGTGTGAATGTTTGTGTGAGTCTGTGAGTGTGTGTAAGAGTCTATGAATGTATGTAAATCTGTGTGTGTGTGTGTGTGTGTGTGTGTGAATCTCAGTGTGTGAGTGTTTGTATGAGTCTGTGAGTGTGTGTAAGAGTCTATGAATGTATGTAAATCTGTGTGTGAGTGTTTGTGTGTGAATCTCAGTGTGTGAATGTTTGTGTGAGTCTGTGAGTGTGTGTAAGAGTCTATGAATGTATGTAAATCTGTGTGTGTGTGTGTGTGTGTGTGTGAATCTCAGTGTGTGAATGTTTGTATGAGTCTGTGTGTGTGTGTAAGA
This sequence comes from Deroplatys truncata, assembly GCA_030765065.1. Taxonomy (NCBI): domain Eukaryota; kingdom Metazoa; phylum Arthropoda; class Insecta; order Mantodea; family Mantidae; genus Deroplatys; species Deroplatys truncata. The sequence continues at coordinate 16,067,200 of CM060983.1, forward strand.
GTCTATGAATGTATGTAAATCTGTGTGTGTGTGTGTGTGAGTGTGTGTAAGAGTCTATGAATGTATGTAAATCTGTGTGTGTGTGTGTGTGTGTGAATCTCAGTGTGTGAATGTTTGTGTGAGTCTGTGAGTGTGTGTAAGAGTCTATGAATGTATGTAAATCTGTGTGTGTGTGTGTGTGTGAATCTCAGTGTGTGAATGTTTGTATGAGTCTGTGAGTGTGTGTAAGAGTCTATGAATGTATGTAAATCTGTGTGTGTGTGTGTGAGTCTGTGAGTGTGTGTAAGAGTCTATGAATGTATGTAAATCTGTGTGTGTGTGTGAGTCTGTGAGTGTGTGTAAGAGTCTATGAATGTATGCAAATCTGTGTGTGTGTGTGTGTGTGTGTGTGTGAATCTCAGTGTGTGAATGTTTGTATGAGTCTGTGAGTGTGTGTAAGAGTCTATGAATGTATGTAAATCTGTGTGTGTGTGTGTGTGTGTGTGTGTGTGTGTGTGAATCTCAGTGTGTGAATGTTTGTGTGAGTCTGTGAGTGTGTGTAAGAGTCTATGAATGTATGTAAATCTGTGTGTGTGTGTGTGTGAATCTCAGTGTGTGAGTGTTTGTATGAGTCTGTGAGTGTGTAAGAGTCTATGAATGTATGTAAATCTGTGTGTGAGTGTTTGTATGAGTCTGTGAGTGTGTGTACGAGTCTATGAATGTATGTAAATCTGTGTGTGTGAGACTGTGAGTGTGTGTAAGAGTCTATGAATGTATGTAAATCTGTGTCTGTGTGTGAGTGTTTGTATGAGTCTGTGAGTGTGTGTAAGAGTCTATGAATGTATATAAATCTGTGTGTGAGTGTTTGTATGAGTCTGTGAGTGTGTGTAAGAGTCTATGAATGTATATAAATCTGTGTCTGTGTGTGAGTGTTTGTATGAGTCTGTGAGTGTGTGTAAGAGTCTATGAATGTATGTAAATCTGTGTCTGTGTGTGAGTGTTTGTATGAGTCTGTGAGTGTGTGTAAGAGTCTATGAATGTATGTAAATCTGTGTGTGTGTTTGTATGAGTCTGTAGGTGTGTGTAAGAGTCTATGAATGTATGTAAATCTGTGTCTGTGTGTGAGTGTTTGTATGAGTCTGTGAGTGTGTGTAAGAGTCTATGAATGTATGTAAATCTGTGTGTGTGTTTGTATGAGTCTGTGAGTGTGTGTAAGAGTCTATGAATGTATGTAAATCTGTGTCTGTGTGTGAGTGTTTGTATGAGTCTGTGAGTGTGTGTAAGAGTCTATGAATGTATATAAATCTGTGTCTGTGTGTGAGTGTTTGTATGAGTCTGTGAGTGTGTGTAAGAGTCTATGAATGTATGTAAATCTGTGTGTGTGTTTGTATGAGTCTGTGAGTGTGTGTAAGAGTCTATGAATGTATATAAATCTGTGTCTGTGTGTGAGTGTTTGTATGAGTCTGTGAGTGTGTGTAAGAGTCTATGAATGTATGTAAATCTGTGTGTGTGTTTGTATGAGTCTGTGAGTGTGTGTAAGAGTCTATGAATGTATGTAAATCTGTGTGTGTGTGTGTGAGTCTGTGAGTGTGTGTACGAGTCTATGAATGTATGTAAATCTGTGTGTGTGTGTGTTTGTATGAGCCTGTGAGTGTGTGTAAGAGTCTATGAATGTATATAAATCTGTGTGTGAGTGTTTGTATGAGTCTGTGAGTGTGTGTACGAGTCTATGAATATATGTAAATCTGTGTGTGAGTGTTTGTATGAGTCTGTGAGTGTGTGTACGAGTCTATGAATGTATATAAATCTGTGTGTGAGTGTTTGTATGAGTCTGTGAGTGTGTGTAAGAGTCTATGAATGTATGTAAATCTGTGTGTGAGTGTTTGTATGAGCCTGTGAGTGTGTGTAAGAGTCTATGAATGTATATAAATCTGTGTGTGAGTGTTTGTATGAGTCTGTGAGTGTGTGTAAGAGTCTATGAATGTATATAAATCTGTGTGTGAGTGTTTGTATGAGTCTGTGAGTGTGTGTAAGAGTCTATGAATGTATATAAATCTGTGTGTGAGTGTTTGTATGAGTCTGTGAGTGTGTGTAAGAGTCTATGAATGTATATAAATCTGTGTGTGAGTGTTTGTATGAGTCTGTGAGTGTGTGTAAGAGTCTATGAATGTATATAAATCTGTGTGTGAGTGTTTGTATGAGTCTGTGAGTGTGTGTAAGAGTCTATGAATGTATATAAATCTGTGTGTGAGTGTTTGTATGAGTCTGTGAGTGTGTAAGAGTCTATGAATGTATGTAAATCTGTGTGTGAGTGTTTGTATGAGTCTGTGAGTGTGTAAGAGTCTATGAATGTATATAAATCTGTGTGTGAGTGTTTGTATGAGTCTGTGAGTGTGTAAGAGTCTATGAATGTATGTAAATCTGTGTGTGTGTGTGAGTCTGTGAGTGTGTGTAAGAGTCTATGAATGTATGTAAATCTGTGTGTGTGTGTGTGTGTGAGAGTGTGTGTAAGAGTCTATGAATGTAAGTAAATCTGTGTGTGTGTGTGTGTGAGTGTGTGTAAGAGTCTATGAATGTAAGTAAATCTGTGTGTGTGTGTGTGTGTGTGAGTGTGTGTAAGAGTCTATGAATGTATGTAAATCTGTGTGTGTGTGTGTGTGTGTGTGTGTAAGAGTCTATGAATGTAAGTAAATCTGTGTGTGTGTGTGTGTGTGTGTGAGTGTGTGTAAGAGTCTATGAATGTAAGTAAATCTGTGTGTGTGTGTGTGTGTGTGTGTGTAAGAGTCTATGAATGTATGTAAATCTGTGTGTGTGTGTGTGTGTGTGTGTGAGTCTGTGAGTGTGTGTAAGAGTCTATGAATGTATGTAAATCTGTGTGTGTGTGTGAGTCTGTGAGTGTGTGTAAGAGTCTATGAATGTATGTAAATCTGTGTGTGTGTGTGTGTGTGTGTGTGAATCTCAGTGTGTGAATGTTTGTGTGAGTCTGTGAGTGTGTGTAAGAGTCTATGAATGTATGTAAATCTGTGTGTGTGTGTGTGTGTGTGTTTGTATGAGTCTGTGAATGTATGTAAATCTGTGTGTGTGAGTCTGTGAGTGTGTGTAAGAGTCTATGAATGTATGTAAATCTGTGTGTGTGTGTGTGTGTGTGTTTGTATGAGTCTGTGAATGTATGTAAATCTGTGTGTGTGTCTGTGTGTGAGTGTTTGTATGAGTCTGTGAATGTATGTAAATCTGTGTGTGTGTGTGTGTGTGTGTGTGTGTGAATCTCAGTGTGTGAATGTTTGTGTGAGTCTGTGAGTGTGTGTAAGAGTCTATGAATGTATGTAAATCTGTGTGTGTGTCTGTGTGTGAGTGTTTGTATGAGTCTGTGAATGTATGTAAATCTGTGTGTGTGTGTGTGTGTGTGTAAGAGTCTATGAATGTATGTAAATCTGTGTGTGTGTGTGTGTGTGAATCTCAGTGTGTGAATGTTTGTGTGAGTCTGTGAGTGTGTGTAAGAGTCTATGAATGTATGTAAATCTGTGTGTGTGTGTGTGTGTGTGAATCTCAGTGTGTGAATGTTTGTGTGAGTCTGTGAGTGTGTGTAAGAGTCTATGAATGTATGTAAATCTGTGTGTGTGTGTGTGTGTGTGAATCTCAGTGTGTGAATGTTTGTGTGAGTCTGTGAGTGTGTGTAAGAGTCTATGAATGTATGTAAATCTGTGTGTGTGTGTGTGTGTGTGTGTGTGAATCTCAGTGTGTGAGTGTTTGTATGAGTCTGTGAGTGTGTGTAAGAGTCTATGAATGTATGTAAATCTGTGTGTGTGTTTGTATGAGTCTGTGAGTGTGTGTAAGAGTCTATGAATGTATGTAAATCTGTGTCTGTGTGTGAGTGTTTGTATGAGTCTGTGAGTGTGTGTAAGAGTCTATGAATGTATGTAAATCTGTGTGTGTGTGTGTGAGTGTGTGTAAGAGTCTGTGAATGTATGTAAATCTGTGTGTGTGTGTGTGTGTGTGAGTGTGTGTAAGAGTCTATGAATGTATGTAAATCTGTGTGTGTGTGTGTGTGTGAGTGTGTGTAAGAGTCTGTGAATGTATGTAAATCTGTGTGTGTGTGTGTGTGTGAGTGTGTGTAAGAGTCTATGAATGTATGTAAATCTGTGTGTGTGTGTGTGTGTGAGTGTGTGTAAGAGTCTATGAATGTATGTAAATCTGTGTGTGTGTGTGTGTGTGAGTGTGTGTAAGAGTCTGTGAATGTATGTAAATCTGTGTGTGTGTGTGTGTGTGAGTGTGTGTAAGAGTCTATGAATGTATGTAAATCTGTGTGTGTGTGTGTGTGTGTGAGTGTGTGTAAGAGTCTATGAATGTATGTAAATCTGTGTGTGTGTGTGTGTGTGAGTGTGTGTAAGAGTCTATGAATGTATGTAAATCTGTGTGTGTGTGTGTGTGTGAGTGTGTGTAAGAGTCTATGAATGTATGTAAATCTGTGTGTGTGTGTGTGTGTGAGTGTGTGTAAGAGTCTATGAATGTATGTAAATCTGTGTGTGTGTGTGTGTGAGTGTGTGTAAGAGTCTATGAATGTATGTAAATCTGTGTGTGTGTGTGTGAGTCTGTGAGTGTGTGTAAGAGTCTATGAATGTATGTAAATCTGTGTGTGTGTGTGTGTGTGAGTGTGTGTAAGAGTCTATGAATGTATGTAAATCTGTCTGTGTGTGTGTGAGTCTGTGAGTGTGTGTAAGAGTCTGTGAATGTATGTAAATCTGTGTGTGTGTGTGTGTGTGAGTGTGTGTAAGAGTCTATGAATGTATGTAAATCTGTGTGTGTGTGTGTGTGTGTGTGTGTGTGTGTGTAAGAGTCTATGAATGTATGTAAATCTGTGTGTGTGTGTGTGAGTCTGTGAGTGTGTGTAAGAGTCTATGAATGTATGTAAATCTGTGTGTGTGTGTGTGTGTGTGTGTGTGTGTGTGAATCTCAGTGTGTGAATGTTTGTATGAGTCTGTGAGTGTGTGTAAGAGTCTATGAATGTATGTAAATCTGTGTGTGTGTGTGTGTGAATCTCAGTGTGTGAGTGTTTGTATGAGTCTGTGAGTGTGTGTAAGAGTCTATGAATGTATGTAAATCTGTGTGTGTGTGAGTGTTTGTATGAGTCTGTGAGTGTGTGTAAGAGTCTATGAATGTATGTAAATCTGTGTGTGTGTGTGTGTGTGTGTGTGTGTGTGTGAATCTCAGTGTGTGAATGTTTGTATGAGTCTGTGAGTGTGTGTAAGAGTCTATGAATGTATGTAAATCTGTGTGTGTGTGTGTGTGAATCTCAGTGTGTGAGTGTTTGTATGAGTCTGTGAGTGTGTGTAAGAGTCTATGAATGTATGTAAATCTGTGTGTGTGTGAGTGTTTGTATGAGTCTGTGAGTGTGTGTAAGAGTCTATGAATGTATGTAAATCTGTGTGTGTGTGTGAGTCTGTGAGTGTGTGTAAGAGTCTATGAATGTATGTAAATCTGTGTGTGTGTGTGAGTCTGTGAGTGTGTGTAAGAGTCTATGAATGTATGTAAATCTGTGTGTGTGTGTGTGAATCTCAGTGTGTGAATGTTTGTATGAGTCTGTGAGTGTGTGTAAGAGTCTATGAATGTATGTAAATCTGTGTGTGTGTGTGTGTGAATCTCAGTGTGTGAGTGTTTGTATGAGTCTGTGAGTGTGTGTAAGAGTCTATGAATGTATGTAAATCTGTGTGTGTGTGTGAGTCTGTGAGTGTGTGTAAGAGTCTATGAATGTATGTAAATCTGTGTGTGTGTGTGTGTGTGTGTGTGTGTGTAAGAGTCTATGAATGTATGTAAATCTGTGTGTGTGTGTGTGTGTGAGTGTGTGTAAGAGTCTATGAATGTATGTAAATCTGTGTGTGTGTGTGTGTGTGAATCTCAGTGTGTGAATGTTTGTATGAGTCTGTGAGTGTGTGTAAGAGTCTATGAATGTATGTAAATCTGTGTGTGTGTTTGTATGAGTCTGTGAGTGTGTGTAAGAGTCTATGAATGTATATAAATCTGTGTCTGTGTGTGAGTGTTTGTATGAGTCTGTGAGTGTGTGTAAGAGTCTATGAATGTATGTAAATCTGTGTGTGTGTGTGTGAGTCTGTGAGTGTGTGTACGAGTCTATGAATATATGTAAATCTGTGTGTGAGTGTTTGTATGAGTCTGTGAGTGTGTGTACGAGTCTATGAATGTATGTAAATCTGTGTGAGTGTTTGTATGAGTCTGTGAGTGTGTGTAAGAGTCTATGAATGTATGTAAATCTGTGTGAGTGTTTGTATGAGTCTGTGAGTGTGTGTACGAGTCTATGAATATATGTAAATCTGTGTGTGAGTGTTTGTATGAGTCTGTGAGTGTGTGTAAGAGTCTATGAATGTATGTAAATCTGTGTGAGTGTTTGTATGAGTCTGTGAGTGTGTGTACGAGTCTATGAATATATGTAAATCTGTGTGTGAGTGTTTGTATGAGTCTGTGAGTGTGTGTACGAGTCTATGAATATATGTAAATCTGTGTGTGAGTGTTTGTATGAGTCTGTGAGTGTGTGTACGAGTCTATGAATATATGTAAATCTGTGTGTGAATGTTTGTATGAGTCTGTGAGTGTGTGTACGAGTCTATGAATATATGTAAATCTGTGTGTGAATGTTTGTATGAGTCTGTGAGTGTGTGTAAGAGTCTATGAATATATGTAAATCTGTGTGTGAGTGTTTGTATGAGTCTGTGAGTGTGTGTACGAGTCTATGAATGTATGTAAATCTGTGTGTGTGTGTGTGTGTGTGAGTGTGTGTACGAGTCTATGAATATATGTAAATCTGTGTGTGAGTGTTTGTATGAGTCTGTGAGTGTGTGTAAGAGTCTATGAATGTAAGTAAATCTGTGTGTGTGTGTGTGTGTGTGAGTGTGTGTAAGAGTCTATGAATGTATGTAAATCTGTGTGTGTGTGTGTGTGTGAGAGTGTGTAAGAGTCTATGAATGTAAGTAAATCTGTGTGTGTGTGTGAGAGAGAGAGAGTCTGTGAGTGTGTGTAAGAGTCTATGAATGTATGTAAATCTGTGTGTGTGTGTGTGTGAGAGAGAGAGAGTCTGTGAGTGTGTGTAAGAGTCTATGAATGTATGTAAATCTGTGTGTGTGTGTATGTGAGAGGGTGTGAGTCTGTGAGTGTGTGTAAGAGTCTATGAATGTATGTAAATCTGTGTGTGTGTGTGTGTGAGAGAGAGAGAGTCTGTGAGTGTGTGTAAGAGTCTATGAATGTATGTAAATCTGTGTGTGTGTGTGTGTGTGTGTGAGTGTGTGTAAGAGTCTATGAATGTATGTAAATCTGTGTGTGTGTGTGTGTGAGAGTGTGTAAGAGTCTATGAATGTAAGTAAATCTGTGTGTGTGTGTGTGTGTGTGTGAGTGTGTGTAAGAGTCTATGAATGTATGTAAATCTGTGTGTGTGTGTGTGTAAGAGTCTGTGAATATATGTAAATCTGTGTGTGAGTGTTTGTATGAGTCTGTGAGTGTGTGTAAGAGTCTATGAATGTAAGTAAATCTGTGTGTGTGTGTGTGTGTGAGTGTGTGTAAGAGTCTATGAATGTATGTAAATCTGTGTGTGTGTGTGTGTGTGTGAGTGTGTGTAAGAGTCTATGAATGTAAGTAAATCTGTGTGTGTGTGTGTGTGTGTGAGTGTGTGTAAGAGTCTATGAATGTAAGTAAATCTGTGTGTGTGTGTGTGTGTGAGTGTGTGTAAGAGTCTATGAATGTAAGTAAATCTGTGTGTGTGTGTGTGTGTGAGTGTGTGTAAGAGTCTATGAATGTATGTAAATCTGTGTGTGTGTGTGTGTGTGAGTGTGTGTAAGAGTCTATGAATGTAAGTAAATCTGTGTGTGTGTGTGTGTGTGAGTGTGTGTAAGAGTCTATGAATGTATGTAAATCTGTGTGTGTGTGTGTGTGTGAGTGTGTGTAAGAGTCTATGAATGTATGTAAATCTGTGTGTGTGTGTGTGTGTGAGTGTGTGTAAGAGTCTATGAATGTATGTAAATCTGTGTGTGTGTGTGTGTGTGAGTGTGTGTAAGAGTCTGTGAATGTATGTAAATCTGTGTGTGTGTGTGTGTGTGTGAGAGAGAGAGAGTCTGTGAGTGTGTGTAAGAGTCTGTGAATGTATGTAAATCTGTGTGTGTGTGTGTGTGTGTGTGAGTGTGTGTAAGAGTCTGTGAATGTATGTAAATCTGTGTGTGTGTGTGAGTCTGTGAGTGTGTGTAAGAGTATGAATGTATGTAAATCTGTGTGTGTGTGTGTGTGAGTGTGTGTAAGAGTCTATGAATGTATGTAAATCTGTTTGAGTGTGTGTGTGAGTCTGTGAGTGTGTGTAAGAGTCTGTGAATGTATGTAAATCTGTGTGTGTGTGTGAGTCTGTGAGTGTGTGTAAGAGTATGAATGTATGTAAATCTGTGTGTGTGTGTGAGTCTGTGAGTGTGTGTAAGAGTCTATGAATGTATGTAAATCTGTGTGTGTGTGAGTCTGTGAGTGTGTGTAAGAGTCTGTGAATGTATGTAAATCTGTGTGTGTGTGTGTGTGTGTGAGTCTGTGAGTGTGTGTAAGAGTCTATGAATGTATGTAAATCTGTGTGTGTGTAAGTCTGTGAGTGTGTGTAAGAGTCTATGAATGTATGTAAATCTGTTTGAGTGTGTGTGTGAGTGTTTGTGTGAGTCTGTGAGTGTGTGTAAGAGTTTATGAATGTATGTAAATCTGTGTGTGAGTGTTTGTATGAGTCTGTGAGTGTGTGTAAGAGTCTATGAATGTATGTAAATCTGTGTGTGTGAGACTGTGAGTGTGTGTAAGAGTCTATGAATGTATGTAAATCTGTTTGAGTGTGTGTGTGAGTCTGTGAGTGTGTGTAAGAGTCTATGAATGTATGTGAATCTGTGTGTGTTTGTATGAGTCTGTGAGTGTGTGTAAGAGTCTATGAATGTATGTAAATCTGTTTGAGTGTGTGTGTGAGTCTGTGAGTGTGTGTAAGAGTCTGTGAATGTATGTAAATCTGTGTGTGTGTGTGTGAGTCTGTGAGTGTGTGTAAGAGTCTATGAATGTATGTAAATCTGTGTGTGTGTGAGTCTGTGAGTGTGTGTAAGAGTATGAATGTATGTAGATCTGTGTGTGTGTGTGAGTCTGTGAGTGTATGTGAATCTGTGTGTGTGTGAGTCTGTGAGTGTATGTAAGAGTCTATGAATGTATGTAAATCTGTGTGTGTGTGAGTCTGTGAGTGTGTGTAAGAGTATGAATGTATGTAGATCTGTGTGTGTGTGTAAGAGTCTATGAATGTATGTGAATCTGTGTGTGTGTGAGTCTGTGAGTGTATGTAAGAGTCTATGAATGTATGTAAATCTGTGTGTGTATGAGTCTGTGAGTGTGTGTAAGTGTCTATGAATGTGTGTGAGTCTGTGAGTGTGTGTAAGAGTCTATGAATGTATGTAAATCTGTGTGTGTATGAGTCTGTGAGTGTGTGTAAGAGTCTATGAATGTGTGTGAGTCTGTGAGCGTGTGTAAGAGTCTATGAGAGTGTGTGAGTCTGTGAGTGTGTGTAAGAGTCTATGAATGTATGTAAATCTGTGTGTGTGTGTGTGTGCGTCTGTGAGTGTGTGTAAGAGTCTGTGAATGTATGTAAATCTGTGTGTGTGTGAGTCTGTGAATGTGTGTAAGAGTCTGTGAATGTATGTAAATCTGTTCGTGTGTGAGTGTTTGTATGAGTCTGTGAGTGTGTGTAATATTGTGCAGGTCTGTGTATGTGAGTCTGTGAGTGTATGTGAGAGGGTGTGAGTCTGTGAGTGTGTGTAAGAGTCTATGAATGTGTGTGAGTCTGTGAGTGTATGTGAGAGGGTGTGAGTCGGTGAGTGTGTGTAAGAGTCTATGAATGTGTGTGAGTCTGTGAGTGTATGTGAGACGGTGTGAGTCGGTGAGTGTGTGTAAGAGTCTATGAATGTGTGTGAGTCTGTGAGTGTATGTGAGAGGGTGTGAGTCTGTGAGTGTGTGTAAGAGTCTATGAATGTGTGTGAGTCTGTGAGTGTATGTGAGACGGTGTGAGTCGGTGAGTGTGTGTAAGAGTCTATGAATGTGTGTGAGTCTGTGAGTGTATGTGAGAGGGTGTGAGTCTGTGAGTGTGTGTAAGAGTGTGCAGGTCTGTGTATGTGAGTCTGTGAGTGTATGTGAGAGGGTGTGAGTCTGTGAGTGTGTGTAAGAGTCTATGAATGTGTGTGAGTCTGTGAGTGTATGTGTGAGGGTGTGAGTCTGTGAGTGTGTGTAAGAGTGTGCAGGTCTGTGTTTGTGTGAGTCTGTGTGTGTGTGTGTGTAAGAGTTTATGAATGTGTGTGAGTCTGTGAGTGTGTGTAAGAGTCTATGAATGTGTGTGAGTCTGTGAGTGTATGTGAGAGGGTGTGAGTCTGTGAGTGTGTGTAAGAGTGTGCAGGTCTGAGTATGTGAGTCTGTGAGTGTATGTGAGAGGGTGTGAGTCTGTAAGTTTGTGTAAGAGTCTATGAATGTGTGTGAATCTGTGAGTGTGTGTGAGAGGGTGTGAGTCTGTGAGTGTGTGTAAGAGTGTGCAGGTCTGTGTTTGTGTGAGTCTCTGTGTGTGTGTGTGTGTGTGTGTGTAAGAGTTTATGAATGTGTGTGAGTCTGTGAGTGTATGTGAGAGGGTGTGAGTCTGTGTATGTGTGTGTAAGAGTTTATGAATGTGTGTGAGTCTGTGAGTGTATGTGAGAGAGAGAGTGTGTGTGTGTGTTTATGTGTAAGAGTCGATGAATGTGTGTGAGTCTGTGAGTGTATGTGAGAGGGTATGAGTCTGTGTATGTGTGAGTGTGTGTAAGAGTGTGTGAGTCTGTGAGTGTGTGTAAGAGTGTGCGAGTCTGTGTGTATCTGTGAGTGTTTGTGTGTATCTGTGAGCGTGTGTGAGTGTTTGTGTATATCTGTGAGCGTGTGTGAGTCTGTGTGTGTCTTTGTGTGAGTCTGTGAGTGTGTGTAAGAGTGTGCGAGTCTGTGTGTATCTGTGAGCGTGTGTGAGTGTTTGTGTATATCTGTGAGCGTGTGTGAGTCTGTGTGTGTCTTTGTGTGAGTCTGTGAGAATGTATGTTTGTGTGAACCTGTGTATGTCTTTGAGCGTGTATGTGTGTTTGTGTGAGTCTGAAGTGCTTGTGTGTGAGTGTTTTAAGTCTGTGAGAATGTATGTTTGTGTGAGACTGTGTGTGTCTTTGAGCGTGTATGTGTGTTTGTGTGAGTCTGAAGTGCTTGTGTGTGAGTGTTTTAAGTCTGTGAGAATGTATGTTTGTGTGAGACTGTGTGTGTCTTTGAGCGTGTATGTGTGTTTGTGTGAGTCTGAAGTGCTTGTGTGTGAGTGTTTTAAGTCTGTGAGAATGTATGTTTGTGTGAGACTGTGTGTGTCTTTGAGCGTGTATGTGTGTTTGTGTGAGTCTGAAGTGCTTGTGTGTGAGTGTTTTAAGTCTGTGAGAATGTATGTTTGTGTGAGACTGTGTGTGTCTTTGAGCGTGTATGTGTGTTTGTGTGAGTCTGAAGTGCTTGTGTGTGAGTGTTTTAAGTCTGTGAGAATGTATGTTTGTGTGAGACTGTGTGTGTCTTTGAGCGTGTATGTGTGTTTGGGTGAGTCTGTAAGTGTTTGTGTGTGAGAGTGCTTGTAAGTCTGTGAGAATGTATGTTTGCTTTAGTCTGTGTGTGTGTCTGTGAGCGTGTATGTGTGTTTGTGTGAGTCTGAAGTGTTTGTGTGTGAGAGTGTTTGGAAGTCTGTGAGCGTGTGTGTATCCGCGCGTGTGAGTATGTCCATGCACTTCCGTACGTGAACTGCATAGCTTCAAAACGTAAAGTAGATTAAAGAGGTTGGTATTTAAATTCAGCAGCTTCTAAAGATGAGAAACAGAAAGTACCATTGCAAACTATTCTTTACATGAAAAATGTTTGGTTATGTTTTATTTTGTCAAAAACGCGCAAACGATTTGATTAAAATAGCACGTATTTAATATTTTCGGACGACAAATAAACTGTATCTTGAGTTTTCTGCCATCTTCATACTGGAGGAATTTACAACTAGTAAACCATAGGAGTAGACAAGCATTACTTGCTGCTTGAAAATGTAGGCGTGATTAAGACAAAATCTATTATGCATTTTTGAGATGCTAATTCGCCATTCGTTTGTTTCTCATGACGTGCAAAAAGTATGTCTAATGAAAGCATTTCTGCTGGTGGTTATGAACTGCTGGAGAAGTAAGAGAGCGGCGCGGCGCAGCGTAGGAAGTGATCGAACCCCGTCTGGTCAGAATCGTCCATGACCTCTAGACGCCGTCAGAGTGCGTGTCGCAGGCAAATCCGGTTCATTCTAGAAGACCTGTTTATCTCGAGATGGAATGTTTTTGAATGGAATTCTCCAGCTCACACATAGTAGACTGCCACACCCCTTCCCATTGAACCAATTTCACAACTTTATTCTTCATAATTTCATCTAAAAGGCGCGTTCGTCCTCTCCGTCTGGACGAGTTACGAACGATTCTTGACATATTTAAAATGCGTGGTCAAATTGGTACAAAATTAGGAATACTTTGTTTAGAAATCCTATTAGAGTTAACCGTTTTTAACATATTTAAAACAAATTCACAATAATAATTTTATTATTAGAGGTGCTATCCCATAATTTCTTTCCCAAAACGAATGCACCCAACTTAAGGCTATGCGCACGTTATTATCTAACTTTGAAAACGCCCATTAATAATTTACCCTTCCGAGCGATTCTGTGTCTACTTTCTTTACTACTTAGGTGTAGTATTGCATTCTAGCCTTCGAGGCTCCCTCAATAAATAAGACACTTTACGTTCTCTACTACTCACCTAACAATTCGATATCCATATTTCACTGACTCCAGGAATAAAACAAATCTAAGGTGATACGTTCACACGACTTTCTCTACCCTATAGCGCTTATTAGTGGATATAAAATTATTCTTAATAAAGCTTTTTTTTTCTATCTACTTCATTATAATCCAGAGAAACCTTTACAGAAACAGCTACATTACACATTTCGTTATAGAGAACAGCGATAGTCAAATGTTTAACAACTGGACGCTATATGCTGCCTTAAAATTCCATACTGTTTCCATGACATCGCGAGAAACAACTGAATGTTGACAGAAGTTAAGAATGACCAAGTGTTGAACAATGGGAACCATTAATAACGGATATCTCGGAAATGGCTAATGCCACAAAAAACTTGTTTGAAATAAATTGTGTGATTTAATATATATATATATATATATATATATATATATATATTTCGCATAACCTGTAAGCTTTAACGAGATCTATATTTTTCTGCGTAGTAAGATTTTGTATATCTCATACAGTTTACCAGTTATACAAAAGTTATTCAGAATTAAGGAAAATATCTTAAACATGTTGTACTTTAATCAAAATCATTAGAGCCATTTTTTGAGAAAACAAAAATATTTTAATAATACAAGCCGTAATTTGGACGCGTGGCCATATTACGGGGAATCGCTTGCTCTGTACTGCAGGGTGTATACTGTTTTAAAGGTTTAAAATTCAGCATTACATGGAGTCATATTGCAGTAAAAATGCAGCAGTAATCAACTTTGCTGGTTGATGATATGATATGAAGCTGTGTTTATAACAGCTGCCTATCCATGTTGAACTGGTGGCTTTTTAAATCTCTAGTGATGATTTCATTCAATTTCCTCTCTGTACTCTTTATGAAACTATTGTGCAATGTTCTAGAAGATGTTTTATGCTGAAAAATCCCTTTACTTCTTAGAACTGTAATTTTATAAAACTCCCATGTTATTCATGATAATGGACCAAAAATTCACCGATATTTACAAAAAATTAAATGAAACATAAACAGGTTTTGTATTTCTAAACTTAGCTTTCCCCCACTCCCTTAACCGCAACAATCTTTAAAATTCTGGAAATGTTACACAGTAGATATGACAGATTATACAAATGTTTGACTCATTTTACACAACATAAGAATTATACAAGTATCATGCACCACAGTAACATATAAAATATACTTATTTCATTGACAGGATCTCTCAAGAACTAATCACCTGAAAATTTAATCTTAAATAAATCAATATTATATGGATATTTCGTCCAGCTTTTCCAGTATTTAATCACTAATTCCAGTATATTTAATAGGTAGATATGTAAAAACATTCAAGTATATTTCCAGCACTTGCGGTATCAGTGGGCACTCTGCGGTTGTGCCGACTAATCAGTTGATACCTTGTGAGGTCACATGTATCAGTGTTGTTAGCACGCAGAATCTTCATATGACAGCAAACTCCTGTAGAGAAGTGATACGACTCAGAGTAATATTGTAAAGTTATTTAGGGAAGCTCTTCATCTTACAGAGGAAAAACTCGATGAAGAGGAAACTTAGAACGGAGTCCAAAGAAATCTCTGAGAAAGCTTACACAGGAATCAGGAACGTTGCAAACCTCGGCTTGGAATACCACTAAACTTTTACAATTAAAACCCTATTGCAATAAACTGAGTAGAGTTATCGTCCTGTTGTCCCGCATGGTTTAATTTACATGGCCATGAAGAATTAATGGTTATTATAGTTATAATTTGCATGCGCTGGGTCTAAGGGTCTGTGAATATCCGCTTCCGGTGCCAACGATGGCTCTGAATTTGGACTGGAGGGGACCCCCAGCACTGCGGCCTGAAGGAGACACATGCGTTGTAGAGCGAAGCAGAGTTCCCTAACAGTTCCAGGCTGAACCACCCGGCCATGGGAGAGCCGCTCGGAGACGCCCCTCCAGTAAGACCTGGGAAACATTCCCAAGCCGCAAGCCTCTGCTCCATCTGCCCGACACCGACCGAACCACAGCCCCGGAGTCAACCTGAAACATGAAAGGGAAATGAAATGGGAGGAAAGGGGGAGAGGGAGGAGAGCCGTGGTAGAATATACCACTCCAGCATTCCAGGGAAAACCACGAAAAACGCATGGTCAGAGTGGGTGGCCACCGGGGATGGAACTCGGGATCTTCAGAATGCGAGCCTTACACGCTATCGCTCGGTAGCTTCTGTATTTAAAATCAAAGTAAATAGGCTGTGCCATAGAAAAATATGGAAAATGTTGCCAGTACATAATACTAAAATTGAGTGCAGCATAATACATAGTATAATATATTTGGGGCAACTTGGCGGCAGAGTAATTAAACGCAGTATAAAACCTAGTTTAACGATAATAATGAAACAAGAGGATAATTATCAAACTGTCACTCACACGCCTTTCCTTGGAGCTGTTTAAAACTGATCATAAATATTGACAATAATTGTGTAACCACGATGTTACAAACACTGTTTACTGATAGAGTCGAGCACTGAACCCAGTCCCTTAAGGTAATTTTGATAAATGCACAGATACTTTAGCTGAAAACTATCCAATTACTAAAAGCCCTATTACCAATCTTATGACCCATTAAATAAAACATCGGCGTGCCTTAAGTTGAGTGATCTTCCAATAAATCTGCCCGACGTGGCACGACCATTTTAAGCTCTGGAATTACGAGTTAATTATTTCATTTTCCTCTCCCCGTTTTTTATGAAATTATTGTACAACGACCCAGAGGTTTATTATGGTGAGCCCTCCCCTTTACCCCAATAATTGCAATTTCGTACAGCCTCAGCTATTCCTAATAATGGATGAGAAATGCTCAGACATTCACACAAATGAGTGTGAAACATTGGCGAACTTCTCACTTCCTTAATCTTCCCCGACAGTCTTCCAAGTTCTGGAAATGCTGCAGAGTCTATAAGTACCCTATGGTGGTGGAACAATCATCGGCCGGAATGATTGATAGAGTAATTTTTATTATTATTATTATTATTATTATTTTTGGTATTCACGGTAGGCGATACTTTAAACCTTTGCACCTTTTCTTTGGTCCCATTGCTAATTAATAACACAAACGCTACACAGTTTTCACATAATCCATAGAGCTTAGCACATATAACAAAATAAAGATGAAGCTGGTGAATATGAAGATTGCACACTCGCAAGCCACGCATAGTCTGCGAACATCGAGAAAAATAATATTCTGGTTTGTTTATTATGAGATATCGGTTCACGGATTTCTAATGTTAGCAATTTTCTCTCTTTATATAATTATCTATCACGCTCTGCTAACCAACTTGATAACAACGTAACTATAGGCTGTTTCAACAAGAGTGTCCTATCTTTCAACTTAAGTAAAACACCTTCTATAAATGATAGAGGTTTATTTCTTTTTTATTTTGGAACATGTCATTACGTGTGGAAGAGAACACCAGTTAAGTGACCACTGCGACTTCGTTGGGTTGCGCGTATACGGTTGACCCAATTTTCAATGACACAAGAACGTAAATTAGGTCCAACTTCACGAATAACACGCGTGATGTTATTCATAAGATTATTTACTGTTTCTGGCTTGTTGACATTAACTCGAGATTTAACTTAACCCCACAAGAAGTATTCCACGGCGTTAAATCACATGATCTTGGGGCCAGTTAACATTACAGAGGGTAATCATCAATGAAAAGGCGCAGATGCAATGTTTATTAAAATAGGAATTATAGCGGGAAATGATGAAACCTCTGAATTTCTCCTTCAAAAGATAGATTGTTCCCAGAGCAGTATGACATGTGGCACCATCTTGCTGAAACCAGATGTTTCCCAGATCCATACCATCCAATTGAAGCCAAAAATAATCCCTTATAAGAGCCCGGTATCTTCCTCCATTGACAGTTACAATTCCTCCATCTTCATCTTGGAAAAAAATATGGACCAATGATTCCACCATACCAAAATCCACACCTCAGTAACCTTTTGGGGATGAAGTGGTCGTTCTTGAATCTGCATTGGATTGTGATTGCTCTAATAGCGCAATTTTGTTTGTTAACACAACCATCTATCCAAAAGTGGGCTTCGTCGCTGAATATGATTTTTCGACAAAAATCCGGGTCAGCTTCCAATTGCTCCATAGCCCAGTCAGCGAATACACGACGCAACCTATGGTCGTTGGGCTTTAGTTCTTGAGTTAACACCATTTTGTAAGCGTGAAACGTCAAGTCCAGATGCAGAATTCACCAAGTTGTGGTCGGCGAAAGCCCCAATTCTTGCGCTCGACGAGCAATTGCTTTGTTTCAGTTCTCGCGTACACTCTCACGAACGGCGCCTATGGTTTTGTTGGAGCGCTTACGTCGATTACGTACAGGGCTTCTTTGATCGCTGACAGAACCACTTCTTTCAAATTTATCGATCAATCGTTCTCTCGAAGGGACGATTATGCACACCTAAACTTCACGCAATACACGGAAGGTTTGGCGAACAGATGATCCATTTTGATAATAAATGTTCACAATTTCTACGCGTTGCTGAATGCTGTAACGTTCCATGGCTATTTTTCAATAACAACTGAAACCACATGTAAAAAATGACTGCTGTAACTCAATAACAACGGCAGCTATCACATATTAAGGATAGGACACTCTTGTTGAAAGACCCTATACAAAGAAAAGCTTTCTTACACGAGGTTATTAAAGTATGTTGCCATGCGTATCACGCCAGTACAAGCAGACTTGTTTTTCTGCAGCTTGTGTTTTCTTAGTTGCTAAATCGCGACCATCTGCATGTATTTATATTGTTCGGCATTGTCTCATTTTACGTACGTATTCTGTGGAGTAACAACTACATCCTCAACTAAACATCAACGCCTTCTTCGCAAGCATGCTCTTTTATAACTCCAATGTGTTCGTATTCAAGTACAGGGGCTTTGTAAATCCTTTCTAATGTTTTAGTCATTTATGAAATGAAATTAGATGTTTTATAGCCCATGTACGTAGGAAAGAATTGGGTTTTTCAATTGTGAAAGAATTATAAAAATTGCTTTAGTAGCTTTTAAGATTACCCTACACACACACACACACACACACACACACACACACACACACACACACACACACACAAATTTTCTCTGTTTATAACACTAGTATAGATAAATAACAGAATTGTGAGGTTAGAATTTTAGCACGCTGCCTTCTGAAACAGTGTTCCCTGGTTTTAAATTAGAATATTTCTTTTCCTGCTGCAGAGAAGAATATGAGTGTGTTTAATGGTTAAGAACAACATTAAAGAACGTACAGTGAACAAGTTGTTTCTCAAGACATGTATATAAAGAATAAATACTATTTTCATTGATACTTGTAGGCTATGTTTTCGTGAAGGAATGTGGGATTTTGAATGCTCGTGTCAATATGGATTGGAAAGTCATAAGTCATGAGGTACCGAATGAAGATCTAAAACCCTGGATGTTTACGCTACTAAATGAAACGGATTTCTTATGATGTATCTGGTTTTGAAGTTAATGTTTACATAGTGCTTGATTACGATCCCTGTTAGAAGCTCAGGTTTTCTAACTTGTAGTTATTGCTACCTGTTGGTTAAACGGAGTGCCGCATATAACGAACGGAGTATAACTGAAGGGTAGTTAATCTGGAGTTCGTTAACAATTTGGTATGGTTGGTGACATTTTCATGCGCGATTTCACGCCGCCTAGGTGGAAACTTGTAACATTAGATCTTTAAAATAAGCTTTCTGCTATAATTTTCTTGCGTTCATAATCGAATTTCTGTGTATAATAATCTAAAATGATTGTTAAATTAGTTTGTGGAATTTCATGATTAACATGGATCGTTACTGAAGGCTGGATGCATTCAGGAGCGTAATAAAGCATACTTGTTAATATTACGATTTCTATAGGTTAGGTAGTGGTACATTTCTAAAGGTTATGCCATTGTTGGCATTGGAATAGGTTAAGTGTGTTTCGGTATGTTTAAAAAAGAATGATTTGGCCTTAATATAGTTCTTGGAGGTAGTGTAAAATAGGATAGCTATAGTGAACATAGTTTGAAAACAAATTAGCATTTGGGGGTATTTCACTCTCAATATGATTTAGGTTAGATTTTGCATATAAGAAGACGGTAGTGGAGACTGCTGGAGTATCTCTTGATTCTAACATATGCTAACACGTATTGTAATAGTATTACTGTTAAAACATTCAGAACTGATTACAGCAAGTGTCGTACTTGCAGGTGCTTGAGGCATGGATGTATTACTCCACTACATTGAAATTTGTGACGGTTACATTTAAGAAACAATTTCGACAAGTGTGTTGAGTTAAAAGCAGGCCATAAACTCAGGAAGAGGTTGTGATGCATAAGTGTGATAGAAAATAAAACAATAGTGCAATTTTCGTTAACCTGACATCCCTCTCCTCGAACTTATTTTTCCGAGATCGTGAATGTCTGAGCATCGCTGCAAAAGGAATAATGTAGGGCTTGAACACGCGCTGTGTAGCATGAATCAAGTTATTAATAAATGCTTATGTTTACAAGAAAAACACCACAAAGAAACAAAAAATGGAAAGTAGGATTTCGCGGTTAATACACTCTTATAGATTAGTGTGGAAATATGCTGGGTGATTTCGGAGTATTAACTTATATGGATTTTTGTTTTCGGCTTCCTATAGATCAGTAGGAAAATGTGGCATTTTGGAATATAAGATTAAGTTTCGCTATTATTTTGTAAAGGTTAGACGCACTATGTTGGGTTATTGTCAGTTACATTTTATATTTAAGCAAACATTGCCGTCATTCACGTTAAAAAAGAAAAAGAAAATAAAGCGATATGCAAACTGTGTCTAAGAATAATGCAGAAATGTATTAGACCTTAAAGGCCATTTTAATAACGTTCACGAAATTCACTCTCGTTCTAAACCTGGAAATTATTCCTTCGAAGTGTAATTATTTTGGCTTTCCTCCTGTTACATAAATATTGCTCCAATGTTTCGCCTTGGAATCGCTATCGACTATCAATCGAGGCCAAAGGTACGCCATTTTTATGTGGCTACCTCCAAGTTAGTATGTTAACCGCTACCCGAGATGGCTAAGAATAACCCCCGGTTAGCTGTTAACCGCAACCTTAACTAGAAATCGTAATGCAGACCCATAGTAAGGCTAATTAAATCTTAGGTTATGTCTTTGTGAAGCAACAGAGAATTCTAAAACATCTTCAATATCCGTGGCAATGTTTGTACGTTTTTCCATGAGTACTATATCTTCTTGTTTCTCTACTTACCCTCCTTACATCCCCAGGACTTACAAGCAGATAGAATGTCCAGGATGGGTGATTAGCCCGATGCCTGGTATGAGAGCTAGCAAGTAGATGATATGAAATGATGGAGCAGTTGGTGAAATGAATGGCGGGGAACCGGAGAAAACCCGCCCAGACAGGAATCGAACCCGAGCGATCTAACCACTCGGCTACGGCGCCGAGTCAGTGTACGTATGTGTGTATATTCCTTATAGACTTCTACGCCGTTGCACCGATTTCGAAACTTGGCATAGATACATATATGTTTCTCTACGATAATCGCAATAGGTCGAAAGGCTTTCACGGTCTCACAAAATAATAAAGGAACAGCGAGTTCACATACGTATTACTCGTTGATCTCCTCTCTGACATTGATCATGGAGTAATAAATAACTACATCTATGCTACCTGTGTCTACGACTGCTACAATCGCTTGGTAAAAAATTAATAACATCTCCAATTTATTATGTTACACTGCAATAACAGCAACAGAAATGAGACAAAATATCACTTATTCTTATTGCTCTTTATCTACATATTATGATTATTTATTGTGTATTGATACAAAATAACACAAAGGCATTCAACATGATCGCATTGACTACAAAAGTCTCTATAGTGTTCAAACATTGAGTAATAATTAAGTCGAAGTTCATATCCAGTGATTCTGCGATCATACTCCGATGTTGCAATATTCACTTACTATAATTTATAGTTTCTTATTTTTTGTAAGCAGCGGGTTTCTTTCTCTTTGATAAGCAGAAAAACAAAAATTGAGTGACATAAAAATGACAGTTGGCAAAACAACAGCATCAAACCAGTCGAAGTACCGCTTCTTATTCTTCTTTTCCTTTGTATGTTAATTTTGGCTTTCATTTTATTTTGTTTTTCGTGTGTTTTCTAGGCAGTTTTGTGTGTGTTGGTTACTGAGAATGAACAACGGTATTATTATTTCTTCCCAACTGAGATTTTCTGAATAAATAGGCAGCCTGAATCTGACAACTGAGAGTCACGAGAAATCATAGTGCAAACTGTGGTTCTTCAGCAGTGCTTTGTTCTATAAGTTCTTTGTGTAATACTTTTTAAATGCCTCGAAAGAAACGCAAGGCTAAATGCTGTGTTCCAGCGCATTTACTTTGAAGCAAACATAATTGAACGTATACTCAGAAGTGAGTGCGCTACACACATTTCTGGAAGAAAACCTATCATATCGTTGGGGTTACATTCCTAATATCTCTGCATTACGAGCTTTTTATAACAATTATTCTAAGGTACTGGGTTCAGTGCTAGTCACAATCAGAAAACATCACATTAATATATTTAACCGACCGAGGTGGCGCCGCGGTAACGTGTGCGACTCGCATTCGGGAGGTCCCGGGATCGATTCCCGGTGACCGACTACTCTGACCCACGGGGTTTTTTCGGGGATTTCTCGGGTCGTCAGGCGAATGCTGGAGTGGTTTCTTTCAGCCCCCGAATTTCCTGTCCCTCCATTTCGTTCCATCGTTCCCCCGTTAGCTTTGTTTCAGGGTTGAAAGTGTCGGTGATGGTATTTCGGTGCGGCGTGGCAGGGAAAAACGATGCTCTCTGTGGAACTATCTCTGTACCTCGATTTTCGGCTGGTTGCCGGGGATAAATGGGCCGCCCCTTCGGAACGGAGTGTTGGACCCTGCCATTGCTGTGGCGCCATAGGTAGAATATCCTCACTGGAGCAGTGTTTGTTCCTCGATAATAAGAGTACGCTCAACTGCTTCCATTACTTGAGTATGCTCTCAAAATGATGGGTTTTACATTCTTAAGCATAACATAAAGCAAGGGAGGCCACTAAAACTTGATAAAGTTGTAATGTATCTCTAATGTTGTAATGTAACAGTGATCCTAAGGGACTCGTTTCAGTGTTAGTCCCAATCAGAAAACTTAATAATACATTTTAACAAGTGTCAGCGTTTACTTCATTTGTAACTTGCTTTTTAACCGGCGTATTAACTTTCAGAAACAATTTTTGTCGATATTTAAGATAGAAAAAGGTCTTACGTGTTTGCATTCACATGACCTTTTGTATTCACTCTTCTTTAAACTATTCTTAAAAGCTTATTCTTCTACCTACTTCTTGTTAATATAAGCAAATCTTAATTACTCATTCGATATAAATATAAAAAGAATACAGCAGGCTAAACAGACAAGTAAATATATTAAAAGCGAGTCACTATGTGGCGGCTTTGAAATGTCATGTTCTTTTTGCATGACCATGACAAAAAGAAGAAGAAGAACGAATGGTGATTTGTGGGTAAGAAAATTATGAAGTATTTCAAAATTCAATCCAATAACAAAGAATATCTCGGAAATGGTTAAGGCCACAGCTATTTTTATTTAACACAAATTGTGTTTTAACGAGATCTGCATTTTTTTGTGTAGTAAGATTTTGCCCATCCCTTACGGTTTACCAGTTATACAAAAATCATTCAGAATGAAGAGCACCTCAAACTCAGGATATGCATTTCATTTGTCATGTAAATATCTTAAATATATGATATTTTAGTCAACATCGTTAGCCATTTTTGAGAAAACCAAAGGAATGAAAATTTGTCCAGTTTGGGGTGGGGGACTAACTTGAAAATCTTCGTGTCGTATCCTTGGAATATACTGAAACCAACTACCAAGTTTGGTATTTAATCGACTTTTCGTTTTTGAGTTATGCTGCTCAGACAGCACACACCCCTCCCCCACTGCTAGAAATGTGAGCCTATTTTGTTGGAACGCCACTGATTCCAGACTGTTCTCTGTTGTTTGTTTTTTCGTCTGTGACTCAAACAGAGGTGGATAGAGGAGATAGAGAGAGAGAGCCGAAATGTAGGTGAAACAAATAAAATAAACAAGAGTCTAGTTCCAAGATGACGCACGTTTTTGTGGTAGATGACCTCCGAATTCTTATGAAACTTAATTTGAGTCCTGTCACGTATAAATGTTAAACTAGCGTTTTTAGCGGGAAATACACACTTCCAATAATCAATTCATTAAAACATCTTATATCTTACATTCACATGACTTTCTCTATCCTCTATGGCTTATTAGTGGGTATACAAGTTGTCCCTACTAAAGTTTATTTTTCAATCTACTACATTTTAATCGAGATAAACCTTTACAGAAACAGCTACATTACACATTTCGTTATAAGAGAACAGCGATAGTCAAATGTTTAACAACTGGACGCTATATGCTGGTCTTAAAATTCCATACTGTTTCCATGACATCGCGAGAAACAACTGCATTTTCTTTAAGAGAATGTCTAAGTATTGAACAATTCGAACCCTTAATAACGGATATGTCGGAAATGCCACAAAAAAGTCATTTGAAATAAATTGTATGTTTTCAAGAGATCTGCATTTTTGGGGGGGGGCTAATGTTTGTACGTTTTCGTCTAATGTTTAAAGTTTACCAGCTATACAAGATTATATAAGATTCCTTCCGAGTGAAGTGGACTTCAAAGCTGTTCTCAGAAAATTCAAGATATGCATTTTATCTGTCATTTAAATTTCTTAAGTATATGGTATTTTAATCAAAATCGTTGGAGTCATTTTGAGAAAATAAAAAAACAAAATCGAAAACAATTCGATGTAAAGGGTAGTTCGGTGTGGAGAGGTTTCCTAGAAAATCTTCGTGTCGCATTTTTGGAGGATATCACATTTCATATTTAAGCGACTTTTCAGTTTTGAGTTTTTTTGTTCACACACACAAGAATCGTTTTCCAAAAATGCTTTTATTTTTTTAATTCAGGGACTTTTTGGGTGCAATAGCTTCTCTAGCCTTTAGAGAAAGTAAAAGAAAGATATAAGAAGGAAAGGCGACTGATTGAAATGTATATAGGTAAATGCGATAGTGCGTGTTGACATAGACCTCGTCGCTATGGCTGGGGGCAGACGACCTCTTACGTAACCAGTAATGAGTCAACATCAATTTGGGCCTGTGCGTCGTTTTCACGCCCCGAGCTATGCGATTTCTGTTTTCCTTACTCCTCCTCTCCCGTCTTTACTACGGCATCATTCATCTGAGAAGCGATTTTAGGCTGGTTTCGGGTTCCAGTGTAACCACATTACCAGCATCGGCATGCAACACAATCGTTTATTTTTATATAACTTTAACAAACCATTCCTATAAAAGCCTACTACTTTCCCTATCACTACATCCCTCCCAAAGATTCGATATCGAGCTTTGGAAATATATGCTTTAAGACCCTCTGAACCCTGAACCCTTTGCTTCAGTTTCTGCTGCCGGCTGCAGATCTTTCTCTCAGTGTATGCGTGGGTGTATTTTGAAGGGATAACACCAGTTTAAATTTAATGTGGTCTAACAATTGAGTTATTGAAGCAAGTTTGAAGAAAAGAATGAAACTGATTATGAATCGTAGCACCCAAACTATAACAGTTGACTTATTACACCTGCTGACTTCTGCAGTACCAATGTTACGGTCTGAAATAACTGTTTCCGCAGTAAAAGAAACTAGAAGCATAACTTGCCGTGAGTCGCTAAAATCCTTACCGGCAAAACCCCTCGCGGCTACCGTCAAACCATGTAAGCTGCACACAAAGAAACGAAATGTAAGACAAGATGCTAATTTTAGCAATATACGCTCTTTTATTACTTAAGCTCCGCCTACTTTAGAACTAGTCCACTAACGTTACTTTATATGCGCTCCAATCTCAAAACTCTTGTATGGGTGATACTGTTGCTACGCCGTACCTCCCCCAATCTCAGGATTTGATTCCCTTTCCCTTTTACAGACTTTCTGTCTGCGTGACCATAACTGCATCCAGGAATCTTTATACCAATTTTACTAATGACTTTGCTCGCTAATTATATTTTTTTCCAGGCAAATGTTTATAACTCAGGCTTATTAGTTATACATTGATTTAATATACAGAAATTATAGAAGGAAGTAGATGAAATGATGGTGAAATGGATGAAAGGAAAGGTGATGATGGAGCAGTTGGTGGAATGAATGGCGGGGGAAACCGGAGAACCCGGAGAAAACCCGCCGCTTTGTCCACCACAAATCCCACATGTGGGTCCCTGGGATCGAACCCGGGCGGTGTAACCACTCGGCCACGGCGCCGCCTAAGATGTTTACATATGACATGGGGTTAGAAAACAGCCTGTGAACTCCTCCTCATTCGGAAGGAATTTCGTATAATTAGAGAGACGAAAACGTACCACACTAAAAATGTAATTATCTTTAAAGCACACAATTTATTTCAAATAACTTTTTTTTGCTGCAAAAGTCAGTTCCAGATATCCATTATTAAGGGTTAGAGCTATTCAATGCTTAGCCATTCTTTTAAAGTTCCGTCGATTTTCAGTTGTTTCTCGCGATGTCATGGAAACAGTATGGAATTTTAAGGCCAGCATATAGCGTCCAGTTGTTAAACATTTGACTATCGCTGTTCTCTTTGTATCTATAACGAAATCTGTAATGTAGCTGTTTCTGTGAAGGTTTATCTGGATTAAAATGAAGTAGATAGGAAAATAAACTATCGTAAGAATATTAGTATAGACACTAATAACTGCCAGAGGGCAGAGCAAGTCATGTGAATGTAACACATCCTATCATCTCAGTTTCCTATGTCCTCTCAGGCAGCTATCTCTGTGGCCCACATACGGGAGGTCCCAGGATCGATCCCCAGTGATCGTCCACTCTGATCCATGAATTTTTCGGGGTTTTCCGGATCGTCAGGCGAATGCTGGAATGGTTTCTTTCACCCCGAATTTCCTGTCCCTACATTTCGTTCCATTCTTCATATGATTCATCTTTCATCCCGTTGGTCTGTTTCAGGGTCGGAAGTGTCTGCGATGGTGTTTCGGTGCAGCCTGGCAGAGAAAAGGGATGGTCTTCGTGTCTTTCTCCGTCCCTCGGTTTTCCGTTGGCTGTCGGGGTATCCGAAATCCTTTGAGGGGCGTTGGAACGCCCTCTGTGTGGGGTGGGGTCCCCGATCTGCCGGGGTGTCTTTATCTGGAAACTTAGGGACACTCATTGCTGTGCCGTCTCTTCTCGTCTCGTCCTTCCTCGTAGGTGCCGACTCCCTTCCTCCTATGCCTCGTGCAATGCAACTATTTTGTACACCATTAGTATATAGAATATGTTAACATTGCTCGAGCATGTAGCAAAACGAGTACATGAATTACTTAGGTCCTACAGTAAGACAGACATTGCCAAACGTTTTAAGAGCTGGTAACTATGTGATAGCTTTGAAATTCCGTTCTCTTTGCATTACCAGAAGAAAAAATCTGATGTGTTACACTCACATGACTTTCTCTACGCTTGTACAAACTAGTTTTACAAACGCTTATTCTCCATATGCTTCATGTTAATCGAGATGTTAAACTTATTGCTAATTTTCTTGTAGATGCAAGGGGAATTGGTAGGTTTTAAGCGATAGTCAAATATTTTAAGAGCTGGTTGCTATGTGGAGTATTCCGTTCTCTTTGTATTACCAGGACAGAAAAAAAATGAATAACGAATTCCCATTTGGAAAAAGTATAAGTTTTGGAAAATTTAAGGGAATAACAAGCAATATCTCGAAAATGGTTCACTCAACAAAACAAAGCTATATGGCATAAATTGTGTATTTTAAGGCGATCTGCATTTTTCGTGCAAAAGTCGTTCGCAATGAATACTTTTGGAGACATTCCCAGAAAATTCGAGATATAGAATTCATTTGCCATAAAAATGTCTTAAACTTATGGTATTTTATTCAAAATCGTTAGAGCGATTTTTGAGAAAATCAAAAATAATGGAATTTTTTTCCATATAAAGAGTAGTTGGGGTGAGGAATTTTTTTTAGAAATCTTCGTGTCACATCCTTGGAATATGATGAACTTAATTACCAAGTTTGGTATTTAACCGACTTTCCATTTTTGAGTTATCCTCTTCACAAATAAAACGGATGTTTTTCTAAAAAAGAAAGTCATGTGAATATAAGACATGAGATGTTTGTTTTTGGCAAGAAATGCTAGAAACCAGCCTGTTGCACAGGTGTGTCGAATTTTCCGACAGTTCTCCATTGATTGGCTCGATGTCCATTAAGGAAGCTTGATATTATGTAAATATTTGTCAAAATATAATTAAGTTGTAAAGGTTTTTGTGGCCGTCTCCATTAGAGTCGGGCGACATTCCAGACGGCCACTCCTAACAGCTGCTACAAATCTGCTCACGCATAAAGTCGACTTCACTTCTCCCTCAAAGAAAACTTAAGAGGTAGCGCGAAAATCAAATCTATGTTAATGTTGTGTCGATCCGTATTCTGGAACATGACCAAAGGCTATATAATGTTTAGGGGTTTCTTTTTCATAATCATGTCACCAAATGTGGGTACTAAAGGCTGGTTTTGGCACTTTATTTCAATAAGACGATTGGTACAAATGCTGAAGTAGATAGAAAAATAAGCTTTTGTAACAATAGTTGGTACGAGAGAGTAGAGAAACTCATGTTAGTGCAAAATAAAACATGATTTTTAGAAGAAGTTCCGCGCGTGCGTGCTGTGTCTGTGAACAGCGAAAAGTCGGTTAAACCACCACATGTAGATGTATTCATGACAAATAAAACGTATATCTTGAATTTTCTGGTAATAGCCCGTAAAGTCCTCTTCATTCTGAATGGCTTTTGTGTAACAGGTAAACCGTAAGAGATAGACAAAATCTTACTACACAAAAAAATGTAGATCTCGTTAAAGTACACAATTTATATCAAGTAACATTTTTGTGGCGTTAACCATTTTCGAGATATCCTTTATTGGTTTCAATCTTCAAATAGTTGACCTTTTACAGCTGCTAAGTCGCTATTCGTTTTTTCTCGTGGATGAAAAGATAATGCAATTACAAGCCATCACTGGAGCTCGGCGTAGTAGGCGTTAAAAGCTTAAAATAGAGCAGGCAAACAAGGCATTATATGAAATTCAAAATAGGCAATATCATTAATGATAAGCGTTCAAGTAGGCACAATCATTTATTCATTTACCACTGAAAAACACATTTTGACGCAGTATTTTATATCACAACACTGTGAATGCCGGAGTGATTGTAATGTAAATTAGCATTATTGTATGACAATGATTTGAGATGTTTGTTAATTATAAGCATTGTTAGGAAATAAGTTTACACGGCCTCACTGAAACTGACAATAGGAGCGGATAACGATGAGCGAGGGAGTGAGTTGTTTATTAATTAGAAGAGACAAGCAAATGAGGTCAGATTAGCGCGCTTTTCTTTAGAAATGGAGGGAATATCTTCCCTAGAGCATATGTTTTCGTAATTTTGATTGGATATAAAATAGACGCTAATGTTGGTGCGTTTTATTAACCAATAGCAGCTCTGTTATAATGTTTAGGCATATCGGGGTGAGGGAGTACAATTTTCGTGCCAGAGACGGGTAACGCGCAGTTCAACAGAATCATTAACGGGTTACACGTCGCGCAGTTCTACAGAATCATTCACAAGTTACACGTCGCGCAGTTTAAGAGAATCATTCGCGGGTTACACGTCACACAGTTCAACAGAATCATCCACGGGTTACACGTCGCGCAGTTCAACAGAATCATCCACGGGTTACACGTCACACAGTTCAACAAAATCATTCGCGGGTTACACGTCACACAGTTCTACAGAATCATCCACGGGTTACACGTCACACAGTTCAACAGAATCATCCACGGGTTACACGTCACACAGTTCTACAGAATCATCCACGGGTTACACGTCACACAGTTCAACAGAATCATCCACGGGTTACACGTCACACAGTTCAACAGAATCATCCACGGGTTACACGTCACACAGTTCTACAGAATCATCCACGGGTTACACGTCACACAGTTCAACAGAATCATCCACGGGTTACACGTCACACAGTTCAACAGAATCATCCACGGGTTACACGTCACACAGTTCTACAGAATCATCCACGGGTTACACGTCACACAGTTCAACAGAATCATCCACGGGTTACACGTCACACAGTTCAACAGAATCATCCACGGGTTACACGTCACACAGTTCAACAGAATCATTCGCGGGTTACACGTCACACAGTTCTACAGAATCATCCACGGGTTACACGTCACACAGTTCTACAGAATCATCCACGGGTTACACGTCACACAGTTCAACAGAATCATCCACGGGTTACACGTCGCGCAGTTCTACAGAATCTCTCGCGTCGTAAAGTTAGTTACAAAATGTGAAATACTAGAATTAATAATGAGCGGCAAATAAGTGATTACAGTTACATTCAAAATATAACAGTTTCAGTCGGGCGTGTATCAAGAGTAGTTTGAAATTAATTAATTGTGACGGCAATAGAAGTGTAAAAACAAATTCTTTTATCAGTGTTATCTTTTAGTAACAACTCCTTTCCGTTTACACACCCTGTTTAAGAGATTTGCTCGACTTGTAATAATAGCTAGCCGGAGGACAAAGAACTCAAAATTAAAAATAGTAAAACAATAACAGGCGCTCAGCAAATAAGATAACACGAAAGATACCGCGACAATTTTGACACGACCGAACATTATAGAAATATCCCATATATTAAATTTACTAAATTCTTTTAATGAAGTGTAAACATTATTTCTTTAAATTTGCTCTCTTCAGTTACTATGTGTTTTTGTGTCAAACACTATTATCAGTTTTTAAGTAGTTTCTTTCTCGATTATGTTTTACACTCCCACGCTGGTTTCTAATTATTATGTTAAACTGGCTATTGTTGCGTTTGCAGTGAAGTAAGTCTAATGTCAGTACTTGTTTTCGTCCACGTGGGAAGTATTAATGCACAAAGCACGAGTTAACACTAAGATGATAGATTTCCCAGTCGTAAAGCAATAGTTTTCTGTAGTTGACCATTTACCGTACAAGTGTCCACTATTTTATTAATTCACGAAACACCGCAACTGCTGACTGACGTTAGGAGTCGGTATTACAAACTTCCTCAGGCACGTTGTCAACAATGGCTCATTGGCTTAGAGCAAGCAATATTAAATAAGGTTAAGATCACACGAATGAATAATACTAATAAATAACCGCCTATAACAAAAGCAAAAACCTTGATAAAATTTCTCATTACAAAACAAAAGCCATAATAGGACGAAAAGACACACACTATGAAAATAGTCAATTATAGGTACTATAAAATTAGTATATTTTACTCCAGTAGGTATGAAACATACCTATGTAAAGGAACAAAATGGGCAATTGCTCCCGTCATCACGTCATTACACCCATTTTTAAACACCTGACTATCGCTTTAGATTATTGTATCCTTGTTTTACCTACAATTAATTGTGTGCTGGTTACAAAGCAGATATAGAAAATAGTGTAGAAGAGGACACAGAGAAAGGTTAAAATGATAGGTTATAGGGCACACTGCTACGTAAGTGACGTTACCATTCCCCAGGAGTGAGGATGCAGCCCTCTAGTGTCTACGGGGTATACCGTTTCCTTACAGCAAGTATCCGCTCCATCTGTCCGTCACCGCGAGATCTGGAAGCGCACCTGAAACGAGAAGGAAACAGAATGAAAGGATATCATGTTAGATGAGAGAACACATCAGGGAAAACCACGAGAAACCTAAGATCAGAGTGGGTGGTCGACGGGAATCGAATGCGGGCCGCTATCTGGTGGCTTTTAAACGTAGTACTCTTTGGACATTGCGAGAAACAAGCGAATAGGCAATTAACACTTAAGAAAAGTATAAACTATTGGAAAGCATTAAGAAAGAGTTGCGTTTTAAGTATATCCACAGTAAGCGTTGTCCATGACTAACAAACGCTGTCCACGAAAGTTAACATATGCATGCTATTGTCAAACGTATTTTACTCTTCCAAATCGTTAGGACCATTTTAAGTAAATCAGAAATAACGAAAAAATGTATGTAAAGGGTAGTTTGTGGGGGATTCTCTTGAAAGTCCCGGTGTTGCATCTTTGGAATACGCTGAACGTAAATACGAAGTGTGGCATTTATCCAAACACAGGGGATCTCAAAACATGTATTTCTGATGAAATGTGCAATACGTGCGCGATGAAAGCACGCGCTGGGGGTCTATCGCAACATTTGGCAGTGTGAGAAAGAACGGTCCGCGATGATGTCACTGACAACGGAACTACCAAAATATTGTTGACAGAGCGTAACATTCGCGTATTTGGTAGGCAGCTGTAGTCGCCAGATGTTGAGGACTCGACACAGATGGTCACATCACATTTCAACCTCACAACAGACATCGCAAGTCGCAGTAAGGAACCGATAACCTCCCTCTATCACCATTTAAATGTACTTGTTGTCTGTTATAATGCAAAGACGTATTACTCTGCATTCCATCCAAACCTTCCGCGTAAACACCTTACTGAAAATGCGTACATTCACAAAAATGGAGTATTTTAAGAAAAGAGGAGCTTCTGTGTCTACCACTGTCTGTATGTGTTCGTGTGTGCATCAGGAGCACAGGTAAAAGAAATATGTATTACATCCACATGATAATCTATTTAACTAGAAATGGATGAATGGTGGCCTACTGCTTCACATAATTGAAACCAATAGCAACGAATATTTTGGTAGTTTTAATAACCCGCAAAAGGTATTTGAGATAAATCGTGCGTTTTGACGAAATGTACGAAGCGCTTGGCTTCTCTTGCGGTTAATCAGATATTAAAAATATACAATATTTATTGTAAGGAAATTGGAGCTATATATCTTATTTGTCATGCAAATGGTATAAATATGTGGTTTTTCAATAAAAATTATTCCAGTAATTTTTAGAAAATCAAAATAATGAAAAATATGTGATTTATAGCAAAATTAGGAGTAAAGGGAATTTTCTTGGAAGACTTGATATTGCATCTTTGGAAGATATTGACCGATGTTTTTCGTTTTTGAGCCTTGCTGTTCATACACCGTCACACGACTTTTCTTTTCTTGTGTCAGGACTCTTAACAACTTGTATTTCTCTACGTCAGAATCCAATTTTCACCTACAATAAGAGAAGAAGCACTGGATTCCACAATTCGAAACCGAAGTAACAGAGGAAATGCACGTTTTGAGGCCACCTTGAATAAATAAAAAGAACCGTTTTAGAAATAAAGCATAACTCAAAAAATAAAAGTCCGTTAAATAGCAAATTGATATTTAAGCTTGGCATCTTCCAAGCATGGAAGATGTTCAAAAAAATCCCCGAGCTACTATTTGCGTGGAAAAATTGTTCATTATTTTCTCTTGTGTAAAATGCCTCTAAGGACTTTGATTATAATGCCATATGTGTATTCCGCCAGTCCTCGTAACTGGGATGTTTCCTTCATGTAGCATGAGTGTTGCCGTTAAAATATCATACATTTAAGATATGTGCATGAATAATTTGAATTTTATGGCAAGTTCTCTTCATTCTGAACGACTTTTGCATAACTAGACAAACTGACGTGTCATTCACGTGATTTTCTCTACTCTCTAACCTTTATTCCTGGGTATAATGTTATTCTTATGTAAGTTTATTTTTCAATCTACTTCATTTTAATCGAGATAAACCTTTACAGAAACAGCTACATTACACATTTCGTTATAGATACAAAGGGAACAGCGATAGCCAAATGTTTAACAACTGAACGCTATACAATCCCTATTTTTTTAAACTTTATTTTTACATACCTTGCCTCATATTTAAGTTGATGGGCATGTTTGGTTTTCTTTTGGCTTCCTCTTAAGTGATCACCTACAACATTAATTCCTTGCTCCTGTTCCTTGACACAAAACTCGCAAGAAAAGGACAACTGTAGCATGGTCGAGAGCCAACTGTTAGTTTCATGTAGTTGATTTGAAACAACAGCTAGCTTCACACCATAAAACATCGCTACGAGAATGTATCGTTGGTGGCCATAATACCACGCTCCTCATTTTATTTGTAATGTAAATATACTGACATTTTAATCAAAATAGTAGAAACATTTTTAGAAAATAAAAAGTTTCGAAAAAAGTTCAATGCTAAGGGTAGTAAGGCGGGGGATGTTCTTGAAAATCTTCGCGTGGCATCTTTAGAAGCTGCTGAACTTAATAACCAAATTTGGTTTTTATCCTTTTCGTTTTCGAGTTACGCTGTTCACAGACTCACACATACACGGAACTAAATTCTCTTTTGGGGGTTCAGGGGGCTCAAAACATATATTTCCAATGAAATTTCGGGATGGAATTTTTGGGTGAAATACAGTAGTTCCCCTACTTATTATAGTAGGATGTGTTGATCGAAGGGCGACACCTCGCAACTGCGACCAACTTGATCTATCATGGCTACACCCACCGGGAGGAAGGGATGAGGTGAACGAGCCGTAGGAGGTCTCAGATCTGCAGGCAGACAAGCGCAGTCCTGCGCACCAGAGGAGCCTAAGAATTCCTAGAGAGGGTGATGAAGCGACCTAACGGACGGGACAACGCAAGCAACTACGTCATCTTCCTGACACCTCCAGCACCGCAGGACCTGAAATATGAAAGGGAGCAATGAGATGAGAGAAAATGGGGAAAGGAGAAATCCCGGCATTCGCTTAGGGACCAGAGGAAAACCACGAAAAGCTCAATGGTTAGCATGGGTGGTCACCGGGAATCGAACCCGGGGCCTCAGGAATGTGGGCTACAGACGTCGCCGCCTAGCCATCCCGTTAAATGTACGTCACGTTAATGCACATAATCAATGTGAAATAAATTTTTATGCGGTGTTAACCACTTCCGAGATATTGTTTGTTATATGTTTGAATTTTGAAATAGTTACACTTTTTTCAAATGTTGAATCGGTATTCATTTTTCCTCGTAGTCATGCAAAGAAGGAATATCAAAATCACCACATAGCAACTCACTTTTCGAAAATGTGACTATCGCTTCAGCATTGGATTGACTACGGGGGGACTCGGCACCGATCCTATGTCCCACGAGGAAGAATGAGACGAGAGAAAACACCGGGCAGCCAGAACCAGGAGCGACGGCACAGCAACGAGTGTCCCTAAGTTTCCAGATAGAGACATCCCGGTAGACCGGGTACCCCATCCCACATAAAGGGGGTCCAACGCCCCTCAAGGGGTTTCGGATATCCCGGCAGCCAGCCGAAAGCCGAGCGACGGAGAGAGTCACAAAGAGCATCATTTGCCCTACCACGCTGCACCGAAACACCATCGCAGACACTTTCGATCCTGAAAGAGACAAACGGGATGAAAGGTGAATGAAATGACGAATGGAACGAAATGCAGGGACAGGAAATTCGGGGGATGAAAGAAACCACTCCAGCATTCGCCATGGGTTAGAGTGGGCGGTCACCGGGGATCGATCCCGGGACTTCCTGAATGCGGGTCTGCGCCATCCCGCTCGGTTATCGCTTTAGCCTACTGCATCTTCTTAACCTACAACGAAATGTGTAATGAAAGTTTATTTGTACTAACAACAAGCAGATAGAAGAATAAGCTTTGTAAGACCAGTATATTTTGTAAGACAGAGAGTGTCTCCATCAACATAAAAAAGCCATCGACGAGATCTGGTGAATTAGCAGAAAACTGGTCCAGACCACCCATCCGTACTACAGGCTCTCAAATGAATGGATCCAACGTAAAAATGGCGGCGGCCGTGATAATAAGAGGTTGTAGCCTTTAAATCATGTCACCTTCTCTCATCGTAAGGAATCCTGAGTTCATTTCTCCCACATGCAAATTCTTCCATCCAGGTTCTTAGCCCTTACTTCTTCTTCTTTTTGCAGTCAGACCACCTAGTTTGCGGATCTGCCACTCCATATAAAGACGCAATGTGCATAATCAATGTACAGATATTTGCCAAAACTAGATTAGGCATGATATAGTATCTCCAAGTATGTTACACTAGTGTTTCACTTAACAATGCAGCAGTCCAATGCCACAATTCGAGTGCTTCATTATATTGGTCCCGCTAAAATTAGAAGTTATGCCGAAAATATATATGAAAACAGACTATAAAATGATTAAAGAGAGAAAGAACGCAGGAAACATAACTGCCCCATATCAAGAATAAACAAATTACACCAAGTAGCTCGCTTCGAAAAGCTATGGAGTGCTGTCGAAGTGTCCGCAAAATGAGAGGATCGGCTGGTGCGGGATGCGTTGGGGTTCATAACACACTAGAGTATTGTGTTCATGAGATCACTAGGGAGTACTCAGTGGTCTTTAGGATACG
This sequence comes from Deroplatys truncata, assembly GCA_030765065.1. NCBI lineage: Eukaryota > Metazoa > Arthropoda > Insecta > Mantodea > Mantidae > Deroplatys > Deroplatys truncata. The sequence continues at coordinate 16,102,574 of CM060983.1, forward strand.
CCAGTCACGAGATTAGAGCACTATGCCCATGAGATCACTAGGGAGCACTCAGTGGTCTTTAGGATACGCCAGTCACGAGATTAGAGCACTGTGCCCATGAGATCACGAGGGAGCACTCAGTGGTCTTTAGGATACGCCAGTCACGAGATTAGAGCACTGTGTCCATGAGATCACTAGGGAGTACGTACTGGTCTCTGGGATACCACAGTCACGAGATTAGAGCACTGTGCCCATGGCATCACTAGGAAGTACTTACTGGTCTCTGGGATACCACAGTCACGAGATTAGAGCACTGTGTCCATGAGATCACTAGGAAGTACTTACTGGTCTCTGGGATACCACAGTCACGAGATTAGAGCACTGTGTCCATGAGATCACTAGGAAGTACTTACTGGTCTCTGGGATACCACAGTCACGTAATTATAGCACTGTGCCCATGAGATCACTAGGAAGTACTTACTGGTCTCTGGGATACCACAGTCACGAGATTAGAGCACTGTGCCCCTGAGATCACTAGGAAGTTCTTACTGGTCTCTGGGATACCACAGTCACGTAATTATAGCACTGTGCCCATGAGATCACTAGGAAGTACTTACTGGTCTCTGGGATACCACAGTCACGAGATTAGAGCACTGTGCCCCTGAGATCACTAGAAAGTACTTACTGGTCTCTGGGATACCACAGTCACGAGATTAGAGCACTGTGCCCCTGAGATCACTAGGAAGTACTTACTGGTCTCTGGGATACCACAGTCACGAGATTAGAGCACTGTGCCCCTGAGATCACTAGGAAGTACTTACTGGTCTCTGGGATACCACAGTCACGAGATTAGAGCACTGTGTGCATGAGATCACTAGGAAGTTCTTACTGTTCTCTGGGATACCACAGTCACGAGATTAGAGCACTGTGTCCATGAGATCATTAGGGAGTACTCATTGGTCTCTGGGATACCACAGTCACGAGATTAGAGCACTGTGTCCATGAGATCACTAGGGAGTATTTACTGGTCTCTGGGAAACCACAGTCACGAGATTAGAGCACTGTGCCCATGGCATCACTAGGAAGTACTTACTGGTCTCTGGGATACCACACTCAGGAGATTAGAGCACTGTGTCCATGAGATCACTAGGAAGTACTTACTGGTCTCTGGGATACCACAGTCACGAGATTAGAGCACTGTGCCCCTGAGATCACTAGGAAGTACTTACTGGTCTCTGGGATACAACAGTCAAGAGATTAGAGCACTGTGTGCATGAGATCACTAGGAAGTTCTTACTGTTCTCTGGGATACCACAGTCACGAGATTAGAGCACTGTGTCCATCAGATCATTAGGGAGTACTCACTGGTCTCTGGGATACCACAGTCACGAGATTAGAGCACTGTGTCCATGAGATCACTAGGGAGTACTTACTGGTCTCTGGGTTACCACAGTCACGAGATTAGAGCACTGTGCCCATGGCATCACTAGGAAGTACTTACTGGTCTCTGGGATACCACACTCACGAGATTAGAGCACTGTGTCCACGAGATCACTAGAAAGTACTTACTGGACTCTGGGATACCACAGTCACGAGATTAGAGCACTGTGTCCATGAGATCATTAGGGAGTACTCACTGGTCTCTGGGGTACCACAGTCACGAGATTAGAGCACTGAATCCATGAGATCACTAGGAAGTACTTACTGGTCTCTGGGATACCACAGTCACGAGATTAGAGCACTGTGTGCATGAGATCACTAGGAAGTACTTACTGGTCTCTGGGATACCACAGTCACGAGATTAGAGCACTGTGTCCATGACATCACTAGGAAGTACTTACTGGTCTCTGGGATACCACAGTCACGAGATTAGAGCACTGTGTCCATGAGAACACTAGGGAGTACTTACTGGTCTCTGGGATACCACAGTCACGAGATTAGAGCACTGTGCCCATGGCATCACTAGGAAGTACTTACTGGTCTCTGGGATACCACACTCACGAGATTAGAGCACTGTGTCCATGAGATCACTAGAAAGTACTTACTGGTCTCTGGGATACCACAGTCACGAGATTAGAGCACTGTGTCCATGAGATCATTAGGGAGTACTCACTGGTCTCTGGGATACCACAGTCACGAGATTAGAGCACTGTATCCATGAGATCACTACGAAGTACTTACTGGTCTCTGGGATACCACAGTCACGAGATTAGAGCACTGTGTGCATGAGATCACTAGGAATTACTTACTGGTCTCTGGGATACCACAGTCACGAGATTAGAGCACTGTGTGCATGAGATCACTAGCAAGTACTTACTGGTCTCTGAAGTACCACAGTCACGAGATTAGAGCACTGTGTGCATGAGATCACTAGGAAGTACTTACTGGTCTCTGGGATACCACAGTCACGAGATTAGAGCACTGTATCCATGAGATCACTAGGAAGTACTTACTGGTCTCTGGGATACCACAGTCACGAGATTAGAGCACTGTGTCCATGACATCACTAGGACGTACTTACTGGTCTCTGGGATACCACAGTCACGAGATTAGAACACTGTGTCCATGACATCACTAGGAAGTACTTACTGGTCTCTGGGATACCACAGTCACGAGATTAGAGCACTGTGTGCATGAGAGCACTAGGAAGTACTTACTGGTCTCTGGGATACCACAGTCACGAGATTAGAGCACTGTGTCCATGAGATCACTAGGAAGTACTTACTGGTCTCTGGGATACCACAGTCACGAGATTAGAACACTGTGTCCATGAGATCACTAGGAAGTACTTACTGGTCTCTGGGATACCACAGTCACGAGATTAGAGCACTGTGTCCATGAGATCACTAGGAAGTACTTACTGGTCTCTGGGATACCACAGTCACGAGATTAGAGCACTGTGCCCATGAGATCACTAGGGAGTACTTACTGGTCTCTGGGATACCACAGTCACGAGATTAGAGCACTGTGCCCATGGCATCACTAGGAAGTACTTACTGGTCTCTGGGATACCACAGTCACGAGATTAGAGCACTGTGCCCATGAGATCACTAGGAAGTACTTACTGGTCTCTGGGATACCACAGTCACGAGATTAGAGCACTGTGTCCATGAGATCACTAGGGAGTACTTACTGGTCTCTGGGATACCACAGTCACGAGATTAGAGCACTGTGTCCATGAGATCACTAGGGAGTACTTACTGGTCTCTGGGATACCACAGTCACGAGATTAGAGCACTGTGCCCATGAGATCACTAGGAAGTACTTACTGGTCTCTGGGATACCACAGTCACGAGATTAGAGCACTGTGTTCATGAGATCACTAGGGAGTACTTACTGGTCTCTGGGATACCCTAGTCACGAGACTACAGCACGTGTCCATGGATCACAAGGAAATATTTGCCGGTCTCTGGGATACCCTAGTAACGAGACCAAAACAGTGTGTCCATGGGATCACAAGGAAGTACTTGCTAGTCCCTGGTATATCCTAGTAACGAGACCAAAACAGTGTGTCCATGGGATCGCCAGGAAGTACTTGTTGGTCTCTGGGATACCCTAATCACGAGAATGAACAGTGTGTCCATGGGATCGCCAGGAAGTACTTGCTGGTTTCTGGGATACCCTAGACATGAATCCAGAACAGTGTGTTCATAAACTCACAATGGAGTATTGGCTGGTTTATGTGATACTCTAGTCAAAGAGATTATAACACGGTGTCCATGGGATCCCAAGGGAGAACTAGGTGGCCTCTGGAATGCCCTAGTCATAACTAGTTTGAGCAGGCGTCCTTGGGATCGCTTGGGTGCATGAGTGGACTTTAGGATACCCTAGTCATTACGAGTCCAGAAACTGTATTCGTGGGATCGCTAGGTGGTATCTGGGATGCATTAGTCATGAGACTAGAACATGGAGTCTATGGAATCCCTTGCGAGCAATGAGTGTTCTCTGATACTCTAGCCGTGAGACTAGATCATGGTGTCTATGGGATCCATTGGGAGCACTGAGTGCTCTTGAGACACCATAGATACAACAAGACTAGCATACGATGTCCATGGAATAGTTTGGGAGACCTAGATGTTCTCTGGGGCACCGCAATCACGAGATTAGAACACGGTGTCCATGGAATTCCTCGGTAGCATTGGGTGGTCTCTACGACACCCCAGTCACGAGACTAGAACACTGTGTCCTTGGGATTTTAGGCAGCACTAGGTGTTCTCTGGGACACTCTAGTCACAACGAGACTAGAACACGGTGTTTATGGGATCGCTTGGTAATGCTGGGTGTTCTCTGGGGCACTCTAGTCACGAGATTAGAACACGGTGTCCATTGAATTCCTCGGTAGCACTGGGTGGTCCCTACGACACCCTAGTCACGAGACTAGAACACTGTGTCCTTGGGATTTTAGGCAGCACTGGGTGTTCTCTGGGACACTCTAGTCAAAACGAGACAAGAACACGGTGTTTATGGGATCGCTTGGTAATGCTGGGTGTTCTCTGGGACACTGTAGTCAAAAAACGAGACTAGAACACGGTGCCTATGGGATCGCTTGGGAGTATTGTGTGGTCTCTGGGGCACTCTAGTGACAATGAGACTAGAACACGGTGTTTATGGGATCGCTTGGGAGTATTGTGTGGTCTCTGGGACACTCTAGTCACAATGAGACTAGAACACGGTGCCTATGGGATCGCTTGGGAGTACTGGGTGGTCTCTGGGACACTCTAGTCACAACGAGACTAGAACACGGTGTTTATGGGATCGCTTGGGAGTATTGGGTGGTCTCTGGGACACTCTAGTCACAACGAGACTAGAACACGGTGTTTATGGGATCGCTTGGGAGTACTGGGTGGTCTCTGGGACACTCTAGTCACAATGAGACTAGAACACGGTGCCTATGGGATCGCTTGGGAGTACTGGGTGGTCTCTGGGACACTCTAGTCACAACGAGACTAGAACACGGTGTTTATGGGATCGCTTGGGAGTATTGTGTGGTCTCTGGGACACTCTAGCCACAACGATACTAGAACACGGTGTCTATGGGATCGCTTGGGAGTATTGTGTGGTCTCTGGGACACTCTAGTCACAATGAGATTAGAACACGGTGTTTATGGGATCGCTTGGGAGTATTGGATGGTCTCTGGGACACTCTAGCCACAACGATACTAGAACACGGTGCCTATGGGATCGCTTGGGATTATTGGGTGTTCCCTGGGACACACTAGTCACAACGAGACTATAACACGGTGTCTATGGGATTGCTTGGGAGTATTGGGTGTTCCTTGGGACACACTAGTCACAACGAGACTATAACACGGTGTCTATGGGATTGCTTGGGAGTATTGGGTGTTCCCTGGGACACTCTACTCACAAAGAGACTATAACGCGGTGTCTATGGGATCGCTTGGGATTATTGGGTGTTCCCTGGGACACACTAGTCACAACGAGACTATAACACGGTGTCTAATGGGATTGCTTGGGAGTATTGGGTGTTCCCTGGGACACACTAGTCACAACGAGACTATAACACAGTGTCTATGGGATCGCTTGGGAGTATTGGGTGTTCCCTGGGACACTCTAGTCACAACGAGACTATAACACGGTGTCTATGGGATCGCTTGGGAGTATTGGGTGGGATCTGGGACCCTATAGTCACAACGAGACTATAACACGGTGTCTATGGGATCGCTTGGGAGTATTGGGTGGGATCTGGGACCCTATAGTCACAACGAGACTATAACACGGTGTCTATGGGATCGCTTGGGAGTATTGGGTCTTCCCTGGGACACACTAGTCACAACGAGACTAGAAAACGGTGTCTATGGGATCGCTTGGTAATGCTGGGTGTTCCCTGTGACACTCTAGTCACAAGTACACTAGAACACGGTGTCTATGGGATCGCTTGGTAATGCTGGGTGTTCACTGGGACACTCTAGTCACAAGTATACTAGAACACGGTGTCTATGGGATCGCTTGGTAATGCTGGGAGTTCCCTGTGACACTCTAGTCACAAGTATACTAGAACACAGTGTCTATGGGATCGCTTGGTAATGCTGGGAGTTCCCTGTGACACTCTAGTCACAAGTATACTAGAACAAGGTGTCTATGAGATCGCTTGGTAATGCTGGGAGTTCCCTGTGACACTCTAGTCACAAGTATACTAGAACACGGTGTCTATGGGATCGCTTGGTAATGCTGGGTGTTCTCTGGGACGAACTAGTCACAACGAGACTAGAACACGGTGTTTATGGGATCGCTTGGTTATGCTGGGTGTTCTCTGGGACACACTAGTCACAACGAGACTAGAACAGTGTCTATGGGATCGCTTGGTAATGCTGGGTGTTTTCTGGGACACACTAGTCACAACGAGACTAGAACACGGTGTCTATGGGATCGCTTGGTAATGCTGGGTGTTCTCTGGGACACACTAGTCACAACGAGACTAGAACACGGTGCCTATGGGATCGCTTGGTAATGCTGGGTGTTCTCTGGGACACACTAGTCACAACGAGACTAGAACACGGTGTCTATGGGATCGCTTGGTAATGCTGGGTGTTCTCTGGGACACCCTAGTCACAAGGAGACTAGAACACGGTGCCTATGGGATCGCTTGGTAATGCTGGGTGTTCTCTGGGACACACTAGTCACAACGAGACTAGAACACGGTTTCTATGGGATCGCTTGGTAATGCTGTGTGTTCTCTGGGACACACTAGTCACAACGAGACTAGAATACGGTCCTAAGGGATCTCTTGGCAATGTTGGGTGTTCTCTGGGACACTCTAGTCACAAGGAGACTAGAACACGGTGCCTATGGGATCGCTTGGGAGTGTTGGGTGTTCTCTGGGACACACTAGTCACAGCGAGACTAGAACACGGTTTCTATGGGATCGCTTGGTAATGCTGTGTGTTCTCTGGGACACACTAGTCACAACGAGACTAGAACACGGTCCTAAGGGATCTCTTGGTAATGCTGGGTGTTCTCTGGGACACACTAGTCACAACGAGACTAGAACACGGTTTCTATGGGATCGCTTGGGAGTACTGGGTGGTCTCTGGGACACTCTAGTCACAACGACACTAGAACACGGTGCCTATGGGATCGCTTGGGAGTATTGTGTGGTCTCTGGGTTACTCTAGTCACAACGACACTAGAACACGGTGCCTATGGGAACGCTTAGAGTATTGGGTGTTCTCTGGGACACTTTAGTCACGAGACTAGAACACGGTGCCTATGGTAACGCTTAGAGTATTGGGTGTTCTCTGGGACACTTTAGTCACGAGACTAGAACACGGTGCCTATGGAATCGCTTGGGAGTACTGGGTGGTCTCTGGGACACTGTAGTCACAACGGCACTAGAACATGGTGCCTATGGGATCGCTTGGTAATGCTGGGTGTTCTCTGGGACACACTAGTCACAACGAGACTAGAACACGGTGTTTATGGGATCGCTTGGTAATGCTGGGTGTTCTCTGGGACACACTAGTCACAACGAGACTAGAACACGGTTTCTATGGGATCGCTTGGGAGTACTGGGTGGTCTCTGGGACACTCTAGTCACAACGATACTAGAATACGGTGCCTATGGGATCGCCTGGGAGTATTGTGTGGTCTCTGGGTTACTCTAGTCACAACGACACTAGAACACGGTGCCTATGGGATCGCTTGGGAGTACTGGGTGGTCTCTGGGTTACTCTAGTCACAACGACACTAGAACACGGTGCCTATGGTAACGCTTAGAGTATTGGGTGTTCTCTGGGACACTCTAGTCACAACGAGACTAGAACACGGTTTCTATGGGATCGCTTGGTAATGCTGTGTGTTCTCTGGGACACACTAGTCACAACGAGACTAGAACACGGTCCTAAGGGATCTCTTGGTAATGCTGGGTGTTCTCTGGGACACACTAGTCACAACGAGACTAGAACACGGTTTCTATGGGATCGCTTGGGAGTACTGGGTGGTCTCTGGGTTACTCTAGTCACAACGACACTAGAACACGGTGCCTATGGTAACGCTTAGAGTATTGGGTGTTCTCTGGGACACTCTAGTCACAACGAGACTAGAACACGGTGCCTATGGGATCGCTTGGGAGTACTGGGGGTTTACTGGGACACTAGTCAAAACGAGACTAGAACACGGTGCCTATGGGATCGCTTGGTAATGCTGGGTGCTCTCTGGGACACTCTAGTCCCAACGACACTAGAACACGATGCCTATAGGATCGCTTGGGAGTACTGGGTGGTCTCTGGCACACTCTAGTCACAACGAGACTAGAATACGGTGCCTATGGGATCGCTTGGGAGTACTGTGTGGTCTCTGGGACACTCTAGTCACAACGACACTAGAACACGGTGCCTATGGGATCGCTTGGGAGTACTGGGTGGTCTCTGGCACACTGTAGTCACAACGGCACTAGAACATGGTGCCTATGGGATCGCTTTGGAGTACTGGGGGTTTACTGGGACACTAGTCAAAACGAGACTAGAACACGGTGCCTATGGGATCGCTTGGTAATGCTGGGTGTTCTCTGGGTTACTCTAGTCACAACGACACTAGATCACGGTGCCTATGGTAACGCTTAGAGTATTGGGTGTTCTCTGGGACACTCTAGTCACAACGAGACTAGAACACGGTTTCTATGGGATCGCTTGGTAATGCTGGGTGTTCTCTGGGACACACTAGTCACAACGAGACTAGAACACGGTCCTAAGGGATCTCTTGGTAATGCTGGGTGTTCTCTGGGACACACTAGTCACAACGAGACTAGAACACGGTTTCTATGGGATCGCTTGGGAGTACTGGGTGGTCTCTGGGTTACTCTAGTCACAACGACACTAGAACACGGTGCCTATGGTAACGCTTAGAGTATTGGGTGTTCTCTGGGACACTCTAGTCACAACGAGACTAGAACACGGTGCCTATGGGATCGCTTGGGAGTACTGGGGGTTTACTGGGACACTAGTCAAAACGAGACTAGAACACGGTGCCTATGGGATCGCTTGGTAATGCTGGGTGCTCTCTGGGACACTCTAGTCCCAACGACACTAGAACACGGTGCCTATGGGATCGCTTGGGAGTACTGGGTGGTCTCTGGCACACTCTAGTCACAACGAGACTAGAATACGGTGCCTATGGGATCGCTTGGGAGTACTGTGTGGTCTCTGGGACACTCTAGTCACAACGACACTAGAACACGGTGCCTATGGGATCGCTTGGGAGTACTGGGTGGTCTCTGGCACACTGTAGTCACAACGGCACTAGAACATGGTGCCTATGGGATCGCTTGGGAGTACTGGGGGTTTACTGGGACACTAGTCAAAACGAGACTAGAACACGGTGCCTATGGGATCGCTTGGTAATGCTGGGTGTTCTCTGGGTTACTCTAGTCACAACGACACTAGAACACGGTGCCTATGGGATCGCTTGGGAGTACTGGGTGTTCTCTAGGACACTCTAGTCACAACGACACTAGAACATGGTGCCTATGGGATCGCTTGGGAGTACTGGGTGGTCTCTGGCACACTGTAGTCACAACGGCACTAGAACATGGTGCCTATGGGATCGCTTGGGAGTACTGGGTGGTCTCTGGGTTACTCTAGTCACAACGACACTAGAACACGTTGCCTATGGTAACGCTTAGAGTATTGGGTGTTCTCTGGGACACTCTAGTCACAACGAGACTAGAACACGGTTTCTATGGGATCGCTTGGTAATGCTGGGTGTTCTCTGGGACACACTAGTCACAACGAGACTAGAACACGGTCCTAAGGGATCTCTTGGTAATGCTGGGTGTTCTCTGGGACACACTAGTCACAACGAGACTAGAACACGGTCCTAAGGGATCTCTTGGTAATGCTGGGTGTTCTCTGGGACACACTAGTCACAACGAGACTAGAACACGGTTTCTATGGGATCGCTTGGGAGTACTGGGTGGTCTCTGGGTTACTCTAGTCACAACGACACTAGAACACGGTGCCTATGGTAACGCTTAGAGTATTGGGTGTTCTCTGGGACACTCTAGTCACAACGAGACTAGAACACGGTGCCTATGGGATCGCTTGGGAGTACTGGGGGTTTACTGGGACACTAGTCAAAACGAGACTAGAACACGGTGCCTATGGGATCGCTTGGTAATGCTGGGTGCTCTCTGGGACACTCTAGTCCCAACGACACTAGAACACGGTGCCTATGGGATCGCTTGGGAGTACTGGGTGGTCTCTGGCACACTCTAGTCACAACGAGACTAGAATACGGTGCCTATGGGATCGCTTGGGAGTACTGTGTGGTCTCTGGGACACTCTAGTCACAACGACACTAGAACACGGTGCCTATGGGTTCGCTTGGGAGTACTGGGTGGTCTCTGGCACACTGTAGTCACAACGGCACTAGAACATGGTGCCTATGGGATCGCTTGGGAGTACTGGGGGTTTACTGGGACACTAGTCAAAACGAGACTAGAACACGGTGCCTATGGGATCGCTTGGTAATGCTGGGTGTTCTCTGGGTTACTCTAGTCACAACGACACTAGAACACGGTGCCTATGGGATCGCTTGGGAGTACTGTGTGTTCTCTAGGACACTCTAGTCACAACGACACTAGAACATGGTGCCTATGGGATCGCTTGGGAGTACTGGGTGGTCTCTGGCACACTGTAGTCACAACGGCACTAGAACATGGTGCCTATGGGATCGCTTGGGAGTACTGGGTGGTCTCTGGGTTACTCTAGTCACAACGACACTAGAACACGGTGCCTATGGTAACGCTTAGAGTATTGGGTGTTCTCTGGGACACTCTAGTCACAACGAGACTAGAACACGGTTTCTATGGGATCGCTTGGTAATGCTGGGTGTTCTCTGGGACACACTAGTCACAACGAGACTAGAACACGGTCCTAAGGGATCTCTTGGTAATGCTGGGTGTTCTCTGGGACACACTAGTCACAACGAGACTAGAACACGGTTTCTATGGGATCGCTTGGGAGTACTGGGTGGTCTCTGGGTTACTCTAGTCACAACGACACTAGAACACGGTGCCTATGGTAACGCTTAGAGTATTGGGTGTTCTCTGGGACACTCTAGTCACAACGAGACTAGAACACGGTGCCTATGGGATCGCTTGGGAGTACTGGGGGTTTACTGGGACACTAGTCAAAACGAGACTAGAACACGGTGCCTATGGGATCGCTTGGTAATGCTGGGTGCTCTCTGGGACACTCTAGTCCCAACGACACTAGAACACGGTGCCTATGGGATCGCTTGGGAGTACTGGGTGGTCTCTGGCACACTCTAGTCACAACGAGACTAGAATACGGTGCCTATGGGATCGCTTGGGAGTACTGTGTGGTCTCTGGGACACTCTAGTCACAACGACACTAGAACACGGTGCCTATGGGATCGCTTGGGAGTACTGTGTGGTCTCTGGGACACTCTAGTCACAACGACACTAGAACACGGTGCCTATGGGATCGCTTGGGAGTACTGTGTGGTCTCTGGGACACTCTAGTCACAACGACACTAGAACACGGTGCCTATGGGATCGCTTGGGAGTACTGTGTGGTCTCTGGGACACTCTAGTCACAACGACACTAGAACACGGTGCCTATGGGATCGCTTGGGAGTACTGTGTGGTCTCTGGGACACTCTAGTCACAACGACACTAGAACACGGTGCCTATGGGATCGCTTGGGAGTACTGGGTGGTCTCTGGCACACTGTAGTCACAACGGCACTAGAACATGGTGCCTATGGGATCGCTTGGGAGTACTGGGGGTTTACTGGGACACTAGTCAAAACGAGACTAGAACACGGTGCCTATGGGATCGCTTGGGAGTACTGGGTGGTCTCTGGGACACCATAGTCCCAGCCACAATACTTAACAGAATTGGCAGCGAGTCTAGAACTGCATCAACGCTAGACGTGTTGTGCCTGAGGTGCTGTTTTATGGTTCTTGAAATTACCTGTAGATAGCCATTAAAATTATAAATCATTAATATGAAAACAACATGACCTTCTAATATTATTTATGGGATTATTATTCTGAAGGGATATTAATGCATGGTTATGAAGTAAAGCAGGACGACACATTAACTCTTGCTGAGTTAAAGGATTCTGCAAAATCTGGAAACATGCAAGGGGACTATTCAATGTTACAAAATAATACTTGTTTTAAGTATTCAGTGCGGATTCTTCTGTGATGTGTATATGTTTGTGAACAGCATAATTGAAAAATGAAAATATGAGGAATTACATTATCGTGACTTTCTCTACCCACTATTGTTTATTGGTGGGTGTACAAACTATTCTTACGAAATTTTATTTGTCTATCTACTTCATTTTAATCGAGATAAAGCTTTCCGGAAATAACTGCTTACATATAAATACAAAGAGAACAGCGATAGTCAAATGTTTAACTGGACGCTATATGCTGGCCTTAAAATTCCATACTGTTTCCATGACATCGCGAGAAACAACTGAATGTTGACAGAACTTTAAAAGGACTAAGTATTTAACAATTCGAACCATTAATAATGTATACCTTGCAAATGTTGTGCCACAGAAAAGTTATAAGATTAAACTGTGTGTATTAAATAGGTTTACATTTTTTGTGTAGTACGTTTCCGTGTATCACTTAAGTTTACCAGTTACCCAAGATAGGCTATTCCCAGAAAGTTCAAGATATACATTTTATTTGTCATGTAAATATCTTTAATATATGGTATTTTAATCCAATCTGTTGGAGCCACTTTTTTAGAAAATAAAAGGTTTCGAAAAATGTTAGACGTAAAGAGTAGGATGATTGGGAAGATATTATTGAAATTTTAGTGTCGTATCCTTGGAGGGTAGTGAACATAAATGCCAAGTTTTGTATTTAACCGGCTTTTCGTTGTTTAATTATACTGCTCTCTGTCACACACACACAACACGCGGACTTTAAATGTGTGTTTCCATTGAAGTCTTGGAACTGAATTTTTGGGTGGAATTCAATACTTCCTCTAATTATTTCAGGTAAGCACTAGAGAAAGTGGGATAAATACAAAACTTTATATTTAAGTTCAGCATCTACAAAGGTTTTCAAGGAAACCTCCCAGCCCAAACTACCCTTTATATCTAAGTTTTTAAATTAATTTCCATTTTCTCAAAACTAACACTAATGATTTTGATTAAAATTAAGATATGTGGATGATCAATCTGGAATAGCCTGTGGAGTCCTCTTCATTGTTAGTGACTTTTGTATAATTGGTAAACCGTAAGAGATACATAAAACTTACTGCAGAAAAAATGTAGACCTCTTTGAAAGACACGATTTATGTCAAATAACTTTTGTACGTCATTAACTAATTCCGAGATACTCAGTTTGTCAACACTTTGTCGTACCCTGACAGCATTCAGTTGTTTCTCCTGGTGTTGGAATTTTAAATTGCAACCCAGTTTCTAAACATTTGACTATCATTCAGCCCACTGTATCCCTGTTTACTTACAATGAAATGTGTGTTGAAACTATTTCTGTGTATATGGTAAACAGCGCAAAATATACATTTTTGTATGATATAACTAATTTGTGATGCTTAGCAATATTGTTGCTATGGATCGGAATTTGACATTCCCACATGCAATGTGGCTGCTATGAAAACAAAAGAAGTCTCAATGCTGAAAGAAATGAGTGCGGGAAGTCCACCATAATACAAGCACTAACTTACTGAGAGTTCCAATATCGTTTAACTTTATAATGGTTTTCTTCTTGTTGTTTCTCTGTTTACGCTCCCTGTTGTTAGGGCTTACACCCCCAGGACTTACAAGCGGGTGCCTGGGGAGCACAGACTATGGATCAAGGAGAAAACCACGATAGCTGATCAGCCCGAAGAGAGCGAGGAAGGAGGTGATATGGAATGGTGGTGAGATGAATAAAAGGAAAGGTGAGAATGAAACAGTTGGTGGATGAACGGCGGGGTAAACCGGAAAACCCGCCTAGACGCCGCTTTGTCCACCACAAATCCCACATGATGCGGTTCCCTGGGGGTCTAACCACTCGGCCACGTCGCCTATCGCCGCATTAACTCTGTTACCTTTTCTATAATGAAGTACACGACCACACAAACATTCTGCCTCATCTATCTTCAGTAATATACCACCACACATTTGGTGAGCGCGTAACGGAATCTCTCCTCGGTCCGTATCAAGCGCTTACCAAACTAGTATCACAGTAAACTATTGCTATAAATTCCATCTTTTAACAAATTCTATATTTTTCGATAGTAAGCTATACAAGATTATGAAAGTGTATTCGGAATTAATTGCTCTTCACAAACTATCATGTACATGCATTTTATTTGTCATGCAAATATCTTTAATAATTGCAGTTTAATCAAAATCGCTATTGGCATTTTTGAAAAAATAAAAAATATTGTCACGTTTTTCTAGTAAATGGTAGTTTGCGGAGGGGTAATTTTCTTGGAAAGCTTCGCGTCGCATCCTTGGGATATACTAAAGTTAAACATAAATTTTGGTATTTACCGACATTTTGTTTCAGTTATCTTGTTCAGACACGCCAACTCGCAGGGAGATTTTTCTAAAGTAAACAAAAGAAAATGCATTTTTTGATTCAGTAAGTTTCAAAATGTGTACCTACTTCTGGTTTTGGGTGGAACGTAATACTTTCTGTAAGTGAAAAGACGCTGTATTCACTTGGCTTTCGGAAATAAAACAAGCTGATGTAGCTGAAGTAACCCGTGACGTCATGCATCTACGTAAATGTCCTGCTATGGTACATCCAGTGGTTTTTACTTTGTCTCCTACTTGAAGTAGCTACAAGATTTCATCAGAAATACGTTTTGAGGCTTCCTGAATCCAAGAAAATATTGTCTTATATTCACATAACTTTCTCTACGCTCTATTGTATATTAATGGGTATACAAATTATTCTCCCAAAGTTTATTTTTCTATCTACTTCATTTTAAACCAGAGAAACCTTTGCATAAATAGCTACATTACACATTTCTTAAGGATACAAAGTGAAAAGTGATAGTCAAATGTTCCAAAAACTGGCCTAAAGTTCCATACTACTTCCATGCAATCGCCAGAAACAGCTGAATGTTGACAGCACTTTAAAACAATGGGTAAATGTTGAACAAATCGAAGCACTAATAACCGATATCTCGGAAATGACTGATGCCACAAAAAAGTTATTTGAAATAAACTGCGTTTTAAAGTGATTTACATTTTTTGTGTAATATCTTTTCGTCTATCGCTTAACGTTTACCAGTTATACAAGATTATACAAAACTCCTTCCAAATGAAGAGCACTTCACAGGCTATCCCCTAAAAATTTAAAATATGCATTTTATTTGTCATGTAAATATTCATTCATTCATTATCTGTTTACCCTCCTCTTATGTAGGACTTACACCCCCCAGGACTTACAGGCGGGTGCCTGGGGTCAGAGGCCCGTCGAGGAGCAGACACTCATGGATCAGACAGAACAGCCAGGATGGGGGATCAGCCCGATGCCTGGTATGGGATGAAGGAAGTAGATGAAACGAAATGTTGGTGAAATGGATGAAAGGAAAGGTGATGATGGAGCAGTTGGTGGAATGAATGGCGGGGGAAACCGGAGAACCCGGAGAAAACCCGCCCAGACGCCGCTTCGTCCACCACAAATCCCACATGCAGGTCCCTGGGATTGAACCCGGGCCGCCTCGGTGGAAGGCGAGCGGTCTAACCACTCGGCCACGGCGCCGCCGTGTAAATATCTATATTAAATGGTATTTAGAGCCATGTTTTAGAAAATAAAAAACTTCGGAAAATGTTGCATGTAAAGGGTAGTTTAGGCGCGGATGTCTTCTTGACAATGTTTGTGTCGCATCTTTGGAAGGGGACACATACACACGCGCGAATCTCTTTCTAAAAATGCATTTAGTTAACATCATAACTCAAAACCGAAAAGTTGGTTAAATACCAAATTCGGTATTTAAGTTCACCAAGGTTGCGACACGAACATTATCATGAAAATCCCCTACCCCAAACTACCCTTTACGTGGAGAATTTTTCGTTATTGATTTTCTCAAAAATAGGTCTAAGAATTTGACTAGAATGCCATATATTTAAGATATTTACATGGCAAATAAGATGCATGTATTGAATTTTCAGTCGTAAGTCGCTATTCATTTTTCCCGTGGTCATGCAAAGCCATGACTATCGCTACTAGAAGTGATTGTGAAATGTGTTGATAGGCATTTTCAGCAAGCCGACCATGAAGAAGCAATATTTCATCATAGAGCAACATGTCCTTGGCTGTAAACCTCGTTTCATTCACGGAGAAAGGTCTCGTGTAGGTAAGAAAATAATTAGTATAAAAAGGTGTGTCACTTTTAATTAAGTCTGCCAAACCATTAACATATTCAAGTCAGTTTCCTAGAAAAATGAATGGCTGTAAACACTTCTACTAAACTCACCAGGAAATAGTTAACAAACACATCTTCCAAGAAACTATTGATGTGCAAGAAAGGGCGCGTTTAGTGATGCCAAATCCTCCGATTCACATTAGCTTCGCCCTTTGCTTCCCTACCAAATATTTGAGGACTTACATTTCCCTCTAAGGCTTTTATTTTTGGCAATTTTACAACAGCACAATAACAAAATATATGATATGTTACATTTTTGTTGTCACTCTTCCACAGACTATTCTTCTTCTCCGCTCTACTTGTTGTTAATACAGATAACTTTGATTACACATTTCGTTGCAGCTTTAAGAGAATGCAGTAGGCTAAAGCAATTAGTTGGATTCTTAAAAAGCGTGTCGCCAACGGCTGTGAAGTTCCATGCTTTTTGTAAGCGAATAGAACTTACCACTTGAGAAAAGTATGAGTATTTGAACATTCAAACAAATAACAAAAAATATCTCGGAAATGGTTAATGCCACAAACAATTATTTGACATAAATTGTGTGCTTTAACGAGATTCACGGTTTTAGAGTAGACTTTGCCTTACGGTTTACCAGTTATACAAAATGCTTTTACAATGAAGAGGACTTGGCAGAAAACTCAAGATATTTGTATGTAAATATCTTAAACATATGGCATTTTAAGCAAAATCGTCAAAGTGAATTTGATAAAATCAAAAGTAAGGAAAACTTGTCTATCTAAAGGGGATGTTTGTGTTGCATCCTTGGAAGTAGTTGTTCACAGACGTGCGCGAACCTTTCTTTTACTCGGATAACCTCAAAACATGTATTTCCGGTGAGTTCTCAGTATCCAATTTTTGGGTAGAATGAACAAGTAAGTAGTAGAGAACGAAAAATGACATCACAGAACAATACATATGAATTTGACATTCTTTAAAACCTGGTGTGTTACATTTACAAGAATTGTTTCTACTCACTATTGTTTATTTCCTTGTACTAGAGCGGCACTTGAGCATTTTACAGAATCCAAGGATTACTTTTGAAACATTTAAATTATTTTATTATTTTTCCAAAATATTCACTTTAACATCAATACATTTTTGTATTCGATGAAACCAGTCCTTAAAGCAATGATGTCACTCTTCCTGAGACACTTCAGAAACAAGTTTTATAATGTTCCACTGCTTCATCTGATGACGAAAAACTGATTCCACGTGTTTTATCTTTAATTTTTGGAAACAAAAAGAAACCACAAGGTGCTAAGTCAGGAGGGTCCATGCTGCTGACCTCTAGAGCATCCAGATACTCAGTTATTAGTTTTGCTGCATGCCACTGCCATGTTGTATCATTGTCTTTTTCAAAACTTTGCAGTAAACGTACATTTGTGTATGAATCGGCAGTAAGGATACGTCTATCTTCTAATGCTGTAGTAGCAATATGACCCGTTTTAGGGAAAAAGAAGAGCTAGCAACCATCTTCTTACCAGCACGGCGAAATCCTCGCACTTTTGTAGGCTTAGGTTCCGATGGAAAGACTCATTGAGCCGACTGACTTTTCTTTTCAGGATCATAGCAATAAATCCAAGATTCATCAATACTAGCGATATTTCAAACCAAATTTGAAGTGACGCCTTGAAATGTTTCCGGAATTTTTCTGCACCACTCATTCAATTCGTTGTTGTTTTTAAACGGGAGTCAGTTTATGTGGAATCCATTGACAACAAAGTTTTCTCACGTCTGACTGTTGATGTAAAATGTTTTGTACTTGACTCATACCAATGTCGTCCATAAGATGTCCGTCGATCTTCTTCAAGCATTGCTCGAACAGCGACAATATTTTCATCAGTAACAGCAGTTCTTGGACGTCCTTCACCAAATTCATCACTAAGAAAAATCCGATCTCTTTTGTATTCGCTGTACCAATTATAAATTGTTGACTTAGATGCGGTTTCTTCGCCAAGTGCATTTCTAAGTCAATCTTCACATTGTTTAGGCGTTAATGACGATTTAAAATCCTAAAAAAATAATAGCCCGGAAATGTTCTCTGGTCAAATTCATTATTGAGTGAACACAAAATATTTAAATGATGATATTTAACAAACTATACGGAAATCAACTCGCAAAACATTGGAAAGGAGCTGTCAAATATAAATAAATTTCATTTGTTTTTAGAAACATGGTATTCTATGATTTCCGTATCGCCCTCGTATGCACAAGGGAATACAGTTTAGCTTTAAGCGAGTCAAAACTTTTAAGTGCGGGTCGGTAGGTAATGACTTTGAAATTCCATTCTCTTTGCATGACCAAGAGAAAAATCTTATGTGTTACCTTCACACGAATTTCTCTATCCTCTATCGCTTATTAGTGGGTATATAAATTCATTCTTACGAAAGTTTATTTTCGTACCTACCACATTTTAATCGAGATAAACCTTTCCGAAAATTTTGCATTACACATTACGTTATAGACACAAAGAGAACAGCGATAGTCAAATGTTTAACAACTGGACGCTATATGCTGGCCTTAAAATTCCTTACCCTTTCCATGTCATCGCGAAAAACAACTGAATGTCGGCATGTCTTTAGAAGAATGTTGCACTTCGAACCATTAATGACGTATATCTCGGAAATGGCTGATGCCACAAAAATGTTATTGGAAATATATTGTGTGTTTTAAACAAATCTGATTTCCGCTGTAGTACGTTTTCATCTATCGCTTAAAGTTTATCTTTTATCTTTTAATTTTTAACTATAAAAAATCCATCCGACTTCACAGCTATTCCCAGGAAATTCAAGGTGTCATTTTATTTTTCAAGCAAAAATGTCATTAGAGAAAACCAAAGGCAAGGAAAAGCTTTCCATATTAGGAATAATTTGGAGTCGCAGGACCTTCTGTTGAAAAGCTTCTATATTTTCGGTTAAATCTCGATATCGACAACAGATAACAGCTTGCTAGTGTACGAACAGAGATTAAGATGGGCGTAGTCGGTGTGGTGTGATTAGACTGCGTGTCTCCGAGCCCCTTCCTTCACCATCATTATCCTCATTTCCATAATCACTGCATGATTCAACGCAATCTGCAATTACGTGCAAAAACACTTGGCAATGCCCCTTGGTTGCCCAACGTTCGTCTCCACCCAATTGCCATTTGACCATAGGTAAATTTTGAGAAATAAAACACGGGAGTAATAAGGAACACAGCAACCTTCCTTCTATTGGTATGGGCTGGAGCGGTTTCATACGGTTTTGTTGGTCCTGCCCTAGTTGCAGCAGCTTGTCTCATTAAAATGGTCTGGTGGTATAACCCTCAGTGAAGTGTAAGATTCCGCGCTTTTTCTCGCTATAATGGTTTAGTGGTAGGTATATTTAAGCTTCAGTGGGGTGTAATATTGGTGGTTTGTTTAGTGGTATATCTAAGCTTCAGTGGAATGTGCCTTTGGTGGCTTGCCACTTTAAAATGGTTTAGCGGCATAACATTCCCTGCTTTTTCTCGTTAAAATGGTTTAGTGGTAGGTATATTTAAGCTTCAGTGGGGTGTGATACTGGTGGCTTGTCTCTGTAAGACGACATATCTAAGCTTCAGTGGTATATACGATTGCTGACTTGTCTCTTTAAAATTGTTTAGCGATATACCTAAACTGCAGTGAGTTGTAAGCATGGTGGTTATTCCCTATAAAATGGTCTAATGGTATATCTAAGCTTCAGTGTGGTGTATAATTCGTGCCTAGACACTTTAAAATGGTTTAGTGATATATCTAAGCCTCATTGGGGTATACGATTGGTGCCTTGTCTCTTAAAAAAAGTCCAATGGTATTACTAAACTTCAGTGGGGTTTAAGACTGGTGGATTTCTCTTTAAAGTAGTTTAGTGGTATATCAAAGCTACCAAAATGATTTAGTGGTATATCTCAGCTTCAATGGGGTTTAAGACTGGTGAATTTCTCTTTAAAGTAGTTTAGTGGTATATCAAAGCTACCAAAATGATTTAGTGGTATATCTCAGCTTCAATGGGGTTTAAGATTGGTGGCTGTCTCTTTAAAGTATTTTAATGGTACATCAAAGCTTCAGTAAGGGTAACATTTGTGGCTTGTGTCTTTAAAATGGTTTAGTGGTATAAACGTCAGTGGGGAGAAAGATTGGTGTCTAATCTTTTTAAAATGGTTTAATGGTATATATAAGCATCAGTAGGCTGTAAGATTTCTGGCTTTCGCTTTAAAATGGTTTAGTGGTATAAGCATCATTGGGGTGCAAGTTTCGTAGCTTGTCTGCTTAAAACAGTTTAGTGGTATATCTAAGCTTCAGTGGGGTTTACGATTGGTGGCTCCACTTTTTCAAATGGTTTAGCATATATCTAAGCTTCAGTGGAATGTACAATTGGTGGTTTTTCTCTTTAAAATGGTTTACTGGTATATCTAAGTTTCAGTGGAATGTAAATTGGTAGATTGTCTCTTTAAAATTAGTGGTAATATCTAAACTTCTTTGGAGTGTAGGATTAGTGGCTTGTCTCTTTAAAATGGTTTAGTGATACAGACAGCTCCAAATGTTTTCCGTGGCACCGGGAGCGGGGCAAGCGGGGTGCTTATCGAGAGGTTATTCCAGGTATCTTAGCTCATACCCGCTCTACAAGGAAGGTTAAGAAATGTAACAGGCTAAATAAAATATTATTCCAACACATTTCCCTTAGATTTGACTGTAAGAATGTAATAACTGTGAAAAGAAAACAGCAATAACATTACAACACAGCGACATAAGCAGTACACAAACTCATTTTTAGTAATTAGAGGCATCATGTTATTGTATAACAGACAAGTGTTAAAACAAAATAGTTTGGTTTTTTATATATTTACTGCTTTCTCTACCCATTATTAACTAACATATGTTCTTTATTTTCATAATATTCTTATGAAGTATGATTTTTCCGTGCATCGTGACAACAATTTAGGCCAGAAATTATTTAAAGTTACAATCTAAGTTACACTTTTCCCTATTTGGTTGCATGCAAGATGCCGTAATGACAACCAGCCGCTTATACAGGATGTTTCAGAAATACTTTTACAAACTTCGGGTATGGGTTCCTTACACCACAAGAAGGAAAAAAGTTCATATGAACATATGTCCCATAAACCTTGGTTTTCTCGTTAGGTGTTAAACACAGTGCTACACTTATAACACACAAAACGCATAATAAATGCTCGAAATGTCCTCCTCTTGCTTCTATGCATGCCTGTACTCGTCGAATCATGGAATGTCGCACCCTGTCAAAACCTCCGGGATGGTGTCGAATGGTTTCGCAGGCTTTCATGACACGTCGATGAAGTGTTTCTGCATCTGGGATGACTGCTCCATAAACCAATGATTTAAGATGCCTCCAGAGGTAAAAATCCACAGGATTGAGGTCGGGAGAATGTGCATGCCATGGAACTGGTCCTCCTCTGCCTATCCATTGGTCATGGTAGATACCAGTCAGTGCATCTCGAACAATGCGACTAAAATGTGCCGGAGGCCCATCATGCATAAATCACATGTTTTTTTCTTATTTGCAGGGGCACATCGTCGTGAAGTAAGTCGGGAAGAGTGTGCTGGATAAAGTCCCTGTAGACAGCACCAGTAAGACGTGCTGGTAAAACGTATGGACCTACCAGACAGTCACCTACAATGCCAGCCCACACATTCAGACTAAACTGTTGCTGATGTCTAACCTGAAGTACAGCATGAGGATTACGATCTGCCCATACGTGTACGTTGTGGAAATTAGTAACTCCATCTCTCCCAAACGTTGCCTCGTCTGTAAACAAAACTGACGAGACAAACAATGGATTGGCTGTTTGTGCTACAAACCATCGGCAAAAGTTATCCCGTGGTGGATAATCGGCAGGCGAAAGGCCCTGCACACGTTGAATATGATATAGATACAGGAGCTGCTCGTGAAGTACCCTCCATGCTGTCACGTGTGATGTACCAGATACCACAGCCAACTGTCTTGTACTGATACCTGGATCGTCTTCGACACACTTTAACACCTGTTCTTCGCGTTCCGGCGTACGAACAACTCTTGGTCTTCCTCGATCAATAATCCGTGGTGCAACGGTTCCTGTCTCAGCAAGGCGACGATAAACAGCGACAAAGGTTGGATGACTCGGTTGTCTTCGGTCTGGAAACTCCATCTGATAGAGCCGTGCAGCCTCGCGTCCATTACCATTCGCGCGACCATACATAAAAAATCATGTCTGCCTGTTCACGAAATGAATATCCAGTCATGGTGGAACGAAACATGTGTAGTTAACTCACTACGTGTACACAATCGAAACGTTGAAGACAGACTAATGACATATGACAAACGTAAACAAGTCTCCATGGCAACACTTCGCCATCTACTTATATAGTACAATGGGTCAACACCTTCTATGAATGCATAGAGAAATGAAGTTTTGAGGTTGGACGCCGAAGGCCGTTGAACTCACACTTTCATTGTGACAGGAATAACGCGAAAACCAAGGATTATGGGACATATGTTCATATGAACTTTTTTCCTTCTTTTGGTGTGAGGAACCCATACCCGAAGTTTGTAAAAGTATTTCGGAGACACACAGTATATTCCACAACTCATATTTTTATTATAATACTATTTATTTATAATAAGTAGGGAAAGTGTTGTATTCCACCCAAAAATTAAAAAACGAGATTCACCGGAAATACACTTTTTGAGACCCACTGAATCCAAAGAAAGCATTTTTACTTTTCCTACTAAGCACTTACAGTAAGCAGAGGAAGTATGGTATTCCACCCCAAAAATTCAATAACAATATTCACCGGAAACACACGTTTTGAGCCCCATTGAATATACTTTCCCTACTATGCACTTACAGTAAGTAGAGGAATTATTGTATTCCACCCAAAAATTTAATAACGGGAAAATACTCGGAAGGGAAATACTCCTTTTCAGACTCCCTGAAACCAAACAAATAGTTTTTACTTTCTCTACTACTAGTTACAGTAAGTAGATCAAGTATTGTGTTCCACCCAAAAATCGAATGAGATTCACCGGATATACACGTTTTGAGACCCTCTGAATCCAAACAAAGCATTTTTGCTTTCTCTACTACGTAGCTACAGAAGGTAGAGAAAGTATTGCATTCCACCCAAAAATTGAATAACGAGATTCAACGGAATTCACGTTTTGAAACCCCTGAATCCAAAGAATTTATTTTTAGGCAATGGTCCAAGTGAGTGTGTGTGTGTGTGTGTGTGTGTGTGTGTGTGTGTGTGTATCCACGAATAGCATAACTCAAAAGCAAAAGGTTGGTTAGAACCCGAACTTCGTGTTTAAGTTCAACTTCTTCCAAGAATGCGACACTGAGATTTTAAAGAAAATCCTTCACTCCAAATTACCCTTTGCATTGGACTTTTTTCGAAATTGTTTATTCTTTCAAAAATGACTCCAAGAATTTTGATTAAAATACATATGTTTAAGCTACTTTCATGATAAATAGAATTTATATATTTTATTTTCTAGGAATAGCCTGTAACTTAGTCTTTATTGTCAATGACTTCTGATAATTAGTAAATCGTAAGAGAGAGAGACAAAATCTTACCACACAACTTTAGATCTTGTTAAAGCACAAAATTTATATCAAATAACATTTTTATTTTTTGTGAATTAACTTTTATATTTTACGTATTCTGAAAGTTTCATTGTTATTAGTTTAAATTTTCAAATAATTTATACTTCCCTCAACTGCAAATAGCTATTGTTTTTTTTTCCTTCCTTTCTTTCTTTCTTTCTTTCTTTCTTTCTCGTGTTCATACAAAGAGAACAGAATTTCAAAGTTATCACGTCTGTGGCTCACATTGGGAGGTCGTGGGTTGGATTCCTCTGGCCGACCTTCCTGACCCATAGGTTTTTTGAGGGGTTTTCCCGGGTCGCCAGGCGAGTGCTGGGAAGGATTCTCACATCCCCGAATTTCCGGACCTCCATTTCATCTCCATTCTAATTTCCCTTCATCTTTCATTCGTTGGTCTGTTTCAGGGTTGGAAGTGTCGGCGATGGTGTTTCGGTGCAGTGTGGAAATGGAAAAGAATGCTTTTTGTGACTTTCTCCGTCCCTCAGCTTCCGGCTGCTTGTCGGGAGTATCCTAACTTTCTTGAGGAGCGTTGGACACCCTCTGTGATGAGTGGAGTCCCCAGTCTGCCTGTCCGTCTGACGGGGAATCTCTATCTGAAAACTTAGGGACCCTGCCATTCCTGAGCCGTTTTTCCTGGTTCTGGACGCCCGGTATCTTGTCTCGCCTCATCCTGCCTCCCGAAGACGCCCCCTTGTGGAGCGTAGGCACAATATCCACTATGAGGATCAGTGCCGAGTCCCCTCTGTAGCCAACCAATCCAAAGCTATCACGTAGCGATCAGCTTGAGGGATTTGGCTATCGCTTTAGCTTAATATGTTCTGGTAATACCTACAACGAATTGTGAAAATAAGTGATGAAGGCTAATGGGTATTAGCATGACATAAATGCAAAATAAGCTTTGTAAGGAGAGTGAGTAGAGAAAATCATGCGAGTGTAACACATATTTTAGGGCAAAACCTCCATATTCCTGCGTCTCTGTGAACAACATAAATCCAAAGCGAAAAGTCGGTTAACTACCTAACTTGGTATTTAAGTTCAGCATCTTTCAAAGTTGTGACAAGGATTTTCAAGAAAATTTCCCCATCCTGAACAACCCTTTACATAGAAAAATTTTCGAAATTTATTTTCTTAAAAATGGCTCTAATGATTTCGATTAAAATACTCACTGTTTAAAATATTTTCATGACAAACGAAATATATATTCTGAACTGACTGAGAAAGCCTTCTTCATTCTGAATAACTTTTGTATAATTGGTAAACTCTAAAAGATTGGACAAAGTTTTGATACACAAGAAATGCAGACCCCGTTACAGCACGCAGTTTGTTATATATATTATGAGATTAACTAATTCCCAGATTTTTTTGTTATTTGTTTGAATATTCTTTGTAACTGAGAAGTCGCTATTCGTTTTGTTTTTGTCACGGTCATATAAACAGCATGGAGTTTCAAAGCATCACGTAGTGACATGCTTTTTGAAAATGTGACTATCGCTTTATCTACATATACCACAACGAAATGTGTAAATGTGAACTTTTTCTTTTGGTATTTAATTAAAATCCTTTAACCGGGTAGGCCATTACGGACGGTGAATGAAGAAATGGTTAAAATGATGCTCAAATGGGCCCGAGGTCACTAGAAACTAGAATCAAACATTCATATTCTCAGGATAAGAGGAAACCCTGGAAAAAACTTTACCCAGGTATTGCACTTTAACCGAGATTCTAACTCGGGATCTCTTGAATGTGAGGCAGACCCCCACACCATACAGATGAGCTAAATGTGATTTGCAAGTTTATCTAGGTTATAAGTAGACAGAAAAATGAGATTTAGAAAAAATAATTTGTAGAATGGTGAGAAGAGAAAGTTATGTGAATGCAACACGTTAGTTTGTTCAATTTAAAATAATAATTTAATCTATATTTAAATATAATTCTTCCTAATCATAATTTTCGTGGTAATGCAAAGAGCGTGGAGTTTCAAAGACACCACATAAAAATATGACTATCGTTTGAGCTACTGCATTCTTCTTATACTTACAACGAAGATTGTAATTGCAGTTAATCTCTATTAACAAGAAGACTCTTTCACTCAAGCCGTGTGTAGAACAAGGTTGGAAAGATAGAATAAGATTGAAAAATTCAATGTCATAGCCGAGATTTGAACTACGCATCTTGCAGTTTACGTCCAGGTGGCGACTCGCATTCGAGAGATCCCTAGTTCGCTTCCCAGCTACCGCCCAATCTGACCCACGTTTTTTTTTTTTCGAGAGTTTTCCCGGGTCGTCAGGCGAATGCTGATATTTCTCTCAGCCCCCGAATATCGCTCCATTCCTCATTTCATTCATCCTTAACCCTGTTATGTCTGTTTCAGGATTGGAAGTGTCGGCGATGGTATTCCGGTGCGGCGTGGCACAGAAAAAGGATTCTCTCTGTGGAACCTTATCCGTCTCTCGGTCTTTGGTTGGTTGCCAGGGTATAAGGACTGCTTCTTGGGGGGCGTTGGACCCTCTGTTTGGGGTGGGGTCTCCGGTTTGCCTGCCCAACTGTTAGGGCGTCTCAATCTGGAAATTTTAGGAACTTTGTCATTGCTGTGCCGTCAATCTTGGTTCCGGCCGCTCGGTGTCTCTCCCCTCGTCCCTCCCTCCCTCCCGGGAGCGCACCCTCGAGGGTCACAAGCACAATATCCTCATTCACTGGATCGGGGTCGAGTCCCCTCCGTTACACATTCCATTCCATTCTAGACCAGAGAAGAGAAGCATTTTAAGAATTCAGAACGTGAATCGCAATACAAAGCCTTTTTTTGGGGGGGGGGCATCTTCAGATTTGTAACTTGAAAGCAATTTAGTTTTCAGAATAGAGTGCTTTCAAATGAACCAATTGCAACAAAAGCACATCAACCTATCTGCATTAACACTTCGGGTCACTATTTTGAATATTTAGCTTATATGTTATCCTAAAGGAATAAAACAGCTATATAGAAACTGCATATGTTGCGCTAAAGGTTGTTTCCTCGTATCTATCAATATTTTGCTTACAATACCTAAATAGGTGTTTTACTCTACGTCCAGTATACGACTGGCACGGTTTTTCTTCTTTTCACTTGTGAGTGTGCATATAAGGGGAGTTATGTTTCAAATAAAACAATCTTTATTCGTTTTTCAGTAACAAACGCAAAATATATCTCATTTTGAAGAAAATTTATTATTATACTTGTTTCAAAATGCTTCAAAAGTTTGACATTAATATTACTTTTGCTGCCATATTTTTAAAACATTACTTGAATCTTATCAGAACTGAATGTGCCAACTGTATGGAACTACACACTTAGCGCTAAACGTTGTGATCGATATCTATGACAATTAAAAAGCAAAACGAACATATATTCAGGGTAATAAATACCCTCGGAGCACGCGTAGAACGTTCTATTGGTGATAATTATGAAACTATTAGTATTACTATTATTATTTATTACTAGCAACAAACGTTAGAAACAAGATCCTACATTATGCGAACCTTGTTTCTCAAGAAAATTACTGAACCTTAAACTTGTGTAGCACCCGCATAAAGAGTGTAATATTTGATTTTTAAACAACATATTATGCAAACAATATGTTAATTTATTTCGCTTGAATAGTTCTAGTAAAGAGAAACGTATTTGGTTTCGTCTTCTTTCTTCTTACAGTCAGGTCGCTGAATGCATACACAGAAGTAAATGTGACGTTTGAGACGATACCGGCAAGCTGGCTATAGCCAGGCATGACTAGTCGAGAAGAAATTGCTTCCCCCTCTTCCTCTACACCCCTTGGCCCATCGGAAAACATTTGAAGCCCACTGTACATTTAAGCTTCAGTGGGGTGCAAGATTGTCGGCTTGTGTCTTTTAAAACGTTTTATTGGTGCATCTAAACTTCAGTGGAGTGTAAGGTTGCTGGCCTGTCCCTTTAAAATTGTTTAGTAGTATAACTAAATTTAAGTGGGGTGTAAACTTGGAGGCTTATCTTTTTAAAATGGTTTAGTGATATTTCTAAGATTCAGTGGTGTGTAAGATTGGTGGCCTGTCCATTTAAAAGGTTTAGTGATATATCAAAGCTTCAGTGGAATGTAAGATTGGTGGCTAGTCTCTGTAAAATGGTTTACTGGTACATCTAAGCATAAGCGGGATGTACGATTGGTTGCTTTGTATCTTTAAACTGTTTCAGTGCTATTAGAAAGCTTCAGTGGAGTGTACGATTGGTGGCTTGTCTCTTAAAAAAGGTATATCTAACCTTCAGTGGGATGTAAGACTGGTAGCTTGTCTCTTTATAGTAGTTTAGTGGTATACCTCAGGTTTCGTGGGGTCTAAGATTGGTGGCCTTCTCTTTAAAATAATTGAGTGGTATATCAAAGCTTCAGGGAGTTAATATTTGTGGTCTCTCTCTCTTTAAAATGGTTTAGTGGTATAAGCTTCAGTGGGGTGAAATATTGGTGTCTAGTGTCTTTAAAATGGTTTAGTGGTATATCTCAGCTTCAGTGGAATCTGCGATTGGTGGCGTACCTCTTTAAAATGGTTTAGTGGTCTATTTAAGTTTCAGTGAATTGTACGATTGGTACATTGTCTCTTTAAAATTACTGGTATATCTGAGCTTCATTTGGGTGTAAGATTGGTGGCTTATCCCTTTAAAATGGTTTAGTGGTATATCTAAGCATCAGGGGGTGTATTATTGGGGTTTGTCTCTTTAAAATGGTTTAATAGTATATCTAAGTTTTAATGGAGTGTAATATTGGTGGCGTATGTCTTTAAAATTCTTTAGTTGTATATCTAAACTTCAGTGGGTGTAAGACTTGTCTCTTTAAAATTGTTTAGTGGTATACCTAAACTCCAGTGGGGTGCAATACTGGTGGATTGTCTCTATAAGATGGTTTAGTGGTATATTTAAGCGTCAGTGGGGTGTAACATTAGTCCCGTGTTTCTTTAAAATGGTTTAGTGGTATTTGTAAGCTTCAGCGGGTTGTAAGATTAATGGGTTGTCGCTTTAAAATGCTTTGGTAGTATATCTAAGCTTCAGAGTGTAATATTGGTAGCTTGTATCTTTGAAATAGATTAGTGGTATAAAATTTAGTGCGGTTTAAGATTGGTGGCTCTTGTCTTTAAAATGGTTTTGTGGTACATCTAAGCTTCAGTGGGTTGTAAGATTCGTAGCCTGTCTCCTTAAAATGGTTTAGTTGTATATCTAATTTCAGTGGTTTGTAGGATTGGTGTCTTGTCTCTTTTAAGCAGTTTAATGGTATAAGCATCAGTGAGATGTAAGATTGGTGGTTTGATGTTTTAAAATGGCTTAGTGGTATATATAAGCTTCAGAGGGGTGTACGATTGATAGCTTGACTTCTCAACACGTTTTAGTGGTATATCCGAGCTTCAGTGTGGCGTAAGAATGGTGCCTTATCTCTTTAAAGTGGGTTAGTGGTGTAAACTTCAGTGGGGTGTAAGACAGGCGGCTTTTTTCTTTAAGATGATTTCGTAGTATATTTAAACTTTAGTGGAGATTGGTGGCTTGCTTCTATAAAATGGTTTGGTGGTATATCTAAGCCCTAGTGGGGTGTAACATTCGTGATTGTCTGCTTTAAATGGTTTAGTGGTATATCTAAGCTTCAATGATGTGTAAGATTGGTAGGTTGTCTCTTAAAATAGCTTAGTGGTATAACCTTCAGAGGGATTTAAGATTGGTGGCTTGTGTCTTTAAAATGGTTTAGTGCTATAAACTTTAGTGGGGGTTAAGATTGGTGGAAGGTGTTTTTAAAAGTTTCGGTGGCATATCTTAGTTTCTGTGGATTGTAAGATAGGTTGTTTGTCTCTTTAAAATTGTTTACTGGTATATCTAAGCTTCAGTGGGTTGTAAGATTGTTGCCTTGTCCCTTAAATTGGTTTACTGGTATAAGATTCATTGGGATGTAATATTGGTGGCTAGTGTCTTTAAAATGGCTTAGTGACATAAACTTCAGTGGGGTATAAGATTGGTCGCTCGTGTCTTTAAAATAGTATAGCGGTATATCTAAGCTTCAGTGAGGTAACATTGGTGAGTTGTCTCTTTAAAATGCCTTAGTGGTATACAGGATGTAACAAAAATGTACGGCACAAATTGTAGGACACATTCCTCACATGTAGACGAAGAAATTATGATATATGAACATAGGTCTGGAATAACTTTTTTTCCATGTTAGAACTCATTAATCATAGGAAACACAGAAGAATAGAACATACAAGCATACTACATGCAACTCTTTCTCACAGGAGATGTTCAATATGCCCTCCGTGAGCATTGATACATGCATCAACCCGCGGTCATAGTGAATCACGGATTCGCTGATGTGTCCCTGGAGTACTGCGTATGGTTTCGCAGCCTTCCATAATACGGGCACGGAGACTCTGAACATCTGGTACTGGGGTTCGATACGCAAGAGCTATCAAATACCCCCACAATTGATAGTCCAGTGGGTTTAATTCTGGGGAGCGTGGAGGCCAGGCAATTGGTCCACCTCTACCTATCCATCTGTCACCGAATCTGTAATTTAGAAGCCGACGGACATTAACACTAAAATGAGGAGGTACTCCATCGTGCATGAAGTACATGTTTTGTCGCACGGCTAAAGGCACATCTGCTAGCAGATCAGGTAGAATGTTCTCTACGGAACTATGGTAACTTTGTCCGTTGAGCCTGGATGGAAGAACGTGAGGCCCTATCAAACAGTCACCAACAATGCTGGCCCAAAAATTGACAGAAAATCTTTGTTGATGACTTGCTTCAACAGTTGCGTGAGGATGGACGTCAGCCCATTTATGGGATTGTGATAATTTACAATCTGATCTCGTTGAAACGACGCCTCATCTGTGAACAACACCTTGCACTAAAATTAGGGTTGACACTTTGTTGCATAAACCATTCGCAGAAGCGTATCCGTGCAGGAAAATCAGCTGCTGATAGTGCCTGCACACACTGTAAATGGTATGGATACAGCCGGACCTCGTGTAACACTCGCCAGACAGTCATGTGGTCAACATTCATTGTTGGAGCTACTTGTCTTGTACGGACACTAGGCTTGTCGTCAACTCCTGAAGAATTGCGATGTCCTCGTCCTTCTAGGCCTCACCCGGTCGTGAGTATCAGGTTGAAATGCCCTGTTCCCTAAAACGACGATCAATGGTTTCAAACGTTTTCCTGTCGGGGCACCTTCGTCCTGAAAATCTCTCCCGGTACAAACGTTGAGCGCAAGCGCCATTGCCGTCTGCTAATCCATACATCAAATGGGCATTTATGTACACTGCCATTGCACGACCCAAGGATGTGATCAACTCTACTAGTACGTAGTAACCCGTGTGCTTGACAAGGTCGTACTGCTCACTGGAACAGTTGATGTTAACCGTAAACAAGCAATGACGTAAGTCGCAAGGCAACAGGGACATGTAAAACAATACACTGGCGGTGCACCTACGATAATGACAACTAATCAGACGTAACCAAGAGTGCGTGTTCCCCGTGATTCTAACGTTCTGTTCGTGTGTATTTTCCATGATTAACAAGTTATCAAATGGAAACAAAGCGTTTCCAGACCTATGTTCATATAACATCATTTCTTCATCTACATGTGAGGAATGTGTCCTGCAATTTGTGCCGTACATATTTGTTAACTCTGTATGTAAGCTTCAGTGGGGTGTAAGATTGGTTGCTTGTCTCTTTAGATGGTTTAGTGGTATATCTAAACTTCGGTGGGGTGTAAGATTAGTGGCTTGTCTCTTTAAAATGGTTTCGTGCTATATCTAAGCTTCAGTGGGGTGTAAAATGGGTGACCTGTGTCTTTATGATGGTATACCGTTATATCTAAGTTTCAGTGGGGTTTAAGATTGATGGCTTGTCTCTTTAAAATGGTTTAGTTGTATATCTAAGCCTCAATGGAGTATAAGATTGGTAGCTGGTCACTTTAAAACAGTTTAGTGGTATATACTTCAGTGGAATTTAAGATTGGTGGTTTGTCTCTATCAAATGGTTTAAAGGTATATTAAAGTTTCGGTTGGTTGTAAGCTTGGTCGCCTGTGTCTTTCAAATAGTTTAGTGGTATATTTAAGTTTCAGTGCGTTGTAAAATTGGTGGCTTTTCTCTTTAAATTTGTTTAGTGGTATACCTAAGTTTCAGTGGGTTGTAAGATTGGTGGCTTATCTCCTTGAAATGGTTTAGAGGTATGTCTATTATTCAGTTGGTTGTAAGATTGTGGCCTGTATTTATAAAATGGTTTATTGGCATGAACTTCAGTGGGGTGTTTGATTGGTGGATTGTCTCTTTAAAATGATTTAGTGACATAAACTTCAGTAGAGTGTAAGATTGGTATCTTGTCTTTTAGAATGGTTTAGAGGCATGAACTTAAGTGGGGTGTTTGGTTGGTGGCTTGTCTCTTAAAGATTAAGTAGTGTCATAAACTTCAGTGGGTTGTAGGATTGGTGAATCTTCTCTTTAAAGTTATTTAGTGGTATGTTTAAGTTTCAGTGGGTTGTAAGATTGTGGCCTGTCTTTTTAAAATGGTTTAGTGGCATGAACTTCATTGGAGTGTAAGATTGGTACCTTGCCTCTTTGATATGGTTTAGTTTTATAAAAATTTAGTGGGGTGTAAGATTGGTGGGTTGTGCCTTTAAAATGCTTTAGCAGCATAAAATTCAGTAGGGTGTAAAATTGGTAGTTTGTATTTAAAATGCTTTAGCAGCATAAAATTCAGTAGGGTGTAAAATTGGTAGTTTGTATTTAAAATGCTTTAGCAGCATAAACTTCAGTAGGGTGTAAAATTGGTAGTTTGTATTTAAAATGGTTTAGCAGCATAAACTTCAATAGGGTGTAAAATTGGTGTATTGTGTCTTTACAATGCTTTAGTAGCATAAACCTCAGTAGGGTGTAAAATTTGTAGTTTGTATTTAAAATGGTTTAGCAGCATAAACTTCAGTAGGGTGTAAGATTGGTGGATTGTGTATTTAAAATGGTTTAGCAGCATAAACTTCAGTAGGGTGTAAGATTGGTAGTTTCTGTCTTTAAAATGGTTTAGCAGCATAAAACTTCAGTATGGTGTAAGATTGGTAGCTTGTCTCTTTAAAATGGTTTAGCAGTATAAACTTCAGCAGTGTATAAGGTTGGTGGATTGTGTCTTTAAATGGTTTAGTAGTAAAACCTTCAGTAGGGTGTAACATTGGTAGTTTGTGTCTTTAAAGTAGTTTAGTGGTGTATGTAAGTGTCCGTAACTGTAAGGTACGTGACTTGTCTCGTTAAAGTGGTTTAATGGTATATCTAAGTATCAGTGGTGTGTAAGGTTGGTGGCTTGTCTGTTTAAACTGGTGTAGTGGTGTATCTAAGTATCAGTGGGTGTACGGTTGTTAATAGGTCTGGTTAAACTGGTTTAGTGGTGTAGCTAAGTGTCAGCGGTGTGTAAGATTGGTGACGTTTATCGTTAAACTGGTTTAGTGGTGTATCTAAGTGTCAGTGGAGTGTAAGGTTGGTGACTTGTCTCTTTAAACTGGGTTAGTGGTGTATCTAAGTGTCATTGGGTGTAAGCATGTTGATATGTCTCGTTAAACTGGTTTAGTGGTGTATCTAAGTGTCAATGGTGTGTAAGGTTGGTGACTCTTCTCGTTAAACTGGTTTAGTGGTGTATCTAAGTGTCAGTGGAGTGTAAGGTTGGTGACTTGTCTCTTTAAACTGGGTTAGTGGTGTATCTAAGTGTCATTGGGTGTAAGCATGTTGATATGTCTCGTTAAACTGGTTTAGTGGTGTATCTAAGTGTCAATGGTGTGTAAGGTTGGTGACTCTTCTCGTTAAACTGGTTTAGTGGTGTATCTAAGTGTCAGTGGAGTGTAAGGTTGGTGACTTGTCTCTTTAAACTGGGTTAGTGGTGTATCTAAGTGTCATTGGGTGTAAGGATGTTGATATGTCTCGTTAAACTGGTTTAGTGGTGTATCTAACTGTCAGTGGGGTGTAAGGTTGGTGACTCTTCCCGTTACACTGGTTTAGTGGTGTATCTAAGTGTCAATGGGTGTACGGTTGTTAATACGTCTGGTTAAACTGGTTTAGTGGTGTGGCTAAGTGTTAGTGGTGTGTAAGCTTGGTGACTTGTCTCTTTAAACTGATTTAGTGGTGTGGCTAAGTGTTAGTGGTGTGTAAGGTTGGTGACTTTTCTCGTTAAACTGGTTTAGTGGTGTATCTAAGTGTCAATGGGTGTACGGTTGTTAATACGTCTGGTTAAACTGGTTTAGTGGTGTGGCTAAGTGTTAGTGGTGTGTAAGCTTGGTGACTTTTCTCGTTAAACTGGTTTAGTGGTGTAGTTAAGTGTCAGTGGTGTGTAAGCTTGGTGACTTGTTTCTTTAAACTGATTTAGAGGTGTGGCTAAGTGTCAGTGGTGTGTAAGCTTGGTGACTTGTCTCTTTAAACTGGTTTAGTGGTGTGGCTAAGTATTAGTGGTGTGTAAGCTTGGTAACTTTTCTCGTTAAACTGGTTTAGTGGTGTGGCTAAGTATTAGTGGTGTGTAAGCTTGGTGACTTTTCTCGTTAAACTGGTTTAGTGGTGTGGCTAAGTATTAGTGGTGTGTAAGCTTGGTAACTTTTCTCGTTAAACTGGTTTAGTGGTGTGGCTAAGTATTAGTGGTGTGTAAGCTTGGTGACTTGTCTCTTTAAACTGGTTTAGTGGTGTGTAAGCTTGGTGACTTGTCTCTTTAAACTGGTTTAGTGGTGTGGCTAAGTATTAGTGGTGTGTAAGCTTGGTAACTTTTCTCGTTAAACTGGTTTAGTGGTGTGGCTAAGTATTAGTGGTGTGTAAGCTTGGTGACTTGTCTCTTTAAACTGGTTTAGTGGTGTGGCTAAGTATTAGTGGTGTGTAAGCTTGGTGACTTGTCTCTTTAAACTGGTTTAGTGGTGTGGCTAAGTATTAGTGGTGTGTAAGCTTGGTAACTTTTCTCGTTAAACTGGTTTAGTGGTGTGGCTAAGTATTAGTGGTGTGTAAGCTTGGTGACTTTTCTCGTTAAACTGGTTTAGTGGTGTGGCTAAGTATTAGTGGTGTGTAAGCTTGGTAACTTTTCTCGTTAAACTGGTTTAGTGGTGTGGCTAAGTATTAGTGGTGTGTAAGCTTGGTGACTTGTCTCTTTAAACTGGTTTAGTGGTGTGGCTAAGTGTTAGTGGTGTGTAAGCTTGGTAACTTTTCTCGTTAAACTGGTTTAGTGGTGTGGCTAAGTGTTAGTGGTGTGTAAGCTTGGTAACTTTTCTCGTTAAACTGGTTTAGTGGTGTGGCTAAGTATTAGTGGTGTGTAAGCTTGGTAACTTTTCTCTTTAAACTGGTTTAGTGGTGTGGCTAAGTGTTAGTGGTGTGTAAGCTTGGTAACTTTTCTCGTTAAACTGGTTTAGTGGTGTGGCTAAGTATTAGTGGTGTGTAAGCTTGGTAACTTTTCTCTTTAAACTGGTTTAGTGGTGTGGCTAAGTGTTAGTGGTGTGTAAGCTTGGTAACTTTTCTCGTTAAACTGGTTTAGTGGTGTGGCTAAGTGTTAGTGGTGTGTAAGCTTGGTAACTTGTCTCTTTAAACTGGTTTAGTGGTGTGGCTAAGTATTAGTGGTGTGTAAGCTTGGTAACTTTTCTCGTTAAACTGGTTTAGTGGTGTGGCTAAGTATTAGTGGTGTGTAAGCTTGGTGACTTGTCTCTTTAAACTGGTTTAGTGGTGTGGCTAAGTGTTAGTGGTGTGTAAGCTTGGTAACTTTTCTCGTTAAACTGGTTTAGTGGTGTGGCTAAGTGTTAGTGGTGTGTAAGCTTGGTAACTTTTCTCGTTAAACTGGTTTAGTGGTGTGGCTAAGTGTTAGTGGTGTGTAAGCTTGGTAACTTTTCTCGTTAAACTGGTTTAGTGGTGTGGCTAAGTGTTAGTGGTGTGTAAGCTTGGTGACTTTTCTCGTTAAACTGGTTTAGTGGTGTGGCTAAGTGTTAGTGGTGTGTAAGCTTGGTGACTTTTCTCGTTAAACTGGTTTAGTGGTGTGGCTAAGTGTTAGTGGGGTGTAAGGTTGGTGACTTGTCTCTTTAAAGTGGTTTAGTGGTGTAGCTAGGTGTTAGTGGTTTGTAAGGTTGGTGACTTGTCTCTTTAAACTGATTTTAGTGGTGTATCAAAAGTGTCAGTGAGTGTAAGGTTGGTGACCTGTCTCGTTAAACTGGTTTAGTGGTGTGGCTAAGTGTTAGTGGTGTGTAAGCTTGGTGACTTTTCTCGTTAAACTGGTTTAGTGGTGTGGCTAAGTGTTAGTGGGGTGTAAGGTTGGTGACTTGTCTCTTTAAAGTGGTTTAGTGGTGTAGCTAGGTGTTAGTGGTTTGTAAGGTTGGTGACTTGTCTCTTTAAACTGATTTTAGTGGTGTATCAAAAGTGTCAGTGAGTGTAAGATTGGTGACCTGTCTCGTTAAAGTGGTTTAGTGATGTATCTAAGTGTCAGTGGGGTGTAAGGTTGGCGACTTGTCTCGTTACACTGGTTTAGTGGTGTATCTAAGTGTCATTGGGAAGTAAGGTTGTTGGCTTGTCTCTTTAAAATGATTTTAGGTGTGTATCTAAGTGTCAGTGGGGTGTAAGGTTGGCGACTTGTCTCGTTACACTGGTTTAGTGGTGTATCTAAGTGTCATTGGGAAGTAAGGTTGTTGGCTTGTCTCTTTAAAATGATTTTAGTGGTGTATCTAAGTGTCAGTGGGGTGTAAGGTTGGCGACTTGTCTCGTTACACTGGTTTAGTGGTGTATCTAAGTGTCATTGGGAAGTAAGGTTGTTGGCTTGTCTCTTTAAAATGATTTTAGGTGTGTATCTAAGTGTCAGTGGGGTGTAAGGTTGGTGACGTTTCCCTTTAAACGATTTTAGATGTCTATCTAAGTGTCATTGGGATGTAAGGTTGGTGACTTGTCTCTTTAAACTGATTTTAGTGGTGTATCTAAGTGTCAGTGGGGTGTAAGGTTGGTGACCTTTCTCGTTAAACTGGTTTAGTGGTGTGGCTAAGTGTTAGTGGGGTGTAAGGTTGGTGACTTGTCTCTTTAAAGTGGTTTAGTGGTGTAGCTAGGTGTTAGTGGTTTGTAAGGTTGGTGACTTGTCTCTTTAAACTGATTTTAGTGGTGTATCAAAAGTGTCAGTGAGTGTAAGGTTGGTGACTTGTCTCTTTAAACTGATTTTAGTGGTGTATCAAAAGTGTCAGTGAGTGTAAGATTGGTGACCTGTCTCGTTAAAGTGTTTTAGTGGTGTATCTAAGTGTCAGTGGGGTGTAAGGTTGGCGACTTGTTTTGTTACACTGGTTTAGTGGTGTATCTAAGTGTCATTGGGAAGTAAGGTTGGTGGCTTGTCCCTTTAAAATGATTTTAGGTGTGTATCTAAGTGTCAGTGGGGTGTAAGGTTGGTGACTTGTCTCGTTAAACTGGTTTACTGGTGTAGCTAAGTGTTAGTGGTGTGTAAGTTTGTTGACTTGTCTCTTCAAACTGATTTTAGTGGTGTATCTAAGGGTCACTGGGATGTATGGTTGGTGACTTGTCTCTTTAAACTGATTTTAGTGGTGTATCTAAGTGTCAGTGGGGTGTAAGGTTGGTGACGTGTCTCGTTAAACTGGTTTACTGGTGTAGCTAAGTGTTAGTGGTCTGTAAGTTTGTTGACTTGTCTGTTTAAGCGATTTTAGATGTCTATCTAAGTGTCATTGGGTTGTAAGGTTGTTGACTTGTGTCTTTAAACTGATTTTAGTGGTGTATCTAATTGTCAGTGGAGTGTAAGGTTGGTTCCTTGTCTCTTTAAACTGATTTTAGTGGTGTATCTAAGTGTCAGTGGAGTGTAAGGTTGGTGCCTTGTCCTCTTAAACCGATTTTGGTGGTGTATCTAAGTGTCTTTGGGATGTAAGTTTGGTGACTTGTCTCCCTTAAGCTGTTTTAGTGGTGTATCTAAGTGTCAGTGGGGTGTAAGGTTGGTGACCTGTCTCGTTAAACTGGTTTATTGGTGTAGCTGTGTGTTAGTGGTGTGTAAGTTTAGTGACTTGTCTCTTTAAACGGATTTTATTGGTGTATCTAAGTGTCAGTGGAGTGTAAGGCTGGTGACTTCTGTCCTTAAACTGATTTTAGTGGTGTATCTAAGTGTGATTTGGATGTAAGGTTGGTGGCCTTTCTCTTTAAACTTAGTTTTTATCTAAGTGTTAGTGGGATGTAAGATTGGTGGGCCTGTATCATTAAACTGGTTTAGTGGAGTAATTAAGTGTCAGTGGAGTGTAAGATTGGTGACTTGTCTGGTTAAACTGGCTTAGTGGTGTATCTAAGTGTCAGTTGGGTGTAGGCTTGGTGGCTTGTCTCTTTAAACTGGTTTAGTGGAGTATCTAAGTGTCAGTGGGGTGTAAGATTGGTCACTTGTCTGGTTAAACTGGCTTAGTGGTGTGTCTAAGTGTCAGTGGGGTGTAAGGTTGGTGAATTGTCTCAAGCTGGTTTAGTGGTGTATATAAGTGTCAGTGGAGTGTAAGGTTGGTGCCTTGTCTCTTTAGTCTGATTTTAGTGGTGTTTCTAAGTGTCAGTGGGATGTAAGGTTGGTGGCTCGTCTCGTTAAATTGGTTTAGTGGTGTATCTTAGTGTTATTGGGGTGTAAGTTTGGTGACTCGTCTCGTTAAATTGGTTTAGTGGTGTATCTTAGTGTTATTGGGGTGTAAGTTTGGTGACTCGTCTCGTTAAATTGGTTTAGTGGTGTATCTTAGTGTTATTGGGGTGTAAGTTTGGTGACTCGTCTCGTTAAATTGGTTTAGTGGTGTATCTTAGTGTTATTGGGGTGTAAGTTTGGTGACTCGTCTCGTTAAATTGGTTTAGTGGTGTATCTTAGTGTTATTGGGGTGTAAGTTTGGTGACTCGTCTCGTTAAATTGGTTTAGTGGTGTATCTTAGTGTTATTGGGGTGTAAGTTTGGTGACTCGTCTCGTTAAATTGGTTTAGTGGTGTATCTTAGTGTTATTGGGGTGTAAGTTTGGTGACTCGTCTCGTTAAATTGGTTTAGTGGTGTATCTTAGTGTTATTGGGGTGTAAGTTTGGTGACTCGTCTCGTTAAATTGGTTTAGTGGTGTATCTTAGTGTCAGTGGGGTGTAAGGTTGGTGGCTTGTCTCTTTAAACTGATTTTTATCTAAGTGTTAGTGGGATTTAAGATTGGTGGCCTGTCTCGTTAAACTGGTTTAGTGGTGTATC
Source organism: Deroplatys truncata (assembly GCA_030765065.1). Taxonomy (NCBI): domain Eukaryota; kingdom Metazoa; phylum Arthropoda; class Insecta; order Mantodea; family Mantidae; genus Deroplatys; species Deroplatys truncata. The sequence goes on from CM060983.1 coordinate 16,141,760, forward strand.
TAAGTGTCAGTGGGGTGTAAGATGAAGAAGTTGGTTTGTTGTATTATTATTTGCCCCACGCTTTGGGAGCCAATTTGAAAAAGGTGTTATTGTATTGAAGCAGTTGTATTGTAGTGCAGGTGTTGGGGAGCCGTACACTTGAAGTAGTTGCATCTGCACGTATGGTACCCAGTTTTGGTAGCCTTCGCTCCAAGTGTACTTTCAGGTGGCCTTTGCCCCAAGTTTAAAAAAAAATAACTTTGTAATTAAACTGTTTCTTTAAGTATTAAATATTTATGTTTGCCTCGGCTGCGTCAATATTATTGTTAGAGACACGTTTCTCTAAGTAGGGTTGTGGTGCGACTAAGAATGTAGACTTACACAGATTATAATTTTACCTCACTTCTTTTATTAATGCTTGATACGATTTAAATAACACTTCACTGATATAGAGATAGAGAGCTGTGAGATGTTTTTATTAAATACGTGTACTTTTTAATACGTAAACTGTTTTCGTCTCACACGAATACGTATTATACTTCTCGAGGACGTGTCTCGCGTCCGGTTAGGAACACTGTTTGCGGGCAACTGAATTGATTTCAAGCACCTAAACTTGTAAATTTCTGTATTTCAAGTCTCTGATTGGCTAACCCTACTCCAATAGAATACCTTCTTTTAACTAAAGAGTTTTCTCGTTGGTGATTGGCTAGTTTTAAACTGTGTCAGAATTTACATTATTGTTCCTCCAATAATGACTAGCAGCATTTAAACTTTCAAATTCATTATTGCCTCAAGGTTACCTCATTGTTAGCAACTTTTAACCTATCATTCTCACAGCTCCTACATTATTAAATTACGTAATACATTCACATAACATTATTACACATGGATACAATAATACAAACGTATACAATGACTGTTACATACATTTTATATATATTGTTACATACACATATTGCTTTAAGGCAGGCTGTTATTGAATTATATATATATATATATATATATATATATATATATATATTATACAATTAGACTGAAATCATTTTAGTGTTAAAAATACTGGCTCAAATTGCCCCCTTTAGAAATATATAAAAATTGTTCCTTTTGTTTTGTTCTTTTTAATTTTTGTTTAATTTTTAAATATTTTCTGAATGCCTCCTGAAAAAAAGAAACATAAACTTTTTTATTATTACACTTCTTATTTTTCACTGTCACTTTTATTTAACACTCACTGGTTTTTCACTACACTCGTGTATAGCAGAATACTTCATTTTATTCTTTCACTTGTTCGACACTTTGAGGGCAATGACCTGGTGTGAGGTTAATGATTTGGTGTTCAGTGATCTGAGTGAAGTTTGTTTATTCTCTAAGATAGCCACTATTATGCATTTTATTTGCTATACATTTTACATTTAATTAGACATATTAACACTTATTATCCTTTCTTTATAACTTACTTCTTAAATATTTTTATATTTCTTACAATTTCTAAGAATTTATACCCTATACAATATAAATGCAGCTACTATTAAGAATGTTTTTCTTTTTTTTACTAACAATGGATTTTCTTCTATTACATCCTTTGATCTAAACTCTCTTTTGTTATATTGACAATTGGTTACTTCAGTAAAGATATTATTATACACTTTTTTTAAATTACATTGCTTTCCCCTTTTATGTTCCAGATACTTTATTTTCATTTTCTTTTTCTTCTTGTGCCACAACTGTTTACATTTATTTTCCTTTTCTTTTTGTGCCACGCATAACCTACATACTTTATTTTCTTTTTCTTCTTTTTGTGCCACAGATTTTTTTAGACTTGCTCTAATCTTATGTTGCACAGTCGTATTCCAAAACTTATTCATGAATAAAACTTTAAATGTTTCAAAATTCATTTCACTGTCTGCTGGCATATGTAACCATTCTAAGGTTTTGTTGTCCAAGCATTTTCTAACAAGTATCATCTTTAATGCTTCAGGCACATTTTTCAAATTAAAATATTCTACTAGATCATTAATAAATTGTACTGGACTTGAGGAAGCATTAAAATTAGGTAATGGTAATTCATTAAGCACAGAATAACAGTTTAACATCTGATTTGGTACATGCACATGTGTGTCATCATTATTGTTGTATGTTTGAGAGGCTGATGCTATGGAAAAAGCAGTAGCGTCTCTTGTGTTGTTAGTTTACAAAGGTGATACACTTCTTTCTGCACTTGTATATTGTCATGCATTTGATTGGCATTTTCAGAATAAGTTACATTTGTATTTACCTGTGGTACACTGGTACTTTAAATTTTCAAAACTATTTCTGAGTTTATCTATTTCTTTGTTACTTTCCTTTACTTTATCTTTAATTGCATCTGCATTTGTTTTTGCCATTTCATGCATTTTATTGATTTCCCCTGTTAAATCTATTTGTACTTGTACTAGATATTCATTTGTATTTTCTACCATTGTTTTCAATTCTTCACCCTGTTTAACTTATAACACATACCTTGTTTAGTATTAGTAAGTTTTAACTCCATTTAACTTAAATTTTTATCAATATTATTTGACAATTTCTGTTCTAGCTGACTGCAACCCTTGTTTACTTTTAAATATGTATCTTTTGAAGTGCTTTGGAAGATTGTTCTAGTTTTATTTTTAACCTCCTACTTTCAGCTTTGCTTTCTTTCATACAATTTTCTATTTGCTTAGATAGATCATGTTTTATACTAGATAGCTCTGTATTTGTTTCAGTTAACTTATTACTTAACTCTTTACATAATTCTACTCTCATCTCTGCATTAGTTTCAGTTATTGCATAATATTTTGTTGCGATAAGTTTTCTTGCTCTTGTTGGCTAGATGTGTGAGGGTTTCTTTCTTTTATTGTTCCCTGCACTAACATGTGTAAAGGTGATTGACCTTGCATACTACTACTATCTTTTTCTATGCCTAACTGTGAATTTAAAAATGATTGTTCTTCTGCATCTAACCTATTTGCTTCCTCTAGCTCTGATTGTAAATTTACATTGCAATCTGTAATGGCTGATCTATCCTCTCCTACTTCCATATTTTCATTGTTTTCTGTTTCCATTTTATTTTGTATATTTTCTTTTGTTATTTTTGGTTTGGAATTGCTCAATTTTAATTTACCGCATCTTAACAGCATAAAATTATCTTAATAACAATACATTTTCTTAACTAACTTGACAATTATTATACATATAATACTGGAATTTTCTGACATTTTGTTCTGGCTGTTACAGTAAACCTTTTTATTCCGGTGCTTCCTCGTATATTCTTGTTGAATTGTTGACTGCGTAGCCCGTACTCCTGAAAGAATTGTTGCTGTCCTTGGATGATGTTGTTGATGATTTTTAAATTCTCTGGAGTTTTATGATGTTCTCTGGAGTTTTCTGAAGTTCTCTGATGTTCGTTGATCTCTCCCTTTCAGTTGTCGCCAATTCTTGTCTCTTCGAGCTCCACGCAGCTGGGCGCCAATTTGAGAAAGTATTTAAATTAGCTCCACGTATGGTAGCCAATTTGAAGAAGTTGGTTTGTTGTATTGTTATTTGCCCCACGCTTTGGGAGCCAATTTGAAAAAGGTGTTATTGTTTTGAAGCAGTTGTATTGAAATCCAGGTGTTGGGGAGACGAACACTTGAAGTAGTTGCAACTGCACGTATGGTACCCAGCTTCCGGTAGCCTTCGCCCCAAATGTACTTTCAGGTGGCCTTTTCACAAGTTTAAAAAAAAATATTGACTTTGTAATTAAACTGTTTCTTTAAGTATTAAATATTTATGTTTGCCTCGGCTGCGTCAATATTATTGTTAGAGACACGTTTCTCTAAGTAGGGTTGTGGTGCGACTAAGAATGTAGACTTACACAGATTATAATTTTACCTCACTTCTTTTATTAATGCTTGATACCATTTAAATAACACTTCACTGATATAGAGATAGAGAGCTGTGAGATGTTTTTATTAAATACTTGCACTTTTTAATAAGTAAGGTATTTTCGTCTCACACGAATACGTATTATACTTCTCGAGGACGTGTCTCGCGTCCGGTTAGGAACACTGTTTGCGGGCAACTGAACTGATTGCAACCGCCTAAACTAGTAAATTTCTGTATTTCAAGTCTTTGATTGACTAACCCTACTCCAATATAATACCTTCTTTTAACTAAAGATTTTTCTCGTTGTTGATTGGCTATTTTTAAACTGTGTCAGAATTTACATTATTGTTGCTTCAATAATGACTAGTAACATTTAAATTTTCAAATTCATTATTGCCTCAAGGTTACCTCATTGTTAGCAACTTTTCACCTATTATTCTCACAGCTCCTACATTATTAAATGACTGTTACATGCATTGTTATATATTGTTATATACACATATTGCTTTAAGCCGGGCTATTATTGAATTATATATATATATTATACAATTAGACTAAATCATTCTAATGTTAAAAATACTGCCTCAAACATTGGTGACTTGTCTCGTTAAACTGGTTTAGTGGAGTATCTAAGTGTCAGTGGGGTGTAGGATTGATGGCTTGTCTGGTTAAATTGATTTTTATCTGTGTCATTGGGGTGTAAGATTGATGGCTTGTCTGATTAAACTGATTTTTATCTAAGTGTCAGTGGAGTGTAAGACTGGTGGCTAATCTCTTTAAGCTGATGTTTATCTAAGTGTCAGTGGGGTGTAAGATTGGTAGCATGTCTCTTTAAACTGATGTTTATCTAAGTGTCATTGGGGTGTAAGATTGGTGGCTTGTCTACTTAAACTGGTTTAGTGGTGTATCTAAGTGTCAGTGGGGTGTAGGATTGATGGCTTGACTGGTTAAATTGATTTTTATCTGTGTCATTGGGGTGTAAGATTGATGGCTTGTCTGATTAAACTGATTTTTATCTAAGTGTCAGTGGAGTGTAAGACTGGTGGCTAATCTCTTTAAGCTGATGTTTATCTAAGTGTCAGTGGGGTGTAAGATTGGTAGCATGTCTCTTTAAACTGATGTTTATCTAAGTGTCATTGGGGTGTAAGATTGGTGGCTTGTCCCTTTGAACTGATTTTATCTAAGTGTCATTGGGGTGTAAGATTGGTAGCATGTCACTTTAAACTGATGTTTATCTAAGTGTCAGTGGTGTGTAAGATTGGTAGCTTGTCTGTTTAAACTGATTTTTATCTAAGTGTCAGTGGTGTGTAAGGTTGGTGGCTTGTGTCTTTAAGCTGATGTTTATCTAAGTGTCAGTGGGGTATAAGATTGGTGACTTGTCTCTTTAAGCTTATGTTTATCTAAGTGTCAGTGTAGTGTAATATTGGTGGCTTGTCTCTTTAAGCTTATGTTTATCTAAGTGTCAGTGGGGTGTAAGATTTGTGGCTTGTCTATTTAAGCTTATGTTTATCTAAGTGTCAGTGGAGTGTAAGATTGGTGGCTTGTCTCTATAAGTTTATGTTTATCTAAGTGTCAGTGAAGTGTAAGATTGGTGGCTTGTCTCTTTAAGTTTATGTTTATCTAAGTGTCAGTGGAGTGTAAGATTGGTGGCTTGTCTCTTTAAGTTTATGTTTATCTAAGTGTCGGTGGAGTGTAAGATTGGTGGCTTGTCTCTTTAAGTTTATGTTTATCTAAGTGTCAGCGGGGTGTAAGATTGGTGGCTTGGCTCTTTAAGCTTATGTTTATCTAAACGTCAGTGGCGTGTAGGTTTGGTGGCTTGTCTCTTTAAGCTTATGTTTATCTAAGTGTCAGTGAGGAGTAAGATTGGTGGCTTGTCTCTTTAAGTTTATGTTTATCTAAGTGTCAGTGAGGAGTAAGATTGGTGGCTTGTCTGTTTAAACTTATGTTTATCTAAGTGTCAGTGAGGAGTAAGATTGGTGGCTTGTCTCTTTAAGCTTATGTTTATCTAAGTGTCAGTGAGGAGTAAGATTGGTGGCTTGTCTCTTTAAGTTTATGTTTATCTAAGTGTCAGTGAGGAGTAAGTTTGGTGGCTTGTCTCTTTAAGTTTATGTTTATCTAAGTGTCAGTGAGGAGTAAGATTGGTGGCTTGTCTCTTTAACTTTATGTTTATCTAAGTGTCAGTGGAGTGTAAGATTGGTGGCCTGTCTCTTTAAGTTTATGTTTATCTAAGTGTCAGTGAGGTGTAAGATTGGTGGCTTGTCTCTTTAAACTTATGTTTATATAAGTGTCAGTGGAGTGTAAGATTGGTGGCTTGTCTCTTTAAGTTTATGTTTATCTAAGTGTCAGTGGGGTGTAAGATTGGTGGCTTGTCTCTTTAAGTTTATGTTTATCTAAGTGTCAGTGGGGTGTAAGATTTGTGGCTTGTCTCTTTAAACTTATGTTTATCTAAGTGTCAGTGGGGTGTAAGATTGGTGGCTTGTCTCTTTAAGTTTATGTTTATCTAAGTGTCAGTGAGGTGTACGATTTGTGGCTTGTCTCTTTAAACGTATGTTTATCTAAGTGTCAGTGGAGTGTAAGATTGGTGGCTTGTCTCTTTAAGTTTATGTTTATCTAAGTGTCAGTGGGGTGTAAGATTTGTGGCTTGTCTCTTTAAACTTAAGTTTATCTATGTGTCAGTGGAGCGTAAGATTGGTGGCTTGTCACTTTAAGTTTATGTTTATCTAAGTGTCAGTGGGGTGTAAGATTGGTGGCTTGTCTCTTTAAGCTTATCTTTATCTAAATGTCAGTGGAGTGTAAGATTGGTGGCTTGTCTCTTTAAGTTAATGTTTATCTAAGTGTCAGTGGAGTGTAAGATTGGTGGCCTGTCTCTTTAAGTTTATGTTTATCTAAGTGTCAGTGAGGTATACGATTGGTGGCTTGTCTCTTTAAACTTATGTTTATCTAAGTGTCAGTGGAGTGTAAGATTGGTGGCTTGTCTCTTTAGGTTTATGTTTATCTAAGTGTCAGTCGGGTGTAAGATTGGTGGCTTGTCTCTTTAAGTTTATGTTTATCTAAGTGTCAGTGGGGTGTAAGATTTGTGGCTTGTCGCTTTAAACTTATGCTTATCTAAGTGTCAGTGGGGTGTAGTATTGGTGGCTTGTCTCTTTAAGTTTATGTTTATCAAAGTGTCAGTGGGGTGTAAGATTTGTGGCTTGTCTCTTTATAATTATGTTTATCTAAGTGTCAATGGAGTGTAAGATTGGTGGCTTGTCTCTTTAAGCTTATGTTTATCTAAGTGTCATTGGAATGTAAGATTTGTGGTTTGTCTCTTTAAACTTATGTTTATCTAAGTGTCAATGGGGTGCAAGATTGGTGGCTTGTCTCTTTAAGCTTATGTTTATCTAAGTGTCAGTGGGGTGTAAGATTGGTGGCTTGTCTCTTTAAACTGATGTTTATCTAAGTGTCAGTGGGGAGTAAGGTTTGTGGCTTGTCTCTTTAATCTGATTTTTATCTTAGTGTCAGTGGGGTGTAAGATTTGTGGCTTGTCTCTTTAAACTTATGTTTATCTAAGTGTCAGTGAGGTGTAAGATTGGTGGCTTGTCTCTTTAAACTTATGTTTATCTAAGTATCAGTGGGGAGTAAGTTTTGTGGCTTGTCTCTTTGAACTTATGTTTATCTAAGTGTCAGTGGGGAGTAAGGTTTGTGGCTTGACTCTTTAAACTGATGTTTATCTAAGTGTCAGTGGAGAGTAAGGTTTGTGGCTTGTCTCTTTAATCTGATGTTTATCTAAGTGTCAGTGGGGAGTAAGGTTTGTGGCTTGTCTCTTTAAACTTATGTTTATCTAAGTGTCAGTGCGGTGTAAGGTTTGTGGCTTGTCTCTTTAATCTGATGTTTATCTAAGTGTCAGTGGAGCCTAAGATTGGTGGCTTGTCTCTTTAAGCTTATGTTTATCTAAGTGTCAGTGGGGTGTAAGATTGGTGGCTTGTCTCTTTAAGCTTATGTTTATCTAAGTGTCAGTGGAGTGTAAGATTGGTGGCTTGTCTCTTTAGGTTTATGTTTATCTAAGTGTCAGTGGAGTGTAAGATTGGTGGCCTGTCTCTTTAAGTTTATGTTTATCTAAGTGTCAGTGAGGTATACGATTGGTGGCTTGTCTCTTTAAACTTATGTTTATCTAAGTGTCAGTGGAGTGTAAGATTGGTGGCTTGTCTCTTTAAGTTTATGTTTAACTAAGTGTCAGTCGGGTGTAAGATTGGTGGCTTGTCTCTTTAAGTTTATGTTTATCTAAGTGTCAGTGGGGTGTAAGATTGGTGGCTTGTCTCTTTAAGTTTATGTTTATCTAAGTGTCAGTGGGCTGTAAGATTTGTGGCTTGTCTCTTTAAACTTATGTTTATCTAAGTGTCAGTGGAGTGTAAGATTGGTGGCTTGTCTGTTTAAGCTTATGTTTATCTAAGTGTCACTGGAGTGTAAGATTTGTGGTTTGTCTCTTTAAACTTATGTTTATCTAATTGTCAATGGGGTGTAAGATTGGTGGCTTGTCTCTTTAAGCTTATGTTTATCTAAGTGTCAGTGGGGTGTAAGATTTGTGGCTTGTCTCTTTAAACTTATGTTTATCTAAGTGTCAGTGGAGTGTATAATTGGTGGCTTGTCTCTTTAAACTCATGTTTATCTAAGTGTCAGTGGGGTGTAAGATTGGTGGCTTGTCTCTTTAAGCTTATGTTTATCTAAGTGTCAGTGGAGTGTAAGATTGGTGGCTTGTCTCTTTAGGTTTATGTTTATCTAAGTGTCAGTGGAGTGTAAGATTGGTGGCCTGTCTCTTTAAGTTTATGTTTATCTAAGTGTCAGTGAGGTATACGATTGGTGGCTTGTCTCTTTAAACTTATGTTTATCTAAGTGTCAGTGGAGTGTAAGATTGGTGGCTTGTCTCTTTAAGTTTATGTTTAACTAAGTGTCAGTCGGGTGTAAGATTGGTGGCTTGTCTCTTTAAGTTTATGTTTATCTAAGTGTCAGTGGGGTGTAAGATTGGTGGCTTGTCTCTTTAAGTTTATGTTTATCTAAGTGTCAGTGGGCTGTAAGATTTGTGGCTTGTCTCTTTAAACTTATGTTTATCTAAGTGTCAGTGGAGTGTAAGATTGGTGGCTTGTCTGTTTAAGCTTATGTTTATCTAAGTGTCAGTGGAGTGTAAGATTTGTGGTTTGTCTCTTTAAACTTATGTTTATCTAATTGTCAATGGGGTGTAAGATTGGTGGCTTGTCTCTTTAAGCTTATGTTTATCTAAGTGTCAGTGGGGTGTAAGATTTGTGGCTTGTCTCTTTAAACTTATGTTTATCTAAGTGTCAGTGGAGTGTATAATTGGTGGCTTGTCTCTTTAAACTCATGTTTATCTAAGTGTCAGTGGGGTGTAAGATTGGTGGCTTGTCTCTTTAAACTTATGTTTATCTATGTTTCAGTGGAGTGTAAGATTGGTGGTTTGTCTCTTTAAACTTATGTTTATCTAAGTGTCAGTGGGGTGTAAGGTTTGTGGCTTGTCTCTTTAATCTGATTTTTATCTTAGTGTCAGTGGGGTGTAAGGTTTGTGGCTTGTCTCTTTAATCTGATTTTTATCTTAGTGTCAGTGGGGAGTAAGGTTTGTGGCTTGTCTCTTTAAACTGATGTTTATCTAAGTGTCAGTGAGGAGTAAGGTTTGTGGCTTGTCTCTTTAAACTGATGTTTATCTAAGTGTCAGTGGGGAGTAAGGTTTGTGGCTTGTCTCTTTAAACTTATGTTTATCTAAGTGTCAGTGCGGTGTAAGGTTTGTGGCTTGTCTCTTTAAACTTATGTTTATCTAGGTGTCAGTGGGGTGTAAGGTTTGTGGCTTGTCTCTTTAAGCTTATGTTTATCTAAGTGTCAGTGCGGTGTAAGGTTTGTGGCTTGTCTCTTTAAACTGATGTTTATCTAAGTGTCAGTGGGGTGTAAGATTGATGGTTTGTCTCTTTAATCTGATGTTTATCTAAGTGTCAGTGGGGTGTAAGGTTTGTGGCTTGTCTCTTTAATCTGATTTTTATCTTAGTGTCAGTGGTGTGTAAGCTTTGTGGCTTGTCTCTTTAATCTGATTTTTATCTATGTGTCAGTGGGGTGTAAGATTGATGGCTTGTCCCTTTAAACTGATTTTAGATGTGTGTTTAAGTGTTAGCGGAATGTAAGGTTGATGACTTGTCTCGTTAAACTGGTTTAGTGGTGTATCTACATGTCAGTGGGGTGTACGGTGTGCGATTTGTCTCTTTAAACAGGTTGGTAGTACGTCTGACTGTCAGTGGGGGTGTAAGATTGTTGACTTGTCTCTTTAAAGTGTTTTAGAGGTATATCTAAGTGTCAGTGGGGTGTACGTGGCTTGTCTCTGTAAAAAGGTTTGGTGGTATGTGTAAGTAAATGTCAGGGGTTGTAAGATTGGGGGCTTGTCTCTTTAAAATGGTTTGGTGGCATAAGCTTCGTGAGGTGTGAGATAGTTACTCTCCGCCATTATATTGCTTATTGGCTCGAATATTTTTGTCTTTGTAGCAAGAAATTGGAATTCCAAATATGAAACCACGTCCCGGAAATATACATAGCACATTTCTATTTTTGTATTGATAATAATGATAGTAGTATATCTAGCAATATAATGTGAAGAAGTTTTAACATTTCTGCGGAAACTTTGCTCGAAGTCATAACTGCCCTATAACACGCCCTAACGCCATAATGAACTATTTTTACGAAGTAAGCGCAAACCTAAATATCAGTTTCTCTAGGCACATGCATGTTATTGGGATAGAGATTAAAAACGCAGGAGGATTTGAGCACAGTGGCCAAAGCCAGATCTGATAGCTACAGGCACGGTGTAGCGGGATCCTAGCCTTTCCAGACTGGTCATTCCTACCCCCCCCCCTCTTCGATATTCCCCTATCTCAGGCAGAAGATTGCATGTCATGTAAGAAACGGTTCTCTTCTCAAAGCACATTCACATCATGGTCCAGCCCTGCTACTCTGCAGGATGAAAGGAAACGAAACAAGAGGATAATTTGTAGTAAGGAATGTGTATTCTACCCCAGCATTCGCCTGCCGATCAGAGAAAACCACGAGAAAATCCAAGGTCAGCCAGTCCAAATGGAATGGATGCTATTGCCTCCCACTCGAAATTACAGCGTAATAGAGCGTCATTTGTCCTTCGCAGGCATGGAACAACTCCCTACCCGCCGCACGTAACCAGTTGAAATGGTATGCATAACATTTATACATTTAAATTTTGGTTAAAACGAGTGCAAACATTAAGGGAGTTTAAGAAAAAGCTCCAAGCTTTGGCAGTTTTATGCCAACTGCTGTACTTACAAATTTCAATTTCATACATGAGTTAAATGTTAAAAAGTTTACACATTACAAACATTTTACACAATATTGCAAGCTACTATGGCAGCCTCCTTAAACCTGTTATATAATCTGTTGTGTTGGATTCACATGGTTTTCTCTACTTACTCTTCTACAAAGTATTGTTACAAAAGCTTATTCTTTTATCTACTTCTTATTAATACAGTTACCTTCATTACACGTTTACACATTTCGTTGTAGCTATAAGAAGCACACAGTAGGCTGAAGCGATAGTCAGATGTTTAAAAAGCGTGTCGCTCTGTGATGGTATTGAAATTCCATGCTTTCTACATGACCAGGAGAAAAAACGAATAACAAGTTACCATGTGAAAAAAGTATAAGTACTTGAAAATTCAAACTAATAACACAGTATATCTTGGAAATGGTTAACGGCACAAAAAATTTTTGCGTAAATTGTGTGCTATAGCGATAGTTTGTTTGTAGTAAGATATTGTCTATCTCTTACTTTTCCGATTATACAAAATACCTTCAGAATGAAGTGGACTTCGCAGGCTATCCCCAGAAAATTCGACACATACATTTTATTTGTCATGTAAATATGGTTAATATGTGGTATTTTATTCAAAACTATTAGAGCCATTTTGAGAAATAACAAACATCTAACATGTTTCCACGTAAAGATTTTTTGAAAATCTTCGTGTCACATCTTTGAAATATCTGAGCTTAAACTTCAGTCTGGCATTTATCGGAACCTTCTTTAGGTTACGCTGTTCACAGGCAGACCAATTTTATTATGGAGTCTTATAACGTGTATTTCAGGTAAAATCTCGAAATCCAATTTTTGGGTGGATTGCAGTACTTGCTGTACTTACTAGGTACGTGGTAGAGAAAGTAATAACGTACCTGTAATTTTAATGCTGATCCAATATACCTTTGCTGTCTTATGTGAAAATTCCATAAGAAAAACATGTGAGTTGGCGAGAGAGAGACAGAGAGAGAGAAGAAATTTGGAGAAGGTGAATTTGAAAGTGAACAAGTGCATCCGTCAAGTGATAGGAATCGTATCATAATCATGACAACATGGTAATTAATTGCATGTAGAGGTGACCGGGCGCACCCCTTCCCTTGAACCGTAGCGCCCGACGACACGCCCCATATCTGCCTTATCTTCCTCACTCCATCTAAAAAATGTTTCGCCGCAAAAACTGACCTACGTTAAAGTTGTCAAGGTCTTTCTCTCGGCGCGGACCGTCTTTATAGCAATTTACTACACTCTCGCACAGTTCCCTTCAAAGACGCGGATCAGTGAAACAGGAATTGGAATTTCGGAACAAATATAACTCCGCAGTGGGGATAACTGTTCTCTCGAGTGCAACAAGATTTGATGATTTTAGCAAAGAGGTTAGATCCACCAGAGCTGTTGAAGAAATGAACCTATATTGGAGGAGTAGCTATTTGAGATCCACATGAAATGTCTGCATATCTATTGCTAGATTTACCAGAATTTCTTATCATCAGAGCTGTTGAAGAAGCGTGACTTAATTGACGAAGGTGAAGTAGCCATTTGTGATGTATATGAAATTCTGCATATCTTTGAATAGATGTACTAGAACCTCTCGGTATCAGGACAGCTGCTGAAGAAACGTGAGCTTAGTTGACGCAGGTGAATTAGCTATTTGGGATCCACGTGAAATTTCTGAATATTTTTGAATAGATGTACTAGAACCTCTCGGTATCAGGACAGCTGCTGAAGAAACGTGAGCTTAGTTGACGCAGGTGAATTAGCTATTTGGAATCCACGTGAAATTTCTGAATATCTTTGGATAGATGTACCACAACCTCTCATCACCAGAGCTGTTGAAGAAACGTGACTTGATTGACGCAGATAAGTAGCTATTTGGAATCCACGTGAAATTTATGAATATCTTTGGATAGATATATTAGAACCCCTCGGTATCAGGACAGCTGCTGAAGAAACGTGAACTTAGTTGACGCAGGTGAATTAGCTATTTGGAATCCACGTGAAATTTCTGAATATCTTTGGATAGATGTACCACAACCTCTCATCACCAGAGCTGTTGAAGAAACGTGACTTGATTGACGCAGATAAGTAGCTATTTGGAATCCACGTGAAATTTATGAATATCTTTGGATAGATATATTAGAACCTCTCGGTATCAGGGCAGCTGTTGAAGAAACGTGACCATAATTGAACGCAGGTGAAGTAGCTATTTTGGATCTACATGAAATTTCAACAGAACCTGAGCATATCTGTGGCTACATGTACAAGAACCTCTCGTCACCAGAGCTGTTGAGAAGGTTCAACCTGTCGCTGGAGAAATAATTACAATAACTTCTTAACCTTAGTGATCTGTCATGTTCACTTTGTGATAACCTAAACAAACCTCACTGTCCATAGAGTTAATGAATAGCAACATACACGCAAGTACTCTCAACCCCATCTCTTCATATTCATAATTTTATCGTGTCAGAATTCTCAATCGGAAAAGGTTATGTTAAATCTTATATCTGTCTACGTTTTACGTCATAGAACTATAACAAATCCATGTAAAAACAAATTATATTATACTTACGAGGGGCACTATTTATATTTTGAGCCTTGGCAACCCCGAATGTTGCAGGTGCCAGCTGACGTTTCCAATGGAAAGTTTGACATTTTTTTACCATAATTTACTTCAAACATTTTGTCAATAGAGCGTCATTTGTTTTGTACATACTGAGGCTTTCACGGCCGGCGTCATAACTAATAAATGAATTACAACTATCCGGGCTAGTAGGCCGTGGTCTAGAAGGCATCGTGGATACCGACGTTTCGCCAAGTACAGCGATTGGCATCTTCAGGGTGAAGTGATTCAGTGTCTGCGGTGGTCGTAGTCTGAATGCGGAGACTTTTTTTTTCGAGTGGAGGAGAAAATGATTTAATCACTTACCCCAGCCCCGATGGAAGTCGGGACTGAGAGTGTGGGACTCACCAATAGTCGGCATACCCACTAAAAACTCCACCGGAATGGAAATGGAAGAAGGAAGAAAGAGGAATTCGGAGTGATAATGCGGCCGTACCGCTGTTGCACCGGCGTATTCAGGGTAAGGATATATTGGCCGGCCACGAGGGCCTAAGCCAGGTGAGGATGGTACCAGGACGCAAGCATGACCGAAGCCCTACTTGCGCCTTTGGGAATTCGGGAGTGAAGGGTGAAGGGAAGTTAAAGGTGAATGTGTGGCAACAGTTCCCAGCTTGCTGCCGTGGTAAGTGAGGTGTGGTAATCAGTAGTTCCTCGGGTTCCTGCCGCGACCTCTGCGAGGCGCGCTCGGCCAGTCCGTCGGATGAATTGTTGGTTGATGAACCTCCCTGAGTCCATCTTTGACTGCACGTTCAATTGAGGTGCGGATTCCGGCGATGAGTTCACCGTTCTCCTCACTAAGAAATGTTATGCTATGTCTTATGAGGCTGTTGGTATTGGCATGGAGCTCTCGAAGCCCCGCAACTGTTGCCTCAAGGGCTCCCAGTCGCGTGGGTCGGTCGTCGCTTTCCGCCTCGGCGTCATCTGGTTCGACGAAGTGGCCCTCGATGCGTGCCAGCTTGCGCTGGACCGACGCGAGGATCCCGTCATCACCCTGGAGGTCTGAAATCTGTTTTGAAAGTGCGAAGATTGCCCTGGCCGAGGTCCGCTGCTTGGCCTCCACTGCCGCTAGGCGCGTGTTGGTTGCACAGCGTAACTCAGCCATGCGAGAGGTGAAATCCTGGAGAGTAGCCTGCATTGCAGAAAGAGTGTCTCGTAGGTCCAGTTGAGTCGGTTGTGATGTACCCCTTACACGGGGCGTCGTCGGCGGAGGCGGCTTAGTGGTCGTCGTCAGCGTAACTGACCCAGTTGGCTTGCTCCGGGGGTACAGGGGGCATTGAGCCTGCCCCGTGAAGTGCGTATGCCCGGAGCAAGTGGCGCAGAATCTGCGACGTCGGCGGAGGTCATGGGCGGTGCAGTTTGCCGTGAGACAACCTGCCCCGCAGTAGTGGCAGTGAGGTGTGGCGTTGCATGCCTGCGCTGTGTGACCGTAGGCACAACAGCGGCGGCAGGGTACCGGGCGTTAACTCCTGCTTGCCTCGACACGCAAACACTGCCCGAGAAGAGGCAGGCTTGATCGCAAGGCCGCCTGAGCGTCCGAGGCGGAACCCAGATGGAGGCGTACCAGCGGTGTTGGCCCTCTGGGAGAGGTTATCCGGGAGGCTCGAATAGCAGAGCGCCAGTGGTGCCTTGCAGCATCCAGCACGAAGTGCACTGGAAGATCCCTCGGCACTCCACAGATGACAACACTGTGGCGACCATCTGACGGAGGGTGCGTCTGCGGCGACAGTGGACTCACCAGTGGCGGTAAGCCGGCGGCAGTCGGTGGCGTTGTACAGTCCTGTGTAGGAGAAACAGGTCTGGTGGCAACCTGTGGTGCAGCAATGCGACCGGGTGAAGCAGCAGCCGAAGCGTAGCTGGGCCCGGTCAGCGGTGGCGGCCTTTCCGGCGGAGTCCGCGGCCGGAGCCGGGGAAGCAGCGGTGGAATCCTCAGCGGCACGACGTTTTCTCCTCTTCCCCATTTCGGTGATCTCGGCGAAGCGTAGTGATGTTACCTCTGCGGAGTCTCGAAGCGAAGTGTGGAGGTGCTAAGGTGCTAAGGTTATTTATTCAGAAAGTGACCTGGTGCCGGTACATTAGGCCCGGCTTACAGGCTTATGTTTACATATTTTTACAATTTGCTTGTTAGCATTAGACTATGTTTGCTTTTGTAAAAAGAAACCCATGCGGTGGCCAGCCTTAGGCCACCGAGAACAGTTTTTTGTGTGTAGTTTTTATCAGTTTTTCTTGTCTCAGTTGTGTTTTGAAAATATTTTTTTCACTATATACATATGTACACACGCACACACACGCTCTCACACACATACACACATCTGGCCATGCGAAGCACGTCCCAGGACTAACACTAAACACTATCACACGAAATATTTATACTATTTACACAACACTTAAGCGCGGAGACCTTTTTTTTAATTTTAATTAGGGGCGGCCCCACGCCCGCCGCCCCCGGTGACGATCATCCTCAGAGGCTACATCGTCTCCCCATGCTGTTAGTTCTAACATGCAACTAGGGGGGGTGCTTTGTTAGTAGTGACGTGCTAGTGCGTGGAGAAAGATGTGAGTTAAACATGGTCGGGTTCCGCGGAAGCACCCCGGTTAGTAAGTTAAACTACTCATGCGAGCATGCAGAACATGCAAGCGTGCCTGGAGGATGGCGCTCTTATATAGTGGGGATGGGCGGGGCTTACTGTGAGGTCCTGTGCAGTGATTGGCTGGCGTCTCTGGGAGTGGGTGGGTTTGGCGAGGTATTATTATGTCTGCTATTTCTATGTATCTGTTTCTCCAAGATAGGTGTCCAGGCTTTATGCACACGGAGAGCTTCTTCTTTCCGGTTAAAATTGTTTTTTTGTTTATATATTTCAATGGCCTCCCTCTGTAGTCGAGCATGGTAGTGTGTAGTTGTAGATAAAACTTCGGTTTCTTTGAAGCTGATGCCATGGCCGAATAATAGCGAGTGTTCCGCCACGGATGATTTTTCTGTTTGTCCCAATCTGCTGTGACGCTCGTGTTCTTTCAGTTTCGTTGCCACGCTGCGCATAGTAGTGCCTATGTAAACCTTGCCGCAGCTACAGGGCACTTTGTAAACACCTGCAGATGTATGCGGGTGACGCTTATCTTTGGCTGATCTCAGCAAGTCCTTGATTTTTTGTGTTGGTCTGTAGACCGTGTCAATCCCGTATGAGCGCATCCCGGGTCCGAACTGCCCTGCCCCGTACCCCGAAAAGGGGATATGAGATTAAATGATGGGGAATGAAGGAGCGGAAAACTTCGTGGTATTAGAAAACTACCCCAGTATTCACCTGGCGGCTTGGGAAAACCACGAAAAAAAAAACAAGTCAGAATGCGCGGTCACTGGGGATCATATCCCGGATTGATTGATTGATCCGCGTTACGCGGCACCACGCGACACGGTCTTTAAAAGTGTGGCATCATCAACGATATGAATTGAAACATTAACAAGAAGTAGAGAATATGAATAGTTTGTGTAATACATAGAATGCACAGCAGTAACTAATAAAGCTACCTTAACGCGTGACCCGCACACATGTGGTCATGAAGGGATGTATTGTGCACTAATGAGTAACTGTTTCCAGAAACCTGTGAAGGGAAAGGTTAAGTTCAGAATCAAGTGCAGATGGTAGATAGTGAATTTTTCCCACCCAAAAATCCGACAGCAAGACTACACGATAAATACACGTTTTGAGGCGTGTGTTAGTGAACTGAAAACTCGGTCAAACACAAAATTTGGTATTTAAGTTCACCAAGAATGCGACTCGAACATTATCAAGAAAATCTCCCACCCCAAGCTAACCCTTACAAGGAAAATGTTTCCTTATTTGTTTATTTTCTCAAAAATGGCTGTGACGATTTTGACCATAGTGTTCATATGATTAAGATATTTGCATCGCAAATAAACTATATATACGGAATGTTTTAGAATTCGACCGATTAATTTTAAGGGATTATAGAGTGGTGTTGGGCGAACAATTGGTCCCCGAGCGTATGATATTTTGCAATAAGCCAAAATAAATTTAAGCCAGTACGTCACTGATACCACCTCAATGGTATATGCAAGCATTTGCTGCAGGACCAAGAAGTGTACCTGCGTGGCTCAGCGGTAAAGTAGGGAGTTCTCAAAGCAGCAACACCAGATTCCATCAAGATGACGTGAAAGAATGGAATACTGCACTGCTCCATTTGTTATTACCGCTGCAAATCAAAGGAATGCAC
Source organism: Deroplatys truncata (assembly GCA_030765065.1). Taxonomy (NCBI): domain Eukaryota; kingdom Metazoa; phylum Arthropoda; class Insecta; order Mantodea; family Mantidae; genus Deroplatys; species Deroplatys truncata. Next base: position 16,159,813 of record CM060983.1, read on the forward strand.
AACATAAGATACTGTCATATTCTAAACATGTGCATGAAATGTAATCAGAATCCTTTATAGAGGTGACTTGGAACTATGAATGCGCTGTTGGCTCTGGATCAAAAATCACACTTCCATTCCTGCTTAAGCTTTAATTATTCAGTTCCAGGAACAGGAAGCAGCTGACAGTGAGCATTCCCATTTCCTTTTGGGAAGCGCCAGTGACTCAAGAGATAGCAGTTATACATTTGCAAAATGTCCAATATACCTATGAAAGCGCCTGTTGCCACTCGCACGGTAGCATGATTGACTGTAATCAGGTTTGACTCCCTCTGTAAAATAACTTTTGTTTCTTGTGTTTAAGATGAGAGGTGCATACATACGCAAATAGCAATGGTAATTTTAATTTATGAATAATCCAGGGAAAAAAAGCATTTAGCTTTAGTATAATAAGTCATTTCTAAAGTGGGTTCATTATATTGTTTAAATCTATTGCGTAGGAACACATGCAATAGTCCTGCTGTTGCACAGTGCAGCAAATATGCCATTGAGGGGGTATCGTCTTCGATATTGGTTTGAATTTTCAAATACTTATACGTTTTTCAAGGAGTAAGTTGGTATTCGTATTTTCTCGCCGTCACTTAAAGAACCTGGAATTTCAAGGCCATCACGTACGGACCCGTTTTTTAAAAATATGTCTCGTTTTAGCCTACTGTATTCTTGTACCTGTAATGAAATGTGTAATGAAATTTTATCTCGGTTACCAAGAAGAAAAGCTTGTAGAACAGTGAGTAGGGAAAGTCATGTGAATATAACCCCAATAATGTCAAAGAACAACCTTGAGTATAAGAGTAAAGAATGCCTGTGCATACTTCACTTCTGTTGTACCTACGTGTCTACATACAAACGTTCACAGAAACTGTTTCACTACACAGTTCCTTGTAGGCACAGGAGACTGGAGTCTTTGCACGAAATTACAAGAAACGGAGCTCAGCACTTGTCAATTCAAACCAAGAACAAAAATATATCAGAAATGTTCATCACCATCACTGTTTTTTTACTTTCTCCTCCAAGTACATAGTGGGTAGAAAAGGTGTTGCATTTCACCCAAAAACTCTATGCCGAGATTCACCGGAAATATGTTTTGAGGCCCCGGAGCCCTTTTTACTTTTTCACTACTTAGAGTAAGTACACTAAGTATTGCATTCCATTAATGAATTTGATGTCTAGATTTCACCGGAAATATATGTTTTGAGGCCCCTCAACCCAGAGAAGAATTTTTAGAAAAAGGTCCATGTGTGTGTGTTATGAACAGCATAACTCAAAAACGAAAAGTCAGATAAATGCCATACTTGATACCTAGGTTCAGTACCGTTCAAAGATGCGCATAACATTTGCAAGAAAAGCTCTTCACCCTAAACTACTCTCTACATGCAACATTTTTCGAAGTTATTTATTTTCTGAAAATGCCTCTTACGATTCTGATTGAATTACTACATATTAAAGAAATTTACATGCCAAAATGTATATCAAATTTTCTGGGAATACCCTATGAAGTCCTCTTCATTCAGAAGGAATTGTGCATAATCTTGTATAACTGGTAAATGTTAAGCGATCGACGGAAACGTGCTGCACAAGAAATGCAGATCTCTTTAAAACACACAATTTATTTCAAACAAAGTTTTTGTGGCACGAGCCATTTCCGATATTTTATCTATAACGAAATGTTTAATGCAGGTATCTCCGAAAGTTTTACCTCGATTAAAACGAAGAAGATAGAAACAAAGTTTCATAAGAATAATTTGTATACCGACCAATAATCGCTAGAGAAAGTGATGTGAATGTAAGGTATTCTTAATTACCAAGCTTGTCTATCCTCCTTCATCTGCCTCTGGAAATCTGCTTCCCCATCCTCCTAGCATGGCCACACCAAGTTGTTTTTCAACTTCATCTATTATAGTGTGTTCGCTTCCACTCGTTCCCCAATTACTTCATTCCTGATTCTTTCCATCCTAGAAGTTTTATTTGTTCTTCTCCAAAATTACATTATTGTTGCTAATAATGCTATGTAAAACTTTTTTGCTTGTTTAAATGAATTTTATGCTCGGTTTTGGATGAATTAGGTTACAAACAACTGCACTTAATATTCCTACCTTCATGTAATCGTTTCTTTGCTTGTTATGCCCAATATAAGAAATTTATTGGTTAACATTATATTCGCCAAGAACGCTTCATCTATGAAATGAATAAACGGCTCAAGCATATGTTATCTGTTTCTAATTCACGACTTCCCGTCATTGTAAGCAGATCCAGACTCTTTTTGTTATGTGTGTGGGATCGAAAGCAATAAAGCATGGTAACAACTACTGCTCAGCATACAGGTCTGTATATATGCCTGTGGGAGACCAAGACCAACAACTGGGCACCACCTGTTGTGTTGAAGTTCCATTCTAGAGGAAACAGGAAGATGAAATTCGGTGTACCTAGAATTTGGTGAAAACCACTGCTATTTCTGTGTTGTTGACTTATCCCATCACAGGAGGGATAAGAAAACCAATGTGCTTGCATATCCGAACCTTTCAACATCTCTTAGGCCCATTCCAGTACTGAAGATAGTAGTGAATCAAATACCGAAATGGACAACGAGCAAGACTTTCCAGAGGACGAAGATGCCACACCTCACTGAGTTAAATGACTTGATCAGTCATCTAGTACAATGCAGAAATTCTACTACCGAAAAAGATGAGCTGGGAAGCACTTGTCTATTCTGCATATTAAGCAATATGTGAGGCATTAGTTTCAACGTCGGAAGCAACGAGGTATCCCCAAACTATCAGAGGCTAAGATAAAGGATGCAATTTTTGTGGGCACCCAAGTGAAGATACTACTTCATAATGACACATTTATCAGAAAGCTTCTACCATTTTAAAGAAAGGAAGAGCTTTGTGAATGGTTTCGTACGGAATCAAAGAGTGGAAATTACAGGGACGTGGTTCAGAAACTACAAATCAATGGGATGCAGAATGTCTCTAAAGTTGCGTGTACTCCACTCGCATCTAGATGTCTTCAAGTTTCATATGAACAGGGAACAAGGAAGAACTTCAAGCCCGATAAAGAGGCCTCTGAGCAAAATTTCCGTTCTTTCGCACCCAATATAGAATGGGACACTAAGAAACATAACAGTTAAAGAGCGGCCATAAATAAAAACTCAATTTCAAGCTCAGACGAAGAGGGCGAAAGGTTCCATCATGATTTACAATAAAATTGTTTGAATGAAGGTATCAGAAACAGTATTATGAGCGAATGCTCGGTGATAACATCTGGGGACTGATCAGAGATTGTGATGTAACTTACAAGAGAAAAAGTAGGAAAACACATTTTTAGACACTCTGTGTATATGTTTACGTGACATATAAACATTTTCATGTAGTTTAACACTTTTGTTGTATTCACAGCATTTGGCACTTTGTCAAACGTATTTAAGAACTTGTTTTGTTTCATGGGAATATGTATACCAGCATGCAACTAATTGCATTTTCCTTAAATTAAGAAAATCGATGCAATTCCCCCCCCCAAAAAAACAGTTTTACACGTGGAAAATTGTGTTTATATAGCGTTTTGCAGCATACTACATCAGAAGCAAGAAAGATAAACAAAATCTTGTTACATGGTGTAATTTCCTGTGTTCTCTTGTTCTTATTGGCCAAATTTCTGACCACGTTATTTTTTCCTTTTCGTGATATGTCTGTCCAGTTCAGTAGGGATATCGCTTTTCTACCCTGAATGTTCCTATTCTGAGTTTCTTTTACCACTCCAACATTTTTATATATCGTAATGTCTAAACATTTTCAGTTCTTTGTATTTTTACTTTCTCTACTACGTATAGTAAGTTGGGGAAGTATTGTATTCCACCCAAAAATTCGATACCGAGATTTCACCGGAAATACATGTTTTGAGACCCCCGGAATCCAAAAAAAAACATTTTTGGAAACATGTCCGCGCGCGCGCGTGTGTGTCTATGAACAGCATAACTCAGAAACGAACAGTCGGATAAACACCAAACTTGGTATTTAGGTTTAGTATCTTCCAGAGATGCGACACGAAGGTTTTCAAGAAAATCCCCCCACCCCAGATTACCCTTTACATGGAACATTTTTCAAAAATTTGAATTTTCTCAAAAATGGCTCTAACGATTTTGATTAAAATATCATATGTTTAAGATATTTTCATGACAAATAAAATGTATATCTTGAATTTCCTGGGAATGTCTCCAAAAGTATTGTTCATTGTGAACGACTTTTGCATAACTGGTAAACCATAAGAGATAGACAAAATTTTACTACACAAAAAATGTAGATCGCGTTAAAATACACAATTTATGTCATATACATTTTTTTTTAGTGAACCATTTTCGAGATATTGCTTGTTATTCCCTTAAACTTTTCATTACTTATTTTCTCAAATGTGAATTCGTTATTAATTTTTTTGTCTTGGATGTGCAAAGATTGTTAATCTGTGGCAAAGAGAATGGTGCTGCACCTAGCAACCAGCTATTAAGAGACATGTCTATGCTTAAAGGCTACTGTATTTCTATATTGCCCTTGCAAATACAAAACAAGGGGAACATAGTAGGCCTTAAGCGATAGTCAAATATTTTTAGAACTGGTCGCTATGTGTAAAATGTAATTCTCTTTGTATGTCAAAAGATCGTTTCTGCAAATGTTTATCTCGATTAATATGAAATAGATGGAGAGTAAGAGTTTGTACAAGAGTAGAGAAGGTCATGTGAGTGTGACACATCAGATTTTTAATAATAAGTATGTTATTATATAGTGTAAAGTCTTGTTGAATTTCCCCTATGAACATATATTTTGTTTTTTCCTTACTGATTGTTAAACCACCCTTCTCATATTCTAAAAGTAATTTCCTTGTCATGAATTCAATATCTCCATAATCTTGTCATTCGCAACATGCAATGTGTACATCATATCATCTCGGTATTTCCATGGGTTTACAGCTTTAATTATATCAATTTTGAATAGTGTAGGACAGGTATGGGCATTTCTGACCACTACCTCACAAGTAGTCTTTAACCCAGCGTTGGAGTTACGAGATTGGTCGGAGATTTAGGAAGCATACAAAGATGCCGCAATGCACTGTGTGTTCTGCAAAACAAAATAATCTCGCATTAGTGTATACAGCGCTAAGTATCATGGCGTACACCCACAATTATATGCTTTGGAAGGTATGTATACGTATTAAGTTTTATTAAACACTTTCCATTTATTAATATTAACGTATAATTATATAATTGTTTTATTGCCTTTATTTTATACTCATAATTTCTATCGTGCTTTATTAATATTTGTCATTGATTTATTTTGAAAAACCGCAGAACTTTGCAGCTGAAAAGAAATCTCATTAGGAAGATGAGGGAAGAGCCGATGAACAGAATAAGGCAAGGTACATGGTTGCTAATGAAATAATCAAATTTAATAAGTGTTTTTCAAAGGGAAAATTTGTGAAAAGTTGTTTATTCAAGTTATGACTGCAATAATTCCAGATAAGACAGACTTGCCAACAACTATATGCCATATACATGGTGAGGTCACGGATCGCGCGTATGCGTACACTGTACTCTCGCGTTACTTACGAGTGATAGTAACATGAGTACCAACCTTGTTATAAGTGGCGTCCATCTGCATTCCCGGCATCTCCGGATGAAATTTCCATTCACACGCATTAGTTCTTCTTGCTGTTTCTGCTTTTATATTGTCCTTAAGTTCGTCTATGGGGATTCTTCCTATAAGCTTCATTTTGTTAGGGTTTCCCACAAATAGATGCACCAATTTCGTCAATGTTTTCCTACGTCAGAACATCTCGTTTTCGCTTCTTAGGTTTAGCGTTTAGCGATCCCGTTGTCTTAAACTTATTAGTCAATTTCTAAACCTGGAACTGAATACCAGATTTTTTTCGGGTGTAAAAATTCTTAACGTGGCTTCCTTCGGAAGGGAAGTAAAGCCGGTGGTTCCGTGTCGTAGATTTACGGCACGTAAAAGAATCTCAAGCCTGATAAGAGGCCTTTGAGCAAAATTTCCGGTCTTTCGCGCCCAATATAGAATGGGACGCTAAGAATCATAGCAGTTAAAAAGCTGCATAAATAAATCTCAATTTAATTTTGTAATACCAGGAAATTTCTGCTGAAGTTTTCTACACGTTTGTCCATATGGTTGGGTTTTTACGTATACATCTACACAAAATGTCGTCGTTCATGGGTGAACTTGTCGGCAGCCATTGCAAGACATTAACACACAACACAGATGTCTTGAGTAAACTTTCACCTTCCACATGTACAACTCCCTTTACAGCACGAACACAAAGCAGCGTAGCTGATAAAGACAACATTGAACGCGTCGTGTCGTACAGTGTGCTCCGCGGCCTCACCTTAAAACGACCGCACTTTATAAGAACTAGCCTCGGAACTACTGTCATTAGGCGAAAGTAATGACTCTTGTGATGTAGCACAGTGAGAGGGGTTAACAACTTAGGTGAAATTATATTTGACGCAGTGGTTGAATGGTCATGGAAAAAAATTAGTTTATGTGGCAACGAATGGCGCCCAAGCTATGGTTAGTGATCTGAGGGACTTGCGTGGGCGGATGTGATCATGATGCATTTGTGGCCACGTTGAACAAAATTCATAAACATGCATTAATGCACCGTAAATTTCGCCTGTTATTGGATAATGGTGCAGTTGCAACTGCATATTTGAGTAACGGCAGATGGGTGTTAACTGCAGTTCAATGTTAATGAAAACTGAAGGCAAGCGATTCTATAATCCATGTTGATACGAAATTAAGTGCTTTTCACTGTTTTAACCGGCCACTTAAATAAACTTGACTCAATTACAATTACAAAATGTGGGACATAGTTTACGCAGGCGAATGCTGCAGTAGTGTATTCTACCACGGATTTCCTCTCATTTCATTCTCCCTTTCATGTTTCAGGTTGACTCCGGGGCTGTGGTTCGGTCGGTGTCAGGCAGATGGCGCAGAGGCTTGCGGTTTGGAACTTGTTCTCGACCCTGTTAGAGGGGAGCCTGTCGAGCCTGCACTGCTGTTTCACCGGTCCCAATCCGTGACCGGGCGGTGAAGTCTGGAACTGTGAGAGAATTCTGCGCCTCTCTGTCCACTTGCGCCGGCCTCGCTCTGCAGCCCATACCTCTCCTCCGGTTCCCTCACCTCGTCCGTTCCTCACGGGGGTGTACGCACAAAAGACCACTGTGGTCGAGGTGGCAGGTGTCCCCTCCGTTAATTAGTCCTATACTATCCTGTCCACTTGCGCCGGCCTCGCTCTGCAGCCCATACCTCTCCTGCGGTTCCCTCACCTCGTCCGTTCCTCACGGGGGTGTACACACAAAAGACCACTGTGGTCGAGGTGGCAGGTGTCCCCTCCGTTAATTAGTCCTATACTATCCTGTCCACTTGCGCCGGCCTCGCTCTGCAGCCCATACCTCTCCTGCGGTTCCCTCACCTCGTCCGTTCCTCACGGGGGTGTACACACAAAAGACCACTGTGGTCGAGGTGGCAGGTGTCCCCTCCGTTAATTAGTCCTATACTATCCTGTCCACTTGCGCCGGCCTCGCTCTGCAGCCCATACCTCTCCTGCGGTTCCCTCACCTCGTCCGTTCCTCACGGGGGTGTACACACAAAAGACCACTGTGGTCGAGGTGGCAGGTGTCCCCTCCGTTAATTAGTCCTATACTATCCTGTCCACTTGCGCCGGCCTCGCTCTGCAGCCCATACCTCTCCTGCGGTTCCCTCACCTCGTCCGTTCCTCACGGGGGTGTACACACAAAAGACCACTGTGGTCGAGGTGGCAGGTGTCCCCTCCGTTAATTAGTCCTATACTATCCTGTCCACTTGCGCCGGCCTCGCTCTGCAGCCCATACCTCTCCTGCGGTTCCCTCACCTCGTCCGTTCCTCACGGGGGTGTACACACAAAAGACCACTGTGGTCGAGGTGGCAGGTGTCCCCTCCGTTAATTAGTCCTATACTATCCTGTCCACTTGCGCCGGCCTCGCTCTGCAGCCCATACTTCTCCTGCGGTTCCCTCACCTCGTCCGTTCTTCCCGGGGGTGTACACACAAAAGACCACTGTGGTCGAGGTGGCAGGTGTCCCCTCCGTTAATTAGTCCTATACTATCCTGTCCACTTGCGCCGGCCTCGCTCTGCAGCCCATACCTCTCCTGCGGTTCCCTCACCTCGTCCGTTCCTCACGGGGGTGTACACACAAAAGACCACTGTGGTCGAGGTGGCAGATGCCCCCTCCGTTAATTAGTCCTATGCTATCCCTAATGCGCAGCTTTCTAATGGAACTTGTTTTGTGGAATCTACAATTAGGAGAAAAAAACGAATTACTACATTTACCTTGGTAAGATAACGAACATTGCCTGCAGGAAAATATGCATATTATTGCCCAACAAAAGTTGCATTTTGATGTTCGGAATCTCCAGAACCGTTTCAAGGTTTCATACTTCGTGTGAATAAGGCGAAACGAGCTACAAATGTACTGTAACTCAGAGCTCGTTTAGGAATATTGCTTCTCCGAGGTAAAGACTGTATGAATGATTCCTATATCCTATTAATAACTACCCCAAACTACGTAGATTCGCAACGAGCACTGTAGTTATTTTAGGCCTAATATGTATTTGTGAAAACGGTTATTTTCTCATATAAGTTTACAAAATCGTCTCGGACACATTGGGTTTTGGCACTGCGACTAAAACTGTCAAATTTGCAGCCTAAGGTTTCTTAACTTGCTAAAAGGTAATGCGAATATTGATTAAAACGCTAAATAAGTATTGATAATTGTTTGTATATTTTTCCTACAAGTTTATAAGCGATTTTATATTTATTTCTACAATTTAATAAGCAGTATGGCATATTTTAAGTTTCAAACATTTATTGTATAAATAACAATGAATAAAGCATCCCATTTTGTTGTGTCATTTTAATACATAGGTATTTCCAGCTTTTCAAAACTAAGAAACAGCATTGTCACTACTCCTCTACGGCCCTCCTTCCTGGATGTGTTGTTATTTTAGTTCATGAGGAAATTCCTTCCTCCGCCTAAAGGATATTCCACATAAACTGTGATTTTAACAAGATCTGCATTTTTTGTTTAATAAGTTTTTGTCCATCTGTAATACAAGACTTAAGGAAATTTCATTCAGAATGAAGAGGACTTCACAGACTATTTCCAGAAAAATCAAGACATACATTTTATATGCCATGTAACTATTTTTGATATATGGTGTTTTAATCAAAATCGTTAGTCATTTTTGAGAAAATAAAAAATAACGAAATATGTGTCATGTAAAGCATAGTTTGGTATAGAGGGGGAATTTTCTTGATAATAAAAATTAATATTCATCCTACATTTCGTTCTTAGGTTAAGCTGTTCACGCGCACACATGCACACAGACAGACACAATCCTTTTACAAAACCTTTTTTATTTCGGTGACCACAATCGTGTATTTCGATATTGAGTTTTTGGGTAGAATACTCTACTTCCTTTAGTTATTACTGATAAATGGCACAGAAAATAAAATACTAGTCATTGAAAAAAGATCTTACATGTGGCATTCACATTACTTTCTCTCCTCACTCTTCCGGAAATGATTCTTACAAATTCTTATTCTCTATCTACTTCTTGTTAGTCGAGATAAACCTTCATTAAACATTTCCTTGTAGGTATAAGAATAATACAGCAGGCTAAAGCGATAGTCAGATTTTTAAAAATGCGGATCGCTATGTGATGACTAAAATTCCATGTTCCTTGTATAAATTAAATTGAGTTATATTTATGGACGCTCTTTAACTGCTGTGGTCCTCAGCGTCCCATTCTATATTGGGTGTGAAAGATCGGTAATTTTGCTCAGAGGCCCCTTTACCAGGCTTGAGGTTCTTTAACGTGCCATAAATCTACCACCGGCTTTACTTCCCTTCCGAAGGAAGCCATGCTAAGGATTCTTACGTCCGAAAAAAATCTATCGCCCTCCGCTGGCTTTGACCCCGCGACCTTCCGACCTAGAGACTAGCATGGTAACCATTACACCACGGAGGACGACCAAGTTCCTTGTATGACCACGAGAAAAAACTAATAACGACTACCACTTGAAAAATGTGTAAGCATTTGAAAATTCAAACCAATAACAAAGAATATGTCGAAAATAGTTAACGCCACAAAAATATTACTTGTATAGATTGTGTGCTTTAACGAGATCTACATTTTCCGTGTAGTAAGATTTTGTCATATCATTCAGAACGATATCACAAGCTATTCCCAGAAAATTCAAGATATACATTTTATTTCTTATGCAAATATATTTAATGTATGAGCCATTTTTGAGAAAATCAGAATTAAGGAAGAATGTTCCATGTGAGGTACAATTGTCGCATCCTTCGAAGATGCTGAACTTAAATGCCAAGTTTGTACTTAATCAAGTTTTCTTTTCTGACATACTGTAAACAGGCACACATGGACCTTTTTCTAAATATGCGTTTTTGTATTTGCATTGAAATATTGATATCTTACCTTTTTGTGAAATACAATACTACTATAGTGGGGATTTGTTTTATTTTAGTACAAACAACATTTACTGCGGTGTCACGCTCCCCCTCATGTCCACACACTTACTCGTCAAGTTCACCCGTCCAGACCTACTCGAGGTCAGAAATCGTTGATGTGACTTCAGAAACATTTCTCTTCGGTTTTACATCAAATGATTTGGAACAAATCACCTCATCGTATGCACAGTCCTGCTTGTCCAAATGAAGCCAGAAATCAACTCCCCTTCATTTCAATCGTCTCTGAAGTGCTCGCAGATTAGGCGCATTTCATCCATCGAAAGTTCTACTGACCTTGCATGACATTTTCCGTACTTATAATGTGTTTTCAGAATAACAACGCATTGGTCCTCTGAGACCAGCTTTATAACATTGACCGCTGTAAGGATTTAATGTCCTACATTTGTGTTATTTTCAAAATAACAACTAATTCCACCAGAAATAAATAATGAAGATTGATTTTGTATAACTACACATTCCTGGAGAAACACTCTATACAACTGTGAAAACAACAAACAAATCCGTATAGTGATTCTCGAGATTAGCACATTCACACAGACAGACATTAATGTTTTATATACATAAACGTTCCTGGAGAAACACTCTATACAACCGTGAAAACAACAAACAAATCCGTCAAGTGATTCTCGAGATTAGCACGTTCACACAGACAGACATTAATGTTTTATATACCTAAACATTCCTGGAGAAACACTCTATGGAACTGTGAAAACAATAAATCTCTCGAGATTAGCACGTTCACACAGACAGACATTAATGTTTTATATACATAAACATTCCTGGAGAAACACTCTATAGAACTGTGAAAACAACAAACAAATCCGACCAGTAATTCTCGAGATTAGCACGTTCACACACATAAACATTAATATTTTATACACTTAAACATTCCTGGAGAAACACACCATAGAACTAAGAAAAGAACAAACAATTCGTCCAGTGATTCTCGAAATTAGCACGTTCACACAGACAAACATTAATGTTTCATATATCTAAACATTCCTGGAGAAATACTCTATGGAACTAAGAAAATAACAAATAAATCCGTCCAGTAATTCTCGACATTAGTACGTTCACACAGAAAGACATTAATGTTTCATATATCTAAACATTCCTGGAGAAACACACCATAGAACTAAGAACAGAACAAAGAAATCGTCCAGTGATTCTCGAAATTAGCACGTTTATACAGACAGACATTAATGTTTCATATATCTTAACATTCATGGAGAAATACATTCCTGGACAACAGTAGAGGATGACTCCCGTGAGTTCTAGAATGTAATGAGGTTGTGGCTGAAGGAGCACAAATCAGTAATGATATGGTACTTGCGTCGCTCTTGCTATACGCTCAAGGGGAGATTACTTTGCTTATCAAGGTCGACGGCTGAGATGATTTTCGGCGGTGCAGAATTAATAAGTAGGGAAGGAATCAGAAGCCGTCTCGCCTCATATATTATCTAAGTCTGTAAATCAAAGCGTAACTATGACCACACACTTCGCTGCTTGTCTGGGGCTAGGCTCAGCATGTCATGTTCCAAACATTGCCACCTGTTCACCAAGGTGACTGATTCAGCAAACAGCCAGCGAACCCACACATCTCCACTCGCAGTTCTCCGCATCAACTGAATCTGAGGTGCTGTGAATCTCCCATTATTATCTTCATAATATATTCTCTCAATTTTCCTGTGTATTATCAACTGATACTGAGATACCATGAATTTTCCAATATTATCTTCATAAGATATCCTCTCAATTCTCCTGTGTATTATCAACTGAGTCTGGGATGCTCTGAATCTCCCATGGCTATCCTCATAAGATACCCTCACAATTCTCCTGTGTATTATCAACTGAGTCTGAAATGCCTTACAACTCTCCTGTTCATTATCAACATGGCCCGAGATGCCGTGAGTCTTCCATTATTATCTTTAAAAGACACTCACAATTCTCCGTCGTCCTCTGTGGACTAGTGGTGACATAGCAGTCTCTAGTTCCTGAGGTTGTGGGTTCAATCCGGGCGGAGAGCGATGACTTTTTTTCGGGCGTAAAAATCCTTAGCATGGCTTCCTTCGGAAAGGAAGTAAAGCCGGTGGTCCCGTGTCATAGATTTACCACACGTAAAAGAACCTCAAGCCTGAAAAAAGCCCTCTTAAGCAAAATGTCCGATCTTTTACGCCGAATATTAAATGGAACGCTAAGAATCATAGTAGTTAAAGAGCGTCCAAAAATGAATATAAAAAACTCATATTTCTCTGTGTATTATCAAATGAGTATGAGAATCTTCCGTTATTATATGCATAAGATGTCCTCACAATCCCCCTGTATGTATCAACTGAGTCTGAGATGCCCTGCATCTTCCACTACTATCACCATAAAATATCCTCACAACTCGTGTGTGTTTTCAACTAAGTCTGAGATGCCCTGCATCTTCCACTACTATCACCATAAAATATCCTCACAACTCTTGTGTGTGTTTTCAACTGAGTCTGAGATGCCCTGCATCTTCCACTACTATCATCATAAAATATCCTCACAACTCTTGTGTGTGTTTTCAACTAAGTCCGCGATGCCCCGAATCTTCCACTACTATCATCATAAAATATCCTCACAACTCTTGTGTGTGTTTTCAACTGAGTCTGAGATGCCCTGCATCTTCCACTACTATCATCATAAAATATCCTCACAACTCTTGTGTGTGTTTTCAACTAAGTCCGCGATGCCCCGAATCTTCGATCATGCTCTTCATGATAAATCCTCACAACTCTTGTGTGTGTTTTCAACTGAGTCTGAGATGCCCTGCATCTTCCACTACTATCATCATAAAATATCCTCACAACTCTTGTGTGTGTTTTCAACTGAGTCTGAGATGCCCTGCACATTCCACTACTATCATCATAAAATATCCTCACAACTCTTGTGTGTGTTTTCAACTGAGTCTGAGATGCCCTGCACATTCCACTACTATCATCATAAAATATCCTCACAACTCTTGTGTGTGTTTTCAACTGAGTCTGAGATGCCCTGCATCTTCCACTACTATCATCATAAAATATCCTCACAACTCTTGTGTGTGTTTTCAACTGAGTCTGAGATGCCCTGCATCTTCCACTACTATCATCATAAAATATCCTCACAACTCTTGTGTGTGTTTTCAACTGAGTCTGAGATGCCCCGAATCTTCCACTACTATCATCATAAAATATCCTCACAACTCTTGTGTGTGTTTTCAACTGAGTCTGAGATGCCCCGAATCTTCCACTACTATCATCATAAAATATCCTCACAACTCTTGTGTGTGTTTTCAACTGAGTCTGAGATGCCCCGAATCTTCCACTACTATCATCATAAAATATCCTCACAACTCTTGTGTGTGTTTTCAACTAAGTCCGCGATGCCCCGAATCTTCGATCATGCTCTTCATGATAAATCCTCACTATTCACCTGTGTGTTAGAGAATGCCACGCTCCGAATCTTCGATCATGCTCTTCATGATAAATCCTCACTATTCACCTGTGTGTTAGAGAATGCCACGCTCCGAATCTTCGATCATGCTCTTCATGATAAATCCTCACTATTCACCTGTGTGTTAGAGAATGCCACGCTCCGAATCTTCGATCATGCTCTTCATGATAAATCCTCACTATTCACCTGTGTGTTAGAGAATGCCACGCTCCGAATCTTCCATCATGCTCTTCATGATAAATCCTCACTATTCACCTGTGTGTTAGAGAATGCCACGCTCCGAATCTTCCATCATGCTCTTCATGATAAATCCTCACTATTCACCTGTGTGTTAGAGAATGCCACGCTCCGAATCTTCCATCATGCTCTTCATGATAAATCCTCACTATTCACCTGTGTGTTAGAGAATGCCACGCTCCGAATCTTCCATCATGCTCTTCATGATAAATCCTCACTATTCACCTGTGTGTTAGAGAATGCCACGCTCCGAATCTTCCATCATGCTCTTCATGATAAATCCTCACTATTCACCTGTGTGTTAGAGAATGCCACGCTCCGAATCTTCGATCATGCTCTTCATGATAAATCCTCACTATTCACCTGTGTGTTAGAGAATGCCACGCTCCGAATCTTCGATCATGCTCTTCATGATAAATCCTCACTATTCACCTGTGTGTTAGAGAATGCCACGCTCCGAATCTTCCATCATGCTCTTCATGATAAATCCTCACTATTCACCTGTGTGTTAGAGAATGCCACGCTCCGAATCTTCCATCATGCTCTTCATGATAAATCCTCACTATTCAAATGTGTGTTAGAGAATGCCACGCTCCGAATCTTCCATCATGCTCTTCATGATAAATCCTCACTATTCACCTGTGTGTTAGAGAATGCCACGCTCCGAATCTTCCATCATGCTCTTCATGATAAATCCTCACTATTCACCTGTGTGTTAGAGAATGCCACGCTCCGAATCTTCCATCATGCTCTTCATGATAAATCCTCACTATTCACCTGTGTGTTAGAGAATGCCACGCTCCGAATCTTCCATCATGCTCTTCATGATAAATCCTCACTATTCACCTGTGTGTTAGAGAATGCCACGCTCCGAATCTTCGATCATGCTCTTCATGATAAATCCTCACTATTCACCTGTGTGTTAGAGAATGCCACGCTCCGAATCTTCCATCATGCTCTTCATGATAAATCCTCACTATTCACCTGTGTGTTAGAGAATGCCACGCTCCGAATCTTCGATCATTATCTTCATAAGATATCCGCACAATTCTCATGTGTTATTATCTGCGTATGACACGGATAATTATCATAGATTATTAGATCATGCTGCCGATAAACGGCGGTTTCTAATAATCTAAAGTTTCCGGTTAGTGCTGCCAACGCAAAATCAATTGCCGGTTTCAGTGTTAAAATTGGCAATGAAACATATCTCCACACATAACTTCTTGGACTAAACTATCTATACAGCAAGAAATTAATGAACATCATCATTCGAGAATAATAAAAAAATTGCGGAATCCAAACCTACAACAGAATGTACATCTTCCATTTTCATCTCTAACAACAGTACATATGTTGTTTGTGACCAGAAAGAATATCCATCAACAAATTGCAGAATCTTAGCCTACAAGAGAATGTACGTTTTACAGTTTCATCTCTAATAACAGTACACCTGTTGTTTGTCACAAGAAAGGAATTCCATCAACAAATTGCGGAATCATGACCCTACAAGAGAATGTATATCTTCCACTTCCATCTGTAATACACAGTAGATCTGTTGTTTGAGACAAGAAAGAAATTCCATCAACAAATTGTGAAATGCTGAGCCTACAAGAGAATGTACATCTTCAACTTCCATCTATAATAACAGTACATATGTTGTTAAGAGAATGTACATCTTCCACTTCCATCTCTAATTACAGTACGCCTTTTGTTTGAGAAAAGAATGAAATTCAATCAACAAATTGTGGAATACTGAGCCTACAAGAGAATGTACATCTTCCACTTTCATCACCAATAACAGTACATCTTTTGTTTGTGACAAGAAAGAAATTCCCTCATCAAATTCCGGAATTCAGAGCCTGCAAGAGAATGTACATTAACAGAATCTACTTTATGTCTAATAACAATACATCTGTTGTTTGTGACAAGAAAGGAACTCCATCAACAATTTGCGGTATCCTGAGCCTACACGAGAATGTACGTGTTCCACTTCTATCTATAATAACAGTACATCAGTTGTTTGTGACAAGAAAGAAATTCCATCAACAAATTGTGGAATACTGAGCCTAGAAGGGAATGTACATCTTCTAATTCCATGTGGAATAACAGTACATCAGTTGTTTGTGACAAGAAAGAAATTCCATCAACAAATTGGGAGCCCAGATCCAACAAGAGAATGTACATGAATATATTCTACTTCCATCTCTAAAAAGGTACATGTGTTGTTTGTGACAAGAAAGGAATTCCATCAACAAATTGCGGAAACCTGATCCCACAAGAGAATGTACATGAATATATTCTACTTCCGTCTCTAATAACAGCACATCTGTTGTTTGTTACAAGAAAGGAGTTCCATCAACGAATTGCGGAATCCTGAGCCTACAACAGAATGTACACGAATATATTCTACTTTCATCTGTAATGGCAGTGCATGTGTTTTGTGACAAGAAAGAAGTTTCATCAACAAATTGTGGAGCCCAGAGCCTACAAGAGAATGTACGTCTTCCACTTCCATCTCTCATAACAGTACATCAGTTGTTGGTGACAAGAAAGAAATTCCATCAACAAATTATGGAGCCCAGAGCCTACAAGAGAATGTACATGAATCTATTCTACTAACATCTCTAATAAAAGTACATGTGATGTTTGTGACAAGAAAGGAATTCCATCAACAAATTGCGGAAACCTGAGCCCACAATGGAATGTACATGTATATATTCTACTTTCATCTCTAATGGCAGTACATCTGTGTTTGTGACAAGAAAGAAATTCCATCAAAAATTGCGGAATCCTAAGCCTTCAAGAGAATGTACATCTTCCACTTCCATATCTAATAACAGTAGATCTGTTGCTTGTGACAAGAAAGAAATTCCACCTACAAATTGTGGAATGCTGAGCCTACAAGAGATTGTACATCTTCCACTTCCATCCCTAATAACAGTACATCTGTTGGTTGTGACAAGAAAGAAACTCCATCCACAAATTGTGGAATACTGAGCCTAGAAGGGAATGTACATTTTCTAATTCCATGTGTAATAACAGTACATCAGTTGTTTGTGACAAGAAGGAAATTCCATCAACAAATTGTGGAGCCCAGAGCCTACAAGAGAATGTACATTTTCTAATTCCATGTGTAATAACAGTACATCAGTTGTTTGTGACAAGAAGGAAATTCCATCAACAAATTGTGGAGCCCAGAGCCTACAAGAGAATGTACATTTTCTAATTCCATGTGTAATAACAGTACATCAGTTGTTTGTGACAAGAAGGAAATTCCATCAACAAATTGTGGAGCCCAGAGCCTACAAGAGAATGTACGTCTTCCAGGTCCAACTCTAATAGCAGTACATCTGTTGTTTGCAACAAGAAAAAAATTCCATCAAAAAATTGCGGAATCCTGAGCCTACAAGAGAACGTACATGAATATATTCTACTTCCATCTCTAATAACAGTACATCTGTTGTTTGTGACAAGAAAGAAATTCCAAAACAAATTGAGAAATGCTGAGCCTACAAGAGAATGTACATTTTCCAGTTTTATCTCTAATAACAGTACATCTGTTGTTTGTGACAAGATAGAAATTCCATCCACAAATTGCGGAATCCTGAGCATACAAGAGAATGTACAATTTCCACTCCATCTGTAATAACGGTACAGCTGTTGTTTGTGTCAAGAAAGAAATTCCATCAACAAATATCGGAATCCAGAGCCTTCAAGACAATGTACATCTTCCACTTCCATCTCTAATAACATAACATCTTTTTTTAGTGACAAGAAAGAAACTGCATTAACAAATTGTGGAACCAGGGCCTACAAGAGAATGTACATCCTCCACTTCCATCTTTAATAACAGTATATCTCTTGTTTTTGACAAGAAAGGTATTCCATCAACAAATTGCGGAAACCTGAGGCAACAAGAGAATGTTCATCTTCCACTTCCATCTTTAATAACAGTACATCTGTTGCTTGTGACACGAAAGAAATTCCATCAACAAATTGTGGAGCCCAAAGTCTACAAGTGAAAATACCTGAATTTATTCTACTTTAATCTCTAATGGCAGTAGATCTGTAGTTTGTGACAACAAAGTAATTCCAACAACAAATTTCGGAATCCTGAGCCTAAAAGAGAATGTACATGAATATATTCTACTCTTATCTCTAATGGCAGTACATCTGTTGTTTATGACAAGAAAGAAATTTATCAACAAATTTGGGAATCCTGAGCCTACAAAGGAATGCACGTCTTCCACCTTCATCCCTAATAACAGTACATCTGTTGTTTGTGACAAGAATGAAATTCAGTCAACAAATTGCGGAATGCTGATTCCACAAGAGAGTGTACATCTTCCACTTTTATCTCTAATAACAGTAGATCTGTTGTTTGTGACAAGAAAGGAATTCCATCAAAAAATTGCGGCATCCAGATCCTACAAGAGAATGTTCATCTTCCACTTCCATCTCTAATAACAGTACACCTGTTGATTGAGACAAGAAAGAAATTCCATCAACAAGTTGTGGAATCCTGAGCCTACAAGACAACGTACACCTTCCACTTCCATCCCTAATAACAGTGCATCTGTTGTTTGTGACAAGAGAAAAATTCCATCAACAAATTGTGGAGCGGAGAGCCTACAAGAGAAGGTACATCTTGCACTTCCATCTCTAATAACAGTACTTCTGTTGTTTGTGACAAGAACGAGATTCCATCGACAAATTGCGGAATCCAGAGCCTACAAGAGAATGTACTAAAATATATTCTACTTTCATCTCTAATTGCAATATATCTTTTGTTTGTGTCAAGAAAGAAATTCCATCAACACTTTGCGGTATCCGAAGCGCACAAGAGAATGTGCATCTTCCACTTCCAACTCTAATACACGTACATCTGTTGTTTGTGACATGAAAGAAATTCCATCATCAAATTGCGGAATCTAGAGCCTACAAGAGAATGTACATCTTCCACTTCCATATCTAATAACAGTACATCTGTTGTTTCTGACAATAAAGAAATTCCATAACAAATTGTGGAATCCTGAGCCTACAAGAGAATGTACATCTTCCAGTTTCATCTCTAATAACAGTACATCTGTTGTTTGTGACACGTAAGAAATTCAATCAACAATTTGCGGGATCCAGAGCCTACAAGAGAATGTACATCTTCCACTATATCTCTAATAACAGTACATCTGTGGTTTGTGACAAGAAAGAAATTCCATCCACAAATTGTGGAATCCTGAGCCTACAAGAAAATGTACGTCTTCCAGTTACATGTCTAATAGGAGTAGATCAGTTTTTCTCACAAGAAAGAAGTTTCATCAACAAATTGCGGCATCCAGAGCCTACAAGAGAATGTACATCTTCCACTTCCATCTCTAATAATAGTATATCTGTTGTTTGTGACAAGAAAGGAGTTCCATCGATAGAAAGTGGAATCATGAGTCCACAACAGAATGCACATAAATATGTTTTATTTGTATCTCTAATAACATTACATCTGTTGTTTGTGACAAGAAAGGAATTCCATCAACAAATTGTGGAGCCCAGGGCCTACAAGAGAATGTAATGAATATATTCTATTTACATCTCTAATAACAGTACGTTAGCGTCTCCTTCATGTGGATTCCAGGTCATGTGGGCATCTCAGGTAATGAGTCTGGCGACGCCACTTCCAAATGGGCGATTTTATAACCCAGTTCTTTTACTTCTGTTGTTCCCTCCACAGATTTGTTTGTTATTTTACGTAGCCGCATCCACTCGGTGTGGAGCGATGAGTGGACGGCCCTCTGGGGGAACAAGTTGCGGGAGGTTAGGGCTCTCCCGTTAGTCTGGGGTACCTCCTCTCGTTCGTGTCGTCGGGAAGAGGTAATTTTAGCTCGTTTACGGATTGGACATTGTCTTTTTAGTCATAGGTATCTGCTCAGTGGTGACCCCGTTCCACTCTGTGAGCAGTGTGATGTACCCTTAACGGTGCGTCACATTTTAGAAGAGTGTCAGGTTTTAGCTCCATTGCGCGTTCGTGTTGGTCTGCCAGTTGGCATAGCCAACGTTTTGGCAGACGACGCGCGTACTGTAGAATGTGTTTTACTTTTTATTAGTGACAGTGATTTTAATCTGCGCATTTGACGCGTTGAGCGTCCTTTAGCTTTGTTATTTTATTCTGTCTGTTTTAATAGGGACTCTACTCCCCAGTGGACATATGGCGCTCATGTCCCACGCATTCTACAGTTCTTTACACGTTTTAATCTTTTATTGCCTATGCTTTTAGTGTGTTGGTTTTTAGGATATTTGCATTGTTTTTAGCTTTTTGGATATCGCGGGATTGTGTTCAGTTTTTTTTAATTATGCGGTTTTTTTACGCGGCTTTTATATTTTGAGTTAATGTTTTATACATTGTAAGGGCTCTGATGACCTTAGCAGTTTAGCGCCCTTAAACCGCATCTCATCATCATAATCATATCATTACACATCCATCCCTAATAACAGTACATCTGTTGTTTGTGACAAAAAAGAGATTCCATCAACAAATTGCGGAATTCTTTACCTACAAGCGAATGTACTTCTTCCACTTCCATCTTTAATAACAGTATTGCTGTTTTTTGTGACAAGAAAGAAATTCCATCAACAAACTGCGGAATCCAGAGCTTTCGAGAGAATGTACATCTTCTACTTCCATCTCTAATGACATTACATCTGTTGTTGTGATAAGAAAGAAACTTCATCAACAAATTGTAGAGCCCTGATCCTACAAGAGAATGTACATCTTCCACTTCCACCTCTAATAACAGTACATCTGTTGTTTGTAACAAGAAAGGAGTTCCATCGACAAAATCTGGAATTATGAGTCTACAAGAGAATGTACATGAATATGTTCTACCTGCATCACTAATAACAGTACATCTGTTGTTTGTGACAAAAAAGGAATTGCATCAACATATTGTGTAGCCTAGAGCCTACAAGAGAATGCACTTGAATATATTCTACTTGCATCTCTAATAACATTATATGTGTTGTGTGTGACAAGAAAGAAATTCCATCAACAAATTGCGGAATCCTGAGTCTACAAGAGAATGTACATCATCCGCTTCCATCTCTAAAAACAGTACATCTGTTGTTTGACACAAGAAAGGAATTTCATCAACAAATTGCGGAATCCTGAGCCTACAAGAGAATGTACATGAATATATTCTACTTTCACCTCTAATGGCAGGTCATCTGTTGTTTGTGACAACAAAGGAATACCATCAACAAATTGCGGAATCCTGAGCCTGCAACAGAATGTACATCTTTCACTTCCATCTCTAATAACAGTACATCTGTTATTTGAGACAAGAAAGAAACTCCATCAACAAATTGTGGAATCCTAAGCCTACAAGAGAATGTCCATCTTCCACTTCTATCTCTAATAACAGCACATCTGTTGTTTGAGACAAGAAAGAAATTCCATCAAGAAATTGCGGAATCCAGAGTCTACAAGAGAATGTACATCTTCCACTTCTATCTCTAATAACAGTGCATTTGTTGTTTGAGACAAGAAAGAAATTCCATCAGCAAATTGTGGAATCCTAAGCCTTTAAGAGAATGTACATCTTCCATTTCCATCACTAATAACGGTGCATCTGATGTTTGAGACAAGAAAGGAATACCATCAACAAATTGTGGAATTCTGAGCCTTTAAGAGAATGTAAATCTTCCACTTCCATCTCTAATTACAGCACATCTGTTGTTTGTGAGAAGAAAGAAATTCCATAAACAAATTGTCGAGCCCAGAGCCAACAAGAGAATGTAACGAATACATTCTACTTGCATCTCTAATAACAGTACGTCTGTTGTATGTGACAAGAAGGAAATTGCATCAACAAATATCGGAATCCTGAGCCTACAAGAGAATGTACATCTTCCACTTGCATCTCTTACAAAAGTGCATCTGTAGTCTGTGACAAGAAAGGAATTCCATCAACAAATTGTGGTATCCTGAACCTAAAGAGAATGTACATCTTCCACTTGCATCTCTTACAAAAGTGCATCTGTAGTCTGTGACAAGAAAGGAATTCCATCAACAAATTGTGGTATCCTGAACCTACAAGAGAATGTACATCTTCCACTTCCATCTCTAATAACAGTACATCTGTTGTTTGTGACAAGAAAGAAATTCCATCTACAAATTGTGGAGCACAGAGCCTACAAGAGAATGTACATGAATTTATTCTACTTTTATCTCTAATGGCAGTACATCTGTTGTTTGTGACAAGAAAGAAATTCCATCAAGAAATTGCGGAATCCAGACCCTGCAAGAGAATGTACTAGAATATATTCCAATTCCATCTCTAATAGCAGTACATCTGTTGTTTCTGACAAGAAAGAAATTCCATCAACAATTGCGGAATCCAGAGCCCACAAAAGAATGTTTATCTTCCACTTCCATCTCTAATAACAGTACATGTGTTATTTGTGACAGGAACGAGATTCCACTAGCAAATTGCGGAATGCAGAGCCTACAAGAGAATGTACTAGAATATATTTTACTTTCATATCTAATGGCACTATATCTGTTGTTTGTGTCAAGAAAGGAATTCCATCAACACCTTGCGGAATCCTAAGCCTACAAGAGAATGTACATCTTCCACTTCTATCTCTAATAAACAAAAATCTGTTGTTTGTGACAAGAAAAAAATTCTATTAACAAATTGTGGAATCCTGAGCCTACAACGGAATGTACTTCTTCAACTTCCATCTCTTATAACAGTACATCTGTTGTTTGTGACAAGAAAGAAATTCCATCAACTAATTCTGGAGCCTTAAGCCTACAAGAGAACTTACGTAATCCACTTCCATCTCTAATAAGAGTATATCAAGTTGTTTGCAACAAGAAAGTAATTCCATCAACAAATTGTGGAGCCCAGAGCTTACAAGGGAATGTACGTGTTCCACTTCCATCTCTATTAACAGTACAAATTTTACTTGTGAAAAATAAAGAAATTCCATCAACATATTGCGAAATCCTGAGCTTACAACAGAATGTACATCTTCCACTTCCATCTCTTATTTCAGTAAATCTTTTGTTTGTGACAAGAAAGAAATTCAATAAACAAATTGTCGAGCCCAGAGCGTACAAGAGAATGTACGTGTTCCACTTCCAACTCTAATAACAGTACATCTGTTGTTTGCAACAAGGAAGAAATTCCATCAAGAAACTGTGGAGCCAAGAGCCTACAAGAGAATGTACGTGTTCTACCTCCATCTCTAAAAATAGTACATCTGTTGTTTGAGACAAGAAAGATAATTCCATCAGCAAACTGAGGAATCCTGAGCCTGCAAGAGAATGTACATGAATATATTCTACTGCCATCTCTAATAAAAGTACATGTGTTGATTGTGACAAGAAAGGAATTCCATCAACAAACTGCCGAAACCTGAGCCCACAAGGGAATGTACATGTATATATTCTACTACCACCTCTAATAACAGTACATCTGTTTTTTGTGACAGGAAAGAAATTCCATTAACAAATTGCGGAATACTGAGCCTACGTGAATATATTCTACTTTCATCTCTAATGGCAGTACATCTGTGTTTGTGAAAAGAAAGAAATTCCATAAAAAAATTGCGGAATCCTAAGCCTTCAATTGAATGTACGTCTTCTACTTCCATCCCTAATAACAGTACATATGATGTTTGTGACAAGAAAGAAATTCCATTAAAAAATTGTGGAGCCCAGAGCCTACAAGAGAATGTACATGTACCACTTCCATCTCTAATAACAGTACAACTGTTATTTGCAACAAGTAAGAAATTCGATCAACAAATTGCGGAACAATGAGCCTACAAGAGAATGTACATGAATATATTCCACTTTCACCTCTAATGGCAGGTCATCTGCTGATTGTGAGAATCAAGAAATTCCATGAACAAATTGCGGAATCCTGAGCCTACAACGGAATGTACATCTTCCACTTCCATCTCTAATGTCAGTACAACTGTTGTTGAGCCAAGAAAGGAATTCCATCAACAAAATCGGAATCATGAGCCTACAAGAGAATGAACGTCTTCCACTTCCTTCTCTAATAACATTACATCTGTTGTTTGTGACAAGAAAGAAATTCCATCAACAAATTGTGGAGCCCAGAGCCTACAAGAGAATGTACAGATTCCACTTCCATCTCTAATAACAGTACATCTGTTGTTTGAGACAGGAAAGGAATTCCATGAACAAATTGCGGAATCCTGAGCCTACAAGAGAATGTACAGATTCCACTTCCATCTCTAATAACAGTACATCTGTTGTTTGAGACAAGAAAGAAATTCTATCAACAAATTGTGGAATCCTGTGCCTACAAGGGAATGTACATCTTCCACATCTATCGCTAATAACAGTACATCTGTTGTTTGAGACAAGAAAGAAATTCCAACAACAATTTGCGGAATCGTGAGTCTACAAGAGAATGTACATCTTCCACTTCCAACTCTAATAACAGTACATCTGTTGCTTGAGACAAGAAAGAAATTCCATCAACAAATTGTTGAGCCTAGTGCCTACAAGATAATGTAATGAATATATTCTTCTTGCATCTCTAATAACAGCACGTCTGCTGTGTGTGACAAGAGGGAAATTCCTTCAACAAATATCGGAATCACGAGCCTACAAGAGAATGTACATCTTCCACTTCCATCTCTTATAACAGTACATCTGTAATCTGTGACAAGAAAGGAATTCCATCAACAAATTGTGGTAACGTGAGCCTACAAGGAGAATGTACATCTTCCACTTCCGTCTCTAATAACAGTACATCTGTTGTTCATGACAAGAAAGAAATTCCATCAAAAAAATGTGGAGCCCAGAGCCTACAAGAGAATGTACGTGTTCAACTTCCATCTCACATAACATTACATCTGTTGTTTGCAACAAGAAAGAAATTCCATCAACAAATTGCGGAATGCTGATTCTACAACAAAATGTACATCTTCCACTTCCATCTCTAATAACAGTGCATGTTGTTTGTGACAAGAAAGGAATTCCATCAACAAATTGTGGAATCCTCAGTTTACAAGAGAATGTACGTCTTCCACTTCCATCTCTCATAACTGTACATCAGTTGTTGGTGATAAGAAAGAAATTTCATCAACAAATTATGGAGCCCAGAGCGTACAAGGGAATGTGCATGAATATATTCTACTACCATCTCTAATAAAAGTACATGTGTTGATTGTGACAAGAAAGGAATTCCATCAACAAATTGCGGAAACCTGAGCACACAAGGGAATGTACATGTATATATTCTACTACCACCTCTAATAACAGCACATCTGTTTTTGTGACAGGAAAGGAATTCCATTAACAAATTGCGGAATACTAAGCCTTCAATTGAATGTACGTCTTCTACTTCCATCCCTAATAACAGTACATCTATTGTTTGTGACAAGAAAGAAATTTCATAAAAACATTGTGGAGCCCAGAACCTACAAGAGAATGTACGTGTACTACTTCCATCTCTAATAACAGTACATCTGTTGTTTGCAACAAGAAAGAAATTCGATCAACAAATTGCGGAACCATCAGCCTACAAGAGAATGTACATAAATATATTCCACTTTCACCTCTAATGGCAGGTGATCTGCTGTTTGTGAGAATAAAGAAATTCCATCTATAATTTGCGGAATCCTGAGCCTACAACGGAATGTACATCGTCCACTTCCATCTCTAATGTCAGTACTACTGTTGTTTGAGCCAAGAAAGGAATTCCATCAACAACTTGCGGAATCATGGGCCTACAAGAGAATGTACGTGTTCCACTTCCTTCTCTAATAACACTGCATCGGTTTTTGGGATAAGACTGGAATTCCATCAACAACTTGCGGAATCATGAGCATACAAGAGAATGTACGTCTTCCACTTCCTTCTCTAACAACAGTGCATCTGTTGTTTGTGATAAGACTGGAATTCCATCAACAAATTGCGGAATCATGAGCCTACAAGAGAATGTACGTCTTCCACTTCCTTCTCTAACAACAGTGCATCTGTTGTTTGTGATAAGACTGGAATTCCATCAACAAATTGCGGAATCATGAGCCTACAAGAGAACGTACATGAATATGTTCTACTTTCACCTCTAATGGCAGGTCATCTATTTTTTTTTAGAATAAAGCATTCTATCAACAAATTGCGGAATCCTGAGCCTTCAACGGAATGTATATCTTCCACTTCCATCTCTAATATTAGTACATCTGTTGTTTGAGCCAAGAAAGCAATTCCATCAACAAAATCGGAATCATGAGCCTACAAGAGAATGAACGTCTTCCACTTCCTTCTCTAATAACAGTACATCTGTTGTTTGTGACTAGATAGAAATTCAATCAACAAATTGTGGAATCCTGAGCCTACAACGGAATGTACATCTTCCACTTCCATTTCTAATGTGAGTACAACTGTTGTTTGAGCCAAGAAAGGAATTCCATCAACAACTTGCGGAATCATGAACCTACAAGGGAATGTACGTCTTCCGCTTCCTTCTCTAATAACAGTACATCTGTTGATTGCGACAAGAAAGAAATTTCATAAAAAATTGCGTAATCCTAAACCTACAAGTTATGTACGTCTTCCACTTCCAACTCTAATAACAGTACATCTGTTGTTTGAGACAAGAAAGAAATTCCATCAACAAATAGCGGAATCCTGAGCCTAAGGAGAATGTACAGCTTGTCCTTCAATCTCTAATAACAGTACATCTGTTGTTTGTGACAGGAAAGGATATCCATCAACAAATTGCGGAATCATGAGTCCACAAGAGAATGTACATCTTCCACTTCTATCTCTAATAACAGTACATCTGTTGATTGCGACAAGAAAGAAATTCCATCAACAAATTGTGGAATCCTGAGGCTACAAGAGAATGTACATCTTCCACTTCTATCTCTAATAACAGTACATCTGTTGATTGCGACAAGAAAGAAATTTAATCAAGAAATTGCGGAATCATGAAACTACAGGAGAATGTACATCTTCCACTTCCAATTCTAATATCAGTACATTTTTTGTTTGCAACAAGAAAGAAAATTCATCAACAAATTGTGGAGCCCAGAGCCTACAACAGAATACACTTGTTCCACTTCCATCTCTAATAACAGTACATCTGATGTTTGTAACAAGAAAGAAATTCCATAAACAAAATGTGGAGCCCACAGCCTACAAGAGAATGTACGTGTTCCACTGCCATCTCTAATATCAGTACATCTGTTGTTTGTGACAAGATAGAAATTCAATCAACAAATTGCGGAATCCTGATTCTACAAGAGAATGTACATCTTCCACCTTCATCTCTAATAACAGTACATCTGTTGTTTGTGACAAGAAAGGAATTCCATCAACAAATTGCGGAATCCTGAGCCTACAAGAGAATGGACATGAATATATTCTAGTTTCACCTCTAATGACAGGTCATCTGTTTGTGAGAATAAAGAAATTCCATCAACAAATTGCGGAATCCTGAGCCTACAAGGAAATGTATATCTTCTACTTCCATCGCTAATATCAGTACATCTGTTGTTTGTGGCAAGAAAGAAATTCCATTACCAAATTTTGGAATCCTGAGCCTACAAGAGAATGTACATGAATATATTCTAGTTTCACCATTAATGGCAGGTCATCTGTTGTTTGAGACAAGAAAGGAATTCCATCAGCAAATTGCGGAATCCAGAGTCTACAAGAGAATGTACATGAATATATTCTACTTCTATTTCTAATAAGAGTACATCTGTTGTTTGTGACAAGAATGAAATTCGATCACCAAATTTCAGAATCCAGAGTCTACAAGAGAATGTACATGAATATATTCTACTTCTATCTCTAATAAGAGTACATCTGTTGTTTGTGACAAGAATGAAATTCGATCACCAAATTTCAGAATCCAGAGTCTACAAGAGAATGTACATGAATATATTCTACTTCTATCTCTAATAACAGTACATCTGTTGTTTGTGACAAGAAAGAAATTCAATCACCAAATTGCAGAATCCAGATTCTACAAGAGAATGTATATGAATATACTCTACTTCTGTCTCTAACAACAGTACATCTGTTGTATGTGACAAGAAAGAAATTAAATTAACTTTTAATTTTAATAATTGTATGCTTTTAAGTTCCCCATTAAATGTGTTCATTGAAGCAGCATTCTCATTATTTTAGGGACTAATGCAAGAGCAAAAGCTGAGAACAAATCTAAAAACTAACTACTTATATAACCTTAGTTGTCATGCAACTGTTAAGAATAAGATTTCATTTTGTATAGTTCCAAAGACATTTAATAGTCGATATAGGAATGCTGTTTATAATAATCCGGTAAACTTGAGAGGGCAACTATGGTCATAATGTATTCCGTAAACAGTTAGAGTTTAGATTGGTTTCTAGCCTCTATTATTCACTAAAATAGTCAAATCAAATATAATGCGAGACTGATTGGGAACGACTGGTATTTGCCGTTAGATTACTTATGATAATCCCACGAGATGTTACAAATTTACCTAATGAATCTCGGCCCCTTGAATTTATTTATCAAGACTATTATATGAATAACATGTAAGAAATTATATAGGTAATTAATAATTCCTTTCTAACTTGTGTTGTTTAAAATCAAATCACCATTCTGTCAACTGTCAGATCACGGCATACTTAGCAATGTTACCAACATTGTGAATGAGAATGAAGTTAACCTAAAAATTAAGATGAGGCAAAATCCGAACGCAATAAACACACAATTTTTACTTTCTCTACATGTACTTAGTAAGTAGAGAAGGTATTGCACCCTACCCAAAAATTTGATGCCGAAATTTTACAAGAAATACATGTTTTGAGGCCCTGAATAAAAAAATAGAAAAAGATGCGTGTGTGTGTGTGTGTGTCTGTGAGCAGCATAACTCAAAAACGAAAAGTTTGATAAATGCCAAACTTGTTATTAAGGTTGAGTATCTTCCAAAGATGCGACACGAAGATTTTCAAGAAAAGCCCTTCTCCAAATTACCCTTTATATGGAGCATTTTTCGAAATGTTTTATTTTTTAAAAATGGCTCTAACGATTTTGATTATAATACCATAAATATATTAACATGATAATAATATATATGTTGAATTTTCTGAGAATAGTCAATGAAGTCCGCTTTATTCGGAAGAAACTTTATTTAATCTTGTAGGTAAACATTAACTGATAGACGAAACTCTTCAAGTCCTGTCAACATTCAGTTGTTTCTCGCGATGTCAAGGAAACAGTATGGAATTTTAAGGCAGCATATAGCGTCCAGTTGTTAAGGACACTTGGTAGGGATTTGGGTTCAAAAATTGAATTTTTGGTTTTTGTTGTAATGGATTATAAATGGAATAAGGGACATACCTATGTATTGTTTGTTGTTATTTGGACCTTTAAAGGTCTCTTATAGTACGGGGATGTTAAAGGTACGAGTATAGTGGTATGCAACAATGTGCCCACTTGCTGGTTTTTGCCATTTTGTTTTGTAAACTTCTGGTGCACTTTTCTCAAAATCGATTTAACTTAGAAGCTTGAATTTTTGTGGCTGTACAGAATGTTAAGCTGCATTTAGTAGGTTATAGATTTTGATCCTAAATTACACGGTTTCCACGAAAAAATTATAAGTATAAAAAATTACCGCAAAAATTATTTTCTTGTGACTATTTCTTTAAAACTAAAATAGTCCCTCAGATCGACAAATGCTTAACCGGATATCTAAAGCTACTTGTAAAAATCATAATAAAAATTAGCGAAGGTCTGATCTCTTTTCAGAGAAAAGTGTACCTATAAACGAAAGTAATATTTGTTAGAAATTATTTTACCATATGTAAATGTTTTTATAAATAAATGTGTAAAGCTAGCTTAAAAACCTTGCTACCAGTATATCAGTAAACCTTCTTTAATACGCAGATGGTGTAATTCTAGAGAAAACTGGCTTTCTTTCAATTGAAAGGGCTAGTAGATGAAGGTGTTATATGACGTTTCACAAAAATTGATTTAGAGGGCTGGATAAAGGTGTTAAGTCCCATTCTATGTATTAAAGGCAGTTTTATTGCCTTCATCAACTAGTACATCCCTAATTTATTGACACTCAGCAATAAAACTGCCTTTAATAGATAGAATGTGGCGCAACACCTTCATGCACTCACCTAATCAATTTTTGTGAAAATGTCACATAACACCTTCATCCACTTGCAGTTTCGATTGTGAAAAAGCGTAAAAATACCCTGCAATCTCTACCAAGCGTCCTTAAACTTGCTGTGGCCACCTTACGGTCAGGTGTCACAACGCTCACGACGTCAGTACTTTTTAAGGAGAGTCAAAAAAGCCATTAAAGGTAAGCAAGATGAAATGATGCAGGGATATGACGCATGCATTATCGGATGAACCGGTCTCATTCTATTCCCTACCAAAAGAAAAGGCACACTCCCAGCCACTTCGTCACTTGGAGCTCAGATAAAGGGAACTCGCCTGCAGGAGAAATATCAGAACTCGTTTGGCGAGGATATCTTAGCACCCATGGTTCGATTCTGCGCTCACAGAAGAAGGCATACGGGAGTCCGACATCTGAGAGTGAGGTAAGTACATCATGCGGTGCGAGAACTGAAATGGCCCCAAAGGTCTTTCTTTCCTACGAATTTTATCTTAAATTTTGGTCGACCATAAAAGCTGAGTTTGTAGTAGTATTAAAGGAACTTTGGGAAGGAGGCAACGTTCGGGATAACTTTGCAGAAGGGACTTTAATTATGATCCCGAAGAAGAAAAACCCATAGATGGCTTTGAATTTTCGCCCCATAACCCTGCTAAATGCGAACTATAAAATCTCTGTAAAGCTTCTGTTCAACACACTGAAACCGGCATATGAGGAAGTGATGTATTTGAACCAACCAATATTGTTACTGTGCTACCGGAACTCCGAGATATGCTAATAGTACTGCGCAGCATAATGGCAACTTAGCTCCGATTATTCGGATGTCACAGCGACGTTTGTGTGTAGTTGGAGCGTCACGACGAATGGTGTACGCTATACTAGGACTGTACAGACTAGTAACTTCAACAATTCTTTGAAATGACTTTCTGTTCGCGCCCATTCAAATACAACATTCGGTCAGACAGGGATTTCGCTTTGAGCTTACAGGACATGGACACGCGGTGAAAGGAATCCCTTAAGGTAACGGCTTATGCAGATAACGTGGCGGTGTTGGCCAGAGATAGCTACAGCCATAGATTTTTAGATCCGCAGATAGGAGCGGAACTTAATGTACAAAAATCTGTATCCTTACCACTGGTGCTTGCGAACACCCGCCAGCCATCCTGAACGCGAAGCGTGTTACAGGGACTACGATAATGGGTGTTGTCTTTATAGTGACATTCTTAGAGATGATCCAGATTAACTGGACGCAGAAGTTCAACGCGTTCGTTTCTCCTTGTATGAAGAGCGCTCCCCGGACTTAATCTTGATACCTATGCGCGGTGTAAGCACATACTGTCTCTACCAAAACAATAGGCGCAGGGAGTTGATCAAGTACTTGGCTGCTTCCTTTGGGCAGGGAAAGCATATCGCAACTGCGACTTCCATTGAAAACAGGTGGCTGTGGTCCAGTTGACGTTATCACCAAATACCTTACGCTGCTGAGGAAAATTGTGTTGTCTGCATTACAAGGCAGTTGTTCTCCGAATGATAAACACTTTTGGAACGACCAGTTAAATCACGTAACGGGAACTTCAACGTCTTATCGGCACGCCTACGTCTCCTCAAAGATTCCGAAGAATCGTTGGATCAGTATCTGATCAGCAGAAATATCTATCGATACCTTGCGGCGCATCCCAAATATAGAAAGCAAGTACAGGAGTAACTGGAAGTTCATTTGGACAAATACAAACAATCGCAATATTATCTTAGCCTGGAGGGATGCGAGGTTGTCAACAAGATTGTTCCCACAGCGGAGAAGTTATGACGTCACGGAAGGGATACCCTTCAGCACAGGCTGTACAGATGATCTGGAACATTCAAGAGATGCGCGCCACATACAACTACCTTCTGTACAAAGCTGACAGAATGCAAGACACGAGTTCATAACTTTGCTGGCTTATCAAATGAATACTGGGAGAGGCAGATAAGGCCGCGTCACGTTTGATGTAACTACCGTTGCCTGCACGTACAGTCCCTCCAACTAATGCTCCTATTTTGTGCTAAGGGGTTCTCCTCTCATCTATTCGGTATTGATCACCTTAGACCAAGGTATAGAGCCTTACAACGCTTAAAAGTGTTCTTAATTATTCACATTAAATCCCTCTTAAGGTGATTTTTCTCACTTTCATTTTTGCTACTTTTAATCACGTTCAGATGCTGAAGCATATAGCATTTTCATGCTAAGAGTCTGAAAATGTTGAAAGCTGTGATTAAAATAACTGCACGGCCGTATTAAGGGCAATCCAAACATTTCCAGAACTAATAAATACTGCCGATATGCTAAAAAAATCAGTACTATACCCTTTCTCTACTGCTTAGCTATTGTAGGCAGAGGAAGTATAGAATTCCACCCAAAAATTCTATACCAAGATTTCACCAGAAATACGAGTATACCTTTCCATGATCCCTGAATTCAAAAACAATCATTTTCACTTTCTCTGCTACATATAGCAAGTAAGGGAAGTATTTTATTCCACCCAAAAATTCGATGTCGAGGTTTCGCCGGAAACATATATTTTGAGGCTCCTCACCCCCTCCCCAAGGCGTTTTAGAATTAAAATGTGTGTGTGTCTGTGTAAAGCATAACTAGAAACATGGTATTTAAGCTCAGCGTCTTGCGACACGAAGATATTCAAGAAAATTCCTCACCCCGAACTACCATTTACATGGAAAATGGCTCCAACTACCACAATTTATTTTTGTTTGAAATAGTTAATATGATGTAATGTACCCATGCAGAGCCGGCAGCATGGGTTCAGTAAACCAGACGTGTTTATGCCACACTTTCACGTCATCAACATGCAGACAGGCAACGTCCGCTGTAATTCAAACAGTTAGTTCTTCAGCCTTGTTTGTGTACTCAACGGCAGCCTTTCTTCGATAACAACTCGGGTAGAGCATTCCGTCCAAAAATCCAATATCCACATTTCAAAGTAAACTGACTTAAATAAAAAAATCTCATAACCTTCTCTACCCTCTATCGTTTACTAGTAGGTATGCAAACTATTCTAACGAAAGCTTATTTTTTTATCCACTTTATTATAATCGAGATAAAACTTTGCAGAAATAGCTGCATTACACATTTAGCCATTTCCGAGATATTGGTTATTAATGTTCCGAATAGTTCAGTATTTCGCTATTCTTTTGAAGTCCTGTCGATTTTCAGTTGTTTCTCACGATGTCATGGAAACAGTATGGAATTTTAAGGCCAGCATATAGCGTTTAGTTGTTAAACATTTGACTATCGCTGTTCTCTTTGTATCTATAACGAAATGTGTAATGTAACACTTTCTGTAAAGGTTTATCTCGATTAAAATGAAGTAGACAAAAATAAGTTTCGCAAGATTATTAATCTGTCCTACCAATAAACGATAGAGGGTAGAGTAAGTCATGTGAATGTAACACATCTGATATTTTTTACTTCCTCTGCCACGTACATAGTAGGTAGAGAAGGTTTTTTATTCCAGCCAAAAATTCGATACCGAGATTTTGCCGGAAATACGTGTTTTGAGGCCCCTGAATCCAAAAAGCGTTTTTAGAAAAAGGTTCGTGTGTGTGTGTCAGAACAGCATAACTCAAAAACAAAAAGTAGGATAAATACCAAGCTTGGTACTTAGGTTCAGTACCTTCCAAAGATGCGACACGAAGAGCCAGAAAATTCCCCAAAACAAAACTACCCTTTACATGAAACATTTTTCGAAATGTTTGATTTTATAGAAAGTGGCTCTAACGACTTTGATTAAAATACCATATATTAAAGATTTACAAAATAACAAATAAAATGTATACCTTGAGGTTCCTGGAAATAGCCTGTGAAGTCTTCATTCGGAAGTTTTATGTAATCTTGTATAACTGGTAAACGTGAAGGGATAAACAAAATGTACTATACAATATTGTAGATCTCTTTAAAACGCACAATTTGTTTCAAATGACTTTTTGCGTGGCATCATCAATTTCCGAGATATCCGTTATTAGTGGTTGGATTTGTTCAACACTTTGTCATTCTTTTCAAGCCCTTTCGATATTCAATTGTTTCTCGCAAAGAGCATGAAATTTTTAAGGCCAGTACACAGCGTCAAGTTTCTTAAACATTTGACTATCGCTATTCTCTTTATACCTGCTATAACGAAGTGTGCAATGCACCTGTTTCTCGCAAGTTTTATCTCCATTAAAATGAAAAAGATAGAAAATAAATTTTCATAAGAATAATTTGCAGGGTACAAAGGAAAAACAATTAAAGTCCACTTTTTAATATTTTGCAGTAACTTAATTTGAAGATTAAAAACGCAGCAGATTGAGTACATTAGACATAAAACATTTTTTTTCTAGAAGAATTCTCAGGTGTTTTTCTAACAGGCCCTTCTTTTGAAATTAGTGTCACGTGTTATAGGGTCCTGTTTATTAACAATGAAAACTCAAGGTACACATGTTTACAAACAAAAACAATCATAGTCCACCTACTTTATAATATGTTTTACGTTATACATAAATGTTTGGCTTAGAAAAATGTAAACAATATTTGTGGAATATTATTTAATAATATGTATAAGAGACCAAAGAAATCAATGTGATCTCCACATCAAATTACTCATTGTTGACTATGGGTAATCTTGAAAACAACAATCACAGTCCACTTGCTTTATAGAATGCATTACATTATACATAACTGTTTGCCTTAGAAAAATGTAACCTATAAAACACCAATATAATTAATTATTTAAATTCTATAACCAAATTACTCATTGTTGACTACGAGTAATTTTGAACAAAACAAGCATAGTTCACTTTATAGGATTACATTATACCTAACTGTTTACCTTAGAATAACGTAACATAAAACAGCAACGAAATTAATTATTTTATCTCTACACCAAATTACTCGTTGTTGACTAGAGCTGAGAATGTCTTGAGGAATTGTAGGTTGCGTTATTTGCCTTGGAGAGTGCAATTAAACTTGAATACGAAGGTTTTGGCTACTTTTCAGTCTGCGCATGGCACATTTTCTCAACAATAACATAGGAGTCCAAGGAGCTAAGGTATGTCAACATTTAAAACACCCAAGCTGGCAAACATTTAACAGAATAAACTCTTCTAAAGTAGTTCAAAATTACTCTCATTTAAAACGTATATGGACTGACAGAGGATTTTCGTTGCTTTTCCCAGGACACCTTTTATCTATGCTGATTTTGTATGGATTGCGTGTGGTTTTTCCCATGTATGAAGCTGTTGGAATGTAGTACTGGATCCATCGGTACCAGAATCTCAAATTTCGCCAAAGGTGGACTTTGATTGTTTTTCCCCTGTACCCTTCATTTGTATAACCACGAAATAAGCGCTAGAGGGTAGAGAAAGTCCTGCGAATGTAGCACATCAGAATTTTATTCTACTTAAGTAGTATTTGCAAAATAAAGTGCCCTTGTGACTGCAGGGTGGAATGCCCACTGCGTCACAATTGACCCTATGACTGCCAGGATGATGAATAATGCTCGCCAGTATGACAACAACAACGATGTGCGTCAGTAACTAACCTTGTTGTTGCGTGTAACCGACAGCTGAAATACTGATGGCAGTCAAGGTTTCTTCCGCCAGACGTTTAAATTAACCGTTTTAACCTCTCTTCTGTCAAATTCCGTCTTATATCAGGCATGACAGATATCTTACTCACAACAAAACAAATCCTTTTTTGTTTGTTGTCGTCCTCCGTGGTGTAGTGGTTACCATGCTAGCCTCTAGTTCCCAAGGTCGCGGGTTCAAACCCGGCGGAGAGTGATGAATTTTTTTCGGGCGTAAAAATCCTTTGCATGACTTCCTTCGGAAGGGAAGTAAAGCCGATGGTCCCGTGTCGTAGATTTACAGCACGTAAAAGAACCTCAAGCCTGATAAAGAGGTCTCTGAGCAAATTTAACGACCGATCTTTCACGCCCAATATAGAACGGGACGCTAAGGACCACAGCACTTAAAGAGTGTCTATAAATAAAACTCAATTTAATTTTATAATAATAATATTTTAGCAAAGGAGCAGTTTGGATTTAGGAAAAACTGTCAACCAATGATGCCACTTTCAACTTAACGAATGAAATTTTGAAATCACTTGATAATAAATGTAACGCACTAGGAATATTCTGTGATCTATCAAAAGCATTTGACTGTGTAGATCATAACATATTCTTATCAAAATTATCATATTATGACATTAAGAATAAAACATATCAATGGATTCCATCTTACCTATCAAACAGACAACAAAAGATCATAATAAATTCTGCAGATAATTCCAAAACATTTTCCAAATGATCAGAAATAAAGTATGGTGTTCCACAAGGTTCGATTTTGGGTCCATTATTATTTCTAATATATGTCAACGACCTCCCCAGAGTAATAAATGAACATGCTCACCCAGTTCTCTTTGCAGATGATACAACTATTATAATTAAAGAACACAAAATTAGTCGCCTCTCAGAGTTATCCAACAGTATTTTCAGTGTGCTAAATAATTGGTTCAATAGTAACAAAATTCATGTAAACTTTGAAAAAACTAAGTATATAAATTTTCGCACAAAAAATAAAAGTATTGCAGGCATAAGAATTGAACATGAAGGCAATGAAATTACTGAAACTTGTAACATAAAATTTCTTCGTCTTATAGATCATAATATGAATTGGAAAGACCATATTGACTACATCCTACCGAAATTAAGCTCTGCATGTTTTGCAATTAGATCATTAATTCATTTTACAAATAAAAGCATCTTAAAACAGTATATTATGCTTATTTTTATTCAATTATGACTTATGGAATAACATTTTGGGGAAATTCAGTAGACGCAAAAAAAAATATATTTCTTTTGCAAAAAAAGGTAATAAGAATAATGGCAGGTGTAAAGCCATCAACTCATTGTAAACCACTATTCAAAACATTTGGAATTCTACCATTAACCTGTGAGTATACATTAGCTGTACTTTTAACCGTGGTTGACCACCCTGAAGTGTTCATAAAAAATTCAGACATACACAGCAAACAAACCAGAAATGGGCAGGACTAACACAGGCCAAGCAATGACCTACAAGTATTCCCAAAAGGGGCTTACTACAATGGTATAGCATTATTTAATTCACTTCCATCATATATTAAGGAACTGAAAACTAATAAAAATAAATTCAAGTTAGCATTGAAAAGATATCTCATCACTCACACCTCCTATACAGAGGAGGATTTCTTTCATTCAAAAAAATAACTGACTATAAAATGTTACTGAATTTTATAAATAATTTTGCGTAAATAATATTGTTTTAAAATTTTTAGCTCCAACGTACTCTACATAAGAACTACAATTTATTTACATACAAGTACACAATGTAATTATGTATTTATGACGTAATCTACATCCTAGACTAGACTAGCTTTCTTTAAGCTGGTGTAGCTCACTATAGGGTCTACAGATTGAGATGTTATGTTATGTTTGTTTAGGAACTATCTAGTATACAGTACTTTTCCTACCACCCATACAGAATTTGATTTCTCCATAAATCCTTATCCTATCTTCATCTGTAGCCCTCTAGACGCCATTCTTCTTCAGTCCCATCCACCCATTGTTCTCTTGGTCTTCACATGACCGAACCATTTTAATCTTCTCTCTTCTACTGATCTTTTTAACATCATTATTTTCCGAATTTTTGTATCTGTAATTTTATCCCTTCGAGAAGCCCTCCACCAGAAATCCATCTCTGTTTTCCACCTGTCTGTTGCATAGAGTAACATACTTTGTATTGCTGAATTATAAATGAACGTTTTAGTTTTAATTAAAATGTTTCTGCTGCATAATCGAGTTCAATATTCCAATTGTTTTTCTTCCTTTGCTCATTCTTTTTTCTATTTCTAATCTGCTAGTTGCATCTGTGTTCATTGTTAATGATAGTAAAGTTAATATTATGTCCCCACATTTTATATTCTTCAATTAATTTTGTCATCGTGCATGAAGCGTTCTCAATATCTTGTGTCTGTAAAAAGTAATTGATGCAGGACATAATTTTGATTCATTAGAATTATCATCGCACTGCATTTTTTGTCCATTGGCGTAAACAAGCATCTATATATATATATATATATATATATATATATATATATGTTTTAAAGAGCACTGTGATAGATAACATCCTCCTAACAGTCCCTTAGTGCTATAAAATTCCACGGATACATAATTTCAAAATTTTACTTTGCACTTGTTTTCCAAACATGCAACTTTTAATATTTTTATAACATTTTACCTATGGAATACTGTCATAATGCTTGCCATAGTAACTTTCTGCAAACACTATCTTATGCTTTTTCTAAGACAATAAATATCAGACCTACATATTAAATTTTTCTCCATATTTTTCAAGGAGGATTCCTTAATTAAAAATTTGGTCAACAGTCGATTTTCCAGTCGAAAATCCACACTGTTCTTCCACACTATGATATTGGTTTTCTAATTTTTCTTGTATTATTCTTCAAAAAGCTTTCATAATAGGATTCATTACATTACTTCTCGATAATTCTGATATCATCTTCTGGAAATCTATTAGTACTAATATTATAAAGAGAGGAAATTGTACCTGTGCATGCGCAATCGATTTTTATGATTCTTTTACCATTGAAAAGCCCTATTTTTTCTGACGGACATGGGCTATAAAACACTTTCTAATTTTAATTCCTAAATCATTAAATGACTAAAAAGCTTTTACAAGGCCTTCGTTGAAAAGGCCATAGAATAGAAAGCAGTTGCTGTACTCCACGGAGAATGCGTGTAGAAACAAAAGCCTATCGCATTTTATTCCAAGCTATATACATAGATGGCCATGATGCAATACTTAAGCAAACAGAAGAGGGAGCTTAAAAAGTGACAATCGATCATATTTATAAAGGTACAAATCGTGTTTTATATTTATTTCTTTAATTGCCATTTATTAAATACTGGAGATGTGTGTGTGTAATAAAACAGTGTCAAACCTCTGAATAACCTTTATTCTAATTCTATAGATGTATATACTGAAGTTTCTGGATGACAAACCCTTCTAATGGCTCTCATGTAAGAAGGTTTTGCTTTATTTCCTTTGTATTTATGTTGTAATCAAGTTGGTCAGCAGGACGTGTTAAATAATTGCTTAAAGATAGAAAACTGATAACTTTGAAATCAGTGAACAGATATTTTATAATTAACAACTGAGAAGATTATTTTTCTCGAATGTCACAGACTGTGCGTCTTTTCCAAATAGGCTAACTTGGTGGTCTGGGAGTGCGGAATCTTCATATTCACCAGCTTCATCTCTATTTCGTTGTATATGTTAAAAGTTTCTGCATTATGCGAAAACCATGTAGTTATTAAATAACCACGAGACCAATGAGAAGGTACAGAGGCTTACAATTTTACCTCTGTGACCATATAAAACAACTACTCGACCACTCCGACCGAGCATTGTTCCACCACCAAAGAATACTCATGCAGCATTTCCTGAACCTGGAAGACTGTAGGGGGAGGTTAAGGAAGACAGACGTTCCGCCTTTTGTGTGAATATCAGGGGAATTTTCATCCGTTGTTAGGAATAGCTGGGGCTGTAACAGATTACGGTTATAAGGGATAAAGGGTCGTTGTGCAATAATTTGATACAGGAGAGGAGGAGGGAAATGAAATTAATTGGTTGTTCGAGAGTAATAAGCTACCGTACAATGTCGGGTAAGGCAGGCAGTGTCTCGTACCAACACGGAAATCACCGTTTTGTAACATGTGTATACATTTATTAACTGGTAACCACATATTTAGATGTTAGGCGCGACGGATGGTGGTGTGCGCCGTCCGAATCCGACCATGAAGAAGCGGTGGAGTCGTTTGGTAAATGTAACAAACCAGCAGCATTACACCTGAACTCAGTACTGATACTGATGTTTTGTTGCCATTTGATTATTTATGTTTACATTCTTGTTGCGACCGTGGTTAAAGAGAATTTTGAAGCTTGTTTGCACCATAAGTAGGAGGTATTGCAATTGAGGGTGGAAAAAAAGCGAAATTGAAGCTGCAGACCTCAGTTGGTCTCCGAAAGTATTCGAAGTGGTGCACCGTCCGAAATCATAAGTTTTACTTTCTTATGAGAACCTAGTGGCCAAAAATTCTCTATCGACATTTCACCAAATACATGTTTTGAATCTCCTTGAATAAAAAGGTAAGTGTATGCGAGCAGTAGAAGTCAAAAATGAATTGTTCCATAAATACCAAAATTGGTAAGTATTCAAGTTAAGTAGCGCCCAAAAATTAGACGAAGAGTTACAAGAAAATCTCCCCACTCCTTACCATGGAAAAAGTTTCTCTATTTAAAGATTCTGTTTAAAATACCATATGTTTTAGGCATTTTCATGACAACTAAAATGTATATCTTGAAGTTTTGGGGAAAAGGCTGTGAGTTCCTCTACATTAGAAGAAATTTCGTATAATTTTGTATACTGGGTAAATCAAAACACGTAGACGAAAACGTACTACACAAAAAATGTAATCTCCTTAAAACCCATAATGTATTTCAAGTAACTTTTTTTGGCACCAGACGTTTCCAGATATTCGTTATTATTGGTTAGAATTGTTGAATATTCAGTTGTTTCTCGCGATATCATGGAAACAGCCAGCATATAGCGTCCAGTTGTTAAACATTTGACTATCGCTGTTCTCTATAACGAAATGTGTAATGTAGCTGTTTCTGTAAAGATTTATCTCGATTAAAATGAAGTAGAAAAAAAATGTTTGGCAAGAATAGTTTATAGACGCTAATTGTGAATAGTGAAAGGTATGTGAATCTCATCGCTCCATATGAGCAGCACCTGTGAGTAATCATGTTCATTTTAGACACCACGTACCAAGTAGGTAGAGAAGCTGTTGTACTTTTACCCAAAAATTCAATAATGAGCTTTCACCGGAAATATACGTGTTTGGTGTGCTCTGAAGAAAGAACAAACAAAAAAAAAGCAAAATAAAAAAAATTCTCGAAAGAGCTCGTCTCTTTGAACACCAGAACTCAAAAATGAAAAGTTTACTAAATACGAAACTTGGTATTTAAGTTCAGTATCTTTCAAAGATGCGACACAACGATTCTTCAAAAAAAAAAAATCCCCACTAATAAACTACCCTTTCTATGGACAAATTGTTCGTTATTATATTCCTGAAAAGTGGTTCTAATCATTTTGAATAAAATACCGTATTTTAAAGGTATTTACATGACAAATGAAATGTATATCTTGAATGTTCTGGGAATAGGCTGTGAAGTCCTCTTCATTCTTAATGCCTTTTGTATAATCGGTAAACCGTAAGAGATAA
Source organism: Deroplatys truncata (assembly GCA_030765065.1). NCBI lineage: Eukaryota > Metazoa > Arthropoda > Insecta > Mantodea > Mantidae > Deroplatys > Deroplatys truncata. Next base: position 16,201,686 of record CM060983.1, read on the forward strand.
ACGAATTATTACCACACAAAACTTGAAGACCTCACAGTTTATGTCAAATAACATTCTTTCATGCAGTTAGCCATTTCCAAGGAATTCCTTGTTTGCATTTTCAAATACGCTTTTTCGCAACTGGTAACTTGTTAATCTCTCTCTCTCTCTCTCTCTCTCTCTCTCTCTCTCTCTCTCTCTCTCTCTCTGGTCATGCAAAGAGCATGGACCTTCAAAGTCATCAGATAGCGGCAGGCTCTTTGAAAATCTGAAATGTTTCATTCACATAACTTTCTGTAACCTATATCATTTGTTAATGGGTATAAAAGCTATTCTTAGGGAAACCTATTTTCCTACCTACTTCATTTTAATTCAGATAAATCTTTACAGAAACAGCTACATTACACATTTCGTTATAGACACAAAGAGAACAGCGATAGTCAAATGTTTAACAACTGGACGCTATATGCTGGCCTTAAAATTCAATACTGTTTCCATGACATCGCTAAAAACAACTGAATGTTCAACAATTTAAACCAATAATACCGAATACCTGGAAACGTCTGATACCACAAAAAAGTTACTTGAAATACATTATGGGTTTTAAGGAGATTACATTTTTTGTGTAGTACGTTTTCGACTATCACATAACGTTTACCAGTTTTACAAAATTCCTCCAGAATGAAGAGGACCTCACAGGCTATTCCCAGAAAATTGAAGACATACATTTTATTTGTCGTGTAAATATCTTTAATGTGTGGTTTTTAATCGAAATCGTTAGACCCATTTTTTGCGAGGATCAAACATTTCGAAAAATGCTGAATGTAACCAATAATTTGGTACGGGGGGATTTTCTTGAAAATCGTTGTGTCGCATCTTTGAAAGGTGCTGAACCTAAATATCAAGTTTGGTTTTCATACGACTTTTCGTTTTTGAATTACGCTGTTCACAGACAAACGCGTGCGCGTACCTCTTTCTAAAAAGGTGTTTTGGATTCAGGGGGCCTCAAAACATGTATTTCCGGTGAAATTTCGATATCTAATTTTCGCTTTATGTGCAATACCTTCTCTACCTACTAGGTACGTGGTAAAGAAAGTAAAAATGAAGACACACAATTTATGTCAATACGCTTTGCGTGCAGTTAGCCATTTTCGAGAGATTCCACCTGCTGGCTTGAATTTTCAAATGCTTAGTAAGCTTTTCTCAACCAGCAAATCCCTATTCCCCTTTTTTGTCGTGGTCATCGCTTTACCTACAACGAAGTGTGCAAATCTGCCATGAAACAGAATAAGCTTTTGTAGGAATAGTTTGTAGAAGAGTAAGAAGAATGATGTGAGTGTAAGCAAAAGATATTCTTCTATCTGCTTCAGATAAACTTTTACACAGACATTTCATTACAAATTTGGTTGCCGATACAAGAGGAACACAGCCAAACGTTTAAAATGTGGGTCGCTGTATACTGGCTTTGAAATTCCACACTCTTATGACCCTACCAGAAGTTTATGTGATACATTTCGCACAACTTGCATACTATCTCACATACACACATATTCCCTCACACATGCGCATACACTCTCTCGCAAACACATACTCTCACGCACACACACGCATACTCTCTCACATACACATTCCCTCTCATACAGATACGCAAACCCTCTCTCGCACACACACTCTCTCTCTCACACATATACTCTCTCTCGCACGCACATACTCCCTCTCACACACATACACTCTCTCTCTCTTTCACTCACACGCATACTCTATCTCGCATACTCTCTCACACACGCATACTCTCTCTCGCACACACACTCTCTCTCTCACACACACATGCATACTCTCTCACATACACATACACATTCCCTCTTATACAGATACGCATACTATCTCACATACACACATACTGCCTCTCACACACACGCATACTCTCTCTCTCTCACTCGCCCCCTCAGGGGCTCACCTTATGTGAGTATGGGTTTTTGGCGCACCCGGGGGTTCCCGAGCCAATCATCGCCTTATTCATCCCCTCACCCCCATCCGGTCGAGGTGGGTTCTTCTCGTGACCGGTGGACACGAGGTAGGCTCTCGTGCGTTCTTTGCATTCCATCCATACCGCACCTCACCATCGTTTCTTTCTTCCCTTGTCACTTTCCGGCCATTTCGCACCACGACATTCGCACATCTCTTTTTCTTCCCCGCCGGCCTACCTTGCGTGCGAAACGCCCACACAGTTTTATTTGTTTTATCTTTTCTTTTAATCCTCCGTGGACACAGCCTGACGGATACCCGCGCACGGGGTGCGCAGCTGGGTGAGTGGGTAATGGCGTCATCCCCACCACCCGGGGTCGTCATGTAGGGTTTGTGTTCGTATCCGCTGTTCAACTGCAGTCCCGCGGGGGGGCCATTGCATGAGCTGCTGACTTCTGACGGCGATTGGGTCCCTCTGTCTATGTTCTGGGAGGTGTGACCCTGGGGTGAGTCTGGTATAGATAGGCCACTCACCCAAGCCGGGATAACACCCGGGAAGTCAGAGCCCGAGGTCGGAGACGGTTGCAATGGTGGAGGATTTATCTCGCTACGGAGCACCCTCCCACCATTAATACAAACAAGCGCCGAAAAACTTTTGTAACAGAAGTAGCACCGCCGTCATCTGGTTGTTACTTGGTCATTTTAAGAACAGAAGAAGGACAAAACTTTGAGAAGGTGAACCCTTTTATTATTCAGAAGGGCATAGATGCTATTGCTGGTGCGGTTCAATCCTGCACTCGTCTACGGAATGGTTCCTTATTGGCACAAACCAAGTCCGATCAGCAAAGTAAGAACTTGTTGCGCGCTACGCTTCTCCACGGTTATCCCATCCATGTCGAGAAGCACCGCACATTGAATTCCTGTCGGGGCGTCGTTACCACCCATAGCCTCGATGGTATATCGGACGAGGATCTAGTAGAATATTTATCCGATCAAAAGGTAACAGCAGTGCATCGAGTGCAGGCCAAACGCGACGGCGTATTGGTACCCACTCATACCCTGTTTCTAACACTTGATGGCGTCGACCTGCCCACGAGCATTTCCGCAGGGTACGAACGGATTTCTGTGAGGCCTTATATTCCTAGACCTCTGCGTTGTTTTAAATGCCAACGTTTTGGGCATACGCAAGTCTCATGTAAGAGTGCCGTTAACATCTGTGCAACATGTAGCCAGCCGTCACACGAAGGTACCTGTACAACAGCCCCCGTCTGCGTTAATTGTAAAGGGTCTCATTCTGCTCGTTTGCTGACTGTCCGCGGTACTTGGACGAGAAGGCGATCCAGGAGATCCGGGTCAAGGAAAAACTCTCCTTCGCTGAGGCCCGGAGACGTTATCATGCGCGCCAACCTTCCCTCCTGCGATCTGGCACATTTAGTTCTGTTGTTGCCTCGCCAGTACCACGCGTAGATGCCGGAACTCAGACCTGGACCATGACTGCATTAACCGCCACTACCATCCGGCCGTCCATTAAGGCTACAGTTACCAAGCCCTATAAACCTGGTCCAAAGTCAATGAAGTCGCAAGCCGCTGAAAAGAAACCCAAGCAGAAACTTCGCAGGGAAGATTTTCTGAAGGACCCTCCGCGTGCGCGCGGTAAGAAAAGTTCACCTTCTCCTCCTCGGAGGTCGCAGTCCCAGGAGGATCCTGGGACAAGCCGCGCTCAGCGGCACCCTTCACCCATCGCCACCCAGAACCGATTCACGGCCCTTGAATCGGTTTCTGGCACAGAGCGCGTGGGCCCTCCCTCCGAGGAAGCTATGGAGTCTGACCAACTCCATACAAAAAGCCCGAGCCCAAAGGTTAAGCAAAAGATTCTTTTAAGCCGCCCTTCTAAGTAGACAGTTTATCCCTTTTATTCATGGCTATCCTGACCTGGAATTTACGTGGTGTACGATCGCATAGGGCGGAACTGCAACTTTTATTGCGTTCCCATTCGCCTATGGTCGTGTGTTTGCAGGAGACCAAGCTTCGCCCTCATGATCCTTTTGATCTCCGAGGACATACTCCGGTTCGCTACGACCTTGAACCGGAGGAAGGTACTCCTGCTCACGGTGGTGTCATGATTTTGGTGCGAAACGACGTTCATTTTCAAACTCTCGCTCTTACGTCCGACTTGCAAGCTGTTGCCATTAGACTGCAGTTACCCGGTTTTTTCTTTTCTGCTTGTTCTGTGTATTCACCTCCATCGTCTCCCCTCGCTCCCGCTGACATTCGAGCTCTTCTGTCCGCTCTCCCAACACCAGTTCTTCTGTTGGGAGATTTTAATGCCCATCACCCACTATGGGGTTCGCCAAGGGCTTGTGCGAGGGGAACTCTTCTTTCCGACATTTTTTACCAGTTCAATCTTTCAATCCTCAATACAGGTGAGCCTACTTTTATTTCTGATTCTTCTGGTACATTCTCACACCTGGACCTTGCCGTTTGCTCACTCCAGCTTGCTAGTCGTCTGCAGTGGAACGTCGTCGCTGACACCTACTCCAGCGTCCATTGCCCCTGCATCGTTTCTCTTCTGTCACACCACGTACAACATTCCAGAGTACCTACCTGGATATTCCCAAAAGCCGACTGGAGTTTGTATTCCAGCCTCGTGCATTTTGACGACCAGCCCTTCACCGACATTAACCAACTAGTGCAGTACCTTGCGTCTACTATTTTCTCTGCTGCCGAACGCACAATTCCCCGTTCATCCTCTCAACCTCGGCGAATGCCTGTTCCGTGGTGGAACGAGGATTGTCGGGACCCCGTTCGTGCTCGTAGGACTGCACTTAGGGTGTTTCGGCGCCACCCTACACTTGATAATTTGGTGACTTTTAAACAATCGCGCGCCAGGGCTCGTCGCACTATTCAGGATAGCAAGAAGGCGTCTCGGGCTCGTTTTGTCGAGTCTTTTAATCGCTTTACGCCTTCATCTGTTGTTTGGGATAAACTTCGTCGCTTCTCAGGTAAAGTGTCGCATTGTACTGCTTCTGGCCTTCAGGTTTCTAATGCCACCATAATGGATCCGGCTGCCATCGCTAACACTCTGGGATCTGCCTTTGAGGCGGTTTCCAGTTCAGACCATTATTCCGCCGGCTTTCGCTCTATTAAAGACCGGCTGGATTCTGCACCATATAATTTTCGGTCTGCTAACACTGAATGTTATAACGAACTTTTTACAATGAGGGAGCTGGAGCACGCTCTTCATTGCTCTAGGCACTCCGTTCCTGGCCCGGATGGCATTCATGTCCTGATGTTAAAGCACCTTTCAGCCGACAGTAAACTCTTTCTCTTACAGGTCTATAACCGTATTTGGCAAGACGGTTTTTTTTCCTTCCGTTTGGCGCGAAGCCACCATTGTCCCTATACTTAAGCCTGGGAAGGGTCGCCAACTTCCTTCCAGCTACCGCCCGATCTCCCTCACCAGTTGCATTTGCAAGGTGATGGAGCGCATGATCAACGGGCGGTTGACATGGTGGCTTGAGTCTCAGAAACTTCTAGCAAACTCTCAGTGAGGATTTCGTCGCTATCGCTCTACCGTCGACCATCTGGTGTCCCTGTCGACGCATATTATGAATGGATTTCTGAGAAAGTGTCAAACCGTGGCTGTGTTTTTTGACCTGGAGAAAGCTTATGACACTTGTTGGAGGGGCGGCATTTTACGTACACTTTACGCATGGAATATCCGCGGTCGTCTTCCCATATTTCTTCGGGAGTTTATGACGGACCGCGTGTTTCGTGTACGTGTGGGCTCGGTTTTATCTAGTCGTTTTATTCAAGAGAACGGAGTACCGCAGGGCTCGGTACTTAGTGTCACACTTTTTGCAGTTGCTATCAACCCCATTGTTGATTGTATTCCGCCTGGCATTTCATGGTCCCTTTTTGCTGATGATTTTGCCATTTATTGCAGTTCACGGCGGACTTGTCTATTCGAACGCCGTCTCCAGAGCTGTATCGACCGTCTCTGCGCCTGGAGTAACGCCAACGGTTTTAATTTCTCCGCCGAGAAATCCGTCTGCATCAACTTCTGGCGCCGGAAATATTTCCCTCCGCCCTCTCTCCATCTTGGGCCGGAGGTGCTTCCGTTTGCAGACGAGGTGAAATTTTTGGGGTTGATATTTGATCGAAAGTTGAGCTGGAGTTCTCACGTATCCTTTTTAAAAGCAAAGTGTGACCGTTCTCTTAATATTTTACGTGTTTTAAGTGGCACATCCTGGGGAGCTGATCGGACCGTCCTTCTGCGTCTTTATCGCTCTTTGGTCCGATCCAAACTTGATTACGGGTGTATTGTCTTTTCATCGGCACGTCCATCTGTGTTACGTCGTTTGAATCCCATTCATCATCGTGGTATTAGAGTCGCTACAGGGGCCTTTCCAACTAGCCCCGTGCCCAGTCTTTACGCTGAGGCTGCAGAGCCTCCGCTGTCCTTCCGGCGTGAGCTGCTCTGGTGTAGCTATGCCTGTCGACTCTCCAGCTTGCCTGACCACCCGTCCTTCGCGGCATTTTACGAGGATTCACTTGACCGGCAATATTTAGTTAGCTCCTCTGCTTTGCTCCCTCCAGGGGCTCGATTTCGTCAGCTTCTTCGACATTTGGACGTTACGCCAGCGCCGACCCTTTCAAGGGGGGAAATGCCTTTTCCTCCATGGTTGCGCGCTGAGGCCCTCTATCACCTTGGGTTATCGTCAATGCCGAAGAGTTAGACCCCTTCTTCAGTCTTTAGATCAGCGTTTTTAGAACTTCAGTCGCAATTTGGGGACTTTGATTTTATCTTTACTGATGGATCTAAGACTGATGCTGGAGTAGGATGTGCCTTTTTATGGTGGAAATAGTTTTACGTTTCGTTTACCTGGACAATGTTCAATTTTTACCGCCGAACTTTTTAGCATTTATCAATCTGTTTTATACATTCAGCGGCACGACTTACGGCACTGTTTTATTTGTACGGACTCTCTGAGTGCCCTTCAGAGTATTAATGCGCTGTACCATTACCACCCACTCGTACAGCGCATTCATGACCTGCTCCACTCGCTTGGTGTCTCTGGCACCAGCATCTCCTTCATGTGGATCCCAGGTCATGTGGGCATCTCAGGTATGCCCACGCCGCTGCCAAATCGGCGATTTTATTACCCAGATTTTTTACCTTTGTTGTTCCCTCGTCAGATTCGTGTGTTCTTTTACGTCGCCGCATCCTCTCGCGCTGGCACGATGAGTGGACGGCCCTCCGGGGAACAAGTTGCGGGAGGTTAAGCCTTTCCCGTTGATCTGGGGTACCTCTTCTCGTTCGTGTCGTCGGGAAGAGGTAATTTTAGCTCGTTTACGGATTGGACATTGTGTTTTTAGTCATAGGTATTTGCTCAGTGGTGACCCCGCACCACTCTGTGGGCAGTGTGATGCGCCCTTAACGGTGCGTCACATTTTAACAGAGTGTCAGGCTTTAGCTGCATTGCGTGCTCGTGTGGGTCTGCCTGTTGGCCTAGCCAACGTTTTGGCAGACGACACGCGTGCTGTAGAATGTGTTTTACGTTTTATTCATGACAGTGATTTTAATCTGCGCATTTAATGCGTTGAGCGTCTTTTAGCTTAGTAATTTTATTCTGTCTGTTTTTATGGGGACTCTAATCCCCAGAGGACAAAAGGCGCTCATGTCCCTCGCATTCTACAGTCCTTGACACGTTTGAATCTTTTATTGCCTATGCTTTTAGTGTGTTAGTTTTTGGCATTGTTGTATTATTGTTGTTTTAAATTTTTGGACATCGCGGGTTTGTGTCCCGTTTTTAATTATGCGGTTCTTTTATATTTTTGACTTTCTCTTTTATACATTGTAAGGGCGCTGATGACCTTAGCAGTTTAGCGCCCTTAAACCGCATCTCATCATCATCATCATCATCATCATCATCATCATCATCTCTCACTCGCACACCTACTCTCTCTCATACACACACATTCCCTCTTATACAGATACGCATACTATCTCATGTACACACATACTGCCTCTTACACACACGCATACTCTCTCTCGCACACACATTCTCTCATAACACGCATACTCTCTACCCCACACACGCACGCTCTCTCTAGCATACACATACTCTCACTCACACACACGCACGCTCTCTCTAGCATACACATACTCTCACTCACACACACGCACGCTCTCTCTAGCATACACATACTCTCACTCACACACACGCACGCTCTCTCTAGCATACACATACTCTCACTCACACACACGCACGCTCTCTCTAGCATACACATACTCTCACTCACACACACGCACGCTCTCTCTAGCATACACATACTCTCACTCACACACACGCACGCTCTCTCTAGCATACACATACTCTCACTCACACACACGCACGCTCTCTCTAGCATACACATACTCTCACTCACACACACGCACGCTCTCTCTAGCATACACATACTCTCACTCACACACACGCACGCTCTCTCTAGCATACACATACTCTCACTCACACACACGCACGCTCTCTCTAGCATACACATACTCTCACTCACACACACGCATACTCTCTCTCGCACACACATTCTCTCATAACACGCATACTCTCTCCCCCACACACGCACGCTCTCTCTAGCATACACATACTCTCACTCACACACACGCACGCTCTCTCTAGCATACACATACTCTCACTCACACACACGCACGCTCTCTCTAGCATACACATACTCTCACTCACACACACGCACGCTCTCTCTAGCATACACATACTCTCACTCACACACACGCACGCTCTCTCTAGCATACACATACTCTCACTCACACACACGCACGCTCTCTCTAGCATACACATACTCTCACTCACACACACGCACGCTCTCTCTAGCATACACATACTCTCACTCACACACACGCACGCTCTCTCTAGCATACACATACTCTCACTCACACACACGCACGCTCTCTCTAGCATACACATACTCTCACTCACACACACGCACGCTCTCTCTAGCATACACATACTCTCACTCACACACACGCACGCTCTCTCTAGCATACACATACTCTCACTCACACACACGCACGCTCTCTCTAGCATACACATACTCTCACTCACACACACGCACGCTCTCTCTAGCATACACATACTCTCACTCACACACACGCACGCTCTCTCTAGCATACACATACTCTCACTCACACACACGCACGCTCTCTCTAGCATACACATACTCTCACTCACACACACGCACGCTCTCTCTAGCATACACATACTCTCACTCACACACACGCACGCTCTCTCTAGCATACACATACTCTCACTCACACACACGCACGCTCTCTCTAGCATACACATACTCTCACTCACACACACGCACGCTCTCTCTAGCATACACATACTCTCACTCACACACACGCACGCTCTCTCTAGCATACACATACTCTCACTCACACACACGCACGCTCTCTCTAGCATACACATACTCTCACTCACACACACGCATACTCTCTCTCGCACACACATTCTCTCATAACACGCATACTCTCTCCCCCACACACGCACGCTCTCTCTAGCATACACATACTCTCACTCACACACACACACACATTCTCTCTCATACAGATACGCATTTTATCTCATACACACATTCCCTCTCATACAGGTACGCATACTATCTCACAAACTGCCCCTCACACACACGCATACTCTCTCCCGCACACACATTCTCTCATACACACGCATACTCTCTCTCTCACACACGCACACTCTCTCTAGCATACACATACTCTCTCTCACACACACGCACACTCTCTCTAGCATACACATACTCTCTCTCTCACACACGCACACTCTCTCTAGCATACACATACTCTCTCTCACACACACGCATACTCTCTCTCATACACACACATTCTGTCTCATACAGATACGCATACTATCTCACAAACTGCCCCTCACATACACGCATACTCTCTCTCATACACACACATTCTCTCTCATACAGATACGCATTTTATCTCATACACACATTCCCTCTCATACAGGTACGCATACTATCTCACAAACTGCCCTCACACACACGCACACTCTCTCCCTCACACACGCACACTCTCTCTAGCATACACATACTCTCTCTCATACACACACATTCTCTCTCATACAGATACGCATTTTATCTCATACACACATTCCCTCTCATACAGGTACGCATACTAACTCACAAACTGCCCCTCACATACACGCATACTCTCTACCCCACACACGCACGCTCTCTCTAGCATACACATACTCTCACTCACACACACGCACACTCTCTCTAGCATACACATACTCTCTCTCATACACACACATTCTCTCTCATACAGATACGCATTTTATCTCATACACACATTCCCTCTCATACAGGTACGCATACTAACTCACAAACTGCCCCTCACATACACGCATACTCTCTACCCCACACACGCACGCTCTCTCTAGCATACACATACTCTCACTCACACACACGCACACTCTCTCTAGCATACACATACTCTCTCTCATACACACACATTCTCTCTCATACAGATACGCATTTTATCTCATACACACATTTCCTCTCATACAGATACGCATACTATCTCACAAACTGCCCCTCACACACACTCATACTCTCTCTCGCATAGACATTCTCTCATGCACACGCATACTCTCTCTCTCACACACGCACACTCTCTCTCACACACACGCATACACTCTCTCATACACACAGATTCCCTCTCATACAGATACGCATACTATTTCATACACGCATTCCCTCTCATACAGATACGCATACTATTTCATACACACATTCCCTCTCATACAGATACGCATACTATCTCATACACACATACTCTCACACACAAACACACACACACACGCATTCTCTTGCTGTTACGCATACTCTCCCTCACACACACGCATACTCTCTCCCACACATATGCACACTCTCTCACACACATGCGCATTCGCACTCTTACGTAGATATGCATACTATCTCACATACACACATACCCCTCTCTCACACAAATACGCATCTCTCCATCACACACACGCATACTCTCACTCATACACACATGCGCATACTATCTCCCAGACACATATGCATTATCTCTCTCATACAGAAACGCATACTCTCTCTCTCTCTCAAGCACATCTACGCATGCTCTTTCTCACATATACGTATACTCACTCACAAACACATACGCATATACTCTCAACACACACATATTCTCTCTAATACACACGCATACTTTCTCACACAGGCGTACTCTCTCTCAAACACACACGCGTACTCTTTCTCATATACGCATACTCTCTCTCACAGACAAACATAATCTCTCTCTCACACACAGTAACGAATACTCTCTCTGTGACACGCATAGCTTCCCACACGCACTTATGTATACTCTCAAACACAACGGCATATTTTCTCTCTCACACACATACGTATACTCACTCTAACACAAAAACGCAATTTCCTCACACACACACACACACACACACAAACTCTCTCTCATCAGTACATTTGCATAATTTCTATCACGTAACTTTTTCTCACACGCACATATTAATATTATCCCTCACACACACGCATACGCATTCTTTCTCACATACGCACACCTTCTGAGGCACACATGCATGCTGTCTCTCTCTCTCTGACACACACAAACATACCCTCTCCCACACATATACGCATTCTTTTTCTCACATACGAGAATACGAATACTCTCTGACACACAAATACGCATACTTTCTTACATCACACACGCGCATACTTTGTTTCTCACATATGCGTTCTCTCACTCACAAACACACACACCCATACTCTCTCTCTCATATATGCACATACTCACTCTAACATAATACACATATTCTCTCACACTATACGCATAAACCCCGTCACGCAAACATATCCATACCCTCTCTCACAACATACGCATCCGCTCTCTCTCACACACAAAAGCAAACCCTCTCACGCAATACGCATACACTCTCCCACACTCATACGCATATACTCTCACCCACAAATATTCATACTTCCTCTCACGTATACTACTACTTACACTCTATCCAACATAGTATCATCTCTCTCACACACATAAGCATACTTACGGACATACGCATACTCTCTCAAACACACGCATGCCCTCACACACACATACAATACCCTCTCAAACAAACCCATACACTCTCTCATACATACGAATACTCGCCCTAACATATACGTATACCCTCACTCGCATATACGCATATTCTCACACAACATAGGCATACTCTCTCTTACACATATGCACATACTCCCTCTCAAGCAAAATTAAGCATGCTCTCACACACATACGCATACTCACGTCCACAAACATACTCATACCCTCATACACATACGCATACTCTCTCACGCACACACCTACGCATACTCTATCTCACACATACATACGCATTGTTCTCTCAACACACTCACACATTCTCTCTCACACACACGAACACTCTCTCCCGTACACATACGCGTACGCTCTTTCAGACACACATCCTCTCTCTCACCCACACACACACACACACACACGAATCCTCTTCCTACACACACACGTATACTCTCTCACAGACACACGCATACTCCTTCTCTGACACACACCCATATCCCCCGTGGTGTGGTGGTTACAATGCTAGCCTCTAGTTACCAAGTTCGCGGGTTCAAACCCGGCGAAGGGCGATGGATTTTTTCGGGCATGGCTTCCATCTGAAGGGAAGTGAAGCCGGTGGTCCCATGTCGTAGATTTACGGCATGTAAAAGAACCTCAAGCCTGATAAAGAGACCTCTAGCAAAATTGCCGGTCTTTCACGCCCAATATAGAATGGGACTATAAGAACCACAGCAGTTAAAGAGCGTCCATAAATAAAAGTCAAGTTAGTTATTTTCTTTCTCACACATAAACGCATTTCCTCTCCCACATCCAAACTCTCTCTAATACGTATAATCTCTAGCACACATACGCATACTTTTTCTCACACACATGCATGCTCTCTCTCCCTCACACGCATATACTCATACTCTCCCTCACACAAACGCATTCTCTCACACACATGCACATACGATACTCTCTCTCTCTCTCTCTCTCTCTTGCTGATACATATACGCATTTTTTCTTTCTAAAACACACACGCATACCTTCTCTCATACACATACAATACTCTCTCTCTCTCTCACACATAATCATTCCCTCTCTCCGACACAAACACGTACGCTCTCTCATCTCTGACACACACACGCATACTCTCTCACACATACACATACTTACTCTCTGAAACATATATTCATACCCTCACACATACTTATTCCCTCTCTCTGACAAAAACACCTACGCTCAATCACACGTACACACACTCCCTCTCTAACACATACACGCATACCCTCTCTGTGACACCCATACTCTCTCCTTTTGACACACACAAATACTTTCTCCCTGACACATGCATACTATCTCTCTCTCTGACACGCACGCATACCCTCTCTCTGATACACTCATACTCTCCCTCTGGAACATACCTATACTCTTTCTCTATGACACACACATGCTCTTTCTCTCTCACACACACACACGCATACTCTCTCTCACAAACATACACATACTCTATCTCTGACGCACATATGCATACTCTCTCTCGCACACACGCGCATACTCTCTCTCTCACACGCTCGCACTCTCTCAGACACGTATACTCTCTCCCATATACGCACATGCTTTCTCTGACACAAACACGCATAACCTCTCTGACATACACCATACTCTCTTCAAACACACGCTTACTCTCGCTAACACAAACACCCCTACTCTCTCACGCACACAAATACTCTCAAACACCTACACATACTCTCTCTCAGACTCATACCCATACTCTTTCTCTTTCTTTCTCTCTCTCTCTCTCTCTGTCTGACATCCACACGTATACTATTTCTCACACATTGACAGGTTCTCTCTCTCACTCTGACACACATTCATAATCTTTCCTTCACATAGACGCGTTCTCTCTCTCTCTCTCTCTCACACATAGCTACACAGCCACACACCTTAATCAAAACTGCTTCTTTTCGCTTTTAGAGGATTACCAAAACACTAATTGAGATGAAATCACAATAACAAATTTTTGGTTGGAATGCAAGACTGACAAACTCCGTCTAACCCACTCTAAGAATGTTGGTGAAGAGAAGTTATGACGCTAGTAGGGAACATATTCATGCAAATGGTCCAGTGTCTGACCTGCCAATCTTATCTACAAGCAGACAACCTGGGCCAAGCATTACAAAACTTGTTTCAATCTCCTGAACAGCAGCGCATGCTTTTAGCTATGCGTCATTATAACTACAATGTAACACATTGAAGAGCGTGGAATTGTACACAGGTTCTGATGTAACAGACAGACCAATTCTGACTACATACCCACAAAACAAGAACCAAGTACAACTGAAGTGAAACGAACTATTTGTTGCCTGCGTTCCTGCACAAGTATCAAGTCTTTATTCCAGGGGAACTATTTCTTGCATGCATTACTGCCAAAGCTGAACTGTGTGCTCCAGAGGATCTATTTGTTGCCTGCGTCCTGCACAAGTATCAACTTTCTATTCCAGGGGAACTGTTTGTTGCCTGCATTATTGCCAAAACTGAACTGTCTGCTCCAGAGGAACTATTTGTTGCCTGCGTCCTGCAAAAGTATCAACACTCTACTCTAGAGGAACTGTTTGTTGCCTCCGTTTCTGCAAAAGCATGAACTGTCTGCTCCAAGGAATTATTTGTTGCCTGCGTTCCGCACAAGTATCAACTCTCTGCTCCAAGGAACTATTTGTTGCCTGCGTCCTGCACAAGTATCAAAGCTCTGCTCCAAGGACTATTTGTTGCCTGCGTCCTGCACAAGTATCAACTCTCTGCTCCAAGGAACTATTTCTTGCCTGCGTTCTGCACAAGTATCAGCTCTCTGCTCCAAGGAACTATTTGTTACCTGCGTTCTGCACAAGTATCAACTCTCTGCTCCAAGGACTATTTGTTGCCTGCGTTCTGCACAAGTATCAAAGCTCTGCTCCAAGGACTATTTGTTACCTGCGTTCTGCACAAGTATCAAAGCTCTGCTCCAAGGACTATTTGTTGCCTGCGTCCTGCACAAGTATCAACTCTCTGCTCCAAGGAACTATTTCTTGCCTGCGTTCTGCACAAGTATCAACTCTCTGCTCCAAGGAACTATTTGTTACCTGCATTCTGCACAAGTATAAACCCTCTGCTCCAAGGAACTATTTGTTGCCTGCGTACTGCACCAGTATCAACTCTCTATTACAGGGGAACCATTTGTTGCCTGCGTCCTGCACAAGTATCAACCCTCTGCTCCAAGGAACTATTTGTTGCCTGCGTCCTGCACAAGTGTCAACTCTCTGCTCCAGAGGAACTATTTGTTGCCTGCGTCCTGCACAAGTATCAATTCTCTGCTCCAGAGGAACTATTTGTTGCCTGCGTCCTGCAAGGGTATCAACTCTCTGCTCCAGAGGAACTATTTGTTGCCTGCGTCCTGCACAAGTATCAACTGTTTGCTCCAGAGGAGCTATTGGTTGCCTGCATTCTGCACAAGTATCAACTATCTCCTCCAGAGAAACAATTTGTTCCCTGCATTCATGCACAAGTATCAACTCTCTACACCCGAGGAATTACTTTTTGTTTGCGTCCTGCACAAGTATCAAGCCTCCACTCCAGAGAAACTATATGTTCCCTGCGTTCCTGCACAGGTATCAACTCTCTACTCCAGAGAAACTATATGTTCCCTGCGTTCTGCACAAGTATAACTCTCTACTCTAAAGAAACTATATGTTCCCTGCGTTCTGCAGAAGTATCAACTCTCTACTCCAGAGAAACTATATGTTCCCTGCGTTCCTGCAAAAGTATCAACCCCCCAATCCAGAGAAACTATATGTTTTCTGCGTTCTGCACAAGTATCAACTCTCTACTCCAGAGAAACTATATGTTCCCTGCGTTCTGCACAGGTATAACTCTCCACTCTAGAGAAACTATATGTTCCCTGCGTTCTGCACAAGTATCAACTCTCTACTCCAGAGAAACTATTTGTTTTCTGCGTCCTGCACAAGTATCAACTCTCTGCTCCAGAGAAACTATTTGTTGGCTGCGTTCTGCACAAGTATCAACTCTCTGCTCCAGAGAAACTATATGTTCCCTGCATTCCTCCACAAGTATCAACTCGCTGCACCAGAGAAACTATATGATCCCTGCGGACCTGCACAAGTATCAACTCTCTGCTCCAGAGAAACTATTTGTTCCCTGTGTTCCTGCACAATTATCAACTCTCTACTCCAGGGAAGCTGTATGTTCCTGCGTTCCCGCACAAGTATCAACTCTCTGCTCCAGAGAAACAATATGTCCCTGCGTTCCTGCACAAGTATCAACTCTCTACTCCAGAGAAACTATACGTTCCCTGCGTTCCTTCACAAGTATCAACTCTCTACTCCAGAGAAACTATGTGTTCCCTGCGTTGTGCACAAGTATAAACTCTCTACTCTAGAGAAACTATATGTTCCCTGCGTTCTGAACAAGTATCAACTCTCTACTCCAGAGAAACTATGTGTTCCCTGCGTTCTGCACAAGTATCAACTCTCTGCTCCAGAGAAACTATATGTTCCCTGCGTTCGTGCACAAGTATCAACCCTCCACTCCAGAGAAGCTATATGTTCCCTCCGTTCTGCACAAATATCAACTCTCTGCTCCAGAGAAACTATTTGTTCCCTGCGTTGCAGCACAAATATCAACTCTCTACTCCAGAGGAACTATTGGCTTACTGCGTCCTCCACAAGTATCAATTCTCTGCTTCAGAGGAACTATTTGTTCCCTGAGTTCCTGTAAAACACAAATATCAACTGTCTGCTCCAGAGAAGCTATTTGTTCCCTGCGTTCCTGCATAAGTATCAACTCTCTGCTTCAGAGAAACTATTTCTTGCCTGCGTCCTGTACAGGTATCAACTCTTTGCACCAGAGGAACTAATTGTTGCCTGCATTTCTGCACAAGTATTAACTGTCTGCTCCCGAGGAACTATTTGTTGCCTGCGTTCCTACATTAGCACCAACTCTGTGCTCCAGAGGAACTGTTTTTTGCCTGCGTTCCTGCATTAGCATTAACTCTGTGCTCCAGAGGAACTATTTGTTGCCTGCCTTTCTGTATTAACGACAACTCTGTGCTCCAGAGGAACTATTTGTTGCCTGCGTCCTGCACAAGTGTTAATTATCTGCTCCAGAGGAATTATTTGTTGCCTGCGTCCTGCACAAGTATCAACTCTCAGCTCCAGAGAAATTTATTTTGCCGGCGTTCCCTCACAAGCGTCAACTGCTCCAGGGAAACTATTCGTTGCCTGCGTTCCTGCAGAAGTACCAACTATCTGCTCCAGAGGAAGTATTCATTGTTCGTTCCTTTACAAGCATCAATTCTTGGGTCGAGAAAAACTATTTCTTGAAATGGTTCCTTCAGAAGAATCAGCTGTCTGCTCTAGAGGAACTATTTGTTGCCCGCGTTCCTGTACGTGTATCAACTGTCTACCCTTGAGGTACTATTTTTTTCCTAAGTTCCTGCAAAAGTACCAACTGTTTACATCATAGGAACTGTCTGTTACCTGCCTTCCTGCACAAGTATTAAATGTCTACTTTAGAGGAACTATTTGTTGCAAAAATTCCTTCACAAGTATCCTGTGTCTGTTCTAGAGGACCTATTTATTCTCTGTGTAACCTTACTGGTATCACTGCCTAATCTATATAATTTTTTTTGCCTGCGTTCATGCACATGCATCGGCTCTCACATCTAGAAGAACTATTTGTTGCTTAAGTTCCTGCAAGAGTATCGACTATTTACTCTGGAGCAAATAATTGTTATAAAATACTTAAAACTTTTACGGTGATGGCTACGATTAGAGCTTCCCGGGTAATCAGCCGTGTTATATCGATGAAATCACTCAAACCTTCGGCCATCTTAACTCTGTGGCCTTCTGCAGGTATTGACGTGAGCTGGTTTTTTTTTGTTTGTTGGGGCGGCCCCACACCCGCCGCCCCCGTGAAGATCATCCGCTGAGGCTACATCGTCTCCCCATGCACAGCTGTTAGTTTTTAATAGCATGCATAGGGGTGCTCGAATTAGTTTAAGGGATTCTAGCATTAGTTTGGATGGGTTCCGCCTGAGCACCCCGGTTAGTAGCGTTAGTAGTCGTGCTGGCATGCAAGCATGCGAGCGTGTCAACGTGATTGCTGGGCGACACCCATGACACAACCTGAGTTGCGCCCAGTGATTAGTAGCATGCAGATGAGATGTAGTGAGTTGGTTAGATCTGTTAGTACGGAGGTTTGTTAGCATACCTGCTGTGTACGCGGGAATGGCGGTGATGTCATGCAGTAGTCGATGTATGATGTGGGGCGGGGCTTACCGCAGCATTATCGGCTAATCTCCTCCAGATTTTATGCTGTGCGTACAGTTGTCAGATTGTCGTAGTTGATTCTGGTATTCCTTGGTCGTGTCTGTTGTTTATTGGCTGAGTGGTTCCTTAAATTTTGATTGCATCATGGTGGTACTAGTAGGGCTAGGTGAATTCTGGCATCTATGGCTGAAAGGTCACGTTGCGGTTAAAGAGGGAGAGTGGGCGATTGTGTTTGTCGCGGTCGGTTTCTTAGCGACCGAGATCGCGCACGAGCGGATTGCCGTTGCGGGGGAGGTGGGCATACAAGTTGAAGGCAAGGTGCTTAATGTATTTCCTCTATCGTGTGTACTCGGAGTTCTTCGTGTAGTACGTCGGAAGGGGCGATCTTGAGTACTTTGGCGATGATGCGGAGGACCTTATTCTGGAATCCTTGGTCTTTGGATGTGAGAAGGTGCCGCATATCCCCAGCCGGGGGCAGCATGTGTGAGGATAGGGCACATTAGTGTTTTGTACAAGGTAAGTCCGGTGTGTATACTTAGCGAGCTGCTGTAGTTTATGAGAGGATACAGGTAGCTGAGCATTAGCCTATTTGTGTGGGATTTGGACGTGGTCTTTCCAACTAAGCCCCTGATCTATGTGTAAGCCTAAGCATTTAACGCGATCGGTCCATTGGATGTGTTGCCGAACAATGTGAGTGGGTGTGTGCAGGATAGCGGTGTTTGAGGCGTTTGGTAATTATGATGGCATCACATTTTTTGGTGTTCACCTTAACCCGCAGTCTGAGGGAATTGAGGGCCCTTTGGAGGTACCTGTGTAGCAGTGGGAATCTTTCCCTGCTATATATACCCGCCAGCTAAAAGGCCTGATCCGGTCCTCTCTGATTGGCCGGCTGGGCGGAATTAGGTTTTATATATATATATATATATATATATATATATATATATATATATATATATATATATCTGAGAGCTGCTTCCGTGCACTAAAGCCCTCGACCATGCTGTGCTGAACCAAAAGCTGTTGTCTCTATTGATGTTATTATTAAACTCTAGTTTAATTTCTGTAGCCCCTTTTACGATTCTGTCAAAATATCGGTCCCTGCGGTGCAAAACCATGAACTCGTCAAAGAGTATGCGATGGTCATGGCGAAAACTTGTTGTGCTGTTACCGATTTCTCAGGTTGTAGTAACTGAAGGTGCCGTTTATGTTTCGGCGCACTTCTCTTCAATGGAACGGCCGGTCTGTCGGACGTAAACTTTCCCACATTGTCACGGAACTTTATAAATATCCGGAGTTTTGAGCGCCGATCTCATGTGTGGTCTGAGTTTTTTAGGTGTCAAGAAGATGGTATTGGTATTGTGTCTTTTTAAAATACGGGCAAGCCTATTGGATACTGTAGAAGGGGATGCAGACCTTTTCTTTGGGTTTTGATTTTTCATCTGAAGTACATTGCGGCGGTATTTATGTTGTATTTATTTATTTATTTATTTATTTATTTAACATTATTGTAGCCCCTCGTTGTGGTGGCCAATTTGCGACGGTTTTTACTTATAATGTTTGTGTATGTGTGTTTACTTCACGTGGTGATGCCATTTTGTGACGTAATTCTTTGTTAGGTTTGTAGCTCCATCTGGTGTTAGCAATTTGCGGTAGTATTAGTGTTTGTTTGAGAGAATGCTACTGTTATTTTATTTAATTTTGGTTTACTGTCCTCCGGCTAGCTATGATCTTTTCGGTCGAGCACTTCTCTTTATACAGGTTGTGTAAACGGAAAGGAATCTTTTATCCAAAGATAACACTGATGAAGGAATTTGTTTTACACTTTTTATTGTCGAACACAGTCACTATCACATTTACACATTGATCTTGATACTCGCCAAACTGAAACTGTTATAACAACTTCTTACTGATCACTTTTAATTCACGTACTTCAACCTTTTGTATAATTAACTTTACCATACTTGAGATTTTTCATAACTCTTATACGCGTAACTTGCGAATCGATAGCCGACGTGTAATATTTCTGCTGGACTGAAGGCGACGTGTATCATACAAATATTTTCGACGAACTGACGGACTGAAGGCGACGTGTAATGTACAAAGAATTTTGATGAACTGACGGACTCTTATCTCTAACCTAGCTCTTTTATACTCATACACCCCAATATGCCTAAAGATTATAACTGAGCTGCAATTGGCTAATAAAACGCGCCAACATTAGCGTCTATTTTTATATCCAATGAAAATTATGAATACATATGCTCTAGGGAAATGTTCCAGAAGATTCTAAAGGAAAACGCGCCAACATTACGTAACTTCCTCGTTTCCAATAATGATAAACAGTTCACCCCCTCGCTGCATTATTGCACGCTATTATTGTCAGTTTCAGTAAGGCATTAAAAACTTACTTCTCAACAATAATTACAATCAACAAACATCTTAAATCAATGACACACAAAAATGCATATTCATACCATAATCATTCTTTACATTTAAATAATTTATGATACAAATTACTGCATCAACATATGTCCTTAAGACGTATGCCAGTGCAAGTGTCCTCGAGGTGGTTATTGCTCTTGATGGCTTACCTATGGGCTCGTTAGAAGTGTTTATTGCTGTAGCCAGTTTTCTAAAATATATCTTTTAGGTGTTGTAGTTCTTGGGCAATATGATTTTGGTCTGCAATTTCATATGCACGATGCAACAGGGCGGTGAAAACAGTGTTCCTCTGAGTGGAATGATGGTGACTGCGAGCTTCCGGGTACCGGTCCGTATGTGTGGCTTTTCTGTAGACTCTGCGACCTAGTGTACCTTCTCTCTTCTTATAAATAGGAACTTCCAGAAACGTCAGTAGAACGCTTTACCCTCGGGCGTTACACCAAGACAACACATTAATAGTTCTCCCTGCAGACAAAGGCAATGCCACTGTTGTCATGGACGCTGGCGACTAGCACAACAAGGTTACATTTTTATTGGCGGATACACCGCAGTTCCACCACGACTATATGGTTTTCCTAAGGTTCACAATCCTGAGGTGTCATTTTGACCTATAGTGAGTGCTATAGGCTCGCCTTCAAAATGGAGTTTTATTTATGGATGATCTTTAACTGCTGTGGTCCTTAGCGTCCTATTCTATATTGGGCCTGAAATAACAGTAATTTGGCTCAGATGCCTCTTTATCAACTTCAGGTTCTTTTACGTGCCGTAAATCTACGAGACGGGATACCGGCTTTACTTCCCTTCCGAAGGAAGCCATGCTAAGGGTTTTTACGCCCAAAAAAATCCATTGTCCTCCGCCGGGTTTGAACCCGCGACCTCAACAACTAAAGGCTAGCACGGCAACCATTACACCACGGAGGACGACATAGGCTCGCTTACGTACCATTTAGCCAAACAGTTTAGCTAACATACTCTCACCCCTAGTAGGCGACTACAAACATGATGTGAAGAACTCTGCACAGTTTGTGCAAACTATCAAGAATATGCGTCTGTACCCAGGGGACCTATTAGCTTTGACGTGGTTTCTCTTTTCACCCGTGTTCCCTTACAAGATACACTGGAACTACTAGCCAAACAGTTTCCGCAGGACATCGTGAAACTTTTGAGCATGTTCTAAATTCTGCGTACTTCAACTACAATAGCGAATTCTACGATCAGACGGATGGTGTGGCAATGGGTTCTCCCTCTCTCCGGCGGTGGCCAACCTGTAAATGAAACACTTCCAACATACTGCCCTCCAGTCGGCACCACTGAAACCGAAGGGGTTTTTTACCGAAATTTCGACGACACTTTCGTTATTTGGCCCCATGTTAGGGATGCACTACAAAGCTTTCTCGCTCACCCTAATAGTCTCCACCCTAACATCAGTTTTACCATGGAGACCGAAACCCAATATTCTCTTTCATTTCTGGATGTTCTTATTCATAAGGAGAGAGAAGGTACACTAGGGCACAGCGTTCACAGAAGAACCACATATACGGACCAAATCCTCGACGCTCACAGTCACCATCACCCCACTCAGAAGAACACTGTTCTCACCACCCTGTTCCATCGTGCATACGAAACTGGAGCCAAGATCACATTGCCCAGGAACTACAACACCTAAAACATACGTTTAAGAAAATTGGCTGCAGCAATAAAGACATCTGACAAGTACATAGTAAAGTCATCAAGGCAATGAACACCTCGAGGACACTTGCACTGACACTCGTCTTAAGGACACGTGTGCTTCAGATGAAGAATCAAAATCCAAGGGGAAAACCTACGTCTCCTTCTACAACACAGTATCCAATAAGATAACCCGTATTTAGAAAGACACAATATCAAGACCATCTTCTTGCCACCTAAGAAACTCAGACCCACATGGGGTCGGACAGGGACCCCTTGGCGTTCAAAACTCTGGGTATTTATAAAATCCATGCCAATGTGGGAAAGTTTACGTCGAACAAACCCGGCCGTTCCATTGAAGAGAAGTACGCGGAAACATAAACGGCACCTTCAGTTACTACAACCTGAGAAATCGGCAACAGCACAACACAGTTTTGACCATGACCATCGCATACTCTTTGACGAGGTCACGG
Source organism: Deroplatys truncata (assembly GCA_030765065.1). Lineage (NCBI taxonomy): Eukaryota > Metazoa > Arthropoda > Insecta > Mantodea > Mantidae > Deroplatys > Deroplatys truncata. The sequence goes on from CM060983.1 coordinate 16,224,683, forward strand.
TTTTGCGCCGTAGGGACCGATATGACGGAATCGCAAAAGAGGCTATAGAAATTAAACTAGAGTCTAATAATAACTTCAATAGAGACAACAGCCTTTGGCTCAGCACAGGGTGGTCGAGGGCTTTAGACTGCACAGAAGCAGCACTCAAACATAGATATAACCTAGTTAACGCTGCTCTGCAGGCTCGGGCCGTTTAGTTCCGACCTCCCGCTGCGGGTATATATACAGGGTGAATCACATAAAACTTGCACCGCAAATATTTCGGAAATGGAAAGTGCTATTGATGTGAAGTTTTTACAGCATTGATTGGTAGTCAGGGGCTCTTACATTTAGCCTATAAACAGATTTTAAAAATACTGAGAAACTGTATTTTTAACAAAAATGCTATTTTTAAATGGAACAATGCCTACTTACATCAACAGAATAAAGGTAGGGTAAACTAGAATGTCAATGGCGTTTGTTACAAGATTCTAGTGCAAGTGGTTTACCAGAAATCTTATTTTGAAACTTTTATCCGCCGACACTTGTATAGGGTCTTTCAGCAAGTGTCCTATCTTTGAACTTAAGTAAAACACCTTCTATAAATGATAGAGGTTTATTTCTTTTTTTTATTTTGGAACATAATGTCATTACGTGTGGAAGAGAACACCAGTTAAGTGACCACTGCGACTTCGTTGGGTTGCGCGTATACGGTTGAGCCAATTTTCAGTGACAGAAGAACGTAAATTAGGTCCAACTTGACGAATAACACGCGTGATGTTATTCATAAGATCATTTACTGTTTCTGGCTTGTTGACATAAACTCGAGATTTAACTTAACCCCACAAGAAGTATTCCACGGCGTTAAATCACATGACCTTGGGGGTCGGTTAACATTACAGAGGATAATCATCAATGAAAAGGCCCAGATGCAATTTTTATTAAAATAAGAATTATAGCGGGAAATGATGAAACCTCTGAATTTCTCCTTCAAAAGAAAGATTGTTCCCAGAGCAGTATGACATGTGGCACCATCTTGCTGAAACCAGATGTTTCCCAGATCCATACCATCCAATTGAGGCCAAAAATTGTCCCTTATAAGAGCCCGGTATCTTTCTTATTGACAGTTACAGCTTCTCCATCTTCATCTTGGAAAAAATATGGACCAGTGATTCCACCATACTAAAATCCACACCTCAGTAACCTTTGGGGATGAAGTGGTCTTTCTTGAATCTGCATTGGATTGTGATTGCTCTAATAGCGCAATTTTGTTTGTTAACACAACCATCCATCCAAAAGTGGGCTTCGTAGCTGAAGATGATTTTTCGACAAAAATCCGGGTCAGCTTCCAATTGCTCCATAGCCCAGTCAGCGAATACACGACGCAACCTATGGCCCTTGGGCTTTAGTTCTTGAGTTAACACCATTTTGTAAGCGTGAAACTTCAAGTCCGGATGCAGAATTCGCCAAGTTGTGGTCGGCGAAAACCCCAGTTCTTGCGCTCGAAGAGCAATTGATTTGTTTCCGTTTTCGCGTACACTCTTACGAACGGCGTCTATGTTTTCGTTGGAGCGCTTACGTCGATTACGTACAGGCGTTCTTTGATCGCTGACAGAACCACTTCTTTCAAATTTATCGATAAAACGCCGAATCGTTCTCTCGCAGGGACGATTATGCACACCGTAAACTTCACGCAACACACGGAAGGTTTAGCGAACAGATGATTCATTTTGATAATAAATTTTCACAATTTCTACGCGTTGCTGAATGCTGTAACGTTCTTTGGCTATTTTTCGATAACAACTGAAACCACATGAAAAAAATGACTGCTGTAACTCAATAACAACAGCAGTTATCACATGTTAAAGATAGGAAATGAAATAAAATTGAGTTTTATTTATGCACGCTCTTTAACTGCTGTGGTTCTTAGCGTCCCATTCTATATTGGGCGTGAAAGACCGGTAATTTTGCTCAGAGGTCTCTTTATCAGGCTTGAGGTTCTTTTACGTGCCGTAAATCTACGACACGGGATCACCGGCTTTACTTCCCTTCCGAAGGAAGCCATGCTAAGGATTTTTACGCCAGAAAAAATCATCGGCTTCCGCCGGGTTTGAACCCGCGACCTTGGGAACTAGAGGGTAGCACGGCACGTTAAACATAGGACACTCTTGTTGAAAGACCCTTTACAACGTGGTAGCACAAACTAAAGAAAAACAAAAGGGAATTACAATACTTCAGTGGATTCTTACAAGTAGCCCTTCAAAGGTTGTGTTCAAAATGACCACCGGCAGCTTCAATACACGCTTCCAGTCTGCTATGGAAAGACTGCTGCACACGTTCTAGCTTTTTAGCGGAAATTTCAGAGCAGGCAGCGGTAACACGTCGTTTCATATCGTCTGGCGTAGTTGGTACATCCTTGTAGACAGTGTCTTTCAGCCTTCCCCACAGAAAAAAGTCTAAGGCCCGGTTGCATAAAAGTTAATCTGAGTTCAACCACCTGAAAATGATCTCAAGTCAAGCTGAACTTAGAATTTTGTTGTATAAACATTGATCTAAGTTCATGGCACCTTGATCTAAGATCAAATCTGACTGGTGAAGTTTCTCAGGTTAACTTGATTGAACTTAGATCAGCAGAATACAGAAGCTACATAACAGCTGTTTTTTTTAAGGAAGAAATAAATAGCACAGCTTTAAATAAAATGGTAAGTAATGAATTTTTTGTAGTTATTTGGATAATTGAATGCCTGACAAAGAAGGGCTTATACTACAATATTCAATATTGATTTACTTTTGTAAAATGTTATTCCATAAATATAGTTTTTAACTATTTTTCCAAACACCCAGATTACTCTTACAAGAGGAAGTAAGCCATTAGTTAACATGTTATGTATTTTGTACTTTAATGAAACTCTGAGGTTTTTCAAAATTCAATTAAACTCTTTATTTCACAATTGGCTTGGTAGGATGCATTGTTTTGCATTTATAACCTATGCTTACACGTTATTATTTTCAGGTGTCAGATTACTCTGATATCTCCGACAATGGGGATTATGAACTTGAAATGGTTCCTCGTGTTTTCCAACATAGAAGGAATCCCATCTTAGAACTTAACGAGAGACAATTTAAAATGAGGTTTCGACTGTCAAAGCATGAAGTCGAAGAACTGAAGCACAGGCTACATGCACAATTAAGGACACAAACCCTGAGGAATTATGCACTTAATCCAATGTCTATGCTCCTTCTCACATTACGGTTCTATGCAACTGGGAGCTTCCAGATGGTGATTAAGGAACTGCAAGTAGGACTATTCACAAAGTTACAAGTGAGATTGCAGCCTTAAGCTTATTTCATCAAGATGCCTAGGAAAGAGGGTGAAATAAGAAGGATTATGCGGGACTTCCATAATATATGTAATTTCCCAGGAGTTTTAGGTGCAATAGACTATACACATATCCCAATTATATCACCTGGAGGGAATAATGCTGAGATTTACAGAAATCGCCATGGTTCGTTTTCTTTAAACGTTCAAGCTGTCTGCGACTCACAACTTCGCTTCCAGAATGTTGTTGCTAGATGGCCAGGTTCAGCGCATGATAGCAACATTTTTATAAATTCTAGAATTCATGCACAGTTTGAAGCTAAAGAATTTCCCCGAGGTGTGCTCCTAGGAGACAGTGCCTATCACTGCTGTCATTACTTACTCACACCTACAATGCATGAAGAAACTCCTGCAGAACGGGTATATAACAGGGCTCATAGACAAACAAGATCAGTTACTGAAAGGTCTTTTGGCGTTGTCAAAAGACGATTCCCTTGTTTAAGAATGAAACTAGCTGTGAAATTACTTCGAGTTCCTCCTATAATAGTAGCAACATTTGTATTACATAACTTGGCCATTAATGCAGAAGACGACACTCCTGACGTAGACGGTCTGTTTACAGAGGAAGGAGAATTTACCAGGAACTGCCTATACCTGATTTAAATCAGAGAGATAGAAGGGAAAACACAGCACTGAACAACACTTTCAGGTATTCACTTAACTTTATTATTACGTAACCTGATTTTCAACCTTTAACATTCTTTGTGATTTCTTAATTTCTAGTTTCCATTTTAGAATTTTCAGTTCATGTTCTTCTAAACACTCCAACCTCCTTTTGTAGAACGTCTCTCTAATGTCTTCTTTCCTCTTCTTTCCAGGGAATGACGTGGATCTGGGTGTATCTGCAGTTGAAGATGTTGAAGGACCTGGCTCCACAAACTGCATTTCTCCCTCTTGTGAAGTGCAGACCTCCAGTTGGGCACCATTTACATCTTGTGGTGAACTGCAGATGACGTCCATTTCTACATTCGTAATTTCTTCGGCATGGAAGCCCACATCGCCATCGAAATCGCAAGTAACCGGCACAAACTGCGGCTTCAGTGCCAGTTTCGTCTAAGGAAGACGACACAAACATACCACCTCCTGTTTTATGAATTTTAACTTTGTCTTCTGCGTTTATTTTTTGTGCGCTTTTTAATGTTTTAGTAAGACAGTTTAAAACATTTCCAATCACGTGCAATAAAACTTCTTGAATTGAATTCCGAAGTTATTTCCTTCCACGCCTCTTCCTTATTATTCCTTGTGGTGTTGCTGTCTGTTTTTTTTCTATTACATCCTTATATTTCAAAACAATGTCTACTACCATATCCTTTTCTTCGCTTTTAAAATTGGCAGAACGCGCTTTTTTCTTTCCCTGAACCTCCATTTTAAGTTTATGTATTAATCTGTGGGTTATACTTTCCAAGTCACAGTATTGCAAACAAACGAAAATAAAAACAGGTACATTACACGTTTAATGGAGCTAAAGTAACCGAAATAACTTTTTTTATGAATATTATTTTAATTTTGAGTAAATTTTTATACTTTCCATATAAAATAACGCTATTTCCGGTACTAAAAGCCATAAAGAGAAAGTTTAATTTAGTGTTTGTTATGTCTATATTGGCTACCCTGCGCAGTTGAATCAAACAGAGTTGAATAGTCCCGATTTTCTCGAGTCATTTCGATACAATACGAAAGTTGCCACATGTTTGGCGATGTGGCCGCGTTTGTTTTTGTGTTCTCGGATCAACACTGAACGGAGTTCAACAGACCTAAGATCAGCATTATACAATCCGCGCTGAGAAACAAACTAAGTTCATTTCTGATCTTCGGTTATAGCTGAACTGCAGTTAGCAGTTTTTATGCAACCGGGCCTAAAAGAGTCAGGTCCTCTTCGTCCAATCCGACGATTTGGAAACAATCCGTTAACACAAGCTGTAGTACTTCGTGTACTATGGTCTGGACAGCCATCATGTCGGTAACACAGGTTCCTCTTAGTCTGCAAAGGAACGTCTTCTAACATCTGTGGTAGATGGTCGGTCAGTAGGCTGCGATACTAGTGCGAGTTCATTGTTTCTTCTAAGGAATAAAGGGCCTATGAGCTGATGGTTCACTCTCCCACACCACACGTTTAAACTCCATGGAAGCTGATGTTCCACCTGACGAAGACCAATAATGAATGTTTCTGCGGTTTATCTAGCCATGATTAGTGAATTTTGCCACATCACTAAACAAGACACATGATGAATCTGGAGTATCATGTCTTAATGCCCATGTACAAAAGTTAACACCATTGTTGTCTGCCTTCCTGCAAACTTATCAACCTCCTGCTCTAAAGGAACTATTTGTTGTCCGCGTTCCTGCACAAGTATCAACTGTCGACTCTAGGGGAAGTATTGGTTGCCTACGTTCCTGTAAAGGTATAAACTGCCTGCTATAAAACAACTATTTGCTGTCTGCACTCCTGCAAACTTATCAACCTCCTGCTCTAAAGGAACTATTTGTTGTCTGCGTTCCTGCACAAGTATCAACTGTCTACTCTAGAGGAAGTATTGGTTGCCTACGTTCCTGTAAAGGTATAAACTGCCTGCTATAAAACAACTATTTGTTGTCTGCACTCCTGCAAACTTATCAACCTCCTGCTCTAAAGGAACTATTTGTTGTCCGCGTTCCTGCACAAGTATCAACTGTCGACTCTAGGGGAAGTATTGGTTGCCTACGTTCCTGTAAAGGTATAAACTGCCTGCTATAAAACAACTATTTGTTGTCTGCACTCCTGCAAACTTATCAACCTCCTGCTCTAAAGGAACTATTTGTTGCCTAACTTCCTATATTAAGTATTAACTATGTGTTGCCTAAGTTGCTATACAAGTATTAACTGTCTACTTTAGAGAAACGATCTGTTGCCAAAGTTCCTATACAAGTATTAACTGTCCACTTTAGAGAAACTATGTGTTGCTTAAGTTCCTATAAAAGTATTAACTGTCTACTTTAGAGAAACTATTTGCTGCCTAAGTTGGTATACAAGTATTATCTGTCCACTTTAGAGAAACTATCTGTTACCTAAGTTGCTATACAAGTATTAACTGTCTACTTTAGAGAAACTATTTGTTGCCTAAGTTGGTATACGAGTATTAAATGTCCACTTTAGAGAAACTATCTGTTGCCTAAGTTGCCATACAAGTATTAACTGTCCACTTTAGAGAAACTATCTGTTGCCTAAGTTGATATACAAGTATTAACTGTCCACTTTAGAGAAACTATCTGCTGCCTAAGTTCCTATACAAGTATTAACTGTCTAACTTACAGAAACTATTTGTTGCCTAAGTTGGTATACAAGTATTAACTGTCTACTTTAGAGAAACTATGTGTTGCCTAAGTTCCTATACAACTATTAACTGTCTACTTTAGAGAAACTATTTGTTGCCTAAGTTTCTATACAAGTATTAACTGTCTACTTTAGAGAAACTATGTGTTGCCTAAGTTCCTATACAAGTTTTAACTGTCTACTTTAGAGAAACTATGTGTTGCCTAAGTTCCTATACAAGTATTAGCTGTCTACTTTAGAGAAAGTATTTTTGCCTAAGTTGCTATACAAGTATTAACTGTCTACTTTAGAGAAACTATTTTTGCCTAAGTTCCTATACAACTATTAACCGTCTACTTTAGAGAAACTATGTGATGCCTAAGTTCCTAAACAAGTATTAACCGTCTACTTTAGAGAAACTATGTGATGCCTACGTTCCTATACAAGTATTAGCTGTCTACTTTAGAGAAAGTATTTTTGCCTAAGTTGCTATACAAGTATTAACTGTCTACTTTAGAGAAACTATTTTTGCCTAAGTTCCTATACAACTATTAACCGTCTACTTTAGAGAAACTATGTGATGCCTAAGTTCCTAAACAAGTATTAACCGTCTACTTTAGAGAAACTATGTGTTGCCTAAGTTCCTATACAAGTATTACCTGTCTACTTTAGAGATACTATTTGTTGCCTAAGTTGCTATACAAGTATTAACCGTCTACTTTAGAGAAACTATGTGTTGCCTAAGTTCCTATACAAGTATTAACTGTCTACTTTAGAGAAACTATTTGTTGGCTAAGTTGGTATACAAATATTAACTGTCCACTTTAGAGAAACCATATGTTGCCTAAGTTCCTATACAAGCATTAACTGTCTACTTTAGAGAAACGATCTGTTGCCAAAGTTCCTATACAAGTATTATCTGTCTACTTTAGAGAAACTATGTGTTGCCTAAGTTCCTATACAAGTATTAACTGTCTACTTTAGAGAAACGATCTGTTGCCAAAGTTCCTATACAAGTATTATCTGTCTACTTTAGAGAAACTATGTGTTGCCTAAGTTCCTATACAAGTATTAACTGTCTACTTTAGAGAAACTATCTGTTGCCAAAGCTCCTATACAAGTATTAACTGTCCACTTTAGAGAAACTATGTGTTGCTTAAGTTCCTATACAAGTATTAACTGTCTACTTTAGAGAAAATATTTGTTGCCAAAGTTCCAAAACAAGTATTAACTGTCTATTTTAGACAAACTACTTGTTGCCAAAGTTCCAATACAAGTATTAACTGTCTACTTTAGAGAAACTATGTGTTGCCTAAGTTCCTATACAAGTATTAACTGTCCACTTTAGAGAAACTATTTGTTGCCTAAGTTGGTATACAAGTATTAACTGTCTACTTTAGAGAAACTATCTGTTGCCTAAGTTGGTATACAAGTATTAACTGTCCACTTTAGAGATACTGTTTGTTGCCTAAGTTGGTATACAAGTATTAACTGTCCACTTTAGAGAATCTATTTGTTGCCTAAGTTGGTATACAAGTATTAACTGTCTACTTTAGAGAAACTATCTCTTACCTAAGTTGCTATAGAAGTATTAACTGTCTACTTTAGAGAAACTCTGTGTTGCCTACGTTCCTATACAAGTATTAACTGTCTACTTTAGAGAAACTATCTGTTGCCTAAGTTCCTATACAAGTATTAACTGTCTACTTTAGAGAAACTATCTGTTGCCAAAGTTCCTATACAAGTATTAACTACCTACTTTAGAGAAACTATGTGTTGCCTAAGTTGGTATACAAGTATTAACTGTCTACTTTAGAGAAACTATCTGTTGCCTAAGTTGCTATACAAGTATTAACTGTCTACTTTAGAGAAACTATCTGTTGCCAAAGTTCCTATACAAGTATTAACTGTCCACTTTAGAGAAACTATGTGTTGCTTAAGTTCCTATACAAGTATTAACTGTCTACTTTAGAGAAACTATTTTTTGCCAAAGTTACAATACAAGTATTAACTGTCTACTTTAGAGAAACTACTTGTTGCCAAAGTTCCAATACAAGTATTAACTATCTACTTTAGAGAAACAATTTGTTGCCTAAGTTCCTATACAAGCATTAACTGTCTACTTTAGAGAAACTATTTTTTGCCTAAGTTGCTATACAAGTATTAACTGTCTACTTTAGAGAAACTGTTTGTTGCCTAAGTTCCTATACAAGTATTAACTGTCTACTTTAGAGAATCTATTTTTTGCCTAAGTTCCTATACAAGTATTAACCGTCTACTTTAGAGAAACTATGTGATGCCTAAGTTCCTATACAAGTATTAACTGTCTACTTTAGAGAAACTACTTGTTGCCTAAGTTGCTACACAAGTATTAACCGTCTACTTTAGAGAAACTATGTGATGCCTAAGTTCCTATACAAGTATTAACCGTCTACGTTAGAGAAACTATGTGTTGCCTAAGTTCCTATACAAGTATTAACTGTCTACTTTAGACAAACTATGTATTGCCTAACTTCCTATACAAGTATTAACTGTCTACTTTAGACAAACTATGTGTTGCCTATGTTCCTATACAAGTATTAACTGTCTACTTTAGAGAAACTGTTTGTTGCCTAAGTTCCTATACAAGTATTAACTGTCTACTTTAGAGAATCTATTTTTTGCCTAAGTTCCTATACAGGTATTAACCGTCTACTTTAGAGAAACTATTTTTACCTAAGTTCCTATACAAGTATTAACTGTCTACTTTAGAGAATCTATTTTTTGCCTATGTTCCTATACAAGTATTAACCGTCTACTTTAGAGAAACTATTTTTACCTAAGTTCCTATACAAGTATTAACTGTCTACTTTAGAGAAACTATTTGTTGCCTATGTTCCTATACAAGTATTAACTGATTACTTTAGACAAACTATGTGTTGCCTAAGTTCCTATACAAGTATTAACTGTCTACTTTAGACAAACTATGTGTTGCCTATGTTCCTATACAAGTATTAACTGTCTACTTTAGAGAAACTGTTTGTTGCCTAAGTTCCTATACAAGTATTAACTGTCTACTTTAGAGAATCTATTTTTGCCTAAGTTGCTATACAAGTATTAACCGTCTACTTTAGAGAAACTATTTTTACCTAAGTTCCTATACAAGTATTAACTGTCTATTTTAGAGAAACTATTTGTTGCCTAAGTTCCTATACAAGCATTATCTGTCTACGTTAGACAAACTATGTGTTTCCTAAGTTCCTATACAAGTATTAACTGTCTGCTTTAGACAAACTATGTGTTGCCTAAGTTCCTATACAAGTATTAACTGTCTAGTTTAGACGAACTATGTGTTGCCTAAGTTCCTATACAAGTATTAACTGTCTACTTTAGAGAAACTATTTGTTGTCTAAGTTGCTATACAAGTATTAACAGTCTACTTTAGAGAAACTATTTGCTGCCTAAGTTGGTATACAAGTATTATCTGTCTACTTTAGAGAAACTATTTGTTGCCTAAGTTGGTATACAAGTATTAACTGTCTACTTTAGAGAAACTATTTGTTGCGTAAGTTCTTATAAAAGTATTAACTGTCCACTTTACAGAAACTATTTGTTGCCTAAGTTCCTATACAAGTATTAACTGTCTACTTTAGACAAACTATGTGTTACCTAAGTTCCTATACAGGTATTAACCGTCTACTTTAGACAAGCTATGTGTTGCCTAAGTTCCTATACAAGTATTAACCGTCTACTTTAGACAAGCTATGTGTTGCCTAAGTTTCTATACAAGTATTAACCGTCTACTTATACAAACTATGTTTTGCCTAAGTTCCTATACAAGTATTAACCGTCTACTTTAGACAAACTATGTGTTGCCTAAGTTCCTATACAAGTATTAACTGTCCACTTTGGACAAACTATGTGTTGACTAAGTTCCTATACAAGTATTAACCGTCTACTTTAGAGAAACTATTTGTTGCCTAAGTTCCTACACAAGTATTAACTGTCCACTTTAGAGAAACTGTTTGTTGCCTAAGTTCCTATACAATTATTAACTGTCCACTTTAAAGAAAATATTTGTTGCCTAAGTTCCTATACACGTATTAACTGTCTACTCAAGGGGAACTATTATTTTCGTGCCTTTCTATACAAGTATCAACTGCCTTCTGCTGAGGAATTAGGGTGTAATCCAAAGGTTTCTCATTCCCCAATATTTTGAAATGACTTTTAAAAAATAAGACATATTTATTTTATTGCTATACTGGCTTAAAGATACACATTTTGATGACCTACCGTGATTTTCAGTTTTTGGTGTGAAGGCCACTATGAAACTCTAAAATCCGTTTTCTGAAACTGACTACCAAAGTCTTGGTTGTTTGTTGTTTAATGGATTCCAGTTCTTCCTTCAGCTTTTCAATGAGTTCTCTGCTGCGTGGCTCGGGCTGTTTGAATACGCTCCCTGCAGTCTAGCTGACAAATTGTTAGTGACATTTAAGTCTGGAGAGTTTGCTGGGCAATCAGTCCAATCATGATTGCAGTTGTTCCGAACGAAACCCATGGTTCCTTTAGCGGTATGTGCTGTTGCAACATCTCGCATCAAAATCCCAAGCGAACGACATGGAAATTGTCCATGGCTTCCTGGTACACAGGCAGAAATTTCTGTCGATGGTACTCTTTATCCATAGTTTGGTTTTGTGGGACGATATGCAATTCTGTTCTTCCGTAACTGGATATGCCTCCAGTAACCATTATTTTCATTGAGAAATTAGGAGTAAGAATAAGCGAATCTGCCCTGATGCGTCTGTTCTAGCGGTTTGGCTTAGGATGTAGTACCACTTGACTTTCGTCTGTGAATAAGGTATGTCTACCTTTTATGCACCCCTGTGAAGTGTCCTCTGCAAGTCCAGCATTAATCAATCCTTTGCAAAACCTTATTCGGTCTCCAACATTCTAGAATAGGCTTTACTGATTCTTTATAAGCAATCCTTCCCCAATCTGCATACTTAACGTAACTTCTGGTAATTGTCACATACAATTTCTTATTTCGGTTTTGAAAGTCATCAGAAAAATTAAACTTCTTTACCACACTTCTTATTCCTGTCACCTGGTTCACACACAAATACCTAACTTTCTCCTTAGTTTAAGGAGTAATTTTTGTTGGTCTACCACGTCTTTGAGCGTCTGTCACGTCGCCATCACTTTACCTTGCCATTTTCTGAGTTTCGCTTAATTTTCAATTTTCGGTTTATCTTCTTTACTGATTGCTGCACTGATCAAGACATTGAATTTTAGACCTCAGATGCTCTCGTCGTGAGAGTGACATCTGCAACAATTGAAAAATAACTCTTGGTGATAATAAATGTTGCGTTAAATAAAAATCTGATGTGTTACACTCACATGACTTTCTCTACTCTTGTACAAACTGTTTTACAAACGCCTATTCTCCATATGCTTCATGTTAATCTTATTCCTAATTTTCTTGTAGATGCAAGGGGAATTTATAGGCTTTAAGCTATAGTAAAATAATTTAAGAGCTGGTTGCTATGTGGAGTATTCCATTTTCTTTGCATTACCAGAACAAAAAAAATAATAACGAATTTGAGAAAAAGTATAAGTATTGGAAAACTTAAGGGAATAACTAGCAATATCTCGAAAATGGTTCACTCAACAACAGAAAATGTATATGACATAAATTGTGTATTTTAACGCGATCTACTTTTTTGTGTAGTAAAATTTTGTCTATCTCTTATAGTTTACCAGTTATGCAAAAGTCGTTCACAATGAAGAATACTTTTACAGACATTCCCAGAAAATTCTAGATCTACATTTCATTTGTCATGAAAATATCTTAAACATATGATATCTTAATCAAAATCGTTAGAGCCATTTTTGAGAAAATTAAAATTTTCAAAAAACGTTCCATGTAAAAGGTCATCTGGGGTGGGGGGATTTTCTTGAAAACCTGCGTGTCGCATCTCTGGAAGATACTGAACCTAAATACCAAGTTTGGTGTTTATCCGACTGTTCGTTTCTGAGTTATGCTGTTCACAGACACACACACACAAACACACACACGGAAATGTTTCCAGAAATGCTTTTTTTTTGGATTCAGGGGGCCTCTAAAGATATATTACCAGTGAAATCTCGGTATCGAATTTTTGGGTGGAATACAATACTTCCCCTACTTACTCTACGTAGTAGAGAAAGTAAAAATTAGTCGATGTACTGATACATTCTCCATGCATTACCAAGTGAACCCGGTGAGAAAGCTACGACTTAAACTAAGCCAGTGTCAAAGAAATTTAAGACCACTAAACTCTTCCTTTTTGTACTGAATGTGAAAGGATAAATCCTGGAGATTAAGAAATTACCATAGTTTCAGTTCTGACTTACCTTTAACGAAGAGAAATGACAATAGGCGTAAAGAGAGAAGAAAAAACTATTCAATTTCAAAACACTATTTCCTCACATGCGTGCTGCTAACGCAATACAACAATACTGCAAATGAGAAACATCCTGCCTGGCGCCTTGACATATGTTGCCAACATCAGTAACATAAGGCGCACGTATTTTAAAATATTGCCAAATAATGTTGATTACCAAAAATGAAATAGGGGGAGTGAAACTTTCGGACCATCCTATATCTGTGGCATAAGTTCCTGCATTAACTGTAAGTGTCTGCTCTAGAGAAACTATTCAGTAGCGTGGGTTCCACTACTAATATCAACCGCCTACTCTTGAGGAACCATTTGTTGCTTGCGTTCCTTGCACACGTATTAATTGTCTAATCTATAGGACTATATGTGGCCTAAGTTCCTGCACAAGCATCTGCTCTAGAGTACCTATTTATTGGCCGATTCCCTGTACAAACATCCCCTGTAAGTCGTAGAAGAAGCACTTGTTGCCTGTTTCCTTTAAAAGTATCAACTGCCTGCTCTAGAGCAACCACTCCTTGCCTGAGTTCCTATACAAGAATCACCTGCCTCCTAAAGAAAAAATATTTGTTGCCTTACGTTTCTGCAAAAGTAAGAACTGTCTAGTCTAAAGGAACAATTTGTTGTCAGCATTGCCGCAAAAATATCAACAACCGTCTATAGAAAAGCTGTCAGTAGTCTGGGCTCCTGCACAAGTATCAACTGATTTCTCTAGAGGAGCTGTCAGTAGTTTGGACTCCTGCACAAGTATCAACTGATTTCTCTAGAAAAGCTGTCAGTAGTCTGGGCTCCTGCACAAGTATCAACTGCTTTCTCTAGAGGAGCTGTCAGTAGTCTGGGTTCCTGCACAGGTATCAACTGCTTTCTCTGGAGGAGCTGTCAGTAGTCTGGGCTCCTGCACAAGTATCAACTGCTTTCTCTGGAGGAGCTGTCACTAGTCTGGGCTCCTGCACAAGTATCAACTGCTTTCTCTAGAGGAGCTGTCAGTAGTCTGGGTTCCTGCACAAGTATCAACTGCTTTCTCTGGAGGAGCTGTCAGTAGTCTGGGCTCCTGCACAAGTATCAACTGCTTTCTCTAGAGGAGCTGTCAGTAGTCTGGACTCCTGCACAAGTATCAACTACTTTCTCTAGAGGAGCTGTCAGTAGTCTGGGCTCCTGCACAAGTATCAACAACCTTCTCTAGAGGAGCTGTCAGTAGTCTGGCCTCCTGCACAAGTATCAAAAACCTTCTCTAGAGGAGCTGTCAGTAGTCTGGGCTCCTGCACAAGTATCAACAACCTTCTCTAGAAAAGCTGTCAGTAGTCTGGGCTCCTGCACAAGTATCAACTGCTTTCTCTAGAGGAGCTGTCAGTAGTCTGGGCTCCTGCACAAGTATCAACTGCTTTCTCTAGAGGAGCTGTCAGTAGTCTGGGCTCCTGCACAAGTATCAACAACCTTCTCTAGAGGAGCTGTCAGTAGTCTGGGCTCCTGCAAAAGTATCAACAACCTTCTCTAGAAAAGCTGTCAGTAGTCTGGGCTCCTGCACAAGTATCAACAACCTTCTCTAGAGGAGCTGTCAGTAGTCTGGGCTCCTGCACAAGTATCAACAACCTTCTCTAGAGGAGCTGTCAGTAGTCTGGGCTCCTGCACAAGTATCAACAACCTTCTCTAGAAAAGCTGTCAGTAGTCTGGGCTCCTGCACAAGTATCAACTGCTTTCTCTAGAGGAGCTGTCAGTAGTCTGGGCTCCGGCACAAGTATCAACAACCTTCTCTAGAGGAGCTGTCACTAGTCTGGGCTCCTGCACAAGTATCAACAACCTTCTCTAGAGCAGCTGTCAGTAGTCTGGGCTCCTGCACAAGTATCAACAACCTTCTCTAGAAAAGCTGTCAGTAGTCTGGGCTCCTGCACAAGTATCAACAACCTTCTCTAGAAAAACTGTCAGTAGTCTGGGCTCCTGCACAAGTATCAACAACCTTCTCTAGAAAAGCTGTCAGTAGTCTGGGCTCCTGCACAAGTATCAACTGTCTGCTAGAGATAAAGTATTTTTGTCTGCGTTCCTGCACAAGTATCAACTGTCTGCTACAGAGTAAGTATTTTTGTCTGCGTTCCTGCACAAGTATCAACTGTCTGCTACAGAGTAAGTATTTTTGTCTGCGTTCCTGCACAAGTATCAACTGCCTGCTAGAGAGTAAGTATTTTTGTCTGCGTTCCTGCACAAGTATCAACTGTCTGCTACAGAGTAAGTATTTTTGTGTGCGTTCCTGCACAAGTATCAACTACAGAGTAAGTATTTTTGTCTGCGTTCCTGCACAAGTATCAACTGTCTGCTACAGAGTAAGTATTTTTGTCTGCGTTCCTGCACAAGTATCAACTGTCTGCTACAGAGTAAGTATTTTTGTCTGCGTTCCTGCACAAGTATCAACTGTCTGCTACAGAGTAAGTATTTTTGTCTGCGTTCCTGCACAAGTATCAACTGTCTGCTACAGAGTAAGTATTTTTGTCTGCGTTCCTGCACAAGTATCAACTGTCTGCTAGAGAGTAAGTATTTTTGTCTGCGTTCCTGCACAAGTATCAACTGTCTGCTACAGAGTAAGTATTTTTGTCTGTGTTCCTGCACAAGTATCAACTGTCTGCTATAGAGTAAGTATTTTTGTCTGCGTTCCTGCACAAGTATCAACTGTCTGCTAGAGAGTAAGTATTTTTGTCTGCGTTCCTGCACAAGTATCAACTGTCTGCTACAGAGTAAGTATTTTTGTGTGCGTTCCTGCACAAGTATCAACTGTCTGCTACAGAGTAAGTATTTTTGTGTGCGTTCCTGCACAAGTATCAACTGTCTGCTACAGAGTAAGTATTTTTGTGTGCGTTCCTGCACAAGTATCAACTGTCTGCTACAGAGTAAGTATTTTTGTGTGCGTTCCTGCACAAGTATCAACTGTCTGCTACAGAGTAAGTATTTTTGTGTGCGTTCCTGCACAAGTATCAACTGTCTGCTACAGAATGAGTAAGTATTTTTGGCTACGTTCCTGTGGAAGTATCAATTGACTGCTCTAGAGGAGCTTTTTGTTGCCTGTGTTTCTATACAAGTATGAGCTACCTGCGCGAGTGAATCTATTTTTTTGGCTTCGTTCCTGCACAAGTGTCAACTGCCAGCTCTCTAATTGTTGCCTGCTTTTCTGCACACATATCTATTCTCTGCTCTAGAGGAACTATTTGTTGTCTGAGTTTCTGTACAGGTATCAATTTTCTGCTCTAGAGAATCAAAGGGCTGCCTGCCTTCCTGCACAAGCCTCAATTGTCTGGTCTAGGGAGAGTATTTGTTGGTTACGTTACCGTATAAATATCAACTGTCATCTCTATAGGAGTTATTTGTTGCCTGTGTTCATCACGACTAATGAATGTTGCTTCTCGTGATGTCATACAAATAGTATTGAATTTCAAAGCCAGCATATAAATGACCACTTGTTAATGATTTGACAATCACTTGTCGTACCTGTTTAATGAAACTGTTGGATTAACATGAAGTTGAGTAAGAATGTTTTTAGAAGGATAGTAATTAGTGAGGACCGCTTTCAGACCGCGCGCCATGTCTAGACGCTAACACATAAATAATAAATGAGGCCACTTAACTCATTCTCCCATAAATGCATAGCGTTTCTCGCAAAAGATGCAGACGGCAGATACTGTCATGATATTAACGCTTGATTTGCATAGGTGTTTACTGAACTTGCCCCTCAAGCGCGGAAGTGTTGCTTTTAATAACACTACAGGCAACCACCAAACTTCTTTCACTACATTTACATCGGTTTACTATCCACTCTGGTACATCCCATTCTGTGGTCTGCTTCTGTTAATCGAGATGAACGTTTACAGAAATAGTTCCATTACACATTTCATTGTAGGCACAAGTGGGGGAATAGGAGACAAGTGATAGTCACGTATATTCCAACTTCCACCTTTTGTGTGAAATCGCGAGAAACAAATGAATGGTGACTTAGAGGTGTGATAACCAGGCTTAGGAATTTCTAATCTTTAAGGGAACCACAATGGCAAAGGAAAGTTGTTTTTCAGAAAAACTGTTTTTAAAATAAATAGTATGCTCAAAATGTTTAGAATACGGCGAGTAAATATTACGTTTTAAATCCGTCTGAAATTGTTGTAACCCATTCGATAAGTGAAGAGCAATACCTCCCAAATTTTAAATAGCTTTTCTCCATATAGCCAGTTTTGTTTTTGTGGTATACATTTTTGCTGTAAATATTGATTAACAAGGCTGAAATTTTTACGACATATAGAATACAAATTGTTAAAGAAAACTGTGTTCACTCTCATACGTGCAACTATATGCTTTTATATCTCGGAAACGTTTAGTGGCAAGCAAATTTATTTGACATACGGCTTTGGTCTATCTCTTACAGTTTAACACTTATACATAACTCATTGAGAATGAAGAGAGCTTGATATAGCATACAGATAACGTAAACAAATGAATATTTCTAACAAAATTATCAGAGCAATTTTCAGAAAACACAAACTAAGGAAACAGTTTGGGGTAGGGGGACTTTCTTGAAGTTTGCAAGATGCTAAACTTAAGTACGACACACAGGGCACGTGGATGCTGCGTAAGCAGTCGTGAGGATATGACCCGACTTCTCTGTCAAGTCACACGTACTCAAATTGCATAAAATAGTACCAGGTATACAGTTTACATCCAACGTACTGCATTAGACATGACCTTCTCTACCCTCTCGATTAAATGAAGTAGATAGAAAAATAAACTTTTGTTTGAAGCATTGTATACTCATTCTCTACGATAAGTGTCAGAGAAAGTTATGTGAATGTAACACATCAGATTTTTAATTGAGATAAACCTTTTCAGAAATAGCTACATTACACATTTCGTTATAGATACAAAGAGAACAGCGATAGTCAAATGTTTAACAACTGGACGCTATATGCTGGCCTTAAAATTCCATACTGTTTCCATGACATCGCGAGAAACAAGTGAATGTCGACAGGACTTTTCTTTGAAATAAATTCTGTGTGTTAAAGAGATATACATTTTTTGTGTAGTACGTTTTAGTCTATCACTTAACGTTTACCAGTTATACAAGATTATACAAAGTTCGTTCCGAATGAAGAGGACTTCACAGGCTAATCCCAGAGAATTCAAGATGATATACTTTTATTTACCATGCATATATTTTTAATATATGGCATTATAACCAAAATCGTTAGAGCCACTTTTCACAGAATCAAAAGTTTCGAAAATGCTCCATGTAAAGGGTAGTTTGGGGTGGAGGATTTTCTTGAAATTCTTTTTGTAGCATGTTTGGAAGGTAGTGAATCTAAATAGCAAGTTTGTTATTGACCTGAAGTTTAGTTTTTGAGCTATGCTGTTCAAAGACACAGATACATACGGATCTTTTTCTAAAATTCCGATGTGATACAGCCACATGACTTTCTCTGCCCTCTATCACTTATTAGCTGTATACAAATTAGTCTCACGAAAGTTTATTTTCCTGTCTACTTCATTTTAATCGAGATAAATCTTTACAGAAACAGCTACATTACACATTTCGTTATAGAGAACAGCGATAGTCAAATGTTTAACAACTGGACGCTATATGCTGGCCTTAAAATTCCATACTGTTTCCATGCCACCGCGATATGGACGTTGCAGAGAAAGTAAAAATGCTTTTCTTTATTTTTTATTTATTCAAGGGGCCTCAAAACATATATTTTCAGCGAAATCTGTGTGTGGAACTTTTGGATGGAATGCGATACCTTCTGTGCCTACTATATACGTGGTACAGAAAGTAAAAGTGTATTATTATTTTTTAATTTACGGTGCTCAAAACTTGTATTTCCTGTGAAAACATAGAATGGAACGTTTGGGTGGAATGCAATACCTTCTTTACCTACTACGTAAGTGGTACAGATAGTAAACATGTGGTTTATTGGATTCAGGGGGCCTCAAAACATGTATTTGCTGTGAAAACATGGAATGGAACGTTTGGGTGGAATGCAATACCTTCTTTACCTACTACGTAAGTGGTACAGATAGCAAACATGTGGTTTATTGGATTCAGGGGACCTCAAAACATGTATTTGCTGTGAAAACATGGAATGGAACGTTTGGGTGGAAGGCAATACCTTCTTTACCTACTACGTAAGTGGTACAGATAGCAAACATGTGGTTTATTGAATTCAGGGGACCTCAAAACATGTATTTGCTGTGAAAACATGGAATGGAACGTTTGGGTGGAATGCAATACCTTCTTTAGCTACTACGTAAGTGGTACAGATAGTAAACATGTGGTTTATTGGATTCAGGGGACCTCAAAACATGTATTTGCTGTGAAAACATGGAATGGAACGTTTGGGTGGAATGCAATACCTTCTTTACCTACTACGTAAGTGGTACAGATAGTAAACATGTGGTTTATTGGATTCAGGGGACCTCAAAACATGTATTTGCTGTGAAAACATGGAATGGAACCTTTGGGTGGAATGCAATACCTTCTTTAGCTACTACGTAAGTGGTACAGATTATAAACATGTGGTTTATTGGATTCAGGGGACCTCAAAACATGTATTTGCTGTGAAACCGTGGTATGGAACTTTCACAATACCTTCCCTCCTACTACGTATGTGGTACAGATAGTAAACACGTGGTTTATTGGATTCAGGGGACCTCAAAACTTGTAATTCGTGTGAAACCGTGGTATGGAACTTTTACAATACCTTCCCTCCTACTACGTAAGTGGTACAGATAGTAAACACGTGGTTTATTGGATTCAGGGGACCTCAAAACTTGTATTTCGTGTGAAACCGTGGTATGGAACTTTTACAATACCTTCCCTCCTACTATGTAGTGGTAGAGTAAGGAAAACGATAAAAGGAAAGTTGAGTGGCATATTATGATTCGTTTCCAGATATATCATGTTCTCTGGGTTTTATTTTACACTAACAGAAATTTCTGGCTTTGCCCGTAGCTTTTCCGGTTTTAGTAAAACATAATTTTCCAAATATGTTTATTTACACTTTGAAGCAATTACAATATTGCGGTATCCAATTGTTTTATTTATCTCTTCGCATTCATTATGCCAAATTTTCAATTTTTACCCAAGATCATTAAACTTGCCCCCCACCAAACATTTTCCACCCCGTCTCCCACTGGGGATGTTTTTATAGCATCCATAAAAGAAAGAAGAGAATATGATGTATATTACAGAGAGTATTGAAAAAATCTGATGTGTTACACTCACATGACTTTCTCTACTCTTGTACAATCTATTTTTACAAACGCCTATTCTCCATATGCTTCATGTTAATCGAGATATCGAGATGTCAATCTTATTGGTAATTTTCTTGTAGATGCAAGGGGAATATGGTAGCTTTTAAGCGATAGTCAAATATTTTAACGCTGGTTGCTATGTGGCGCATTTCATTCTCTTTGCATGTCCAGGACATAAAAAAAATGAATAACGTATTTGAGAAAAAGTATAAGTATTGGAAAATTTAAGGAAATAACAAGCAATATCTCGAAAACGGTACACTCAGCAAAAGAAATGTATATGACATAAGTTGTGTATTTTAACGCGATCTACATTTTTTGTGTAGTAAAATTCTGTCTATCTCTTACGGTTTACCAGTTATACAAAAGTCGTTCACAATGAAGAATACTTTTGGAGACATTCCCAGAAAATTCGAGATATACATTTCATTTCTCATGACATTATCTTAAACATATTATGTTTTAATCAAAATCGTTAGAGCCATTTTTGAGAAAATTAAAATTTTCGAAAAATGTTCCATGTAAAGGGTAGTCTGGGGTGGGGGGATTTTCTTGAAAACCTTCGTGTCGCATCTCTGGAATATACTGAACCTAAATACCAAGTTTGGTGCTTATCCGACTGTTCGTTTTTGAGTTATGCTATTCACAGACACACAGACAGACACACACACGGACATGTTTCCAAAAATGCTTTTTTTGGATTCAGGGTGTCTCAAAACATATATTTCCGGTGAAATCTCGGTATCGAATTTTTGGGTGGAATGCAATACTTCCCCTACTTACTATACGTAGTAGAGAAAGTAAAAACATGCACATTCGGCTGAAAAACCTCAAAATGACTTCCCTCTCTTCTGCTAGGGGTGTTTGTTGTGATGGCACCCTAGTAGCATTTTTGCATGCCCTAAAAAAATTGTATGCGTTAAATTTCCCATTCGTATTGAAAATGCCACAAAGCGACTTCCGTCGAACAATTTTCATCTCCATCTGCCATTAGGGCTGGTCTTTTGCAATCACCACCTCCGAAAGAATACATTTGTTTTTGTTTATCAAAAGAATTGAGAAAACAGAACCATTAGTAGTGCCTCACCTGCGGTTATGTGTTGTACCACACCACTGCAATATGTCGCAAAGAACGGGGCGCAAGCGTGGACGCGGTCCCTGACGTTTCCGACGCCATCAGGGCAGGAAGAAACCTCCACAGCCACCGCCGAACACCGTCGCCTGGTCCTACAACCCTGAAACACGTGGCAAGGAAGATCAGGGTAGAGGACGAACCACCACGAGTCAGAGTCGCACATTACCCGACCGTACACGGTTGTTTTTCTAAAATTGATCGACGAATTAATTAATTTCATTCACCTCCTCCCCTCTATCTGAAATTATGAGTGGTTAACTCCCTAAAAAAGAACCCCAGAAGTTGTATGTTTTAACGAGATGTACTTTTTACCAGTTATACAAAAGTCATTGTGAGCTTCACAGACTGTTCCCAGAAAATTCAACGCATACATTTGATTTGTTATGTAAATATCTTAAACATATGGCATTTTAATGAAAATCGATCTTCGTGACACCAAGTACGATGTTAGAGATTTGCTGTTTAATGTAGGTGTGCAATACAATAGATGTGTGGGCAGATTGGCTTACAACGAAATGTGGTTGTCTCGAGACGTCGAAAAGTGACCCATTAACTGTTATCAGCAGCAAGCTTTTATTGCGGATGTTTGTGTGCCTTCGACATAAACAACCTACGCCGTTCAAGCACGGCCTCGGTCCCGAGTTCAACACTCACTCACATCCGTCACAACTAAAACTTTTCTAATACCACTGCAGATATATCTCATCTGATACCTTCACACCCTTTCCCTACCAACAACAAATTCATTATATTTTATAACAATTCTTCTATCCTGGTTACATAACTCACGACATATAATTACTTTCTCTATTACGTATATTAGGTAGAGGAAGTTCTATGCCGAGATTTCTTGGAAAACACATGTTTTGAGAAATTCTGAATCCAAAAAAGCATCTGTAGTAAAAGGTCCGCGCGCACTTGTGTGGGACTGTGAAAAGCAAAACTCAAAACCGAAAAATCGGATAAATACCAAACTTGGTATTTAAGTTCAATATTTAACAAAGATGCGACACGAAGATTTTCAAGACAATTCCCCATCCCAAATTACATGGAACATTTTTCAAATTTGTAATTTTCTAAAAAATGGCTCTAAAAATTTTGATTAAAGCACCATATATTAAAGATATTTACATGACAAATAATAACATATATCTTGAATTTTCTAGGAATAGTCTGTAAAGTCCTCATTCGGAAGGAATTTTGTATAATCTTATGTAACTAGTACACGTTAAGGGATACATAAAAACGCACTGTACAAAAAATGTACATCTCTTTAAAACACACAGTTAATTTCAAATAACCTTTTTGTGGCATCAGCCATTTCCGAGATATGCGTTTTTAATGGTTCGAATTTTCCAATACTTAGCTATTCTCTTAGAGCCCTGTCAGCATTCAGTTGTTTCTCGCGATGTCATGGAAACAGTAAGGAATTTTAAGGCAGCATATAGCGTTCAGTTGTTAAACATTTGACTATCGCTGTTCTCTATAACGAAATGTGGAATGTAGCTGTTTCTGTAAAGATTTATTTGAACTAAAATGAAGTGGATAGGAAAATAAACTTTGGTAATAATAATAATAATAATAATAATAATAATAATAATTATATAGCCACTAATAAACTATACAGGATAGAGAAAGTCATGTGAATGTATCGCTCGGATTGTTTCAAAGTAAGGAAGAAGGTTTGAAAACAGCATTCAGATGTATACGTGTTGCGTCTCGTAAACTCGCAATCTCGGCAAGTGTGCTCGCTCATAGGTAGCTCAAATAATTAGACGGTTTTTATAGCGTTGAGTGGTACAACTTTTCCATCACAAAAACCATTTGTTAACAGTCTTTATAGCAGTAAATAAAATGTTATCATGTTTTTTCTAGGGACTTGATGAAACTCTGGGCAAGAACGGAGAAAATCATTAACGATAGACTCCCTTCCACTCAACCATACACATTCTGTGATCGGTGGTCACTTCCATCTCGCGTGCAAAGAATACGCAAAATATCCTAGTGAAAAGCAGTTCTGCACCGTCGCAGTGCATCAACCTGCCTACGAAGTCGGAAACGCATGCAGTCCGAGGTTCAATTCCGCACTACCCTTTGAAAGAATGGCGGTAAAGGCCGAATAAATCTGAAGACCCGTTATAAAACCGCAACGTTATGGCATCGTGAAAAACAACTGCATAGCGACAGAGCTTTTAAAAACATGACAAAGTATTGAAACCATTAATAACGGACCTCTCGTCACAACAAGTTGTATGAAATAAATGTTGTGTTTTAAAGAGGATCTACGTTTCTGTATATTTCCCCTATCGCTTAACGTTTACCAATTATACAAAATGATACTAACTGTCTTCTGCATGAAAACGGCTTCACAGGCTATTCCCAGATAATTCAACATATATGCTTTATTTCTCATGTAAATATCTTAAATCTGGTGCTTTAATCAAAATACAGTAAAGTCTGTGGCCCGGGTTCAAATCCCTTGGGCAGACCAATCTGTCTGAGGTTTTTTCGTGGTTTTCCTCAGTCGCCAAGGTAAATCCAGATTGGATATTTAACACCACGACCCAAAGTCTAAAAGCAATAGCGAATGATATGCCATCTATCTACAGACAATGTAAGCAGTTAGACTGGACGGCACCCTAATGCTATCTGCATGGCATGAAGCAGGGGTTACACTATGAGACCTAGAAGGCTAACTGTCAGCCTTTCTGTGTGAGGGCGGCGGTTAGACTGGACGGCACCTAATGCCATCTGCACGGCATGAAGCAGGTGGTTACAGGGATGAGACCTAGAAGGCTAACTGTCCGCCTTTCTGTGTGAGGGCGGCGGTTAGACTGGACGGCACCTAATGCCATCTGCACGACATGAAGCAGGCGGTTACAGGGATGAGACCTAGAAGGCTAACTGTCCACCTTTCTGTGTGAGGGCGGCAGTTAGACTGGACGGCACCCTAATGCCATTTGCACGGAATGAAGCACGGGTTACAGGGATGAGACCTAGAAGGCTAACTGTCCGTCTTTCTGTGTGAGGGCGGCAGTTAGACTGGACGGCACCCTAATGCCATTTGCACGGAATGAAGCACGGGCTACAGGAATGAGACCTAGAAGGCTAACTGTCCGTCTTTCTGTGTGAGGGCGGCGGTTAGACTGGACGGCACCCTAATGCCATCTGCACGGCATGAAGCAGGTGGTTACAGGGATGAGACCTAGAAGGCTAATTGTCCGTCTTTCTGTGTGAGGGCGGCGGTTAGACTGGACGGCACCCTAATGCCATCTGCACGCATGAAGCACAGGTTACAGGAATGAGACCTTGAAGGCTAACTGTCCGTCTTTCTGTGTGAGGGTGGCGGTTAGACTGGACGGCACCCTAATGCCATCTGCACGGCATGAAGCAGGTGGTTACAGGGATGAGACCTAGAAGGCTAACTGTCCGTCTTTCTGTGTAAGGGTGGCGGTTAGACTGGACGGCACCCTAATGCCATCTGCACGGCATGAAGCAGGTGGTTACAGGGATGAGACCTAGAAGGCTAATTGTCCGTCTTTCTGTGTGAGGGCGGCGGTTAGACTGGACGGCACCCTAATGCCATCTGCACGCATGAAGCACAGGTTACAGGAATGAGACCTTGAAGGCTAACTGTCCGTCTTTCTGTGTGAGGGTGGCGGTTAGACTGGACGGCACCCTAATGCCATCTGCACGGCATGAAGAAGGTGGTTACAGGGATGAGACCTAGAAGGCTAACTGTCCGTCTTTCTGTGTGAGGGTGGCGGTTAGACTGGACGGCACCCTAATGCCATCTGCACGCATGAAGCACAGGTTACAGGGATGAAACCTAGAAGGCTAACTGTCCGTCTTTCTGTGTGAGGGTGGCGGTTAGACTGGACGGCACCCTAATGCCATCTGCACGGCATGAAGCAGGTGGTTACAGGGATGAGACCTAGAAGGCTAACTGTCCGTCTTTCTGTGTGAGGGCGGCGGTTAGACTGGACGGCACCCTAATGCCATCTGCACGGCATGAAGCAGGTGGTTACAGGGATGAGACCTAGAAGGCTAACTGTCCGTCTTTCTGTGTGAGGGTGGCGGTTAGACTGGACGGCACCCTAATGCCATCTGCACGGCATGAAGCAGGTGGCTACAGGAATGAGACCTAGAAGGCTAACTGTCCGTCTTTCTGTGTGAGGGCGGCAGTTAGACTGGACGGCACCCTAATGCCATCTGCACGCATGAAGCACAGGTTACAGGGATGAAACCTAGAAGGCTAACTGTCCGTCTTTCTGTGTGAGGGTGGCGGTTAGACTGGACGGCACCCTAATGCCATCTGCACGGCATGAAGCAGGTGGTTACAGGGATGAGACCTAGAAGGCTAACTGTCCGTCTTTCTGTGTGAGGGTGGCGGTTAGACTGGACGGCACCCTAATGCCATCTGCACGGCATGAAGCAGGTGGTTACAGGGATGAGACCTAGAAGGCTAACTGTCCGTCTTTCTGTGTGAGGGTGGCGGTTAGACTGGACGGCACCCTAATGCCATCTGCACGGCATGAAGCAGGTGGTTACAGGGATGAGACCTAGAAGGCTAACTGTCCGTCTTTCTGTGTGAGGGTGGCGGTTAGACTGGACGGCACCCTAATGCCATCTGCACGGCATGAAGCAGGTGGTTACAGGGATGAGACCTAGAAGGCTAACTGTCCGTCTTTCTGTGTGAGGGTGGCGGTTAGACTGGACGGCACCCTAATGCCATCTGCGCGGCATGAAGCACGGGTTACAGGAATGAGACCTAGAAGGCTAACTGTCCGTCTTTCTGTGTGAGGGCGGCGGTTAGACTGGACGGCACCCTAATGCCATCTGCACGGCATGAAGCAGGTGGTTACAGGGATGAGACCTAGAAGGCTAACCATCACATATCGTTCTAAGAGATATCCACCAACAGATCCGTCGCGATATGACCAAGGGGTTAAAGCGACGTAAAATAAAATAGAATAAAAAACAATAAATAAATTACAGCAAATTTTAATAAAACAAAAAAATTCAAAAATATTCAATGTGAAGGGTAATTTGAGGCGAGAGGGAATTTATTTGAAAATCTTCGTGTAACATCTTCTGAAAGTACTAAGCTTAAGTATCAAGTTTGTTATTTATGGAACATTTTTTACAGTTTTGCTGCACACACACTCTCCCTCTCCCCCCCCTCTCTCTCTCTCTCTCTCTCTCTCTCTCGCAGATGTCTTTCAAAAAATACTTTCTTTGTAATCAGGGAACCCCAAAACGAGTATTTCCAGTGGAATTTTGACATCGAATTTTCGGGTGGAATACAGTACTTCGTTTTACTTACTATAGGTAGGTGAGAGAGAAAGTGAAAATCTGATCTGCTGCATTCCCATGACTTTCTCTACTCACTCTTCTACAAACTATTTTAACAAAAGCTTATTCTTCTATCTACTTGTTGTTAATACAGATAAACTTTCATTACATATTTCGTTGCAGGTATAAGAACAATACAGTAGGATAAAATGATGGCTTTTAAATTCCATGCTCTCTGAATGATCACGAGAGTATAAGTATTCGAAAATTCAAACCATTAACAAAGAATATGTCGGAAATGGTTAACGCTACAAAAACTTTTGCTTCGTACACATCGTGTGCTTTAACAAGATGCAAACTGTTTGTGCAGTAAGATTTTGTCTATCTCTCATACGTTATCAATTATACAAAATTCACTCAGAATAAACAGAACCTCATAGGCTATTCCATGAAAATTCAATGCGTCCTAGGTTTTATTTTCCATGAAAATGCCTTAAATATATAGTATTTTAATCAAAATCGTTAGAGCTATTTTTGAGAAAATCAAAAATAACAAACATATTTTTATGCAAATGGTGTTTTGGGGTCATGTAGTAACTTTAGAAGATATTGAACTTAAATGTCACGTTTGGTATTTAACTCACTTTTGGTTTTGAATTATGCTATTCACACCCACACATACATTTTTCTAAAAATGCATTGTTTGGATTCAGGAGGCCTCAAAACATGCATTTTCAGTGAAATTTCGGTACAGAATTTTTTGAGTGAAGTAGAATACAGGATAAGCGGACGCACACGACACAAGCTCGACCTAGCAGTGGAGACTCGAACGGCTGTCAGAAGGAGTTACAAAGAGCAAGTCCGTCCACCGCCGACCGGAGTCAATTGTAACGCGAAAGAGGGAGAGGAAAGCTGTGGTAGAATACACCAGCCGACGGACAAACCCATGGATCAGAGTGGGCGGTCACCAGGAATCGAACCCGGGACTTCCCGAATGTGAATCACGCCAACTGGCTCGGCAAGTAGTACCGAACGAGGTGATGTCGACTCGCATTCTGGAGGTCCCACGTTCGATCCCCGGCGACTGTCTACTCCGACTCATTGGTTTTTCCTGGTTTCTAGGTGTCATGTCGACAGACGAAGCTTCGGTGGTTTCTTCTCTACCATGATAGCACTTCCCTTTCATTCCGCCTCCTTCTCATCTTTTAGGTATCTAGGTTTCGTGGCTTATGGCAGTGTAGAACAAATGGCGCGGATGCAAGCTCAAAGGAAAGAGTATTTCCCGTGTACACCAGAGGGTTGCATGATCGTCGGGACGTACATTGTCCTCTCTCGGTAGCTTCAACAGTGGGACGGGTCTTGAAACTTGAAAATGTTAGGGACTTCCGCGTGTCTTGGTGACCTGCAGTCTCCTGTGGCACCTTCACTTCATCCCTTCTCCCTGGGAGTGATAGCCACAATATATTTATGTAGGTCGCAGTGCGCGAGGTGTTGCTCTCCGTTGTATATTCTACACTGTAGCATCCTGTGCTTCCATCACTTAATCCCTTCCTCCTGAGGATGGTAGCCACAAAAGATCTATATACATCGCCGTACATGAAGTGTCCCCTCCGTTGTATAACCTATACTGTAGCCTCATATGTTTCCACCACTTCATCCCTTCCTCCTGGGGGTAGTAACCACACTTACCACTTTGTATATGTAGTCGCAGTGCGGAAGGTGTCCCCTTCTTTGTATAACCTATACTGCAGCCTCCTGTGATTCCTTCACTTCATCCCTTCCTCCTGAGGTAGTGGACAGAATAGATGTATGTAAGTCGCAGTGCGGGAGGTTCCCTATTCGTTGTATAGCCTATACTGCAGCCTCCTGTGATTCCTTCACTTCATTCCTTCCTCCTGGGGTGGTGGACACAATAGATGTATGTAAGTCGCAGTGCGGGAGGCGCCCCATTCGTTGTATAACCTATATTTCAGCCTCCTGTGATTCCTTCACTTCATCCCTTCCTCCAGGGTTGGTGGACACAATAGATGTATGTCGGTCGCAGTGCGGGAGGTCCCCATTCGTTGTATAACCTATATTTCAGCCTCCTGTGATTCCTTCACTTCATGCCTTCCTCATGGGGTGTGGACACAATAGATGTATGTAGGTCGCAGTGCGGAAGGTGCCCCATTCGTTGTATAACCTATCTGTGGCTTCCTATGATTCCTTCACTTCATCCCTTCCTCATGGGGTGTAGGTCGCAGTGCGGGAGGTCCCCATTCGTTGTATAACCTATCTGTGGCTTCCTATGATCCCTTCACTTCATCCCTTCCTCCAGGGTTGGTGGACACAATAGATGTATGTAGGTCGCAGTGCGGGAGGTCCCCATTCGTTGTATAACCTATATTTCAGCCTCCTGTGATTCCTTCACTTCATGCCTTCCTCATGGGGTGTGGACACAATAGATGTATGTAGGTCGCAGTGCGGAAGGTGCCCCATTCGTTGTATAACCTATACTGCAGCCTCCTGTGATTCCTTCACTTCATGCCTTCCTCATGGGGTGTGGACACAATAGATGTATGTAGGTCGCAGTGCGGAAGGTGCCCCATTCGTTGTATAACCTATACTGCAGCCTCCTGTGATTCCTTCACTTCATGCCTTCCTCATGGGGTGTGGACACAATAGATGTATGTAGGTCGCAGTGCGGAAGGTGCCCCATTCGTTGTATAACCTATACTGCAGCCTCCTGTGATTCCTTCACTTCATGCCTTCCTCATGGGGTGTGGACACAATAGATGTATGTAGGTCACAGTGCGGGAGGCGCCCCCTTCTTTGTATAACCAATATCTAGACGCAAGTAGTAGAGAAAGGAATTAAATGTGTAGCTCGTTTCAAGACGGAAAAGTCGTTTTTGGCCTGTATGAAGTTGCAGTTATACACTATGTGATCAAAAGTATCCGGACACCCTCACAAACATTCGTTTTTCATTTTAGGTGCATTGTGCTGCCACCTATTGCCTGATACTCATTGTCTGCGACCTCAGTAGTCATTAGACATCGTGAACCACAGAATGGGACGCTCCATGGAAGTCACGGACTTCGAACGTGGTCAGTTGATTGGGTGTCACTAGTGTCAGAAGTCTGTACGTGGGATTTCCACACTCCTATGCATCCCTAGGTCCACTGCTTCTGATGTGATAGTGAAGTGGAAACCTGAAGGGACATGTACAGCACAAAAGCGTACTGGCCGACCTCGTCTGTTAACTGACCGAGACCACCGACATCTCAAGAGGATCGTAAAGAGTAATAGGCATACATCTATCCAGACCATCACACAGGAATTCCAAACTGCATCAGGATCCAATCCAAGTACTATGACAGTTAGGCGTAAAGTGAGAAACCTTGGATTCCATGGTCGACAGCTGCTCATAAGCCAAACATCACGCAGGAAAATGCCAAACGACAACTCGCTTGGTGTAAGGAGCGTCAACATTACACGATTGAACAGTGGCAAAACGTTGTGTGGAGTGACGAATCACGGTACACAATGTGGCGATCCGTTGGCATGGTTTGGGTATGGCGAATGCCCGGTGAACGTCATCTGCCAGAGTGTGTAGTGGCAACAGTGAAATTCGGAGGTGGTGGTGTTATGGTGTGGTGTGTTTTTCCTGGAGGGGGCTTGCACCCCTTGTTATTTTGCGTGGCACGATCACAGCGCAGACCTACATTGATATTTTAAGCACCTTTTTGCTTACCACTGTTGAAGAGCAATTCGGGGATGGCGATTGCATCTTTCAACACTTTCGAGCACCTGTTCATACTGCAGGGTCTGTGGCGGAGTGGTTACACGACAATAACATCCCTGTAATGGACTGGCCTGCACAGAGTCCTGACTTGAATCCTATAGAACACCTTTGGGATGTTTTGGAACGCCGACTTCGTGCCAGGCCTCACCGACCTACATCGATACCTCTCCTCGGTTCCGCACTCCGTGAAGAATGGGTTGGCATTCCCCAAGAAACCTTCCAGCACCTGATTGAAAGTATGCCTGCGAGAGTGAACGCTGTCAGCAAGGCTAAGGGTGGGCCAACACCATATAGACTTCCAGCATTACCGATGGAGGGTGCCATGAACTTGTACGCCATTTTCAGCCAGGTGTCCAACTACTTTTGATCGTAGTGTATATTTTCTTTTTACTTGTAGTAGTAATTAGTTGCTAATGGTATCAAAGTTAAAAAGAATGGAAACATAAAGTTCCGTTGTAAGTTTTTGGTTTTAAAATTGGTTTCAGAGTTTGTTTATCCAAAAATACATTAAGTTTTCCCTTTGTTGATAATACAAATGCTCAGTACCAGGTGAAAATTTTCAGAGGTGGGCAGACAATTTATCTCCCCGCATATAAGATCAGAAAATATAGTGGAGAAGTTTCGAGGAAATGTTGGTAATATAATTGTGTTGCTTATAAGAGCGTACTGAAATGGAAGTACATGTTACTGTAATTGCAGCTATCGGCTAATTATTGCCTAAATTTAATAGTTTTGTAGATGCGTAGAACGTCACCCTTTCATGCCTAAAATTATAAGGTGTACTGTTCATAAATCTAATTTTGAAGTCACGTATTTCGTTTAAAACGCTCTGGTATAATAAATATTCTTTTCTGCACGATCATGCACTTTGTTGGCCGTGCACAGAGAACATATTTTACCTACTCTGTTGTTCCCCTCAGGGGCTCACCTTATGTGAGTACGGGTTTTTGGCGCACCCGGGGGTTCCCGAGCCAATCATCGCCTTATTCATCCCCTCACCCCCATCCGGTCGAGGTGGGTCCTTCTCGTGACCGGTGGACACGAGGTAGGCTCTCGTGCGTTCTTTGCATTCCATTCATACCGCACCTCACCATCGTTTCTTTCTTCCCTTGTCACTTTCCGGCCATTTCGCACCACGCCATTCGCACATCTGTTTTTCTTCCCCGCCGGCCTACCTTGCGTGCGAAACGCCCACACAGTTTTATTTGTTTTATCTTTTCTTTTAATCCTCCGTGGACACAGCCTGACGGATACCCGCGCACGGGGTGCGCAGCTGGGTGAGTGGGTAATGGCGTCATCCCCACCACCCGGGGTCGTCATGTAGGGTTTGTGTTCGTATCCGCTGTTCAACTGCAGTCCCGCGGGGGGCCATTGCATGAGCTGCTGACTTCTGACGGCGATTGGGTCCCTCTGTCTATGTTCTGGGAGGTGTGATCCTGGGGTGAGTCTGGTATAGATAGGCCACTCGCCCAAGCCGGGGTAACGCCCGAGAAGTCAGAGCCCGAGGTCGGAGACGGTTGCAATGGTGGAGGATTTATCTCGCTATGGAGCACCTTCCACCCATTAATACAAACAAGCGCCAAAAAGTTATTGTACCAGAAGTAGCACCGCCGTCATCTGGTTGTTACTTGGTTATTTCAAGAACAGAAGAAGGACAAAACTTTGAGAAGGTGAACCCTTTTATAATTCAGAAGGGCATAGATGCTATTGCTGGTGCGGTTCAATCCTGCAGTCGTCTACGGAATGGTTCCTTATTGGCACAAACTAAGTCCGATCAGCAAAGTAAGACCTTGTTGCGTGCTACGCTTCTCCACGGTTATCCCATCCGTGTCGAGAAGCACCGCACATTGCAGTCCTGTCGGGGCGTCGTTACCACCCATAGCCTCGATGGTATATCGGACGAGGATCTAGTAGAATATCTATCCGATCAAAAGGTGACTGCAGTGCATTGAGTGCAGGCCAAACGCGACGGCGTATTGGTACCCACTCGTACCCTGTTTCTAACATTTGATGGCATCGATCTGCCTACGAGCATTTCCGCAGGGTACGAACTGATTTCTGTGAGGCCGTATATACCTAGACCTCTCCGTTGTTTCAAATGCCAAAGTTTTGGGCATACGCAAGTCTCCTGTAAGAGTGCCGTTACCATCTGTGCCTCATGTAGCCAGCCGTCACACGAAGGTACCTGTTCCACAGCCCCCGTCTGCATTAACTGCAAAGGGTCTCATTCTGCGTCATTTGCCGACTGTCCGCGGTACTTGGACGAGAAGGCGATCCAGGAGATCCGGGTAAAGGAAAAACTCTCCTTCGCTGAAGCCCGGAGGCGTTACCATGCGCGCCAACCTTCACTCCTGCGATCTGGCACATTTAGTTCTGTTGTTGCCTCGCCAGTACCACGAGTAGATGCCGAAACTCAGACCTGGACCATGACTGGATTAACCGCCACTACCATCCGGCCGTCCATTAAAGCTACTGTTACCAAGCCCTATAAACCTGGTCCAAAGTCAATGAAGTCGCAAGCCGCTGAAAAGAAACCCAAGCAGAAACTTCGTAGGGAAGATTTTCTGAAGGACCCTCCGCGTGCACGCGGTAAGAAAAGTTCACCTTCTCCTCCTCGGAGGTCGCTGTCCCAGGAAGGTTCTGGGACAAGCCGCGCTCAGCGGCACCCCTCACCCATCGCCACCCAGAACCGATTCACGGCGCCTGAATCGGTTTCTGGCACTGAGCGCGTGGGCCCTCCCTCCGAGGAAGCTATGGAGTCTGACCAACTTCATACAAAAAGCCCGAGCTCAAAGGTTAAGCAAAAGATTCTTTTAAGCCGCCCTTCTAAGTAGACAGTTTATCCCTTTTATTCATGGCTATCCTGACCTGGAATGTACGTGGTGTACGATCGCATAGGGCGGAACTGCAACTTTTATTGCGTTCCCATTCTCCTATGGTCGTGTGTTTGCAGGAGACCAAGCTTCGCCCTCACGGCCCTTTCGATCTCCGAGGGTACACTCCGGTTCGCTACGATCTTGAACCGGAGGAGGGTGCTCCTGCTCATGGAGGTGTCATGTTGTTAGTGCGTAACGACGTTCATTTTCAAACTCTCGCTCTTACGTCCGACTTGCAAGCTGTTGCCATTAGATTGCAGTTACCCGGTTTTTTCTTCTCTGTTTGCTCTGTATACTTACCTCCGTCGTCTCCCATCGCTCTCGCGGACATTCGAGCTCTCCTGTCCGCTCTCCCAACACCATTTCTTCTGTTGGGAGATTTTAATGCCCATCACCCACTGTGGGGTTCGCCAAGGGCTTGTGCGAGGGGAACTCTTCTTTCCGACATTTTTTACCAGTTCAATCTTTCCATCCTCAATACAGGTGCACCTACTTTTATTTCTGATTCTTCCGGTACATTCTCTCACCTGGACCTTGCCATTTGCTCACTCCAGCTTGCTAGTCATCTTCAGTGGAACGTCGTCGCTGACACCTACTCCAGCGACCATTACCCCTGCGTCGTTTCTATTCTGTTACACTACGTACAGCATTCCAGAGTACCTACCTGGATATTCACAAAAGCCGACTGGAGCTTGTATTCCAGCCTCGTGCATTTTTACGATCAGCCCTTCGCCGACATTAACCAACTAGTGCAGCACCTTACGTCTACGATTTTCTCTGCAGCCGAACGCGCAATTCCCCGCTCATCCTCTCAACCTCGGCGACCGCCTGTTCCGTGGTGGAACGAGGACTGTCGGGACGCCGTTCGTGCCCGTAGGACTGCACTTAGGGTGTTTCGGCGACACCCTACACTTGATAATTTGGTGACTTTTAAACAATCGCGCTCCAGGGCTCGTCGCATTATTCAGGATAGCAAGAAGGCGTCGTGGGCTCGTTTTGTCGAGTCTTTTAATCGCTTTACGCCTTCATCCGTTGTTTGGGATAAACTTCGTCGCTTCTCAGGTAAAGTGTCACATTGTACTGTTTCTGGCCTTCAAGTTTCTAATGCCACCATAGTGGATCCGGCTGCCATCGCTAACACTCTGGGTGCTGCCTTTGAGGCGGTTTCCAGTTCAGACCATTATTCCGCCGGCTTTCGCTCTATTAAAGACCGGCTGAATTCCGCATCATATACTTTTCGGTCTACTAATAATGAATGCTATAACGAACTATTCACAATGAGGGAGCTGGAGCACGCTCTTCATTGCTCTCGGCACTCCGCTCCTGGGCCGGACGGCATTCATGTCCTGATGTTAAAGCACCTTTCAGCCGACAGTAAACTCTTTCTCTTACAGGTCTATAACCGTATTTGGCAAGACGGCCTTTTTCCTTCCGTTTGGCGCGAAGCCACCATTGTCCCTATACTTAAGCCTGGGAAGGATCGCCAACTACCTTCCAACTACCGCCCTATCTCCCTCACCAGTTGCATTTGTAAGGTGATAGAGCGCATGATCAACGGACGGTTGACATGGTGGCTTGAGTCTCAGAAACTTCTAGCGAACGCTCAGT
The DNA here is from genome assembly GCA_030765065.1 of Deroplatys truncata. Taxonomy (NCBI): domain Eukaryota; kingdom Metazoa; phylum Arthropoda; class Insecta; order Mantodea; family Mantidae; genus Deroplatys; species Deroplatys truncata. Next base: position 16,259,719 of record CM060983.1, read on the forward strand.
GCGGGTTTCGTCGCTATCGCTCTACCGTCGACCATCTGGTGTCCTTGTCGACGCATATTATGAATGGATTTCTCAGAAAGTGTCAAACCGTGGCTGTATTTTTTGACCTGGAGGAAGCTTATGACACTTGTTGGAGGGGCGGCATTTTACGTACACTTCACGCATGGAATATCCGCGGTCGTCTTCCCATATTTCTTCGGGAGTTTCTGACGGACCGCGTCTTTCGTGTACGTGTGGGCTCGGGTTTATCTCGTCGTTTTATTCAAGAGAACGGAGTACCGCAGGGCTCTGTACTCAGTGTCACACTTTTTGCGATTGCTATCAACCCCATTGTTGATTGTATTCCACCTGGCATTTCATCGTCCCTTTTTGTTGATGATTTTGCCATTTATTACAGTTCACGGCGGACCTGTCTACTCGAACGCCGTCTCCAGAGCTGTATCGACCGTCTCTACGCCTGGAGTAACGCTAACGGCTTTAATTTCTCCGCCGAAAAGTCCGTCTGCATCAACTTCTGGCGCCGGAAGGCTTTTCCTCCGCCCTCTCTCCATCTTGGGTCGGAGGTCCTTCCATTTGCAGACGAGGTGAAATTTTTGGGGTTGATCTTTGACCGGAAGCTGAGCTGGACTTCTCACGTTTCCTTTTTAAAAGCAAAGTGTGACCGTTCTCTTAATATTTTACGTGTTTTAAGTGGCACATCCTGGGGAGCTGATCGGACCGTCCTTCTTCGTCTTTATCGCTCTTTGGTCCGATCCAAGCTTGATTACGGGTGTATTGTTTATTCGTCGGCACGTCCATCTGTGTTACGTCGATTGAATGCCATTCACCATCGTGGCATAAGAGTCGCTACAGGGGCCTTTCCAACCAGCCCTGTTCTTAGCCTGTATGCTGAAGCTGCAGAGCCTCCGCTGTCCTTCAGGCGTGAGATGCTCTTGTGCAGCTATGCCTGTCGACTCTCCAGCTTGCCTGACCACCCGTCCTTCCCGACATTTTACGAGGATTCGCTTGATCGGCAATATTTAGTTAGCTCCTCTGCATTGCTCCCTCCAGGGGTTCGATTTCGACTGCTACTTCGGCATTTGGACGTTACGCCAGCGCCGGCCCTTACCCGAGGGGAAACGCGTTTTCCTCCATGGTCGCGCGCTGAGGCCCACATCCACCTTGGGCTAACGTCGATGCCGAAAAATGCGACCCCTGCTTCTGTTCTTAGATCCGCCTTTTTAGAACTACAGGCGCAGTTCGGGGACTGTCACTTTATATATACTGATGGGTCTAAGACTGATGTTGGATTAGGATGTGCCTTTGTTTTTGGTGTACAGAGTTTTACTTTTCGTTTACCTGGACAATGTTCGATTTATACCGCCGAGCTTTTTAGTATATACCAATCTGTTTTATACATCCAGCGGCACGACTTACGGCACTGTGTTATTTGTACCGACTCTCTGAGTGCCCTTCAGGGTATTGACGCGCTGTACGGTTACCACCCTCTCGTACAGCGTATACATGACCTGCTCCACTCGCTTGGTGTCTCTGGCATCAGCGTCTCCTTCCTGTGGATTCCAGGTCATGTGGGCATCTCAGGCAACGAGTCTGCCGACGCCGCTGCCAAATCGGCCATTTTATCACCCAGATGTTTTACCTGTGTTGTTCCTTCCTCATATTTTTATGTTATTTTACGTTACAGTATCCTCTTGCGCTGGCGCGATGAGTGGGCGGCTCTTAGGGGTAACAAGTTGCGGGAGGTTAAACCTCTTCCGTTGCTCTGGGGTACCTCTTCTCGTTCGTGTCGTCGGGAAGAGGTAATTTTAGCTCGCTTACGAATCGGACATTGTCTTTTTAGCCATAGATACTTGCTCAGTGGTGACCCCGCACCACTCTGTGAGCAGTGTGATGCACCCTTAACGGTGCGTCATATTTTAGCAGAGTGTCAAGTTTTAGCTCCTTTGCGCGTTCGTGTTGGTCTGCCTGTTGGCCCAGCCAACGTTTTGGCAGACGACGCGCGTGCTGTAGAGTGTCTTTTACGTTTTATCAATGACATTGGATTTACCAGACGCATTTGATGCGCTGAGCGTCTTTTGATTGTGTAATTTTATCTTGTTTTTAATGGGGCATCTCCTCCCCAGTGGACATTGGCGCTCGTGTCCCTGACATTCTACAGTTCTTGACACGTTGTTTTACTCTTTTATTGACCATGTTTTTAGTGTGTTCGTATTTGGTATTTGTTGCTTTGTTTTTTACCTTTAGGACTCGTGGGTTTGTGTCCCGTTTTTAATTATGCGGTTTTTTATCGGACTTTTATTTTTGGACAGTACATTTTCTACTTTGTAAGGGCGCTGATGACCTTAGCTGTTTAGCGCCCTTAAACCGCATCTCATCATCATCATCATCATCACACCTACTCTGTTGAAAATTTGAAGGTGTCGGCCTAAATACCACCGCTCAGCTGTTCACAGCAACCGCGTTAAAATGCTTCAATATCTAAATTAGGTTTTCAAAATGCACTATCTGGAAAACGTTTGGGAAAAAGTTTGCGCAATCTCAAGATTACGCATTTTTAATTTTTACTTTCTCTGTACCTTACCTACGAAGAGGAAGTATTGCATTCTACACAAGAATTCAATACCGAGGTTTCACCTGAAGTCGAGATTTGTTTTGTGGCCGCAATAAAAACATTTTTAGAGAAAGGTCCGTACGTAAGTGTGTATGTATGATGTATGTACTATGTATGTCTGTATGTATGTATGTATGTACGATGCATGCCTGTATGTATGATGCATGCATGTATATATGGTGCATGCCTGTATGTATGATGCTTGCAGGTATATATGGTGCATGTATGTATGTATGATGCATATATGTATGTATGTTTGATGCATATATGTATGTACGATGCATGTATGTATATATGGTGCATGTAGTTATGTATGTATGATGCATGCATGTATGTACGATGCGTGCATGTCTATATGATGCATGTATGTATATATGATGCATTATGATCATGTAGGTATGTATGTATGATGCATGCATGTATGTATGATGCATTAAGTATGTATGTATGATGCATGTATGCATGTACGATGTATGCATGCTGTATGATGCATGTAGCTATGTATGATGTATACATGCTGTACGATGAAGTTAAATAAAACACGTTCTATAAATGATAGAGGTTTATTTCTTTTTTTGTTTTGGAACATAATTAATGTCATTGCGTGTGGAAGAGAACATCAGTTAAGTGACCACCGCGACTTCGTTGGGTTGCGCGTATACGGTTGACCCAATTTTCAATGACAGAAGAACGTAAATTAGGTCCAACTTCACGAATAACACGCGTGATGTTATTCATAAGATCATTTACTGTTTCTGGCTTGTTAACATAAACTCGAAATTTAACATAACCCCACAAGAAGCATTCCAACGGCGTTAAATCACATGACCTCGGGGGCCAGTTAACATCACCACCACGGGAAATGATGCAGTTCTCAGAAGTTCTCCTTCAAAAGATCGATTGTTTCGAGAGCAGTCTGACATGTGGCACCATCATGCTGGAACCAGATGTTTCCCAGATCCATACTATCCAATTGAGGCCAAAAATAGTTCCTTATAAGATCCCGGTATCTTTCTCCATTAATAGTTAGAGCTTCGCCATCTTCATCTTGGAAAAAATATGGACCAATGATTTCACCATACCAAAATCCGCACCACACAGTAACCTTTTGGAGATGAAGTGGTAGTGATTGCTCCAATAGCGGCAATTTTGTTTGTTAACACAACCATCCATCCAAAAGTGAGCTTCGTCGCTGAAGATGATTTTTCGACAAAAATCCGGGTCAGCTTCCAATTGCTCCATAGCCCAGTCAGCGCATACACGGCGCAACCTATGGTCGTTGGGCTTTAGTTCTTGAGTTAACACCATTTTGTAAGCGTGAAACTTCAAGTCCAGATGCAGAATTCGCCAAGTTGTGGTTGGCGAAAGCCCCAATTCTTGCGCTCGACGAGCAATTGATTTTTTTCCGTTCTCGCGTACACTCTCACGAGCGGCGGCTGTTTTCGTTGGAGCGCTTACGTCGATTACATACAGGCGTTCTTTGATCGCTGACAGATCCACTTCTTTCAAATTTATCGATCAAACGCCGAATCGTTCTCTCGCAGGGACGATTATGCACACCGTAAACTTCACGCAATACACGGAAGGTTTGGCGAACAGATGATCCATTTTGATAATAAATTTTCACAATTTCTACGCGTTGCTGAATGCTGTAACGCTCCATGGTTATTTGTCAATAACAACTGTAACCACATGAAAAAAATGCTGTAACTCAATAAAAACAGCAGCTATCACATGTTAAAGATAGGATACTCTTGTTGAAAGACCCTTTATATATGGTGCAGTATGTATGGTGCATGTAGGCATGCATGTATATATATATATATATATATATATATATATATATATATATATATGATGCATGTATGTATGTACGATGCATGTATGTATGTACGATGCATGTATTTATGTACGATGCATGCATGTAGGTATGTATCTATGATGCATGTATGTATGTATGTACGATGTATGCATGCTGTTTGATACATGTACGTATGTATGATGCATGTATGTACGATGCATGTAGGCAAGTATGATGCATGTAGGTATGTACGATGTATGCATGCTGTGTGATGCATGTATGTATTTATGATGCGTGTAGGTATGTGTGATGCATGTATGTATGTATGATGCATGTATATATGGTGCATGTATATATGATGCACATATGTATGTATGTATGTATGATGCATGTAGGCATGCACGATGTATGCTTGCTGTATGATGCATGTATGTATGTACGATGCATGTATGTATGATGTATGTATATATGCTGCATGCATGTATATATATGAAGCATATATGTATGTAGGATGCATGCATGTATGATGCATGTAGGTATGCATGATGCATGCATGTATGTATGTTTCAAACGATTTTGATTAAAATACCGCACTTTTAAGATATTTTTGTAACAAATAAAATGTATATCCTGAATTTTCTGGGAATAGCTTGTGAAGTCCTCTTCATTCTGAATGACTTTTGTATAACTGGTAAACCGTAAGGGATAGACAAAATGTTACTACACAAAACATGTAGATCTCTTTGGAACATAGAATTTTTATTAAATAAAGTTTTTTGTAACGCTAACCATTCTCAAGATATTCTTTGAATTTTCAAATACTTTTGTACTTGTACTTTCCTGAGCAGGAAAATTGCTATTCGTTCCCTCTCGGTCATACAACGAGAACAGAATTACAAATCCATGCGATATTTGACTATAACTTAAGTCTACTGTATTCACCTATTCCGGTTTCCCCTACAAGGAATAATGCAATAAGACAACATTTATCTCGATTAACATGAATTAGAGAGAAGAATAAGCTTTTGTAATAGTAGTTTAGTAATGAATGGGCAGGTAGAGAAAGTCATGTAAATGTAACACATCAAATTATCAGAGATTGTTTTCCTCTTGGTCATGCAGAGAGAATGAAAGTTTAAAGCCATCGCATAGCGACCGGTTTTTAAAAATAGGACTGTCGCTGTAGCCTACCGTATTCTTCTTACAGCAACAACGATATGTGTAATGAAGCTTCATCTGTATTAACAAAAAGCTTTCGTAGAAGAGTGAGTGGAAAAAGTAATGTGAATGCAGCATACATACAGCTTGCTAGTTTTCCACGGTCTTTCTCTGAGAGAAAGCTATCCGCCCTAAGACAGCCTGCAGACGGGAAGCAAAGCGGTTAATGCTCTCTATTTCCGTTCTCAGCATTTCGCTTTGCCACGCAGCTATTATCTGCGATGGGGAAATTCTCTACCCGCTCTTCCTGACGGACATAAGCTATAACACATCTCTTAATTTCAACTCCTAAAAGACTAAAAAGGATTTACAAAGCCTTAGAGATCTACTCACTATCGTTTATTTTTATATTGTTTCTATTGTTACTGAAGCTTGTTTTTATTTTTACTTCATGTTAATCGATATAAAGTTTGACAGAAACAGTTTTATTACACATTTCGTTGTAGGTACAAGGGGTATACGAAACAGAATCGATAGTCAGATGTTTAAAGGCGGATCGCTATATCTGGTCTCGAAATTGCATACTCTTTCCATGACATCGTGAGAAACAACTGAACTGCAGTAGCACATTAAAAAAATGACAAAGTATTGAAAAATTCAAACCAAAAATAACGCACATCTCGGAAATGGCTGATGCCACAAAAAGGTTGTTTAAAATAAGTTGTGTGTTTTAAAGAGATCTACATTTTTTGCGCAGTACATTTTCGTCTATCTCTTAACTTTTATCAGTTATATACAAAGTTATATAAGTTACCTTCCATATGAATAGATCTTCCCAGTTAATTACAGAAAATTCAACATAAACATTTTATTTCTCATGTAAATATCTTATGTATTTAATAAAACTGGTTAGACCATTTTTGAGAAAATAAAAGGAGTAGATATTTTATCATTTAAAGGGTAGTCTAGGGTTGGAGCATTTTCTTGAAAGGCTTCATTTCACATGACGTACATGCTTGGGTTAATCTACAAAGAATGCGTGCGTAAAATAAAACAAAACCCGTGTATATTTTACCACAAGCAATTCGTGATGTAAAAGCTCTAGATCTCACAGCATTTGCTCTACTAAACAATCGGTTACTTACAGGGAATATTTCTATCCTGATATTTCCTTGAATATTTGTTAGGAGACTGAGTAATGTGAAAGCTGTGAAGCTTTTATGTTATTGAATAACTTCGGGACCAAAGAGAACGATGCAAACAAAATGTCATCTCTGATGTGATACACTCACATACATCCGTTATAGTGATACACGTCACGCACAAGAGTCACTCTAAAAAGTTTGCAGATTAATGCACAAAAATGTTAAAAGTTTCGATATGTTCTTTGCATCTTTTCATTCTATGCAACGTCTTATCCTTTCAAAGCACTTTTCAAATGCCGAACGCCGCCATCAAATACATTCTTCGTAAGCAGCTTCAGGTGACCTCAAACTTTCAGTTGTTGTGGACTATAAAGGAGGATGGGACAAATACTTGTCTCCTGACTCCTGCAGAAATTGGGCGTTGTTGTGGTGCCCGACCAGTGTTAGGACGCTTTGTTCTCAGTGATGTACCATATGGTCTTTTGTCCCCCAAGCAGAATTATCACACTAGCCAACACTTGTTGATCGCCTCACTTTTGTTGGGAAGACCCAGAACGATGACGCTAATTTCTGGATCATACTGGTATATTCAACTTTCATAACTTGTTACGAAGTTAAATACGTTTTTGGACCTTCCCCCACCAAATGTTTCCATCATTTCCTGGCACAATCACTGCACACCTTGTTTCCAGCTTCCTGACGTAACATGTAACCATGATCTTCCCGCAACATGCCCTCTGCTTTCATCCTCTTCTAAACTTTGCAAACCATCGATAAATCGTGGATTGAAGCGCAAAGATCTGCAAATGCCCGATGCAGTCTTTCAAGGCATTTTCTCTTCCCTAAACCAGCTTTAAAGTTGATAGAAAATCATACCCCGGAAATGCTCTCGCATCCCAGTGTAGCGTGGCACATGCACATTGTTGGAGCGCACACCTTACTGACTTCAATCTAAAGCTATAGACCTGGAAGACCTGCTTTCGTTTACCACGACTCATTGTTGCCTATTCTCAAAACGTTCAGATTGACCCTAAAAATAAATGTTCACCTTGGGAGAATTTGAAGTTAAGAAAACAGTCCTTAGGTCACATACAACATGCGGAAAGAAAGTCTCTTTCGTTGTTTTCGATTTTCTCAAAACTATTTTAATTAAAATAACACATGTTTAATGTACTCACATCGCTATAAAACGTACATCTTGGGTCTGAATTTCGTATACTTGTTAAACCTTAAAAGATAGACAAAACCTTACTACGCGAAAAAATATAGATCTCCTTCAAACACACATTTTATTCAAATCAGCCTTTTTGTGGCATTGACCATTTACGACATATTCGTTGTAATTGGTTTACATTTTTCAGTGCCATATCACACAAGTTTCCTGCGCCATTGTTTTGTTTCTCGTGATCATGCAAAGAGTATGGAATTTCAGGCCAACACATAGCGACTCGCTGTTTAAACATTTGACTATCGCTTCAGTCCTCTGTATTCATAGCGTTGCCAACCCCAGTAGCCATAATTTCAGTAGAAAGTGTTTGAAGTTTTCAGTAGATTCATTTAAAAGTGATAAAACAAGGACTGTCCGTAGAACACTTTTTTGTATTTTCAAGGGTCCACTTTGAAATTCTAGTTGAACTCGTGATATTTATATTGTACATACATAGCATCAAATAACCTTTATATGTAAATATTGCCCACTCTCGCTGGGAAGGTTGCACCAGCACTCCTAACGGAAAGGAATGGTCAGTTTTGCAACAGCTCTTTGTTTCTATGCTTGCAAATGCAGTCATATTTTGAATTTAAAGAAGAAATACTTATAATGCGGTTCTGTTACGTTTAATGACAGCAGTGAAGGCTGTACATTTGCTCCAAAATAAATGTTTTCGAGAGTTAAGGAGATGCTAGGGTTTCAATAATCCATCCTTTTCACCCCCACGCTCCTTAAGTTGCGGCCACATTTGTGCGCAAGGTGAGAATCTTTTGCATCCGTTAGTTGAGATTATTGAAAACAGGCAAAACAAAATCAAGTATCTTAAAATAGAACTTATTCTACGGATGTTTTAATCTCTGAAACCAGCAATCTTATCTTCTGCTACTGGTAACCATCTGGTCTGGCATGGATGTGCTCATGTGGCTTTCAAAAAAAGCTTGAAATTCCTTTTACTCTTTCTACCCGTTTAGCACTAGCGTGGAAGTAACTGAGAAAGTGAGGTGGTTGCGGGGATATTATAACTGTTTCGGCAAAGTCGTGTGTGGCGGCCACGGCGTGAAAGAAAAGACTGTATATGCTTGTGCTATCATGACTTCCTTACAGGAGAGAGGGCCTCAATATTTCGCTCTTCTACAAACTATTCTTGCAAAACCTTATTCTCCTATATACTTCTTGTTGCTTGAGATAAACCTTCATAATGCATTTACGCATTTCGTTTTAGGTATAAGAATAATAGAGTAGGCTAAAGGGATAGCCAGATTTTTAAAAAGCAGGTCGATATGTTTGAAATTACATGCTCCTTGCATGGTCACAGAGGGTAAAAATATTCTGGTGCTACATTCACATGATTTTCGCAACTCACTCTTCTACAAAGTGTTCCTATAAAAGCTTATTATTTTTTCTACGTAGAGGAAGTATTGTATTCAACCCAAAAATTCGATACCAAGATTTCAGTGGAAATACATGTTATGAGGATCCCGAATAGGTAAAACATCTGATGTGTTACATTCACATAACTTTCTCTACCTTCTATAGCTTATTAGTGGGTATAGAAATGAAGCCGACAGACAAATGGGCGTTCGTAACAATAGTTTCCATAACCACCAATAAACGATAGAGAATAAAGAAAGTCATACGAATGTAGCACATCAAATCTTTCTACCCCTTTGTTACTCTTAGATAGCGACGTGTCAGAGGTCGCTGATCGTCCATTAATGACTGATTCTCCAGGCATTTGTAAACTAAATGCACAGCAGAGGCGTCTTCAACTCTTTATAAATGTTCCCTGTGTATTAGCTGGGTATTATGAAGCAACGCGCTTCCTACATATTTTAAGAAAAATCTGCAACACTTTCAAAACTGCTGCTAAAGAGTTCTTTTCTAATAATCCTGAAGATAACACTTAAACACCTCTGTACAAAGTATATCGCTGTTTTAAACCACAAAGCATTCTTATGATGCTCTAGAATTAATTATATGTACAATAATCTTCAGTACAGATGAAATATAAAAATTATGAAGAAACACACAAGTGAAAATGTAAAGTAAAGTATGGTGATGTTATGTGTAGCACAGTACTCGTAGTATTTATAAACGACTATTTACTTGGCTTGCCCGGCGTTGCACGGGTACCCTTTAAAACTAGAATGGAGAATTAATTAGTTTCACTTCATTCCTATTCTTTATGAAATTATAGTGAATGATGATTCCTCCCCTTTACCTCTTACGTCCCTAATAATGGATGAATAATCCCCTGATATTCACACGAAAGGATGTGAAACATCGACGGAATGTCTGACTTCCTTCACCTGCCCCCAAAAGTCTTCCAAGTTCTGGAAATATACGAGCATGGCCTATAAGTACCATTCGGAGGTGGATCAGCTATAGGTTGAAATGGTCGCGTAACTTGTTACATAATTACAGTAGGTAAAATGCTAAACCGTTCTATTTGCTCACATAATTATTCAATAACATAAAACCTACACGGTTTTCACAAAATACAGAAACCTATAACATAAACAACGAAATAAAGGTGAAGCTGGTGAATATGAAGATTTCACACTCCCAAGCCACCAAACTAACCCGTTTGGTGTGACTATCCAGAGAAACATTCTTCTCAGTCGTTCATTATAAAATAAAAGTTCACTGATATCTAATATATTAATTTTCCTTCTTTATACAATTACTTAGCATGTCCTCCTCACGAACTTCATTGCAACATAAGCACAAGAAAATAAGGAAAAGCCTTCTTACATGAGGGTTATTAAAAGTTTTTGATATCCACAAACTTCAATGTATACATCTATAGAATGAATACAGATTATTCAGAGAAGTTTTGACACTGTTTCATTCCTCACGTATCTGCTGCATCTGAAAAATGGCAATTAAATAAACAAATATAGCATACAAGTCGTACCGCTATAAACATGGTCTCTCCACTGCTCCAGGGTTACATCATGGCAAAATAGGTACGTTGCTTGCAATAAAACGTAACGGGTTCTTGTTTCTATATGCATTCTCAGTGGAGTACAGCGAAGTACAGACTTTTGTTTCTATACGCATTCTCAATAGAGTGCAGCGATGTACCGGCTTTTGTTTCTACATGCATTCTTAGTGGAGTACAGCGAAGTACCGGCTTTTGCTTCTACATGCATTCTCAATAGAGTACAGTGAAGTACAGACTTTTGTTTCTATACGCATTCTCAATAGAGTGCAGCGATGTACCGGCTTTTGCTTCTACATGCATTCTCAATGGAGTACAGCGAGCTACCGGGTTTTGTTTCTACATGCATTCTCAGTGGAATACAGCGAAGTACCGGCTTTTGCTTCTACATGCATTCTCAATAGAGTACAGCTAAGTACCGGCTTTTGTTTCTACACGCATTCTCAATAGAGTGCAGCGATGTACCGGCTTTTGTTTCTACATGCATTCTCAGTGAAATACAGCGAAGTATCGGCTTTTGCTTCTACATGCATTCTCAATGGAGTACAGCTAAGTACCGGCTTTTCTTTCTACACGCATTCTCAATAGAATACAGCGATTTACCGGCTTTTGTTTCCACATGCATTCTCAGTGGAATACAGCGAAGTACCGGCTTTTCTTTCTACACGCATTCTCAATGGAGTACAGCTAAGTACCGGCTTTTCTTTCTACACGCATTCTCAATAGAATGCAGCGATGTACCGACTTTTCTTTCTACACGCATTCTCAATAGAATGCAGCGATGTACCGGCTTTTGCTTCTACATGCATTCTTAGTGAAGTACAGCGAGCTACCAGCTTTTGTTTCTACACGCATTGTATGTGGAGTACAGCGAAGTACAGACTTTTGTTTCTATACGCATTCTCAATAGAGTACAGCGATGTACCGGCTTTTACTGCTACATGCATTCTCAATAGAGTACAGCTTAGTACCGGCTCTTCTTTCTACATGCATTCTTAGTGAAGTACAGCGAGCTACCAGCTTTTGTTTCTACACGCATTCTCAGTGAAGTACAGCGAAGTACAGACTTTTGTTTCTATACGCATTCTCAATAGAGTGCAGCGATGTACCGGCTTTTGCTTCTACATGCATTCTCAATAGAGTACAGCTAAGGACCGGCTTTTGTTTCCACATGCATTCTTAGTGAAGTACAGCGAGCTACTAGCTTTTGTTTCTACACGCATTCTCAGTGGAGTACAGCGAAGTACAGACTTTTGTTTCTATACGCATTCTCAATAGAGTGCAGCGATGTACCTGCTTTTGCTTCTACATGCATTCACAATAGAGTACAGCTAACTACCGGCTTTTGTTTCTACATGCATTCTTAGTGAAGTACAGCGAGCTACCAGCTTTTGTTTCTACACGCATTCTCAGTGGAGTACAGCGAAGTACAGACTTTTGTTTCTATACGCATTCTCAATAGAGTACAGCGATGTACCACCTTTTGCTTCTACATGCATTCTCAATAGAGTACAGCTCAGTACCGGCTCTTCTTTCTACACGCATTCTCAGTGGAGTACAGCGAGCTACCGGCTTTGTTTCTACACGCATTCTCAGCGGAGTACAGCGAAGTACCGGCTTTTGGTTCTACACGCATTCTCAATAGACTACACCGAAGTACCGGCTTTTGTTTCTACATGCATTCTCAATAGAGTACAGCGAAGTACCGAATTTGTTTCTACACGCATTCTCAGCGGAGTACAGCGAAGTACCGACTTTTGTTTCTATACGCATTCTCAATAGAGTACAGCGAAGTACCGACTTTGTTTCTACACGCATTCTCAGCGGAAAACAGCGAAGTACCGACTTTTGTTTCTATACGCATTCTCAATAGAGTACAGCGAAGGACCGGCTTTTGTTTCTACATGCATTATCAGTGGAGTACAGCGAAGTACCGACTTTGTTTCTATACGCATTCTCAATAGAGTACAGCGAAGTAACGGCTTTTGCTTCTACATGCATTCTCAGTGCAGTACAGCGAAGTACCGACTTCTGTTTCTATACGCATTCTCAATAGAGTACAGCGAATACCGGATTTTGCTTCTACATGCATTCTCAGTGGAGTACAGCGAAGTACCGACTTTTGTTTCTATACGCATTCTCAATAGAGTACAGCCAAGTACAAGCTTTTGCTTCTACATGCATTCTCAGTGGAGTACTGCGAAGTACCGACTTTTGTTTCTATACGCATTCTCAATAGAATACAGCGAAGTACCGGCTTTTGCTTCTATATGCATTCTCAGTGGAGTACAGCGAAGTACCCACTTTTGTTTCTATACGCATTCTCAATAGAGTACAGTGAAGTGCCGCCTTTTGTTTCTACATGCATTCTCAGTGGAGTACAAGGAGCTACCGGCTTTTGTTTCCACACGCATTTTCAGTGGAGTACAGCGAAGTACCAGGTTTTGCTTCCACATGCATTCTCAATGGAGTACAGTGAGCTACCGGCTTATGTGTCTTCACGCATTCTCAATAGAGTACAGCGAAGTACCGGCTTTTGTTTCTAAATGCATTCTCAGTAGAGTACAGCGAAGTACCGACTTTTGTTTCTATACGCATTCTCAATAGAGTACAGCGAAGTACCGGATTTTGCTTCTACATGCATTCTCAGTGGAGTACAGCGAAGTACCGACTTTTGTTTCTATACGCATTCTCAATAGAGTACAGCGAAGTACCGGCTTGTGCTTCTACATGCATTCTCAGTGGAGTACAAGGAGCTACCGGCTTTTGCTTCTACACGCATTCTCAGTGGAGTACAGCGAGCTATCGGCTTTTGTTTCTACACGCATTCTCAGTGGAGTGCAACGAAGTACCGACTTTTGTTTCTATACGCATTCTGAATAGAGTACAGCGAAGTACCGACTTTGTTTCTACACGCATTCTCAGCGGAAAACAGCTAAGTACCGACTTTTGTTTCTATACGCATTCTCAATAGAGTACAGCGAAGTACCGACTTTGTTTCTACACGCATTCTCAGCGGAAAACAGCGAAGTACCGACTTTTGTTTCTATACGCATTCTCAATAGAGTACAGCGAAGGACCGGCTTTTGTTTCTACATGCATTATCAGTGGAGTACAGCGAAGTACCGACTTTGTTTCTATACGCATTCTCAATAGAGTACAGCGAAGTAACGGCTTTTGCTTCTACATGCATTCTCAGTGCAGTACAGCGAAGTACCGACTTCTGTTTCTATACGCATTCTCAATAGAGTACAGCGAATACCGGATTTTGCTTCTACATGCATTCTCAGTGGAGTACAGCGAAGTACCGACTTTTGTTTCTATACGCATTCTCAATAGAGTACAGCCAAGTACAAGCTTTTGCTTCTACATGCATTCTCAGTGGAGTACTGCGAAGTACCGACTTTTGTTTCTATACGCATTCTCAATAGAATACAGCGAAGTACCGGCTTTTGCTTCTATATGCATTCTCAGTGGAGTACAGCGAAGTACCCACTTTTGTTTCTATACGCATTCTCAATAGAGTACAGTGAAGTGCCGCCTTTTGTTTCTACATGCATTCTCAGTGGAGTACAAGGAGCTACCGGCTTTTGTTTCCACACGCATTCTCAGTGGAGTACAGCGAAGTACCAGGTTTTGCTTCCACATGCATTCTCAATGGAGTAAAGTGAGCTACCGGCTTATGTGTCTTCACGCATTCTCAATAGAGTACAGCGAAGTACCGGCTTTTGTTTCTAAATGCATTCTCAGTAGAGTACAGCGAAGTACCGACTTTGTTTTTATACGCATTCTCAATAGAGTACAGCGAAGTACCGGCTTTTGCTTCTACATGCATTCTCAGTGCAGTACAACGAAGTACCAACTTCTGTTTCTATACGCATTCTCAATAGAGTACAGCAAATACCGGATTTTGCTTCTACATGCATTCTCAGTGGAGTACAGCGAAGTACCGACTTTTGTTTCTATACGCATTCTCAATAGAGTACATGCAAGTACAGGCTTTTGCTTCTACATGCATTCTCAGTGGAGTAGTGCGAAGTACCGACTTTTGTTTCTATACGCATTCTCAATAGAATACAGCGATGTACCGGCTTTTGCTTCTATATGCATTCTCAGTGGAGTACAGCGAAGTAACCACTTTTGTTTCTATACGCATTCTGAATAGAGTACAGCGATGTACCGGCTTTTGCTTCTACATGCATTCTCAATAGAGTACAGCTAAGGACCGGCTTTTGTTTCCACATGCATTCTTACTGAAGTACAGCGAGCTACCAGCTTTTGTTTCTACACGCATTGTCAGTGGAGTACAGCGAAGTACAGACTTTTGTTTCTATACGCATTCTCAATAGATTACAGCGATGTACCGGCTTTTACTTCTACATGCATTCTCAATAGAGTACAGCTTAGTACCGGCTCTTATTTCTACATGCATTCTTAGTGAAGTACAGCGAGCTACCAGCTTTTGTTTCTACACGCATTCTCAGTGAAGTACAGCGAAGTACAGACTTTTGTTTCTATACGCATTCTCAATAGAGTACAGCTTAGTACCGGCTCTTATTTCTACATGCATTCTTAGTGAAGTACAGCGAGCTACCAGCTTTTGTTTCTACACGCATTCTCAGTGAAGTACAGCGAAGTACAGACTTTTGTTTCTATACGCATTCTCAATAGAGTGCAGCGATGTTCCGGCTTTTGCTTCTACATGCATTCTCAATAGAGTACAGCTAAGGACCGGCTTTTGTTTCCACATGCATTCTTAGTGAAGTACAGCGAGCTACAAGCTTTTGTTTCTACACGCATTCTCAGTGGAGTACAGCGAAGTACAGACTTTTGTTTCTATACGCATTCTCAATAGAGTACAGCGATGTACCACCTTTTGCTTCTACATGCATTCTCAATAGAGTACAGCTTAGTACCGGCTCTTCTTTCTACACGCATTCTCAGTGGAGTACAGCGAGCTACCGGCTTTGTTTCTACACGCATTCTCAGCGGAGTACAGCGAAGTACCTGCTTTTGTTTCTACACGCATTCTCAATAGACTACACCGAAGTACCGGCTTTTGTTTCTACATGCATTCTCAATAGAGTACAGCGAAGTACCGAATTTGTTTCTACACGCATTCTCAGCGGAGTACAGCGAAGTACCGACTTTTGTTTCTATACGCATTCTCAATAGAGTACATCGAAGCACCGACTTTGTTTCTACACGCATTCTCAGCGGAAAACAGCGAAGTACCGACTTTTGTTTCTATACGCATTCTCAATAGAGTACAGCGAAGGACCGGCTTTTGTTTCTACATGCATTATCAGTGGAGTACAGCGAAGTACCGACTTTGTTTCTATACGCATTCTCAATAGAGTACAGCGAAGTAACGGCTTTTTCTTCTACATGCATTCTCAGTGCAGTACAGCGAAGTACCGACTTCTGTTTCTATACGCATTCTCAATAGAGTACAGCGAATACCGGATTTTGCTTCTACATGCATTCTCAGTGGAGTACAGCGAAGTACCGACTTTTGTTTCTATACGCATTCTCAATAGAGTACAGCCAAGTACAAGCTTTTGCTTCTACATGCATTCTCAGTGGAGTACTGCGAAGTACCGACTTTTGTTTCTATACGCATTCTCAATAGAATACAGCGAAGTACCGGCTTTTGCTTCTATATGCATTCTCAGTGGAGTACAGCGAAGTACCCACTTTTGTTTCTATACGCATTCTCAATAGAGTACAGTGAAGTGCCGCCTTTTGTTTCTACATGCATTCTCAGTGGAGTACAAGGAGCTACCGGCTTTTGTTTCCACACGCATTTTAAGTGGAGTACAGCGAAGTACCAGGTTTTGTTTCCACATGCATTCTCAATGGAGTACAGTGAGCTACCGGCTTATGTGTCTTCACGCATTCTCAATAGAGTACAGCGAAGTACCGGCTTTTGTTTCTAAATGCATTCTCAGTAGAGTACAGCGAAGTACCGACTTTTGTTTCTATACGCATTCTCAATAGAGTACAGCGAAGTACCGGCTTTTGCTTCTACATGCATTCTCAGTGGAGTACAGCGAAGTACCGACTTTTGTTTCTATACGCATTCTCAATAGAGTACAGCGAAGTACCGGCTTGTGCTTCTACATGCATTCTCAGTGGAGTACAAGGAGCTACCGGCTTTTGCTTCTACACGCATTCTCAGTGGAGTACAGCGAGCTATCGGCTTTTGTTTCTACACGCATTCTCAGTGGAGTGCAACGAAGTACCGACTTTTGTTTCTATACGCATTCTGAATAGAGTACAGCGAAGTACCGACATTGTTTCTACACGCATTCTCAGCGGAAAACAGCGAAGTACCGACTTTTGTTTCTATACGCATTCTCAATAGAGTACAGCGAAGTACCGACTTTGTTTCTACACGCATTCTCAGCGGAAAACAGCGAAGTACCGACTTTTGTTTCTATACGCATTCTCAATAGAGTACAGCGAAGGACCGGCTTTTGTTTCTACATGCATTATCAGTGGAGTACAGCGAAGTACCGACTTTGTATCTATACGCATTCTCAATAGAGTACAGCGAAGTAACGGCTTTTGCTTCTACATGCATTCTCAGTGCAGTACAGCGAAGTACCGACTTCTGTTTCTATACGCATTCTCAATAGAGTACAGCCAAGTACAAGCTGTTGCTTCTACATGCATTCTCAGTGGAGTACTGCGAAGTACCGACTTTTGTTTCTATACGCATTCTCAATAGAATACAGCGAAGTACCGGCTTTTGCTTCTATATGCATTCTCAGTGGAGTACAGCGAAGTACCCACTTTTGTTTCTATACGCATTCTCAATAGAGTACAGTGAAGTGCCGCCTTTTGTTTCTACATGCATTCTCAGTGGAGTACAAGGAGCTACCGGCTTTTGTTTCCACACGCATTCTCAGTGGAGTACAGCGAAGTACCAGGTTTTGCTTCCACATGCATTCTCAATGGAGTACAGTGAGCTACAGGCTTATGTGTCTTCACGCATTCTCAATAGAGTACAGCGAAGTACCGGCTTTTTTTTCTAAATGCATTCTCAGTAGAGTACAGCGAAGTACCGACTTTGTTTCTATACGCATTCTCAATAGAGTACAGCGAAGTACCGGCTTTTGCTTCTACATGCATTCTCAGTGCAGTACAACGAAGTACCGACTTCTGTTTCTATACGCATTCTCAATAGAGTACAGCAAATACCGGATTTTGCTTCTACATGCATTCTCAGTGGAGTACAGCGAAGTACCGACTTTTGTTTCTATACGCATTCTCAATAGAGTACATCCAAGTACAGGCTTTTGCATCTACATGCATTCTCAGTGGAGTAGTGCGAAGTACCGACTTTTGTTTCTATACGCATTCTCAATAGAATACAGCGATGTACCGGCTTTTGCTTCTATATGCATTCTCAGTGGAGTACAGCGAAGTACCCACTTTTGTTTCTATACGCATTCTAAATAGAGTACAGTGAAGTGCCGCCTTTTGTTTCTACTTGCATTCTCAGTGGAGTACAAGGAGCTACCGGCTTTTGTTTCTACACGCATTCTCAATAGAGTACAGCGAAGTACCGGCTTTTGTTTCTAAATGCATTCTCAGTAGAGTACAGCGAAGTACCGACTTTTGTTTCTATACGCATTCTTAATAGAGTACAGCGAAGTACCGGCTTTTGCTTCTACATGCATTCTCAGTGGAGTACAGCGAAGTACCAACTTTTGTTTCTATACGCATTCTCAATAGAGTACAGCGAAGTACCGGCTTTTGCTCCTACATGCATTCTCAGTGGAGTACAAGGTGCTACCGGCTTTTGCTTCTACACGCATTCTCAGTGGAGTACAGCGAGCTATCGGCTTTTGTTTCTACACGCATTCTCAGTGGAGTACAGCGAAGTACCGCCTTTTGTTTCTATACGCATTCTCAATAGAGTACAGCGAAGTACCGGCTTTTGCTTCTACATGCATTCTCAATGGAGTACAGCGAGCTACCGGCTTTTGTTTCTACACGCATTCTCAGTGGAGTACAGCAAAATACCGACTTTTGTTTCTATACGCATTCTCAATAGAGTCCAGCGAAGTACCGGCTTTCGCTTCCACATGCATTCTCAATGGAGCACAGCCAGCTACCGGCTTTTGTTCCTACACGCATTCTCTGTGGAGTACAGCGAAGTACCGGCTTTTGCTACTACATGCATTCTCAGTGGAGTACAGCGAGCTACCGGTTTTTGCTCCTACACGCATTCTCAGTGGAGTACAGCGAAGTATCAACTTTTGTTTCTACATGCATTCTCAGTGGAGTACAGCGAAGTACCGGCTTTTGTTTCTACATGCATTCTCAGTGGCGTACAGCGAAGTACCGGCTTTTGTTTCTACATGCATTCTCAGTAGAATACTGCGAGCTGCCGACTTTTGTTTCTTAATGCATTCTCAGTGGAGTACAGCGAGCTACCGGCTTTTGTTTCTACACGCATACTCATTGGAGTACAGCGGAGTACCGACTTTAGTATCTACATGCATTCTCAGTGGAATACAGCGAGTTCCCGGCTTATGTGTCTTCACGCATTCTCAGTGGAGTACAGCGAAGTACCGGCAGTTGTTTCTACATGCATTCACAGTGGAGTACATCGAGCTACCGGCTTTTGTTTCTACATGCATTCTCAGTGGAGTACAGCGAGCTACCAGCTTAGTTTATACATTCATTCTCAGTGGAGTACAGCGAGCTACCGGCTTTTGTTTCTACATGCATACTCAGTGGAGTACAGCGGAGTACCGACTTTAGTATCTACATGCATTCTCAGTGGAATACAGCGAGTTCCCGGCTTATGTGTCTACACGCATTCTCAGTGGAGTACAGCGAGCTACCAGCTTAGTTTATACATTCATTCTCAGTGGAGTACAGCGAATTACCGGTTTTTGTTTCTACATGCATTCTCAGTGGAGTACACCGAGCTACCGGCTTTGTTTCTACACGCATTCTCCGTGAAGTACAGCGAGCTAATAGCTTTTGTTTCTACACGCATTCTCAGTGGAGTACAGCGAGCCACCGGCTTTGTTTCTACACGCATTCTCAGCGGAGTACAGCGAAGTACCGACTTTTGTTTCTATACCCATTCACATTAGAGTACAGTGAAGTACCGGCTTTTGCTTCTACATGCATTCTCAGTGGAGTACAGCGAAGTACCGACTTTTGTTTCTATATCCAATTTCATTAGAGTACAGCGAAATAACGGCTTTTGCTTCTACATGCATTCTCAGTGGAGTACTGCAAAGTACCGACTTTTGTTTCTATACGCATTCTCAATAGAGTACCGCGAAGTACGGGCTTTAGTTTCTACATGCATTCTCAGTGGAGTACAGCGAAGTACCGACTTTTGTTTCTATACCCATTCTCATTAGAGTACAGCGAAGTTCCGGCTTTTGCTTCTACATGCACTATCAGTGTAGTACATCGAAGTACCGACTTTTGTTTCTATACGCATTCTCAATAGAGTACAGAGAAGTACCGGATTTTGCTTCTACATGCATTCTCAGTGGAGTACTGCAAAGTACCGACTTTTGTTTATATACGCATTCTCAATAGAATACAGCGAAGTACTGGCTTTTGCTTCTACATTCATTCTCAGTGGAGTACAAGGAGCTACCGGCTATTGTTTCTACACGCATTCTCAGTGGAGTACAGCGAAGTACCATCTTTTGTTTCTACATGCATTCTCAGTGGAGTACAGCTAAGTACCGGCTTTTGTTTCTACATACATTCTCAGTAGAATACTGCGAGCTGCCGACTTTTGTTTCTACATGCATTCTCAGTGGAGTACAGCGAGCTACCGGCTTTTGTTTCTACACGAATACTCAGTGTTGTAAAGCGGAGTACCGGCTTTTGTATCCACATGCATTCTCAGTGGAATAAAGCGAGCTCCCGGCTTATGTTTGTACACGCATTCTCAGTGGAGTACATCGAGCTACCGGCTTTTTATTCTACACGCATTCTCAGTGGAGTTCAGCGAGCTACCAGCTTAGTTTCTACATTCATTCTCAGTGGAGTAGAGCGAATTATCAGCTTTTGTTTCTACATGCATTCTCAATGGAGTACACCGAGCTACCGGCTTTGTTTCTACATGCATTCTCTGTGGAGTAAAGCGAACTACCACCTTTTGTTTCTACACGCATTCTCAATAGAGTACAGCGAAATAACGCCTTTTGTTTCTACACGCATTCTTAGTGAAGTACAGCGAGCTTATAGCTTTTGTTTCTACATGCATTCTCAGTGGAGTACAGCGAGCTACCGGCTTTGTTTCTACACGCATTCTCAGCGGAGTACAGCGATTTACCGACTTTTTTTCTACATGCATTATCAGTGGAGTACAGCGAAGTACCGACTTTGTTTCTATACGCAATGTCAATAGAGTACAGCGAAGTAACGGCTTTTCCTTCTACATGCATTCTCAGTGCAGTAC
Source organism: Deroplatys truncata (assembly GCA_030765065.1). NCBI lineage: Eukaryota > Metazoa > Arthropoda > Insecta > Mantodea > Mantidae > Deroplatys > Deroplatys truncata. Next base: position 16,281,041 of record CM060983.1, read on the forward strand.
AGCGAAGTACCGACTTCTGTTTCTATACGCATTCTCAATAGAGTACAGCGAATACCGGATTTTGCTTCTACATGCATTCTCAGTGGAGTACAGCGAAGTACCGACTTTTGTTTCTATACGCATTCTCAATAGAGTACAGCCAAGTACAAGCTTTTGCTTCTACATGCATTCTCAGTGGAGTACTGCGAAATACCGACTTTTGTTTCTATACGCATTCTGAATAGAGTACAGCGAAGTACCGACATTGTTTCTACACGCATTCTCAGCGGAAAACAGCGAAGTACCGACTTTTGTTTCTATACGCATTCTCAATAGAGTACAGCGAAGTACCGACTTTGTTTCTACACGCATTCTCAGCGGAAAACAGCGAAGTACCGACTTTTGTTTCTATACGCATTCTCAATAGAGTACAGCGAAGTACCGACTTTGTATCTATACGCATTCTCAATAGAGTACAGCGAAGTAACGGCTTTTGCTTCTACATGCATTCTCAGTGCAGTACAGCGAAGTACCGACTTCTGTTTCTATACGCATTCTCAATAGAGTACAGCCAAGTACAAGCTTTTGCTTCTACATGCATTCTCAGTGGAGTACTGCGAAGTACCGACTTTTGTTTCTATACGCATTCTCAATAGAATACAGCGAAGTACCGGCTTTTGCTTCTATATGCATTCTCAGTGGAGTACAGCGAAGTACCCACTTTTGTTTCTATACGCATTCTCAATAGAGTACAGTGAAGTGCCGCCTTTTGTTTCTACATGCATTCTCAGTGGAGTACAAGGAGCTACCGGCTTTTGTTTCCACACGCATTCTCAGTGGAGTACAGCGAAGTACCAGGTTTTGCTTCCACATGCATTCTCAATGGAGTACAGTGAGCTACAGGCTTATGTGTCTTCACGCATTCTCAATAGAGTACAGCGAAGTACCGGCTTTTTTTTCTAAATGCATTCTCAGTAGAGTACAGCGAAGTACCGACTTTGTTTCTATACGCATTCTCAATAGAGTACAGCGAAGTACCGGCTTTTGCTTCTACATGCATTCTCAGTGCAGTACAACGAAGTACCGACTTCTGTTTCTATACGCATTCTCAATAGAGTACAGCAAATACCGGATTTTGCTTCTACATGCATTCTCAGTGGAGTACAGCGAAGTACCGACTTTTGTTTCTATACGCATTCTCAATAGAGTACATCCAAGTACAGGCTTTTGCTTCTACATGCATTCTCAGTGGAGTAGTGCGAAGTACCGACTTTTGTTTCTATACGCATTCTCAATAGAATACAGCGATGTACCGGCTTTTGCTTCTATATGCATTCTCAGTGGAGTACAGCGAAGTACCCACTTTTGTTTCTATACGCATTCTAAATAGAGTACAGTGAAGTGCCGCCTTTTGTTTCTACTTGCATTCTCAGTGGAGTACAAGGAGCTACCGGCTTTTGTTTCTACACGCATTCTCAATAGAGTACAGCGAAGTACCGGCTTTTGTTTCTAAATGCATTCTCAGTAGAGTACAGCGAAGTACCGACTTTTGTTTCTATACGCATTCTTAATAGAGTACAGCGAAGTACCGGCTTTTGCTTCTACATGCATTCTCAGTGGAGTACAGCGAAGTACCAACTTTTGTTTCTATACGCATTCTCAATAGAGTACAGCGAAGTACCGGCTTTTGCTTCTACATGCATTCTCAGTGGAGTACAAGGTGCTACCGGCTTTTGCTTCTACACGCATTCTCAGTGGAGTACAGCGAGCTATCGGCTTTTGTTTCTACACGCATTCTCAGTGGAGTACAGCGAAGTACCGCCTTTTGTTTCTATACGCATTCTCAATAGAGTACAGCGAAGTACCGGCTTTTGCTTCTACATGCATTCTCAATGGAGTACAGCGAGCTACCGGCTTTTGTTTCTACACGCATTCTCAGTGGAGTACAGCAAAATACCGACTTTTGTTTCTATACGCATTCTCAATAGAGTCCAGCGAAGTACCGGCTTTCGCTTCCACATGCATTCTCAATGGAGCACAGCCAGCTACCGGCTTTTGTTCCTACACGCATTCTCTGTGGAGTACAGCGAAGTACCGGCTTTTGCTACTACATGCATTCTCAGTGGAGTACAGCGAGCTACCGGTTTTTGCTCCTACACGCATTCTCAGTGGAGTACAGCGAAGTATCAACTTTTGTTTCTACATGCATTCTCAGTGGAGTACAGCGAAGTACCGGCTTTTGTTTCTACATGCATTCTCAGTGGCGTACAGCGAAGTACCGGCTTTTGTTTCTACATGCATTCTCAGTAGAATACTGCGAGCTGCCGACTTTTGTTTCTTAATGCATTCTCAGTGGAGTACAGCGAGCTACCGGCTTTTGTTTCTACACGCATACTCATTGGAGTACAGCGGAGTACCGACTTTAGTATCTACATGCATTCTCAGTGGAATACAGCGAGTTCCCGGCTTATGTGTCTTCACGCATTCTCAGTGGAGTACAGCGAAGTACCGGCAGTTGTTTCTACATGCATTCACAGTGGAGTACATCGAGCTACCGGCTTTTGTTTCTACATGCATTCTCAGTGGAGTACAGCGAGCTACCAGCTTAGTTTATACATTCATTCTCAGTGGAGTACAGCGAGCTACCGGCTTTTGTTTCTACATGCATACTCAGTGGAGTACAGCGGAGTACCGACTTTAGTATCTACATGCATTCTCAGTGGAATACAGCGAGTTCCCGGCTTATGTGTCTACACGCATTCTCAGTGGAGTACAGCGAGCTACCAGCTTAGTTTATACATTCATTCTCAGTGGAGTACAGCGAATTACCGGTTTTTGTTTCTACATGCATTCTCAGTGGAGTACACCGAGCTACCGGCTTTGTTTCTACACGCATTCTCCGTGAAGTACAGCGAGCTAATAGCTTTTGTTTCTACACGCATTCTCAGTGGAGTACAGCGAGCCACCGGCTTTGTTTCTACACGCATTCTCAGCGGAGTACAGCGAAGTACCGACTTTTGTTTCTATACCCATTCACATTAGAGTACAGTGAAGTACCGGCTTTTGCTTCTACATGCATTCTCAGTGGAGTACAGCGAAGTACCGACTTTTGTTTCTATATCCAATTTCATTAGAGTACAGCGAAATAACGGCTTTTGCTTCTACATGCATTCTCAGTGGAGTACTGCAAAGTACCGACTTTTGTTTCTATACGCATTCTCAATAGAGTACCGCGAAGTACGGGCTTTAGTTTCTACATGCATTCTCAGTGGAGTACAGCGAAGTACCGACTTTTGTTTCTATACCCATTCTCATTAGAGTACAGCGAAGTTCCGGCTTTTGCTTCTACATGCACTATCAGTGTAGTACATCGAAGTACCGACTTTTGTTTCTATACGCATTCTCAATAGAGTACAGAGAAGTACCGGATTTTGCTTCTACATGCATTCTCAGTGGAGTACTGCAAAGTACCGACTTTTGTTTATATACGCATTCTCAATAGAATACAGCGAAGTACTGGCTTTTGCTTCTACATTCATTCTCAGTGGAGTACAAGGAGCTACCGGCTATTGTTTCTACACGCATTCGCAGTGGAGTACAGCGAAGTACCATCTTTTGTTTCTACATGCATTCTCAGTGGAGTACAGCTAAGTACCGGCTTTTGTTTCTACATACATTCTCAGTAGAATACTGCGAGCTGCCGACTTTTGTTTCTACATGCATTCTCAGTGGAGTACAGCGAGCTACCGGCTTTTGTTTCTACACGAATACTCAGTGTTGTAAAGCGGAGTACCGGCTTTTGTATCCACATGCATTCTCAGTGGAATAAAGCGAGCTCCCGGCTTATGTTTGTACACGCATTCTCAGTGGAGTACATCGAGCTACCGGCTTTTTATTCTACACGCATTCTCAGTGGAGTTCAGCGAGCTACCAGCTTAGTTTCTACATTCATTCTCAGTGGAGTAGAGCGAATTATCAGCTTTTGTTTCTACATGCATTCTCAATGGAGTACACCGAGCTACCGGCTTTGTTTCTACATGCATTCTCTGTGGAGTAAAGCGAACTACCACCTTTTGTTTCTACACGCATTCTCAATAGAGTACAGCGAAATAACGCCTTTTGTTTCTACACGCATTCTTAGTGAAGTACAGCGAGCTTATAGCTTTTGTTTCTACATGCATTCTCAGTGGAGTACAGCGAGCTACCGGCTTTGTTTCTACACGCATTCTCAGCGGAGTACAGCGATTTACCGACTTTTTTTCTACATGCATTATCAGTGGAGTACAGCGAAGTACCGACTTTGTTTCTATACGCAATGTCAATAGAGTACAGCGAAGTAACGGCTTTTCCTTCTACATGCATTCTCAGTGCAGTACAGCGAAGTACCGACTTCTGTTTCTATACGCATTCTCAATAGAGTACAGCGAATACCGGATTTTGCTTCTACATGCATTCTCAGTGGAGTACAGCGAAGTACCGACTTTTGTTTCTATACGCATTCTCAATAGAGTACAGCCAAGTACAAGCTTTTGCTTCTACATGCATTCTCAGTGGAGTACTGCGAAATACCGACTTTTGTTTCTATACGCATTCTGAATAGAGTACAGCGAAGTACCGACATTGTTTCTACACGCATTCTCAGCGGAAAACAGCGAAGTACCGACTTTTGTTTCTATACGCATTCTCAATAGAGTACAGCGAAGTACCGACTTTGTTTCTACACGCATTCTCAGCGGAAAACAGCGAAGTACCGACTTTTGTTTCTATACGCATTCTCAATAGAGTACAGCGAAGGACCGGCTTTTGTTTCTACATGCATTATCAGTGGAGTACAGCGAAGTACCGACTTTGTATCTATACGCATTCTCAATAGAGTACAGCGAAGTAACGGCTTTTGCTTCTACATGCATTCTCAGTGCAGTACAGCGAAGTACCGACTTCTGTTTCTATACGCATTCTCAATAGAGTACAGCCAAGTACAAGCTTTTGCTTCTACATGCATTCTCAGTGGAGTACTGCGAAGTACCGACTTTTGTTTCTATACGCATTCTCAATAGAATACAGCGAAGTACCGGCTTTTGCTTCTATATGCATTCTCAGTGGAGTACAGCGAAGTACCCACTTTTGTTTCTATACGCATTCTCAATAGAGTACAGTGAAGTGCCGCCTTTTGTTTCTACATGCATTCTCAGTGGAGTACAAGGAGCTACCGGCTTTTGTTTCCACACGCATTCTCAGTGGAGTACAGCGAAGTACCAGGTTTTGCTTCCACATGCATTCTCAATGGAGTACAGTGAGCTACAGGCTTATGTGTCTTCACGCATTCTCAATAGAGTACAGCGAAGTACCGGCTTTTTTTTCTAAATGCATTCTCAGTAGAGTACAGCGAAGTACCGACTTTGTTTCTATACGCATTCTCAATAGAGTACAGCGAAGTACCGGCTTTTGCTTCTACATGCATTCTCAGTGCAGTACAACGAAGTACCGACTTCTGTTTCTATACGCATTCTCAATAGAGTACAGCAAATACCGGATTTTGCTTCTACATGCATTCTCAGTGGAGTACAGCGAAGTACCGACTTTTGTTTCTATACGCATTCTCAATAGAGTACATCCAAGTACAGGCTTTTGCTTCTACATGCATTCTCAGTGGAGTAGTGCGAAGTACCGACTTTTGTTTCTATACGCATTCTCAATAGAATACAGCGATGTACCGGCTTTTGCTTCTATATGCATTCTCAGTGGAGTACAGCGAAGTACCCACTTTTGTTTCTATACGCATTCTAAATAGAGTACAGTGAAGTGCCGCCTTTTGTTTCTACTTGCATTCTCAGTGGAGTACAAGGAGCTACCGGCTTTTGTTTCTACACGCATTCTCAATAGAGTACAGCGAAGTACCGGCTTTTGTTTCTAAATGCATTCTCAGTAGAGTACAGCGAAGTACCGACTTTTGTTTCTATACGCATTCTTAATAGAGTACAGCGAAGTACCGGCTTTTGCTTCTACATGCATTCTCAGTGGAGTACAGCGAAGTACCAACTTTTGTTTCTATACGCATTCTCAATAGAGTACAGCGAAGTACCGGCTTTTGCTTCTACATGCATTCTCAGTGGAGTACAAGGTGCTACCGGCTTTTGCTTCTACACGCATTCTCAGTGGAGTACAGCGAGCTATCGGCTTTTGTTTCTACACGCATTCTCAGTGGAGTACAGCGAAGTACCGCCTTTTGTTTCTATACGCATTCTCAATAGAGTACAGCGAAGTACCGGCTTTTGCTTCTACATGCATTCTCAATGGAGTACAGCGAGCTACCGGCTTTTGTTTCTACACGCATTCTCAGTGGAGTACAGCAAAATACCGACTTTTGTTTCTATACGCATTCTCAATAGAGTCCAGCGAAGTACCGGCTTTCGCTTCCACATGCATTCTCAATGGAGCACAGCCAGCTACCGGCTTTTGTTCCTACACGCATTCTCTGTGGAGTACAGCGAAGTACCGGCTTTTGCTACTACATGCCATCTCAGTGGAGTACAGCGAGCTACCGGTTTTTGCTCCTACACGCATTCTCAGTGGAGTACAGCGAAGTATCAACTTTTGTTTCTACATGCATTCTCAGTGGAGTACAGCGAAGTACCGGCTTTTGTTTCTACATGCATTCTCAGTGGCGTACAGCGAAGTACCGGCTTTTGTTTCTACATGCATTCTCAGTAGAATACTGCGAGCTGCCGACTTTTGTTTCTTAATGCATTCTCAGTGGAGTACAGCGAAGTACCGACTTTTGTTTCTATATCCAATTTCATTAGAGTACAGCGAAATAACGGCTTTTGCTTCTACATGCATTCTCAGTGGAGTACTGCAAAGTACCGACTTTTGTTTCTATACGCATTCTCAATAGAGTACCGCGAAGTACGGGCTTTAGTTTCTACATGCATTCTCAGTGGAGTACAGCGAAGTACCGACTTTTGTTTCTATACCCATTCTCATTAGAGTACAGCGAAGTTCCGGCTTTTGCTTCTACATGCACTATCAGTGTAGTACATCGAAGTACCGACTTTTGTTTCTATACGCATTCTCAATAGAGTACAGAGAAGTACCGGATTTTGCTTCTACATGTATTCTCAGTGGAGTACTGCAAAGTACCGACTTTTGTTTATATACGCATTCTCAATAGAATACAGCGAAGTACTGGCTTTTGCTTCTACATTCATTCTCAGTGGAGTACAAGGAGCTACCGGCTATTGTTTCTACACGCATTCTCAGTGGAGTACAGCGAAGTACCATCTTTTGTTTCTACATGCATTCTCAGTGGAGTACAGCTAAGTACCGGCTTTTGTTTCTACATACATTCTCAGTAGAATACTGCGAGCTGCCGACTTTTGTTTCTACATGCATTCTCAGTGGAGTACAGCGAGCTACCGGCTTTTGTTTCTACACGAATACTCAGTGTTGTAAAGCGGAGTACCGGCTTTTGTATCCACATGCATTCTCAGTGGAATAAAGCGAGCTCCCGGCTTATGTTTGTACACGCATTCTCAGTGGAGTACATCGAGCTACCGGCTTTTTATTCTACACGCATTCTCAGTGGAGTTCAGCGAGCTACCAGCTTAGTTTCTACATTCATTCTCAGTGGAGTAGAGCGAATTATCAGCTTTTGTTTCTACATGCATTCTCAATGGAGTACACCGAGCTACCGGCTTTGTTTCTACATGCATTCTCTGTGGAGTAAAGCGAACTACCACCTTTTGTTTCTACACGCATTCTCAATAGAGTACAGCGAAATAACGCCTTTTGTTTCTACACGCATTCTTAGTGAAGTACAGCGAGCTTATAGCTTTTGTTTCTACATGCATTCTCAGTGGAGTACAGCGAGCTACCGGCTTTGTTTCTACACGCATTCTCAGCGGAGTACAGCGATTTACCGACTTTTTTTCTACATGCATTATCAGTGGAGTACAGCGAAGTACCGACTTTGTTTCTATACGCAATGTCAATAGAGTACAGCGAAGTAACGGCTTTTCCTTCTACATGCATTCTCAGTGCAGTACAGCGAAGTACCGACTTCTGTTTCTATACGCATTCTCAATAGAGTACAGCGAATACCGGATTTTGCTTCTACATGCATTCTCAGTGGAGTACAGCGAAGTACCGACTTTTGTTTCTATACGCATTCTCAATAGAGTACAGCCAAGTACAAGCTTTTGCTTCTACATGCATTCTCAGTGGAGTACTGCGAAGTACCGACTTTTGTTTCTATACGCATTCTGAATAGAATACAGCGAAGTACCGGCTTTTGCTTCTATATGCATTCTCAGTGGAGTACAGCGAAGTACCCACTTTTGTTTCTATACGCATTCTCAATAGAGTACAGTGAAGTGCCGCCTTTTGTTTCTACATGTATTCTCAGTGGATACAAGGAGCTACCGGCTTTTGTTTCCACACGCATTCTCAGTGGAGTACAGCGAAGTACCAGGTTTTGCTTCCACATGCATTCTCAATGGAGTACAGTGAGCTACCGGCTTATGTGTCTTCACGCATTCTCAATAGAGTACAGCGAAGTACCGGCTTTTGTTTCTAAATGCATTCTCAGTAGAGTACAGCGAAGTACCGACTTTTGTTTCTATACGCATTCTCAATAGAGTACAGCGAAGTACCGGCCTTTGCTTCTACATGCATTCTCAGTGGAGTACAGCGAAGTACCGACTTTTGTTTCTATACGCATTCTCAATAGAGTACAGCGAAGTACCGGCTTTTGCTTCTACATGCATTCTCAGTGGAGTACAAGGAGCTACCGGCTTTTGCTTCTACACGCATTCTCAGTGGAGTACAGCGAGCTATCGGCTTTTGTTTCTACACGCATTCTCACTTGAGTGCAACGAAGTACCGACTTTTGTTTCTATACGCATTCTGAATAGAGTACAGCGAAGTACCGACTTTGTTTCTACACGCATTCTCAGCGGAAAACAGCGAAGTACCGACTTTTGTTTCTATACGCATTCTCAATAGAGTACAGCGAAGGACCGGCTTCTGTTTCTACATGCATTATCAGTGGAGTACAGCGAAGTACCGACTTTGTTTCTATACGCATTCTCAATAGAGTACAGCGAAGTACCGGCTTTTGCTTCTACATGCATTCTCAGTGCAGTACAACGAAGTACCGACTTCTGTTTCTATACGCATTCTCAATAGAGTACAGCAAATACCGGATTTTGCTTCTACATGCATTCTCAGTGGAGTACAGCGAAGTACCGACTTTTGTTTCTATACGCATTCTCAATAGAGTACATCCAAGTACAGGCTTTTGCTTCTACATGCATTCTCAGTGGAGTAGTGCGAAGTACCGACTTTTGTTTCTATACGCATTCTCAATAGAGTACCGCGAAGTACGGGCTTTAGTTTCTACATGCATTCTCAGTGGAGTACAGCGAAGTACCGACTTTTGTTTCTATACCCATTCTCATTAGAGTACAGCGAAGTTCCGGCTTTTGCTTCTACATGCATTATAAGGGGAGTACATCGAAGTACCGACTTTTGTTTCTATACGCATTCTCAATAGAGTACAGTGAAGTACCGGCTTTTGCTTCTACATGCATTCTAAGTGGAGTACTGCAAAGTACCGACTTTTGTTTCTATACGCATTCTCAATAGATTACCGCGAAGTACTGCCTTTTGCTTCTACATTCATTCTCAGTGGAGTACAAGGAGCTACCGGCTTTTGTTTCTACACGCATTCTCAGTGGAGTACAGCGAAGTACCATCTATTGTTTCTACATGCATTCTCAGTGGAGTACAGCTACGTACCGGCTTTTGTTTCTACATACATTCTCAGTAGAATACTGCGAGCTGCCGACTTTTGTTTCTACATGCATTCTCAGTGGAGTACAGCGAGCTACCGGCTTTTGTTTCTACACGAATACTCAGTGTAGTAAAGCGGAGTACCGGCTTTTGTATCCACATGCATTCTCAGTGGAATAAAGCGAGCTCCCGGCTTATGTTTGTACACGCATTCTCAGTGGAGTACAGCGAAGTACCTGCTTTTGTTTCTACATGCATTCTCAGTAGAGTACATCGCGGTACCGGCTTTTTATTCTACACGCATTCTCAGTGGAGTTCAGCGAGCTACCGGCTTTGTTTCTATATGCATTCTCTGTGGAGTAAAGCGAACTAGCACCTTTTGTTTCTACACGCATTCTCAATAGAGTACAGCGAAATAACGCCTTTTGTTTCTACACGCATTCTTAGTGAAGTACAGCGAGCTTATAGCTTTTGTTTCTACATGCATTCTCAGTGGAGTACAGCGAGCTACCGGCTTTGTTTCTACACGCATTCTCAGCGGAGTACAGCGATTTACCGACTTTTGTTTCTATACGCATTCTCAATAGAGTACACCGAAGTACCGGCTTTTGTTTATACATGCATTCTCAATAGAGTACAGCGAAGAATCGACTTTGTTTCAACACGCATTCTCAGCGGAGTACAGCGAAGTACCGACTTCTGTTTCTATACGCATTCTCAATAGAGTACAGCGAATACCGGATTTTGCTTCTACATGCATTCTCAGTGGAGTACAGCGAAGTACCGACTTTTGATTCTATACGCATTCTCAATAGAGTACAGCCAAGTACAGGCTTTTGCTACTACATGCATTCTCAGTGGAGTAGTGCGCAGTGCCGACTTTTGTTTCTATACGCATTCTCAATAGAATACAGCGAAGTACAGGCTTTTGCTTCTATATGCATTCTCAGTGGAGTACAGCGAAGTACCCACATTTGTTTCTATACGCATTCTCAATAGAGTACAGTGAAGTGCCGCCTTTTGTTTCTACATGCATTCTCAGTGGAGTACAAGAGGCTACCGGATTTTGTTTTACACGCATTCTCAGTGGAGTACAGCTAAGTACCAGGTTTTGCTTTCACATGCATTCTCAATGGAGTACAGTGAGCTACCGGCTTATGTCTCTTCACGCATTCTCAATAGAGTACAGCGAAGTACCGGCTGTTGCTTCTACATGTATTCTCAGTGGAGTACAGCGAAGTACCGACTTTTGTTTCAGTACGCATTCTCAATAGAGTACAGCGAAGTACCGGCTTTTGCTTCTACATTTTTTCTCAGTGGACTACAAGGAGCGACTGGATTTTGCTTCTACACGCATTCTCAGTGGAGTACAGCGAGCTATCGGCTTTTGTTTCTACACGCATTCTCAGTGGAGTACAGCGTAGTACCGACTTTTGTTCCTATACGCATTCTCAATAGAGTACAGCGAAGTACCGGCTTTGCTTCTACATGCATTCTCAGTGGAGTACAGCGAGCTAACGGCTTTTGTTTCTACACGCATTCTCAGTGGAGTACAGCAAAATACCGACTTTTATTTCTATACGCATTCTCAAAAGAGTACAGCGAAGTACCGGCTTTCGCTTCCACATGCATTCTCAATGGAGCACAGCCAGCTACCGGCTTTTGTGCCTCCACGCATTCTCTGTGGAATACAGCGAAGTACCGGCTATTGCTACTACATGCATTATCAGTGGAGTACAGCGAGCTACCGGCTTTTGCTCCTACACGCATTCTCAGTGGAGTACAGCGAAGTACCGGCTTTTGTTTCTACATGCATTCTCAGTGGAGTACAGCGAAGTACCGGCTTTTGTTTCTACATGCATTCTCAGTGGAGTACAGCGAAGTACCGGCTTTTGTTTTTACATGCATTCTCAGTAGAATACTGCGAGCTGCCGACTTTGTTTCTTAATGCATTCTCAGTGGAGTACACCGAGCTACCGGCTTTTGTTTCTACACGCATACTCAGTGGAGTGCAGTGGAGTACCGGCTTTTGTATCTACATGCATTCTCAGTGGAATACAGCGAGTTCCCGGCTTATGTTTCTACACGCATTCTCAGTGGAGTACAGCAAAGTACCGGCTTTTGTTTCTACATGCATTCTCAGTGGAGTACATGGAGCTACCGGCTTATGTTTCTACACGCATTCTCAGTGGAGTACAGCGAGCTACCAGCTTAGTTTATACATTCATTCTCCGTGGAGTACAGCGAATTATCAGCTTTTGTTTCTACATGCATTCTCAGTGGAGTACACCGAGCTACCGGCTTTGTTTCTACATGTATTCTCAGTGGAGTACAGCGAGCTCCCAGCTTTTGTTTCTACACGCATTCTCAATAGAGTACAGCGAAGTAACGCCTTTTGTTTCTACACGCATTCTCCGTGAAGTACAGCGAGCTAATAGCTTTTGTTTCTATACCCATTCTCAATAGAGTACCGCGAAGTACCGGCTTTAGTTTCAACATGCATTCTCAGTGGAGTACAGCGAAGTACCGACTTTTGTTTCTATACCGATTGACATTAGAGTACAGCGAAGTACCGGCTTTTGCTTCTACATGCATTCACAGTGGAGTACAGCGAAGTACCGACTTTTGTTTCTATACCCATTCGCATTAGAGTACAGCGAAGTACCGGCTTTTGCTTCTACATGCATTCTCAGTGGAACTCATCGAAGTACCGACTTTTGTTTCTATACGCATTCTCAATAGAGTACAGTGAAGTACCGGCTTTTGCTTCTACATGCATTCTCAGTGGAGTACTGCGAAGTCCCGCCTTTTGTTTCTATGCGCATTCTCATTAGAGTACAGCGAAGTACCGGCTTTTTCTTCTACATGCATTCTCAGTGGAGTACATCGAAGTAGCGACTTTTGTTTCTATACGCATTCCCAATAGAGTACAGTGAAGTACCGGCTTTTGCTTCTACGTGCATTCTCAGTGGGGTACTGCGAAGTACCGACTTTTGTTTCTATACGCATTCTCAATAGAATACAGCGAAATACCGGCTTTTGCTTCTACATGCATTCTCAGTGGAGTACAAGGAGCTACCGGCTTTTTTTTCTACACGCATTCTCAGTGGAGTACAGCGAAATACCGTATTTGTTTCTACATGCATTCTCAGTGGAGTACAGCTAAGTACCGGCTTCTGTTTCTACATACATTCTCAGTAAAAAACTGCGAGCTGCCAACTTTTGTTTCTACATGCATTCTCAGTGGAGTGCAGCGAGCTACCGGCTTTTGTTTCTACACGAATACTCAGTGGAGTAAAGCGGAATACCGGCTTTTGTTTCCACATGCATTCTAAGTGGAATACAGCGAGCTCCCGGCTTAAGTTTCTACACGCATTCTCAGTGGAGTACAGCGAGCTACCAGCTTAGTTTCTACATTCATTCTCAGTGGAGTACAGCGAATTACCAGCTTTTGTTTCTACATGCATTCTCAGTGGAGTACACTGAGCTACCGGCTTTGTTTCTGCATGCATTCTCAGTGGAGTATTGCGAGCTACCACCTTTTGTTTCTACACGCATTCTCAATAGAGTACAGCGAAATAACGCCTTTTGTTTCTACACTCATTCTCAGTGAAGTACAGCGGGCTAAAAGCTTTTGTTTCTACAGTCATTCTCAGTGGAGTACAGCGAGCTACCGGCTTTGTTTCTACACGCATTCTCAGCGAAGTACAGCGATTTTCCGACTGTTGTTTCTATACGCATTCTCAATAGTGTACCGCAAAGTACCGGCTTTAGTTTCTACATGCATTCTCAGTGGAGTACAGCGAAGTACCGACTTTGTTTCTACACGCATTCTCAGCGGAGTACAGCGAAGTACCGACTTTTGTTTCTATACGCATTCTCAATAGAGTACAGCGAAGTACCGCCTTTTATTTCTACATGCATTCTCAGTGGAGCACAGGGGAGTACTGAGTTTGTTTGTATACGCATTCTCAATAGAGTACAGCGAAGTACCGGCTTTTGTTTGTACATGCATTTTCAGTGGAGTACAGCAAAGTACCGGCTTTTGTTTTTATACGCATTCTCAATAGAATACAGTGAAGTACCGCTTTTGCTTCCACATGCATTCTCAGTGGAGTACTGCGAAGTACCGACTTTTGTTTCTATACGCATTCTCAATAGGGTACAGCAAAGTGCCGCGTTTTGTTTCTACATGCATTCTCAGTGGAATACAAGGAGCTACCGGCTTTTGTTTCTACACGCATTCTCAGTGGAGTACAGCGAAGTACCGGCTTTTGCCTCCACATGCATTCTCAATGGAGTACAGTGAGCTACCGCCTTCTGTTTCTACACGCATTCTCAATAGAGTACAGCGTAGTACCGGCTTTGGCTACTACATGCATTCTCATTGGAGTACAGCGAAGTACCGGCTTTTGTTTCTACACGCATTCTCAGTGGAGTACAGCGAAGTACCGGCTTTTGCTTCTACATGCATTCTCATTGGAGTACTGGGAAGTACCGACTTTTGTTTCTATACGCATTCTCAATAGAGTACAGCGAAGTACCGGCCTTTGCTTCTACATGCATTCTCAGTGGAGTACAGCGAAGTACCGACTTTTGTTTCTATACCCATTCTCAATAGAATACAGCGAAGTACCGGCTTTTGCTTCACATGCATTCTCAGTGGAGTACAGCGAAGTACCAACTTTTATTTGTATACGCATTCTCAATAGAGTACAGCGAACTAACGCCTTTTGTTTCTACACGCATTCTCAGTGAAGTACAGCGAGCTAAGAGCTTTTGTTTCTACACGCATTCTCACTGTTAACAACGAGCTACCGGATTTTGTTTCTACGCGCATTCTCAATGAGTACAACGAACTACCGGCTTTTGTTTCTACACGCATTCTCAATAGAGCTCAACGAGTTACCGGCTTTTGTTTCTACACCCATTCTCACTGAGTACAACGAGCTACCGACTTTTGTTTCTACACGCATTCTCACTGAGTACAAGGAGCTAACGGCTTTTGTGACTACACGCATTCTCAGTGGAGTGCAGCGAACCAACGGCTTTTGTTTCTACACGAATCCTCAATGGACTGCAGCGAACTAAGGCCTTTTGTTTCTACACGCATTCTCACTGAGTACAGCGAACTGACGCCTTTTGTTTCTACACTCATTCTCAGTGAAGTACAGCGAGCTACCGGTCTTTGTTTCTATAAGCATTCTCACTGAGTACAACGAGATTCCGGCTTTTGTTTCTATACGCTTTCTCACTGAGTACAACGAGCCAGCGGCTTTGTTTTCTACACGCATTCTCACTGAGTAAAACGAGCTAACGGCTTTTGTTTCTACACGCATTCTCAGTGGAATACAAGGAGCTACCGGCTTTTGTTTCTACACGCATTCTCAGTGGAGTACAGCGAAGTACCGGCTTTTGCCTCCACATGCATTCTCAATGGAGTACAGTGAGCTACCGCCTTCTGTTTCTACACGCATTCTCAATAGAGTACAGCGTAGTACCGGCTTTGACTACTACATGCATTCTCATTGGAGTACAGCGAAGTACCGACTTTTGTTTCTATACGCATTCTCAATAGAGTACAGCGAAGTACCGGCTTTTGCTTCTACATGCATTCTCAGTGGAGTACAGCGAAGTACCGACTTTTGTTTCTATACCCATTCTCAATAGAGTACAGCGAAGTACCGGTTTTTGCTTCTACATGTATTCTCAGTGGAGTTCATCGAAGTACCGACTTTTGTTTCTATACGCATTCTCAATAGAGTACAGTGAATTTCCCGCTTTTGCTTCTACATGCATTCTCAGTGGAGTACTGCGAAGTACCGACTTTTGTTTCTATACGCATTCTCAATAGAATACAGCGAAGTACCGGCTTTTGCTTCTACATGCATTCTCAGTGGAGTACAGCGAAGTACCAACTTTTATTTCTATACGCATTCTCAGTAGAGTACAGCGAACTAACGCCTTTTGTTTCTACACGCATTCTCAGTGAAGTACAGCGAGCTAATAGCTTTTGTTTCTACACGCATTCTCAGTGGAGTACAGCGAAGTACCGGCTTTTGCCTCCACATGCATTCTCAATGGAGTACAGCGAGCTACCGCCTTTTGTTTCTACACGCATTCTCAATAGAGTACAGCGAAGTACCGGCTTTTGCTTACACATGCATTCTCAGTGGAGTACAGCGAAGTACCGGCTTTGTTTCTACACGCATTCTCAGCGGAGTACAGCGATTTACCGACTGTTGTTTTATACGCATTGTCAATAGAGTACCGCGAAGTACCGGCTTTAGTTTCTACATGCATTCTCAGTGGAGTACAGCGAAGTACCGACTTTGTTTCTACACGCATTCTCAATAGAGTACAGCGAAGTACCACCTTTTGTTTCTACATGCATTCTCAGTGGAGCACAGGGGAGTACTGACGTTGTTTGTATACGCATTCTCAATGGAGTACAGCGAAGTACCGGCTTTTGTTTGTACATGCATTCTCAGTGGAGTACAGCAAAGTACCGGCTTTTGTTTCTATACGCATTCTCAATAGACTACAGTGAAGTACCGGCTTTTGCTTCTACAGGCATTGTCAGTGGAGTACAGCGAAGTACCAACTTTTGTTTCTATACGCATTCTCAATAGGGTACAGCGAAGTGCCGCGTTTTGTTTCTACATGCATTCTCAGTGGAATACAAGGAGCTACCGGCTTTTGTTTCTACACGCATTCTCAGTGGAGTACAGCGAAGTACCGGCTTTTGCTTCTACATGCATTCTCATTGGAGTACTGGGAAGTACCGACTTTTGTTTCTATACGCATTCTCAATAGAGTACAGCGAAGTACCGGCCTTTGCTTCTACATGCATTCTCAGTGGAGTACAGCGAAGTACCGACTTTTGTTTCTATACCCATTCTCAATAGAATACAGCGAAGTACCGGCTTTTGCTTCACATGCATTCTCAGTGGAGTACAGCGAAGTACCAACTTTTATTTGTATACGCATTCTCAATAGAGTACAGCGAACTAACGCCTTTTGTTTCTACACGCATTCTCAGTGAAGTACAGCGAGCTAAGAGCTTTTGTTTCTACACGCATTCTCACTGAGTACAACGAGCTACCGGCTTTTGTTTCTACACGCATTCTCAGTGGAGTGCAGCGAACTAACGCCTTGTTTCTACACGCATTCTCAGTGAAGTACAGCGAGCTACCGGATTTTGTTTCTATAAGCATTCTCACTGAGTACAACGAGCTACCGGATGTTGTTTCTACGCGCATTCTCAATGAGTACAACGAACTACCGGCTTTTGTTTCTACACGCATTCTCAATAGAGCTCAACGAGTTACCGGCTTTTGTTTCTACACCCATTCTCACTGAGTACAACGAGCTACCGACTTTTGTTTCTACACGCATTCTCACTGAGTACAAGGAGCTAACGGCTTTTGTGACTACACGCATTCTCAGTGGATTGCAGCGAACCAACGGCTTTTGTTTCTACACGAATCCTCAATGGACTGCAGCGAACTAAGGCTTTTGTTTCTACACGCATTCTCACTGAGTACAGCGAACTGACGCCTTTTGTTTCTACACTCATTCTCAGTGAAGTACAGCGAGCTACCGGTCTTTGTTTCTATAAGCATTCTCACTGAGTACAACGAGATTCCGGCTTTTGTTTCTATACGCTTTCTCACTGAGTACAACGAGCCAGCGGCTTTGTTTTCTACACGCATTCTCACTGAGTAAAACGAGCTAACGGCTTTTGTTTCTACACGCATTCTCAGTGGAATACAAGGAGCTACCGGCTTTTGTTTCTACACGCATTCTCAGTGGAGTACAGCGAAGTACCGGCTTTTGCCTCCACATGCATTCTCAATGGAGTACAGTGAGCTACCGCCTTCTGTTTCTACACGCATTCTCAATAGAGTACAGCGTAGTACCGGCTTTGTCTACTACATGCATTCTCATTGGAGTACAGCGAAGTACCGACTTTTGTTTCTATACGCATTCTCAATAGAGTACAGCGAAGTACCGGCTTTTGCTTCTACATGCATTCTCAGTGGAGTACAGCGAAGTACCGACTTTTGTTTCTATACCCATTCTCAATAGAGTACAGCGAAGTACCGGTTTTTGCTTCTACATGTATTCTCAGTGGAGTTCATCGAAGTACCGACTTTTGTTTCTATACGCATTCTCAATAGAGTACAGTGAATTTCCCGCTTTTGCTTCTACATGCATTCTCAGTGGAGTACTGCGAAGTACCGACTTTTGTTTCTATACGCATTCTCAATAGAATACAGCGAAGTACCGGCTTTTGCTTCTTAATGCATTCTCAGTGGAGTACAGCGAAGTACCAACTTTTATTTCTATACGCATTCTCAGTAGAGTACAGCGAACTAACGCCCTTTGTTTCTACACGCATTCTCAGTGAAGTACAGCGAGCTAATAGCTTTTGTTTCTACACGCATTCTCAGTGGAGTACAGCGAAGTACCGGCTTTTGCCTCCACATGCATTCTCAATGGAGTACAGTGAGCTACCGCCTTTTGTTTCTACACGCATTCTCAATAGAGTACAGCGAAGTACCGGCTTTTGCTTACACATGCATTCTCAGTGGAGTACAGCGAAGTACCGGCTTTGTTTCTACACGCATTCTCAGCGGAGTACAGCGATTTACCGACTGTTGTTTTATACGCATTGTCAATAGAGTACCGCGAAGTACCGGCTTTAGTTTCTACATGCATTCTCAGTGGAGTACAGCGAAGTACCGACTTTGTTTCTACACGCATTCTCAATAGAGTACAGCGAAGTACCACCTTTTGTTTCTACATGCTTTCTCAGTGGAGCACAGGGGAGTACTGACTTTGTTTGTATACGCATTCTCAATGGAGTACAGCGAAGTACCGGCTTTTGTTTGTACATGCATTCTCAGTGGAGTACAGCAAAGTACCGGCTTTTGTTTCTATACGCATTCTCAATAGAATACAGTGAAGTACCGGCTTTTGCTTCTACACGCATTGTCAGTGGAGTACAGCGAAGTACCAGCTTTTGTTTCTATACGCATTCTCAATAGGGTACAGCGAAGTGCCGCGTTTTGTTTCTACATGCATTCTCAGTGGAATACAAGGAGCTACCGGCTTTTGTTTCTACACGCATTCTCAGTGGAGTACAGCTAAGTACCGGCTTTTGCTTCTACATGCATTCTCATTGGAGTACTGGGAAGTACCGACTTTTGTTTCTATACGCATTCTCAATAGAGTACAGCGAAGTACCGGCCTTTGCTTCTACATGCATTCTCAGTGGAGTACAGCGAAGTACCGACTTTTGTTTCTATACCCATTCTCAATAGAATACAGCGAAGTACCGGCTTTTGCTTCACATGCATTCTCAGTGGAGTACAGCGAAGTACCAACTTTTATTTGTATACGCATTCTCAATAGAGTACAGCGAACTAACGCCTTTTGTTTCTACACGCATTCTCAGTGAAGTACAGCGAGCTAAGAGCTTTTGTTTCTACACGCATTCTCACTGAGTACAACGAGCTACCGGCTTTTGTTTCTACACGCATTCTCAGTGGAGTGCAGCGAACTAACGCCTTGTTTCTACACGCATTCTCAGTGAAGTACAGCGAGCTACCGGATTTTGTTTCTATAAGCATTCTCACTGAGTACAACGAGCTACCGGATTTTGTTTCTACGCGCATTCTCAATGAGTACAACGAACTACCGGCTTTTGTTTCTACACGCATTCTCAATAGAGCTCAACGAGTTACCGGCTTTTGTTTCTACACCCATTCTCACTGAGTACAACGAGCTACCGACTTTTGTTTCTACACGCATTCTCACTGAGTACAAGGAGCTAACGGCTTTTGTGACTACACGCATTCTCAGTGGAGTGCAGCGAACCAACGGCTTTTGTTTCTACACGAATCCTCAATGGACTGCAGCGAACTAAGGCCTTTTGTTTCTACACGCATTCTCACTGAGTACAGCGAACTGACGCCTTTTGTTTCTACACTCATTCTCAGTGAAGTACAGCGAGCTACCGGTCTTTGTTTCTATAAGTATTCTCACTGAGTACAACGAGATTCCGGCTTTTGTTTCTATACGCTTTCTCACTGAGTACAACGAGCCAGCGGCTTTGTTTTCTACACGCATTCTCACTGAGTAAAACGAGCTAACGGCTTTTGTTTCTACACGCATTCTCAGTGGAGTGCAGCGAACCAACGCCTTTTTTTTCTACACGCATTCTCAGTGTAGTACAGCGAACTAACGCCTTTTGCTTCTACACGCATTCTCAGTGAAGTACAGCGAGCTACCTGTTTTTGTTTCTATATTCATCCTCAATAGAGTACAGCGAGCTACCGGGTTTTCTTTCTATACGCATTCTCAGTGGAGTGCAGCGAGCCAACGCCTTTTATTTCTACGCGCATTCTCGGTGGAGTGCAGCGAACCGAAGCCTTTTGTTTCTACACGCATTCTCAGTGGAGTACAGCGAGCTACCGGGTTTTGTTTCTATACGCATTCTCAATAGAGTACAGCGAGCTACCGGTTTTTGTTTCTACATGCATTCTCAGTGAAGTACAGCGAGCTACCGGTTTTTGTTTCTACATGCATTCTCAGTGAAGTACAGCGAGCTACCGGTTTTTGTTTCTATACGCATTCTCAATAAAGTACAGCGAGCTACCGGTTTTTTTTTTCTGTACGCATTCTCAGTGAAGTACATCGAGCTATCGTCTTTGTTTCTACATGCATCTCAGTGGAGTACAGCAAGCTACCAGCTTTGCCTTTTACGCGCAATCTAGGTGAAGTACAGCGAGTCGCCAGTTTTTGTTTCTATACACATTCTATGTGAAGTACAGCGAAGTACCGGATTTTGCTTCTATACACATTCTCTGTGAGGTACAGCGTGCCACCGATTTTGTTTCTACACGCATTTTATACGTAGTACAGCGAGGTACTGGCTTTGGTTTCTACACGCATACTGGGTGGAGTACAGCGAGCCAGCGGTTTTTAATTTCCACACGAACTCTCTGTGGAGTACAGCGAGCTACCACCTTTTGTTTCTAAACGCATTCTCAGTGGAGTACAGCGAGCTACCAGCTTTTGTTCCTACGCGTGTTATTCTGTGGAGTATAGCCAGTCACCGGCTTTTTTTTCTATGTCCTTTTTTTGTGGACTATAGCACCTTACCGGCGTTTGTTACTGCGAGCATTCTCTGTTGAAGATAGCGAGCTACCGTCTTTTGTTTGAGCACACATTCTGTTTACAGTATAGTCGGTTACCGGCTTTTATTTCCACACGTTTCTCTGTGGAGTATAGCTAGTTACCGGATTTTGTTTCTACATGCATTCTCTGTGGAGTATACACAGTTACAGGCTTTTGTTTTCACACGTTAGCTCTGTGGTGTACAGCCAGTTACCAGCTTGTTTCTACACGAATTTTCTGTTGAGTAGAGCCAGTACCCGGCGTTTGTTTCTACACGTATTCTCTGTTGAGTACAGCCAGTTATCGGCTTTGGTTTCTACACGCATTCTATATAGAGTACAGTGAGCTACAGGCTTTGTTTCTATACGCATCATATGTAAAGTACAGCGAGCTACCAGCATTTGCTTGTATACGCATTCTCAGTGGAATACAGCCAGTTACCGGCTTTTATTTCTACACGCAGTCTCAGTGGAGTACAACGGGCCACCGGCTTTATTTCTACACGCATCCTCTGTGGAGTATAGCCAGCTACCGACCTTTGTTTCTACAAGCACTCTCTGTAGAGTATAGCCAGCTACCGGTCTTTGTTTCTAGACGTATTCTCTGTGGAGTATAGCAGTTAGCGGTTTTTATTGCTACACGCATTCTCTGTGGAGTATAGCAGTTAGTGGCTTTTGTTGCTACCCGCATTCTCTGTGGACTATAGCCAGCTACCGGTCTTTGTTTCTACACGCATTCTCTGTGGAGTATAGCAGTTAGCGGCTTTTGTTGCTACCCGCATTCTTTGTGGAGTATAGAAGTTAACGGCTTTTGTTGCTACACGCATTCTCTGTGGAGTATAGCAGCTACCGGCCTTTGTTTCTACACGCATTCTTTGTGGAGTATAGAAGTTAGCGGATTTTGTTTCTACACGCATTCTCTATGGAGTATAGCAGCTACCGGCCTTTGTTTCTACACGCATTCTTTGTGGAGTATAGAAGTTAGCGGCTTTTGTTGCTACACGCATTCTCTGTGGAGTATAGCCAGCTACCAGCCTTTGTTTCCACACACATTCTCTGTGGAGTATAGCTGTTAGCGGCTTTTGTTGCTATACGCATTCTCTGTGGAGTATAGCAGCTACCGGTTTATGTTGCTACATGCATTCTCTGTGGAGTATAGCAGCTACCGGCTTTTGTTTCTACAGGCATTCTCTGTGGAGTATAGCTGTTAGCGGCTTTTGTTTCTACACGCATTCTCTGTTGAGTATAGCCAGCTATCGGCTTTTGTTGCTACACGAATTGTATTTGGAGTATAGCGAGTTACCGGCGTTTGCTTCTACGCGCATTCTTTGTGGAGTAAAGAGAGCTACCCGCTTTTGTTTCTACACGCATTCTGTGTGGAGTATAGCCAGATACCGGCTTTTGTTTCTACACGCATTCTTGTGGAATATAGCGAGCTACCGGCTTTTGTTTCTACACGCCTCTCAGTGGAGTACAGCCACCTACCGGCTTTTGTTGCTACAGCCCTCTCAATGGAGTACAGCCACTTACCGCCTTTCGTTGCTACAGCCCTCTCAGTGGAGTACAGCCACCTACCGGGTTTTGTTTCTACACGCCTCTCAGTGGAGTGCAGCCACCTACCGGTTTTTGTTTCTATACCCCTCTTAGTGAGTGTACAGCTACCTACCGGCTTTTGTACCTACAGCCCTCTCAGTGGAGTACAGCCACCTACCGGCTTTTGTTTCTACACCCCTCTCAGTGGAGTACAACCACCTACCGACTTTTGTTGCTACAGCCCTCTCAGTGGAGTACAGCCACCTACCGGATTTTGTTGCTACAGCCCTCTCAGTGGAGTACAACTGCCTACCGG
Organism: Deroplatys truncata; assembly: GCA_030765065.1. Lineage (NCBI taxonomy): Eukaryota > Metazoa > Arthropoda > Insecta > Mantodea > Mantidae > Deroplatys > Deroplatys truncata. Next base: position 16,303,847 of record CM060983.1, read on the forward strand.
CTTTTGTTTCTACAGCCCTCTCAGTGGAGTACAGCCACCTACCGGCTTTTGTTTCTACACCCTTCTCAGTGGAGTACAACCACCTACCGACTTTTGTTGCTACAGCCCTCTCAGTGGAGTACAGCCACCTACCGGCTTTTTTTGCTACACCCCTCTCAGTGGAGCACAACTGCCTACCGGCTTTTGTTTCTACAGCCCTCTCAGTGGAGTGCAGCCACCTACCGGCTTTTGTTGCTACACCCCTCTCAGTGGAGTGCAGCCACCTACCGGTTTTTGTTGCTACACCCCTCTCAGTGGAGTACAACTACCTACCGGCTTTTGTTTCTACAGCCCTCTCAGTGGAGTACAACTATCTACCGGATTTTGTTGCTACACCCCTCTCAGTGGAGTACAACTACCTACCGGCTTTTGTTTCTACAGCCCTCTCAGTGGAGTGCAGCCAACTACCGGCTTTTGTTGCTACACCCCTCTCAGTGGAGTACAACCACCTACCGGATTTTGTTGCTACAGCCCTCTCAGTGGAGTACAACTACCTACCGGCTTTTGTTGCTACAGCCCTCTCAGTGGAGTGCAGCCACCTACCGGCTTTTGTTGATACACCCCTCTCAGTGGAGTACAACTACCTACCGGCTTTTGTTTCTACAGCCCTCTCAGTGGAGTACAACTACCTACCGGCTTTTGTTTCTACAGACCTCTCAGTGGAGTACAACCACCTACCGGCTTTTGTTGCTACAGCCCTCTCAGTGGAGTACAACTACCTACCGGTTTTTGTTTCTACACACCTCTCAGTGGAGTACAGCACCTACCGGCTTTTGTTGCTACAGCCCTCTCAGTGGAGTACAGCCACCTAGCGGCTTTTGTTTCTATACGCCTCTCAGTGGAGTACAGCCACCTAATGGCTTTTGTTTCTACACACCTCTCAGTGGAGTACAGCCACCTACCGGCATTTGTTGCTACACCCCTCTCAGTGGAGTACAGCAACCTACCGGCTTTTGTTGCTACAGCCCTCTCAGTGGAGTACAGCCACCTAGCGGCTTTTGTTTCTATACGCCTCTCAGTGGAGTACAGCCACCTACCGGCTTTTGTTTCTACACACCTCTCAGTGGAGTACAGCCACCTACCGGCATTTGTTGCTACACCCCTCTCAGTGGAGTACAACCACCTACCGGCTTTTGTTTCTACACGCCTCTCAGCGGAGTACAGCCACCTACTGGCGTTTGTTGCTACAGCCCTCTCAGTGGAGTACATCCACCTGGCTTTTGCTGCTACAGTCCTCTCAGTGGAGTACAGCCACCTGCCGGCTTGTTTCTACACGCCTCTCAGTGGAGTACAGCCACCTACTGGCTTTTGTTGTTACAGCCTTCTCAGTGGAGTACAGCCACCTACCGGTTTTGTTGCTACACCCCTCTCAGTGGAGTGCAACTACCTACCGGCTTTTGTTTCTACACGCCTCTCAGTGGAGTACAGCCACCTACCGGCTTTTGTTGCTACACACCTCTTAGTGGAGTACTGCCAGCTACCGGATTTTGTTGCTACAGCTCTCTCAGTGTATTACAGTCACCTACCGGCTTTTGTTTCTACAGCCCTCTTGGTGGAGTACAGCCACCTACCGGCTTTTGTTGCTACACCCCTCTCAGTGGAGTACAGCCACCTACCGGCTTTTGTTTCTATACGCCTCTCAGTGGAGTACTGCCACCTACCGGCTTTTGATTCTACACACCTCTCAGTGGAGTACAGCCACCTACCGGCTTTTGTTTCTACAGCCCTCTTAGTGGAGTACAGCCACCTACCGGCTTTTGATTCTATATGCCTCTCAGTGGAGTACAGCCACCTACCGGCTTTTGTTTCTACAGCCCTCTTAGTGGAGTACAGCCACCTACCGGCTTTTGTTTCTATACGCCTCTCAGTGGAGTACAGCCACCTACCGGCTTTTGATTCTACACACCTCTCAGTGGATTACAGTCACCTACCGGCTTTTGTTTCTACAGCCCTCTTAGTGGAGTACAGCCACCTACCGGCTTTTGATGCTACACCCCTCTCAGTGGAGTACAGCCACCTACCGGCTTTTGTTTCTATATGCCTCTCAGTGGAGTACAGCCACCTACCGGCTTTTGATGCTACACCCCTCTCAGTGGAGTACAGCCACCTACCGGCTTTTGTTGCTACGCACCTCTCAGTGGAGTACAGCCACCTACCGGCTTTTGTTTCTATACGCCTCTCAGTGGAGTACAGCCACCTATCGGCTTTTGTTGCTACACCCTTCTCAGTGGAGTACAACCACCTACCGGCTTTTGTTTCTACACGCCTCTCAGTGGAGTACAGCCACCTACTGGCGTTTGTTGCTACAGCCCTCTCAGTGGAGTACATCCACCTACCGGCTTTTGTTGCTACACCCTTCTCAGTGGAGTACAACCACCTACCGGCTTTTGTTGCTACAGTCCTCTCAGTGGAGTACATCCACCTACCGGCTTTTGTTGCTACACCCTTCTCAGTGGAGTACAACCACCTACCGGCTTTTGTTGCTACAGTCCTCTCAGTGGAGTACAGCCACCTACCGGCTTTTGTTGCTACAGCCTTCTCAGTGGAGTACAACCACCTACCGGCTTTTGTTTCTACACGCCTCTCAGTGGAGTACAGCCACCTACTGGCGTTTGTTGCTACAGCCCTCTCAGTGGAGTACATCCACCTGGCTTTTGTTGCTACAGTCCTCTCAGTGGAGTACAGCCACCTACCGGCTTTTGTTGCTACAGCCTTCTCAGTGGAGTACAGCCACCTACCGGTTTTGGTGCTACACCCCTCTCAGTGGAATGCAACTACCTACCGGCTTTTGTTTCTACACGCCTCTCAGTGGAGTACAGCCACCTACCGGCTTTTGTTGCTACACGCATTCTCTGAGTACAGCAACTACTTTCTACTACATGGAACTTTCGAGGACGGTTCTGTAAATCTCCTTTGGTCTTTCAGTAATTAATGAACAGAATTATATTTTAGCCCATCTCTGTCATAAGGAATTGGTCTTTATTGGAAGAGTTATGTAAAGCTGTTGAGTGGCTTTTGAGATTAGCATACATACATACATACATACATACATACATACATACATACATACATACATACATACATACATACATACATACATACATACAGATGTTCTCTCCTTATATTAATGTAGGTTTGTAAAGCATTGCTGCAGGGAAATATTTCCACATGTTGTTGTTTTCTGTAACTGTGCATATTGCTGCAAGCTTGTTTTTAGTTTTATTGATTTCAAAATGTTCTTTGTTCGTATATAATGTTAATGTACCTGAATTGTACATGTTCCCTGTTCACGGATCTTTAACCTCACGTAACGCAACTTAGCGTATCGGAACCTAACCTAAGCGAACGTAACCTAGCCTAAACCACCTGAACCTAACTTAACCCAACCAAAACCTAATTGTTCGCTAACCACAGGACACCCATCATCAATTTCTTTACATAATGCAGCTGAAAATCTGTTTCCTGTATCATCGAGATTGTTTCCAGATCAAAGGTGGTAAAAGAATTACGGTTAAGATGGCACTGCTAAAAGAAAAGTAAAGGATTCGAAAGAATATGTAAGTGTTGGTAGTGCTAGACATCAGTATTGACCAATTTTGATTTGTTCCTTCAATGATTTGGTGCAATTTTACCTGACCGTTTAGGGTGTGTGTCTCCTACTCGTTTCTCATCGGCTGAATTGGCAGTATCTACAGCCCGTTAACCTCCACTTAGCAGCGTTTTATACAACTTAAAAATTTAAAGATATATTAACTAAATCATTTTTGGGCAAATTATACTCTGCTTGTATACAATAGAAATCAGTAAATCCTCCGATTGGCCACACTGCTCCAAATTTCTCTATATATTAACTTACATAGCAATCGATTCAGCCATTCTTTAGTGAAAACACACACACACAAACTTGCGCTTAGAAGATGCAATTTTTACTTTTCTCTAGCACCCATTTCTACCAGGCAGAGGAAGTATTGTATTTAGCCAAGATTTCGATAGGTATCGTGATTTCACCGGAAATACATATCTTGGGGTGTATATGTGAACAGCATAACTCAACAATGTAGAGTAGCATAATTAGGAATGTTGGCAATTCCAAGGATGTAACATCATACTACTCTAAGTGCGAAAATGTTGCTTATTTTTATGTTCTCGAAAATTACTGTAACCATTTTCATTAAAATACCTATCGATATTTAACACATTTACACGTTAACTTTTCGTAAATAACCTGTGAAATCCTCTTCATTCTGAAGGAATTTTGTACAACTGGTTAACCATAAAAGACAAATGCTTTATAGCTCGCCTCTGTGGTGTGGAGATAACATGTCTGTCTCACATTCAAGAGGTCCCGAGTTCGAATCTGCGTTGGATTGAGTCATCCGGATAAGGCTTATCGAAAAAGACGAATGTCGGGCAACTTAAAGCTTTATGGACATTTGAGCATGTTTTCATCCATTTCATTCATCCTCCGATATGACGTAACCTACTCCACAAACATTCCATGTCAACATTTCACTGAAATACATATTCTCAGGCTTCCTGGCATGCCTCCCCCACAAAGTTTTCACTTTCTCCACTACTTATAGTAAGCAGGGAAGTATTGTAATCCGTCCAAAATTTCGATACCGAGATTTCACTGGAAATACATGTTTTGAGGCCCCTACAAAAAATTTTAGAAAGAGATCCATTAGTGTGTCTGTGCACAGCACCACTCATAAACGAAAAATCAGATAAATATTAAAGTTTGTATTTAAGTTCAAAATCTTCCAAAGATGCGACAGGAAGTTTTTCAAGAAAATCGCACAACCCAATTACTCTTTACATGCAACATTTTTCGAATTTTTTTATTTTCTAAAAAATGGTTCTAAATTTTTTTATTAAAATATAATACAGTGTGGAATTTTAAGGCCAGCATATAGCGTCCAGTTGTTAAACATTTGACTATCGCTGTTCTCTATAACGAAATGTGTAATGTAGCTGTTTCTGTAAAGGTTTATCTCGATTAAAATGAAGTAGATAGGAAAGTAAACTTTCGTAAGAATAATTTGTATACCCACTAATAAAGGATAGAGGGTACAGAAAGTCATGTGAATATAACACACCAAATTTTTAGAAGAAATCCGTGTGTGTGCATGCCTGTGAATAGCATAACAAAAAAAAACGAAAAGGGACTTGAACACCAAATTTGGTATTTAAGTTCTCCATCTTCCAAAGATGTGACACAAAGATCCCCCACACCAGAGTACCTTTTATATGCAACATTTTTCGAAAATGTTGATTGTCTCAAAAATGTGTGGCGATTTTGTAGAAAGTAGTAAACATTTAAGATATTTTCATAACAAATAAAATGTATATGTTGAATTTTGTGGCAATAGCCTCTGAAGTCCTCTTCATTATGAATGATTGGTAAACCGTAAGAGATACACAAAAAACGAGATCTCGTAAGCACACAATTTATGGTATATATTGCTTCTTATTGAAATACTAGTCATTCGTTTTCTTCTCCTGGTCCTGCAGATAACATGGTGACCCGCTCTTGTCACTTTCACTTTAGCTACTGTATCCTAGACCGAAATGTGCAAATGCGAATTGAATATTTGTCTGCATTAACAAGTAGACACAAGGATAACATTTGGTAAGAAGAGTGAGTAGAGTGCAACATATAAGATTCCTTTACTTCTTCTACCAGCTACCGATCATAGGTAGAAGGAAGTACTGTGTTTTGATATCAAGACTTCACCGGAAGTACGTTTTAAGGCCCCCTTAATAAAACAAAAAACATTTTAAGAAAAAGAGTCCCTCTGCGTTTGTGTGTGTCTGTGTGAACAGCATAAACCAGAAACGAAATGTTGGATAAAACCAAACTTGGCATTTAGATTCAGCACCTTCTAAAGATGTGACACGAAGATTTTCAAGAAAATTCCCACCCCAAAATAACTTTTACATGGAATATTCTTCGAAATTTTGGATTTTCTCAAAAAATGTCTAAATTTTTTTTATTAAAATATCATATGTTTAACATATATACATGAAAAATAAAATGAATATATTGAATTTTTTGGAAATAGTCTGTGAAGTGCTCCTCATTCTGAAGACATTTTTTATAATTTTGTATAACAGGTAATCTATAAGCGATAGACAAGACCGTCCTATACAAACAATGTAGATCTCTTTAAAACATAATTTATTTTAAATAAGATTTCGCAGCATCAGCCATTTCGAGATATCCTGTTTGAATTTTTGAATAATTTGTCATTTTTTTAAAGTGCAGTCACTATTCAGTTGTTTCTCACGATGTCACGCCGAGAGCGATCCGCTTTTCAAAAACCTGACTATCGCTTTAGCTTACTGTATTGTTCATGCACCCCTGGATGTTATATATGACATGGAGAAGAGAATTAGGCAGACGGCGGAAGGTGTCAACCCCCTCCTCCTCCAGTCGGAGAAGGGGAAGGGCCGGAGAGGAGAGAGGGGTAAGCAGCACTATGGTATAAATTGGCTGCTCAAACCCAGACAACAAGCATACATAGGTCGGCTCTGGAATCACATGCGAATATTCAGTAAGTATCCGCCACCTCCCCCTCCCCCTCCCGCTCCTAGCAGCGTGCAGACCGCCGCGCTATCCTAATCCATTTGTGCATCTTTTGCAGGTGATGACGGCAACGCGGGTAATATCGGTCCTAGCGACCGTCCTCATCGTCGCGTGCCCTGTGCACTCCCGTCCCTCCAACACCATCAACAGCCATCACCATCACCACCACCACCGTCACGGACACCAGCAAGCGGCGCTCGACGACGCTGCTCTCCTGGAGGAGCTGAACCAGACCCTCAACAGCTGGAACGTCTCCAACACCTCCCTGGACGACATCCGTCTCAGTAACCTGTCCAAGACGGCTCGAGAAAGGTAAGTCGGTGTCGGAGCTTTGCTTTGGTGACCATGCTGGTGACGGTGCTGTATGCATGACAGGGTTGTGTCAATTGTGTTTACGATATCCTTGTGCAATCATTTAAAAACAGCCTTTCTTACCCTCTAGCGTTTATTAGTGGCTATACAAACTGTTCTTATCAAAGCTTATTCTTTTATCCACTTCATTTTAATCGAGATAAACCTTTCCGTAAACAGTTACATTACACATTTCGTTATAGAGAACAGCGATAGTCAAATGTTTAACAACTGGACGCTATATGCTGCCTTAAAATTCCATACTGTTTCCATGACATCGCGAGAAACAACTGAATGCTGACAGGACTTTAAAACAATGATCAAGTATTGAAAAATTCTCACCATTAATAATGGATATCTCGGAAATGGCATATGCCACAAAAAAGTTATTTGAAATAAATTGTGTTTTAAAGAGACCTACATTTTTTGAAAGTACGTTTTCATCTATTGTTTAACGTTTACTAGTTATACAACACTATACAAAATTCCTTCCGAATGAAGAGAACTTCACAGCTATTCCCAGAAAATTCAAAAATACATTTTATTTTTCATGTAAGTAACTTTAATATGTGGTATTTTAATCAAAATCATTAGTTATTTTTCAGAAAATCAAAAATTACGCAAAATGTTCCTTCTAATGGGTATTTTGGGGTGGAGAATTTTTCTTGAGAATCTTTGTGTCGCATCTTTGGAAGATTTTGGTATTTATTCGACTTTTCGATTTTGAGCTTTGCTGTTCACACACACACACGGAACTTGTTCTAAAAGTGCTTCTTTTTGGATTCAAAATGTGTATTTCCGGTGAAATATCGACACAGAACTTTTGGGTGGAATGCAATACCTTTTCTACCTACTAAGTACGTGATACAGAAAGTGAAAACGTTAAAATAACAAATTTTGCGTTCTCTATTACTTATCTGTATAAAGTAATGGAAGTATTGAATTCCATCCAAAAACTCGATATCGAAATTTCACTGGAAATGCACGTTTTGAGATCAGATGATTTTAAAAAAAATCTATTTTTAGAAAGAGGTTCGTGTATGTCTGTGAACAGAATTTTCAAAATCGAAAATTCGGTTAAACACAAAAATTAGTATTTAACTTGGTGTATTGCATGGTTTTCAAGAAAATCTTCCATACCAAACTACCCTTTACATGGACAAACTTTTCAATTCATTTGATTTTCTTAAAAGTTGTTCTAACGATTTTGATCAAAATACCATATAGGTATTAAAACATATTCCATGGCAAATAAAATGTATATCTTGAATTTTCTGGAAAATCCTGTGAAGTCCTCTTCATTCTGAATGACTTTTGTATAACTAGTAAACATTAGAGGCAGACAAAACCTTACTACACAAAACACTAGACCTCATTAAGGCATACAATTTATGCGAAATAAATATTTTACCACACTTGTTATTGGTTTGAATTTTCAAATACTTTTTACTTTTTCGAGTGGTAAGTCCGTATTCCTTCCCCCCCCCCCTTGTGTTCTTGTGAAGAGCAGGGAATTTCAAATCCATAACATAACGATACGCTTTTCATAAAGCTATCACTTTTGCATATTGTAATGAAACTTTGTCTCGATTAATAAGAGGTAGATAAAACAGTTTGTAGAAGAGTCAGTAGAGAAAGTGATGTGAATTTAACACATAAGGTGTGTGAGGTATTTTCTTCTCCAGCATATGATGTTTCCTGGAGGGCATTGTGAAAATAGCTATTGATCCGTTAACGCTTCCCAAACAAGTATTTTCGGGTAAAATCCGGAGCATAGCCAAATATTGGATTTCAGATTCCGGAAATAGGCTCTGAAAAGTCAAATTTATACATATACGTATGTAACTTGATATGTATTTCTCAGATACAAGATTTTCAACCAAATATAATGACTATTGATTTTAATTAAAATAACGGGAGCTTATGAAATAGAGAGAAAGTCGTGTAACTGTTGTGTTTCAGTTTTAAATGTAACACATCAAATAATAGTAACGCTTATACAAAAATCTGAGGTGTTACATTCACATGACCTTCTCTAGAAACTTTTCTGGGTCGTTAAATCTTTACAACGGAGGGTCTTTATCTACTGACTTTGAATTTCCACTCTTTACATGGCCACGACAAGAAACGAAAACAAACAACACTTCAAAAAATATAAACTATTGGAAATTGCAACAAAAATCAAGTACTATAAGAACATTTGTTTGACATAAGCTGGATGCTTCAACGGGATGTACATTTTTTTGGTGTGGTAAGATTTTATCTATCTCTTACGGTTTACGGTATAACATACAAAAGTCAACAGAATGAAGAGCACTTCACAGGCTATTCCCAGAAAATTCGATATATAAAATTTATTTGTCATGCAAATATATTAAACACGTGGTGTTTTAAACAAAATCGTTAGAGCAATTTTGAGAAAATCAAAAATGTCAAAAAAGGGTAGTTTTGGGGTTGGGGATTTCCTTGAATATCTTAGTTTCGCATCTTCGGAAGATGCTGAATTTAAATACCAAGTTTGGTATTTAACCGAGTTTTAGTTTTTTAGTTTTGCTGTCCACGCACACAGATTCAATCGGGCCGGTTTTACAAATTTGTGTTTCTTTTTATTCGGAGAAGCTCAAAACCTGCATTTCCAGTGAAATCTTGGTAAAATACAATACCTCCTGTACTTAACTATGTGTAAGTGGTAGAGATTTGAAAATCCGAACCAATAACAAAGAATATCTCGGAAACGGTTTATGCCACAAAACATTTTATTTTATATAAATTGTGTTTTAATGAGATCTACGTTTTTGTAGTCAGATTTTGTCCGTCTCTTACGGTTTACCAATTATACAAAACGCATTCAGAATGAAGAGGACTTCACAGGCTATTCCCAGAAAATTCAAGATATATATTTTATTTGTTATATAAGTATCTTAAACATGTGGTATTTTAATGAAAATCGTTAGAGACACTTTCGAGAAAATAAAACATAACGAAACATTTTCCATGGAAAGGATAATTTGAGATGGAAGCGTTTCCTTGAAAACATTCTCATCGCAATTTTGGAAAACGCTGAACTTAAATTTTAACCGATTTTTGTTTGAATTGTGCCGTTCACACACACACAGACCTTTTTCTAATAAAAATATTTTATTTGTATTCAGGAGACCTCAAAACACGAATTTTCGTTGAAAGCTCGGTATCGAATTTTTGGATGGAATGCAATAGCTTCTTTACCTACTGTGCACTACTCCACACACTTTGTCTACCAATAACATATAAAAGTTATTCACTTACGATGTATTTGTTTCAAATTAAGCTCCTGCGTTAGATGACGCTTAGCAATACTTAGAATACTTTTAAAACGGCTAACGCTACAAATCGTGCGTATTTTAATGAGTTATCTTTTCTCCTATTGAGCTTTTGCCTACATTTCAATATTTACTTATTTTACTAAATTCAAAAAACTAAAGTGAACTTCATAGGATATTCCCAAACATTGAATACATGTTAATACATTACAGATGTGATGTTACAATCAACCATTACAGCTATTTTGATCAAATAAAAAGAAACGAAAAATGTTCCATGTAAAGGGTAGTTTGGGGTGGAAATCTTCGTATCGTATCCCTGAAAGATGCTGAACTTGCTATTAAACCTGTTTTAGTTTTTGAGCTATGATGTTCATAGACTTTTGTCGCAAAAATCTGATGTGTAACGTTCACATAATTTTCTGTACCCATTCTTCAACAAAGTATTCGTATAAAAGCTTATTCTATCTGCTAAGTATTTGAAAATTGAAAGCAACAAGAAGAAGAGCTAGTCTGGTGGTTAGCATATTAGAAGGATGCCAGTGTTTCTTTAGTCAGGATTATTCCCCATCCTCGCCTAGAGTCTGTAATACCAACACCGCCGTAAAGTGATCAACATTGCTAACAAATCTTCTGTCTTTATTAGTGGATATACAAACTATTCTTACTAAAGCTTATTTTTCTATCTACATATAGCTAGATAGCTACACTACGCATTTCGTTAAAAATACAAAGAGAACCGCGATGTTTAAGAAAACTGGACGCTATATGCTGCCTTAAACTTACATACTGTTTCCATGACATCGCGAGAAACAACTGAAAATCGATGGGACTTTAAAAGAATGACAAGTATTGAACAATGGCAACATTTAATAACGGATATCTCAGAAACGGCTTATACTACAAAAACTTATTTTAAGTAAATTGTGTGTTTTAAAGATATCTATTTCTTTTTTGTGGTACGTTTTCATCTATCGCTTAACGTTTACAAGTTATACAAGATTATACAAAATTACTACCGAACGAAGAGGACTTCCTAGGCTATTCCCAGAAAATTCAAGATACACATTTTATTTGTGACGTAAATATCTTTAATATATGGTACTTTAATCAAAATCGTTAGAGCCATTTTTTAGAAAATAATTTTTTTCGAAAAGCACTCCATGTAAATGGTAGTTGGGGTAGGGGGATTTTCTTGGAAATCTTCGTGTCCCATCCTTGGAAGATATTAAACTCAAATACCAAGTTTGGTATTTATCCGACTTTTCGTCTTTGAGTTATGCTGTTCACAGACAGGCACACGGACGCATAGATACATACACGGACATGTTTCCAAAAATGCATCGAAATTTTGGTTGGAATGCAACACTACCGCTATTACTCTGTGAGGTAGAGAAAGTAAAAAGGCGCTGATATGACCTTAAATGTTAAAGACGGCAAATAATTAGAACATACAAAACAAAATTGAAAATGGTCAAATGGTTAAATTGTGTGCTTTAACGAGATCTACATTTTTGTGCAGTAAGATTTGGTCTATCCCTTACGGTTTACCAGTTATATAAAAGTCATTCAGAATGAAGAGGACTTCTCAGGCTATTCCCAAATAATTCGAGATATACATTTTATTTGTCATGAAAGTGGTTTAAACAAATTGAAATTTTAATAAAAAATCGTTAGAGCCATTATTGAGAAAAGCCTAATTTTGAAAATATTTTCCGTAAAGGGTAGTTTGCGGTGGAAGCATTTTCTTGAAAATATTGGTGTCGCATCCTGGGATATGCTAAACTCAAATACCAACCGACATTTCCTTTTTGAGTTATGCTATTCACGGACCGAATGCTTCCCCTACTTACTATACATAAGTAAACGAGAAGGTAAAAATGCGTGATAACGTGATATTTAGATTTTGACGGCGTGAGTGACCATGGCAATATTGTGGCGCTAGCTTGGGTAATATTGCTACATAAATCGTAACAATTTGGAGATCTCTCCACATTACGATAGCATAGGACACCTGGCGCTTCGAGCCCCAATGAATACTCACCCCTGAGAGGAACGGATGAGGTGAGCGAACCGCAGGAGAGGTATGGGCTGCAGAACGAGGCCGGCGCAAGTGTACAGGATAGGATAGGATAGGACTAGTTAACGGAGGGGACACCTGCCACTTCGAGCCCCAATGGATCTTTTGTGTGGACGTGTGTACACACCCAAGAGGAACCAATGAGGTTAGGGAACCACAGGAGATATATGGGTTGCAGAGCGAGGCCGGCGCAAGTCGACAGAAGCATCTTTAGGATGGCCACTGTGTGTCAAAAGTACAACTAAAGCAAATCTTATGTATTCCATTCATATGACTTTCCCTATTCACTCTTCTACAAACTATTCTTCTGTCTGCTTCTGTTAAGACAGATAACCTTCTTTACACATTTCATTATAGGCATAAGAAGCAGGCTAAAGTAATTGTCATATTTTTAAAAGCGGATCGCTATATGGTAAATTCCATGCTCTTTCTATGACCACGACAAAGAACCAATAACGAAAAAAAGTATAAGTATATGAGCATTCAGACTAATAATAACAAATATCTGGGAAACGATTAACTCCTAAAAAACGTTTATCTTACATAAATTGTCTCTTTTAACCAGATCTATTTATTTGTTTTAAATATGAATGAAATGGGTGAAACAGTGCTCAAATGAGCCCGGGGTTCACAGAGCTTAAGAATTGGCCTACATTAGTATTTTCAGGATAAGGGAAAACTTCGGAAAAACCTTATCCGAGGAAATCACCCTAACCCAGATTCGAACTTGGGACCTCTTGAATGTGAGGTAGACGTGCTATCTCTAGACCATGGAGGTGGACCTTCATTATTTATGTTTTAAGACCTTTCTTCTATATCTTACGGTTTAGCAGTCATTCACAATGAGGACAACTTCCCAGAAGATTCAGCATATACATTTTATTCTTCATGTTAAAATAACTTATGGTATTTTAATCAAAATTGTTTAACTCATTCTTGAGAAAATAAAAAATAATGAAAATTCTGCATATAAACAGTAGTTAGGGGTGGAGGAATTTTTTTTGATTCAGGGACTCTCAAAATATGTATGTTTCCAGTGAAATTTCGATATCTAAGTGGAATACACTACTTTGTGTATTTTAGGCAAGTAGTAAGGGAAGTAAAATCGAAACGTTGATTAAACAATTGGTACCTTCTACAGACTCGACACCAACACGTTTATAAAATCGCTCCACATCAAACACTAAACTTGGTATTAAGGTTCAGTATCTTCCCCAGATGTGATACCTTTGTATAAAATCGTTCCACATCAAACACTAAACTTGGTATTAAGGTTCAGTATCTTCCACAGATGCGACACCAACACTTTTATAAAATCGCTCCACATCAAACACTAAACTTGGTATTAAGGTTCAGTATCTTCCACAGATGCGACACCAACACTTTTATAAAATCGCTCCACATCAAACACTAAACTTGGTATTAAGGTTCAGTATCTTCCCCAGATGTGACACCTTTGTATAAAATCGTTCCACATCAAACACTAAACTTGGTATTAAGGTTCAGTATCTTCCACAGATGCGACACCAACATTTTTATAAAATCGTTCCACATCAAACACTAAACTTGGTATTAAGGTTCAGTATCTTCCACAGATGCGACACCAACATTTTTATAAAATCGCTCCACATCAAACACTAAACTTGGTATTAAGGCTCAGTATCCTCCACAGATGCGACACCTTTCTATAAATTCGTTCCACATCAAACACTAAACTTGGTATTAAGGTTCAGTATCTTCCACAGATGCGACACCAACATTTTTATAAAATCGTTCCACATCAAACACTAAACTTGGTATTAAGGTTCAGTATCTTCCACAGATGCGACACCAACATTTTTATAAAATCGTTCCACATCAAACACTAAACTTGGTATTAAGGTTCAGTATCTTCCACAGATGCGACACCAACATTTTTATAAAATCGTTCCACATCAAACACTAAACTTGGTATTAAGGTTCAGTATCTTCCACAGATGCGACACCAACATTTTTATAAAATCGTTCCACATCAAACACTAAACTTGGTATTAAGGTTCAGTATCTTCCACAGATGCGACACCAACATTTTTATAAAATCGTTCCACATCAAACACTAAACTTGGTATTAAGGTTCAGTATCTTCCACAGATGCGACACCAACATTTTTATAAAATCGCTCCACATCAAACACTAAACTTGGTATTAAGGCTCAGTATCTTCCACAGATGCGACACCAACATTTTTATAAAATCGTTCCACATCAAACACTAAACTTGGTATTAACCCTCAGTATCTTCCACAGATACTACACCAATATTTTTATAAAATCGTTCCACTTCAAACACTAAACTTGTTATTAAGCCTCAGTATCTTCCACAGATGCGACACCAACATTTTTATAAAATCGTTCCACATCAAACACTAAACTTGCTATTAAGCCTCAGTATCTTCAACAGATGCGACACCAACATTTTTATAAAATCGCTCCACATCAAACACTAAACTTGCTATTAAGCCTCAGTATCTTCCACAGATGCGACACCAACATTTTTATAAAATCGTTCCACATCAAACACTAAACTTGGTATTAAGGTTCAGTATCTTCCACAGATGCGACACCAACATTTTTATAAAATCGTTCCACATCAAACACTAAACTTGGTATTAAGGTTCAGTATCTTCCACAGATGCGACACCAACATTTTTATAAAATCGCTCCACATCAAACACTAAACTTGGTATTAAGGCTCAGTATCTTCCACAGATGCGACACCAACATTTTTATAAAATCGTTCCACATCAAACACTAAACTTGGTATTAACCCTCAGTATCTTCCACAGATACGACACCAATATTTTTATAAAATCGTTCCACTTCAAACACTAAACTTGTTATTAAGCCTCAGTATCTTCCACAGATGCGACACCAACATTTTTATAAAATCGTTCCACATCAAACACTAAACTTGCTATTAAGCCTCAGTATCTTCCACAGATGCGACACCAACATTTTTATAAAATCGCTCCACATCAAACACTAAACTTGCTATTAAGCCTCAGTATCTTCCACAGATGCGACACCAACATTTTTATAAAATCGCTCCACATCAAACACTAAACTTGCTATTAAGCCTCAGTATGTTCCACCGATGCGACACCAACATTTTTATAAAATCGCTCCACATCAAACACTAAACTTGGTATTAAGGTTCAGTATCTTCCACAGATGCGACACCTTTCTATAAAATCGTTCCACATCAAACACTAAACTTGGTATTAAGGTTCAGTATCTTCCACAGATGCCACACCAACATTTTTATAAAATCGTTCCACATCAAACACTAAACTTGCTATTAAGCCTCAGTATCTTCCACAGATGCGACACCAACATTTTTATAAAATCGTTCCACATCAAACACTAAACTTGGTATTAAGGCTCAGTATCTTCCACAGATGCGACACCAACATTTTTATAAAATCGTTCCACTTCAAACACTAAACTGGGTATTAAGGCTCAGTATCTTCCACAGATGCGACACCAACATTTTTATAAAATCGTTCCACATCAAACACTAAACTTGGTATTAAGGTTCAGTATCTTCCACAGATGCGACACCAACATTTTTATAAAATCGCTCCACATCAAACACTAAACTTGATATTAAGGTTCAGTATCTTCCACAGATGCGACAACATTTTTATAAAATCGCTCCACATCAAACACTAAACTTGATATTAAGCCTCAGTATCTTCCACAGATGCGACACCAACATTTTTATAAAATCGTTCCACTTCAAACACTAAACTTGGTATTAAGGTTCAGTATCTTCCACAGATGCGACACCAACATTTCTATAAAATCGTTCCACATCAAACACTAAACTTGCTATTAAGCCTCAGTATCTTCCACCGATGCAACACCAACATTTTTATAAAATCGCTCCACATCAAACACTAAACTTGGTATTAAGGTTCAGTATCTTCCACAGATGCGACAACAACATTTTTATAAAATCGTTCCACATCAAACACTAAACTTGGTATTAAGGTTCAGTATCTTCCACATATGCGACACCAACATTTTTATAAAATCGTTCTACATCAAACATTAAACTTGCTATTAAGCCTCAGTATCTTCCACAGATGCGACACCAACATTTTTATAAAATCGTTCCACTTCAAACACTAAACTTGATATTAAGGTTCAGTATCTTCCACAGATGCGACAACAACATTTTTATAAAATCGCTCCACTTCAAACACTAAACTTGGTATTAAGGTTCAGTATCTTCCACAGATGCGACACCAACATTTTTATAAAATCGTTCCACTTCAAACACTAAACTTGATATTAAGGTTCAGTATCTTCCACAGATGCGACAACATTTTTATAAAATCGTTCCACATCAAACACTAAACTTGGTATTAAGGTTCAGTATCTTCCACAGATGCGACAACATTTTTATAAAATCGCTCCACTTCAAACACTTAACTTGGTATTAAGGTTCAGTATCTTCCACAGATGCGACAACATTTTTATAAAATCGCTCCACATCAAACACTAAACTTGGTATTAAGGTTCAGTATCTTCCACAGATGCGACACCAACATTTTTATAAAATCGCTCCACATCAAACACTAAACTTGGTATTAAGGTTCAGTATCTTCCACAGATGCGACACCAACATTTTTATAAAATCGTTCCACTTCAAACACTAAACTGGGTATTAAGGCTCAGTATCTTCCACAGATGCGACACCAACATTTTTATAAAATCGTTCCACATCAAACACTAAACTTGGTATTAAGGTTCAGTATCTTCCACAGATGCGACACCAACATTTTTATAAAATCGCTCCACATCAAACACTAAACTTGATATTAAGGTTCAGTATCTTCCACAGATGCGACAACATTTTTATAAAATCGCTCCACATCAAACACTAAACTTGATATTAAGCCTCAGTATCTTCCACAGATGCGACACCAACATTTTTATAAAATCGTTCCACTTCAAACACTAAACTTGGTATTAAGGTTCAGTATCTTCCACAGATGCGACACCAACATTTTTATAAAATCGTTCCACATCAAACACTAAACTTGCTATTAAGCCTCAGTATCTTCCACCGATGCAACACCAACATTTTTATAAAATCGCTCCACATCAAACACTAAACTTGGTATTAAGGTTCAGTATCTTCCACAGATGCGACAACAACATTTTTATAAAATCGTTCCACATCAAACACTAAACTTGGTATTAAGGTTCAGTATCTTCCACATATGCGACACCAACATTTTTATAAAATCGTTCTACATCAAACATTAAACTTGCTATTAAGCCTCAGTATCTTCCACAGATGCGACACCAACATTTTTATAAAATCGTTCCACTTCAAACACTAAACTTGATATTAAGGTTCAGTATCTTCCACAGATGCGACAACAACATTTTTATAAAATCGCTCCACTTCAAACACTAAACTTGGTATTAAGGTTCAGTATCTTCCACAGATGCGACACCAACATTTTTATAAAATCGTTCCACTTCAAACACTAAACTTGATATTAAGGTTCAGTATCTTCCACAGATGCGACAACATTTTTATAAAATCGTTCCACATCAAACACTAAACTTGGTATTAAGGTTCAGTATCTTCCACAGATGCGACAACATTTTTATAAAATCGCTCCACTTCAAACACTTAACTTGGTATTAAGGTTCAGTATCTTCCACAGATGCGACAACATTTTTATAAAATCGCTCCACATCAAACACTAAACTTGGTATTAAGGTTCAGTATCTTCCACAGATGCGACACCAACATTTTTATAAAATCGCTCCACATCAAACACTAAACTTGGTATTAAGGTTCAGTATCTTCCACAGATGCGACACCAACATTTTTATAAAATCGTTCCACTTCAAACACTAAACTTGATATTAAGGTTCAGTATCTTCCACAGATGCGACAACAACATTTTTATAAAATCGCTCCACTTCAAACACTAAACTTGGTATTAAGGTTCAGTATCTTCCACAGATGCGACAACATTTTTATAAAATCGCTCCACATCAAACACTAAACTTGGTATTAAGGTTCAGTATCTTCCACAGATGCGACAACAACATTTTTATAAAATCGCTCCACATCAAACACTAAACTTGGTATTAAGGTTCAGTATCTTCCACAGATGCGACAACAACATTTTTATAAAATCGCTCCACATCAAACACTAAACTTGGTATTAAGGTTCAGTATCTTCCACAGATGCGACAACATTTTTATAAAATCGCTCCACATCAAACACTAAACTTGGTATTAAGGTTCACTATCTTCCACAAATGCGACACCAACATTGCTATAAAATCACTGCACATAAAGCTATGCTTTACATGGACTTGTTTCAAAATGACTGATTTTCTGAAAAATTACTCTTGGGATTTTATAGAAAGATTTAAGATGTTTACATGACGAATAAAATATTTATTTTGAATTTGTGTGAATAGCGTGTGAAGTCCTCTACATCGGAATGACTTTTGTATAATTTTGTATAACTGGTAAACCATAAGAGATACACAAAAACGTATTACGCCAATACTGCATATCTCTTTACAGCACACAGTTTATTTCAAATAGCTTTTTTTTATGGTATCAGTCATTTTCGTGAAATTTGATGTTATTTGCCTTAGTTTTTCAACACTTTTGCAGATTTTCAGTTGTTCCTCGTGATATCATGGAAAAGAGCACGTAATTTCAAAACCAGCTTTTAAGAATTGTATTACTCTTGTACCTAGAACCAAATTGGTACACCATTTCCTTTAAACAGTTTTCAGTGTTGATATTAGTTTATGAGGTGCTTTTCTCAGCGCACAGTAAACAAGATTCGATGCTTGAATTTTGTATTTAACAGATCTTATGGCAAGGTCTCTCCCAGGTCTTTTTAGCTTATAAATCGTTATCGAAGAGACCGTATTTTCATATTGGGACGTTATAGGAATGTTGGTGTTTTTCAAGTGTGATTGAACTATGCAACTTACACATGGCTAACCTGAAACAATTATCTAAATATTTTCCATGCAGCCCAGTATCTCTATACAGGTGTGAAGAACGTAGGTGCACATATAATACAAAGCGGTCGTTTTATGTCCGAACCGGATCGCGTGTATGCGTGCTGCGCGAGAAAAAAACCCGATGTCTACTACTTCAGGGGGTACTTTGAAACTCTCGCGTTACTACTCACGAATGGTAGTAACATGCACTATAATGAATACTAACATTGTTATAAGTGTTGTCATCTGCATTGAGATATTCCTCGTATCATCAGGTTGTAATTCCTGAAAAATAGCCACTCTGTAGGGTGTGAATTTTAAACGTTTAGCAGCTTTATAAACAGAGCTTTTTGAAATATCCACACGTCTTAGACACTTAGATCATTTATATGATGCACAAATTTCGTCATTTTTCCTTGGTTAGAACATGTCTTTTTAGCTTCCTAGCAAACTTAGCGTTTAGCAAACTTATTAACCACATATCCGACATATGGGTGGCTCAGTTGGTTAGGCGCTGGCCTTCTGATCCCAAGGTCGCGGGTTCAAAACCGGCGGAGGGCGATGGATTTTTTCGGGCGGGAAGTAAAGCCGGTGGTCCCGTGTCGTTGATTTACGGCACGTAAAAGAATCTCAAGCCTGATAAAGAGGCCTCTGAGCAAAATTACCCGTCTTCCACGCCCAATGAAGAATGGGACGGTAAGGTCCATAAATAAAGCTCATTTATCGAACCGACGACCCTACAGTAACCTTCGATGACCAAGATGTAAAGGAGACATTAAACAAAAAATCTTCTATGTTCCATTCACATGTCTTTGTTTCTTCTCCTTTCTTAAACAAATGTATTCTTCTGTCTACTTGATTTTGTTTCATCTGTATAGTCCCCTTTAACTTGTGAGGTCATGTCGGGGCTTTGGCTTCATGTTTTCACTCTCTGGATTATGGGTTTTCTTACCTTTTGCATTCAGGCTACCAGACTCTGGAGGATAAGAACCCGTAACTCAGGACAGAAGCCAAACCGCTGACTACTCGACCAAAGAGCCACTCTTATAACAAGTATACAGCGTGTCGCTATGAGACGACTGAGTTTCCTTGCACTCTGATGACCACGAGAAAAAAGGAATATCTTAAAAATTGAAACCAATAACACCGAGTTTGATGTGGCCCGATTTCGGGAGGTTCCGGCTTCAAATACCGTGAGATTTTTCGTGGTTTCACTCAGTCGCCAAGGTAAATGCCGGATTGGATATTTAATACAGTCTAGGTCTAAAACAATAGTAAACATGGTATGGCGAATGCTCTGCCGTCAATCCACAGATGACGAAAGAGATAGACTGGACGGCATCCTAATGCCATTTCTTCGGCACGTGTAGAAGCAGAGTTACAGTTGCCTAGCATCTGTGAGACATGCCGAAGCTGTCATCTCCATCTGCCCGTCACGTGTAGAAGCAGAGTTACAGTTGCCTAGCATCTGTGAGACATGCCGAAGCTGTCATCTCCATCTACCCGTCACGTGTAGAAGCAGAGTTACAGTTGCCTAGCATCTGTGAGACATGCCGAAGCTGTCATCTCCATCTGCCCTTCACGTGTAGAAGCAGAGTTACAGTTGCCTAGCATCTGTGAGACATGCCGAAGCTGTCATCTCCATCTGCCCGTCACGTGTAGAAGCAGAGTTACAGTTGCCTAGCATCTGTGAGACATGCCGAAGCTGTCATCTCCATCTGCCCGTCACGTGTAGAAGCAGAGTTACAGTTGCCTAGCATCTGTGAGACATGCCGAAGCTGTCATCTCCATCTACCCGTCACGTGTAGAAGCAGAGTTACAGTTGCCTAGCATCTGTGAGACATGCCGAAGCTGTCATCTCCATCTGCCCGTCACGTGTAGAAGCAGAGTTAAAGTTGCCTAGCATCTGTGAGACATGCCGAAGCTGTCATCTCCATCTGCCCGTCACGTGTAGAAGCAGACTTACAGTTGCCTAGCATCTGTGAGACATGCCGAAGCTGTCATCTCCATTTGCCCGTCACGTGTAGAAGCAGAGTTAAAGTTGCCTAGCATCTGTGAGACATGCCGAAGCTGTCATCTCCATCTACCCGTCACGTGTAGAAGCAGAGTTACAGTTGCTTAGCATCTGTGAGACATGCCGAAACTGTCATCTGCATCTGCCCGTCACGAGTAGAAGCAGAGTTACAGTTGCCTAGCATCTGTGAGACATGCCGAAGCTGTCATCTGCATCTGCCCGTCACGTGTAGAAGCAGAGTTACAGTTGCCTAGCATCTGTGAGACATGCCGAACCTGTCATCTGCAGCTGCCCGTCACGTGTAGAAGCAGAGTTACAGTTGCCTAGCATCTGTGAGACATGCCGAAGCTGTCATCTCCATCTGCCCGTCACGTTTAGAAGCAGAGTTACAGTTGCCTAGCATCTGTGAGACATGCCGAAGCTGTCATCTGCATCTGCCCGTCACGTGTAGAAGCAGAGTTACAGTTGCCTAGCATCTGTGAGACATGTCGAAGCTGTCATCTGTATCTGCCCGTCACGTATAGAAGCAGAGTTACAGTTGCCTAGCATCTGTGACACATGTCGAAGCTGTCATCTGCCCGTCACGTGTAGAAGCAGAGTTACAGTTGCCTAGCATCTGTGACACATGTCGAAGCTGTCATCTGCCCGTCACGTGTAGAAGCAGAGTTACAGTTGCCTAGCATCTGTGACACATGTCGAAGCTGTCATCTGCCCGTCACGTGGAGAAGCAGAGTTACAGTTGCCTAGCATCTGTGACACATGTCGAAGCTGTCATCTGCCCGTCACGTGTAGAAGCAGAGTTACAGTTGCCTAGCATCTGTGACACATGTCGAAGCTGTCATCTGCCCGTCACGTGTAGAAGCAGAGTTACAGTTGCCTAGCATCTGTGACACATGTCGAAGCTGTCATCTGCCCGTCACGTGGAGAAGCAGAGTTACAATTGCCTAGCATCTGTGAGACATGTCGAAGCCGTCATCTACCCGTCACGTGTAGAAGCAGAGTTACAGTTGCCTAGCATCTGTGACACATGCCGAAGCTGTCATCTGCATCTGACCGTCACGTGTAGAAGCAGAGTTACAGTTGCCTAGCATCTGTGACACATGTCGAAGCTGTCATCTGCCCGTCACGTGTAGAAGCAGAGTTACAGTTGCCTAGCATCTGTGAGACATGTCGAAGCTGTCATCTGCATCTGCCCGTCACGTGTAGAAGCAGAGTTACAGTTGCCTAGCATCTGTGAGACATGCCGAAGCTGTCATCTGCATTTGCCCGTCACGTGTAGAAGCAGAGTTACAGTTGCCTAGCATCTGTAACACATGTCGAAGCTGTCATCTGCCCGTCACGTGTAGAAGCAGAGTTACAGTTACCTAGCATCTGTGAGACATGTCGAAGCTGTCATCTGCATCTGCCCGTCACGTGTAGAAGCAGAGTTACAGTTGCCTAGCATCTGTGACACATGTCAAAGCTGTCATCTGCATCTGCCCTTCACGTGTAGAAGCAGAGTTACAGTTGCCTAGTATCTGTGAGACATGTCGAAGCTGTCATCTGCCCGTCACGTATAGAAGCAGAGTTACAGTTGCCTAGCATCTGTGAGACATGCCGAAGCTGTCATCTGCATCTGCCCGTCACGTGTAGAAGCAGACTTACAGTTGCCTAGTATCTGTGAGACATGTTGAAGCTGTCATCTTCATCTGCCCGTCACGTGTAGAAGCAGAGTTACAGTTGCCTAGCATCTGTGAGACATGCCGAAGCTGTCATCTGCATCTGCCCGTCACGTGTAGAAGCAGACTTACAGTTGCCTAGTATCTGTGAGACATGTTGAAGCTGTCATCTGCATCTGCCCGTCACGTGTAGAAGCAGAGTTACAGTTGCCTAGCATCTGTGAGACATGTCGAAGCTGCCATCTGCCCGTCACGTGTAGAAGCAGAGGTGCAGTTGCCCAGCAGTTAGGTCTCTGTGGACACGTGTCGAAGCTGTCATCTGCCCGTCACGTGTAGAAACAGAGGTGCAGTTGCCCAGCAATAAGGTCTCTGTGGACACGTGTCGAAGCTGCCAGCTGCCCGTGTAGAAGCAGAAGTACAGTTACGCAGCAATAAGGTCTCTGTGAACAAGTATCGAAGCTTCCATCTTCCAAATGAAGAGGACGTCACAGGTTACTCGCAGAAAGTCCAAGATACACATTTTGTTTGTCATGGGAAAGGCTGTGGCATTTTAATGAAAATCGTTTGTGCCATTTTTGAGCAAATATAAAACAAGGAACATCTTCCATTTTGGTATTTGGGCTGGAAGAATTTTCATGAAGATGTGCGCATAATATGAAAACTTTGAATTTTTTGGTATTTAACGGACTTTTTAATTTTGAGTTATGCTGTTGACAGATACTTGGACATACACACGGACCTTTAAAAATGATTTTTATTTTTTAAGTTTGTACACTCCGCTCGCCTCTCACCGAGGCGGCCCGGGTTCAGTTTCAGGGACCCGCATGTGGGATTTGTGGTGGACAAAGTGGCGTCTGGGCGGGTTTTCTCCGGGTTCTCCGGTTTCCCTCGCCATTCATTTCACCAGCTGCTCCATCATCGCCTTTCCTTTCAGCCATTTCACTATCATTTCGTTTCATCTACTTCGTTCCTCTCATACCAGGCATCGGGCTGATCACCCATCCTGGATATTCTATCTGATCCATGAGTGTCTGCTCCTCGACGGGCCTCTGACCCCAGGCACCCGCCTGTAAGTCCTGGGGGGGGTGTAAGTCCTACATGCGAGGAGGTTAAACAGAGAAAGAAGGAGTTTGTACACATTTTAATGCAGTACTTCTGTGCACCTTGCCTGTAATAGGTACACGAAGTGCGTTGTATTCCATTCAATAAGGTATTTCACCAGATACACTCGTTTTGATGTCCCCTGAGTTTAAACAAAAACTGGAAAAAGATGTGCACGCGCACGTAAGTGAAAAGTGTGGCTCCAGAAAGAAATATAGGATGAAACCTAACTTACTAGTTAACTAGTCCATGTTCCAGAATGCGACACCAAAATTTTCACGAAAATTCCTCCATCCCAAACTATCCCTTACTTGGAAAATATTTCCTTTATTTTCGATTTCTCAAAAGTGGCTGTAATAATGTTATTTAAATATCAATGTTTAATATATTTGCATGACTAATAAAATGTACCTTCATGTTTTAATTTTCTGGGAATAGCTTGTGAAATCCTCTTCATTCCGAATCACCTTTGTATAATTTTGTATAAGCAGTAAAACCGAAATCTCGTTAAAACACACATTCGATCTGAAATAAATGTTTCGTGGCATTAACCATTTCTTAAGTGTTCATTATTATTAGTTTGAATTTTAAAATACTTTATACTTTTTGCTTTCTCTTTTACGTGCTTACAGTAGAAGTGCTGTATTCCACCCAAAAATTCATGTTGAGATTTCAGCGAAAATATGTTTTTGGGCCCCCTGAATAAAAGAAAAAGCATTTTTAGAGGATACCCGTGTGTGTCTGTTTGTGAACATTCGGTACAACTCAAAAAGGAAACGTCGATTAAATAGCAAATTTGGTATTTCAGTTCAGGACCTTCCAAGAATACGACACCAAGATTTTCAAGAAAATCCCCCACCCCAAACTACCCTTTACATGAAAAGTTGTCGTTATTTTTTATTTTCTGAAAAATGGTTTTAACAATTTTGATTAAAATACTATATGTTTAAGGTATTTTCATGACAAAATGTGTATTTTGAATTATCTGGGTGTGCTTTTTCCTTATTCTGAATGACTTTTGTATCGCTGGTAAACAAAATCTTACTACACAGAATATGATATCTCGTTAAAGGGAACAATTTATGTCAAATACAATTTTTGTGGCATTAACAATTTCCGAGGTATTCTTTGTTATTGGTATGAATTTTCAAATACTTATACTTTTCTCATCTGTAAATCACTATTCTTTTTTTTTCTTCTTTCTTTCTCTTTTGTATTCATGCAAAGAGAAGAGAATTTCACAGGCGATCACATGGCGACCGGCTTTAGCTTATTGCGTTTTTATTATACCTGCAACA
Organism: Deroplatys truncata; assembly: GCA_030765065.1. NCBI lineage: Eukaryota > Metazoa > Arthropoda > Insecta > Mantodea > Mantidae > Deroplatys > Deroplatys truncata. The sequence goes on from CM060983.1 coordinate 16,329,315, forward strand.
ACGTGTAGATAGAGGAGCAGTTTGTAGAATAATGAGTGCAGAAAGTCACATGTTTTCAAGTACCAGTGCCATTCGTGTGAAGAGTAGCGACTATCGCTTTCAGCCGGCAAACCTTTATCTAGATAAAAGGGAACGCTAGACATTGGGACGCAGCCGGAACAGAAGGCTAGACGACGACCGCTATGGCGGGGGAGGTCACTTTTCTAGGAAGCTCTCTCACCTCAAGGCTCTGCTTCCTTTAAGCAACACTGGCACTTTCTGTTTATCAATCGATTACTTCAAAGAGTTTAAATAATAATGCTCGTGTTTAATGAAAATATAGAGCTATTTAGTAGAGTACCTACACCAGAAAACGCTACATTTTGTAGCTTTGTATCTTCTTTACTACCTATAATACATAGTAGAGCAAGTATTGCACTCCATCCAAAAATTCAATATCCGGATATCAACTGAAATGCGCCTTTTGTGTGAACGGCATAACACGAAGTCAGTTAAATACCAAACTTAGTATTTAAGTTCAGCATCTTTCAAGGTTTGACACGACGGTTTTTAAGGAAATCCTCCCAGCTCAAATTACCTTATAGATGAAAAAATATTCGATATCTTATTTCCTCAAAATTGCCTGTAATGATTTTTATTAAAATGCCACATGTTTAAGACGTTTACATGACAAATAAAATGCGTATCTTGAATTTTCTGGGTTAGTCTGTGAAGTCCTCTTCATTCGGAAGGAATTTTGTATAACTGGTAAACTGTACGAGAGACAACATCTTACTGCACAAGAAATGTACATCTCGTTAAAGCAATCAATTTATGTTAAATAATAATTTTTTGGCATTAAACATTTCCGAGATATTCTTTGTTATTGGTTTGAAAATTTAAATACCTACTTATGTTTTTATCAAGCGGTTAAGTCGCTATTCATTTTTTCTCTTGGTCATATAAAGAGTATGGAATTTCAAAAGCATCACATAGCGACACGCTTTTTAATAATCTGATGTGTTACACTCACATGACTTTCTCTACTCTTGTACAAACGCTTATTCTCCATATGCTTCATGTTAATCGAGATGTTAATCTTATTGCTAATTTTCTTGTAGATGCTGCAAGGGGAATATGGTAGGCTTTAAGCGATAGTCAAATGTTTTAAGAGCTGGTTGCTATGTGGAGTATTCCATTCTCTTTGTATTACCAGGACGAACAAAAATGAATAACGAATTCCCATTTGAGAAAAAGTATAAGTATTGGAAAATTTAAGGGAATAACAAGCAATATCTCTAAGATGGTTCACTCAACAACAAAAAATGTATATGACATAAACTGTGTATTTTAAGGCGATCTACATTTTTTGTGTAGTAAAATTTTGTCTATCTCTTATGGTTTACCAGTTATGCAAAAGTCGTTCACAATGAAGAACACTTTTGGAGACATTCCCAGAAAATTCAAGATACACATTTTGTCATGATAGTATCTTAAACATATGATATTTTAATTACAATCGTTAGAGCCATTTTTGAGAAAATTAAAGTTTTCGAAAAATGTTCCATGTAAAGGGTAAACTGGGGTGGGGTGATGTTCTTGAAAACCTTCGTGTCGCATCTCTGGAAGATACTGAACCTAAATACCAAGTTTGGTGTTTATCCGACTCTTCGTTTCTGAGTTATGCTGTTCACACACACACACACACACACACACACACACACACACACACACACACACACATACAGACACACGGACATGTTTCCAAAAATGTTTTTTTTGGATTCAGGTCTCAAAACATGTATTTCCGGTGAAATCTCGGTATGGAATTTTTGGGTGGAATACAAAGTTCCACTACTTACTATACGTAGTAGGGGAAGTAAAAAACTAACTATCGCTTTATCCTACTGTATTTTTCTTATACCTACAACGAAATGTGTAATGAAAGTTTGTGTTAACAAGAAGCAGATAGAAGAAGAGTGAGTAGAGAAACTCAAGTGAATCCAACACATCAAACCTTTTAGAAACTGGATTTTAATGATTCTGATTTTCATTGTTATTGCTTGTTTTACCATCGTTGTAGTTCACTTGAGTTCGTTCTCCAGTTTGGGAGAACTGTCTCGCTTTCTTCTACTGGTTATTCGTTTATGACCAAATCTCATTTGTGTGTAAAGGTTGAAAACAAAACGAAACCATTTCATTTCCCTGTATTTTGTATTGAATCTGTATGCGATGATATTGAACTGAAAACGCACCATATCTCTTTCCAAATAAGCGTAAAAGGAAACGGACGGTAACAAATGAAATGGTTATTCTAGAATGAAACGCTTCTGCATTTAACTTTTCAAATCTAAATTATATTCAGCAATCGTGTGACATTTTAGAAAACGATTGTTTTTCTACATTTTTGTAAACTGTAGGATAACCATAGAAACAAAGGAAACTGTTTAATGAAAATACTTAAATGCGTATTTTAGAGAGAATAAGGGGGCAATTTACTCACCCCAACCGCTCCATATTACCAACTTAACAACATTTTGAGCTAAAAAATTGTAAAAAAAAAAAAATAAAAAAAATCAGATTAACATAGCAGCTCTCAGTTAAAACATCTGTACATTATGAACACAATTACTCTAAGGGACTGGGTTCAGTGCTAGTGCCTATCAGTAAACATGATACTAATATATTTCAACATGTTCTGGAGTGTCATTGTTGCAGTGTTTACTTCCTTTGTTTCTCATTAGCGTTTGTAACATCATGGTTAATATAATTACATCAACCGTCGTATTAACTATTTGAAACAATTTCTTTATGATGAGGGGAAGAATACGGTAGGATAAAACGATAGTCAGATTTTTAAAAAGCGGATCGCTAAGTCGTGGCTTTCTAATTCCATGCTCTTTCCATGACCGCGAGAAAAACGAATAGGGAATTTATCACTTGAAAAAAAAAGAGTAAGTTTTTGAAAATTAAAACCAATAACAAAGAATGTCTCGGAAATGGTTAACTCCACACAAATCTTTATTTGATATAAATTGCGTGTGCTTTGAGAGGTAGACATTCTGTATCTTACAGTTTACGAATGACACTAAATATTCAGAATGAAGAGAACTTCACAGGCTATTCCCAGAAAATTCAACATATGCATTTCATTTGTCATGTAAATATTTAATCAAAATCATTAGAGCTGTTTTTGAGAAAATAAAAATTAATGAAATATTTTCCAAAGAATAGTTTGAGGTGGGATGATTTTGTTGAAAATCTTCGTGTCGCATTCTTGGCAGGCGCTGAACTTCAATGCCAAGTTTGGTATTTATGCAACTTGACGTTTTTAAGCTATACTGTTCACATGCACACACGAACCTTTCCTAAAAATGCCTTCTTTGGATTCAGGGAACACCAAAACGTGTATTTACGGTGAAATTTCGATATTCCTCTACTTACCAAAGGTAATAAAGTTGTACCGGAAATGAATGGAAGTAAACACGTAGGCGTTATGTGCACCAATAGAGTTGGTGGCCGGCAGACGGCTTGTCTGTATGTATCATCCTCCGCCACGCTTTCTCATGACCTTCCTTCTCGTCTGCATACTGACAGACGTCCTTGGTTCGACTCCTGTCTCGTCTGTCAACTTTTTCATTCAGCCGGCTACTTCGTATTGGAGCTGGCAAGTAAACAAACCGTGGCTAGGGTTTCCCGCTGCAAAGTGTCAAATAGACAGTTCATATTAATACCGATAAACGTTTACAGAAACAACTACATTGCGCTACTCTTTGTTGTAGGTGCAATAGACTACAGTATATAACATTCTTATTCCTACACTTAAATCTTCTGAGAAAATACTTTAATATTTGTTAAAGGACGCAGTTTAATTAATATTTTTCCATACATATTGAACAATATAACAAATGCTATATTAGGAATTAACTAAATGCTAAGTTATGAACTTACAAACTAAATTAAGTAAAGTTGTAAAAGAAATATGACCATGTTTGTACAACTTTTCTATTCGTACATTAGAAGTAATAGTTAAAAACAAAGACACCACTGATAATTTATTACCTTGTTGGGTACCCCTTGGCTTTAATAACTTCTCTTCGTAGAAGTAACCAGGTTTTTGCATTCTTCTGGGCTGATTTTATTCCATTCTTCTTCCGCAACACTTTTAAGCCCTTGTTTATATGTTACTCAGCTTTTACGGACTCGTTTCTTCAGAATTGTCCATAGATGCTCGATTGGATTCAAGTCTGGACTCTGAGGTGGTGTTTGTAGTAGTATGGGTAAATTCCATATCAACCAATTCATGTTCAGTCTTGCCTCGTGTTTACATCATTATCCTGCTGAAGCTTATAATAACCAGTGCCATGCCCATTTTCTGGGCACTCTGCTTTACATTGTTCTGTAAAATGTCAAAATACATACGTTTGTCCATATTCCATCAATAAATTGTATATTATCAACACCGTTGGATGACATGCAGGCCCAGAGCATAATGGAACCATCACCATGTTTAACTGTGGGAAGAGTGTTTGCTTTTCTCCAGACTCTCTTTAGCCTATCTTAGTCTCGTCTGACCAATCACTCTGTTCCAAAAGTTCTGATCCTTATGGATGCAACTCATTTCTTCCTGTTTGCTGCGCTTCCATGGTGTTTGCCATGGTATCCTTACGTCCATAAGACACGATGAACAGTTTGGTGAGACATCTTTCCAGACACATTTTCTACTAATGGTTGTAACTGAGGGAGACCTAATTTTGGATTTTATCGGATTCGGCTTCCAATGAAACGTTCCTCTCGTGCATTCAGCCTAATTTCTTTAGGTTTTCTTGATCAATTTTTTGTAGAACCTTCCTCCCTAAATTTTGTGACTACGTACTGAATGGTAGAATGCGGTTTATTTACTGTTTGTCCTATTTTTCTGAGAGAATACCATCTAAGTGCCAAGTTTATAACTACTTGCTTCATATCAGAACTAAGCTCCTTTTGCCTGCCCATTTCGATCACAACTGACAGAACGTATACAACTGCGACCGCAGTAGCCTAACCGACCTTTGAAACACGTGCATGTTGAAGCTGTTTATGACGCAGTGGTCATTCTTAACAACTGTACGAATATGAAAGTTGTATCAAATTGTGGGCTATTTCTTTAACATTGCTGTTTCATGCAATAGTGTAGGTTTTGAAATGCGTTTTTCATTGGAATTTGTTTGAATTACATTAATAAAGAACATATAAATGACTCACAGAAAAACACAAGTTTTTAAGCAAGTAGAGAATGCCTTTATTGAAAATCTGATGTGTACGAATAAGAATGTTACATACTGTATATGATGGCTTTGAAATTCCACGTTCTTTGCGTGACATCACGAGAAACAAACCACTGGCGACTTAACACTAAACAAAATCTGCTGTCTTACATTTACATTACCTTCATTACTCTCTATCTCTTATTAGTGCCTTTACAAATTATATTTACGAAGGTTTATTTTCCTATCCACTGCATTTTAATCCAAATAAACCTTTGCAGAAACAGCTACATTCCACATTTCGTTATAGAGAACAGCGATAGTCGAATGTTTAACAACTGGACGCTGTATGCTGGCCTTAAAATTCCATACTGTTTCCATGACATCGCGAGAAACAACTGAAAATTGACAGGATTTTAAAAGAATGGCTAAGTATTGAACAATTCGAACCATTAATAACAGATATCTCAGAAATGGCTGATGCTACAAAAAGTTATTTAAAATAAACTGTGTGTTTTAAAGAAGACATCTATATTTCTTGTGCAGTACTTTTTCGTCTATCGCTTAACGTTTACCAAATATACAGCTTATACAAACCCCCTTTCGAATGAAGAGGACTTCACAGGCTATTCCTAGAAAATTCAAGACACACATTTTATTTGTCATGTAAGTATATTAAACATATGATATTTTATACAAAATCGTTAGAGCCATTTTTTATAAAATCAACATTTTTCCGAAAATGTTCCATGTAAGGGGGGGAGATTTTCTGCGTGTAGCTACCTTGGAAGATGCTAACATAAATGCCAAGTTTAGTATTTAACCGACTTTTCGTTTTTGAGTTTGCTGTTCACACACACACACTCGCGGACCTTTTTTTTACTTTCTCTACTACGTATAGTAAGTAGGGGAAGTATTGCATTCCACCCAAAAATTCGATACCGAGATTTCACCGGAAATACATGTTTTGAGACCTCCTGAATCCAAAAAAAGCATTTTTGGAAACATGTCCGTGTGTGTGTCTGTGTGTGTGTCTGTGTGTGTGTGTGTCTGTGTGTGTGTCTGTGTGTCTGTGAACAGCATAACTCAAAAACGAACAGTTGGATAAGCACCAAACTTGGTATTTAGGTTCAGTATCTTCCAGCGATGCGACACGAAGGTTTTCAAGAAAATCCCCCCACCCCAGATTACCCTTTACATGGAACATTTTTCGAAAAGTTTAATTTTCTCAAAAATGGCTCTAACGATTTTGATGAAAATATCATAAGTTTAAGATAATGTCATGACAAATAAAATGTATATCTCGAATTTTCTGGGAATGTCTCCAAAAGTATTCTTCATTGTGAACGACTTTTGCATAACTGGTAAACCATAAGAGCTAGGCAAAATATTACTACACAAAAAATGTAGATCGCGTTAAAATACACAACTTATGTCATATACATTTCTTTTGTTGAGTGAACCGTTTTCGAGATATTGCTTGTTATTTCCTTAAATTTTCCAATACTTATACTTTTTCTCAAATTCGTTATTCATTTTTTTATGTCCTGGACATGCAAAGAGAATGGAATGCGCCACATAGCAACCAGCGTTAAAATATTTGACTATCGCTTAAAAGCTACCATATTTCCCTTGCATCTACAACAAAATTACCAATAAGATTGACATCTCGATATCTCGATTAACATGAAGCATATGGAGAATAGGCGTTTGTAAAAATAAATTGTACAAGAGTAGAGAAAGTCATGTGAGTGTAGCACATCAGATTTTTTTTTTAAAAAAAATGATGACTATTATTTATACAAGGACCTCCAAACGTTAGATCTCTACATCGAATGCAAGAAATACTTGCTCTTTACTTACTATAGGTAAGCGGTAGAGAAAATAATGAAAATTGGAAAGCAACATATTGTGCCCTAATGTATAGGAAGCATCGAAAGTCTTTTAAAAGCTATCAACGCCTTAATATATACCTGTTGTTGTAACTAATCATTTAAACAAAGGACGATGAAGCCAGCTAAATGAGTCGCTGTTAGCCGAATCTGGTCCCAACAGGATGGATCACTAACACATTTGTTCAGTAAATGAAGGAGCAAACTTAACTCAAGTGTTGAAATGGTCATGTCAAAGTCCCAATTTCCAGTACAGAAAGTTGGATATAATCACACAACCCAGAAGGCCATTCAAAGAAGAATTCACTGTTTGTTTTCTTTCTTTCTTCTTCTTTTTTTTAACCTCTCTTTGCCACCTACTTGTAGTAAAAGGAAGTATTGCATTCCATCCAAAAACTAGATGCCAGGTTTCACCGGAAATACGAGTTTTGAAGCCCATTGGATAAACAAAAACGCATTCTATACCTATACAAAAATGCCTATGTATAGGGCCTTTCAACAAGAGTGCCCTATCTTTGAAGTTAAATAAAACACCTTCTATAAATGATAGAGGTTTATTTTTTTTTTATTTTGGAACATAATTAATGTCATTACGTAAGGAAGAGAACATCAGTTAAGTGACCACCGCGACTTCGTTGGGTTGCGCGTATACGGTTGACCCAATTTTCAATGACACAAGAAGGTAAATTAGGTCCAACTTCACGAATAACACGCGTGATGTTCATAAGATCATTTACTGTTTCTGGCTTGTTGACATAAACTCGAGATTTAACATAACCCCACAAGAAGTAATCCAACGGCGTTAAATCACATGACCTCGGGGGCCAGTTAACATCACCACCACAGGAAATGATGAAACCTCTGAAGTTCTCCTTCAAAAGATCGATTGTTTCGAGAGCAGTATGACATGTGGCACCATCTTGCTGGAACCAGATGTTTCCCAGATCCATACCATCCAATTGAGGCCAAAATAGTCCCTTATAAGAGCCCGGTATCTTTCTCCATTAACAGTTAGAGCTTCGCCATCTTCATCTTGGAAAAAATATGGACCAATGATTCCACCATACCAAAATCCGCACCACACAGTAACCTTTTGGAGATGAAGTGGTAGTGATTGCTCCAATAGCGGCAATTTTGTTTGTTAACACAACCATCCATCCAAAAGTGGGCTTCGTCGCTAGAGATGATTTTTTGACAAAAATCCGGATCAGCTTCCAATTGCTCCATAGCCCAGTCAGCGCATACACGGTCGTTGGGCTTTAGTTCTTGAGTTAACACCATTTTTTTAAGCGTGAATCTTCAAGTCCAGATGCAGAATTCGCCAAGTTGTGGTCGGCGAAAGCCCCAATTCTTGCGCTCGACGAGCAATTGATTTGTTTCCGTTCTCGCGTACTCTCTCACGAACGGCGCCTATGTTTTCGTTGGAGCGCTTACGTCGATTACGTACATGCGTTCTTTGATCGCTGACAGATCCACTTCTTTCAAATTTATCGATGAAACGCCGAATCGTTCTCTCGCAGGGACGATTATGCACACCGTAAACTTCACGCAATACACGGAAGGTTTGGCGAACAGATGATCCATTTTGATAATAAATTTTCACAATTTCTACGCGTTGCTGAATGCTGTAACGTTCCATGCCTATTTGTCAATAACAACTGTAACCACATGAAAAAAATGAGTGCTGTAACTCAATAACAACAGCAGCTATCACATGTTAAAGCTAGGATACTCTTGTTGAAAGACCCTATATATGTGAAGAGCATAACTCAAAAAACAAAAGTCGGATGAATACCAAACTTTGGTATTTAGGTTAGGTATGTTCTAAAGATGCAACACGAAGATATTCAAGAAAATCCCCACCCCGTGGAACGTTTTTGGAACTGTTTGCTTCTCTCAAAAATGGCTAAGATTTGCTTAAAATACTATACATTTAAGATGTTTGATGACAAATGAAATGTGTATCTTGAATTTTCTGGGAATAGCCTGTAAAGTAGCCACTTTTATTCCGAAGGAATTTTGTATAACTGATAAACCATGAGATACAGAAAAAGTGCGCAACTCTTTAAAGCAGACAATTTATTTCAAATAGCTTTTTGTTGCATAAGCCAGTTCCAACATATACGTCCTTACTGGTTTCAATTTTTCAAGAATTTGTCATTTTAATGTGATGTCGCGATTCCATGGAAAGAGAGAATGAAATTTCAAAGCCAGTATATACCGTTTAAATACGCTCGTGTAAGATGGGGGTATAAATATAGATAAAAACTATTTCTGGAAATATTCATCTCCATTAACATGAAGTAGGAAGAAAAGTGTGCTTTTGTATTAGAAATGAAGGTTTGTGGATGCCACAACCCCATAACTTGCCGGACCCTAGTCGATGATCACTTACCTATCACTGATAACTAGACCTCGGATATTAGGCCAACTACCCATTCTTTATGCGTGGGAGTAAACCAAACCTAGTTAAATATTTTCACATTTTACATAAAATATAAATGTTTGAAAAAGCTTATTTTGACCAAAGTTTGGACCTAAAAGTGCCTATTTTACAATTTCTATGGTCTCGATAGTTTTTTAATGCAGAATGAAAGATTAAGTGTTGATGTCAGGGACTTGGTTTAATTCAAAGACATTGTAATAGTTTGGTTGTAGGAATGAAACTTCATTTAGCACCTTAGCAGGTATATTCGCTCATTTTGTAGAAAGAGCAGCGGAATACTTGCTTCTCCAGGTCTCTTTGTCATCCTTTGGCGATAGTTTGGTTGTAAGAATGAGACATTCCAGAAAAAAACTGCTTTATTTAGCACTTTAGCAGGTAGATTCACTCATTGTGTACAAAGAGCAACCAAATAGTTGTTCCCTGCAGGTCTCTTTGTCATCCTTTGGCGATAGTTTGGTTGTAAGAATGAGACATTCCAGAAAAAAACTGCTTTATTTATGAGGTAGATTCACTCATTGTGTACAAAGAGCAACCAAATAGTTGTTCCCTGCAGGTCTCTTTGTCATCCTTTGGCGATAGTTTGGTTGTAAGAATGAGACATTCCAGGAAAAAAAAACTGCTTTATTTAGCACTTTAGCAGGTAGCAGGTAGATTCACTGATTGTGTACAAAGAGCAACCAAATAGTTGTTCCCTGCAGGTCTCTTTGTTATCCTTTGGCGATAGTTTGGTTGTAAGAATGAGACATTCCAGGAAAAAAAAACTGCTTTATTTAGCACTTTAGCAGGTAGCAGGTAGATTCACTGATTGTGTACAAAGAGCAACCAAATAGTTGTTCCCTGCAGGTCTCTTTGTCATCCTTTGGCGATAGTTTGGTTGTAAGAATGAGACATTCCAGAAAAAAACTGCTTTATTTATGAGGTAGATTCACTCATTGTGTACAAAGAGCAACCAAATAGTTGTTCCCTGCAGGTCTCTTTGTCATCCTTTGGCGATAGTTTGGTTGTAAGAATGAGACATTCCAGGAAAAAAAAACTGCTTTATTTAGCACTTTAGCAGGTAGCAGGTAGATTCACTGATTGTGTACAAAGAGCAACCAAATAGTTGTTCCCTGCAGGTCTCTTTGTTATCCTTTGCTATTGGTAAGTGATATTTGGTTGTAGAAATGTAACATTCCGGGAGCAGGGAAACAAACTGCTTTATTTAGCACCTTGACAGGTAGATTCACTCGTTTTGTAGAAAGAGCAACCAAATAGTTGTCTCCTCAGGTCTGTCTGTCATCCTTTGGTATTGGTCAGTGACTGCAGTACGGCTGAAATCCCTTCCAAAGAGTAAGAGACAGTGACGTATTTCATATCGTTTCTTGATTCATACCTCGCCCTCTTCATTAATTCTTGATATGCATAGGTACGTTCGCAGATCTCTCCATGTCTTCACTTTTGTTTTTTTCAAATGTATTCCAAACAGTTCCTCTACATTGCTGTTCTTAACGAGATATTGTGTTTTGCATATCGGCTCCAGAGCGTTTAGGCCACGGTGATAAATCTGAGCATTTCCAATGTGACTTAGTGAGCAAGTTTTCAGATGTCTTTTTCAACTTTGTAAGCTAATATTATGCATTAGCAACCCTAAATTGTTATAATAAAATGTTTCTAGCATGATAATTTAACAATTATGCTGCTTTTGATAGTGTGATTTTTAATGCTCACCAATTTCATTGCAGTTTTAAAGTTACTCTAGATTTCAGATAGTGGAAATATATTTTAGATACATAAAATCCAATGCTTATTTTATGGAAACTATTTTAGATGCCCAAAGTTGTATCTTTAGTTCCTACTTTGATCATTTTAGAGCCTATTTTAGGTGCCTAATATTTGGTTTTGGAAGCAGTAGAAGAGGCCCTAAGACACCCGAAGGGCAAATTCTACTTAGTATTTATTGATTACAAGAAGTCGTTTGACCTGATAAATAGAGAAGTCCTAACAGAGAAGATCAGAAGCATGATCGGAAATAACCATCAATCTAGAAATCATCTTGTCAATCAACTTGACACAAATTGATGACGGCATTGCCAAATCAGAGCTTACAGAATAAACAAATGGGGTCCTGTAAGGGGAACCGATGAGCCCACTACTATTTAATACCGACATCACAGACATCCTGCAAGGCACGAAACATATACAACTCATCTTCTATGCAGATGACATGGTATTAGGATCGGCAAGCAGAGAAGACCTACAAACAACACTGAGTAAATTGGAAAAATGGTGAGGAGAAACCAAATCACGATAAACGCAGGAAAAAAAAAACAGTTCAAATGGCATGCAGGAGAGGAAAAACATCATGGAAGGATACCTTCACCCTGCATGGAGTGCCAACATGGCCAGATACCTTGGAGTAACTCTGGAGCCATTTAGGTGCCACATCCAAGAAAGAGCTGCAGCAGCCACCATAAAGAATTTTATCAGCTGTCCTTGACCACATCAATGATACATTTTAACATTGCGACATTACCTATAGTAACTCATATGGGACGAGCCAACGTCTAGAGACTTTGAAAGAATCGAAACTGTCAAATCGCGCACTGAGAGTGGGAAAAACGGCACCAACAAGAATGATATACGAACTTACGAGGGAGCCCTTTTATGTAAAAGAGCTCAGACACTAAATCCTACAAGCCGACAAGCAAAAGAAATGACGGAGAGCTAGGAGCATGGTTTTCACCACAAAATGTGCAACGACACAGACAGATGCGTGTGCGAATTATGTGGCAAGAAATGCGACAGACACCGCTTAAGAATGCGCCTAAAACGAGCAAAAACCCTTTCGAATGAACATGTTCTTCTTGGGCCTGAAAATACAAGATGCTGATGTATGTCGGCATAAGTCGCTGAATCATGTCTGCTCGTAAGCTGGCTAGACATTCGGTTAGCACAAACACGTTTCCTGGTACAAATAGGACGGATTACCTGTCTCATTTCACTAACCTAGGCTAACAAACAGCTTCGTGTGTAACTGTCATAGCTCACACATCACTTTCTCTACCCACTCTTCCACAAATTAAACAATTTGAAAATTCAAAGCAATAACAAAGAATATCTTGGAAATGGTTAACGTCACAAAACATTTTATTTGGCATAAGTTGTGTGCTTTAACGAGAGGCTTCTTGAATAAAAAAGAAGCATTTTTAGAAAAAGGTCCGGGTGTTTGTGTGTGTGCGCGCGCGCCTGTGAGCAAGTAACTCAAAAACGAAAAGTCGAAAAAATACCAAACTTGGGTTTTAAGTTCGCTATCTTTCAAAGATGCTACAGAAAAAATTCAGAAAATCGCCCACCCTCAACTACCTTCTACACGGAACATTTTCCGAAAAAATTGTATTCCTAAAAATGGCTCTAACTATTTTGATTAATATGCCATACATTAAAGCTATTTATCTACATAAAAAATAAAATGTATATCTTGAATTTTTGAGAATAGTCTTTGAAGTCCTCTTCATTCGGAAGGAACTTTATACAATCTTGTATAACTGGTAAACGTTAAGCAATAGAAGAAAACGTACTAAACAAAAATGTAGTTCTCTTTAAAACATACAATTTATTTCAAATAACCTTTTATGTGGCATCAGCCATTTCAAGGATATCCGTTATTATTGTTTTGAATTGTTCAATACTTCTCTCATTCGTTTTAAGTCCTGTGGATTTTCAGCTTTTCTCGCGATGTCATGGAAACAGTATGGAATTTTAAGGCAGCATATAGCGTCCAGTTGTTAAACATTTGACTATCGCTGTTCTCCTTGTATCTATAACGAAATGTGTAATGTAGCTATTTCTGTAAACGTTTATCTCGATTAAAATGAAGAAATAAACTTTCTTAAAATAATTTGTATAGCAACTAATAAGCGGTAGAGAGTACAGAGCGCCATGTGAAAGTAATTTACTAGTTATACAAAAGCCATTGAGGCCCATCTCTGCCACGTGGGAGTACCTGCCTCACATATATGGACCCGGGCTCATTTGAGTATCATCTTCCCGGTTACAGGAGTTCAACTTAAAAAGTAAACAAAAAAGGCATTTAGAATGAAGAGGAATCCGCAGACTATTCCCAGAAAATTCAAAATGTACACTTTATTTGCTATGCAAATATTTTAAACACTTAATAAAAATGTTAGAGACACTTTTGAGAGAATAAAAGATAACGAAAATTGTTTGGGTGGAGGATTTTCTTGAAAATGTTGGTGTCACATCCTTGGAAGATAATGCCAAGTTTTGGTAGTTATCTGTTGCACACAGATGCAATACTGTACAGACGATTCGTATCCAGGAAACAGGAAACATTGCTATATAACGCCGGGGTTTATTTAGTCATAAAACCGGTTCGAGCACTTTTTGTGAAACCAGTATAGCATTTGTTTACCAGAGTTTCACTCCAAAAGTATTCCTCTCCGTTTTAAAAAATTCTAGCAGCCAAATTAACGGAGAGGGAATTATTTTTACTTTCTCTACTACGTATAGTAATAGGGGAAGTGTTGTATTCCATCCAAAAATTCCATGACGAGATTTTACCGGAAATATATGTTTTGAGGCTCCCTGAGCCGCCCCCCCGAAAACATTTTTATAAAACGGCCGCGCGCGCGTGTGTGTGTGTCTGTGAACAGCATAACTCATAAAGTAAAAGTCAGATAGATACCAAACTTGGCATTTAAGTTAAGTATCTTTCAAAAATGCGGCACGAACATTTAAAATAAACTCCTCCCAATCTCCAACTCCATTTAAATGGAATATTTTTCGAAATTTTTGACTTTCCAAAAAATATCTCAAACGATTTTGATTACAATACCATATGTGAAACATATTTACATGAAAAATAAAATGTATATCTTGAATTTTCTGGGAATAGCCTTTATTCTTCATTCGGAAGGAATTTTGTATAACGTTATATAACTAGTAAACGTTAAGTGATAGACGAAAACGTACTACACAAAAACATAGATCTCTTTAAAACGTACATTTTATTGCAAATAACGTTTTTTGTGCCAGAGATATCCGTTCTCCCGGCGCAGCTTTTCTTCGGTCCTCATGACCGGTATCCTAACCATAGGACTGGTTATGTAGCATTAGTGTCACCGTCTGTGGTGCTATATGTAGTAAGAACGTGTTACATTCCTATGGCTTTCTCTACCCATTCTTCAGCCACTATTCTTCTATCTACTTCATGTTAATCGAGATAAACATTTGCAGAAACTGTCTTATTACATATTTCCTTGTGGGAATACAGTAGACTTGAGTGATAGTCAAATGTTTTAAGAGCTGGTCGCTTTGTGATGACCACGAGAAAGAGAAATGTATTTAACGAGATGTACAACTCTTACGGTTTCCATTGTACAAAATCATTCAGAAGGAAGAGGACTTCAGAGAACGTAATGTAATGACCAACGTTGCGCGGGTAGCTTTTTAAGCTCGAATGGCGAATCAATTAATTTCATTTACCTCGCCCTGTTCATTTGGAAATTATTTTATCCCTTACAGTTGTAATTTCGTACGACCCCGGCTATTCCTAATAATCTCCCGATATTCACGGAAAAGGATGTGGAATATTCTCGGTCTTCCAAGTTCTGGAAACGCTGCATAGCTTATAAGTATACTTTGGCGGTGGAACAATCGTCGGTCGGAATGATCAAGTTAAGCTTTTCTAAATAATTGCAATAAACATAAACATAATACATAGACCATGCAACGAAATAGAGATGAAGCTGGTGAATATCATGATTTGCTCCATACCCAAGTCACCAAGTTAACGCATACAAATTCTGCGACCATCGAGAAAAATAATATTCTGAATGATTAATTATAAAATAACGGTGGATATATTTGTAAAGTTACCATTTTTCTCTGTTTATCCACTTATTTAGCCAGCGAACGTGATTACAACATACTTGAGAGACATTAAAGTATAGCATGCGCATTGTAGCGTTATAAGAAGATTAGCTTCTGTTTTATTTTGCTGGTCTTAATTGTTAATTCACAACCATCAACATACATATTGTTTGGAATGAAATATCCGCGGAATTTGTCTATTTTACATGTATATTCTTTGGAGAAACAGCCATTTCCAACTCCATGGCATTCTCAACTAAAAGTCAACACCCTCCTCATAAGCATATTCTTTTATAAACCCAATGTGTTCGTATTCAAGTACATGGGCTTTATAATCCTTTTTATTCATTTAGTAATTTATTAAATGAAATTAGGTATTTTATAGCCCACATCCGTCAGCAGGATTTCCAGCAGAAACGTGAACCAAACTTCCCTGATTTTCCCTGGCCACAGTTCGCATTTGCACATTTTTTAACAGCCTCCTCAACTCCTATGTAATGCCTGGCGCCACATATTACGAAATTTGTAACAGTTTCGTAAATATCCTCCGATTCAAATGCAGAGGAAGGATGATTTAAAGAAGGAAAATGCATAAATTACACACTTTAAAAGGAGAAGTGAACAGTTAGAAAGGCAATGGCCCACCCACCTACATATTTTAAGACTCTTTCTTATATACGAAATAAATTGCTAAATGTCAACAAAGTACTCCATTTTGTATCTACTGCGCATGTACGGAAGAAAGTGCTACCCCAAGAGTAGTATATAGCGAAATCCGAGAAAACAGCACACACGTTACCTACCCCATGTATCCTACCAAATAAAACGTCACAACTCTTTATTGCGGTTTAGCCTCACAGACCCTACGCTACGCACTGTACTCTATTTGCAAAAAACATCCCTTAGGGCCCTAATCCTAGGATACGCTTTGCACCTTAGGGCCCTCAATCCTGGGCTATGCTTTGCAGCTTAAGACCCATAACTCTGGGCTACGCTTTACAGCTTAAGACCCTCACCTTTCGGCTTCGTTTTGCAGCTTAGAGCCCTCAAATCTGGGTTATGTTTTGCAGCTTAGGACCCTCAACTCTGGGTTATGTTTTGCAGCTTAGAGCCCTCAACTCTCGGCTATGTTTTGCAGCTTAGGACCCCCAACTCTGGGCTATGTTATGCAGCTTAGGACCCTTCAACTCTGGGTTATGTTTTTCAGCTTAGGACCCTCAACTCTAGGCTATGTTTTGCAGCTTAGGACCCTCAACTCTGGGCTATGTTTTGCAGCTTAGAGCCCTCAACTCTGGGCTATGTTATGCAGCTTAGGATCCTCAACTCTCGGCTATGTTTTGCAGCTTAGGACCCCCAACTCTGGGCTATGTTATGCAGCTTAGGACCCTTCAACTCTGGGTTATGTTTTTCAGCTTAGGACCCTCAACTCTGGGTTATGTTATGCAGCTTAGGACCCTCAACTCTCGGCTATGTTATGCAGCTTAGGACCCTTAACTCTGGGCTATGTTATGCAGCTTAGGGTCCTCAACTCTGGGCTATGTTATGCAGCTTAGGATCCTCAACCCTGGGCTATGTTTTGCAGCTTAGGATCCTAACTCTGGGCTATGTTATGCAGCTTAGGATCCTCAACTCTGGGCTATGTTATGCAGCTTAGGATCCTAACTCTGGGCTATGTTATGCAGCTTAGGATCCTCAACTCTGGGCTATGTTATGCAGCTTAGGATCCTAACTCTCGGTTATGTTATGCAGCTTAGGATCCTCAACTCTGGGCTATGTTATGCAGCTTAGGATCCTAACTCTGGGCTATGTTATGCAGCTTAGGGTCCTCAACTCTGGGCTATGTTATGCAGCTTAGGATCCTCAACTCTGGGCTATGTTATGCAGCTTAGGATCCTCAACTCTGGGCTATGTTTTGCAGCTTAGGATCCTCAACTCTGGGCTAGGTTATGCAGCTTAGCGTCCTCAACTCTGGGCTATGTTATGCAGCTTAGGATCCTCAACTCTCGGCTATGTTTTGCAGCTTAGGATCCTAACTCTGGGCTATGTTATGCAGCTTAGGATCCTCAACTTTGGGCTATGTTTTGCAGCTTAGGATCCTCAACTCTGGGCTATGTTATGCAGCTTAGGACCCTTAACTCTGGGCTATATTATGCAGCTTAGGACCCTCAACTCTGGGTTATGTTTTGCAGCTTAGGATCCTCAACTCTGGGCTATGTTATGCAGCTTAGGATCCTCAATTCTGGGCTATGTTTTGAAGCTTAGAGCCCTCAACTTTGGGCTATGTTATGCAGCTTAGGATCCTCAACTCTAAGCTATGTTATGCAGCTTAGGATCCTCAACTCTGGGCTATGTTTTGCAGCTTAGGATCCTCAACTCTGGGCTATGTTATGCAGCTTAGGATCCTCAACTCTGGGCTATGTTATGCAGCTTAGGGCCCTCAACTCTGCGCTATGTTATGCAGCTTAGGATCCTCAACTCTGGGCTATGTTATGCAGCTTAGGATCCTCAATTCTGGGCTATGTTTTGAAGCTTAGAGCCCTCAACTCTGGGCTATGTTATGCAGCTTAGGATCCTCAACTCTGGGCTATGTTATGCAGCTTAGGATCCTCAATTCTGGGCTATGTTTTGAAGCTTAGAGCCCTCAACTCTGGGCTATGTTATGCAGCTTAGGTTCCTCAACTCTGGGCTATGTTATGCAGCTTAGGATCCTCAACTCTGGGCTATGTTTTGCAGCTTAGGGCCCTCAACTCTGGGCTGTTATGCAGCTTAGGGTCCTCAACTCTGGGCTATGTTATGCAGCTTAGGATCCTCAACTCTGGGCTATGTTTTGCAGCTTAGGATCCTAAGTCTGGGCTATGTTATGCAGCTTAGGATCCTCAACTCTGGGCTATGTTTTGCAGCTTAGGATCCTCAACTCTGGGCTATGTTATGCAGCTTAGGACCCTCAACTCTGGGTTATGTTATGCAGCTTAGGGCTCTCAACTCTGGGCTATGTTATGCAGCTTAGGGCCCTCAACTCTGGGCTATGATATTGCAGCTTAGGACCCTCAACTCTCGGCTATGTTTTGCAGCTTAGAACCCTCAACTCTGAGCTATGTTTTGCAGCTTAGGACCCTCAACTCTGGGCTATGTTATGCAGCTTAGAGCCCTCAACTCTGGGCTATGTTTTGCAGCTTAGGATCCTCAACTCTGGGCTATGTTTTGCAGCTTAGGATCCTCAATTTTGGGCTATGTTTTGCAGCTTAGGGCCCTCAACTTTGGACTATGTTATGCAGCTTAGGGCCCTCAACACTGGGCTATGTTTTGTAGCTTAGGGCCCTCAACTTTGGGCTATGTTTTGCAGCTTAGGGCCCTCAATTTTGGGCTATGTTTTGCAGCTTAGGGCCCTCAACTCTGGGCTATGTTTTATAGCTTAGAGCCCTCACCTTTGGGCTATGTTATGCAGTTTAGAGCCCTCAACTTTGGGCTATGTTATGCAGCTTAGAGCCCTCAACTCTGGTCTATGTTATGCAGCTTAGAGCCCTCAACTTTGGGCTATGTTATGCAGCTTAGGGCCCTCAACTCTGGGCTATGTTTTGTAGCTTAGGGCCCTCCACTTTGGGCTATGTTATGCAGCTTAGGGCCCTCAACTCTGGTCTATGTTATGCAGCTTAGAGCCCGCAACTTTGGGCTATGTTATGCAGCTTAGGGCCCTCAACTCTGGGATATGTTTTGTAGCTTAGGGCTCTCAACTCTGGGCTATGTTATGCAGCTTAGGACCCTCAACTCTCGGCTATGTTATGCAGCTTAGGATCCTCAACTCTGGGCTATGTTATGCAGCTAAGGACCCTCAACTCTCGGCTATGTTTTGCAGCTTAGAACCCTCAACTGTTGGCTATGTTTTGCAGCTTAGGATCCTCAACTCTGGGCTATGTATTGCAGGTTAGGAATCCTCAACTCTGGGCTATGTTAGGCAGGTTAGGATCCTCTACTCTGGGCTATGTTTTGCAGCTTAGAGCCCTCAACTTTGGGCTATGCTATGACGCTTAGGGCCCTCAATTTTGGGCTATGTTTTGCAGCTTAGTGCCCTCAACTTTGGGCTATGTTATGCAGCTTAGGGCCCTCAACTCTGGGCTATGTTTTGTAGCATAGGGCCCTCAACTTTGGGCTATGTTATGCAGCTTAGGGCCCTCAAATTGGGCTATGTTTTGTAGCTTAGGGCCCTCAACTCTGGGCTATGTTTTATAGCTTAGAGCCCTCAACTTTGGGCTATGTTATGCAGCTTAGAGCCCTCAACTCTAGGCTATGTTATGCAGCTTAGAGCCCTCAACTTTGGTCTATGTTATGCAGCTTAGAGCCCTCAACTCTGGTCTATGTTATACAGCTTAGAGCCCTCAACTTTGGGCTATGTTATGCAGCTTAGGGCCCTCAACTCTGGGCATATTTTTTGTAGCTTAGGGCCCTCATCTTTGGGCTATGTTATGCAGCTTAGGGCCCTCAACTCTGGTCTATGTTATGCAGCTTAGATCCCTCAACTTTGGGCTATGTTATGCAGCTTAGGGCCCTCAACTCTGGGATATGTTTTGTAGCCTAGGGCTCTCAACTTTGGGCTATGTTATGCAGCTTAGGACCCTCAACTCTGGGCTACGCTTAACAGCTTATGACCAACTCTCGGCTACGTTTTGAAACTTTGGACTCTCAACTCTGGGCTATGTTATGCAGCTTAGGACACCCAACTCTGGGCTACGCTTAAAAGCTTAGGACCCTCAACTCTCGGCTACGTTTTGAAACTTAGGACCCCCAATCTTGGGCTATATTATGCAGCTTATGACCCTCAACTCTGGGTTATGTTATGCAGCTTAGGACCCTCAACTCTGGGTTATGTTATGCAGCTTAGGACCCTCAACTCTGGGTTATGTTATGCAGCTTAGGACCCTCAACTCTGGGTTATGTTATGCAGCTTAGGACCCCCAATCTTGGGCTATATTATGCAGCTTAGGACCCTCAACTCTGGGTTATGTTATGCAGCTTAGGACCCTCAACTCTGGGTTATGTTTTGCAGCTTAGGACCCCCAACTTTGGGATATGTTTTGAAGCTTAGAGCCCTCAACTCTGGGTTATGTTTTGCAGCTTAGGACCCCCAACTTTGGGATATGTTATGCAGCTTAGGACCCTCAACTCTGGGCTATGTTTTGCAGCTTAGGGCCCTCAACTTTGGGCTATGTTATGCAGATTAAGACCCCCAACTCTGGTCTACGCTTAACAGCTTAGGACCCTCAACGCTCGGCTACGTTTTGTAACTTAGGACCCTCAAATCTGGGCTACGCTTTACAGCAAGACCCTCAACTTTCGGCTACGTTTTCCAGATTAGGACCCTCAACTCTCGGCTACGTTTTGCAGCTTAGGACCTTCAACTCTGGGTTATGTTTTGCAGCTTAGGACCCTTAACTCTGGGTTATGTTTTGCAGCTTAGGACCCTCAACTCTCGGCTACTTTTTGCAGTTTAGGACCCTTAACTCTCGGCTACGTTTTGCAGCTCAGGACCCTCAACTCTGGACTACGTTTTGCAGCTTAGGACTCTCAACTCTGGGTTATGTTTTGCAGATTAGGACCCTCAACCCTGGGTTACGTTTTGCAGATTAGGACCCTCAACTCTGGGTAATGTTTTGCAGCTTAGGACCCTCAACTCTCGGCTACGTTTTGTAGCTTAGGACCCTCAACCGTGGACTGCGTTTTGCAGGTTAATACGCTCAACCCTGGGCTATGCTTTGGAGCTTAGGACCTACAACTCTGGGCTACGTATAACAGTTTAGGACCCTCAACCCTGGGCAGCGTTTTTCAGTTTAGGGCCTTTAACCCTGGCCTACACTTTGCAACTTAGGAACCTCAACCTTGGGTTACGTTTTGCAACTTAGGTCCCTCAACCCTGGTCTATACTGTGCAGCTTAGGGACCTCATTCCTGGGCTACGTTTTGCAGCTTAGGATCCTCAACCCTGGATTGTGTTTGCATCCAAGGGCCCTCAACTCTGGGGAACGCTATGCAGCCTAGGGCCCCCAACCTTGGGCTGTACTTTGTAGCTTAGGACCCTCAACCCTAGACTACGTTTTGCAGCTTAGGATCCTCAACCCTGTGCTAGGCTTTGCAGTCTAAGACCTCAATCTTAGGCTATACTTTGCAGCTTAGGACCCTCAACGTAGGCTACGTTTTGCACCCTGGGACCCACAACGCTGGGCTACGCTTTGCAACCTAAGGCCTCAACCCTAGGCTATACTTTTCAGCTTAGGACCCTTAACCTGGGCTACGTTTTGCTGCCTCGGACCCACAACGCTGGGCAACGCTTTGCAGTCTAGACCTCAACCCAGGCTATACTTTGCAGCTTAGGACCCTCAACCTAAGTAAGTTTTGCAGCTTAGGACCTTCAATGCTGGGCTAGGCTTTGCAACCTAAAGCCTCAACCCTAGGCTATACTTTGCGGCTTAGGGCCCTAAGTCAGTCATTCGCGTAAGGCTCGCTGTGCTTTTCGTTCAGATGTTGGCGGCCCTTCTGTATGAACAGCACGGACACAACGTGCCTGCTACCGGCCAAAGAGTGAACTAATTTCTGGAAAGTAAACTGGGAACAAATTACATCACCAAGTTATTCTACAAACTGTGGATTAAACGATGAATCCAGCCACTGATAGTTGAAAGTTTGTTAGAGGGGCGCCAAAGTCTTATGATGGAGTAAATCAATGTGAAACTGCGGTCACAAAAAGATGAGCAACCTCATCTCTATAGCGTGTGTGAAAACGTACCAGTTCCTTTGTTTTTAATTTGAAACTTGTTACTTCAAGGGTTTGGGAGGGGAGGGGAAGACGATGCTGTAATCCTCCTTAATGTGTAGCCTTTCATCAGTGTGAGAAGTTACATGTGGTAACTTTGAACCAATTTCTCTGACTTTCCAGGTCGCTAGTGAAACAATTATCAAAATCGGATTTGTTGTTTTTGAGATTACCCTACTTTATAATATTAATACAGACATATAGTATTTTAATCAAAATGTTTAAAGCCATTTCTGAAACTCAAGAGTAACGACTATTTTTATGTAAAAGGTAGATATTTTCTGCCGCATCCTTGGAGGAAAGTTATGCTGTTCATAGGGCACGTGAAGCCTGCACCAGCAGTCACTTTATTATAAGTATTTACTGATGTTATGTACAATTGTTGCAACAGTTTTGATTTAACGTTAATTTTTGCTCTTTACAGCCATGAAGTAATCCTGGTAGACAGGTAAGATGACGTGCACCACAGTGAAGCATGTGCACGGAGTAGATTAAACTAACCTGGCGTGCATGTTCCCACTAACAAATAGTGCACGATGTGAGCTCCTGGATAGGCATGAACATAATATCCCAGAGCCTTCTTTTGGATGCTTGGCCGTCTCTGTTCCGGCTATTCAGTTGTTGATACGTTGCGAGACTACGTGTTTCAGTGTTATGGTGTGTTAGGAACAGGATTACATATTACAGAGCATCGCAAGTAGGCCAGGGTGGACCCCTGGAAGGTATGGATTAGGTGGAGACCACATGACGCATCTGGACTCTGGCCACATCTGCCTAAAAGCGCCAAGCCCTTAAGGCCCAGAAAGCGGGTCCGTCAACAGCCTAACTAATGCCAGAGAGAAACCTTTCCAAAGCGCATATACCTACACCGTCCAGCCGCAACGGAGAACGCAGTCTACCTGAAGTAGATTATTGAAAATGAACCACCCCAGCATTCGCCTACCGATCCGGAGAAACCACAAAAAATCCCATAGTCGGCCCTATGGAAATCGAACACGAGACTCACCGAATGCGTTACCGCAGAGCCATCTCTCTCGGTGTTATAATATTATGTTAAAATGCCCGTATACTTCAGCACACAGAATTTCCACGTAGATTCCTATGTGACAACATCCGCTGTTCGTGCGCCTCAGAGAGAAATGGGATGTAATCTTGATAAGAAACCGAAAGTAAATCGCCATGTTCTTACAGAGGAAAACTCTTATTGTCGGAGGGGATTCGGCACTGGACCAATGAGGATATTGTGCCTATGCCCGCAAAGGGGACGCCCCCTGGAGGGAGGAGATGAGAGGGGACACCGGAGGCCGGAACTAGGAGTGACGGGACAGTAATGACAGGGTCACTACAATTTCCAGATCGAGACGTCCTGTCAGGTGGGCAGGCAGACTAGGGACCCTCACCCCACGCAGAGGATCCGAAGGGACGGTCCGTTTACCCCGGCAACCAGCCAAATCAGAACATCCTTTTCCCTGCCACGCCGCACCGAAACACCATCGTCGACACTTCCAACCCTGAAAAATCCGGAAAACACCCATGGGTCAGAGTGTGCGATCGCCGAGAATAGAATGCGGAACCTCCCGACCTCGCTCGGTTCACAGAAGAAAAGCTCGATGACATTAGAAAAAAGATAGAACGAAGTCCCTCTGTGAGAAAGCTTGCACAGGAGTCAGGAACTTTAAAACCTTGGCTTGGAGTGCCACTAAACTTTTAAAATTAAAACCCTATAAGATACTAGTTCAGGAATTGATAATGTGAGTAGATTTAATTTCTGCAATTATGTGTTGGATAATGTTAAGGGTGTTCTATTGTACCGGAAGGTTTTATTTACATGGTCATGAAGAATTAATGAATGGTAATACAAATTTCGTTTATAAATGTGAGAGAAGTGTGGACATAATTTCCAACATTTTCTACGTGGTTTTTGTAATTATAATTTGCATGCACTTGAATATCTGCCTCAAACAGCATGCTTCCCGGTGCCAATAGAACCCTGGTTAGGACGACCACGCTTCCAAACGATGGCTCTGTCTTTATCTTAATATTATCTTGTATCCTGAACATTTTTCCATTCACCATTCCTTCCAGCTTAAGAGATATAGATACAATAAAGTTGGGGGAGGGGGAATTACAACATTCACGAATTCCGTTTTCGATAACCTAAACACAATAATAACAATACACAAAATGAACATTTTAAAACGTGTCCTAACATTGCAAAAACGCCCAGTGTTGGGGTAAGGGGATTTTCTTGAAAATCTTTGTGTCACATTTTTGGAAGGTATGTTCATAGAACACACACAGACCTTTTTTAAATACACTTTTTTGGCTTCGAGGGCCTCAAAACGTGTATTTCCGGTGAAATTTCGGTATTGAATTTTTGAGTGGAATGCAATACCTTCAGGTACACGGTAGAGAAGGTAAAATTTCTGATGTACGTATTACATTCACATGATTTTCCTTGCTCACTATGGTTTATTTTTATATTCCTTTTGCAATCTGTTACAAAAGTTTTATTTTTCTATATCTTTAGATTAATCGAGATAAACGTTTATTTATACATTTGTTGTGGGCACAAAGAGAAAATGCGAGTCGATATTTTCAAAACAGGTCGCTATATACTCGCCATGAAATTCCATACTCTTTTCATGGCATCGCGAGGAAAACCTACATGACCACTTAAAAAAATAAAGTACTGAAAAATTCAAACCAATAACAACGGATTTCTCGGAAATGCCCAAAAAAAGTAAATTGTGTGTTTTAAAATTATCTACATTTTTAGTGCATTTTCGTCCATCTCTAGTGGTTTACGAATTACACAAAACTCTTTCCGAATGAAGAGGACTTGACAGGCTCTTCCCAGAAAATTCAAGACATAAATGTAAATGTCTTAAACATATGATGTTTTGAACCAAAAGTATAAAATGTTTCCATGTTAAGGGTGGTTTGGAGCGGTGGGGTTTTCTTGAAAATGTTCATGTCG
The DNA here is from genome assembly GCA_030765065.1 of Deroplatys truncata. Classification (NCBI taxonomy): domain Eukaryota; kingdom Metazoa; phylum Arthropoda; class Insecta; order Mantodea; family Mantidae; genus Deroplatys; species Deroplatys truncata. Next base: position 16,354,530 of record CM060983.1, read on the forward strand.
CACCCTTGGAAGATGCTGAACTTTAACATCGTTTCTGAGGACTCACAAGCGCATTAAACGTCGATATCCAATACTTGTACACATTGATAAGCAACTGCAAGTTACACGTCAACATTGTTTATTTTCATCTACGCCATTTGTTTCAACTATGGGCTTATTTACCCCTCCCCTCGTGATTATGTGCTTCATCATCCGAAGGTGCGATAGGATTTCTCAGGCATTCGGGAGGTCCAGAGGTCGATTCCCGTTGGATCAGCTATCGATAGGCGAATACAAGGATTCGATTATATACATAGGTGTGTGCTTTGAGAAGAGAACTGTTTTCTCTGGCACTGATACCTAACCCCTCATAGGCACCCTCTGCAAGGGATTCTGCATCTGGAAACGTTTGGGGCCCCACTGTGCGTTGTCGTGTTAAAATCGTCAGCTTTCTTCTGTTTTCCCTATTCCGAGAAGATAAAGGTTGGGTAACTCTAGGTGCTATGAACCCCGGTTTGTCTATGTTCACCGAGTGTTTATAGTCATCCTTACTTTTGTTTTTTGCTTTCTCTACTACTTACCTCGGTAAACAGAGGAATTATTATATTCCACATTCGATACCAGGATTTCGCCGGAAATGCACGTTTTGAGACTCTGAATCCAGAAACAGCATTTTGAGAAAAAGATCCATGTAGTGTACATGCATGACTCAAAAACGACAAATAAGTTAAATACAAAACTTAATATTTGAGTTCGTCTTCCAAGAAGATTTTCATGACAATCCCCCCTTTAAACCGAAACAAATTCATCATTTTTTCAGAAATGTCTCAACGATGTTGATTAAAATGCCATATATTAAGATATTTACATGACAAATAAACTGTAGATGTTGAATTTTCTGGGAATAGCCTGTGAATGACTGGCAAAACGTAAGAGAAAGACAAAATAGACCAAAAAGCATATCTCGTGTCAACTTACTTGAAGGTTTAAAATTCTCACATATTTCCAGTGTAAGTTTTGACAGTTGCAGTACTGCTAACTTAACATCTTCGCTGTGTTTATTACTGGCACCGCTGGCTTTTTAAATCTTCAATGATGATTTCATTAAATTTATCTCCGCACGCTTTATGAAATTAGTGTACAATGATCTAGAAGACTTTTTATGTCGATTTCTCCCCATTACCCCTTAAAACTGTAATTTCAATAAACTTCCACGCTAGTCAAAATAATACGCCAAAAATTCACCGATATTCACAGAAATAGGAATGAAATATCAACAGATTTTGCATTTCTTCTCTTAGCTTCCTCGTAGGCCCATTCCTGCAACAATCTTCAAAATTCTGGAAATGTATAGCCTGTAAAAAATGTCAGGGTTGGAATATTATCCAAATGTTTGTCATTTACATAAGATGAAAAATTGTGAAACAATAGATATCATTCAAAATAATAACATTCAAAAAATACTTATTTGATTAACAAGATGTTCCAAGAATCACTCACCTAAAATACATGCAAAGTTTCCGGTATGTAATCACTAATTGCAGTATATCCAGTGTGAGTAACCATTTCCGTGTTACTGCTGCCAGTAATGCAAAGAGAAGGCGATATGTTTATCTCGATTAACATGAGTGGGTAAAGACCAGGAAGGGCAGACAGTCTGATAGGATGTGATGACTGTTCCATAAGTAAGTTAATGGCATTTGTGTCGCCCACAGAACGAGGCCACTTCCCTCTCCACCAACACAGAACACATTTTATCTTCAGTTACTTTACGTAAAATCATAAAAAGGTAGTTTTCAGCTAGCACTTCTGTGCATTACGAACCTTTTACCCAAAGGAACTGGGCTCAGTGCTAGTGTTTGGTTATATTTCAACATGCTCTGGAGTGTCAAGGTTGTTTCTCGCTAGCGTTTGTAACTTAATTAGCTTTTTAGCCGTCATATTAACTATTTGAAACAATTTCTTGTCAATATTTACGATAGGCAGAAATTGTACATTAGCTTTGAACATAAAGCCGTATGACTGATCCCAAACTTTTACAATATCTACCACTTACCTAGAGTAAGCAGGGGATGTATTGTATCGCATCCAAAATTCGGTACCGAGATTTAGCTCGAAGAACACGTTTTGAGGTCCCTGAATAAAAACAAATTACTTCCTCTACTACGTATAGTAAGTAGGGGAAGTATTATATTCCACCCAAAAATTCGATGTCGAGATTTCACCGAAAATACATGTTTTGAGCCCCATGAAACCAAAAAAAGCAGTTTTATAAAAAGGTTCGTGTATGTGTCTGTCTCTCTGTGCGAGTGTGTGTGTCTATGAACAGCATAACTCAATAACGGAACGTCGGATAAATACCAAACTTCGTATTTAGGTTTAATACCTTCCAAAGATGCGACACGAAGATTTTCAAGAAAATCCGCCTACCCCAGACTATCCTTTATATGGAACAATTTTCGAATTTTTAATTTTCTAAAAAGTGCCTCTAACCATTTTTATTAATATGTCATATTAAAGATACCTACATTACAAATAAAACGTATAGGAATAACCTGTGAAGTCCAGTTCATTTGGAAAACATTTTGTATAATATTGTATAACTGATAAACGTTAAGCGATAGACGTCCTCCGTGGTGTAGTGATTACCATGCTAGCCTCTAGTTCCCGAAATCATGGGTTGAAACCCAGCGGAGGGCGATGGATTTTTTCGGGCGTAAAATTCCTTTGCATGACTTCCTTCGGAAGGGAAGTAAAGCCGGTGGTCCCGTGTCGTAGATTTACGGCACGTAAAAGAACCTCAAACCTGATAAAGAGGCCTCTGAGCAAAATTACCGGTATTTCATGCCCAATATAGAATGGGACACTAAGGACCACAGCAGTTAAAGAGCGTCCATAAATAAAACTCAATTGAATTCAATTTAATAGACGAAAACGTACTACAAAAAAGAATGCAGACCTCCTTAAAACACACAATTTATTTCAAATAACTTTTTTGTGACAAAAGCTATTTCTGAGATATCCGTTATTAAAGGTTCAAATTGTTTATTTCTTGGTCATTCTCTTAAAGCCCTGTCAACATTCAGTTGTTTCTCGCGATGTCATGGAAACAGTATGGAATTTTAAGGCAGCATATAGCGTCCAGTTGTTAAACATTTGACTATCGCTGTTCTCTTTGTATCTATAATGAAATGTGTAATGTAGCTGTTTCTGTAAAGGTTTATCTGGATTTAAATGAAGTAGATAGAAAAATAAGCTTTAGTAAGAATAGTTTGTATACCCACTAATAAGCGATAGAGGTTAGAGAAAGTCATGTGATTGGAAAAGTTCCGTGTATATGTGTGTGTGTCTGTGAACAACGTAACTGAAAAACGAAAAGTCAGTTAAATACCAAACTTGGTATTTAAGTTCAGTACCTCCGAAAGATGTGACACGCACATTTTCAAGAAAATCCCTCCCACCTTTACATGGAACATTTGTCATCACTTTTTGTTTTTTTTTTCAAAAATGGCTCTAACGATTTTGATTAAAGTACGACAGATACACAAAATGTTAAATCTTTAAGCACACATTTTAAGTCAAATAAAATATTGTGTGGCGTTAACCATCTGCGAGATACTTAAACTTTTTCAAGTGGTTGGATAGGACCAGCAGCGGAGGGCAACTTAGCACCTCGACCTACCTAGGGAGACAGAGGATAGGATTTACAGATTTAAACTTCCTGGACCAGTGAGGCCCAGCCTGTTCTCTTAAGAGCTCAGGTTCAAGGCCTATAGTTCACATTGGAAGAGAATGTCAAGCTAAACCAATCAAGTTTCAGTACTTGGCAGCACGAGTGGAAATGCAAGGTTGGACATTCCTCCGCCGTGAGCTTACTCGTCCCCTGGGGGCTCGGGGTTCGGGGACGGTTTCCTCAGAGCATGCAACGTCGAGACTTGCAACCCTGAAACAGGCCAAGCGGATGAAGGGTGAAGTGAAATGGATGGACAGGAAATTCGGGGGATGTAATGATCCGTGCCAACATTCGCCTAGCGACCCGGGGGAACCCCCGAAAACCCGTGGGTCCGGAAGGTCGCCCGTGGAAATCGAACCCACGACTTCCCGAATGCGGATCACAAACGTTACTTTAAGTGGTAAGTCGCTATTCATTTATTTTTTCGTGGTCATGCAAAAAGCATGGAATTTCAGTCATTGCAGATTGAATCAGAAATCAGACTATCCCTTTAGCCTACGTAACCTTCTTATGCCTAAAACGAAATGTGTGAGACGGGTATAAGTGGAGTAGAGAAAACGATGTGAATGCAGAAGATCAAACAATTTCTATCCTAATTTACTATACATTAATGAAATTCCAAATGTCAACCAATTTACCTCAGCGATTTGTTAAGCATAATTCTAGCAGAAAATCAACCTGTATACCTAGCTTTTCCTCTTTGATGAAATTTATTCCTCGAAAATATTCCTTGCTGTCAAATATTAAATGTTGTGTAACATTAATACTTTCCTAGAAAATCTACAGCGTTAAACCCATAACTAGAGTTGTTATAAGAAAAGGCTCTTTAGGTCGCTAGGTCTACTTATATTAAATATCCGATATGATACGTTCACATGACTTTCTCTAACCTCTATCATTTATTGGTGGGTATACAAACTATCGTTAGGAAAACTTATTTTCCTATCTACTACCTTTCCGAAAATAGCTACATTACACGTTTCGTTATAGATAGAAAGGAAACAGCGACAGTCACATGTTTAACAACTGGACACTACATGCTGATATTAAAATTCCACGAGAAACGACTGAAAATGGCCAGGAATTTAAACGTATGACGAAGTAATGAACAATTCGAAACATTTGAAGCGGATATCTCAGAAATTGGTTATGCCACAAAAAAGAGGTATTTGAAATAAATTTTGTGTTTTAAAGAGATACACATGTTTTGTTTGTAGTTTTTGTCTATCCGATAACGTTTACCAATTATACAAGATTATACAAATGAAGAGTAGTTCACAAGCTATTACCAGAAAATTCCAGACATACATTTTATTTATGAAAAATCTTTAATATGTGGTATCTTAATCAAAACCGTTAGAGCCACTTTTTAAAACATCAAACATTTCGAAAAATGTTCTATGTAAAAGGTAGTTGGGGTGAGGAATTTTCTTGAAAATCTTCGTGTCGTATCTCTGAAAAGCACTGAATTTAAATATTAAGTTTGGTACTTATCCGGCTTTTCGTTTTTAAGTTATTCTGTTCACAGTCACATACACGGATCTTTTTCTAAAAATCTAATATGGTACATTCACATAACTTTCTCTAACCCCTATGTTTATTAGTTGGTATACAAACTATTCTTACTAAAGCTTATTTTTCTACCTACTTCATTTTAATCCAAATAAACCTTTATAGAAACAGCTACATCACACATTTCGTTATAGGGAACAGCGATAGTCAAATGTTTAACAACTGAACGCTATATGCTGGCCTTAAAATTCCATACTGTTTCCATGACAGCGCGATAAACAACTGAATGCTGACAGGACTTAAGAGAATGACCAAAAAATTAACAATTCGAACCTTTAATAACACATATCTCAGAAATGGCTTTGCCAGAAAAAAATATTTGAAATAAATTGTGTGTTTTAAAGAGATCTACATTTGTTGTGTAGTACGTTTTCGTCTATCGCTTAACGTTTACTATTATACAAGATTATACAAAATTCCTTCGGAATAAAGAGGACTTCACAGGCTATTCCCAAAAAGGTCGATATACATTTTATCTGTCATGTAAATATCTTTAATATATGGAATTTTAATTAAAATCGTTAGAGCCATTTTTTAGAGAATCAAAATTTTCGAAAAATTTTCCATTTAAAGGGGGGGATAGGGGGGATTTTCTTGAAAGTATTCGTGTGGCATCCTTGGAAAATACTGAACTTAAATACCAAATTTGGTACTTACCAGAGTTTCCGTTTTTGAGTTATGCTTTTCATAGACACAAGGATACACATACGGACATTTTCCAAAAATGCTTTTCCAAACTTGTATTTATGCTAAAATCTCTGTATAAAATTTTTGGATGGAATGCAATACTTTCTCTACCTACTATGTACGTGGCAGAGAAAGTAAAAATGAAATAATTGCGTACATATTTGAACGCACTTTATTTTACTTTTAGTTAACAAACGTTCCAAGCGTTTGGGAAACACTCGGCTATGGATAAATATAGACTTTAAATTCGATTTTAGTAGCTTAAATGTCAATAATTATTCTTTTTTCTTTCTCTATTACGTACTTACAGTAAGTAGGATACGTATTGTATTCCACCCAAAAGTTATATGTTGAGATTTCACCGGAAATATATGTTTTGAGGCCCGCTGTTTGTGTGTGTTGTCTATCTGTTTACCTGTGAACAGCATAAGTCGGATAAATATCAATGTTGGTATTTAAGTTCAGCATCTTCCAAGGATGCGACACCAACATTTTCAAGAAAATCCCCCCCTCCCAAATTACCGTGTACATGGAACATATTTGAAATGTTTAATTTTTTTTAAATACTCTAAAGATTTTATTCACAATACCATATATTAAAGATATTTACATGACAAATAAAATGTATATTTGAAGTGTTCTTCATTCGGAAGATTGTTATACATATAATCTTGTACAATGCGTTCGGAAACTCACTGTGCACTTAGACAGCGGATGTAGATTACGTTGCAAGTTTGAACCGGTTTGGGTTTTTTTTTCTACATAGAATCATAACACAAGTTGATATAATTGATTTTTCTTAGATGTGTGATTGTTTTTGTAAATTTCTTCCATTGTTGCATAACATGTGAGTGTTTAGTTCAATTATCAGTTAATAAAAGCTATTGAAAGCGATATGTGTAGTGTTTAGATGTTCAATTTAATTCTGTTGAACATGTCTTTCGACAAGGCGATAGATATACAGATTTAGTGCAGAAGGTATTTGCTGAAAAATCACCAGAAACGGCTGTTCCTCATCGTAATGCAATTCGTCGAGTTAGTGAAGTTAGGAGAATCCTCGTGCAGTGCAAGAATCAGATTGTTTAAAGAAGCCGTGAACGCTATTGTTTAATGATCCAGCTAGATCAACTTCACGACCTCTGGAAGAGTTTTTTGGAGAACCTTACTCCACCAGACTTTCCCTTTGTATCAATAGCGAAATGTGTAACGTAGCTATTTCTGCAAAAGTGGATAGAAAAATAAACTTTCGTAAGAGTACCGGGGGAATTTAATGTCGCGCAGGCATGTTGCTATTGTGAGAGTAGTCTGAGGGCTACCTGAGGTTGACGCGAAGGCGTCTGTGTGTGTGGGTGAGTACCAATACGCTGCTAATTGGCAGACGGCGAGACATGCACCATTACACAATAATACCCGGACCAGGACCGACCTTGCAGAGGGAAGCGCGCACACAGCCGTCTGCTCCGCCATTCTTCCAAACAAAACACTCGCTCTTATATCTACTTCTTGTTAATCGAGATAAACTCCCATTACGTTGGAGGTACAACATTACGATAGTCACATTTTTAACGAGTGTCGCTAAGTGATGGCTTTGAAATTTCACACTCTTTGCATGACCACAAGAAAAAACGACTTACCACCTGAAAAAGTAGAAGTATTTGGAAATTCAAACCAATAAGTTAACACCACAAAAATAGTTATTAGACATAAATTGTATACTTTAACGAGATCTACATTTTTTTGAGTAGTAAGATTTTGTCTGTCTCTTACGGTTTACAAACGTTTTACAAAAGTCATTCAGATGACGAGGACTTCACAGGTTATTCCCAGAAAATTCAAGATAGGTATATATATATATATATATATATATATTATTTGTCATGGAAATATCTTTAATGTACGGTATTTTATTCAAAATCGCTAGAACCGTTTTGAAAAAATAAAAAAACGTCGAAACAATGTCCATTTAAATGGTAGTTTGGGCGGGGGATTTTTTTTGAAAATTCTCGTGTGCATTCTTGGAAGACCATTTTGGTATTTATCCCACTTTTTGAGCTGTGGACCATTTTCTAAAAATGCTTTTTTGTTGAGGGAAGTGCGTGTCGACAAAGTTAAATGATATCGTAGCGACGGCCCGCACGACCGCCCACTCTGATCCATGACTTTTTCGCGGTTTCCCCGCGTCGACAGGCGAATGCTGCGGTGTTTCGTCTCCTTATCTTCCTTGTCATCCCTTTCAAGGTTGTAGAACTAGGTGACGGTATCCGGATGGTGGCTTATGCACTGCAGAGGTCTCTCCCTTCACTGGTAGAAGTCTCTTCATGAGAAAGCGCAGTGCTACCGTGAAAATCCAGAAATGCACTTTTCTTCTAATTGCTGACTTTTTCCACTCACAACTTGCAATATATAGTGCACGTAACATTTTAACGAGCTATGCCACACCGTTGTTAAAGCATTATTGTTTTATTTGGTCCTTGGACACTACGGTTTATCACATTGTTCCCAAACTTTTAATTTGAGCTTAGTATAGGAAGTTAAAGAATAGTTGTGCAGGTATTTATTCTAATTAGTTTAAAAAAAGTTTTTTTTTAATGTTACAACTTTTTCATTGGAAAATGTAACATAATTGGAGCTGAACTATTCAATATGTTTTAACTAATGCACAATAATTTTGAAATCCATAATTCCTGAAGCGCTCCCAAAACTTTCAGGGTATTAAGTTACAAACTGTGGTCCAAGGAGCATTTTGAATAGTTATAAATGTTGAAAATGAGGAATTGAGAAAACTGAAGTTTAAAGTCCAATGCGGTGCCTTACCTAAATGGTATTGGACTGATTAGACAGCCACCCCACATAGAAGGTTCAACACCCCGCTTCAAAGTGGCGATTCGTATACCCCTGCCACGCCGACACTTGCAACCTTGAAACAGACTTAGGGTGCAAGATGAATAGAACGAAATGGAGGGACAGGACATTTGGGTGCTGAAAGAAACCACTCCAGCACTCGCCTGATGACCCAGGAAAAGCCCCGGAAAGATCCATGGGTCAGACGGGAATCGAACCCGAGACTTGCCGACCTCGCTCGGTATTTGTGGCTTTAAAATTAATATAAAAATTAAAAGGCATGTAATAAGTATAACAAAATCGAACACTTTCACATTTTTCATCATCTCTCACTTATGCACTGCCCTAATAAAACAGAAATCTCTTCTCTGCACATAGCTGTTGAATTGGTAAATAACCATGACTAATATAACAAATGCAATCCTGTGAGAAAATGTGATCGCACAACATTTACTTCATGCGCCAATCAAACCGCAACCTGTGTCAGTTTGCACCCGCAGGCCGTGCTACGGTATAACATTGGCAAATAAAAGAAATATTATTTTTATTTTATTAATGTTATTATGAAAGCACGCTCGCTCGCTCGCGGTATCATTGCTATGATTGGGGCGGTGTAGAAAGCACAACTTTGCCACATAGAGACGCGATAAGAAAAGATTCAAGTTTATTTTATTTTGGCAAAGCTTTTAGTTTGTTATGCACTGAAAGCATCTTCCCTGCCAAAAACAAGAGTGAGGAATCGCGTGCATCTGGATCGTGTCCAATAAAATGCTTGTTGCGTTGTACGTATATTAAAATAGGCTCCCATGAAGGACAGTGACATCTGTTGAGACAGTAGGAACCTCTCAGTCTCAAGTTGACCAACATAACTTAGCATATTATCACACATATCGGCGACATTCGTCACCACATTATTGTCCAACAGTAAATATAGCTGTTATCAGAGATATAAGCGACATTCGTCACTATATTATTGTCCAACAGCAAATATAACGGTTATCAGAGACATAGACGACATTCGTCACTATATTATTGTCCAACAGCAAATATAATGGTTATCAGAGATATAAGCGACATTCGTCACTATATTATTGTCCAACAGCAAATATAACGGTTATCAGAGACATAGACGACATTCGTCACTATATTATTTCCAACAGCAAATATAACGGTTATCAGATATATAGGCGACATTCGTCACTACAACATTGTCCAGGAGCAAATATAACTGTTATCAGAGATATCGGTGACATTTGTCAATATATTATTGTCCAACAGCAAATATAACTGTTACTTGAGATATGGGCGACATTGGTCATTACAGCATTCCTCAACAGCAAGTATAACTGTTACGGGAGCTATAGGCGACATTCATCATTACAACATTATCCGGAGGCAAATATAATTTATGTGTGATATCGACGATGTTCATCATTACAAGATTCCCGAACAGCAAATATTTCCGTAATGGGAGATATGGGCGACATCTGTTACAACATTGTCCAACAGTAATCATAACTGTTATCTGAGATATCATGTCATTTGTTAGTACAACATTGTGAAACAGCAAATATAACTTACCAGAGATATCGGCGATATTTCTTACTATAATATAGTGCAACAGCAAACATAACTGTGATTAGAGATATCGACAACATTCGTCACTACAACATTGTCCAACAGCAAATATAACTGTTATCAGAGATATTAGCGACATTCGTCACTACAACATTGTCCAACAGCAAATATAACTGTTAACAGAGATATTGGCGACATTCGTTACTACAACATTGTCCAGGAGCAAATATAACTGTTATCAGAGATATTGGCGACATTCGTCACTACAACATTGTCCAGGAGCAAATATAACTGTTATCAGAGATATTGGCGACATTCGTTACTACAACATTGTCCAGGAGCAAATATAGCTGTTATCAGAGATATTGGCGACATTCGTCACTACAACATTGTCCAACAGCAAATATAACTGTTATCAGAGATATTGGCGACATTCGTCACTACAACATTGTCCAACAGCAAATATAATAGTTATCAGATATTTCAGCGACATTCGTTACTACAACATTGTCCAGGAGCAAATATAATTGTTATCAGAGAATATCATTGACATTCGTTACTACAACATTGTCCTTCAACAAATATAATTGTTATCAGCGATATTGTTTGACAATCGTTACTACAACATTGTCCAACAGCAAATATAATTGTTATCAGAGGTATTGTCGACATTCTTTACTACAACATTGTCCAACAACAAATATAATTGTTATCTGATATATCGGCGACATTCATTGCTACATCAATCATCAAGTATGGTTCAGCTTTTGTTTGAGCAGAAAGTTCGCATGTTAGTCAACCTTGCCCTGATAAGTTTACTAGTTTGCCTGTGTTACCGTTTTGTTTTGTCTGTTTAAATAAAACAAAAATCTCCACAGAAGTACACACAGTTTCTGAATGAATTAGAAAGACTTTGGGCAATGGTTGTGTGTTTTAAAGAGGTGCACGTTTTCCTAGTAATAAGTGTTTATTTCTTATGGTTAACCAGTCATACAAAAAGAATATGACGTTTTACATTCACAAGACTTTTCCAAACCTCTGTTATTTTTATTGGGTATATAAATTATTCTTACGAAATTTATTTTCAATCTACTTCGTTTAAATCGAGAAAACCTTTCCGGAAATAGCCACATTACACATTTCGTTATAGATACAAAGAGAAAAGCGATAGTCAAATGTCTAACAACTGGACGCTACATGCTGGCCTTAAAATTCCATACTGTTTCCATGACATCGCGAGAAAAAACTGAAAATCGACAGGACTTTACAAGAATGGCTAAATATTTAACAATTCGAACCATTAATGACGTATATCTCGTAAATGGTTGATGCCACAAAAAAGTTATTTGAAATAAATTGTGTGTTTTAAAGAGATCTACATTTCTTGTGTAGTGCCTTTTCGTCTATCGATTAACATTTACCACTAATACAATATTATACAAAACTCCTTCCGAATGAAGAGGACTTCACAGGTTATTCCCAGAAAATTCAAAATATGTATTTTGTTTATTTGTGAATATCTTTAATTTATAGTATTTTAATGAAAATCGTTAGATCACTTTTTAGAAGATAAATATTTTCAAAATATATTTCATGTAAAGATAGTTTGCTTGAAGGGTATTTTCTTGAAAATCTTCGTGTCGCGTCTTTGGAAGATACTGAATCTAATTACTAAGTTTAGTGTTTATGCGAATTTTCGTTTTTGAGTTATGCTGCTCACAGACATTCACATGGGCGTTTTTCTAAAAATGACCTTTTTCTTAATTTAGGGGTGTCAAAACACTTATGTCCGGTGAAATCTCGGTATGTAATTTTTGGGTGGAATGCAGTACCTTCTCTACCTATTGGGTACGGTAGAGAAAGTCATTATTAAGAATGAAGAGGTTTTCACAGATTATTCCCTGAAAATTCAAGATGTACATTTTATTTGTCATGCACTTATCTTAAGCATATGCACTTTCATAAATATCGTTACAGCCACTTTGAGAAAATAAATAATAACGAACATTTTTTGTATTTAACCAACTTTTCGTCCTTGAGTTCTGTTGTTCGTACACGAATCTTTGTCTAAAAACAGTTTGTTATACATGGGACCTCAAAACGTGTATTTCATTGAAAAATCGGTATCATATTTTGGGGTGGAATGCAGTAGGTATTTCCTCTACACACTATACGTATGCAGTAGAGAAAGTAAACATTTTTTTTTGGTATCTACTTCATGTTAATCGAGATAAACGTTTACAGAAATAGTTTCATTACACGTTTCGTTGTGGATACAAGAGAGATACAGGAAGCTGAAACGATGGTCAGATGTTTAAAAAGTGGGTCGCTATATGCCAGCTTTGAAATCCCATATATTTTACACGAGATCGTGAGAAACACACGAATGGCTACTTAGCACTTCATAAAATTACAAATGAAGTATTTGAAAATTCAAACTAACTACAACAAATATCTAGGAAATGCTTAATCTACAAAAAATGCATTTAACAAAATTGTCTGTTTTAACGAGAGGTTTTATACATCTCTTATAGTTTTCCATTTATACAAAAGTCATTCAAAACGAAGAGGACTTCGCAGGATATTCCCAAAAAATACAGGATACACATTTTCTCACACAAACACCTAAACATGATATTTTAATCAAAATCCTTATAGTCATTTTAGAAAATAAACACTATCGAAAAATATGCCATGTGTGGCATCCTTGGAAAATGCTAAACTTAAATACTAACTTTGGTATTGATCCGACATTTGTTTTGACTCTGTATCCCATTTATCTATAGTGTAGTAGGTATAAGCCATAGACCGGAGACACCTCCCACACTGCGACCTACATACACCTATTGTAGCTACCACCCCCAGGAGGAAGGGACGAGGTGAAGGAACTGCAGGAGGCTACAGTATACGCTGTACAACGGAGGAGACACCTCCCGCACTGCGACCTACATACACCTATTGTAGCTACCACCCCCAGGAGGAAGGGACGAGGTGAAGGAACCATAGGAGGCTACAGTATATGCTATACAACGGAGGGGACACCTCCCGCACTGCGACCTACATACACCTATTGTAGCTACCACCCCCAGGAGGAAGGGACGAGGTGAAGGAATCATAGGAGGCTACAGTATATGCTATACAACGGAGGGGACACCTCCCGCACTGCGACCTACATACACCTATTGTAGCTACCACCCCCAGGAGGAAGGGACGAGGTGAAGGAATCATAGGAGGCTACAGTATATGCTATACAACGGAGGGGACACCTCCCACACTGCGACCTACATACACCTATTGCAGCTACCACCCCCAGGAGGAAGGGACGAGGTGAAGGAACTACAGGAGGCTGCAGTATTTGCTGTACAACGGAGGAGACACCTCCCGCACTGCGACCTACATACACCTATTGTAGCTACCACCCCAGGAGGAAGAGACGAGGTGAAGGAACCATAGGAGGCTACAGTATTTGCTGTGCAACGGAGGAGACACCTCCCGCACTGCGACCTACATACACCTATTGTAGCTACCACCCCCAGGAGGAAGGGACGAGGTGAAGGAACCATAGGAGGCTACAGTATTTGCTGTACAACGGAGGGGACACCTCCCGCACTGCGACCTACATACACCTATTGTAGCTACCACCCCCAGGAGGAAGGGACGAGGTGAAGGAACTACAGGAGGCTACAGTATTTGCTGTACAACGGAGGAGACATCCCCCGCACTGCGACCTACATACATCTATTGTAGCTACCACCCCCAGGAGGAAGGGACGAGGTGAAGGAACTACAGAAGGCTACAGTATTTGCTGTACAACGGAGGAGACACCCCCCGCACTGCGACCTACATACATCTATTGTAGCTACCACCCCCAAGGGACGAGGTGAAGGAACCATAGGAGGCTACAGTATTTGCTGTACAACGGAGGAGACACCTCCCACACTGCGACCTACATACACCTATTGTAGCTACCACCCCCAGGAGGAAGGGACGAGGTGAAGGAACCATAGGAGGCTACAGTATTTGCTGTACAACGGAGGGGACACCTCCCACACTGCGACCTACATACACCTATTGTAGCTACCACCCCCAGGAGGAAGGGACGAGGTGAAGGAACCATAGGAGGCTACAGTATTTGCTGTACAACGGAGGGGACACCTCCCGCACTGCGACCTACATACACCTATTGTAGCTACCACCCCCAGGAGGAAGGGACGAGGTGAAGGAACTACAGGAGGCTACAGTATTTGCTGTACAACGGAGGAGACATCCCCCGCACTGCGACCTACATACATCTATTGTAGCTACCACCCCCAGGAGGAAGGGACGAGGTGAAGGAACTACAGAAGGCTACAGTATTTGCTGTACAACGGAGGAGACACCCCCCGCACTGCGACCTACATACATCTATTGTAGCTACCACCCCCAAGGGACGAGGTGAAGGAACCATAGGAGGCTACAGTATTTGCTGTACAACGGAGGAGACACCTCCCACACTGCGACCTACATACACCTATTGTAGCTACCACCCCCAGGAGGAAGGGACGAGGTGAAGGAACCATAGGAGGCTACAGTATTTGCTGTACAACGGAGGGGACACCTCCCACACTGCGACCTACATACACCTATTGTAGCTACCACCCCCAGGAGGAAGGGACGAGGTGAAGGAACCATAGGAGGCTACAGTATATGCTATACAACGGAGGGGACACCTCCCACACTGCGACCTACATACACCTATTGTAGCTACCACCCCCAGGAGGAAGGGACAAGGTGAAGGAACTACAGGAGGCTACAGTATATGCTATACAACGGAGGGGACACCTCCCACACTGCGACCTACATACACCTATTGTAGCTACCACCCCCAGGAGGAAGGGACGAGGTGAAGGAACTACAGGAGGCTACAGTATATGCTATACAACGGAGGGGACACCTCCCACACTGCGACCTACATACACCTATTGTAGCTACCACCCCCAAGGGACGAGGTGAAGGAACTACAGGAGGCTACAGTATATGCTATACAACGGAGGGGACTCCTCCCACACTGCGACCTACATACACCTATTGTAGCTACCACCCCCAGGAGGAAGGGACGAGGTGAAGGAACTACAGAAGGCTACAGTATATGCTATACAACGGAGGGGACACCTCCCACACTGCGACCTACATACACCTATTGTAGCTACCACCCCCAGGAGGAAGGGACGAGGTGAAGGAACTACAGGAGGCTACAGTATTTGCTGTACAACGGAGGGGACACCTCCCACACTGCGACCTACATACACCTATTGTAGCTACCACCCCCAGGAGGAAGGGACGAGGAAACGGAAAACTAGAGAGATAACCGTGGTAAATGGGAAACCACACCAATATTCACCTACCCAATATCAGAGTGAGCGGTCGACGGGAATCGAATCCGGAACCTCCCGAATGCGAGCCTCACACGTTCTCGCGGAGCCATCTCGCTCGGTTACCTCAAGTAAGTAGACCAACTATTGTATTCCATCCAAAAATTCGAAACACATATTGCTGCAAATATACGTTTTGAGGTCCCCTAATCCAGAAAGGTATTTTTCGTTAAATGCGCGCGCGTGTGCGTCTATTAACAGTATAGCTCAAAAACGAAAAGTTGGTTAAACACCAAACTTTGTATATAAGTTCACCATCCTCCAATGATACATAAACATTTTCACCCCAAAATATACTTTATAAGGGAAAATGTTCGTTATTTTTAGTTTATCAAAATGGCTCTAAGAATTTTTATTAAAATACCATATGTTTAAAATATTTCCATGAAAATTAAAATGTATGTGTTCAGTTTTGTGGGAATAGCCGCCGAAGTCCTCTTCATTCTGAATGGCTTTTTTTAACTTGCAAACCTTAGGATATAGAGAAAAAATTACTGCTCAAAAGATGTAGATGTCGTTAAATCACACAATTTACGTGAAATAAATATTTTCGCTTCCGAGATATTCTGCAAAGAGAACAAGCCATCACATAGCGGCCAGCTCTTAAAACATTTGACTACCACTTAGGCCTATAACAGTGGTTTCGTTTAGATCCACGGAACTACAAAGCAATGGAGTGTATAAACAATCACGCCTGTGCACAGGCTAACGGCGTTATGCAGTGCGGAAAGGTTTGCCTACATAGTGGCGTAATTCCGTCACGACTGTTCACGCAGGGCATTGAAGAAAACCAAATTTATAAAACTTATATAAGCAAAGGGAATAACCTACCCTCAAGGGGGGATAAGAGTAGTAGAAATTGTTACAATCTGGATCTTCTTTTCATAGACTCTTGTTCAATTGCACGGTTTGGTTGAGAGGACTAAACTATCAAGCTTGGAGTGGGGGTACAGATCACGTAACAGGACAGAGTACCGCAAGTAGGACAGACTGGCCCTTTTTGCTTCTAACATGAACCCGAGAGTGACGAGTAGGACTACAGATCACGTAACAGGGACAGAGTAGCGCAAGTAGGACAGACTGGCCCTTTTTGCTTCTAACGTGAACTGAGAGTGACGAGTAGGACTACAGATCACGTAACAGGGACAGAGTAGCGCAAGTAGGACAGACTGGCCCTTTTTGCTTCTAACGTGAACCAGGGAGGAATAGGAGTACAGATCACGTAACAGGACAGAGTACCGCAAGTAGGACAGACTGGCCCTTTTTGCTTCTAACGTGAACCTGAGAGTGACGAGTAGGAGTACAGATCACGTAACAGGGACAGAGTAGCGCAAGTAGGACAGACTGGCCCTTTTTGCTTCTAACATGAACCCGAGAGTGACGAGTAGGAGTACAGATCACGTAACAGGGACAGAGTACCGCAAGTAGGACAGACTGGCCCTTTTTGCTTCTAACGTGAACCAGGGAGGAGTAGGACTACAGATCACGTAACAGGGACAGAGTACCGCAAGTAGGACAGACTGGTCCTTTTTGCTTCTAACGTGAACCAGGGAGGAGTAGGACTACAGATCACGTAACAGGGACAGAGTACCGCAAGTAGGACAGACTGGCCCGTTTTGCTTCTAACGTGAACCCTGAAAGGGACGAGTAGGACTACAGATCACGTAACAGGGACAGAGTACCGCAAGTAGGACAGACTGGCCAGTTTTGCTTCTAACGTGAACCCTGAAAGGGACGAGTAGGACTACAGATCACGTAACAGGGACAGAGTACCGCAAGTAGGACAGACTGGCCCGTGTTGCTTCTAACGTGAACCCTGAAAGGGACGAGTAGGACTACAGATCACGTAACAGGGACAGAGTACCGCAAGTAGGACAGACTGGCCAGTTTTGCTTCTAACGTGAACCCTGAAAGGGACGAGTAGGACTACAGATCACGTAACAGGGACAGAGTACCGCAAGTAGGACAGACTGGCCATTTTTGCTTCTAACGTGAACCCTGAAAGGGACGAGTAGGACTACAGATCACGTAACAGGGACAGAGTACCGCAAGTAGGACAGACTGGCCCGTTTTGCTTCTAACGTGAACCCTGAAAGGGACGAGTAGGACTACAGATCACGTAACAGGGACAGAGTACCGCAAGTAGGACAGACCGGCCCGTTTTGCTTCTAACGTGAACCCTGAAAGGGACGAGTAGGACTACAGATCACGTAACAGGGACAGAGTACCGCAAGTAGGACAGACTGGCCCGTTTTGCTTCTAACGTGAACCCTGAAAGGGACGAGTAGGACTACAGATCACGTAACAGGGACAGAGTACCGCAAGTAGGACAGACTGGCCCGTTTTGCTTCTAACGTGAACCCTGAAAGGGACGAGTAGGACTACAGATCACGTAACAGGGACAGAGTACCGCAAGTAGGACAGACTGGCCATGTTTGCTTCTAACGTGAACCAGGGAGGAATAGGAGTACAGATCACGTAACAGGACAGAGTAGCGCAAGTAGGACAGACTGGCCCGTTTTGCTTCTAACGTGAACCCTGAAAGGGACGAGTAGGACTACAGATCACGTAACAGGGACAGAGTACCGCAAGTAGGACAGACTGGTCCTTTTTGCTTCTAACGTGAACCAGGGAGGAGTAGGAGTACAGTTCACGTAACAGGACAGAGTACCGCAAGTAGGACAGACTGGCCCTTTTTGCTTCTAACATGAACCCGAGAGTAACGAGTAGGAGTACAGATCACGTAACAGGGACAGAGTACCGCAAGTAGGACAGACTGGCCATTTTTGCTTCTAACGTGAACCCTGAAAGGGACGAGTAGGACTACAGATCACGTAACAGGGACAGAGTACCGCAAGTAGGACAGACTGGCCCTTTTTGCTTCTAACATGAACCCGAGAGTAACGAGTAGGAGTACAGATCACGTAACAGGGACAGAGTACCGCAAGTAGGACAGACTGGCCCGTTTTGCTTCTAACGTGAACCAGGGAGGAGTAGGACTACAAATCACCTTGGCAACATGCCGGTAGGACGTTAAATTCCCCAACTGATTCGCACGTTTCCCGTTAAACCACAAGGAGATCTCCAATTCTATTGAGATGACATACCCCAATGGCGACCTACAATATTGTAAGTACTTTATGTCCCGGGCCCAGGATTCCTCAGAAAGCGGGTCGGTCAGCAGTCCAACCAACGCCAGGGAGAAACCTTTCCAAAGCACACAACCACCGCCCAGCCCAACACATCGTGTTCCTAATACCCTAAAACAGATGACAGACAGGAAGTTCGTGGTAGAAGAGCATTCGTCTACTGATCCGGGAAAGCTACGGAAAATCCCCATGGTCACAATGACGGGAATCGAACCCGGGACTTCCCGAATGCGAGCCTCTCGCTTGCTTGTGGGATTTGAAAATTTCGTATTGATATTTTTACCAGGCATGTGAATGTTTTACAACACTCCCAATCTTGAGATCAATTCGTTCAATACCTGCTAAGGGAAACATGCTCTGGTGTCTTTTCATGTCGTAAGTCCCCTCGCTGTGCAGTTTTCAAAAGCTTCGAATTTCGGCTGCAAACATATCTTTTCTATAAACTGTTAGATGATTTAGAAATAAAAACGAGTTACGTGCTGCAATCACATGATCTCCTTACTCACTCTTCTTCCGTCTGCTTCTTGTTAATCGAAATAAACTTTCGATACACATTTATACATTTAGTTGTAAGTAATGCAGTAGGCTAAAGCGATAGTCACATGTTTAAAAAGCGTGTCGCTGTGTTCCATGCTCCTTATATGACTAGGAGAAAAAACGAATAGCAACGTATTGCTTACAAAAGCTATAAGTGTTTGGAAATTCAAACCAATAATAAAGTCTACTAGTATTTCGGAAATTGTTAATGGCATAAAAATTATGTGCTTGATCTACACTTTTGATGCAATAACATTTTGTCTATCTCTTACGGTCATTCAGAATCAAGAGGGTTTCGGAGGCTACCAACACAAAATTCAAGATATACCTCTTATTTGTCATGTAAATATCTTTAATCAAAATCCTTAGAGCTACGTTGAGAAAATAAGAAATATCGAAAAAAGGGTAGGGGTGGGGGATTTTCTTGAAAATCTCTGTGTCATATGTTTGAAAGACAAATAAACCATGTGGCGTCAACCCACCTTCCGGCCTCACGCCCATGTACGCGCGGCAGAGGTAAGCGATCATCCAACCGATATGGGGAGGTGATGTGGTCAGCATCACGCATCCTCCAGCATCTTCAAATACACTGAATTTAAATACCAACTTTGGTATTTATCGAATTTTTGCTTTTGAATTATGTACTTTACAGACACACAGACAGCAACACGGACTGTTTTCTAAAAATGCAACCCTCTTTGGGTTCAGGGGACCTGAAAACATGTGTCTTTGGTGAAATCTCGGTATCGAATTTTTTATTGGAATACAACACTTCCTCTACTTATTGTAAGTACGTGGTAGCGAAAGTAAACATATAATTTACTGAAAATACCGGTGAGGGGAGGGGGAGGAAGTGAGGGAGATAGATACCACTCTACCTCAAAAACAAAAGGTCAGCGAAATAACACATTTGCTGTTCATGTCGAACGCGTTTAAGGATGTAAGGCGAAAATACGGAATTCCTTCCATCACGAATAATCGTAAAGGTGGGAAAATATGCTTTATTTCAAATAGCTTTAATAATTTTTACTAAAATATCATACTTTTAAGATGCTGTAATGGCGAATTTTGTGTAAATATCCCGAAAAGTCCTCTTCTTAATTAATTCTGTATAATTGGAAAACCTTAAAAGAAAGAAACTCATAAAAATATAAATTGTTTGTTAAAGGCTGTTTCGTTTATGCCTGTTTTGCTTAAATTATTGCATTCCAACAAAACACTTAATATCGAAATGTCACCGGAAATACACGTTTTGAGGTACCTTGAATAAATAAATAAACGCATTTTTTTTTAAAAAAAAAGGCCCTTGTACGTGTGTCTGAACAGTATAATTCAAAAATGAAAAGTCGGTTAAACACAAACATGATATTGTAGTTCAACATCTTCCAAAACTCTGACGCGTTACATTCACATGACTTTTTAAACCCTCTATGGTTTATTAGTAGATATACAAATCATTCTTACGAAATTTTATTTGTTCATCTATTTCATTTTATTGGAGATAAACCTTTGCAGAAGCTACACTGCACAAGGAGAAGAGGAACTATTTAAGAACTGTACGCTATACGCTGCTCTTAAAATGCTATACTCTTTCCATGACATCGTGAGAAACAACTGAGTGTCGACAGACTCTAAAGAATGACAAAGCATTGAAAATTTCGAACCATTAATGAGGATATTTCGGAAATGTCTTATGCCACATAAAAGTCATTTGAAATAGATTTTGTGTTTTAAAGAAATGTATATTTTTTGTGCAGTACGTTTTTGTACGTTTACCAGTTATACAAGGTTATACAAAATTCCTTCCGAAAGAAGAGGACTTCACAGGCTATTCCCAGAAAATTCCAGATACGCGTTTTAATTGTCATGTAAATATATTTAATATATGCTATTTTAATCAAAATCATAGAACCATTCTTGAGAAAATAAAACATGTCCAACAATGTTCCATGAAAAGGGTAGTTGGAGGTTCTTTAAAATCCTCGTGCCGCATCTTAGGAACATACTGGATTTAAATACCAAGCGTGGTATTTATCGAAATTTTCGTTTTTGAGTTATGCTGTTCACAAGAACACAATCATACGGACACACCCATGGACCCTTTTCAATTCAGGGGTCCTCAAAACGTGTATTTCCGGTGAATTCTCTGTATCGAATGTTTGGATGGAATGCAATATTCTCACTACCTGCTATGTACGCGGTAGAGAAAGTAAAATGTGGCAAGAAGCTTTTCAAGAAGATTCCCTCCACCCCTAATTATTCTTTACATGAAACAAAAAACGATATTTTATTTTATCAAAAGTGGCTCTAAACGATATATATATATATATATATAACATATTTACATGACAAATGAAATGTATATGTTGAATTTTGGGAATAGCCCATGAAGTCCTCTTCATTCTGAATGACTTTTGTATAATCTCGTGTAACTGGTAAATGTTAAGCAATATACAAGCACGTACTACACAATTATTTTTTTATTTTTAAAAATGTTAATTTATTTGAAATATTATAAACTTATGGCTCCGACGTGTGGTCTCTGAACTATCATTGAAAAGAAAATTATTGATGACAGAAATGGATTATTGGAGGAGATCTGCTGGGATATGTAAAAGAGAAAAAATTAGAAATGAGTTTATAAAATAAAATATGAATGTTCAAAATTCAATTTTGGATTTTATTGAACAGGGAAGTTAGAATGGCATGCACCTGCTAAAAGAATGGAGTGGACGCCACCAGGAAGGAGAAGTAAAGAATTCAAGGAATTAGAGGAGCAATGATGGATTGCGAAATTAAGGAAGATTTGTGGTCCAATAGGCAAGAATGGAGAAAAGCGCTAAGAAGATGTTATAAACTGTAGTCTTACATTGTAATACCGGAAATATACATATTTGAAGTAAGCTTTTTTGTGGCATGAGCCATTTCCGAGATATCCGTTATTATAGCGCTGTGGAACACGTGGAGGAGGACGGCCTTGGACCACAGACGTGTGGCGGGAAGGAAGCCTTGCCCAGTCAATGAGTGTGTGAGTGGTCGAGCGAGACACATGAATGAGAGAGACGATTCCTGCCTGTATCACATTCCGCGCGCTGTCAGACAGTCACACGGCTGGCTTTCTGTGCCCACTGCAAATTATTTCCTCTCACTTTCACATGGCTTTCGCCAGATATACATCTTTTCAGGGCTTCTGAATAAATAAAAAAATAAAAAAAGCATTTTAGGAAATAGACCGCGTGCCGGTTTATGCTATTTAAGTTCAGCATCTTCCAAGTAAAAAGGCCGGTGGTAAAAGTAAAAATAAAATTAAATCCGATGGTCCGACGAGGTAGATTTACGGCACGTACAAGAACCTCAAGGCTGATAAAGAGGCCCAGTGTTTCACGCCCAATACAGAATGGAACATAGAAGTTAAGGAGCGTTCATAAATAAAACTCAATTTTTTTATCTCACAAAGATACGACACGAAGATTTTCAAGAAAACCCCCACCCCACCCCGACTACACAGAACATTTTCCGAAAATTTTTATTTTCTAAAAAATGGCCCTGACGATTTTGATTAAAATACCATATATAAGATATTTATATGAAAAATCAAATGTATGCCTTGAATTTTCTGGGCATAGCCTGTAACGTCCTCTTCATTCGGAAGGAATTTTGTATAATCTTGTATAACTGGTAAACGTTAAGTGATAGACGAAAGCGTACTGCACAAAAAAAAGATCTCTTTAATTTTAATTCATTTAAAAATTATTTAAAATATCTTTCAAACTAACAAACTATTTATAATAACTTTCTAGGCGGGATGGCTTAAAAGTAAAACTTTTAACACAATGCGCTAGTGCGATAAAACTTTTATACCACTCCATTGTGACCACTTTGTTTTCAAGTCCAATCACATGACAATTGCCCTTTGTATTTGCACATGTTTAATACTTGGGCTTGATTTAATAATACTTTACTTTTTATTATGCCTTTTTACACGATTAATTTCTCATGGCGGTCGTATTATCGGTTCATAATAAAAATCGCCATACTTCAATTTTTCGCAATTCGTTGGAGTTAACCTGTACCGTTTATTGGCAGCGTTGTGCTTTCTTTGTTCTAGTATAACCTACATAAAGATTAAATGGCGGCAATTAGTAATTCACAAGCAACTGAAATTGAAGAGCCACGTGAAATTACAGAAGCAGCAGAAAGAATAACATAGAAGTACTTACCCAAAGAATCCAGAAAGCAATATGATATAACATTTAATCGCTTCATTGCCTGGTGTAAGGTAAAACATGTTGAAAATAATTTCACTGAAAATGTCTGCTAACAAAACATGTGACATCTCGCTGCACACGAGAGTTGATCTCATTTCTCTTGTTTCAAGAACCTCGCTATACACGTGGTTTCTCTTAGCTTCAGGAATCAGTATAGTATCTTACAAATTCCAACGCTGTATAAGAATAGTATATACCACTCGTAGGACTGCGAAACTCGGCCAAACAATCCTACTTGCAAAATAAAACCCTACTTTTAACACTTGTATCATAATTTACCATTTTCGAGACCTTCTTTCCTATTGTTTCGTAATACTGTGTCATTCTTTTAAAGTCCTGTCGCTCGTGTCATAGAAAAAGTATGGAATTTTAAGACCAGCGAATAGCGTCCAGTTCTTAAACAGGCTTTCAAACTGCTCATATATTCTCTTAAACCTCTATTACAGGTATTTTCATTATTTTTCTCCGTTTCTTACACTTTTGTTTGGGCTACAAGTAAAGCTGGGCTTAATAAAAATGAGTTGTTGACTTATTTCACTTATAATAAATCATGTCGAGAATTTTATGATAATATTGTCACGATACCTACTTAGTTTATACAGAGCGGTCGCTTTGTGGCTCGCCCGGTTCCCGTGTAAGCGTGCTCCGCGCGCTGTCTACTACATCGGGGGCGTTTCCATTCTAAAACACCCGCGTTACATAGGTACTCATGAATTCTTAAGGGGAGAGGCCACTGACTCTTATACAATTTCAGTATTTCAATATATAACTTTAATTAAACATTTCTAGACTTCTACTGCTCAGATTATAATGAAATTTCGCACGAATGTGCAGTGATTCATTGTGATTCCAGTGATATAAATAAAAACTATGTAATTATTTAAAATGGCCACAAGAAAGCTCGTAACTGATTACACGTTTTTCATAAAAATATAATGTATCTAATACTTACAGTGCACTTTACTTCAACAATATTCAAGCATATTCCTTGAATATTTTTAGGGTATTAAGCAATGTCTGTTCTTAATTTGTAACCTATATCTACTTAAATATTTTTAAGTGTATTCAAGAGAAAACATTCTGAGCTTTGGTAAATGTTTTTTATTTTTTTACAGAACTTTTTAAATTTTATATTTTGGATTTTAAAGTAAAAATAACAAGTTACGTTCAGGTTCAGCAGTTTTCAAGAAAAGTGCACCTAAATTTGAAAAATTTCAAGTTACAGACAATTGCATTTAAAGAAAAGTGTGTCATGTTGGCACCACCGGCTAAGTAGGCGCTGCCATATTTAAATGGATCATTTAAAATCTTAAATGTGCAGATACCCTTACGATACATACACATACATATATAATTTTAAAAAGGAATATTTCTACTTTTTTTTAAGATACAAAACAAAAAATCGATTTTTTGAACCCAAATCACTACCCCTTAAGCAGATGGTTTCAAGTTATCTACACAATCCATTATACCAGAAATAATCCTGTCGCAGATAAGAGAGGCCAGGGGTCACTGACAGCCAGGTAAAAACCGGTCCGAATATGTCCAACTGTGGCCTAACAGTTTTTAGGTGATCGTGCAGATGCGGTCTAGTTCAAGCGACACTTTTCTTCCCATTTTGCAGACTTAGGACATGGCTGTTACAGGTATGGTTAAGGGCACTGGGTAGTTGTAGGACAGTTTCTGACTGCTGCCATCTTTGATTTTAAGTTCCTCAACAACTATTTAATATAATTAAATGACACTTTTACGCTGAATACAGCAATGTTTTCCAAACATAATTCATGATAAATTACTCAAATGTGTTAAAAGTTAATGTTACGTATATATCATAAATAATATAGAGTTTTAAAATTATCAATGGTAGGGTATATTCGTGCACTTTTCTCTAAAATTATATATTATTTTTCGGTGAATTTATTGTATGTTTTGATACATGGACTACTTGAAAATTTGTTTCTTAAATATGAAGACAATCCCCTTCACAAAAAATGTATATGATGAACACAAAATTCATGCTAATTTTTACATACATAAATAGTTTTTAATAAATTATGATTAGTAATATGTTAAATAATTTTAGGTGCGATAGCAAACCCTTGGACTGAGAAAGAACCAATGAAATTTTCATCTATGTAACTTAATATGTTGCTGAGAAAAGTTCATCTGAAATATGAAAAATACAAATTACGGTTATCTATTAAAGATGTGGACCTAACAGCAGTGACTCACCAAGTTAGAACATATCCGTTGCCCTTTCCTCACTCTGTTTTCTTGTGTCTTCATAACTCTGGCCTCTTTAGACATGCTTTGTGTATATTTTTCTGCTTCGATGACTTTTCTATCATCTATTTCCTTCGGTGTCATTTCTATCCCAAGTTGTTCTGCACTTTAATTCTGCTGCTGCAGCCATCATTAAAGCATATTTACTGCATCCAAAACACTCAGTTTTAATGTACTGGCTCCAACATAAACAGTTTTAGGGATGCGCTCCCAAATTACATGGTGAAAACTTTCATTGGAATTTTGCGTGCGGCCATGAAGACATTTTTCCAACGGTTCCTCCTTGGCAAGATCCCCGAAAACTTGTTTTATTCCAAGCAGCACAGCTTCTGCCACAGAATGCTTATGCTTATATGCTTCTCCAGCAATCTGTGCTTTTTGGAAACTACACCATGAATCTGGACCTTTGGGGCACAGGCCATGACTAGGAGAATCATCTGTAGACATTTGTGGAAATAAATTGCCCATATAACTTTCTTTATTTCCCTGACAGAAGCTCCAGCATTTCTCCTAATAGCTAAGCCATAATACCTTTGCAACAGGACAATATCTGCATCTGATAAACACCCTCTACCATATAATAATTTCCGATCTGAAAGTACTTTCTCTTTCAAGTGCTTTTTCAATGTTCTTAATCTAGATCCCATCCTCTTCTTACATGCCCTATACATTCTAATCTGAATGTCATTTCCATAAACTTGAAACGAATTGACACACTGATAGCTCCTGGATAATGGATGTACCACTGGACACAGAGCGCCTGCTGCTTCCATTCCTCCACTGTACCCTGCAATTGTGTTCTAAGTTACTGTTTCCATGACATAAAGAACAGTACATCATTTACCTTTCCATTATCCAAGGATGTTGCTGTTTCAACACACTTTGAGGAACTGTGGCCTCTTCTTTGCCAACTTCCATCCAATGCTATAGCTATACCTGTGTTGCTGTCATTTAGACTTATGACCTCTTACACAGCATTGAATTTTCTGCAACTGTGTTTAGGGCACTTACAGGGCTTTTTATACATGGCATACATTTTGTTGGTGGAGGTGCCAGATCCATTAGAGCACAGAAAGTGCTGACCTATGCCAATGTACCTCATGCTATACATGAATCTAATATTAATATTATAGCAACTGGCATGCTAGATATGACAGACCTGCATTTATTGCACACAATTTTAAATTTAGAAGCTAGGCCATTTCTTTCTAGTTCGTCTTGTGCAGGTATTAGGCTGCATTGTTCACTACAACATATACATTTGCAAGGGCTTTATTTATTAAGGAAGCGTGTAAGTTTAAGTCCACTATAATATTTGTATTGTCTGTAATAAACAAACTGGGGTTTGGATTGCAGTTATTGCCACTAACCTGAATTTTCTTAGAACTTGCACTGTGACCAGGATATAGGTTAAGGTTACATTTTGTTACATTTGATTTTACTGGCATTTTCAAATGCTGATTACCATAGAATTTACTTTTTCCAAATTTCTTCGTTTTTCCCATTTTGTTTCGCAATGTTACTTTGTGTAAACACCCGAAAAACAACACTCAAAGCACTTTACCGGCAACTTCTCACTATAACATCATAGAGGAAGGAAAAATGACCTACTGCATTATTTAACAAATGCATGCAACCTAAGGCCAGAGTTAAACTTAACAAAACAAAATTTACATCCCCATACCGACCTACCACTCATTAGAAAGAAGCAAGCGCATATGCGTGGTAACCTTGTAGGTTTGTTGTGAAGGGGCGTGGTCTATGCGGCGCCATATTTAAATGTCCAAATTAAACCCCTTACGAATAGGAAACCCCAGCATGATATACACTGGTGTGCAAAACCTAAGGACGAAAGTAATGTTCGCATGCTGTGACACATAGCTCGATGAATCATACATAGAGGGAACTGCTACGTAGGCAACTAAACGAAATACGCAATGAGACGAACAGAAATGCCACTTCTATTCATAGACCATCAGTTACACTAAAGTCAATACGACATACGATGGCTCTCTAGATTTACAGAAACAGATACATGGTGCTTAAAAGGTTGTATGATCACCACGACAGCAATGCATGCTCTGCATCGTGCTCCCATGCTGGCCACAAGGTTGGTAAGCAGTTCTTATGGTAGGGCGTTCCATTCCTCCACCAGCGTTGTTGACAACTGTTGGATGATCGTTGGTGCATGTGGATGTGCTGCAATCTGTCTCACCA
This sequence comes from Deroplatys truncata, assembly GCA_030765065.1. Taxonomy (NCBI): domain Eukaryota; kingdom Metazoa; phylum Arthropoda; class Insecta; order Mantodea; family Mantidae; genus Deroplatys; species Deroplatys truncata. Next base: position 16,382,785 of record CM060983.1, read on the forward strand.
AAGCATTCCACGCGTGTTCGATGAGATTTAAATCGGGGGAACGGGCAGGCCAGTCCATTCGCCGAATATCCTCTCGTTCCAAGAGATCGATGCGGTCGCGCATTGTCATCCATATAAATGAAGTCAGGGCCGACTGCATCCTTGGAAAGATGCACATGGGGAAGGAGTACAGTATCACAATAACGTTGACCAGTGAGCGTACCGTGTTCAAAGATTTGGAGGTCGGTGCACCCATGCAACATTATGCCTCCCCAAACCATAACACCCGGACCACCAAAACGATCATGTTCAAGGATGTTCCTGGGTTCATTACGTGTTCCCACCTCTCGCCTGATGAGGGTACGTCGAGAATCACTACTTAGACTGAATCTGCTCTCATCTGAGAAGAGCACGCGACCCCATTCCTCGTTGGTCCAATTTTGATGCTCTTGGGACCATCGCAAACGGTGCCGCCGATGTGCGGATGTCAATGGAACACAAAGTACTGGCCGTCGGGCAAAGAGACCACCTCGGTGTAGTCGCCGTGCCACTGTGTATCGTGAGATTGCGTGGCTAGCTGTCCTGTTAAATGTGGTTGCAACTGCACCCGCTGTTTGGCGTGGATCCCTTCTTGCCCGTTGCACAATGTAGCGGTCATCTGCTGCTGTAGTTGAGCGTGGTCGACCACCACCTCTCCTTGGGACGTGAAACAATGCTGTGAGCAATTCCAAACTCCTGAGCAACACTCGTCACATTTCGCCCTTCTTCCAGTTTCCCGATTATTCTTCCTCGTGTGAATTCATCCAAATGGTGTCTACGGGCCATGTTGCAATGAAGAACACCACTACAGTGCACCGTAACAGCTCGCTAATTTCCACACACCGTCTTGTCCTGTTTCGTCAACTGCCCCGTGTAGCGGGACCAGACCCATTTGGCACTATAGGCTCGCTACACTCACGCCATGTGACGCCCAGCTTTCAGTGTACGTGTGAGAGACCTCTGACAACATGCTCCCGCACCTTCATCTACTTCCTCCAAGTAGTTCATTTGTTATGCTACCTTACCCATCTCGTCCTTGGGTTCTGCACACCAGTGCATATATTGAAAGCTGGGAGTTTCTAGTCTTTAAATGTTTAGAAACAAAACATTTATAGTTTTCTTAAGCTTAAAAACAAAAAATCTATTTTTTGACCCAAACAACTACCCAGTATCCTTAAAAATTTATTTGTAAAGCTAAGGCTTCCGTGTGTTCTGATTTCTACACTGGTAGGAATTTGAAGGACACTGCCTTTACGAGCTGAAGTCTTGTGATAGAGTTTTGCTGCAGTGCTACCATTTGAGTTCCTAAAAAGTGTTCTTTTTCTTATTCTTGGCTGCTTGCTGACTTCTAAGCTTTGCGTAACATTTGTTTGGATGTCCTTCAAATCGTCAATAAAAAGGAAAATATTTTGGGTGACTGATATAGAATAACCTATTCAGGCGCGAATGAAACGATTCTTAGGTGTTTGTTGTTCTGCATCCTTCTGCTTTTGACTGGTCATGGAATCCACGGCGAGCACAACGAGCACTAAACCTGAACTGAGGGCTTCCAACGTGTCAAGTTACCCTCTCTCTAGGGGCAATTGTTCGCACTTCGAGTGCTTACATGGACTATGGTGTAAAATGTCCCGGACGCAATAGGACATGCTTCTCAGATCAACTTTTCGTCTCCGCCGCACCTGGACCCCGTCCAACGAGGGTTATCTCTCACTTCCTTGTCTATCGTCCAGCGCCAGCTCAACCTTATTTCCTTCCGTCCTGGGTTTAATGTTTGCAAATTCCTATGCCTGCTCTTGAGTAATAGTAACATGCATTATAATGAGTACTAACCTTGCTATAAGTGCTGTCCATCTGCAGTGAGACGAGGTTGAAATTTTAAAAGTTTAGCAGCAGTATGAACAGAGGTTTTTGAAATATGCACTTGCTGTGCAACACGTCTTAGAGACTTCTCTGGAGAGCGTTCGAATGATGCACCAATTTTGTCATCTTTTTCTCCGTTTTCGTTTGTTAGGTTTGCGTTTAGGGATCTCGTTGTCCTAAACTTATAACCAGACATCTGGAACTGGAATATCAGGGAATGTCTCCTGAAATTGTCTACATGATTCGATTTTTACGTATGTATCGTACATAAAAATTCTTTGCTCTAGCATGAATTTTTCCGTAGGTGTTTCAGTGAACTAATAAGAGGACAAGAACAGAACAATAATAAGAATACTCTAAAGTTATTCACACATAACACAGAAGTTTGAGTAAGGTTTCACTTTTGAGGTGCACAAAGAACGGCTCTAAAAGGCAACAACTGACAGTTGACATTCACAGCCGATGAAGCGGGTCTTTCACCGCAAGTGTGCTAATGGAACAATCAGACCAACAATAGGAAAACTTTGGTGTGCGGCTAAAGCTACAAAAATGCTGTTCAACGCAGATTGCATATTTTAACGAGTTGTGCAGTTTTTGTATTAGTTTGCCAATGAAAACGACCATCTCATGCCATTGTAACACAATACTTTAGGGTGGCGAGATGTTTGAAAGGTGCTGGTCTTACATAACAGGTTTGGAATCCATTGAACTCCTCGTTTTTGAGTTGTGCTGCTCACGGAACTTTTTTATAAACATGTGTTTTTGGGCAAGGAACCTGGAAACGAGTATTTCCGGCGAATTTTTTAAACAAACTTTTTGGGTGGAATACTTCCTACTTACCATATGTAAGCGGTAGATAAACTAAAAATACAATTCAGTAGGCGCAGATCTAAACCCTGCCCCTGGATTTCCTACAAAGAACCGAATGTGATGGTTATAGTCAAAGATTATCATTGATCATTACATAATAGGTAAGAAACCGAGCGGGATTGCTCACGCCGTAACGTCTGTGGACCCGCATTCGGCGACTGCACACTCTGACCCATGGGCTTTCCCGGGTCGGCAGTGGTTCATCTTCTGCCTCACGACTCACTTTACCCACAATCTTCATTGACATCCGTTTCAGGGTTGTAGAACCAGCGACGGTTCGGCAGGTTGCGTCGCTGCGGGGACTCTCAAGTCTCTCCCCCGAGTGGGCTCCACCCGATGGGGGACCGCCGGGGGTTGGTTGCTTGTGGGTAGACCGGGCGGCGCCGGATGTCTTCAATCTGGAAACGTTAGGGGCCGCGGGAAATCCCTAACGGTTCCTAGCTGGAACATCCTTCCCACCACTGGAGCTGCCTAGAGAGGGCGATACCAAATAGCCCTCCAGCGTTCACGGGAATGCTCTTTCCTTTGAGCAAGCAACGGAATGAAAGGAAACTGTGGTAGATGAGCATTCGCCTACCAACCAGGTAAAACCACGAAAAACCCAAGATCAGAGTGGGTGGGAATAGAATCTGGATCTCCCGAAGCGAGTCTCACAGGTTACCGCGGAGTCATCTCGAATGTAAAAGCATAACTCAAACAAAAACAGCCACAGGTCAGCAAAGAAGGGTCATATTTGAGAACTGCAATTCTCAAAGGTGTTACGTGCTAAAACATTACTTTTTAGTTTAAAAAATAAATGCTTTAATTATTTTGATTGAATCTTATACCAGGAAATTTTAAACTATAGTATTCTTACCGTACTATTTATTATACTAAGCATAATTAAATAACATCAAGCTATTAGCTAATATTTAAATCTGAAGTTAGGAAAAGTGGTAATCTTCTCTCAAAGGTGTTGAGCCACTCAACTTACCAAAACATGTTTTTCAAATAATAATATAACTAAAATGCTTTATCAAATTATATGATTTGGCACGAATAAACCTTAAACCATGGTGAAATCAGACGATATTAATTTTCACCCTCATCAATGATATTATAAGTGTGAAAGTTAACACCAGTGCCATCTATCGCCAACAGTTTTAACTCGAAGATGACGAACAGGTAACAACTCTTTTGAGAGGAAAATGGCCTTGGCTTAAAGCACCTTTCTGAATAAATATCTGAATGTTGTAAATTTTGGTATGCTTAACACCTTTGAGAATTGGAGTCCTCATTTGTTTTTTCAAACCTTGTGTGTGTGCGACTATACCCTAGACGATCACGTGGTGAAAGGTTAGGAAATCAGACAACATTTGCAGCTGACATGAATCATGTTCTGTCCGTTTGCTACAAAGCATAAAATGATAGCTGTAAATGTGCTCTATTGCTTCATTTCATTTGTAAAATACTCTTGATACGGGTCCAGCGCACATGCTTGTTCTCGGATCTACCAGCCTTCTCTGAGCCGCATCATGTGGATGGAGTGGCCGGATCATTAAGTTTGGAATCTGCGCGTCTCTGTCGGCCGACCTGCCTGGGGCCTATAGCCTACCGTTCCTCCTGCGGGGTTGGGTCGAGGTGCGAGGTGTCCCCTCCGTTCCCTGATCACAGTCATACCTATAGCCTCCTGAAGTTCCTTCACTTCATCCCTTCCACCTGGGGAGATAAGCACAGAAGATCCGCGTTGGGTCGAGGTGCCCCCTCCGTTCCCTGATCACAGTCATACCTATAGCCTCCTGAGGTTCCTTCACTTCATCCCTTCCACCTGGGGAGATAAGTACAGAAGATCCGCGTTGGGTCGAGGTGCCCCCTCCGTTCCCTGATCACAGTCATACCTATAGCCTCCTGAGGTTCCTTCACTTCATCCCTTCCACCTGGGGAGATAAGTACAGAAGATCCGCGTTGGGTCGAGGTGCCCCCTCCGTTCCCTGATCACAGTCATACCTATAGCCTCCTGAGGTTCCTTCACTTCATCCCTTCCACCTGGGGAGATAAGTACAGAAGATCCGCGTTGGGTCGAGGTGCCCCCTCCGTTCCCTGATCACAGTCATACCTATAGCCTCCTGAGGTTCCTTCACTTCATCCCTTCCACCTGGGGAGATAAGTACAGAAGATCCGCGTTGGGTCGAGGTGCTCCCTCCGTTCCCTGATCACAGTCATACCTATAGCCTCCTGAGGTTCCTTCACTTCATCCCTTCCACCTGGGGAGATAAGCACAGAAGATCCGCGTTGGGCCGAGGTGCCCCCTCCATTTCTTGGTCATTGTCATACCTATAGCCTCCTGAGGTTCCTTCACTTCATCCCTTCCACCTGAGGAGATAAGCACAGAAGATCCGCGTTGGGTCGAGGTGCCCCCTCCGTTCCCTGATCACAGTCATACCTATAGCCTCCTGAGGTTCCTTCACTTCATCCCTTCCAGTGGAGATAAGCACAGAAGATCCGCGTTGGGTCGAGGTGCCCCCTCCATTTCTTGGTCATTGTCATACCTATAGCCTCCTGAGGTTCCTTCACTTCATCCCTTCCACCTGAGGAGATAAGCACAGAAGATCCGCGTTGGGTCGAGGTGCCCCCTCCATTTCTTGGTCATTGTCATACCTATAGCCTCCTGAGGTTCCTTCACTTCATCCCTTCCACCTGAGGAGATAAGCACAGAAGATCCGCGTTGGGTCGAGGTGCCCCCTCCATTTCTTGGTCATTGTCATACCTATAGCCTCCTGAGGTTCCTTCACTTCATCCCTTCCACCTGAGGAGATAAGTACAGAAGATCCGCGTTGGGTCGAGGTGCCCCCTCCGTTCCCTGATCACAGTCATACCTATAGCCTCCTGAGGTTCCTTCACTTCATCCCTTCCACCTGAGGAGATAAGTACAGAAGATCCGCGTTGGGTCGAGGTGCCCCCTCCGTTCCCTGATCACAATCATACCTATAGCCTCCTGAGGTTCCTTCACCTTAGTTCTCTACTAGAAGCACTGATGATAAACTCGTTTCAAAGTATTGACGTCATGCGCAGACAATCGACTGGCGGCAACATCCAAATAAATCTGAAGTTCCTGTATATATACAAAGCAAGTATACGTTTATTAAGAAAATAAATTATTAGAAAATGAGATACATATCCCCCATGTAGTCTGTCTTCACGCTTTAGTAACACGAATCCTAAACCTGTTGTACCGTTTCAACAGATATGAAATGTGAAAACACAGACAGGTGCTGAGGGGTGACGAAATACTGTGCTAATCACTTTAGCATTCTCTGCAGCTCCGTTCGCATTGCACGTTCTTCTCTCTCTCTCTCTCTCTCTCTCTCTCTCTCTCTCTCCGTACCGAGCGAGATGGCTCCGCGGTAACTCGGGAGGTCCTGGGTTCGATTCCCGTTGGGCCGGCCTCTCTTAGCTTGTTTTTGAGGTTTTCCCCGTTCGGTAGGCGAAAGCTGGGGCGGTTCCTCTTCTACCAAGAATTTGCTGTCCATCATTTCCTATCATCTGTTTCAAGGTTGTAGGACCAGGCGACGGCGTTCGGCGCGTGGCGGTGCATGTGCATTGGTTGGATGCTGACGGACCCACCTTCTGGGGTCCCCGGTTTGTGGCCAGGGCTGGCCGGCGTCCGGATGCGTCCACGCTTACGCATATCTGGTCGTTGTTTGGGTCTCCCCCTCATTCCACCACCCCAAGGGTCACGTTAGAAGCAAAAAGGACCACTCTGGCCTACTTGCGGTTTCAGAGGCCCCTCCGTGATCTGGCTTTACCATGTAATAGCATAATCTGCAGTGCAAAGCACATGATGCGATATTCTCAACACCGGTCTCTACTGGGATGTTAATGTAATTTGTGCCCTCAGGAACAGGGAGATGCGGCTCCAGGCCATCAAGCAGCAGATAATGAGCTACAGACAGCATCCCTCCACCATGGATCCTCCCCCAACCTTCAACATTCCACCCAACATCTTCGACAAGATCGCTGCTGGCACTCTCAACATTTCCCATCAACTGCCGCCGTTTGCATCTTACACCATGAAGCGTCAAAGCTTTCATCCATCATGTAAGTACGTCTTCTTAATCTCATTTTGCATGTAGATATTACACTTTTAAAAAACGGCTTACTATGGGATGGCTTTCAAATTCCATGCTCCTTGCATCACCACGAGAAGAAAGTAAAATCGTTTGAACATTCAAACCAATAACAAAGAATATCTCGGAAATGGTTAACGCCACAAAATAAAATTATTTGCCATAAATTATGTGCTTTAATGAGATCTACATTTTTTGTGTAGTAAGATTTCGTCTATTTCTTACGGTTTGCCAGTTATATAAAACTCGTTCCGAATGAAGAGGACTTCACAGGCTGTTCCCAGAAAATTCAAGACATAAATTTTATTTGTTATGAAAATATCATATGGTACTATAATCAAAATCGCCACAGCCGTTTTTGAGAAAATAAAAAACCAACGAAAATGTTTGCATGTAAAAGATAGTTTGGGGATTTTGTTGAAAATGTTAGTGTCGCATCTTTGGATACGAATTGGTGCTGTTACCGCGGTAATGCATTGTCCTACAAAGAGCAGGGTGACCAGTTAAGAATTATGCTGTTCATAGAAACAGACACAGAGAACCTTTTCTAAAAATGTTGCCTCAAAACATGTATTTCTGGTGAAATCTCGTTATTGAATACAATACTATCTCTAATTACTATAGGTAAGTACAAAGGAAACTTATTGGAAACCCATGTAATGAAGGTGGCCATGAACCATCGAGATTTATGCTAACATGAACTTTGTATCTTGACGGTTGTAGTTTCCTTACGATGCTTTTATTATTATGTGGAGTTCACAAATTCCTAGTGTTTCTAATGAATGCCCGTTTATAATAGATAGGAGATCATTACTGTCAGAACTGATTTTTGCTTTCTCTGCTTTCTCCACCCAAAAAGATGTCACCGGAAATACACATTTGAGGTCCTCTGAATTAAAACAAAAACATGTTTAGAAAAAGGTCCGCGTGTTGTGTGTGTGGACAGTAGAGCTCCAAAACAAAAAGCCGGTTAAATGCTAAACTAACTTTTACATAAAAAAATTATTAGATATTTATGATTTTCCAAAAATGCCTATTTTGATTAAAATGCCATATACTTAAAATATGTACATAGCTTATATATATATATATTAAATTTTCTGGAAATAGCGTGCGAAATCCTCTTTATTGGGAACCGATTTTGCATAATTGGCAAACTGTAAGAGATAGGCAAAATCTTACTGCATAAAAATGTAAATCTCGTTAAAACACAGAATTACTTATGTCAAATTGGTTTTTTGTGGCATTAAGCATTCCCGATATATTCTTCGTTACTGGTTTTTTTTTTCATTTGGGAAGTCATTCGTTTTTTCTTGTGGTTATGCAAAGAAAACCCACCACACAGCAATCCACTTTTAATATCTGACAGTCTCCTGTATTCCCCAAACACTTATCTCAATAATGAGGTATGAGAATACGAGCGTGACTGTGCTTTGTTGCAGGCACCTTACCAAACAACACGGATATGGAGCTATGGACAGAAGGCAACTCCATGAACCTTCTCTTCAACCTGACTTACAAGGCTCCTGCCAACACAAGCGTGACGATTGTTGCTGCCACCTTGCGTCTTTACAAACACTCTCAGGTAACTACTCCTCTTTCCCAGCACAAGGGCAAGAGCAAACCAAATGGCTCTCTCAACTCCAGTTGTTTAAAAGATACACACGCGCGCGCGCGGTCACACACACACACACACACACACACATTTCATTAATTGTTGCCCTCTTATAGGCCAGTTTTCTTTTCTTTTTGTTTTAGTTCTGCTGCCATCATGGTATCTCGTTCGTGATTTAACATTTCGGCATTGAAATAGCAAGTGTTCGGCAGCTTGATCTTCTATGACACATGAACCCATGGGGTTATCGATAATTTTGAAACGGTTTGGATACTTCCGAATCCTTCTGTGTTCTGTGAGCATGGTGGTGAAGTAAGATGTAATGGTAACCTTTATTTTAAGACGATCTTTTATCTTGGAGAAAGAGGATTTAGTAATTGCTCCTTTAGTAGTTTGTTCCCATTTACTTTGCCATTTCCTTAAAGTGTCTTCTGCTAATATCGTCGCTTTTGCCTTTTTGGTATCTTGTTATAAGTTTCTGGGTTGTCTGTACTTGCCGCCGCGAGTTGGTCAGCTAACACATTCCCTTGATATCCAATTGAATGAGATCTTCCAGTTTCCTTCTGATTCCAGTTGCGTGCCTTTTCTCCTGATTTGGTCAATGAGATGTGCGTGGTTCTTCAGAGAGTCCAATGTTATTTTGCTATCTGTGTGGATGAATGCTGTTTTTAATGTGGTTCTATTAGATTCAATTTCCGCCAATGCCTTTAGTATTGCCAATAGTTCTGCTTGATTATTGGTGCATTTACTGTTTAGTTTGTACTTTAATTTGTGAGTTAGGGTTCCTTTCGTGAAGATGGCCACTCCCGATTCCGCGCCGCGCCGTAGTCATTCCTACTGTCATCGGTGTAGATTGCAGTTCATGCAGGGAACAGTCATTTCCAGTGTTTATTTGCACTAAGTCTGCCGGATGAAGCTAATGACTTACTTCAATTTTATATCTGATATTCACTTGCTGCCTACTTTACGGATTCCTCTATTTTAAGGGTGGCGGGACATTACACAGAGTGCCTCGTTAGAAATAGTGCAGTCTTACATTGATCAGTCGTTGGACTCTAAGCAGCTTGTTCCTATTGCTTTGCATATTGTAGCGCTGTTTATGGACAAAACTGCATTACTTTGATTGAAATAATCCCGAGATAGAGTATACAGATTCCTAGGGTTACTCATGTCCTTCAGGCTCTTTAGAATTCCAGACCGCCATGCAGCATCAAAGGATCCTTTAACATCAAGGCTTGCCGTTATTAGTACGTTCCCCTTCTTTAGTTCTACCTCCGCAAAATTCTTCACTTCAACTGCTGCAATTGTGGTGCTCTTCTGAGGAATAAAGCCAAATTGACTTTTATTAAGGAGGTTAATTTTGTTTATGTGATGCATAATCCTCATGAGTAGTTTTCCTAGCACCTTTCCGCCCACATTGAGTAAGCTTATTGGACGAAATTTAGATGGATTCATGCTGCCTTCCTTACCTGGTTTAAGTATAGGTGCGACTCTAGTCAATTTCCAAGTTCTGGGAAAGATTTCTCTCGTCAGACATTATTACAAGTTGTTGTAACGGTTCTCGGAAGGTTTTAAAGATGGCAGGAAAATGTCGCTTGCAATTCCATCGTTACCTGACGCCTTTTTGTTGTTGAAGCTTTCTATGGTTTGCCTTATCTCTTCCTGGGTGAATGGCCGATCGTCGCACGTGTCGATTGGTTCTTCAGATGCTCTCCTTATATGTTTGTGATGTCCAAAGTCGTCCTCTTGTCTGTCTTCTGAGTGAAATATTCTATCATATAATTTAGTGTATCTTGCAGGTTTAATGTTTTGGAATCATCTGGCTTTTCTAGAGTTTTCATTAGCAATTTGTCGCTTATCTTTCCAGAAGATAGCTTATAAACAGTATTCTACGGGTTTATCGCTGACAACGTGTTGCAGTATTCTTTCCAAGAATCGAATTTCGCTTGTCTGATTGTTGACTGATATGTTTTTCCCGTCCAGATATTACTGTCTGCTGCTTTCTCTCAGTTCTTCATTGTTCTTGGTCCTTTGGCATCTTTTCCTTCGGGCGTTAGTTTTCTTCCTCATAATTGTAATGGTGTCGTTCCACCATGGTAGGCCGTTGCTTTGAGCCATTTGAATGTTTGTAGAGTATTTGAGTATAAGAGTGACTGAGTGTGCTGTTATCGAGTTCGTCATACTCTGTGATATTGAAGGTTGTTTACATAGCTTGTGTTCGCTTCTTATTGTGGTGTGCATGTAGCCGTGCTTGAGATGCCTTCTACTCCGATGTTATGTTGTATGAGCATGTCTCTTCTTCGCTAATTAGCCAATTACTAATCAGTGGCAACAGATGGTTATTGACTACTATCAACTTCAATATTGTTTTTACCCTGTCTGTTGTGGAAGGTAGTATTTTCACTAGTTTCCTTTACTAAATGTAGTTGCCTACTTGATATGGAATTTTCTAAAATTTTGGTTCTGAAGTTTGTTAATGTATCGTGCCAAGTTGTGGATTGGCAATTGCTGTACATTGCAATACTTATTCCTTTCCCCTTTGCATACTTTAACAGCTGTTCTATCTCTGAATTGCTAGTTGTTAGTTAATCCTGTATGTCAAGGTAGACACTTGCTGCATACAGTATTGATCCGTTATATTTTATTTCTAGAAATATTGTGTGTTCGTTTGAAAGTTCATTTATCAGTAATGCATCTACATATCTGTGCATTAGTTATTGCTATAGCAGCCCGACTTCTCTCTTCATCTGACGCGAATGTTCTGTATTTCTTAGGTATTCCTGCAATCCTATTATTTAATACATAAGGCTCTTGTACGAAAATAATATCTGTCTTCAGTGCTTCTATTGTTTTAATTAGGCTGTCTGTAGCTATTCTGGAGTGCTGTAGGTTTATTTGACTGCACCTAATTTGAATATTTATTATTGAATTTCTAGACAATTGTATAGATCTAATGCTACCGGATGTGTTTATTTTTTCCATGTTGGTGTTTTCTTATTATGGCCTGAAGACTGGGGCGGTTTTTATCAAGAGATGAATGGTTTTCAGGAATCCTTTCATTTTTATTGTATTTACTATATATGACGCAGTTGATGCACTTGTGCTCTTCCTTGCTTTACACTCTTGCATTCTGTGGCAGCGAGCACACAAGGGACATGTTTCGTTTCCTCTGATGCCTGTGGTTATATCTGCTGCAACGGTTCACAAATGTATAGTTAAGCTGCATTGCAAATTAGCCATCCAAGCTTAAGTTCATTTTGAAGCAGCTTACTTCCACCTCGATGATTATGTTCCTGTTGTTGCTTTTGTTCTGATAAATATATTTTGGAACAATGTCGCCTGCAGCCAAGTTAAGCTCTGGATTCTGTGCCAGTGTTGTTTGCCCTATATTCCCAGCTGATACCTCCTCCGGTATATTATATACCACCAAACGAGGTTTCCTTAATTTGTGTATGTGGTCATCAATTTTGTCTCCGCATTTGTCGATGATATTCGGGCTACTTTCTTCTTTGTTTTGGGTCTCGATTGGAACCCGGCCATCCCTAAAGGATTTGAAGGTGTTAATGCCCACTTTCAACTCCGTTGGATTTATATTGGCTTTCACAATGCCTTTAATATCTTCCTGTGTTTCGTTTCCTTTCCCTCTGACCGCCAGTTTGTACTTCTTTCCCATCAAATTTCCCGCAACTTATGAACAGAGCTTCGAATTACCGCGACATAATGGAAGTACCTGTCCAGCGGTGTCATTAGTTCCAAAGTCGCCAACTTGTCCTTTTCTCGTTCTGGCAGCTACGAGGTCAGCTTTTGTCTTAATAACCTGAGCATGTAGCATTAATCTGTCTTGTTTTCTCTTCGTCCTTTGATTTCAGTTCCACTAACATATTCCTCAGCGTAGGTACTTACAGTTTAGCTTATAGTCTTCTAAGTTCTTTCTTCGTAATCCCACTTAGATCCGTTGTAGTAATTATTTTATTCAGAGCGTTCTCTACCTCGTGATATAATTGGTCAGCCATCTTGAACACACATACATACAGACACACATATACAAAGACACGTATAAACAGACAGCCATAACATAAACACTCATACACAGACATACATAAACACATGCAGTCATACACATAAACACACACACAGACATACATAAATATAAACGCACACATACATACATACATACATACATACACACATACATACCAACATACATACATACATAAACATGCATACACAGATAAACACAGACGTAGGAACGCACACAGAGAAACACAGACGTAGGAACGCACACAGAGAAACACAGACGTAGGAATGCACGCAGAGAAACACAGACATACGAACGCACGCAGAGAAACACAGACGTAGGAACGCACGCAGACAAACACAGACATAGGAACGCACGCAGAGAAACACAGACGTAGGAACGCACACAGATAAACACAGACGTAGGAACGCACGCAGAGAAACACAGACATACGAACGCACGCAGAGAAACACAGACGTAGGAACGCACGCAGAGAAACACAGACGTACGAACGCACACAGACGTAGGAATGCACATAGAGAAACACAGACGTAGGAATGCACACAGGGAAACACAGACGTAGGAACGCACGCAGAGAAACACAGACGTAGGAACGCACACAGACGTAGGAACGTACACAGACGTAGGAATGCACACAGAGAAACACAGAAGTAGGAACGCACACAGACGTAGGAATGCACATAGAGAAACACAGACGTAGGAACGCACACAGACGTAGGAATGCACACAGAGAAACACAGACGTAGGAACGCACGCAGAGAAACATAGACGTACGAACGCACACAGACGTAGGAATGCACATAGAGAAACACAGACGTAGGAATGCACACAGAGAAACACAGACGTAGGAACGCACACAGACGTAGGAACACACACAGACGTAGGAATGCACATAGAGAAACACAGACGTAGCAATGCACACAGAGAAACACAGACGTGGAGCACACACAGACGTAGGAATGCACACAGAGAAACACAGACGTAGGAACACACACAGACGTAAGAACACACGCAGACGTAGGAACACACGCAGAAACACACACAGACGTAGGAATGCACACAGAGAAACACAGACGTAGGAATGCACACAGAGAAACACAGACGTAGGGACACACACAGACGTAGGAATGCACACAGAGAAACACAGACGTAGGAACACACACAGACGTAGGAACACACACAGACGTAGGAACGCACACAGACGTAGGAATGCACACAGAGAGACACAGACGTAGGAACACACACAGACGTAGGAACGCACACAGACGTAGGAATGCACATAGACAAACACAGACGTAGGAACGCACACAGGCGTAGGAATGCACACAGAGAAACACAGACGTAGGAACGCACGCAGAGAAACACAGACGTACGAACGCACACAAACGTAGGAATGCACATAGAGAAACACAGACGTAGGAATGCACACAGAGAAACACAGACGTAGGAACGCACACAGACGTAGGAACACACACAGACGTAGGAATGCACATAGAGAAACACAGACGTAGCAATGCACACAGAGAAACACAGACGTGGAACACACACAGACGTAGGAATGCACACAGAGAAACACAGTGGTAGGAACACACACAGACGTAAGAACACACGCAGAGTAGGAACACACACAGAAACACACACAGACGTAGGAATGCACACAGAGAAATACAGTGGTAGGAACACACACAGACGTAAGAACACACGCAGAGTAGGAACACACACAGAAACACACACAGACGTAGGAACACACAGAGTCGTAGGAATGCACATAGAGAAACACAGACGTAGCAATGCACACAGAGAAACACAGACGTAGGAACACACACAGACTAGGAATGCACACAGAGAAACACAGACGTAGGGACACACACAGACGTAGGAACGCACACAGACGTAGGAATGCACACAGAGAAACACAGACGTAGGAATACACACAGACGTAGGAACACACACAGACGTAGGAACGCACACAGACGTAGGAATGCACACAGAGTAACACAGACGTAGGAACGCACACAGAGAAACACAGACGTAGGAACACACACAAACGTAGGAACGCATACAGAGAAACACAGACGTAGGAACACACACAGACGTAGGAACGCACACAGAGAAACACAGACGTAGGAACGCACACAGAGAAACACAGACGTAGGAACGCACATAGAGAAACACAGACGTAGGAACGCACACAGAGAAACACAGACGTAGGAACAGACACAGAGAAACATAGACGTAGGAACACACACAGACGTACGAACGCACACAGAGAAACACAGACGTAGGAACACACACAGAGAAACACAGACGTAGGAACACACACATACAAACACAGACGTAGGAACGCACACAGAGAAACACATACGTAGGAACACACACAGAGAAACACAGACGTAGAAACACACACAGACGTAGGAACACACACAGAGAAACACAGACGTAGGAACGCATATAGAGAAACACAGACGTAGGAACACACACAGAGAAACACAGACGTAGGAACACACACCGAGAAACACGGACGTAGGAACACATTCAGAGAAACACAGACGTAGGAACGCACACGGAGAAACACAAACGTAGGAACACACACAGAGAAACACAGACGTAGGAACGCACACAGAGAAACACAGACGTAGGAACGCACACAGAGAAACACAGACGTAGGAACACACACAGAGAAAGACAGACGTAGAAACACACAGACGTAGGAACACACACAGAGAAACACAGACGTAGGAACACAGTGGTAGGAACACACACACACAAACACAGACGTAGGAACGCACACAGAGAAACACATACGTAGGAACACACACAGAGAAACACAGACGTAGGAACGCACACAGAGAAACACGGACGTAGAAACTCACACAGAGAAATACAGACGTAGGAACGCACACAGGGAAACACAGACGTAGGGACGCACACAGAGAAACACAGACGTAGGGACGCACACAGACGTAGAAATACACACAGAGAAACACAGACGTAGGAACGCACACAGGGAAACACAGACGTAGGAACACACACCGAGAAACACGGACGTAGGAACACACACGGAGAATCACAGACGTAGGAACGCACACAGAGAAACACAGACGTAGGAACACACACGGAGAAACACAGACGTAGGAACGCACACAGAGAAACACAGACGTAGGAACACACACAGAGAAACACAGACGTAGGAACGCACACAGAGAAACACAGACGTAGGAACGCACACATAGAAACACAGACTAGGAACACACACAGAGAAACACAGACATACAAACACACCCAGACGTAGGAACGCACACAGAGAAACACAGACGTAGGAACACACACAGAGAAACACAGACGTAGGAACGCACACAGAGCAACACAGACGTAGGAACACACACTGAGAAACACAGACGTAGGAACACACACAGAGAAACACAGACGTAGGAACGCATATACAGAAACACAGACGTAGGAACACACACAGAGAAACACAGACGTAGGAACACACACCGAGAAACACGGACGTAGGAACACATCCAGAGAAACACAGACGTAGGAACGCACACGGAGAAACACAAACGTAGGAACACACACAGAGAAACACAGACGTAGGAACGCACACAGAGAAACACAGACGTAGGAACACACACAGAGAAAGACAGACGTAGAAACACACAGACGTAGGAACACACACAGAGAAACACAGACGTAGGAACACAGTGGTAGGAACACACACATACAAACACAGACGTAGGAACGCACACAGAGAAACACATACGTAGGAACACACACAGAGAAACACAGACGTAGGAAAACACACAGACGTAGGAACGCACACAGAGAAACACAGACGTAGAAACACACACAGAGAAATACAGACGTAGGGACGCACACAGAGAAACACAGACGTAGAAACACACACAGACGTAGGAATACACACAGAGAAACACAGACGTAGGAACGCACACAGAGAAACACAGACGTAGGAACACACACAGAGAAACACAGACGTAGGAACGCACACAGAGAAACACAGACGTAGGAACACACACAGAGAAAGACAGACGCAGAAACACACACAGACGTAGGAACACACACAGAGAAACACAGACTAGGAACACAGTGGTAGGAACACACACATACAAACACAGACGTAGGAACGCACACAGGGAAACACATACTTAGGAACACACACAGAGAAACACAGACGTAGGAACACACACAGACGTAGGAACGCACACAGAGAAACACAGACGTAGAAACACACACAGAGAAATACAGACGTAGGAACGCACACAGGGAAACACAGACGTAGGAACGCACACAGAGAAACACAGACGTAGGGACGCACACAGAGAAACACAGACGTAGAAACACACACAGACGTAGAAATACACACAGAGAAACACAGACGTAGGAACGCACACAGAGAAACACAGACGTAGGAACACACACCGAGAAACACGGACGTAGGAACACATTCAGAGTAACACAGACGTAGTAACGCACACAGAGAAACACAGACGTAGGAACACACACGGAGAAACACAGACGTAGGAACGCACACAGAGAAACACAGACGTAGGAACACACACAGAGAAACACAGACGTAGGAACGCACACATAGAAACACAGACTAGGAACACACACAGAGAAACACAGACATAGAAACACACCCAGACGTAGGAACGCACACAGAGAAACACAGACGTAGGAACACACACAGAGAAACACAGACGTAGGAACGCACACAGAGAAACACAGACGTAGGAACACACACTGAGAAACACAGACGTAGGAACGCACACAGAGAAACACAGACGTAGGAACACACACAGAGAAACACAGACGTAGGAACGCACACAGAGAAACACAGACGTAGGAACACACACTGAGAAACACAGACGTAGGAACGCACACAGGGAAACACAGACGTTGGAACACACACAGACGTAGGAACGCACACAGAGAAACACAGATGTAGGAACACACACAGAGAAACACAGACGTAGGAACGCACACAGGGAAACACAGACGTAGGAACATACACAGACGCACTCATAAACTGAGATATAGACATACCGACACAAACACACACACACACACACACACACACACACACACACACACACAGCAGCAGCACACTAAGGCACAATAGACACCAACAAATATACACTGTTGGGGATACCCAAGTAACTTAGATCCTATGTGTACGGAAATGGAATTGGATTCTTGTATATAATACAGTAACAGATGGAGTTTTAAGCACACAATTTTCTGATGAAGATAATGCAGTATCTATACGTAAAAATGTAAAATTGTATATTATAAGTTCTTACTTTGATATCACAGTAAACATTAAAAACAAATATTAGCAAGACGAAAGAAATTCTAAATCACTGTAAGGGACAAGAGTGACAGCAACCCTAGAAGCAAAACATGGCATGATGTTTTAACAAATCAACGAAGGAAGGCCCTAGGAACATTGTAAATGAGAAAAGAGGTGGTAGTTAAGTAAATTTAACTATTGCTAGTAATCAACTGCTAAGGTATGTGGACGTGCGCCTGAGATCACAAGATTTTAGAATTCAGCATGAGTTTGACGAGACAAGAGAGATATATTCGCAGTAATAAGAATATAGAGGTATATGGTACAAATGCAGAATAGCGACTTCTAGACACACAGGCAGCATTATATCTAAATTTAACTGTGAAAACCTCAATAGTAATCATGACAAAATGGGCGAGAAATTGTGGAAGAAGCTAGAAAATTGTGAGAGCATAGTCGAAGTAGAGAGCGGTCGTTTTATGGCCCGACCCGTGCTCCGCACGCTGTCTACTACACCTGGGGAAAATGCTCTATAACGAGTACTAACCTTGTTATAAGTGGTGTCCATCTGCACTGAGACATTCTTGGCATTCCTCGTCCTCACGAGGTTGTAATTCATGAACAATAGTCACTCTGTACGGTTTCAATTTTAAAAGTTTAGCAGCTGTATGAACAAATGTTTTTGAAACACCCACACGTCTTAGAGACTTGTATGGAGAGCGTTCGAATGATGCACTAATTTCGTCAGTTTTTTTCTGTTAGAAGATGTATTTTTCGCTTCTTAGGTTTAGGATCCTGTTATCCTAAACTTATTAACAACAGCATCTCTATTTGGAACTGGAATACTAGGAAATGTCTTCTGAAATTGTTTACACACTTGTCTACATGATTCGATTTTTACGCATGTACCGCACATAAAAATTCCTTGTTCAAGTGTGAATTTTTCAGTGGACTAGAACAGCAACAACAATAAGAATATTCTAAAGTAAATCACACACAGCACAGAATGTTTCAATAAGCTTTCACTTTTGAGATTGCACAATGAACAAACTCTACTCTTTTCAGCACCAATAGAAGGCACCGGATAAAGCATAGTGAGCAAGCGGAGCATATACGCGATCCGTGGCGGGACGCAAGATGAACGCTCTATTGTAAACTTAGCATTCTCATGCATTATTATAGAACGTTCAAAGCTTCGAAAGGAGCGAAGCGTGCAGTAAAACGCAATACGTCTTCTGCCAACTGATTAATTAACTGGGCTAAAGAAAACGACAAACGGTTTACGAAATAGGTACCAAAGAACCACAGCAAACGAAAATCTAAGAAAGAGACAAAAGCGAAGTACTTGGAAGGAAAAAGAGAGTATGAAGCAAAAATGTAAGAATCGAAATTAAAATCATGGAAAACATTCTGCACAATACCTAAAGGAGCCAACCCTTGGACGCAGCGGCTATGACCCACAGTTATCGGGAGGTCGGTGCCGGGTAGTCAGAGTAAACAACGATAAGTAGCGCTCGTCAGCGTAAACACCTGGCGCGCTATCGGAGATAAGCAGAATCTTCTAGAAGTTTCTTCCCACTCCTCCAGAACGTATGTCTAAATAGTTCCGGAATGTTCTGTAGAATATATATAAGCAAGCGTTCTCGCGAGAGGAGTCAGTCAGTGAGCGAGTTGGATTCTCCAAGCAAGTTTTTGGCGTCCAGTGGGGTGCGGAGCGAGGGATTGTAGAGGTCGTGTGTTCGATTCCCCAGCGAGTGAACCACCCGAAAGGAAGTGACGGAGAATTGAACTAGTTTACCTGAGTAAAGTAAATTCCCAGTGAAGTTGAACTAGATGAAAGCAAAACAGTGACAGTGTGAAGTTAGAAGAGTGACGATTGAAAAACTAGACAAGTCAAAGTATGAATCTCACTTAATTGCAGTTCTGCAAAGTATTTTAGCGTTAAAATTCCCTTTGTTTTATTTGACACAAACATAACGTATACGATTATTGTTTAAAGAAGGGACAGTGACAGTGAGAACTTAGAAGAGTGACTGAAAAGCTGGACAAAGTCACAATATACAAAACAGCGTTCAGTAAAATTGGAACTGGTACTAGGTTATCATCGCTGGTACATACGCTACAGACACATAAAGCACGTATTCGACCATTTTGTGCTCGAGGATAGCGAAACTTTAAAAAAATCTGACGTGTTACACTCACATGACTTTCTCTACTCTTGTACAAACTATTTTTACAAACTCTTAGTCTCCATCTATTTCATATTAATCGAGATAAACATTTGCAGAAACGATCTTTTGACATGCAAACACAATTACATTTTACACATAATGACAGTTCTAAAAATATTTGACTATCGCTTAAGGCGTACTATGTTCCCCTTGTTTAGTATTTGCAGTGGCCTTTAAGCATATACATATCTCTTAATAGCTGGTTGCTATGTGCAGCACCATTCTCTTTGCCTCAGATTAATACTCTTTGCATATACAAGACAAAAAATGAATAACGAATTCCCATTTGAGAAAATAAGTATTGAAAACTTTAAGAGAATAACAAGCAATATCTCGAAAATGGTTCACTCAACAAAAAAAATGTATATGACATAAATTGTGTATTTTAACGTGATCTACATTTTTTGTGTAGTAAAATTCTGTTTATCTCTTATGGTTTACCATTTATGCAAAAGTCGTTCACAATGAAGAATACTTTTGGAGACATTCCCAGAAAATTCGAGATATAGGTACATTTCATTTGTCATAAAAATATCTTAAACATATGATATTTTAATCAAAATCGTTAGAGCCATTTTTGAGAAAATTAAAACTTTCGAAACATGTTCCATGTAAAGGGTAGTCTAGAGTGGGGAAATTTTCTTGAAAACCTTTGTGTCGCATCTCTGGAAGATATTGAACCTAAATGCCAAGTTTGGTGTTTATCCGACTGTTCGTTTCTGAGTTATGCTGTTCACAGACAGACACACAGACACACGGACATGTTTCCAAAAATGCTTTTTTTGGATTCAGGGGGTCTCAAAACATGTATTTCCGGTGAAATCTCGGTATCGAATTTTTGGGTGGAATACAATACTTCCTCTACTTACTATACGTAGTAGCGAAAGTAAAAACTCAATCTGAAAAAGTCTACTGGAGAGGATGGTCTAACTAAACAGGAACATTCCAAGCTTTTCAATATTTTTCACACGTATAAAAATAGGATACTATCTCACTATCCGTGGTGTAGTGGTTACCATGCTAGTCTCTAGTTCCCGAGGTCATGGGTTCAAATCCGGCGGAGGGCGATGGATTTTTTCGGGTCTAAAAATCCTTCGGAAGGGAGGAAAAGCCGATGGTCCCGTACCGTAGATTTACAGCACGTAAAAGAACTTCAAGCCTGATAAAGAGGCCTCTGAGCAAAATTACCGGTCTTTCACGTCCGTATAGAATGGGACGCTAAGGACCACAGCAGTTAAAGAGCGTCCATAAATAAAAAAAAGTCAATGCAATTCATCTCCCAGAAAGTGAAAATATTCAATAGCAATTCCTATTACGACCGAACGGGGTGACTTAGGTGGTAACGTCTGTGGCCTGCACTCGGGAGTTCCGGGTTGATCCCTGGCGACCGTCAGCTTTGGCCCATGGGTTTTTCATGGGTTTCCCCGGGTCGGAAGGTGAATGCTGGGATGGTTGATCTTTTACCAGGACTTTCCTGTCCCTCATTTCCTGTATCCATTATTTTCCTTATCATATGTTTCAGGGTTGTAGGATCAGGCGACGGTGTTCGGTGGGTTGCGGCTTGCGCTCTGTAGAGGTGTCGCTGCGGGGGCTCTCAGGCATCTCCCCCGAGTGGGCTTTACCCGATAGGGGACTGCCGGGGATTCCGTGGCTTCGAGGTAGCGCCTGAGCGTTCAATATGGAAACGTTAGGGACACCATCCATGCTTGCGCTCGTTCGGTCTCCGGATCTGGTCGCTCCCAGAGGTCATGTGGAAGCACTACTTGCAGTGCTCTGCCCAGGTTGCGGGGTCCCTCCTTGATATATACGTTTAGTTTTACCTCGAATTCCTATTGCGAAACCTGGAAAAGGAGACTCCAAAAACGTATCGGAGTATCCATCAATAAACTTAATAAATAACGACGGCAAACTGCTAGAAAAATTGATCGACATAATACTATTCCATATATGAATCGCCTACTGCAGAAAGGCACTTTTTTACGATTACTGTTTTAAGTGTGTCGATGAATCGTTTACTATAGAAACGATAGCACAAGTCTTCTGTTTAGTCCTCAAAAAGAAGTTGACGCAACAATGGAGGCCAAAACGTTTATAGATAAAAGCTTGAACTCCAAACAATGCATAGTCACAGTCTCGATGTGAAAGGAGCGCTTGACTCAGCCTGGTGGCCAGTATTCTCAAGGGAATTCCCATGTCCAAAGAATATCTACTTTAGCGATAGGTAAGCAACATTATCAATAAACAGTTATACGGTGGAAATAGAAGTTTGCAAAGGGTATCCACAAGGATCCTTTTATAACCCTGCCTTAATTCGCTCCTAAATTTGGAATTCAGTAAGCAACTTAAAGTAATTCTCTTAACAGACGATCTAATTATTCTCATAAGAGAATTGAAGCACAAAACACCGCAAATCAAGATATGTGGAGTGTGTGATAAAATAGAGCTTAATGACAGAACCATCTATAGTTCTACTTATAACTAGGAAAAGAAGCAATGACGGATATCAATATATGCTTAAATAACAACAGGCTAGCTTAGACTGAAAAAATTACATATTTAGGCATACACTTGGACAATAAATTTAACGTCAACGCTCATATAGGTAAATCAATTGCCCTAATTAACACGGTGGCACGGGTTTTGGGACATAAGGCATTAAAAACAATCCATTAAGAGATACATACAGTCTCTATCTTGACATGTGGTGTCTCTGTATAGAAGGAAAAACATTACAAAATATAACATCTCATTAACATCAGAATCGCCAAAACCTATTGAACAGCATCATACGATGCCTCATGCGTTGTAACTGGAGTAAAATCAAATAACAATAGAGGAAATCGTTCGACTTGTATGGCAACAATAATTTACAAGCACCACTGGAACAAAAATATTGGGAAATCCTGAGGAATATCTATAATACAGGAATTAGAGGGAGACGCTAATGTACAGATGGCTACAAAACTAGAGACAAAGCAGGAGCGGCACGAATCATATTTATGAACGCCAATTTAATTCATCAACTTAAGTTCAAACTAAACAATGACTATACAGATAATCAGGATCTGAACGTTCTAGAAAAGTTAGAAGAATATGAGGATTTGGAAAAACATCAGTGGTATACACCGACAGAAAGATAACCCTAGATCTACTACAGAACAAATTCAAACATAATAGATTCACGTAGTCAATTAGGGACAAAATAATACAGAATGGAATATACGTTTTGGATCTGTTAAACGACACGCAGGATTTAGGCAACGAGCTGGCAGATCGACTCGCGAAAGAAGCTGCTATCGAAGATAGCGAAGTGGTATATAAGAAAACACAGAGAAGCCATCGTCACGCGAGAGAAGAACACAGGACTCGAGATTTGGGAATAGCAATGGACAAATCCAAACAAGGGAGCAGTTACAAAAATATTCTTCCCATCGGACTTCATTTAAAATAGCGTATATTTCCAGAGCTTATAGTATTTGTAACAGGATATGGTAAATGGAGGTCCTACCTTTCCAAATTTAGAATAGCAGATAATCCTATTTGCGTTTTCAGGGAAAAAGAACAGACCGTGGATCCTTTCATATATATTAATGCATAAAGCTTCAAAAACAAAGAAATTAAGTGATTAAGGAATAAATGATAAATGGCGAAGCTTGGTCACAGCTAATGAATAATTAATCCACAACCATCCTCGGATATTCATAAAAATTAATTAAATATATAGACTTATCTGTTATAGAATGAAAGAAGACATAGAAATGTTAAGAATATTATAGAAAGGAGTAAATAATATTGTTATAAATACGTTTAGTTTATATAGACTTACAATGAGGAAAAATAAAGTAGTATAGTCAATTTTCAGTTATGTGATGATAAATAAAATGTACTTAGAACTAATTAACATTTATAAATAGTTAACATTACAAATATATGCATATAAAATGCACGAGGTGTTGCAATAGAGAAATCGCACCCATTTTTTACTCATTTCGCGCCGCTTCGAGGACGAAGAGGGGCGGTAGGGTATTGACCTGTGGGCTCCTCTCTACCGCCACGCGCAGCGGTTAGTCTGGCCGTGACCAGTGTTAGAAGCGGATCTGTGTCTGAGCTCCGTCAGAATAATGCTGAGTGCTAAAATTGAACAATGTGTTAACAATAGTTTATGGTTATCATTTGTCTATCTTATATGTAACTTTTCGAGTGGTTTAAGAAATTTAAGGAGGGTAGGGAAGACGTCGGGACGTCCTTCCTTTACAAAAACTGAAGAAAATGTGGAGAAAGTCACTAAAATTATCCGACGAGGTCGCCGATTGAGCATACGAGTAGTTGCTGTACAATAAGGAAAGTGTTTCAGAGATGATGTACGACTATCTGGGCATGTTAAAATGGTGTAAAAAATCCTCACATTCCAACAAAAGGAACATGGAGTGAATTGCTGTGTTGACATTCTTGAAAACATTGAAAATAATCCTGATTTCTTCAAAAACATAATTACGAGCGATGAAACTTGCATTTTCCAATATGATTCAGAGACTATGGAAGAGCACCCAATCCCCAGGAAGAAGAAACCTCTCATGAGCAAATCAAATTGAAACCAACGATACGTGGGGGGTATAATCCAGATTGGGTGCTTGCGGATCAGACTGTCAATTAGGTTTATTGTAAACATCTTTCAAAGATCCTCCCTGAACAAAGGAGAGCAAACTTGCGGAAGAATGCCTTATGGATCCTCAACCAGGACAATGTCCAAACAGACAACATGCTGTCTGTGAAGAGTTTTGGCATAAAATGTTCCAGTGGAACATCCACCGTATTCTCTGAACCTAGCACAGCGCGAGATTTTGCTCTTCAAATCTGCACCTGGTTTGAGCCCGTGGATGCAATGAAAGCAAAAGATGACCTGTAGCACTGATTCCAACAGTGAAAAATTCACATGTAGCGAAGGAGGGGACTACACTGCCAGTGACTGATTACTTTCAATAGTGTTACAGCATGAATCTGATTTCTTTATTGCCACACCTTGCATATCATCATCATTTTATTTATATAAATGGTTAAAACTGATATAAAGCTTGTAGCATTAAATTGTAAAGCGGCATGCTGTCAATTAAATGAATAAATAAAATATGCATAGATACACAGATACACATAGACCTTTACATAGAATGCAATAGTTTGTACAATGCTGGTACCTCAGCATGGTCAGAAACAGCCATGGGTTTAACACCGAAACACTTCACTTGCAGAACAATCACACAACGGTGGAACAAACTTGTGCCCCCCTGGTAGCTCCTCTATCGTCTGAACCCCAGTTGGACGCTCCAGTTCTCCCACCAGTTGCTACCCCTGATGACGACAAGAAGATCCGTGCTTCTGTATACTGGTATACACGCTCTCTCAAGAAAAATAAAGGTAACTAACAACAGATAGCTGATAAATCACACATATTCTACAAATATATTATCTTGTATCAATTTCAATGTAAACTGTTGTACAACAAACCAGAAAAGATACTTCCTAGAAATTTAGCTTTTAGTTTTATTTCAAAACTAAATATTTTCCATTCGTATTTTGATTTTTAAATTTATGAGCTATATCTGTGCTTTCTTTTTAAAGAAACTGATGTGGTATATTCACATGACTTTCTCTACCACTAAATGTTCACATACATCTACTCTATGTTATAGTGTTCATATAAACAAGTGATACTTCCAATCACTTCTAGCAACAATTATTTGTAGTAACAAGTTTTTGTGAGGAAAAGAAAAGAAGAAAATAAAAAAAAAGGAAGAAGAATTGAAAGCTTGTAAGCATGTCCATAAGATGATGTACTCATACATGGAATATTTCAAAAACATCTAATACTATAAACAAATTTATTTAAATGAGTTCAACCTTTTTCTGATTTCTCATCTTAGCATAATTATACAATGTGTGGTATTTCTATCCAAATTATTAGTCATTTTTTGGGAAAATAAAAAAGGAGAAACATTTTCTCATGCAAAGATTAGTTTGCAGTAGGGGATTTTATTCAAAATCTTTGTACACATTCAACTTTTAATTTGAGTTATGCTACTCTTACACATGCATTGACCATTCTTTTTTACTTTCCCTACTATGTACTTAGAGTAAATAGAGGAAATATAGTACTCCACCCAAAAGTTTGAGGCCGAGATTTCGCCAGAAATACATGTTTTGAGACCCCCTGAACAATAAAGAGCATTTTTGGAAAAAGGAGTGCATGCATGTGTCTGTGAACAGCATAACTCAAAAATGAAAAATAGGTTGAAAAATGTTTACTTGGTATTTAGGTTCAGTATCTTTCAAGGATGGGTACAGAGATTTTCAAAAAAATCCCCCACCCTAAACTACCCCTTACATGAAACATTTTTCAAAAATGCTCAAACAATTTTGAATGCAATTCAGTATATTAAAGATATATGTATGACAAATAAAATGTATATCTTGAATTTTCTGTAAATAGCCTGTGAAGTCCTCTTTATTCTAAATGACTTTTGTATAACTGGTAAACTGTATGAGAGAGACAAAATCTTACTCCACAAGAAAAGTAGATCTCATTAAACCACACGTTATGTCCAACAAAGTTTTTTGTGGTGTTAACTATTTCTGAGATATCCTTTGTTATTGGTTTGAATTTTCAAATGCTTATATTTTTCTCAAGAGGAAAATACCAATTTCTTATCTCTCTCTCTCTCTCTCTCTCTCTCTCTCTCTCTCTCTCTCTCTCTCTCTCTCTCTCTCTCTCTCTCTCTCTCTCTCTCTCTTGGCCATTCAAAGAAAATGGAATTTCAAAGCCATCACATAGCAAGCAGCTCTTAAAAGACTTGACTATCACCTAAGCTGTATTCCCTTATCCCAATTGTACCTATAAATAAATATGTAATAAAACCATTTCTACAAATGTTTATCTTTATTAACAAGAAGTAGATAGTAGAATAAGCTTCTGTAAGAATAGTTTGTTGAAGAATGGGTAGAGAAAGTCATATGAATGTAACACATAACAAATGTTCTGCACTGAAGCATAGTCAGTTTGCAAATTTAGTAGATAATGTAAATGTGTTGTTTGTTGCAGTGAAGCGCAAACTAGTTGATTCGAGGATGCTATCAGTATATGGAAGCGAATGGGTGGAATTCAACGTGCGACCTGCAGCCAAACAATGGAGAGCTTCAGGGAAGAATTTTGGTCTTGTTGTTGAAGTTGAAGATGAGGATGGAGAAGTTCTCAGGGCTCAAGATTATTTCAGTGTGATGAACTGTTCACATGAGGCATGTGAGTGCCCCGAATCCAATCCTCTTCTAATATCTAACACCTTGGTTTTGAACACATAACATGGACCCAAATATCTTTCTAACCACACATGAGTAACGGTGTACCAAGTTAGCATTCAACCATGCCCCATCCACTAGAAAAAAACCTGCTTGTTTTCTTGCATGCTGGCAGAAGCACTTAGTAGAAATCCACAATTCTTTTTTAATGTTCTATCACAATATAGAGCAGCGTATTCCATCGCTTTAATAATGGAAATTTTATACCATTACATCTGTTATCTGTGTTTGCAAAAGTGATTCTTTTCAGGTAAATTACTGTACTTTATTTCACAATATTATGTTTAAAGTTTAAAAAGGGTACATGTTTTGATCAGAAAGAAGTCTACAATACTTTTTCTCATTAGATACATACTGAAGCCAATAACAAGCTTTGTTGGAAAGAACGATATCTTCAATATTGCAAACAATTGTTCACATAAAGTGCTTTGAACACTGAGATCTGCAAATTTGCCCGCAAATCTGATTACATCTTGCAAACTTCAACAATAGCTACTGGAATACACTGGTTTTACTGTTACTACTGCTGTGCAGTGTGCATAACCTGGAAAGCAGATGGTGGAGGTTGTAGGAAGTTAAGCACTGACCTACTGTGTTCTTTAAACATCTAGATGATGGAAAACTGTTTAAGTAGTTCCATTAATGAGATTCTGGAAGTGGCTCCACTCCCTCAAGGTCTAAGTGCAGTGTGTTGTTTTCTCACACTGTATATACTCATCTTAGACACACCAATTAATCTTGAGGTTTATGTCATAGTGCCATCTATGGAAAAGGTTGGGCAACACTTACTTAACACATTTAGACAAATTGTTTTTTCCCCACAGTTTAAAGGTTTGCCTTTTCTATGTTTTGCTATTGCATAAGCGCACTCTACTCATTCACATAAGCAATTGACTGATTTGAGTGTAATGTTGGCCACACTGTAGCAAAACAATGTTTGTGGGGAATTCCTGACTATAATTCTTTTTCTGTTAATGCCATTTTTCTTCAATCCCCAATCCATATTCTTTAGTACTGGGTTAATATTATGCTAATATTTCATCTGTATTACCTATATAATTGTCACAAATTGTGTATATGCATCAAACTGTTTCTAAGCAGGCAACCAACAAAAATCCTAACGTGCTTATGTTTCCTTTGGTTCACTTCAACCTAAAGATATTGGGAACAGAGGAAGCTTTCAGATAGTGATAAGGTTGGGGCTATTGCATCTGCTAAACTTTCTGGAGGAAGGGAGCACTAGCATGGGATCCATAACGTTTCCAGACAGTCAGGGCAGGAACTTTCTCTCCTCAAAGACAATCCACCATGCCAAAGAAGGAAGGAAATTTATGATAGTGTATTATCTACCATAATATTCATCTGAGAAGACCCAAAGTTAGGACGGCAAGTCCATCACCTGAACCACTTTGTTTGTAAAGACTATCTTGGTGTATACTCATTTTTGGTGAGTGCTTTTACTTTCTCTGCTACATACTTACACTAAGTAGAGGAAGTAGTGTATTTCAACCAAAACTTTTATACTGAGATTTCACCAGAAATACACCTTTTGAGACCCCCTGAACCCATAAAAAAAGGATTTTTAGAAAAAGACCTGTGTGTGCATGTCTGTGAATAGCATAACTCAAAAACAAAACGGTAGATAAAGATCAAATTTGGTATTTAAGATTAGCATCTTCCCAGGATGTGAATCAAAGATTTTAAAGAAAATCCTTCCACTCCAAAGTACTCTTTATATGGAACATTTTTTTAAACTTTTGATTTTTGAAAAAATTGCTGTAACAATTATGATTAAAATATCATATATTAATGATATTTACATGACAAATAAAATGTATATCTTGAATTTCCTGGGAATAGCCTGAGAAGTCCTCTTCATTCTGAAGGAATTTTGTATAATCTTGTATGACTGGTAAACATTAAGTGATAGACAAATACGTACTACACAGAAAACGAAGGCCTCTTTAAAACACATAATATATTCCAAATAACTATATTTGTGGCATAAGCCATTTCTGAGATATCAGATTTTAATGATTCGAATTGCTCAATACTTAATTATTCTTTTCAAGTCCTTTTGATATTCAGCTATTTCTTGTGTTTGCATGGAAAGAGTATGGAATTTTAAGGACAGTGTACAGCATCCAGTTGTTAAACATTTGACTATCGCTGTTCTCTCTGTGCCTATAACAAAATGTGTAATGTAGCTATTTCTGTAAAGATTTATCTTGATTAAAATGTAGGTAGACAGAAAAACAAACTTTCATAAGAATAGTTTCTACACCCACTAATAAATGATAGAAGGTAGAGAAAGTCACGTGAATATATGTTTTTGAGGTCCCTTGAAAAGAAAGAAAAAGAAAGCATTTTTTGAAGGAAAAAAAAAAGTTGGTCTATGTGCCTGTGAACAACAATATATTTTCCTCAAACTATTCTTTACATAGAAAAAAATTTTGATGTGTTTGATTTTCACAAAAATAGCTCTCATGTTTTTGATTACCATATCTTTAAAATATTTACATAACAAATAAAATGCATATCTTAAATTTTTTGAGAATACCCTGTGAAATCCTCACCTTTCTGAATTATTTTTGTATAATTTTGTATAACCAGTAAACCATAACATTTACAGAAAAACATACTACACAAAAATTAAGATCCCATTAAAACAATCAATTTATTCCAAATAGTTTTCTGTATGGCAGCAACCATTTCCAAGATATCTGTTGTTATTGGTTTGAATTTTTCAATACTTTTGTCATTTTTTAAGTGCTGTCACTATTTAATTGTTTCTCATAATGTCATGGAAAGAATTTGGAATTTCAAGAACACCTGACTAAAGTTTAGGTTTCCTGTGTTCTAACTTTTATCTAAAATGAGATGTGAAATGAAACTATTTCTATAAAACTTCTCTTGATTTTATTTCACCTGAAAGAAATATGATGATAAAAACAATATTTTTTTTTAATTTTTACAGCAACAGCACGACCTCTTCCTGCAATCCTCTTCAATGCTGCCAGAGCATATTACGCCGCATCATTTGGTGTCAACATCGGAGGAAACGGTGGCATCGACCCCAGTGATGCCCCTGACTACTACCCCAGTTCTTTGGCCCACGATGATGAGCTCCAAAACTCCGGCTCTCCAGACAGCCGAGGAAGCAACGGACACAAACGGGACACCACCACCAGCAGCACCACCACCACCACCACCACCACCGATGATGGAGAAGATGATGTTTCCCAACTCAACAGTGCCGCATATTTTCATTCGTTACTGTTCCCAGTGATAGAATTGTGTACTGTAGAGGTGCCAACCCACGAGGCTGCTGCCGCCGCTTACATGCAGCAGATGCAATACATCTTAACCCAGTACCTAGCAGCTTGCAAGTACATGGATAGTGACGCAGCAGCATCCGCAGTTGGCACTGACAATTCTGAAACTCCAATAGAAACACAGGCAAAGGCAGTCGAAGGAAGCAGCATTGTTTCCGAGAGCCACAAGAAGCGACACCAACATGGAACAGATGAAGAGAAGACTCAAAGGGACTCAAGTCATGTACATGGTCAGCTTAGGCACCACAAGAAGAAACAGGTGGTGCAGCCCCCAGAAGAAGGGGAGGAGGAAGAGGAAGAGGAAGAAGAAGAGCAAGAGGTTCTCTCATGGACTGACGATGGTCATGAGATTAGACAGAAGATTATTGTACACAGGATTTTCTCTAATGGTAGCAGACATAGGAACTCATCCCAGCAGGACAGTGACAGATAAAACAGCTAGCTGTCATAAGACAGAAGGGCTAACCTCGCAGACCACACAATCGGAATCACTGCAGTTTTGAAAATTTGTGATTATGACACACAAGGGGGAGAGATCCAAGCATCACTGAGGTAAATTCCATGCAAGTAATCATTATTCACATTACAGTGGTTGCCCCATAGGACTCAGAACTGTTGTACTTTTATGTTTATGTTTTAACATTTAAGCCACTTTTAACATGGCTGAAAGTGACTTATATTCTTGAAACAATAATAGTAATAATAATAATAATAATAATAATAATAGTAGTAATAATATTTCTTAAGATTTCAGGGTCACAATCATACAGAAGACTGATTCACATAGACAAAATAGTAATACTAGAAACCTGTTTAGAAAGAAATATACTCTGAGCAAAATGTAAAATCTGAATACACAGAGATTCTTACTACATGTGAAGTGAATAGAAAATCAACTGTCCATAATGTTCCTGCTACACATGATAAGTACTCCGTACTACGGAAGTGAGGCTACACAGATTCTGATAATATTGCCACCAATCAGACTACATTGTATGCAATATCACTTATAACTTCTTAAATTATAATTTTGGGAAAAAAACATTTCTTTTTACAAAAGCTGTTTGAAGTAAATCATGCAATATAATATCTGTGTTTGAAAAAAAGTTTACTATTCAGGTTTACAGTGTGTGAGAGTAAAGTGGACTTCTTTTAAGGGCACCCTTTTTTAGTATTTACATGTTCCCAATCTAATAAAACCTTACATATGAATGGGTAGAAATTTTACCCATTCAGCTGTTTCTTTACCATTACATTATTAAACTTGTAACATGTACTTCCAAACTTGAGACATGTAGAGTATGTAAAATCATATAGAGTAGGCCATGATATTAAACAAAACACTAATATTACTCAACAATGAATAGTTTGCATGCTTCTTCTTCCTTAACATGGATTAGGCCTTCAGACCTGTTCCAAGTGAATCAAACTCCTCTCTCTACATTTTGTGGATAGTCCAATGTCTCTTCATTCCAAAGGTTTATAAAACAGCGCTTCCCATGGTTTCATTCTTGAGCTTTAAACATGGCTTTCCTCAGCGAACGTGAAAGAATAGAAGTCTTAATAATGGGGCAGAAAGAGGAGTCAACAAGCGGTAACAAAGTATATCAAAATAGAAATATAATGCAATCACCAGTTTAAAAAATAGTTAAAAAATTCAATGAAGCGGAAAATGTGAAGTTTGGTTAATGATAGTGTTTTCTTTATTTTCATGGTCCCTCTTGTTAAATTGGAGAAGAATTAAGTCACATTTTGAAAGTATTGTTCTATGAAACATGTTTAATAATTAAGGCAAAGAAACAGCTGAATGGGTAAAATTTCTGCGTATTCATATGTAACATTGTATTGAGATTGAGAATATGTAAATATTAAAACAGGGTGCCATTTAAACAAATTAACTTTACTGTCACTCTGTGTACCTGAAGAGTAAACCTTTTCAAACATAGGTATCGTATTATATGATTTATCTTGAACAGCTTTTGTAAAAGAAAAAACAAATTTTCTAAAATTAAAAATTGAGAAGTTATAAGTAATATTCCATACTTTTTATACACACTCTATGTATGATATGTTCTTCTGTCTCAGATCATCCATACAATCATTAAACATCAATTGTTTCTGTTGCAGACCATATTTAGTACTTCAGGACAACAGTGAGATCCCTGTAATATCAGTTAGCACTGTCTTTCATAGCAAATAACAAAACAAAAGTGACAATTCAGCTTGTGCCACTTCTGCTAAATCTGTTTTGTTCATATCAAGAAAATGCAAAAGATGTGGTGAAATTCTGAGGGAAATACTGATAACAAAAAGTGTTTTATGCTTATGGTAATTGGCTCAGTGCATTTTCAAATTAAATAAAATGAGTTTAAAGCTATTAAAATACTTGTTGGACCTGAAAATCATGAATCATTTTTCTAAAATGAATAATGTTTTGGACAAAACTACACAAGAAAACAAAGCTAAAGAAATTGAAAAGTATTTTTTGCAACATTACTCTGATAATTGGAAAAATAAAATAGAATTGTCAATTAAAATATGACAACCTAGAGACTTAAATCTACTTTGTAACCATGGGGTTGAAATTACTTGAACTACTTGGCATATTATTGAGAATATACACCTCTGTGCCTATAGCAAAACAAACTGCTGTAAATTTGCTACGAACTTTATGGACAGTTTCTAGATTACTGGTGAATTTACTTTATTCTTTTTAGTTGTTCAGTGTGCCCACAGACTGACACACAAGGAAACTGGTTGCCACAAAAACAAGCAAATCATTTTAAAAAATGCTGAAGAAATATTTGAACAATTAAACAATTAATTAAAATTATTTAATTTTCCTTCCAGAGGTTTTTAAATAAACTGAGAAGAACTAGCTTTAACCCTCAAACGACATGCACTTATCAAGTTGTTAAGATTGTGGAAAAAGAATAACTTTTAAAATATATTAATAACACAAACTTTACATATAATGTAGAAGACTGCCTAATGTATTGGAGTTCTCTTTGCTCTAGAAAACTACCGAAATCTTGCTTGTATTGTTTCTGATAAATCATATGGCGTTCATTCTCTCTATTATATTAATTATTATGGGAATCTCCTGTTTATGCTACAGGATTTTCTTAATTTCCTTCTAATGCTTCTTCTTATCATATGACACCTTATCATTGATGTCTGAATCATGCAAGGCTCATATTCTGGAGGATTTGTGTTTGATTACTGGGGCTGGCTGCTCTGACTATGGATTTTTTGTGGTTGGCAAGTTGAGCTTAGGGGTAGTGCAGTGTCAGACAGATGCTTACTTCTTCTCGGCTGTGCCAGATGACAACCTTCTCTGAGCTGCCTCAGATGGCTCGAGTTCCTCCCAATTCCATCAGAAGGAAGCCTTTTCTGAGTAAGCCACCGGTGTGAATGGGTCATCAAGCTTGGATTCTTAGGAACCTCCGCACGTCTTTGTCAGCCAGCTGCTTGCAGACTATAGCCTCCTGTGGTTCCTTCACCTTAGGTGGTAAGCACAAGGATCCATGTTAGGTTGAGTCCTCTCTGTTTCTTGGTCATAGATCATCATAGGTAGTAGTAGTAGTAGTAATAATAATAATAATAATAACAATAATAATAATAACAATAACAACATACTTTATTGTCAATAATTTTGTTTACAATTTCTGACATCAAAATTACACTTAAAAGAGAAAGAAAGAAAATCATAGCTATCTAAACAAAGTTAAAAGATTAAAATAAATAAATAAAATAAAAAATAAAAAAAAAATTTAAGAATAATTTATAAGTGATCTAAATTATATAGACATCTATTGTTAAGAAATATTTTTTGTTTTGTTTTAAATTTGGTTGCAATTAGTTGTTTGATGTCATTCGGCAGTTAATTATACAAAATCTCAACCTTGATCATTTACTTCTTCTTCTTTTTCTTACTAAACCCTCTTCTTTAATAATCTGTATTCTGTCTAGTATAATGATGATGGATATTATTGCATTTTTCAATTTCCATTTTCTAGTGCAAGTATAAATTCCTTATATAAATACAGTGAATAAAATGATGCTATTATCAATGCATCAGTGGTTTTTAAGCATACATTTCTTCTGCAGTATAAAGGGTCATTTTATATGAGTTTTGCAGGAAATACCCAAGATTTCAATGCCATAAGTTAGAGGTGAATAGATTACTCCATAATATATTTTTCTTCAAATTGAAAAGATTCAAAATGTATTAATCTGGTTACACATACATATCTATCCATTAAGTGCCATACATAAACATGACCACATAAACCAGAATCACTTTAAAACATGAAGCTGATGTGGAAAAGGAAAATGCAATAAGTCCACAGATTAATCTTTTCCCGTGTTTTGCTTCTGTCAAGGACTGGAATAAAGAAACTTGCTTTATACAACAAAACATTCAGAATAGTCATTAATCAATATTTCATTAATAAGAAGGTTTTAAATATTACAGATAGTGATGAATTTAAGTCTGTTGCAAAGCTAAAAAGAATGTGCATGATGCATCTCTTGAAACACAGTATTTCTTCTCTGGTTTGCTACAGATTGTTACTATTTAGAAGAAGGAGAAGCAGAGAAAGTATAAGTTATTCCAAGTTAACATAATTTTTGTGGGAACCAGTTTTAAAAGATTGCCAGACTTTGTTTTTCTCATATGGAAGTATTTAGATAATAACTGTGGTTTTGTTCCCACAAAATATCTATGAAACATATTTGTTGTAGGAGTGTACATAGTTCATAATTAATAATAGTAATAATTTTATTATTAATATTATTTTAAGATTATTAATTTATATTTAAGAAAATGTCAGATTGTTCCACAAAGCAAATTTGCGGCTATGAAAGAGAGCATTAAATTCTAGTTCAGCTTATAGAAATGTATTTGGTGTTTGTATAGAAAAATAATGCTTGCAGGTACATATTAATTTTTTTTACGTAAAAGTTAATTTGTGAATGTTAGGTATACTAACCAGGGTATATGGGTTAAATAAGTCATGTGCCTTTTGTGAGGCACATGATGAATTCCATCATTATGTGCTGGGTTTACTTACAAGGCAGTGGCTGCTCAAACTTCATATTAGCATTACAAAGAGGATTCAACACACAACTTTAACTCAATCAATATACAGTACAATCCTGATTAACCATTCTGTTACATTTCCTGTTTATTTAGAAAAATACCAATAAAGGTGATTGCTGTCTATTGGATGGGCCGTGTGGTAAGAGATCAATATGAATGTGCATACTTACTCACTCGCATATTGTTACTTTTGTAGGTGCATCACTAGGTGATACCGGTACATTATGATCACTACTTTATTTTGTCAGACAGCCAGACTGCATTTAAGGCTCTCATACACTGTTGTCTGGGACTGCCTACAAACACTAAGCCAGCTGACTCAGTTACCAGGACTGCTGATAGCCTAGCCAAGGAGGGAGCTAACACTCCATTCAGTGGTGCTGATCCATTTCAGGTTGCTAATCTAAATGAAAAGATAAAAGCCTGGGAATATAAAAGATGCAAAAGCTATTGTGAAAAGTCCCAAAGTTAAATCATGCCAAAGAGTTTACCAAAAGATCAAAAGAGTTCCTCACATTCAGCAAACAGGAGTTGAGGGTAGTGAATGGCCTCCTCGCTGGAACATTGCCCTCCCAGAGATCATCTCTGTAAAATGGGTAAGATGAGTGTGAGTCTCTTCTGTCAAAAAGAAACAGCAAGGTGATTGTGAAGTGATTGCTCGCCCAAGAATAGGTTTTTAGAATCTGCTTTCCCTAACCCAAGACTGACTGCATGACTACCGCACAAAAAGTTTTAAGCTTCATTAGAAGCAAAAATCTGGAAAATATAGATTAGGATAATCTCACAATAGATCTATTAAGGTAGCAATGAGGAGAATCCTACAGGGGTTAAATGACCAATCTGTTACCTCTGTTACTGTTGTTGGATTGCATGACCACTTTGTGATTTAAAACTCAGCTGAAGACATCAGAACAGCCTCCTGGCTAGAGTATATGCTCATTCCATATTCAGTTTGTAACATTGTTGCAATGCCCATGAGTAATATAGACTTTTGTTCCATTATTCTTAAATTACACTTGGAATATGAAGGTATGTGTTGATATACAACCTGCAAATAGATACCCAGGACATATCCTAGATGCTTGTTGTTTTGTGAATGTCACAAAATGTAACATAGACGTATATGCTTCACATGATTACAAGAAGTCTGCACCTTTCTTCTGAACTTTGGCTGCATTTAATGATGCAAATGGTTAGCCGAGAGACAGATAATCAGGATTTTACTGTATAAAAGCCACTTTTTCAGTGCTAAACTTATTTACTTCTCCTAACTCAAATATACTTTAAAAATGAAAAATATTTTTAGGTAAA
This sequence comes from Deroplatys truncata, assembly GCA_030765065.1. Lineage (NCBI taxonomy): Eukaryota > Metazoa > Arthropoda > Insecta > Mantodea > Mantidae > Deroplatys > Deroplatys truncata. The sequence goes on from CM060983.1 coordinate 16,419,938, forward strand.
AGACTCTCTTATTAACTTGAAAATAGTGAAACTGGCAAACTTTAAAGAGTTCCTCTTTACACTGCTAATTTATACAATATATTTTGTTGTATTCTCATAAGAGACTGAGTAATATAAATTGTTACAGCGTGAACTAAAGTAGGAGCTTTCTGTCAGAAAGTTTCTGAGGTTACATGGAAAGTACAAAACAGTATAACAGACTGCATTAACAGCTAGACCACTTTTAACGTTTCTCCTTTGTACGAGAGTTGTAAATAGTATGTACATTTTGTTTTTGTACTTTGCTCGTTTTTCTACTATAAATGAACGAGGCATAATGATATGTTGTTATTTCATTTTTGCATTCCTTCCCCTTTCTTCATCCTTTAATTGTTTAAGATGGAGCTTTCCAAAACAGGGCCAAATAAGTCTTAACCATGCTTGGTGCATCATAAGGAGATATTTTACAACTAAAATAATCACCATCAACAAAATGTTAATTATCATGGTATGCAAATAATATTTCAAAAATAGTAAGGAAAAATTAGATGTGTTACATTCACATGACTTTCTCTACCCATTCTTTAAAAGCTTGTTCTTCTACTTCATGTTAATCGAGATAAACGTTTGTAGAAATTGTTTTATTACATATCTCCTTGTAGGAACAATGGTAATACAGTAGACTTAAAGTGATAGTCAAATGTTTTAAGAGCTGGTCGCTATGTGATGGTTTTGAAACCCTGTTCTCTTTGCATGACTGTGAGAAAAAACAAACAAACAAACAAATAGCAATTTTGCAGTTGAAAAATATTAAGTATTTGACAATTCAAACCTATAATAAAGAATACCTTAGAAATGGTTAATATCACAAAAAGCAAAATGAGGCCCATAGTGAATAACATAAACTCTCCCACATATAAACTAGCAAAATGGCTTTCAAATACCTTCAACTCCATGCCTATGTTCAAAAGTCTAAGTATAAAAAAATCATTAGAATTAACCAGTCACCTTTCAAATATAAATATATCACCCACAGACATGATGGTATCATTTGATGCCACTGCACTCTTCCCAAGCATACCAAAAGAAGAATTATTACCACTCCTAGAAAACTGGATATTAAACAATGGCACACCTAGAGCACAAACAGAAGATTACCTAAAACTAACAAAATTATGTCTGGACCAGAATTTCTTTTCATTCCATCACAAAATCTTTAAACAAACCACAGGCCTAACTATGGGAAACCCCCTTTCACCATTTTTAGCAGAACTATATATGAGCCATTTTGAATGCCATATTACTAAATCTTTCCCACATCTATTCAAAACCTGGTATAGGTATGCAGATGATATTTTTGCTATTGTTCCAAAAAAACTTTCAGAAGATGCTTTGAAATTATTGAATTTACAAAAAATATCTATTAAATTCACAATAGAAAAAGAAGAAAATGGCCAATTACCTTACCTAGACATCAGGATCATCAGAAATAATGCACACAACAAACTAACGTTTGGCATTTACAGAAAACCAACGCACACAGAAAATTATATTAAAAACAATAGCTACAATCCTACAAGCCACAAACATGCAATTTTAAATAGTATTACAAACAGGTTAGTACATATACCAATGGAGAAAGAGGAATACCAGAAAGAATACCAACACATTATCAACATAGCCACTATGAATGGATACCAGAAAAAAACAATAGATAAAAAGATAAAAAGGTTTGAAAGACAGAAATACATCCAATAAATGACTACATTACTCAGACAACAAAAACCACAAGCATATAGAAAATTCACTTATCACCCTTGGACACATCATAAATTTCAAAGGATTTTCAAGAAATACATCACCCTGTCTCCACAGAATAACCACAATATACAGAAACTACTATGCAACAGAACAAAAGATCCTATCCCCAACAATAAATCAGCTGGTATATATCAAATTGATTGTAATGAATGTAACCTGGTATACATAGGAAGAACCAAAAGAAATCTTGAAATAAGACTTAAAGAGCATATGAGATGCATTTACCAAAAGCAGCCAGATAAATCAGCAGTAGCACATCATTTCTGGTCTTCAAACCATGATATCACTCCGAACATAAAACTCTTAAAACCGATCAACAGCAGCAATGAATTAGACATCTGGGAAAAAATACATATTGTCAAACACAGGAATCACCTAATGAATTTCGAACTGCCACCACCCAGCAGCCTTTGGAGGTTCATCAGCCCAGCACCGGAGAATACCACTAGGCACACACATCCCCCAGACAATGACCGGAAAAATCAGTTGAGAACATGCTGACAATGGGAGCAAACCGTCTCCCAAAACGCATTCAAGAAAGAATATTTTAGTGATGTAGTGTAACAACCCTCAACTCTCTTTATTTTAAATTATGACACATCACTGTTACTAGCTTCTAAATCTTCAAAATTAGTCTATAAAAAATTCATTCAGAATGAAGAGAACTTCACGGGCATTCCCAGAAAATTCAAGATATGCGTTATATTTGTTATGACAATATCTTAATATCTGGTACTTTAATCAAAACCATTAGAGCCATTTTTGAGAAAATAAAAAATAATGAAAATTGTCCATGTAAAGGGTAGATATGGGGGAGGAATTTTCTTGGAAATCTTCATCTTATATCCTTGAAGGATACTAACTTAAATACTAATTTTGGTATTTCACCAACTTTTCATTTTTGAGTTATGTAGTTCACAGACATATGGACATAGCCACACACTGACCTCTTTCTCAAAATGCTGGTTTTTTTATTCAGGGGACCTCAAAATGTGTATTTCCACTGAAATCTCAATATCAAATTTTTGGGTGGTATGCAATAGAACTGCATTTCCATATACAGGCTGAACCTTGAGCACTAAGGAACATTATTTGGAGAAATAAATACGTGAGCAGAGGGGAAAACCAGCTGAAGTCCATTTTAATATATTCAAAGAAGCCAATGGTTTCTTGCATTTAGGCTTTGAAAAAGTAGAGTTAAAAGTTATCTTTTATTTTACAATTTAATACACAGAGTAGGCGGTGCCGTGGCCGAGTGGTTAGACCGCTCGCCTCTCACTGAGGCGGCCCGGGTTCAATCCCAGGGACCCGCATGTGGGATTTGTGGTGGACAAAGCGGCGTCTAGGCGGGTTTTCTCCGGGTTCTCCGGTTTCCCCTGCCATTCATTCCACCAATGCTCCATCGTCACCTTTCCTTTCATCCATTTCAGCGTCATTTCTCTTCATCTATTCCTTCCTCCCATACCAGGCATCGGGCTGATCACCCATCCAGGATATTCTGTCTGATCCATGAGTGTCTGCTCCTCAACGGGCCTCTGACCCCAGGCACCCGCCTGTAAGTCCTACATAAGAGGAGGTTAAACAGATAAAGAAGAAAGAAGAAGAATACACAGAGTCTTCATATTTATTTGGCCATTATCGTCAGTAAGTTGTCTGCACATGATGTCAATGCTTTGAAGCGAGTTTATTACCAGTGCCTCTGACAGAGGACTAGCAAAAGACGAGTGGAAGGGGTGGATGTCAACAATTTTGAGGTTACCTTAGTGAAATGGGACTTATGTTTGTATCTTTCTAGTATTTATGTTTAGAACTTCTTTTAGTTGCATCTTTTAAACTCACAATTTCAGGATATATGCTGATAGGTAACTCAAATATCAATGGTTTTTGTAGCATAGAGTGTCTTGGTTTTAATGGCACAACTTTTCCATTATAAAAGTAGATTGTTCATACTCTTTACAGCACTAAATGAAAACTGACCGACACAAAATAAATTAATAAAACAACACACAAGTAAACCAACCTGTTTACAAAGTTGGACACGCTGCAGTCCGAGGTTCAATTCCACACCTCTGCTTTGAGTCAAGGGGCTCACTGAATTATTAATAATATCATTCATTTAAACCAACTGGTGGTAAAGGCAAAATAGATCTGAAGGCCTGCTATAATAAAAGGAGTAGATACTGGTTGTCTAAAGAAGAAATTAAAGAAAAATAAAAAAAATGATGAAGATTATAAAATACTTAGAGTGCATAGGTTTATTAGAACAGTAGTTGAAGATCAAGTAAAACTAATACCTGTTCAAACTATATTGGTAAGATTCAGATCACAAATGCTCCCAGGCACATTTAGTATCTCATGTCTTGAGAAACCTTTCCAATGAAGGAAATGTTTTCAATATGTACATTGCCCAAACAAACAGGTTTGTATCTACTGTAGTGAAGAACACAGAGAACAAATGCATTTTATGAACTGTGACCTTCATCATAAAACTGACAATAAGGAATGTCCAACATATCAACTTAGAAAAAGTGCTAAAATTTAGAATGTCAAGGTGTGGGGCTAAGGTTCATTTCAGAGAATAGGAACCCTTTTGCTGATAAAGTGATGCAAAAGAATTGACAGCATCTAATGAACTTAATAGTTTAAGAACCAGTAATTGAGTTTTTTTGCAAAGGACAGCATTCGAGCAATGCATCTTCAATTAAGAAGAAGTGGTCAAAGATAGAATATAGTAAAATTGTCAAAAAGAAGAAAGTGTCAGATATAAATAAGAGCCGACATGTCCAAATAGTAGGAGTTCATAGTCCATTCAGGTAATTAGAAACGTAAGTGAAAATTGTCCAAAAGATAGCATAGTGAAACCTGAGGCTCAATCAAGAAGTTGCAAAGATCAATCTCTAGAAGAAGTAAATACCAAGATTTATTCTACATCTGAAAAAGTCACAGCAGAACCAATTAAACTAGTTAACAAGAAGCCAAAGGCATTAGAGAAGGATGGATGCTCAGAACAAACTAAAGACAAAGAATATAATAAATTAAAGGTTATGTTTTGAAATCCTAGAAGCTTTGTTAAAAAGAAACAAGAACTTCAAACATTTTTAGCTATGAATGAAACAATATATTTCTTAGCACAGAAACATGGTTTAAACCAGGTTACAAATTCAAGATGTTCGACTATAAAATTATGTTTTCATAGAAATAAATGTGGTACTGGTGTATTAGTTGGATATAAAGTGAATATGATTTTATCAAACTACAGCGTAATAGAGAATCCTGAACAGACAGTACAAGGAATAAGGATCTAATTTGAGAAATAAAAATTTTCAAAATCTATAAAAAACATTTAGTCCTTTGTTAGTAACAGTTTTTGGAATAGAACTTCTGAATTAAAGAACAAGGATAATGACTTAATTTGCAGAGACTTTAACTATAAGTAATTCTATACAAAAGATAGAAGTATAAACATCTTTAATATTCCATTTATAAAATGGTTGGGGTCAATTTAATCAAGCATATTCTTCTCCAGGTTTATGCTTTGGCTCAAGAGAATTAATTCCAAAGGATAATTGGAAAGCAAATAAAGACAGTCTAGGGAGTGATCTTCTTCTTCTTCTTCTTCTTCTTCTTCTTCTTCTTCTTCTTCTTCTTCTTCTTCTTCTTCTTCTTCTTCTTCTTCTTCTTCTTCTTCTTCTTCTTCTTCTTCTTCTTCTTCTTCTTCTTCTTCTTCTTCTTCTTCTTCTTCTTCTTCTTCTTATTATTATTATTATTATTATTATTATTATTATTATTATTATTATTATTATTATTATTATTATTCAGTTTGGTGATTTGTGAAGGAATGCTATGAAAACATATGGAAATACAGAAGAAAAAATATTTATTGGGATTTGTTTAGAAAGTACTTCTCTGGGGTTGGTCCAAAATAAGTTATTTAAACAGATAAATTATTTAAGCATTTTTATAAATGCCTTAATGAATTTATGATACATATAATCGTGGGAACAATCACAAAGTTATTAAAAGCCAAGATGGTAACGAAGCCATAAATAGAAAGAAAATTTTTGCAATGACAGGAGTTTACGAAATTAGTTATCCATGAAAAACCAGGTGAAAGAACAAAGAAGGTAGTTAACACAATAAACTGAAATGATTGGTATAATTTCTTTAACTTTTTTTTCTTCAATCTAAGAATATGAATCAAATATGGAAGGAGATAAGGTCATTTTCTAAACCTACTAAACATTATGATTACTTATACATTGATGACAGTAGCAAATTTCAGTATAATTTTTTTAAGAAATACTTCACAGTATTTTGCTAATACAAATTATGTATCTCCTAAAGAGGTGTCCTTGGAAGCTAATAATAACAGAGGTACTGCTGATCTAATTAATGATATCAAATATATAATACATAACCATAAAAGCTATTCATTGGGTCCAGATGAAGTTCCTTATAAAATGATACAAATATCTAGATGAAAATGACCTACAATTGCTGTAGGAAGTATATTCACATATTCTAAGAACAGGAGAAGTCCCAGAGGTTTAGAAGAAACTGCATTATTCCAGTTTTGCAACCAACATAGATCCAATAACTACGATAAGCTACAGGCCAGTAACACTTTCAAAAGTATTAAGAACAATTTTTGAGAAAGTTATTGTCAATAGATTATTAAGAGAGATAAAACATTTGGCCAAAAGCTAATATGCATTTTGAAAGAGTTTTAGCATCATTATCCATTTTGATTTGAGAAGTGCAAAAAATGTCAAGGATAATAAGTGCAAATTTTAAACATTTTAGAAGACATTCATACTCCATCAAACAATTCAAGATGCGCTGCAAATCCAATGTTAATAGAGAAATTCCATTACACACAAGGTTCATTACTTAATATGGTATATACACCTGAAAGCCTCAGTTCACTCAACTCGTAATTTAAGTGTGCTGAACCACATGACTTCAAAGAAGGCATAAATAAAGTTATGGTATAAATATTGATACACAGAAAATCAATTGGATTATTTTTAAAAAAGAAGAAACATAGTTGACAAACATTTAAGAGATAAAAGAGTAAACAGGTAATAATGATTTTGGATTTTAATTTATCTTGGAAGAGTCATATTATATTTAAAAAAGTTCAATAATATATTATATACATTTAAATATACATCTGGAGAAAATACGGAGCGCATATCTATTTGTTTTAAATGTTAAAAACCAAGACAATAAATCAATTAAATTACTAGATATTTATACTGATGAAAAACTAAACTGAAAGCATCACATATGCAGTAAGCTAGCATTTCTATTATATAAACTGAGGAACAACATAAGTGAGACTTGGCTTATACATTCATATTATGCATTTTTTCACTCATATTTAACATATGGTATTGATTTTTGGGGAAACTCCATAGAAGCAAAAGTAGCTTTAAATAGCAAAAAAAGGCACTCAGAAGCATATTGAGACTACCTACAATAGAATCCTGCAAAGCACATTTCAAGCGAAAGAGAAGCATTACAGCATCAGGATTATATATATTTACTATTTTAATTTTCATCAAGGAAAATTTTGAGTAATACATCCATTCATTGTTCCAATACACATACAAACCAATTAGTTGATGTACCACATTCCAGGCTTTCCAAAACACATCACAGATTGCCAACATGCATCAGCTCACTTCCAATAAATCTTTCTTAGATAAATGGCTGAAAGACGAGGCTCTGTATTCATTTGAAGAGAGCTTTCAAGTTGTAAAACAAATCAATCAGTAGTTTAAGGTTGACGAAATCAATTGCTTGTAAAATGGTTTAAAGTTGAATAAAGATGTTATCTTATGCATTATAGTTATTATTTAATAATGAGGCAAACTCAGAATATGGACTAATGCTAATTTGCAAAATGCCTAATAAAATATGGAAAAAATTAAAATCAACAAGTTATGACACAATGAAACAATCCTTAGGTATCCCTGGGAATCCTTCTAAAAATTTAACTTTTAAGGAATTTAATATTTTGCCACCACATTAAGACAGCAATTGCTTACTTGCAAATTCTTAGTTAAGATGAGCTAGTACATATATTATCTATATATGTAAAGGTATTGAGATGAGTAATGATGAAGTGAGAGTTGTGTTGATTAAGGAGGTATTTTGTTAATTGTTAATGCATTTTAAATTTATTTATGAATTTTGTATGTTGTTTGTTTATGTTTAACATTTTGGTAGTGTTGATTATGATTTTATGTTATTTGAAATTAATTTATTTTATTACTTTCTCTGCCATATACCTAGTTGGTAGAAATTAAATTAAATTGAGTTTTGTTTGTGGATGCTCGTTAGCTGCTGTGGTCCTTAGTGTCCCATTCTATATTGGGCGTGAAAGACCAGTAATTTTACTCAGAGGCCTCTTTATCAGGCTTGAGGTTCTTTAAGTGCTGTAAATCTACAACACAGGACTACCAGCTTTACTGCCCTTTGAATGAAGCCGTACTAAGGATTTTTACGCCTGAAAAAAATCCATTGTCCTCGGGAACTAGAGATTAGCATGGCAACCACTACACCACGGAGGCCGACCTTAGTAGGTAGAGAAAGTATTTATTACATTCCACCAAAAAACTTGATACCAAGATTTCACTGGAAATGCATGTTTTAAAACCCCTTTGAATCCAAAAAGAACATTTTTAGAAAAAGATTTTGTGTGTTTGTGAACAGCATAACTCAAAAATGAAAAGTCGGATAAATATCAAACTTGGCATTTAGATTCAGTACCTTCCAAAGATGTGACACAAATATTTTCAAGAAAATTCCCCCATTCCAGACTACCCTCTACATGGAAAGTTTTTCGAAGCTTTTGATTTTCTAAAAAATGGCTCTAACGATTTTGATTAAAATAGCATAAATTAAAAATATTTACATTACAAATAAAATATATATTTTGAATTTTCTGGGAGTAGCCTGTGAAGTCCACTTCATTTGAAAGAAATTTTGTATTATCTTGTGTAACTGGTAAACATTAAGCGATAGAGAAAATGTACCATACAAAAAATGTAGATCTCTGTAAAACACACAATTTATTTCTAACCAATCTTTCTTTCTTCTTTTTGTTTGTGGCATAAGCCATTTCTGAGAAATTCGTTATTAAAGGTTTGAATTGTTCATTTCTTGGTCATTCTCTTAAGTCCTGTCAACATTCAGTTGTTTCTCTTGATTACATGGAAATAGAATGGAATTTTAAGATCCAGTTGTTAAACATTTGACTATCGCTGTTCCCTTTGTAACTATAATGAAATGTGTAATGCAGCTATTTCTGCAAAAGCTTACTTGGATTAAAATGTAGCAGACGGAAAAAATGAGCTTTAGTAAGAATAGTTTGTATGCTCACTAATAAATGATAGAGGATGGGCAAAGTCATGATGTAGCATATCAGATTTTTTTTTATTGGTTTTATTCATTTTATACTTTATTTTATTGTATTATTGTTTACATTTTATATTTTATGCTATTTATTTTGCTAAATTAATTTTATTTACTTATTTATTTTAGCTATTTAATTTAGTATATATAAAATATTATGTTGTAAATGTGCTTAGAATAAGATCTGTAATATAAGCCCTGGTTTAAGGTATTAGGTACCAGGGTTAAGATTACCGATGTAGCTGTTACCTTATTAGGTATGGTCTTATAGTCGCCGAGTATCTCGGCGTCACGCACCCCGTCGACAAAGGAGCAGGCAGCTTCCTGTTCAATTGCCAGGGCGAACTCCTGACTGTTGCTGACTACGATTGGTGCAGCCAAGCGATGGTTCCCGAACTGGTTTTCGAGAACCTCCTCTACTGACCATCGGTTGTGGGCAGCTACAGCAGCAAATTGTCGGCGGAAGACTACGAAAGTTGACGTTCCGTTGCATTTGGGTGGTCTGGTGCGCGCAGATGTGTCGCGTTCTGGTATTCGATCTTCAATTTCTTAAGTATTCCGCTGAGCATTTCTTCCACTATGGCGTTCAATTCCTTGGCGCTGCCGTCGACTCTTCCTTCTAGGACGCTAAGCCGTTCCCTGAAATCCTCCAGGGCGTTAAAGCATTGACCAATTTCTTTCACCTTTCCGCCGAGCTCTTCCATGCCTTTCTGCCGGACAGTCGTTCGTCAATTTTGGTCGATAGATTCATCTTCCTCTTTTAACATTTCTATCTTCATTTCTTCTTTTACGCTTTTCATTTCTGTCTGCATCTTCTCCATTGCGGAGTTCACTGTTGTTACTTCACCTCCCAACTTGTCCATTCCGGATTCCATTTGCGTCTCCATCCTTTGCAACTTTGCCAATAATTTTTTAAGTATTTCCTCCATCTTGGCTTTTATATCCCATTCCTGATACCAATGTTACATATGAAAACACCAGGTGCTGCTAAACCCACTTTATTTATCACTTAGGCACTCAGCGCAGCACAAACATTACACTTGAGTCACTTTTGGCACACGCGATCCGGGCCGGGCCATAAAAATGACCAGTGTGTAGAATATTATGACCGCGCACTTGAATTACCTAGGGCCGGAGGTGCGAGTGCAACAACTTGTCTACCTGGCCGACTGATTGCGGTTAATGGTCGGCCCCCTCCAGAACAATAGGCGCGCGCGCTGCCTGCTACACTGGGGGATTTCCATTCTAAAACTCCCACATTACATACTCATGAGTTGAGTATTAATATTGCTATAAAGTGGTGTCCAACTGCGTTGAGACATTTCTGGCATTCCTCGCCATCACGATGTTGTAATTCATGAAGAATAGGCAAGTAGGACTTCAATTTTAGAACATCTGATGTGATATATTCACATGACCTTCTCTACCCTCTATCTTTATTGGTAGGTGTACAAACCGTTCTGACTAAAGCTTATTTTTCTATCTACTACATTTTAATCCAAATAAACCTTTACAGAAATAGCTACATTACACATTTCGTTATAGATACAAAGAGAACAGCGATAGTCAAATGTTTAACAACTGGACGCTATATGCTGGCCTTAAAATTCCATACTGTTTCCATGACATCGCGAGAAACAAGTGAATGTTGACTAGACTTAAGAGAATGACCAAGTATTGAACAATTCGAACCTTTAATAACGGATATCTCAAAAATGGCTTATGCCACAAAAAGCTTATTTGAAATAAATTGTGTGTTTTAAAGAGATAGGTATACATTTTTTGTGTAGTACGTTTTCGTCTATCGCTTAATGTTCGCTAGTTATCTACAAGATTATACAAAACTTCTTCCGAATGAAGAGGACTTCATAGGCTATTCCCAGAAAATTCAACATATACAATTTTATTTGTCATGTAAATATCTTTAATATATGATACTTTAATCAAAATGTCGTGCTCCGTGGTGTAGTGGTTACCATTTAGCCTCTAGTTCCCGAGGTCGCGGTTCAAACCCGGCGGAAGCCGATGGATTTTTTCAGGTGTAAAATTCCTTAGCATGGCTTCCTTCGGAAGGGAAGTAAAGCCGGTGGTCCCGTGTCGTAGATTTACGGCACGTAAAAGAACTTCAAGCCTGATAAAGAGGTCTCTGAGCAAAATTACCGGTCTTTCACGCCAATATAGAATGGGACGCTAAAGACCACAGCAGTTAAAGAGCGTCCATAAATAAAACTCAATTTAATTTAATCAAAATTCTTAGAGCCATTTTTAGAAAATCAAAATTTTCGAAAATTGTTCCATTTGAGGGTAGTTGGGGTGGGAGTATTTTCTTGAAAATCTTCGTGTCGCATCCTTGTAAGATGCTGAACTTAAATACCAAGTTTGGTACTTATCCGACTTTCGTTTTTGAGTTGTGCCGTTCACAGGCACACAGACACACACACGCACGCGCGCGGACTTTTTCCTAAAAATGTTTTTTATGGATTTTGTGGCCTCAAAACATGCATTTCCGATGAAATCTCGGTATCGAATTTTTGGGTGCCATGCAATTCTTTCTCTGCGTAGAAGAGAAAGCAAAAATCAGCAGCCGTATGAACAGACGTTTTTACAATACCCGCTTGCTGTGCAACGCGTCTTAGAGACTTCTTTGGAGAGCATTCGAATGATGCACCAATTTCGTCAATTTTTCCTCCATTAGGTTTAGCGATCCCGTTGTCTAAACCAAACTTATTAACTAGGCATCTGACAGTATCTCTATTTGGAACTGGAGTACCAGGAAAGGTCTCCTGAAATTGTCTATACACCTATCTACATGATTCAGTTTTTACGTATATGTCGTACATAAAATTATTTGTTCAAGCGTGAATTTTTCGGTAGACATTTCAGTGGGCTAATAACAAGACAAGAACAGCAACAATAATTGACACGCAACACAGATGTTTGAATAAGCTTTCACTTTTGAGATGTCAATGAACAAACTCTAGTCTTTACAGCTCGAACGGAAGGTTGGATACTTCAATTGACAGTTGACATTCACAGCCGATCAGCGCAACACTGTCTATGAGCTAACGGAACATACCGAAGTCACTGCAGGTGTAAGCGAACCACGCGTATCGTAGCCGGGCTATAAAACGGCTGTTCTGTACTGTTTTCCACTATGTGGGTCTCACTTACTTTGCCCCTCCCCCAAGCTGGGTTCTAAGTTACGTCCAATTAGATTAACACTGTGTAAAATACTTATTCTGAGATCTCTTGGTTGTATGGCAGTAAGGTATCAAATAAAAATATGTCGGTCTGGGTGGCTCAGTTGGTTAGGCGCTACACAGCCCAAACCGGTGGTTTTTAAGTGTGGTTAAAAGCGACAGTCCAATGTCAGCGGATTTACTAGCATGTAAAAGAACTCCAGTAAGACGAAATTCCGGCACTCTGGCGGCGCAATTGACAGCGCCGTTAACAAAATATATTTGTTAAGGTATTGAATTGTTTATATGACTGGACATGGCTCCCCTCCCTGTCCAAAATCTGCATGGAACAACGATGGTGTCACGAATATACTTAACTTAGGTGACATCAACAAAGCAATGCTCCTTAAATAATTTTTAAAATATAGAACCAGAACTTAGTTCTCTTTAATTAAGGCATAAGAAAACTTAGAGACAAAAATAAATGCTAAAGAAAGTGGAAGCATCTGTGTAGAAAGCTCAGGTGCGGCGTTGGGCAACAAATTCTCAAACACAACGCCGCCAGCAGATCTGCCTGGATTATCGATCTAACTCTTGAGGAAAGGTGCAACACAAAGGAGAGCTTTCTTACCATTTTGACACTGCTAATGAGAAGATTTCATATGATGAATGACATATGGATGCGACATGTGAGCTTCAAATGTCTGCGAAATAAATTATGTACCTAATAAGTTACTTTCATTAACAGCAAAGCCTCTACTCGTCATTTTCTTCAAAATTTTATGTTCTAGTTTTTTTTATTTTGGATTTTGTACAAATTAAAGAAGGAAGAAATACCATCCGGTTTCTAACCTTATCTATCTATGGGTATGCTTCGGGTCCATAGTTTGAGTACTAATTGTCTACTTGAACTCTGCGATTAAAGCGCTACTAGATTGGCTTTATGGCACTAACCATAACAAGTGTACCAATATCAAGGATATAAACAACAATTAACGAGCGCTGTGAAAAGGTCTCTTCGAAGAGGAGTTCATTATTTATTTTATGATTATTGTAAAACTAATTACTCCATAATTTTACCGCCTAAATAAACTTCTAACTTTTCAAGACACAATTATGTGTTAGTTTACAACATTTTAACTGCAGTCCGAAGAGAACAGTGGAATATGTTTTGTTGGTTACACTGACAAAGTAAATTACCATTGCAGGGTAACCAATAGAGGCAAGCACGAAAGGTTGTTTGTTTGCCAACACAATAGTGAGTTACAGAGTAATATTAAAAGTAAATATATTAGGCATTTGAAGTAGCGTCGATAAATTACAAGGTAAATAATTAGTGTTGTATATAAAAATTGATAGCGTTTAAGTCCGCTGCATTGTGTGATTGGTTAGGAGGAGGATATTTCCAGGCCATTTTATTACGAATCTGACAAGGTCAGGAAGTCATTTGAGGTCACCAAAGCGCTGTTTGGGTGGAGGGGGCTAAAACAAAAGAAAATTTGAACCATATAGAAAACATATGTGTAAAACAAAATTTATGTACTGTTCGAATTGCCATTCTTAACCTGAAACTAATGGAACTCAGGGAAATTAAATGGGGACAAAATCCCGTTAAGCGGGGTCAATTCTCTCAAGGAATAAATATGCATCACTTCTAAACGAAATATTAATTAACCTTGTGCATTAATTTGTGTAAAATTGCGTATTTAAATCATCAGAATCAGTAAAGTCATCCAACGGACTTAAAAAAAAACGAATGCTATCTGCATGTATCCTGAATTGGAGATCAAGCCTATCATTGAAAGTTCAGAAAATAAGTTTAATAATTGCGAAGGATGCACAGGGAATATCAGTGCAAATACAGAGCTAAATCTTCAAGTATAATATAATGGTCCGGTTTTTGTTTCATAAAATATTAGAGTTTTTGGGAAGTTTTGTTCTTACAAGGATAGACATGCTCAATTTGTTGCAAAAGTAAAACCTAAACTTCCTTAAAATAAAACTTGCTGTCTGTATAAGGTCTTTAAGCTTCAGAGCAATAAACAGATTATCATCCCAGTAAAGTTTCACTGCTCTAAATTTTAACATATGCTAAAATGTATTTCTCTAAGATAACTATTGAGAGCATTAAAAATTCAGTAATGGAATACAAGAGGTATAGCTATATGTGTTGTATCATACAGAGATACTATCATTAGGCATTACTCCACAGTAGAAAATATGTATGTCATCCCTTGAAGAAAAAATCTGATGTATTACACTCACATGACTTTCTCAACTCTTGTACAAACTATTTTTACAAAGTCTTATTCTCCAACTATTTCATATTAATCGAGATAAACATTTGCAGAAACGATCTTTTGACATGCAAAGAGAATTACATTTTACACATAGCGACCAGTTCTAAAAATATTTGACTATCGCTTAAGGCGTACTATGTTCCTCTTGTTTTGTATTCGCAAGGGCTATATAGAAATACAGTAGCCTTTAAGCATATACATATCTCTTAATAGCTGGTTGCTATGTGCAGCACCATTCTCTTTGCCACAGATTAATACTATTTGCATATACAAGACAAAACAATGAATAACGAATTCCCATTTGAGAAAATAAGTATTGAAAAATTTAAGGGAATAACAAGCAATAGCTCGAAAATGGTTCACTCAACAAAAAAAATGTATATGACATAAATTGTGTATTTTAATGCGATCTACATCTTTTGTGTAGTAAAATTTTGTCTATCTTTTATGATTTACCAGTTATGCAAAAGTCGTTCACAATGAAGAATACTTTTGGAGACATTCCCAGAAAATTCAAGATATACATTTTATTTGTTATGAAAATATCTTAAACATATGATATTTTAATCGTAATCGTTAGAGCCATTTTTGAGAAAATTAAAATTTTCGAAAAATGTTCCATGTAAAGGGTACTCTGGGGTGGGGGGATTTTCTTGAAAACTTTCGTGTCGCATCTCTGGAAGATACTGAACCTAAATACCAAGTTTGGTGTTTATCCGACTGTTCGTTTCTGAGTTATGCTGTTCACAGACAGACACGCGCACGCACACACACACACACACACACGGACATGTTTCCAAAAATGCTTTTTTTGGATTCAGGGGATCTCAAAACATGTATTTCCGGTGAAATCTCGGTATCAAATTCTTGGGTGGAATACAATACTTCCCCTACTTACTATACGTAGTAGAGAAAGTAAAAATCTTGTGTGTTACACTCACATGACTTTCTCTACTCTTGTACAAACTATTTTTACAAACACTTATTCTCCATATGCTTCGTGTTAATCAAGATGTTAATCTTATTGCTAATTTTCTTGTAGATGCAAGGGGAATATGGTAGGCTTTAAGTGATAGTCAAATATTTTAAGAGCTGATTGCTATGTGGAGTATTCCATTCTCTTTGCATTACCAGAAAAAATGTATGTGACATAAATTGTGTATTTTAATGCGATCTACATTTTTTGTGTAGTAAAATTTTGTCTATCTCTTATGGTTTACCAGTTATGCAAGTCATTCACAATGAAAAATACTTTTGGAGACATTCCCAGAAAATTCGAGATATACACTTTATTTGTCACGAAAGTATCTTAAATATATGATATTTTAATCAAAATCGTTAGTCATTTTTGAGAAAATTAAAATTTTCGAAAAATGTTCCGTGTAAAGAGTAATCTGGGGTGGGGGGGGATTTTCTTGAAAATCTTTGTGTTGCCTAAACCTAAATACCAAGTTTGGTGTTTATCCGACTGTTCATTTCTGAGTTATGGTGTTCACAGACATTTTTCCAAAAATGCTTTTTTTGGATTCGGGGGCCTCAAAACATATATTTCCGGTGAAATTTCGGTATCGTATTTTTGGGTGGAATACAATACTTCCCCTACTTACTATACATAGTAGGAAAAGTAAAAACTAGAACAGTAGTTTTGAAGAGTACATCTAGAGGGTAATTAATTATATTACTTTCTATACTGCTACAGAAAGCAAAGAAAGTACTGCATTCAGTCTGGAAATTAAATATTACACTATAGATACAAATTTAAGTGTTAATTCACAAGACTTTCAATAATTGCTATTGTTATTAGTGGGTATAAAAATTATTCTTATGAAAGCTTATTTTTCTCTCTGCTTCATTTCAATCGAGATGAACCCTTGCAGAAATATCTACATTACAAATTTTGTTATAGATACAAAGGGAATAGAAATAGTAAATGTTTTAACTGGATGTTATATGTTGGCTTTGAAATTCCATACTGTTTCCATGACCACAAGAAACAACTTGAAAAAAGCTTATGCCTTAAATATAGTTACTTGAAATAAATTGTGCATTTCAAAGAGATCTACATTTTCATCTATCGCTTAACACTTACCACTTATGTAGGATTATACAAAACTCCTTCCGAATGAAGAGGACTTCACAGGTTATTCCCAGAAAATTCAAGATATACATCTTATTACTTTCTCTACCACAGACCTAGAAGGTAAAGAAGGTATTGCATTCCACACAAAAATTCTATACTGAGATTTCACCAGAAATACATATTTTGAGACCCCCTGAATCCAGATAATGCATTTTTTTAAACATATGGTGTGTGTGTGTGTGCGTGCGTGCGTGTGTGTGTGTGCGCGCACGCGTGTTCCAAGGATGTGACACATAGGTTTTCAAGAAAATCCCCCCACCCCAACTACTCTTTACATGGAACATTTTTCAAAAGTTTTGATTTTCTAAAAGTGGTTGTAATGATTTTGATTAAAATATCATATAGTAAAGATATTTACAAGACAAATAAAATGTATATCTTGAATTTTCTATGAATAGCCTAGGTAGTCCACTTCATTTGAAAGGAATTTTGTGTTATCTTGTATAACTGGTAAATGTTAAGCAATAGGTGAAAACATACCACACAAAAAATGTAGATCTCTTTAAAACACAGAATCTATTTAAAGTAGTTTTTTTGTGGCCTAAGCCATTTCTGAGATATCTTTTATTAAAGGTTCGAATTGTTCAGTACTCGTTAAGTCTCATTGATTTTCAGTTGTTTCTCGCGATATCATGGAAACTGTATTGAATTTTAAGGCCAGCTTACAGCGTCGAGTTGTTAAACATTTGACTATCGCTGTTCTCTTTGTATCTATAACAAAATGTGTAATGTAGTTATTTCTGCAAAGGTTTATCACGATTAAAATGTAGGAGATAGAAAAATAAACTTTAGTAAGAATAGTTTGTGCACCCACTAAAGATAGGGGGTAGAGAAAGTCATGTGAATGTATCATATCAGACTTTTTCACGTAAATGTGTTAAATATGTGATGTTTTAATCAAAATTATGAGAAAATAAACAATTTCGAAAAATGTTCCATGTAAATGATAGTTTGGGGTGGGGCGACTTTGTTGAAAATCTTTGTGTTGCATCTTTGGAAGATACTAAACTTAAATATCAAGTTTGGTATTTATCAACTTTTCGTTGTTGAGTTATGCTGACGGATGTGCATGCACGCACACACACACAGATCCATTACTTAAAATGTTCTTTTGTTTTTATGGGGCCCACAAAACATATATTTTCAGTGTAATCTTGGTACGTAACTTTTGGTTGGAATGCTTTACCTTTTCTATCTACTATGTATGTAGTAAAGAAAGTAAAAAAGAAAAAATAAATATGATGAGGTACACTCACATAACTTTCTCTACCCAATACAAACTTGCAAACATGCTATATATTTTATAGTATTCATTAAAAGGTGATTCTTCTACCGAGTCTGCAACATACATGATACAGTTTTATCTGGAAATGACGAAGTATTCAAACCTATAATGGATATCTTGGAAATGACTGATTGTACACATACACACCCACGCACACACAAAATTATTTGAAATAAACTGTGAATTTAAATCAGCTACATTTTTTATGTAGTAAGCTTTTGTCTATATCTTATCGCTTACCAGTTAAATGAAATTGTATAAAATTCATTCAGAATGAAGAGGGCTTCACAGGCTATTCACAGAAGATCCTAGTTATTCTTTTAGTATTCATTTAAATATCTTAAACATGGTATTTTAATCATAAATAACCGTTAAAGCCATTTTTGAGAAAATCAAAAATAATGAAAAATTTTCAATGTAAACGACAATTTTGGGTGGAAGGGATTTTGTTGAAAATCTTTTTGTTGCATCTTGCAAGATGCTGAACTTCAATACTAATTTAACTATTTATCCAAATTTTAGTTTTGGAGTTATGCAACATACATTTTTTTTTATTCATGGAACCTCAAAATATGCATTTCTGATGAAATCCAGATTTCAAACTTTTGGAAGGAATTCGGTAGGTACTTACTTCCACTACCTTACTATTTATAAGTAGGTGCAAGAGAAGGTAAAAGTTCTTCCTCTTTCTGGGTATAGATCATCACATTGCTGATGGAACTTAGAGCATATTATAAAAAACATTCTGATGTTTTGCATTAGCATGGCTTTGTGTACTCACTTTTGCAAATTAGTTTTACAAAAGCTTATTCTTCTGTCTATTTTGTTAATAGAGGTAAACTTTCGTTACACATTTCATTGTAGGTTTAAGAAGAATACTATAAGCTAAATCTTTTCAAAGCTGGTTGTTATATGGCTTTGAAATTCTGTTCTGTTTGCCGCACACACACAAAGGGAATAGCTATTTGCAGTTGAGAAAAGTATAAAGTAATACTACAAAAAAATTTATTTCACGTAAATGGTGCACTTAAATGAGATCTACATTTTTACTTTCTCTACTACGTATAGTAAGTAGGGGAAGTATTGTATTCCACCCAAAAATTCAATACCAAGATTTCGCCGGAAATACATGTTTTGACACCCCCTGAATCCAAAAAAAGCATTTTTGGAAACATGTCCGTCTGTGTGTCTGTCTGTGTGTGTATCTGTGAACAGCATAACTCGGAATCGAACAGTCGGATAAACACCAAACTTGGTATTTAGGTTCAGTATCTTCCAAGGATGCGACACAAGGTTTTCAAGAAAATCCCCCCACCCCAGAGTACCCTTTACATGGAACATTTTTCGAAAATTTTAATTTTCTCAAAAATGGCTCTAACGATTTTGATTAAAATACCATATGTTTAAGATATTTTTATGACAAATAAAATGTATATCTTGAATTTCCTAGGAATGTGTCCAAAAGTATTCTTTATTGTGAACGACTTTTGCATAACTGGTAAACCATAAGAGATAGACAAACTTTTACTACACAAAAAATGTAGATCGCGTTAAAATACACAATTTATGTCATATACATTTTTTTGTTGAGTGAACCATTTTCGAGATATTGCTTGTTATTCCCTTAAATTTTTCAATACTTATTTTCTAAAATGGGAATTCGTTATTCATTTTTTTGTCTTGGATATGCAAAGAGTTATAATCTGTGGCAAAGGGAATGGTGCTGCACATAGCAACCAGCTGTTAAGAGATATGTATGTGCTTAAAGGCTACTGTTTTTCTATATTGCCCTTGTAAATATATTTTCCCCTTACATCTACAAGAAAATTAGCAATAAGATAGAGTCTGCAAATGTTTATCTCGATTAACATGAAGTAGATGGAGAATAAGCGTTTGTAAAAATAGTTTGTACAAGAGTAGAGAAAGTCATGTGAGTGTAACACATCAGATTTTTTTCTTCTTTTCTTTCTTTTTTTTTTTTTTTTTTCTTTCTTCTTTTTTTTGTGTACCCCTTATAGCTTACCAATTATAAAGAAGTCATTCAGCCTTTAAACAACTGTAAATTTTTACTTTTTCTATCATTACCAAGGCCTCCTGGGGTGGAGGGGGGATTTATACAAAAAAAGTCTGACTCTGGGTATGTCTGTGAATAGGATAAGAATAGGATAACTCAAAAACAAATGTCTCGTAAATAACAAACCTGGTATTTAGATTTAACATTTTCCAAAGATGCAGGCAATGTAAATTTTCAAGAAAATCTCCTCCTCCAAAATTATCCCTTACATAGAAGATCTTTAGAAATTTTGGATTTTCTCAAAAAAGTCTAAAATGATTCTAATTGAATGCAGCACATTTAAGATATTTACTTGGCAAATAAAATATATAGTGAATTTTCTGGGTAGCCTATGAAGTCGTCTTCATTCAAAAGTCATTTTATATAATTTTGTATTACTTAAACATTAAGAGAGTGACACAAACATACAACATAAAAAATGTAGATCTCTTTTAAAACGTATAAAATAATTAAAATAACTTTTGTTGTGGAAACAGCCGTTTCTAATGCATTCACTATTATTGGCCAGAATTTATTGATACCCCTTGTCATTTTTTAAAGTGCTATCACTATTCAGTTCTTTCTTGCTATGTCATGGAAAGAGTGTGGAATTTCAAGACCAGCATTCAGTCACTTGATTTGAAACATCTGCTGTCTCCCTTGTGTACCTAAACAAAATATGTAATGAAACTGGTTTCTGCAAAGGATTGTCTTGATTAACAAGAAGTAAATAGAAAAATAAGCTTTTGGAAGAACAGCTACTACATGAGAGATAAAAACAAATTATGGTCGATAGAAAGTCACATGAATTAATTACAACAGACTTTTTGGAATAAGGAAATCCCAAAATATGTATTACTGGTGAAATCCCCATATCAAATTTATGAGTGGAATGCAATAGTTCTCCTACTTACTATACAAAGTAGTAGAGAATGTAGAAAGGAAAACAAAGGAAATTATTACATAAGACAATTAAATGATTTTGCATTTTTATAGGCTTTTAAACATATATAAAATACAATGTGCAGTGCCAGATTTTCTGCGCTATTAAAAAGAAGCTGGCTGTCTGTTCCTACCATTGTTTACTGCTATCAACATTGAATGGTCAGTATTGTAAAACTGTGTTTCAAATGAGGGCTGTTTACTCTTATCGGCATTGGTGTCAGTATTGTGAACAAATGTTCCAAATAAGGTATGTTAACTGCTAGCAGTATTGAGTGGTCAGTATTGTAAAAGTGTGTTACGAATAGGGTGTTAACTGCTATTAGCATTGAGTGTCAGTATTGTGAAAAAAATCTGTATCAAATGAAGGCTGTTTACTGCTAGTAGTATTGAGTGATCAGTATTGCGCAAATGTGTTCCAAATGAGGGCTGTTTACTGCTATCAGCATTGAGTGGTCAGTATGTTGAGATATGTTCCAAATGAGGGCTGTTTACTGCTATCAGCATTGAGTGGTCAGTATGTTGAGATATGTTCCAAATGAGGGCTGTTTACTGCTATCAGCATTGAGTGGTCAGTATGTTGAGATATGTTCCAAATGAGGGCTGTTTACTGCTATCAGCATTGAGTGGTCAGTATGTTGAGATATGTTCCAAATGAGGGCTGTTTACTGCTATCAGCATTGAGTGGTCGGTATGTTGAGATATGTTCCAAATGAGGGCTTTTACTGCTATCAGCATTTGAGTGGTCAGTATGTTGAGATATGTTCCAAATGAGGGCTGTTTACTGCTATCAGCATTGAGTGGTCAGTATGTTGAGATATGTTCCAAATGAGGGCTGTTTACTGCTATCAGCATTGAGTGGTCGGTATGTTGAGATATGTTCCAAATGAGGGCTTTTACTGCTATCAGCATTTGAGTGGTCAGTATGTTGAGATATGTTCCAAACGAGGGCTGTTTACTGCTATCAGCATTTGAGTGGTCAGTATGTTGAGATATGTTCCAAATGAGGGCTGTTTACTGCTATCAGCATTGAGTGGTCGGTATGTTGAGATATGTTCCAAATGAGGGCTTTTACTGCTATCAGCATTTGAGTGGTCAGTATGTTGAGATATGTTCCAAACGAGGGCTGTTTACTGCTATCAGCATTTGAGTGGTCAGTATGTTGAGATATGTTCCAAATGAGGGCTGTTTACTGCTATCAGCATTGAGTGGTCGGTATTGTGAGATGTGTTCCAAATGAGGGCTGTTTACTGCTATCAGCATTTGAGTGATCAGTATGTTGAGATATGTTCCAAATGAGGGCTGTTTACTGCTATCAGCATTGAGTGGTCAGTATTGTGAGATATGTTCCAAATGAGGGCTGTTTACTGCTATCAGCATTTGAGTGATCAGTATGTTGAGATATGTTCCAAATGAGGGCTGTTTACTGCTATCAGCATTTGAGTGGTCAGTATGTTGAGATATGTTCCAAATGAGGGCTGTTTACTGCTATCAGCATTTGAGTGGTCAGTATGTTGAGATATGTTCCAAATGAGGGCTGTTTACTGCTATCAGCATTTGAGTGGTCAGTATGTTGAGATATGTTCCAAATGAGGGCTGTTTACTGCTATCAGCATTGAGTGGTCAGTATGTTGAGATATGTTCCAAATGAGGGCTGTTTACTGCTATCAGCATTTGAGTGATCAGTATGTTGAGATATGTTCCAAACGAGGGCTGTTTACTGCTATCAGCATTTGAGTGGTCAGTATGTTGAGATATGTTCCAAACGAGGGCTGTTTAATACTATCAGCATTGAGTGGTCGGTATTGTGAGATGTGTTCCAAATGAGGGCTGTTTACTGCTATCAGCATTTGAGTGATCAGTATGTTGAGATATGTTCCAAATGAGGGCTGTTTACTGCTATCAGCATTGAGTGGTCAGTATGTTGAGATATGTTCCAAATGAGGGCTGTTTACTGCTATCAGCATTTGAGTGATCAGTATGTTGAGATATGTTCCAAATGAGGGCTGTTTACTGCTATCAGCATTTGAGTGGTCAGTATGTTGAGATATGTTCCAAATGAGGGCTGTTTACTGCTATCAGCATTTGAGTGGTCAGTATGTTGAGATATGTTCCAAACGAGGGCTGTTTACTGCTATCAGCATTTGAGTGGTCAGTATGTTGAGATATGTTCCAAACGAGGGCTGTTTACTGCTATCAGCATTGAGTGGTCAGTATGTTGAGATATGTTCCAAACGAGGGCTGTTTACTGCTATCAGCATTGAGTGGTCAGTATGTTGAGATATGTTCCAAACGAGGGCTGTTTACTGCTATCAGCATTGAGTGGTCAGTATGTTGAGATATGTTCCAAACGAGGGCTGTTTACTGCTATCAGCATTGAGTGGTCAGTATGTTGAGATATGTTCCAAACGAGGGCTGTTTACTGCTATCAGCATTGAGTGGTCAGTATGTTGAGATATGTTCCAAACGAGGGCTGTTTACTGCTATCAGCATTTGAGTGGTCAGTATGTTGAGATATGTTCCAAACGAGGGCTGTTTACTGCTATCAGCATTTGAGTGGTCAGTATGTTGAGATATGTTCCAAACGAGGGCTGTTTACTGCTATCAGCATTGAGTGGTCAGTATGTTGAGATATGTTCCAAACGAGGGCTGTTTACTGCTATCAGCATTTGAGTGGTCAGTATTGTGAGATATGTTCCAAATGAGGGCTGTTTACTGCTATCAGCATTGAGTGGTCAGTATGTTGAGATATGTTCCAAACGAGGGCTGTTTACTGCTATCAGCATTTGAGTGGTCAGTATGTTGAGATATGTTCCAAACGAGGGCTGTTTACTGCTATCAGCATTTGAGTGGTCAGTATGTTGAGATATGTTCCAAACGAGGGCTGTTTACTGCTATCAGCATTGAGTGGTCAGTATTGTGAGATATGTTCCAAACGAGGGCTGTTTACTGCTATCAGCATTTGAGTGGTCAGTATTGTGAGATGTGTTTTAACACTTCAGAAAGAGTGGAAGAAATATTATTAACTCTAAGATATTGAAGCAATTTTACAGCACCACTAATATTTCTGAATTCTTCTCTTGAATAGATGACTGAAAGTTCTGTATGTAGTTTGTCCTTATCAAACACTGGAAACAGTTTTACGCATTTTCTGGAAATATTGAATTAAATTGCTCAAACTGTGATTCTTGTAGAAGGGAAGACACAGAAATATGTTCTCTAAACTGGAAGCGGAGATTGGATTGAGACAGTATAACATCACATACTTCCTTGGCTGCTGCCACTCTGGTCTTTGTGTTTGAAACAATTTTTCTTTTGTGTGGGTTTTCTGCTGCCAAATCAAGGGACTCCACTGTGTTTCTTACTTTTATAATTTCAGCAGCGAAAGTAGATATGTACACTGGAACTTTGGCACCATCTATGTGGCGATTCTGTAGTTGATTGTACAGTATTTCTATATGAGGCATAATTAAATGAAAAAAATTAACCCAGAAACAAAACTCATTATTTTCAAGATACCTCAATATAGCAGATGCCTCATTTATTGTCGCACTGTTTGAAGTCTCTGATTCTGACAAAATTTGAAAACATTCTTTCAATGCCTCCTTCTTTTCGTAAACAACATTTACAGTCCTGGATTTATAGTTCCACCTCGTTGATCCACCACTGGGTATTCTCTTAACACACGAATCTAACACTGATGATCTATGTGGAGAGCGGGAAAAGAAGGTGGGTATAGCAGAAATATTTGAAAAGAAAATCCTAGCTTTTGTGTTTTGTCTGGCAGCTCCCTCCATTATCAGATTTAATTGATGTGCTAAGCAATGTACAAAGTACGCATTAAGGTACACATTTTTCTAACTTTGACTTGTACTCCATTGATAGCTCTGCTCATTACCACTGCACCATCAAAACTTTGGCCCATGAGCTTCTTCTTATCATTTAATATATTGCCAAGCTCAGAAGTTACAATTTCTGCAATTGCATCAGAATTTTACTCATTCAGAATAAAAAATCCCCAGAATCGCTCAACAGGACTACCTAAGGCATTACAGTACCTTAAGACTATTACAAGCTGGAACACGTTAACAATATCTGTAGTTTCGTCAGCCATAATAGATGCATAGTCTATTGCTTTAATTTCTTCTAAGATGTTTTCTTTACGAACTTCAAGAATGCACTGAAGTAACTCATTTTGTATTGTCTTAGAAGTTCCTTTAACAAATGAATGGTTAAGATGGCACTTAATCTGCTGTATATTTAATCAACCCCCTGAACACCCCTTGACTTTGTGACTCTTCATGCTCTTCATGTCTTCTTAGTAGCTCATGATAACCACAAAATTTCACACAGTTGATTATCTTTATAAGAGTGTCCCTATATTTTTTTGGACTTGATCGTTGTGACGATCTTTTGATTCCTTATAGGCTTGGCTTAAACATGCCTGGACATTTACTGACACAAGTGTAGCAAAATTAAGTATGTTATTAACATGGTTTTTGGACATTTCATGTTTATGACATTTTTCATATAGTCTCTTCAACTCTGAAACCCCCTTTTGAACCCATGCAGTGTTGGCTGCATCGTCTTTAATTCCAAATAAAAGGCAAGGAAAACAGAAAAGGGAATTGCTGACTTCACAGCCACATATCCACTCATATTTTGTGTAAATTTCATGACTGAAACACCTACTATATTGTTTTTGGCAGCTTGTTGCAATTTGAATAATATTTAACACAGGAGTCGGTCTTCCATGTACTTTAATGTCACATTTCTCTTGTAATGTTAAAGTGCCAAAATGAAGTGACTTTAAATACTCGACTGAATTACTCATTGTTACAAGCACACCCTTGACACCAGTATATAAAATCACATTTGATTGTACTTTACTGTCAGGAAACAAAAATATATTTGAATTGTTGTAAAAATATTCACCAAACAGTCTGATTTCACGAAAACCCGCACGAAATTGCACTTAACACCGCAGTCCAGTGAGTTCACTAAACGGTGGGATGTGCGGTAAACCGAAATGTGTAACGGGGCTACCAGAGAGGGAAATGGAAGCAATACGCACTTAGCGAGTTGTACTGGCAGTCTTCTGAGGGAGAAGCAGCTTCACATGTGAACTTGCCGTGCAGCCTGATATGAACAAGTTATAATGAATTACAATACACACACACACACATATATATATGGGTGTAATATATTCAATTTAAGCAATTAAGGCAACAACATTAAATTTGCTCGGGGGGGGGGCTGCCACTGGTCCTGAATGATCGGTGTTTATTGCTGGCAGCAGTGAGTGGTCAGTATTGTGAAGATTGGGTCCTGAATGATCTTCTGGTAGCAGCATTGAGTGTTCATTATTGTGAAAATTTGTTTTGAATGGTCTGCTAGCAGCATTGTCTGGTCAGTATTGTGAAAATTTGTTTTGAATGGTCTGCTAGCAGCATTGTGTGGTCAGTATTGTGAAAATTTGTTTTGAATGGTCTGCTAGCAGCATTGTGTGGTCATTATTGTGAAAATTTGTTTTGAATGGTCTGCTAGCAGCATTGTGTGGTCAGTATTGTGAAAATTTGTTTTGAATGGTCTGCTAGCAGCATTGTGTGGTCAGTATTGTGAAAATTTGTTTTGAATGGTCTGCTAGCAGCATTGTGTGGTCAGTATTGTGAAGATTGGGTCCTGAATGATCTTCTGGTATGGTCATCGCAGCCATCGGATCCCCAAGCGGCGACCTTTGTGCAGTAGCCAAACACTTGTTCCCTACCCTCCCTAACCGCAAGCACCATAAAATCTTAGTGACATCCATGTGCATATGCGCGTTGTTGCCAAAATTAAAAATAGTATTTAAAAGCAAAACTTTGCAGGTGATTTCCACATGTACAGAATACAATCATGCAGTTTGTCTGCTTGCTTTACACACAAAATAACTATGTAAATAACTATGAATCGCATAGTAATTACATTTAAGTTGCAAACGCTTTATAATATAACTGAACTAATGAATGATCTGAACTAATATACTGCGCTACAAGAATAGAAATGCATGTTAACATATCCGAGAGAAACTTAGAAACATGTTCCGAATAAACTATACATTGTTGGACTATCATTAAATAATTAAAATACATAAATATTAATTTATTTTGAAAGGAACTCTTACTCCCAAATCAAAGCATCATTTTTGATTATGCTGTGCACGGAGCTATGGTAAAAAGTTTTTTATCACTTGTATCACAACAATGTTTTATTAATATAAAGCTAATACAAGAAGTTGTGTATTGTTTAAGGTGTAAGATTTATAAGCATGACATCTTCTGTTTACTTAAATGAATAGCTTTATTATAAAATGCAGGATAAGTAAAAATATGAAGGCAAAAGAAAGAAAATAAAAAAAAAATCTTATGTATTATATTCACAAGATTATCTCTACTCACTCTTCTACAAACTACTTTCACAAAAGCTTATTCTATCTACTTCTTAAATAATAAGATAAAATTTCATTGCACATATCGTTGTAAATATAAGGATACATAGGCTAAAGCGATAGTCAGATTTTTAAAATACAGATGACTATATGATGACTTTGAAATTCCATGCTCTTAGCATGACCACGAGGAAAATACAAACAGAGACTTCCAACTTGTATTTCAAAATTCAAACCAACAACAAAAAATTTCTCGGAAATGGTTAACACAATTTGACCTAAAATTTGTCCTTTACCGAGATTGCATTTTACGCAGAGTAAGATTTTGTCTCTCTCTTAGAATTTACCAGTAATACAACAAGTTGAGAACGAGGAAAATTTTACAAGTTATTCCCAGAATATAAAATTCATGATACAAATTTTATTTTTCCTGCAAATATCTTAAACTTGCGGTATTTTACTAAAAATCGTTAAGCTGTTTTTGAGAAATTCAAAACAATAACAAACATTTTTCCACATAAAAGGTTCTTTTCTACATGTTCTTGAACATTACACATAAAAATCTGGCTTTGCTTATTCAGTTTTTGTAGCCCTTTTCTTCGTGGTCTTGGCATTACTGATATTCGGCAGAGGGTCACTTGCTGGTGCGACCGGAGGGGCATCAACTTGGTTCGTTTCCCAAGGTCTCCACATCTTAATTAAACTATTAAACGCTAAACTACTAATATATACTAAACTATTAAACACTGCTAAACTTACAAAACTGCACTAAGTAAAACACTATATAACTTCTCTGAAGAAGTAATATAGAAGCTTAGCTGAACATGGAAGAAAAGCACGAGCGAACAGTCACAGCTGCTAAAATAAAACCGAAGAAACAGCAGAAATGACATTGCAACAACGCTTTGCTTTGGTGGAGCTGGAGAAAGGACCACGTGTTGTGTTTAAGGGATGGGAAGACCCTACTAATCGTTTACTGATGGGTTTATGGTCAGGCTTCAAAGCTTTCCGTTCGCTTTGAAGCCGGTTGGGGAAAGGATGCCCGGGACTAGTATAGCAGCATTGTGTGGTCAGTATTGTGAAAATTTGTTTTGAATGGTCTGCTAGCAGCATTGTGTGGTCAGTATTGTGAAGATTGGGTCCTGAATGATCTTCTGGTAGCAGCATTGTGTGGTCAGTATTGTGAAAATTTGTTTTGAATGGTCTGCTAGCAGCATTGTGTGGTCAGTATTGTGAAGATATTTTTTATTTTTATTTATGGACACTCTTTAACTGCTGTGGTCCTTAGCATCCCATTCTATATAGGGTGTGAAAGGCCAGTAATTTTGCTCAGAGGTCTCCTTATTAGGCTTGAGGTTCTTTTATGTGCTGTAAATCTACGACATGGGACCACTGGCTTTACTTCCCTTCCGAAGGAAGCCATGCTAAGAATTTTTACACTTGAAGAAATCTGTCCACCTCTGCTGGGTTTGGAACTAGAAGCTAGAATTGTTACCTCTGCACCACAGAGGACGACGAGATATGTCTAAATAAAGGTTGTTTATTGCTAGCAGTAGTGAAAGGCCAGTATTGTGAAGATCTCATCTGAATGAAAAGTGTTTATAGTTTTTTAAACAAATGTATTTATAGCCATGGACTTTATTATAATTGAATCTATTGGTGTACTTTACAGTCAACAGGATGGTCTTATAATGATGACAGCATGTCTTTGTCCCTCACAACTTTTGCTGAATGCCCTGTCTTTTCCTCAGTGCAGTTTGGAGAATTACTGAGTGCATGTATCAGGGTCTGCATCTAAATTGTAATAACAGATAAATTAGCCTGGAATTGACATATTCTCCACTAAGTAAGCTGGAGGCATTGCTATCTCACAGGCCATTCATTTAAGAAAGATAAACCCCTAGATAAATGATGATTGATGAGTTGTCTGACAAGCTCTCCAGTAGCTGACAGGAGTGTTTGTTGGTGACAACATAGTTTTTCCTTGCTGTAATTGTTACATTTTGTATTGAATATATAATTGGCTGATCTTTTTGAAAGTTTATTGTCTTTTTAGCCAGACAGATCGCATGAAACAATGAATAAATGAGCTTATAGATCTAGAGTGCTGTGGCTTCCAAATAGAAGCTACAGTGTGATGAACATCTAATTCTTTGGCTTTTAAGTCACTGGCCATGTAGATGGACAATGAAAGACAATTATTATTGACAACAAATATATGAACTGTGTAGTAAAACATCTAGAACCGAATGTATGCTCTTGGAACTCAGGACCCATATAGCTATACTGGCTGCACACCAAAAATTGAACCTGATGTAAACATAGAGCAAAATGTATTCCCAGCACAGTTTGGTCACTTGCAGGTGCCATAACTAACTGACCACATGCAAACTGCCATCATCCCAACTCATTCCATTACCTCGCTTGTAAAATATAAATTTAATATTAATTTAGTAATAACAATCAATGGTATTAATGTAACAGTAATCACTACAGGTAAGTATATCACTAATTACTAAACCACCAAGACGCCAAAGTGCGTTATAAGCTATGTTTCATTATTAGTGGTCAGGTTGAACGATCACACATGACCAACAAACATTTTCATTTTGTTAGATATCCTACCTAATCAAATGGGAGTGGCTGAATTCCTTTCAGATCTGATTCTTCTTCTTTCTCCTTCATGCTACAAGGATTAATGCAGTCACAGCCTGTGTGCTTCCCAGAAGTTTTGCTCCTCTCCTTCCACATGACATATGAATGACTGCCATATTTCCAGTGTAACCAACCTTATTCCTTCACATATGAGCATTCGTACTTTGGGGAGCTTAAAGGTTGTTATTTCTAGCAACATAGCCCTCCACATTGACTTAATAGGGTTTAGAACAGTGATAAGGAGGAAATCTAAGCAATGTTTGGCCAGCTTCCTCCACAATAGTGTCAACAAGATTGTCATATCTCTTATAAAGGTTGGTATTCCTTTCACCATAAAGTCAAGGCTTTATCACTTTATCCACTTGATGAGTTGTCTGACAAGCTTGTTTAAGTCATGACCTATCGGGGATGCCTTCTTTCACAGAGTGATACTAGACATTATCCATACCAATTACACTAGTCGATGCAAGTGAAGGCAAGATATTCTTGAACCAAATCTTGAAAATATCACTGCTCATCTCCTTGAGATAATTGTTAGTTATTCCATCAAGAGCTCTCCACCCTCTAAAAACCTCTCATCACCTCTGATGTCTAGCAAAATAAGGTGTTTGCCTTTTCCTGTCAGATTTTTTAGTCCAATGCGTAATGCTGAAAGGAATACTTGCTTTTTGTTTTTGACAGTGGAGTGCACCCACATCTTGGAAGTTGTATGTCCCTATTCACCCAGATCTCTTCCAGGAAATATAAATTAAACCACGCATCCTGTATGCAACAATTTTCCTCAGATAATCCTTGCACCATAACAAAATATCCTCTCTATCAACAATTAGGCTTTTCTGTTTCTTTTTACAAAATAGAAGCCTATACAATTGGTGGCTCATTCCTTTAGAAAATCTTATGCATTTTTCAATGTACAAATTCATCACACTGCACTTCTAACATAAGATTTTTATACTTCCTACTTTTTCCCTGGTGTCGATAATTGTTCAGTTCTTGCAGATTTAACACTTTTCAATGATAAACCAACCAACTCGGCTGTCAAGTATACAGTATCATTAATTGCCAATGTTGAATATTCTTCACATCGTTTCATGAAAAAGTTCAAATTAGCACTTTTTTTTGCTTCTTCTTAATAGTTTTCCTTTACAGTGCTTCACATACTCAATGTTATCACTAGGGCTAGGAAGTTGAGGACAAATCCTATTTTTATTTAGTGTCAAAAGATGAGGCTCAGCAGAAAATATGTTCATTATGGGTCATTGTAAGCCAGAAAATGGTGAGTTTATTTGTCCTGTTTTACCATTTTTTGGCTTACAGGTCCTTTTTTAGCATTTTGGGGGGGGGGATCTTTTTGTAACGTTACCTCTTTTAACTGGATTTTTTCTGCCCAGTAGAATCTATTCCAGTCTCAGTTCCAATTTCTTTTAAAATACACACTAGAGTTGTATGCAGAGCTGTTAAGACTGGCAACAGCAGGTATTTTTCTTTAACAGTATATTGTGAGGACTGTTTCTATTGTGTTCATGTCATTAGCCCCAGCAGAGAGGTGACTTCCTGCGAGAAACTAGTGCAACCTTGCTAAATATCCCATTATTGACAATGACCTCAAGCAGGGGTTGGGGTGGGTTGGTTGCATTCACTTCTTATGTTTGGCTGCAGTTTTACGGTTTATGGAAGAAATCCAGGCCATAAATTTGCCTAATTCTAAGCCTAGTAAAACTTATTTTTTGTGACAGCTTGTTTCTGAGTTTGGAGCAGAGGTATTTTCCACTCTGCACATGTTGCAAGGTAAAAGTTAGTTTGGAAAAGCAGTTCCATGTCCAACAGCATATTGGGCATGAGGAATACACGAGAGCAGCCTCCCGGACAAATAGAAATTGCAACTGTGTTAGGACAAAGTGGTTGTGAAAGCTCTAAGTTGTCTCCGTTTTACAAAACCCTTTGCAGTGCGTTAGTTAGTGTGAATATTCCATTAGCAAAGATACACAATTAATCCTTCAAAACATTTTTAGAATAGTTTACTAACACGTCTACCCTTCGGAAAGAGTACATGCACCACTACTATGAAGAACAATTGAAAAAATCCGCGACTACATTGCAGACAAGTCAATATTTGTGTCTTTTGACGAAACAAGTGATGAAGTGGGTCGCTCTGTTGCAAATGTGATTGTATACAGTAGGAACAATAGTTCTGTGCTGGTGACCTACTTTCCTTGCGCACTGAAGAGTGTCTATGCCTAATGCCAGTTACTCTCCTACAGACAGCTGTCTGTCTGCTGGAAGACTTCGCTGATACAACATAAACACACCACTGCATGACTGGTTTATTGTCACTATGTTCAGAGTGCTCTTATCATTCTTTTATATTTACACATTATACACAAACCTTGTCACTCAAATAGCATTGTCTTAAACTAGCAGGGGCTTTATTAGTGTGATAAACACTCTACACCAGAAATATCACCACCGTCATTTTCTTCTGCAACACTTTCCCTTTCATCTTCTTCAGATATTTCTCTTTCACCATCTTCAGTCTTCTTCTCCTTCGCTGTCACTATATTCCCTATCTTGGATTGCAAAACCTTCCATGACATTTTCAAGCAGACCTTGTCGTTCTTCTTCTCCAATACTTCCCACTTTTCCACGCTAATGTCATCAACATGTTGTTAGCTAAGCTTCATAAATAACATCATCTAATTTAAAAGGGTGTTCTACCAAGCTACCCATTGCTTTATATCAGCCCAGATGAGTTCTACTCGATTAAGACCCAATGAATAGGGTGGCAATCGGAGAACATTGTGTGTATGGCCTACAAACTATCAACGTAAATTTTTGGAACAGGCTTTGACTCTTAGTTAGGTTGTAAAGCTCCAAACTTAGCATCCTTTCATGGAATGGGCCAAGTTCTGCCTCTTGTTTTGGTATGAGACATTGGGGCCTTTTCCAACTGCACACTATGGTATAGTGCGCTATCAATCACGAAAACAGATTTGGGAGGCAAGTTAGGAATTAGTTTTTCCATTAGCCATTTTTTTGTATTTTTCTCCATCATTTTGTGGTATATTAACTTTTTTTATTTTTACATAAAAATTCGCAGAAGGCAAGGACCTCCAATAAACGCACCAAAATACACAATATATGCAATAATATCCAAGTTTAATTACAGAAACACAGGGGCATCATATAGGGGGCAGGGGGTCAATTGCTCCCCTCCCCCTAAGTTACAAGAAATAATTAGGTTACATTATTGTTCTACCAAAAGAAAAATTACGACATCTGTACTTTTAATACAAATGTTTCACATTTAAGAAATAAAATATTATTTTCTTTTAGGCCAAATACATCGTTAAAATCCACATGAAAATTTGGGAAACTGCTCCAAGCAATCTTGCAGAAACTGAAATGATGTAACTAATTTATAGTAGTATAAACTACTAATATAGTATAACTAATATAGTATAAACATATAGTAACTAATTTATAAACAGAAAGTTCAAGGTAGCATAAAGTCATAAACAGACAAGAGAGATGTCACTCGTACTACTGCTGCCGCTAGACTGAACTGATTGCACTCACTGCACATGCCCGAGAATTGGAGCTTGCTCACTGTCCAGATAACCACTGCGCATCCAGGCTTCACCGGCACAAAACCATCGTCCCTACTGTAAGAGGAGGACAAACCTGGGAAAATATTTCTCCTTGCAATGGAAATCCTGGAGAGTGAATCACCAAACTATTTTGCAGCTGTTTGACAAAAGCCTCTTTCTGTTGTGGCCACAGGGAACAAAACACGACAATGTTCTGCTTTTTCTCACTGATGCAGCACCAAGGCAATTAAAGCGTTTTATCCAAAGTTGGTTCATGTAACCTGCCTTGTGCATGCTTTGCACTGAGTGAGCAAACAAGTGTGACAAAGTTTTCCAGATGTTGACAAACTTGTATCCAGTGTTAAGAGTGTTCTTAAAATTCCCATCTAGAGTGAGAATGCCCCTGACATACCTCTACCTCTGGAACCAGTGTTGACATTGCATGTATTGATGTCATTAAATCTGTGATTGATAGCTTGGATAGAGAAGATTCTGTTTCCATTGCCATGTTGCAAGATCTAATGGCTAAACCTCAGCTGTAACTATCTTGAAAAATGTAACCTCAGTGCTCTCTGAGGTGAGTGATGTACAGCAACAATTGGAACAATGTGAAGGTGAAGCTGGAAAAGCCATCAGCCATAAGATGAAACTAGTGCTTGAAAAAAAAACTGGGGATATGAAACCATGCACAAGATAAGTGAAATATTGAAAGGAAAAAATTGTGATGTGTGTGTTTATGAAGAGGAATTTTCTTCACGAGATCTCACTTGTTTAAATATGCACCAATGACTTCCATTGATATGGAGAGAAGTTTCCCAATGTTTTGCAATGTGCTGTCAGAAAACTGACGATCCTTTACATCTAAAAACCTGGAGATGACTTGTGATATACTGCAATGCCAACTGAAGTAAAGTTTCCAAAATTCCAATTTCTGTAACCCTGTATGGTTAAGCCAAATATGATTCTAGTTATACTTATTTCAATTTCCTGCTCCAGGATGTTCATTGCAGGTTCGGTGAATTCATCAAACATTTCTTTCATGTGGTTTTTTTTTTCACTCTGTATATAATTTTGAATTTTTGAAACTTTATATTCATTAAATATATAATTGAAACTGAAATTATGAATTAATTTGTATCGTCTTTCATGTATTTTTTTTTTTCACATTCTATATAAGTTTGCATTTTTGAAACATTATATTCATTAAATATATAATTAAAACTGAAATTGCGAAATAATTTGGATCATCTTTCTACGTACTTTTTTCCTGTCTTTAGGTCCTTTTTAGCATAGTTTTAGGTCTATTCAAAAGCCTTTTTAGGCCATTTATAGGTCTTCAACTTTCGAGCCTAGTTATCACACATTTTGCAAACAACCACAGAGATAAATCCACTTGCTTTCACGTGCAATTTATTTTGTAATAAACATCTATATGCTTACACAAACCTAAGATGTTAATGCCCCTTCCCTATGTGTTGTATTAGATGTAAGTAAGATCTGGTCATAAGTTAAAACTAGTTTAATTTTACTTATACTTCAAATAATGCTTCAGAAAATGTAATAATTCACTATATCACATGATCACTTTACTTATAAATTAATTAGGAAACTATTTACCTCCAATGTCGCAGAGTTATGTTTGTGCTAAGGCTTCATTAGCCAATAGAATCGTACTCATGCATGTGGTAATGTTTACATCAGTACCAATTCTTAACGTGTGGAGCAGGTGGTGGGGAAAACATGAGGCAGAATGTTGGTTTTCGTTTCTGCTGTACATTCTGATAATTTGCAAATTTACCTTGCAGATGGCAATGGAAGAAGAATCGTCATCAAGCCAACTTCAGCTTTGTCTTACGTGGAACAGTTTCAAAGATAATATCCTCACTTCTTTGGAATCTTCGTATGGAGATGGGGATTTTGTGGATGTCACATTGGCATGTGAAGGAGAAAGCATTAAAGCTCATAAGCTTGTTTTGTCTGCATGCAGTGCATACCTCAAAAGATTACTTAAGGTATGTAAAATTAACTTAATGGATTCTTACCTTTGTTATTTTGAGTATCACTTTGCTAATATTTTGATTGGTTACAGGATAATCCATGTTCACACCCAATTGTGATACTGAATGACATTGGCCTAGCAGAGCTACGAGATATACTGTCTTACATGTATCATGGAGAAGTGAAAGTAGAACAGCACAGAATAGCCAAACTGCTGCAAGCTGCACAACTTTTGGAAGTTAGAGGACTGCAGGATATTACACAGAAACTTGACAGTGAGGACGGCAAGGTAATATAAAACTATTAAGAATGATAGGACTATTTCTTCTGAGCCTTGTTAGTCTGGTCTGTCTTCATTGTAAGATCATTGTTATACAAAGTTGTGCAGATTTACAGTCAGAAGTCATCTGTATTTAATCAAATCAAAACTAACATCATTTAGTGGCACTACTTCACTTACTTGTTATGTTTCGAGAATCCATTGTCCTCAATGTCAGTTGTAGAATGACTGCTGGGAACATTTGCATCATCCACTTCATAGGGATGCTGGGAGACATCTTTTAGTGTGGTGAATTTATTGAGTTCACTTAACATAGGTATTCACAGGTTTTTTATAATAAAAATGTTTCCCCAGGTGGAAAGTTCAGTTTCATTTTGTAGGGTTTTCAACAGTTTTGCCTCCTTTTTGATCTCAAGGTTGCATGTCCAAAAATGTGTAGCTATGGTCAATTTTCGATGTTTGTAGCAATCAATCTACAGC
Organism: Deroplatys truncata; assembly: GCA_030765065.1. Taxonomy (NCBI): domain Eukaryota; kingdom Metazoa; phylum Arthropoda; class Insecta; order Mantodea; family Mantidae; genus Deroplatys; species Deroplatys truncata. The sequence continues at coordinate 16,456,486 of CM060983.1, forward strand.
TCACAATGAGGACAATGGATCCTTGAACCATGTTCTCTTATTTTAACAAGTAAGTGAAGTGTCACTTTAGGCAGTATTTTTAACACTTAAATAATATCAGTCTAATTATATAATATATAAATTCAATACCAGCCCGCCTTAAAGCAATATGTGTGTAATATAACATAAAATGTATGTAGCAGTCATTGTAGTATGTTTATTTTTATTATGTGAATGTATTAAGTAATTTAATAATGTAGAAGCTGTGAGAATAGAGGCCGAAAGTTGCTAACAATGAGGTAACCTTGAGGCAAAATGAATTGGAAAGTTTAATAATGCTACTAATAATTCTTGGAGCAACAATAATGTAATTTTTAAAACAGTTTATAAATAGCCAATCAACAACCAGAAAAAGCTTAAGTTAAATAAAAGTATTCTATTGGAGTAGGATTAGCCAATCAGAAACTGAAATAGAGCAAATTGTACAAATTCAGGTGCCAGTCGCTAGTAGACAGCATTCACAACCGGACGCTACACGCGTTCACAAGCAGTTAAATATGTATTCAGTGTGAGACATAAAATTCATTACAGCGAGAATATTATAAAGTTTACGTGTTAAAAAGTGCAAGTAATTGATAAATAATCTCACAGCTCTCTATATAAGTGAAGTGTTATTAAATTGTGTGAAGGATTAATAAATGGAGTGAAGTAAAAATTCTAATTTATGTAAGCCTACATTCTTTAGCCACATCACCCCCTGCAAAGAGATACATGTTTCTACAAATTAATACTGTTGCAGCCGAGGCAAACACAAATAATATTTAAAGAAACATAAAAATACAAAGTTGATTCCTAAACATTGGAGCAAAGGCCACCGGAAAGTAAACTTGTGGCGAAGACCACTGGAAAGTAAACTTGGGGCGAAGGCTACCGGAAAATTTGTACCATACATTGGGCAGTTACTTCATCAAGTTTTTTGGCTCCCCAACAGTAGAACTACAATACAACTCCTAATAATACAACTACTTCACACTAAACAGTGTTAGTTTATGGTTTATATTTAAAATTTCACTGTCTCTAGCTTAAAAAAAAATCTGATATGTTACATTCACATGCTTTTCTCTATGCTCTATCATTTATTAGTAAGTATACAAGCTATTCTTATTAAACCTTATTTTCCATCTACTTCATTTTAATCTAGATAAACCTTTTTAGAAATAGCTAAATTACACATTTCGTTATACATGCGGAAGGAACAGCGATAGTCAAATGTTTAAGAACTGGATGCTATATGCTGCCTTAAAATTCCATACTCTTTCCATGAAATCACGAGAAACAATTGAAAATTGGACAGGACTTTAAAGAACTACAAAAGCATTGAACAATTCGAAGTATTAATAACAGATATCTCAGAAATGACTGATGCCACAAAAAAGTTATTTGAAATAAGTTGTGTTTTAAAGAGATCTATATATATTTTTTTTGTGGTACTTTTTTTTTATCGCTTAACATTTACTAGTTATACAAGTTTATAAAAATTACTTCCGATGGAAGGGGACTTCACAAGCTATTCCCAGAAAATTCAGGATATACATTTTATTTCTCATGTGAATACCTTTAGGTATTTTAATCAAAATCTTTAGAGCCATTTTTTAGGAAATGAAACATTTCAAAAAATGCTCCATGTAAAGGATATGGGGTGGGGGATTTTCTTGAAAATCTTCATGTAACATCTTTGGAATATACTGGACTTAAATACCAAGTTTGGCATCTATCTGACTTTTCGTTTTAGTTGTGCTGTTCACACACACACAGACCTTTTTCTAAAATGCTTTTCTTGGTTTCAGGACAGCTCCCAACATCATATTTTTTGGTGAAATACAATACGTTTCCTACTTTCTATAAGTAGTAGAGAAAGTAAACATAAAATATTTATATCTGTGTTTGTTTGGAGGAAGAAAATGGAGCTCTTCTCTTTAATCTAGAAGACGTATAAGAGGATTATATGAGGCCTTAGATCCAGAATTCTATTCATATTTTCATCATTGACTAAAATTTATGTTGTCATATTTTGTATCAGGTTTTAGTTCCTACAGATAAAGCCCCATTCATAATACAGTAGGACCCCCTTTTTATACTTTTGAAGGGGATGATGCAAAAACGTGTAAATTGCAGGAAATGGTAAAACAAAGAAGTAAAGTTTAAAACATGAATTTAATTACTATTAAGTTGTAATGCTATATGTTGCAATATTTAAGACGTGAAAATAAATACGTACCTATATACACAAACATCATGTATTTGAAAAAGTATGAAATTGTTACTTGTCTGCTTCTTATGCATTTGTATTAGTTCCACCTGCCTCTCCACAGCATATAGAGCATCAAATGCCCCATCCTCTCCCAAGGCACTCGCAATGTACTGCCTCAAAACAGCTAATGCATCCATGGCTTCTTTGCTGGTGGGTACTTTGGGTTCCTGGTCAGAGTCTTCATCAACCTCCTCCTCCTCCTCCTCCTCCTCCTCCTCCTCCTCCTCCTCTTCTTCTTCTTCTTCTTCTTCTTCTTCTTCTTCTTCTTCTTCTTCTTCTTCTTCTTCTTCTTCTTCTTCTTCTTTAAGGTGCCTGGAAACAATGTCTTTTAATGTGGGCACCACTGATGTTCTTACATTGGCATCACCGATAGTGTCTTGAAATAAAATACATTTTGTGTTGGCTTTCTTCACCTTCATGATACCGCAACGCAAAAACACTGGTGTTGCTGCAAATCATGACTACATGCTGAACATACAAATAACTATGATACAATGCAGTAAATCGCAGGCTTCCGCACAAATACCATGCGAACTAACACAAAATAGCAACTGACGTCGATCTGAGCGCTGGCAACTTAGTGGAAAATGGAGATAAGTGAAAGCGATTCAAAGAAAATCAATGCTGCCAATGTGGAAAATGCATAAAATGCAGGAAATACAGCCGTTCAAAAGGTGTAAATGGTGGAACGCTATGTATTGCCGATATAGGATAAATGACGAGACCTGTGAAAAATGACGTAAACGGCAGGGAACTAAAAAGGGGTTTTACTGTAACTGGGAATGGAAACTGAAATGAGGACAACAAAATTAAAATGCATGTATTACTTCGAAAGTTTCCTGGGAATTGAAGAGAAGACTTGGTTAAATTTTAAACTTATTTGTTCCCAGAAATGGCATATTACACTCTTCACTGTAGATATTATTCAAAACAGCCGTGACATTAAATGCTGCTAGAACTCTCTTTAAAGCTTGTTTCTTATAACCTTGCACTGCTGAATTGTATTCTTCTGTACACCTTTCCTGTCCCCTTTCCCCTGATTGGCTTATGTTTTGACACCATAGCTGTGGCGCCAGAAACCTGCAGTAAACATCGTAATTGCCAGGAACATATATAAAAATATTCAAATAAAGCAAATAAATATGTGAAGGTGTACAAAAATAGAACTGTACAATGAAACTCAACTCACACATTGATGCGGCTTATTTTCAGGCCAATACAGTAAACACAGTGTCATGACTCATGATAGATGTAATGTAATGTAATGTAATGTAATGTAATGCGTAATGTAATGCGTTTATTGCCAATAGACTGCAAGCAGTTTCTGACATTGTCAGTTCCATTTTACAAATATTTACATATGTACATTCCACAATACAATTAGACAAATTACTTATTAATTACAATTCTTCAATGGTATACAAAGCCTTATCTATTAAATATCTTCTAAGCTCCTTCTTAAATGTACTTTTTGATTCAAATTGCTTTACCGAATTTGGTAACTTATTGTACAGAATTAACCCCATTACACTTGGATCTTTAATGCTACACCTTATTCTAAAACCTTGTCTGAAGAAATTATTGTTGCACGTGCTATCGTCATCCTGAGAGGCAGGTTTGTAGCAAAGGATCCTCTTATCTACTTCATGATCATGCATTGCAGATGCATCAACCCTGTTACTAATATATTTGATTCATATGGTTAGGAAACTGTAAATTTGACAATTCCCTTTAAGGATATTAAGATAAATTAACTAATTTATACCTCACAACAATCTATGGTATCCAGTGAGAGGTGGGACAAAGTTGTATGGAATAGACATTAGTCACAAGCTGGAAAAATCAAACTGGAAGGAAATGTGACAAGTCCTGACTTCAGATTCATTATTAGGTATTGATTCTTCTAGCAGAAGTGTCACTTGTAGTTTGTATGTTCATAAATCAAAGCTGGATATATGTATGATATTGACCCTTGGTAAAATATTTTCACTAGAGGAGTTGGAAATAGTGAAGTCATGTCATTGTAATAGTATGTGTTAACTCTATCAAATTTTGATGTTGACTGAATTGGAAGCAGGTGAAAAAATATTATTGATAAGTTACAAAAAATGACATTCCCATATATACAATTGACTTTCCAATTCACTATCCTGTTCTCATTCCGAGTAAAATATTATATTCTCATGTTATTGTCTTAAGGAAGGTAAGGAGCACTAGTGACTTCTGATTGAACTGTAATACCATGCTATAATTTTAGGAAGGTGAATCAAAGAAATCTGTACGGAAAAATGGAGACAGTCAGAAAAAGACGCCAAGAGAAGATTGTACAGTTGTACAAAGCAAGTCTCCATCTGCTCCTCCAGGGAAGAAAGCACGACCAATACCAATGCTACAGTGTATTCAACCACCTGGTAAAGCTGATGGCAATGTCAATCCGTCAGTGGAGAAAGAAACTGGAAGTGAAGATGAATCAAACAATTCTTCTGTTGCTCCAGAACAGGTAAGCTAGCAGAACCATTGGTCAAAAATAAAAAATTGCTGACTAAACTTGTATTTTAATGCCCAGTAAAGCTAAGGGAGAAGGAAAACAAACAATATAAACCATAGAGAAGAGTATCAACAGATAAGTAAATTTTATTCGATCAATGGCTTTTTCTTTTGTGTTATTTCCGGTGTATTGTTCCTTTAATATCAGATGATGCTTGACACAACCAGGGCAAGAACCTTATTTCTTTTCAGGTAAACAGAACTATAAGTCACTATACTTGCATAATATCATTACAGTTGATATCAAAATAAAGGTTAATAACAAAACTTTTCAGAAAAATCTGGTATGTTGCATTCATATGACTTTCTCTAACCTTTATCATTTATTTTTATATAGCTTTGATGAACTATTTGTGCAAAGGCTTATTGTACTATCAATTTAATATTAATTGAGGTAAACATTTACAGAAATAGTTTCATTACACATTTAATTGTAGGTACAAGAGAGATACAGGAAATTACTAATCATCAAATGTTTAAAAGTGGGTTGTCGTATGCTGGCCTTGGAATTTCATGACACCACGAGAAACAACTGAATGATGAGAGCACTTCAAAAAGTGACAAAGTGTTGAAACATTCAAAACAGTTAACAGCGGATATTTTGGTAACACAGCTGATGCCACAAAAATGTTGTTTGAAATAAGCAACATATTTTAAAGCAACCTACAGTTTCTGTGCAGTAAGTTTTGTGTATTTCATATGGTTTACCAGTTATACAAAATTCATTCAGAGTGAAGAGGACTTAACAGGCTATTCCCAGAAAATTTAAGATAAACATTTTATTTATCATGTAAATATGTATTTTAATTAAAATTGTTTGAGCTATTTTCGAGAAAATAAAAAAATAACAAAGGTTATTCCATATAAGGATAGCTTGGGGTTGGAGGAGGAGATTCTCTTGAAAATCTTTATCTCACATCCTTGAACCATGCTGAACTGAAGTACAAAGCTTACTTCTTCTTTTCTTCTTCTTCCAGTCGGCCTGTTTGAGCCTCTATCCATCTTAATCTAGGTCTTCCTGTGTCTCTTCTACCTATTGGTCTATAGTTGAGTATCCTTTTTGGGATCCTTGAATTATCCGTTCTGTACAGATGTTCTTCCCAAAGCTTGCTATTTTTCCAATTTTTCATTTTTGGGATATGTTGTTTACAAACAGCTTTTTGTAATTGGTTTGTTTAGGGAATGTATGTGTGGTGAAATCTTGATATAAATTTTTGGGGGAATACAGTACTTCATCTATCTACTATAAATAGGTGCTAGAGAAAGTAAAAAATCTGATGTGTTACACTCACATGACTTTCTCTACTCTTGTACAAACTATTTTTACAAATGCTTATTCTCCATCTACTTCATGTTAATCGAGATAAACATTTACAGACTCTATCTTATTGCTAATTTTCTTGTAGATGTAAGGGGAAAATATATTTACAAGGGCAATATAGAAAAACAGTAGCCTTTAAGCACATACATATCTCTGAATAGCTGGTTGCTAGGTACAGCACCATTCTCTTTGCCACAGATTAATACTCTTTGCATCTCCAAGACAAAAAAATGAATAATGAATTCCCATTTGAGAAAATAAGTATTGAAAAATTTAAGGGAATAACAAGTAATATCTCGAAAATGGTTCACTCAACAAAAAAAATGTATATGACATAAATTGTGTATTTTAACGCGATCTACATTTTGTGTGTAGTAAAATTTTGTCTATCTCTTATGGTTTACCAGTTATGCAAAAGTCGTTCACAATGAAGAATACTTTTGGAGACATTCCCAGGAAATTCAAGATATACATTTTATTTGTCATAAAAATATCTTAAACATATGATATTTTAATCAAAATCGTTAGAACCATTTTTGAGAAAATTAAAATGTTCGAAAAATCTTCCATGAAAAGGGTAATCTGGGGTGGGGGGATTTTCCTGAAAACCTTCGTGTCGCATCCTTGGAAGATACTGAACCTAAATACCAAGTTTGGTGTTTATCCGACTGTTCGTTTCTGAGTTATGCTGTTCACAGACAGACACACACACACGCAGACACACACACACACAGACACACACACGGACATGTTTCCAAAAATGCTTTTTTTTGGATTCAGAGGGTCTCAAAACATGTATTTGCGGTGAAATCTCGGTATCGAATTTTTGGGTGGAATACAATACTTCCCCTACTTACTATACGTAGTAGAGAAAGTAAAAATGTATAAACCAGTTTTCATAGCAATTGGTTGTTCCATTCGTGAGTGAAAAGGTTAAAAAATCTGATGTATTACATTCATATGACATTCTCAACCCTTATAATTTATTAGTGGGTGTATAACTTATTCTTATGAAAGTTTATTTCTGTCTACTTCATTTCAATTGAGATAAACATTTGCAGAAATAGCTACATTACACATTTGTTATAGATACAAAGAGAGCAGCGAGTCAAATGTTTAACAACTGGACACTGTATGCTGTCTTAAAATTCCATACTGTTTCCATGACATCGCGAGAAACAACTGAATGTGAATAGGACTTTAAAAGAATGACAAAGTATTGAACAATTAATAATGGAAATGACTGATGCCACAAAAAAAAAAGGTTATTTTAAATAAATTGTGTGTTTTAAACACATCTAAATTTTTTGTGTAGTATATTTTCACTATTGGTTAACATTTACCAGTTGTACAAGATTATACAAAATTCTCACCTCCATCCCTCCCGGGGCTTTTTTCCGGCAAGTACGGTATTGGTGCTCCCAGGATTCTGAGCCACTGGCCCTCTGGGTTTTGGGGGTTGGATTAGGGTTAACTACCCTGCCTGTAAAAAATATGTGTTCCTATTCCCATGGAGGATAGTTGGGGCGGCGCGGGGTCTCAGGTGGATCCCATTTGGAACTGCCATGAGATTCGACCTGGCATGGAGATAGATGAGTCCAGTGACATCTCTCCATGCATGGTAATCACTGGAGCTATGGACACTACTAATGATTTTCATCTAGTAACTTCTAAAAAGAGACGTATGGTTGAGCTTATCTCAGAAGGCAATGTTTCTATGTCAGGAAAGTGTGACACACCCCGTTATTTAATCATACGCTCAGCTGCACCAGACCAAACACTGCTTAGCTCTTTGAACCCCTTCATGGTTCAGACCACCTTGGACAAAATCGCTGACCCAGTTCAGAACTGTACCCGGCAGTGCAGTGGGTCTTTATTGATATTGACTAAGGATAATCCACAGTCCCTTCGTTTACTCCAGGTGATTATTTTGGAACCCAAGAGGTTATTGTTGAGCCACATGCTTCCTTGAATGTCTGCCGAGGTGTTGTGACTTCCTCCGCCTTAGACGGCTCTCTGAACATGAAGCTGTCGCCTACCTTTCTAGCCAAGCGGTGAGTGCAGCTAAACGGTTCCTGCGGTGGGAGGGTGCGGAAAAGGTACCTACCAGAACAGTGTTTCTGACCTTTGCCTTAAGGCAGCTTCCTCCCACACTTAAGGCTGGCTATGAGATACTGCGTGTTCGTCAAAATGTTCCCAACCCTCTATGTTGTTTGTCCTATCAAGGATTCGGACATACAGCATTATCCTGTAAGCGGCAGCCTTTATGTCCTCGGTGTGAAGCAAATTGACACGACGGTTCTCCTTGCACCTCCATCTCCAAATGTGTGAATTTTGAGAGAGCTCATTCTGCATACTCTCGCACCTGCCCTGTGTGTAAGGAAGAATATGCCATAAAAGAACTGCAAGTTAAGGAAAAAATTGGTATTGAGAGGCGAAGGAGAAACTTCGCTTTTTCTTTCCCATGAAGTTCGCTCGTGGATCCTTCGTCAGGCTCTTTGGTCTGTAGCTATTACTAATCCTGTTTCTTCGAAGTTGAACTGTACCTGTATTTCATTAGCTAGCCATAATGGCAATTCTTCTATCCTCACCCTCTTTCCTTTTCAGCCCTCTTCCCTTTCCACTCCTTTGAAATCTTCCAAGCCTTCCCATCAGCGTTTTCCTTCTCCTCAATCTCATCAGCATCGGGAACCTTCGACATTCTGACCATCACTTGAAGTGGATAATCGATTTAGTTCTTTACCTTTGGATAATCCTGCAGACCTACCTAAGGATGGTGCTCCTGGTTCCCTCGATAGACTTACCTGTTCACCACATTTACTACGGTGGGAACCTCCGAAATGTGTTAGGGGTCCTCCTTCTGCCACAGCTTTACGGTGTTTCTCATCCACCAGTGCTTTCTGTTGTGCCTTCGCTCCCCGCACTGAGGACATCCATTCTCCATCTACTAGTGGTATGGATAGGGAATTTCTTCCACACCTCCTGTTGTGCTGTCTCCTTTTTCCAAGGAGTTGTGCAAGACTGCTTCTGTGGCCACATCCAACATTTCTGCAGCAAAAGTTTTACCTGCGGTGAGCAGTGTTAAATTACCGACTCAGAAGAAGTCCAAGCTGCTGTGAAGTCCACCACTATGTCAGCATTACAGATGACTCTTTCAAGCAGAAGCCTTCTAAACCATCTTTGTCGCCAACCTCCAGAAAGAAGAACTCGACATCTAAGGTTCACGAACGGAAAAACAGACATGTATCGAAATCGTTTGGAACTCTTGAGGCAGACTCTGACTTTAAAGGGTTTTCGCCCTTTTCCCTGGTTTCTGCAATATACCCTTAACAGTGAAGCATATCCTTACCCAGTGTTGTTTCTATTCCGCCCTTCGCAAACAACTTGGACTCTCTCCTAGTTTAATTCAGGTCTTAGGGAATGACTCTGCCTCTATCGCCAAGTTTTTTCACTACGTTAAATTCAGTAGTTTCCTAACATACTTTAATCATGTAGGTTCTGGTGTGTTACTTGCCTTTGAAACCATGTCAGTACTAACTCAAGTGTTTGTTTTTGTTGAGACTTAGCTCTGGTATCTTTTGATTTGTGAGTTGTTTTGTGTCTAATTTCTGTATTTTGTTTATTCTTTCTACTTCTGTACTTTGAGTTGTTTAACCAGGTACTTGTTTTGTTTTTCTTGCTTATGTATTGACCTGAATAAATCTATAGCCAGAGGGTGGTGCTGATGACACCACAGTTTTGCGCCATTCAAACTGCTATTACAACTACTACTATTAAAATTCTTTCCAAGTAAAGAGGACTTCACAGCTATTCCCAGAAAATTCAAGATATACATTTTATTTGGTATGTAAATATGTTTAATACGAGTATCGACTGATAAGTCCCGGGCCTCACACAGAGATGGCACTACTAGGCCAGTTAGATGGTAGCATTGTATAGTTTTACTCTAGACTAGCTTGTATCCATAGTTACAGGTCAATAGTTTGTTTAGTTTTTGAATGACAGCATTTTAAACAAGACAACTTCAGAGTTTTCATGAAAATGGAGGATTTGGAAAAACGAGCAGTGATTAAATACTTCCATTTGAAAGGCTTAGCGCTTAAGGAAATCAAGGAGGAAATGGACTGTACATTGAAAGACTGCCCCTTCATATTCAATGATTAAAAGGTGGGTTGCAGTTTAAAATGGGACGTACGAGCACTAGTGATGAGTCTCGCTCTGGACACCCTGTGGAAGTCACAACTCCAGAGATGATTGAAAAAATTCATCGTTTAGTACTGGAAGACTGCAGATTAAAGTTGTTTGAGATAGCAGAGGCTGTAAACATATCAAAAGAATGTGCAAATAATATTTTAAGTAATGTTTTGGGCTTTCACAATGTGAAGTGGGTGCCGTATTTGTTGACATCTGTCAAAAGTTGCATAGAAAAACTGTTTCTCTTAAGAATGTGGAGCTCTACCGTAAAAATCCCAATGAATTTTTGAGATGGCTTATTATCATGGATGAAACTTGGATACATCACTACACTCCAGAAAGTAAATCACAGTCAAAACAGTGGATTGCACCAGGTGAACCAACTCCAAAAAAGGCAAAGTCAATTTGTCATGTAACAAGGTTATGGCGAGTGTTTTCTTGGATGCACAGGGAAATATTTTTATTCATTACTTGGAAAAGGGTAAAAGTATCACTGGTGACTACTACGCAAGCTTACTGCAACATTTGAGTGATGAGGTGAAAAGACAAACACCTCATTTGGCAAAAAAAAATCTTATTTCATCACAACAATGCTCCGGCCCATTGTTCAGTAATTGCAATGGGGAAAATTTGCGAATTAAAGTTCGAATTGCTTGAACATCCACCCTATTCGCCAGATCTAGCACCCAGTGACTACCTCCTGTTCCCTAATCTCAAAAAATTTCTTGGAGGATGAAGATTTCACAGCAACGAGGAGGCCATTAATGTGGTAAACAGCTATTTTGAGGACCTTAGAGAGAGAGAGAGAGAGAGAGAGAATAGAGAGAGAGAGAGAGATATATGCATGCACGCAACCTTTTTTTATAAAAATGCTATTTTATTTGGGTTCAGGGGGCCTCAAAATATACATTTTCAGTGAAATCTCGACATTTAATTTTTTGGTGGAATACAATACTTTCCCTACTTACTATGCATAATACAGAAAGTAAAAAAGGAAGAAAAAGTATGAAAGACAAACCACAGAGTAGAAAGGCCAATCTTAATTTCTGTTTTGACTTGTAGAGAAAGCTTTTGAGACAATGTGAATATTTATGATTGTGGAATATTGTGATAAAATCTGCTGGGCTTGTCTGTAAGTTCTTTAACTTACAGAAACGAAATGAAATATGCAGAAAGTAGCTGATGATATGTGACCCGTGAAGTTTTCTCTCCCTGTGGTATGCAGAAATTATATATCATGGATGGAAAACAATTTGTAGTTGGTTTTGAAAGTGAATAGTTTGCAAAATAGATAGTCTTGAATTCGAAGAAATACAGTATGTTCCTTATTATATTTTCTCACAGTTACAATCAGAAAAGAATTTGGTGGTGATTCTATTATATGTATGGAAAGAACTAGTGTTTGCAGACTGTGCTTCATTTGCTATTACAGTTAGATTAGTCGTACATTTTGTTTTCATACTTTGGATATGTATATCTGATTCAGAACATATTAGGAAGTTGAACCTTGACCTGCTACTTTGGCAAACAAGTTATATGTTTTGAATGTTTTGCAGTCTGTGTTTGTGAATGAGGTACAAGTTAAGGAAGAAAAAGCTGAGGTTTGTGAACAGTTTGAAGAGTTTGTTACAACCCGTTCCTCAGCAGTTGATGATACTTCATCAGAAACTGAACGAGAGTTTAATAATGGATACGTAAATGCAGAACCTGTCCTAAGTGGAGGAGGGGGAAGTGGGTTTCTAGCGGCAGAGATGCTCAAAATGGTTGCATCCAGAGCTTCCAACAGTAAGTATAATTAATATATTATTAATCTTGCTATTATTTCTTGTTACATATACATTTTGTAGACTTTCACATAGATGAAGAAAATAAATAGATTCCCAACCACACTTAAGAAAATAGCAAAATCACGAAATAGAAGTAGTAAGAAAAAAGGCAACAGACGGAGATTTATGTGACAATTCTTGATTAGGGTCTTTCACTGAACATATATTTTAATCTGTATTCTGCAACATTTAATTCAGAAGTGTGTAATTTATCTGTAGACGAGTGTTTCCAAAATGCTTGTAGCATTTGTTAGTTAAAAGTAAAATACAGTGCAATCAAATATATGAGATGTGTTCAAAAAAAGACCACACTTTTGAAATAGCTTATCAACCGGCACAGGGAGCGAGCTGCGGTTTAGCGGCAGGTTTGGACAACACACTGCCACTTACCTTATTTTGCTATGACTGTTAGTTGCTTAGCTACAGCCGCTGAAGTGAGCACGTGCACAAGTTCTTTGTTGGATTAGTGACAATGAAAGAGCTTGAACAACTTTGTGCATCTGAAATTTTGCTACAGACTTGGCAAAACTTTTACAGAGACATTTCAATTGCTTAACCAGGCATACAGAGAGGACTGTATGAGTTGAATGCAGTGCTATGAGTGATTCAAGCATTTTGACATTTTGAAAAGGGCAGAATGTCAATTGGTGAGGATCCCAGGCTTGGACAACCTTCAAAATCAACAGATGACGACCACATCAGGAGCATGAGAGTTCCTGATGTGATTTGTGGAAATCATTGTTTAACCGTTCAAGAGGTTGCTGTTGAAGTGCGCATCAGCCTAGAATCATTCCGTCAAATTTTTACTAAAAACCTTCAGATGCGTGATGTCAATGTAAAATTTGTGTCGCGTTTTTAGACTGGCTGGAAACAATGTATTGAAATCAGTCTGGTACTGCTTGCAAATGGCAATATAAACTTCCTCAAGAACATCATAACAAGAGATGAGACATAGGTTTATGGGTATGATGTTGAAATGAAGATGCAGTCATTGCAGTGTGTGGGTAAAGGGTCCAAAAAAAAAGGCACGCATGACACGGTCAAAGATCGAGGTGATGTTGGTTGTGTATTTTTATTGGAAAGACATTGATCATGAATTTATATGACGTGGTCAGACAGTTGTATCAGGCAATTTCAGTGTAGGGAGAGGCCTGAATTGTTGAAAAACTAAACTTGGATGGTGCACCATGACAGTGCGCTAGCTCACGTGTCGCTCCTCATCCCCAGATATCTGGCAAACCATTAAACTCCCATTGTGCTCATCCATCCTATTCTCTGAACCTAGCCCAGCAGACCTTTTCCTGTTTCCCAAGCTTAAAACCACCTTTTCAAACCATAGAGAAAATTCAGGACAATGCAACAAGAGACCTGCATGCCATCCCAGATAGTGCATTCTAGGAGGCATTCAAAAAATGGAAGAAATGTAGGAACAGTGTATTGCCAGGAGGGGGTACTCCTTTGAGGGGGCAGTGCTTAAAATGTTGTAAAATGAGCAATATAGATCTCATAGCAAAAGTTCAGTCTTTTTTTTTTTTAACACACCTCATTGTGGACTGCCTGGAGAGGGATAAATCAACTGTTTTATTTAATTTTTGCTGTCATTAGAAGTTATAACCACAATGCAGCTCTGTGCAATCATTGAACAATATTAAAGTCTTTACAGACTTCCATGGTGTAATGGTTAAGGTAGTCACCCAACATGCTTTTGACTGGGATTTGATGCCACACTACAAATTATAATTTGTTTTCTTCCTAATTAGTTCTTGATGATTAATTATATTCTCATTCATCTGCTGTGTGTCAATGACCATAATTATTATGCTTTCTGATGAATTAAGAATGTGCTCCGTTATGTCAGGAGTGCCTGGACACTATCTAATGCAATGTTGTTTACAATAAATAAAGCATTAGGGTATCTCATAGTTTTAAAATCCTTAAACGGTAGCAAAATGTAAAATACACATTGGTACCTAGGTTCACCAAAAGCTTTAATACTTGGATTGGACTGGGAGTGTATGACAGATATTTATCAAGGTTTTGCAAATTATTTGCATGGGTTATATATGCAGTCTGGCCATGAGTTATGTTACAAACTTTTGATAGGCACTGTACCAGGTGTTGAGGCAACAAATAATGCACCTGCTGCTAAACTCTACCTTATACTTTGTTAACTTCAACTGCAGTTAAGTGAACATGCTAATTAAAAGTTTAGTCATGGATTGGGGAGATTATGAAAATCGTGTTGCAGTGATAGCCCTTCATAGGATTGGAAATCGCCATCAGAGATTTCTCAGACACTTAAGAAACTGAAAATCAGCAGGATGTTAGTGTACTGCACAATTGAATGCTTTAATGAAACTGGTAATTTGCTAACCTACAATTGGTTAGCAATTATAATCAGACGTCCACAGTCGTGAAAGCAGCAGCAGCACATATCTAGTGCGAAAGCAAAACGTGATGACTTGTGAGATGAATGTTCAGATTGCTCAGACAAGACCTTGGGCTGGATACTGTACATTTGTTAACTCCAAAACTGAAGCAGCAGAAAGAGTCAAAGTGCAAATGCTAACAAGCACAGAAAAATCCTTTTTGTAGATGAAAAAATTCTCACAATTTTTACAACCACCAGAATGATCAAGTATATGCCAGGACATCTGAAGAAGCCCGTGAGTAGATCCAAAAGTGATGGTTTGGTGGGGAGTAAGCTACGATGATGTTACAAAGCTGCATTTCTGCCAAAAGGGATCAAAGACAGTGACTAGAGTATATGAAACAATCCTTGTAGTGAAAAAATTGAAGATCATTTTGTTCAAGAATGGGTACTGGACCTATCAGCAAGATCCATTCAATCTTGCTTTGAGGAAAATGTCCCAGAGTTTATTGCTATCCAAGAGCTACCATCTAGCAGCCCTGACTTCATCCCCTTGGATTACAAGCTGTGGTCAGTGCTTGAGGATGTTGCTTGTAAGAAAAGGTACCCCAATATTGAGTTTCTCAAGCAATCCCTGAAGTCAGCCGTGGCGGATTTCCCTTGAAGACTAGTGCATGCTGCAATTTATGAATGGCCCGATAGACTTAGGTCCTGTATTAGGGCAAAAAGGGATCATTTATAATAATAATATTATGTGCATTTAGCACAGAATACATGTGGTTGCCATGTGCCACAGTCAAACTTATAATACATTGTTGCCACTATAAAAAAACTGTAACAGATCTTATGGCTAAACTAAGTAGTTATGATCTATATTTCTTTGGCTTTTGCAAGCTGTTGATAACATTCAGGAATTATATCAGTTAGCACTATTTTCAATTGAGCTCACACTTTCATCTCTCAAAATGTGTTCTGCAGTTTGAACTTTAACTGGAAATAATCTACACTTTGTACATCTAATATCAGAATGGCATCAACTTTACACTGATGCAGGTGTTTAAGGGAAGATGTAGGCAAAACTATTTAAAATTTGTTAACCTTTGAGTTAACAACACATAATAACTTAGGAAATTAAAAGAATATATTCGAGGATAAAATTATTGATATGAATTTATATGTTCAGTGGAATCTTGCTGGCACATTCCTCATTAACATGTTTTCCCGTGTATTATGTTTAATTATAAAAGTTATAAAATGCACCAAATCTAATAAATAACGTTTGTTTAGTACGTTTTCTTGGTCCCACTTAATACGTTCAAAGTTTGACGTCCTCAATCACTGTTTTGGCCAATTCTTGGTCAGTCCAGTGGGAGTAGGCGCTTAACACATTCAAAGTTTGACATCCTCATTTGCTACTTTGGTCGATCCTTGGGCATGGGGTGGAGACTGGCAGTCAATGACATGCATGTATGTATATTTGTGTGGATGGAATAGACAATGCTTTATCTTGGAGTGGTAAATGCCAATAGTTTCTACTGTTGAGTGTTGACCAAACATACGTAGATTGTATTTTAACTTTTTGTTTGCAATAGAAAAAAACAAAGTGCAACAAATAACCAACCGTGAAAAATTTAAAATTCTTGAAGAAGTAGATTGCAATCCAAATAAGAAACATGTGGATACAGCATGGAAGTTTAACTTTCCCTTGTCAACCTTAAACGCAATTCTTAGCAAACATAAACTGATTGAAACCGTTTTTGAAGAAGGGAAAAATGCTAAAACAAAACTTTCTTCTTAGAAAGTAGAATCGGAAGAGGATTGGATCGAAATTTGTTGCATGGAAACACCTACCATATTCATATTGAATACACTAAACAAGCTATTTTCTACTGTACTCGTAACACAATGCATGCTCTTCATTTTGTTGTTGTTTTTTTTAGCGGAAATTGTTATCACATGTGTAATAAAACACACAGCAAGGCCACTTTTATCACTCCCATAATTCGCAATTTATTCTTCTCAAAAACATTCACTAACCTCAAAACCTGCCTAAATTATACAGAGAAACTAACATATGTTTAACAGGCTCGCCAACATAAATCCAAGTTGACCAACATAAAAGCTTGAATTATTTATTCCCGGACTTTGTGTATCCAAATTAATCTCAATACATATTGAATTTAACATGGAAACGTGGATCGTATTCAGCATGGAATTGGACTCATATTGATTTCAATTCCCCATGGAAACATAGTAATTATTTGATTTTATTACATAATTATGTTCTTAAATTGCAGATTTTGTATTTTTGTTAACACTTTTTCCCGTCTATGATGTCCAAATCCTTGGGTCCCTGAAAAAACGTACTAACGAGATTCTACTGTATTTCTAATATAGCATTGACAGTGTGAGAAAATAGATCAGACGTATTAATCATTTCTTTATTTAGTAGATACATTTTCCTTGCCTGTACTCCCCTGTTAATGTCACACCCTTAAAAGAAAATGAACACAATGATGATATTGTGGTTTAACTCAGATTGGTGCCTTGGGTATTGCAAAATCTGGTTTCAATATTAGAAAGTTCAATAGTGGACAAGAGAGAAACTACTGCTTGGTAATGTCGAGCGTTTTGGGGATAAGAACAAAAGGGTTGCAGAAGCTTTTTTACTGTGCTACATGCATCAACATTAAATATGTCATATTAGAATCTGCCTGGATGTAATACAGTATGTGCATGTAATGATTAGTTTATCATTGTGTACCAGTACTCATTAGTTGAGATGCTACATATGCACACACCGTGTATGGCATTACTGGACTTGTAAGTGTTTATTATAAGAGAATATGCTATTTTATTGTCATGGTGTAAAGAGCTGTGTATACAAATATGACTTCTAATTCTTTATCTTTGAAATGAATGCATTTGCAGTTTAATTATTTTTTTTATTTATTTAATGCTAAGAAATTTACAATATAGGGTTGCCTACTGAAAAATTTGGCCTGGACACTCTTTCACTACACATTCACTCCACATACAAAAATGATTATATTATTACATATGTATCAATTTTCTTCTTCTCTTTTCAGTATCCATTTCCATTCTTTTTAGCTCTAAATAAATACTGTCCCACATCCTTTATGGATATTTTGTTCAACATTGTTCTTTTGTCCCTTTTAAATTTAAACTTGATCAATTAATTTCTCAAGTTTTGAGTTTCGTTACAATCCAAGTCTTCTTTCCCTCCACATAATAGACATTCCCTTGGAGTAAAGCCTTTCTTTCACCTTTTAACTTCCACCCACCTGCTCTTGCCCATGCTATCTTCTCTTTCCTCTGTATTAGCTTTGTCAATATAATTTTCCCTTTCCATGCCCTTTTCATCCTAACATAAAATTCCGGTGACATTTTCCCAGTTAAATTACAAAATAATTTCTGTAACTTCGAAACTCGTCTTGTGTCTTTCCAAAATCCTTTAACATTTGTTTCTCTTTTCCTCCAGATACACCCTAATCTTATACTCTAAAATATTTCTTAAGACTATTCAACCACCCCTTAGTTAGACATGACTTTTGATATATTAAATATTACTTAACTAGACTGCCATCATTTAGGTTTAAAATCCTGTACCAATATTTTTAAACTCTCTTCATAATCAAACTTTTTCTTGTAACTCTTCCCATTTCTATTTGAGCAACTTCTTTTACAGCCACAATTGGTAAGCCGAGAATTTCTTTGCCAAATGATCCATGTACTATAACCACAATTTCCCACAAATTTTCCATTCCCCAAATTTCAGTACTATAAAGAAATCATGCTTCGACCATTGTATTATATATTCTTTTTAATTATTTAACTTCCAATTGTTGTATTTTAAAAATACATCCTTTTATGATTGGCATAGCTGCTTTCTTTTTTGCTTTTCTCATTTTACCTCTTCATCCATTATACCTAAATATATGCACTCATGTACTGCTTATACTCCTTCTTCCACTTTCACTGAGCTAGGTTTCTTACATATTATAATTTGGCCTTGTCTTGGTTCACCTTTAGACCCCATTCTGAAGAATATTTATCAATTTCCTGTAAGGCTTATTTTAGGCCTGGTATCCCTTCAAATTGCATAAATCTTTTGCCTTTTGCAGTTCAATAAAAATATAAACAAAATGGAAGGAGGGTGGAATAGGTATTGCATTATCGACAGGTATGACGACTTGAAACGTAGTAATGGAGTCAAGTTGTAATTGCCCTTAACACTGAAAACTATTGTTTTAGTTGTTTTAGTTAAATATTCCTGCCCCTTTAATTAGATACAGTAGTTTATTAACTAAGCTTTCTTTAGGAAAATTGTTATTTGGGTTTAACAAATCCAAAGGTTCATGTCTTTTTGTACCCAGTACTTCACATTTGAAGATTATATGAGAGGCAGTTTCATCCTCTTTGTTACACAGCCTGCATACTGGTTCCTCTCTAACGTTTCCCATTTTATACAGGTGTTTCCATAATCTACATTGTCCTGTCAAGAGCCTGGTTATCAGGTTTATTTCACATCTATTCAGATTAAGTACATCTTCAGTGAGTGAGGAGGATATACTGCTCCTGTGCTTGTATCCCGCAGTTTGAACCCAATGCAGTTGGTGGTTAGGTTAATCCACTCAGCAATGGTTCTTTGAACAGAATTTAAGGGTATGCCAAAAACTGGTTCAGGTCCAGTAAAAGCTAGAGCAGATGCTTTTCTGGCCAGGATATCTGCTTTTTCATTGCCTAAAATTCCCTTATGTCCAGGCACCCACCCAAGATTAACCTGGTTGTGTTTTGCCAATTGCAATGGTTTATTAAGCAGTTCCAGACTAAGATGTTATCTGATAACTTGCAATTGCATTTAGCACAGCCTGACTGTCAGAAAAAATCCAAATGCTGCTCTTTGTCATTGTCAGGAGGACAGAAATTTCTTGAGGTGCAACAAAAGATGGAAATCGCTGCGAGCAAGATTAGGACTGTATGGTGGATGATCAAACAGCTCCCAGCCGAACTCCTGCAGAACAGTTGCTGTGCGCCGAGCCATATGTGAACAAGCATTGTCATGAAAAAGCACAACACATGCAGTAAGCATTCCACGTCTCTTGTTTTGAATGGCACGTCACAATTTCCGCAGTGTTTCACAGTAACGGTGAGCATTCACTGTTTCACCTCTGGGCAGGAAGTCAATGAGCAGAATACCCTTCCTGTCCCAGAACACTGTGCACATCACTTTCTGCACCGACACAGTCTGTTTGAATTTTCTCTTGACCAGAGATCCACTGTGATGACAATGCATTGACTACTGCTTGGTTTCCAGGGTAAAGTGCAAAATCCATGTCTTATCGCCCTTGATGATCCTGTCGAGGAACTTGTAGCCGTCGTCATGATACCACTGCAGAAATGTCAGTGCTGCTCCTAAGTGTTTCGTTTTATGCTCAGGTGTCAGGTTTTTTTGGCACCCACCTGATACACAATTGTGAACAGCGGGTCCTTAGTGACAATTTCATGCAACAAGGATCAGAAAATGGCCGTTGAGCTCCATAATTGTGAAGCAACAGTTCTCCACGATGGGCTGCTGCACAGCTCAACAAGGTCATCATTGATGAACAATCACCCACTGCGCTCTTCATCATGGACACTTTTGACAACCTTTGGAAAACTGCCTACATCAGTGATGCACTATCTGCTTGCTCATGATGTTTGGCCCATAGACCTGACAGAGCTGACGATGAATTTTGATCGGCGCTATGTTTTATGCATTAAGGAACTTTATCACTGACCAAACCTCACAGGCGTCAGGAGAACGAATAAGAGTCGCCATTTTGGGCCACTGCTGCCATGCTACTGGCACCAGGCAGACCTGTCCAGCCGGCATATGATTGATATATCATAGATCTGTTATGCATGCACAATTTTCCCAGCTAAATACGATTACTCTAAAGAAAACAAAATTAGGAAACTTACTTACTTTCTGGATGTGCCTCGTACAATAGCTATAACTCCAGCAGTTTTCAACAGATTGGTTTCCATCACTTTTTCAGAAACAAAATAATTAAAGAATAGGAAAAAAGTCGTAGAATTTACAGAACTGAATGGCTATAAACATTGCTTGATTGATAAAAAAAATAAGCAGAGCTTAAAAGAACAAATGCCTAGAAGAACCTACAACCTTACACTAAAAGAAAAAGAGGAAATAACCTTTAAGAAACTCACGTTCCACCCACCTTTGGGTACCTTTGACTACTTCAACAAAATCTTCAAAAACTACAACATTCAATTAACACCAGTCACAGATTTTTCCCAGAAGAAAAAGTGTGGCATATATAAAACTGTGATGTGTTCTACATAAGGAAAACAAAGAGGAATTTGCAAATTAGAGCTGAAGAATACTTCAGGCAATTAAAATATAAACAATAAGAAAAATCAGCAGTAGCCTCTCATTTCTGGAATAAAAATCATTATATAAATCTCACTCCCTTTAAGAATATAATTTTCTTTTTCTGTTCTGCAGATAATGAACTGATCTGCACACCATCTCTCACAAGCATCTTGCTGTCACAAAAAGATAAAGGTATGATGTGTCATATTGCTTGTTTATTTGCATGTAAGCTTTAACTAAACTAGGTCCAGAGCATGCTTTTCTATAGATGTTCAAATGTATTGCTTAGCCTCTTCAATCTTTGCTGAGACTGAAATGGGCATGATCGTCTTGGGAATATACAACAAATATTTTTTATTATTTTTCATTTTTCCTTACAAAAACTATTTGCAGTTTTTGGTATCTAAATGGTTAAACCCATATAATATTATACAATCAGGAATAAGGATATTCTAAAGTGAAAGTTTTCTGTGAATAAGATGCCTATAAATATAACGGGTCTTCACATTTATTCAGCCTTTACCACCAGTCGGTTTAAAGAATGACATTATTTGTTCAATGAGCCCCTTGTCTCAAAGGGGAGGTACAGAATTAAACCTTGGACCACATGCGTTTCTGACTTCATAAACAGGTTGATGTACTGTGGCGGTGCTGAAGTGTTTTTCACTAGGATACGAGATGGAAGTGATCACCAATCACAGAATTTGCTGGGATGAGTGCTACTTCTGAACTGGAAGGATATGAGGGGGATCTATTGATCAATATTTAATTCAATTTCTTTATTTGCCCAAAGTAATAAATAATATTGACTGCTGCGTGAATGATTTTCTCTGTTCTTGCCCAGAATTTCATCAATTCCTGAGACAAAACATGATAAAAAAATCTGATGTGTTACACTCACATGACTTTCTCTACTCTTGTACAATCTATTTTTACAAACACCTATTCTCCATATGCTTCATATTAATCGAGATATCGAGATGTCAATCTTATTTGTAATTTTCTTGTAGATGCAAGGGGAATATGGTAGCTTTTAAGCGATAGTCAAATATTTTAACGCTGGTTGCTATGCGGCGCATTCCATTCTCTTTGCATGTCCAGGACATAAAAAAATGAATAACGAATTTGAGAAAAAGTATAAGTATTGGAAAATTTAAGGAAATAACAAGCAATATCTCGAAAACGGTTCACTCAACAAAAAAAATGTATATGATATAAGTTGTGTATTTTAACGCGATCTACATTTTTTGTGTAGTAAAATGTTGTCTATCTCTTATGGTTTACCAGTTATGCAAAAGTCGTTCATAATGAAGACTACTTTTGGAGACATTCCCAGAAATTTCGAGATATACATTTCATTTCTCATGACATTATCTTAAACATATGATATTTTCATCAAAATCGTTAGAGCCATTTTTGAGAAAATTAAAATTTTTTGAAAAATGTTCCATGTAAAGGGTAGTCTGGGGTGGGGGGATTTTCTTGAAAATCTTCGTGTCGCATCTCTGGAAGATACTGAACGTAAATACCAAGTTTGGTGTTTATCTGACTGTTAGTTTTTGAGTTATGCTGTTCACAGACACACACACACACACACACACAGACACACACACACACACACACACAGACACACACGGACATGTTTCCAAAAATGCTTTTTTTGGATTCAGGAGGTCTCAAAACATGTATTTCCGGTGAAATCTCGGTATCAAATTTTTGGGTGGAATGCAATACTTCCTCTACTTACTATACGTAGTAGAGAAAGTAAAAAACAGTTATTTTTATTAAGAAAAGAAAGGAGTACAACCAAAATATTTAAAATGTTACTTCAGTTGTTTTTTATTTAAAAAGTTGAAGTTTTGCCATTAAAGCCGAGACACTCTACACCACAAAAACCATCCAATTATTTGAGTTACCTAACAGCATACATGCTGAGATTGTGAGTTTATAAGGATCAAGCAAAAGAAGTTCCAAATTAAATACTGGAAATGTATAATACAACTCCCATTTCACTAAGGTGACCTCAAAACTGTTAACATCCTCCCCTTCCTCTCATCTTTTGCTAGCCCTCTGCCAATGGCACTGGTGATAAACTCATTTCCAAGCACTGATGTCATGTGCAGACAACCGACTGGTGGCAACAGCGGAATAAATCTGAAACAATTAACAAACAGCTTTCATGTGACACTTAATACCGTTGAATAATATTTATTAGTTAAAGTTCCACTTCCTTTTAATTACACGTGTCTGAGTCCTCAACTATTGTCTTAATTCTGGCTTCTCAACCCAGAAGTCCCAGGTTTGATTCCCAACTGGGGCGGGGAATTTTTCTTCTACCAGAATCATTCCCTATCCCTCACAAGAGTCTGGAAGTATGACTGTTAAAACCAACATTAAGAAACCGTACAGTTCAGTGAGCAATAACACCATCAGTTGTTGCTCAAGACAAAGCCCTCAATTCACCTAATAAGTTAAAGGCAGCTTTACAAATAAAACAATTAAAATATTGAACTTTAGTTACCCTATAGTGCCATCTTGTGGTGCTATAAGTGTATATTATTAACATGAAGGAGATAAAAGAATAAACTTATGAAAGAATAGTTGGTAGAAAAAGGCATGTGAATGTCATTTGTTACCTCCCTTATTATTTACAAAATTCAATCAGAAAGAAGTGGACTTTGCAGGTTGTACAAGATATACATTTTATTGTTTGAGCAAGATCTTAAACATGTGGCATTTCAAATGTCCTTGAAGAGTTACTTTTGGGGATAAAAGGTGGCAAAAGTAGTTTAACAGTGTCTGACTTAAGTATCTCAAATCATTGTAGGTCACCATTGGTATATATCATCTCAAAATATTTGAGATCTCCTTGTGGTTTACCGAAAAAATGTGAATTTAATGTCGTACCGGATTTTGCCATGGTAGCTCAGTGGTTAGATCATCCGGACAGAAAGAAGGAGATCCATGGTTCAAATCCCGGCAATGGCTTTGAATTTTTTCAGTCATGTGATTCTACCTTTCCAAATGCTCCTAATGTTTCACAGACTGTTGCTTGCTGTTTGAACCAGCAGCTGCATAATAATGCACAAGTAAAACCTTACTTTATTTAATGAAGTTTGGTGTTTATTGGTTTGTTACAATATTCTCATGCACATAAACTTCTTCTAGGGTGAGGCAACATTCATAGCATCAACAATAAGTGTATGACACAACATTCTATTGTTATGTTTGTGTGGTTAATATGGTCAGGTGGACTGCTGAGCATCAGGCATTTAATTCAAGAATAGTGATAGTGTGTGGCTGGTGCACAATGCATGTTCAGGGGACATGGAAACAGATTCAGTGAATGTTGTCTAATGATGCTGTAGAATTTTCTTCTTGCACAAGTACGATTGATTAACACAGATGGGGCAACATCACAGTTAGAGCGAAGAGCCCCCCTCCTATGCTCAGGGTTAGTGCCAACAGAATGGCTCTCCAACCGGGGTTTTCCCATGAGGCCAATACCTGGTTTCCTAAAAAGGCCTCCGCTGTTTACACGGAGATGGAAGTGGATATGCCACTTATGCATGTAGTTTTTACAGCAGACCTTTCCACAGAGATTAATTTCCTGTCGTAGTGATATCCTTGGCCAGCCTGATTTTTGCTATGCGGCTTCTTCTAACAAGAAGTTGTCCATTCAGGAATCAACAGACTGCATCAGAGCTGGCAACATGTTATGATGCATAATGGAAAGCTTCTGATGCCAGTTAGAAGAATGTGTGGCATGCTGGAGTCATATTTAAAGATTAAATCTTAAATGGCAATCCTCTTACTACTATTCTGCCAACAACAGAACAAATAAAAGTTTGCTTAAAGTGTAATTTTATAAATATGCTATGAATGATGCTACACCCAAAATTATCTTCTTCTCCTTCTTCCCCAGTGACTTGGAATTCCTGGTTGTTATTCTGTCCTTCCTCGGGCATTCCAGTTAAGTTCAAAATATGTATTTCCAGTTAAATCTGGATATCAAGTTTCTTAGGTAGAATACAATACTTCCTATAAGTAAACACATCTATAGTGGGAAGGTATTAAGTCTGGTTTTGATATCACCACAAGATGGCATAATGCACAAATTAAAGGTCACAATGGTTAATCATGTCTCTAAGATGCACCAGGTATTTCTAATCATCAACAAATTAAAATGATTGCTTAATTTTTATGGTAATTATTTAGGATTGTGTAAATTCACAGCCAAAAATGTGAGAAAACAAAGGTAACTATGGGTGTTTTCATGAAAATTAATGATTTTACTGTATATAATATACTGTGCATTACAATAGTACTGGTGAATGCTTAGAAAGAAATAATGCAGAATATTGTACAAAAGTTAAACTCACCAGTGCTGCAGTATCATATTTTGCCCAATACTGTAAAATAAAATAACATTATACTCAGTAATTTAAGTATACAAACTTTACATTGTAACATGACATTTTATTGACTAATCATACAGGCTACTTCCCAAGTGTCTGTTGTGTGAAATAAACAATTGCCATGCTATAAGAGTCCAGCAACTGTATTTTTGGTTCTCTCTGGCTATACTTCTCTAAGGTTAGACATATTTCAGCCTATGCATAGTCAGCAAAATTATCTACCGTTTTAATCAATGTTTGAATAAGCTCAGTATCATCCAAGGATGTAACACAAGGGTACTAACATAACTCCCCACCCAAGCTACCCTTAACATGAACATTTTCTTGAGAGTTTTTAAATTTCTTTAACAGTGTTTACTAAAATACCACGTGTTTAAGGTATCTAATGACAAATAAAATGCATATCTTGAATTTTCTGGGAATACCCTGTGAAGTCCTCTTCACTCGGAATTAATTTTCTGTAATTCAGTTGAAAGGCTATTTCACAATAATCCGAGAATGGAAACCAGAACAGGAAGTAAAACTGCACACAACATTTTGGTTTCACAATAGCTCGGTAACAAGAATGGCAATGCATATCAATGACCATATCGATAACAAAGCAGAAAATCCATTTTGCGCATTGGGATTTCATTTGTTTCTGACACCAATGATATTTTTTTCATGTGTTTTCAATTCAGCCAACATAATGGGGGTTAGTAAAATTCTGTAGAATAAACATTTTCTAAATGCAGATGCATTATTGTTTGTGATTCCTGTAGCTTTATTTCTTTATTAATAGTGTACATTTAAGTAGTTTGTTTTTGAGGCAATAGCCAATATAAAAAAACTACAGATGACACTTTCACAATGGATCTGAGGGAGTCAGGATGCACATATGCTAAAATCTCTTCCAGTTTGCAAACATAGAAAGCTCTAGCAGCTTTCCAAGTCACAGCCATCTTGAATAATTTCTACAGTAAAGAGTAATAGGCACAATATGGTGAGAACGAGAACACGAAAGTTAAAACTTGGCCAATCCTCATTCCCAGGACCCAGGAAAGCTTCCTGTTAATTGTGAATGCTTACATTACAATACATATACTTCAACTTTGTTGTTCTCAGTATTGTGAACCAGCCTTAATGGGTAAACCATAAGAGATAGGCAAAAATGCACCACACAAAAAATGTAAACCTCCTTAAACCGCACAATTTATTTCAAATAACTTTTTTTTTTGTAGCAGCAGCCAATTCCGAAATATCCATTATTATTGGTTTGAATTGTTCAATATGTTGTCATTTAGTGCTGTCACTATTCAGTTGTTTCTCGCAATGTCATGCAAAGAATGTGGAATTTCAAGGCCAGTGTACGACACACTTTTAAACATGTGACTATTAAAAAAAAACTTGCCAAGACCGGCTAAGGTCTGTAAAAAGTATAATTAATTTCAATTATATATTATAATAATAATAATAATAATAATAATAATAATAATAATAATAATAATAATAATAATAATGTGACTATCAATTTGGTTTTCTCTATCCCCCTTGTACCTATATCAAAATATATAATGAAATTGCAAAGGTTTGTTTTGATTAACAATAAATAGATAGTAAAATCAATTTTCAGAAGAATAATCTGCAAAAGCTATATAAACTATAGTGGGAAGAGAAAGTGATGCAAACGTGGCTAAATAGAGGTAATCATATTTGGATGCAGTATGAATGTGTATTATGAGATTTTCATAATAGAGATGAAAGTAATTGAAATAATAAGCAGGTTCTTTGTCATCAGTCATGCATGGGACAAATCAGTTCTAGATCACCATAGAAAAAATCCGATGTCTTGGATTCGCATGACCTTCTCTATCTACTTCACGTTTACAGTAATGATTTCATTACACATTTCATTGTAGATACAAGAGGGAGTCCAATCTTTGTTATATGCTGGCTTTGAAATTCCATGGGATTGGGAGAAATGACTGCTGCACAAGAGCATGTCAAAATTTTGACACCTTGCAAATTTATTGGTTATTTTTTCTTTGAATGCTATTACGCATAATGTATATGTGGTAATTTAAAATCTACAGCATTTAAATCTACTGTGGAACTCCTCTATAAACTCAGTGAAACATGGCAACAGGGTTGTTAGCAGATCTTGACTTTTAAGCAGCTTCTGTGGATGTGCAACTAGTATAATGTAATTACCTTATGGGGCCAAATACATATGGGTCGTGCACACTTGAAGAAGTGCACTAGCATACTAAGTTCTTCCCGCACTCTTTTTTCACTATCACTAGAATTTTACGTCAGTGCCTCCAGGTAGTAGCACAAGCGCACTACAGCAGAAGTTAGAGTCACTGTAGCAGAAGTAGGTAACATGCACAAGCGCAGAAACTTCTCCCGGACTTATCGATAATCTCAAATACGGTTTAATTCACGCATTTCTTCTTTCTTGCCTTAACATGGTATACTTAATTAAGTACACAACAACAAACATCCACAAAAACAAACCTTTCTTTCATCAGACAAGTTATGCAGCAGATGCTATTTCACATATTCAGGGCTGTTTGACTAAAATTTGGTGAACAACCAAAATGTATACTCATAAACCACTACAGCTGACAACACTTTAAAAATGACAAAGTATTGAAAAATTCAAAATTGTAATAATCAATATCCCAGAAATGCCTGGCAACACCCAAAAAGTTATTTGAAATAAATTATGTGTAGCAAGATTTCCTCTATCTCTTACGGATTACCATTGTACAAAGTCATTCAGAATAAAGTGGACTTCACAGGCTATTCTAGAAAATTCAACATAAATGATATTTTAATCAAAATCATTAAAGCCATATTTAGGAAAATAAAGAATAACAAATATTTCCTCTAAAGGGTACTGTGGGGTGAGAGGATTTTCTTGAAAATCTTCATGTCACATTGTTGGAAGATGTATTAAATATGAAGCTTTTTATTTTTCTGAAGTATGTTGTTCACAGACTCACGCACACAACTGTACTTCCGGCGAAATTTTAATATTCAATTTTTGGGTGGAATACAATACTTGCTCTTACCAACTATAAGCAGGTGCTAGAGGATGCAAAAATGAAAGCAAGAGATGGATTAGCTTTTTAAATTTGTTCTTAAAAGAAAAATATATATTGCTCTCTGTCTTTGAAGTGTTAATTTAGGAATACACATCATCCAGCATTCTCCAAGAAAAAGAGGCTCAACAGTAAAGTAAATTTGATAATAATCAAAGAATATTTTAAAATACAAAAGATAAGTTATAGCTCAAAACATGTAATTTGTGGCTTGTCTTATTATTGCTCCAAGCACTTAAAATATCTAATTTATAGCGAAATTTCCATCCAATAGTACACAATTTGTAATTCACAGAAGACGGACACTTCTCAATAAGCTCATGAGGAGCGAGGAAAAACACTACAGAGTGGGCCAAAAGTCACTACCCATTTCAAAGAGAAATACAGTACAATAGAATAAACAGTTTATTGAAGCTACATGATGATTTTTATAAAAGTGTTTCTTAAATTATTTTTCATCTCTGTTGATGTATTTCTGCAGACCATCTGGGACACTTAGACATACTTGTTGTTTGCACAGAGTTCTTCAAAAGCATTTGGAATAGCTTTTTTTTTTCTCAAGTGTTTGTGGTTTTGTAGCATAGACTCTCTTTATATAGCCCCAAAAGAAATAACCCATTGGTGTAAAGCCTGGAGATCTAGATGATCTTTACAAAGATCACTCATCAACTTAGTTTCACACGGGTAATGCATAATGTGGTGGAGCACCATCATATTGAAATTATGTAATTCATTGGTAGCCCTGGACTGGCTCAAGCAGCTAACATTTCACTCCAGTGACTGTGCCATCAATAACTGCATGACGTGAGATTTCACCCTAAACAATAATACCAATATGTGCAGTTGTGTCTTGATTTGAGATATGTCTTATCATTAGGGACAGGGTTTTAACGCAAATGCATATTCTGCTTTACTGTCAGAAAGTATGCTCATTTTTTATGTGAGTTAATTACTTAATTACCAGCAATTTAAACAATATTTTATGTTGCTATGATGCATATTTTGTTAATAAGCATAATATTTCAGCAGTTTAGAAATTATTTTGCATATTTGCTTGTTTTACATGTATATTTTATAAATATATTTGTAATTTCTGATTATGTGCCATCGAGTATGTCTGAAATTTGGCAATGCTGTCAATAGGTCACATGACATCGGTGAATCTCTGCCTTATCTGGTCATAGCTGTTCTCAGTATGAAGGTGGGTCTTAAGGAGTTCTTGGAATGAGTTCAAATGTGGTGGTTACAGTTATATGTAACATTAAATTTTATTGTTTAGTATCTCTTGATATTTATAAAAATGTAATCTATTAATTTACACAAAGGAATACATTTCAAAATGTTCAACCGTTAATAGTTTTAGAAATTCAGTTGCAAAATACACTGCAGTTTTACAATTGTACTTTTTATATGGGTATATTTGTGTGCATATTATGGAAGTTTTCGGTGCATAAATGCATACATATTAAAGGGATTATTAGAGCATAAAATTCCTGTCCATCACTAAATTGTTTTTGAAAACAACTCGTCATTAAGCCACATTTTGACACAATCTCACAAAATTAAATCCAACAATCAGGATCATCTTCCAATAGGCAATGTACAAGATGAGTTGTGTAACACTTGAATTTGACATATTCTGTTCACAATAGGACTCTAGATAATCGCTTTTAAAACTTTCAGCTTAGTTGCTTCAAAATGTTTTCTTTAATTGTAGACTGCCTTCCTTGCTGGTTGAACAGTGTTGAAGTGTTTATTCCACATAGTTATCTTTGTAATAGGTTCTTAAAGCAAGAACCCTTTCTGCAGTTATCAACATTGTCAAATGAACATCAGCTGTTTGATTGTATACCAGTGCACTCTAGTCTTGACATAAGAAACTGATTCAAACAAAAGATGTGTATAATTTAAATCATGGGAAGATCACCGCCAAATTAATCAATTTCTGTTCACAATGGGTAGTGATTTTTGGTCCACTCTGTATAGCATTAAATACAGGGAGACCCAATGAACTATGAACCAGCTATGCTGTGTTTTTCTTGTTCGCAATGGCAGCACGTGTTGCCATCTGCGGATATCATTGAGTGGCACTGATATAACCATACAACAATATCCTTAACTACGTTTAAAGGCTTTACTTAACAACGTTATGAAAGAATGTGCTGAAACTGACCATCATGTTGTCCATACATTTTTGGCACCTCTTTAAGAAACTATCCATCATTCACCTTATTCACGTTCAAAATGCTGACAATTTCCTGGCAAATATTTTGTATAAATTCTTCCAGGGTGGGTTTGTCTTATATACTTTGTTTTAATTTACCTCAGAGATAAAAGTCACAGGGGGTTAGGTCAGGGAACCAAGGGGGCTACAAATCTCTATTAATAATTCTGTCCTCAAACACACTTTCAATTGTTTTCATTGAAATATTGACTGTATGGCCTGTGGTAGAGTCTTGTTGGAAAAATAGCAGAGACACACTCTCTGTCTGTTAATTCTCTAAAAGAATGGGCCAAAATTGCATTCACGCATGTGGGGGCATCAGCTGCTGATTCGAAAAACATCCCTGCAATTCCTTCTCCGCTCATGGTACCATATACTTTTTTTTTATGTCATGAAAGAGTACTTTATGAACAATATTAGATTTGCCAGAGCTCCAATAACAATTATCCATGAAGGTGGAACCAGACCTTGTCTGAGAAAAATATTAAATATGGGCCTAGTTCTCCTTGTATACACTATTGAGACTCCACTCACAAAATGTGCACCTGCATACAGGATCACCTGGTTGAAGAGCATGTGTCACAGTTATTTCGTATGGTTTCAACTCCAATAATTTAGTAGCTCTTCGCACAAAGCCATAAGAAATCTCTGCCTGTTGTGAAAGACATCTAAGCAATTTCTGGGGGGAAGTCTCCAAACGATGACCGATGTTTCTTTAGTAAGAACCCTATGCTGTCTGTTAGGTTTCTTAGACTAGATTATGGATTGTTGTATGGCCTGGAATCTTTATACTTGGGAATTGTTCTGCAAATTGTATTTGCATTTGTCAAGCTCATTGTGTTAACACATGTGAATCATACATAAATACACATTGCACAATAGTAAACATATACTGAGCCATAACTTTTGACTAATACAGGACACAATAACAAATAACTTGTAACAACTGCATCACACTGAACTACGCCACATCATGGTCAATACAATACAGCAGAGCAAAGTCAGCAGCCGAAAACACCTGTCCACGTGCCCAGTGGAGAAATACTGCGCAGCTGGTTCATAGTTCATTGGATCTCTTGGCATTTTGGAAATGGTAAAAGCCACAGCAGTTAGTCGGAATAAATTGTATATTTTAACATTTTCACAGTATTAATAATTTCTCAAATTCCACAAGGATAAAAATATCTTAGCTGCTGTTTAACAGAAAAATTCAAGATACAGTATATTTATTATGTGGTTATCTCAGTGCCTGATTTTGATAGTTTGATAAAATTTGAATAAATATAGGCCTTCATGGTCAGAGTCAGAATTATAACTAGAAGTTATTTGTTAGTCATTTTTGAGAGAAAACAAATACAGTGAATTAACCCTCCCTCCCAGTAGCAAAGGATTAGTAACAGCGGAGAAAATATTTCTCCTGATATTTGTTTTTGAGCTTTGGTGTTGGTGTTCGCATCATAGAGGTGTACATAAGGACCTTTTTCAAAACATGTACATACTTGTGGTGAATCTGCCACATTGAAAGCAAGGAACTACCTAGCCTAGGGTAAGAGATGCAATAAATCATTGGCATATAGTGTAATTCAGTGGGATCAGGGTTTGGTTTTCTCTAAGAACCATTCTGAACAGCCTAGCCAATATAAACCTTTGAGAACTTAATGTGAAGCCTCAACTATATCTCTAAAGTGATAATGGTGCATACTCATTTCAAAAAAAGAATTAAATTCAATTTTAAGAGTCCTGAAAAATAAACTTTACATCTTATAAAGTAGGCTTTAGGATGTTATTTTTTTATGTAAGTAGCCTTTGTGAAATACAGAAATGACATATGTTGACACATTGTACAAAATAATGTGCTGTGTTCTTATATGTAATTGGTTTGTTATTTGTTTTCTACTAGTCATATGTGGCATTGCATGATCTGTTTCAAATTAATTGTCAGAAGTGAATATTTCAGCAACTTTATTACTGTTTGTGCCACAGCAGTGTGATGCAGAATTCAAATACAAAATATATATCTTTTGCTATCCTGATTTCTGTAAAAACTATACATTGTTGATTTTCATATTGTTAATGTTGATTTGTTAAGCTGTGCATTTATATATTATTGAATTACACCTCTGTTATAAAATCAATAATTTTATGTCATCAAATAGGAAAGTGCATTGTATTTAAATTATGCTAAGAAAATTTGTAAAGTTTTCAGTTATAAAAGTGAAAGTGTTTGCTCAGTAAATTATTGGCAAAAGCAATTTCTACAGTGCACATCATTATGATTGCTTTGTTCAGATAGGGAAATGAAAGCATTCATAAAGAAATATTTAAAACTAATTTTTCTTTCTGTCAGTTTGGTTCCGTGCTAGACAAGGACACACCCTTAACTACACTCTCTGCGTGTTAACAACTGCCAGTTGAAAGCCAGCAGGCTATACAGATGCAAGTAGTTCAATTTGTGGATTAAGGTTGGTTCACAATAACCAAGAACAGCAACCAGCACGAAAACAACAGAATTGAAACGCATGTATCGCAATTAACAGAAAGCTTTACTGGGCTCTGTGAACACGACAGAAGATGTGGTCAAGTTTTAACTTTCTTATTCCTGGGCATGGTGTATTAAGACTCTTCACTGTAGAAATTATGCAAGGTGGTTGTGACATGAAACAGCCACTAGAGCTCTCTCTTGTCAGCTGGGAAAATGAAACTGCAAGAAATTCTAGCAAATATGCATCCTAACCTCAGATCCTGACTCCCACAGATCCATTGAGGGTTGGTTCTTCTACCAAGTGTCTTCTGTAGTTTTACGCAATTCATAACTGAATATTGCCTCAAAAATGAACAGCAAAACCTGGTAGAAATTAACAAAGAACAACAAACAACTTTAATATATCTATTAACAAAGGAATCAAACTTGGTATGACTAGAGGAATCAGAAATAGTAATGAATCTACATTTAAAAGATGTTAACTCTGTAGGATTTTGACATTGGCTAACCTGTATTATCTTTGCTGAATTGGAAGCAGGCAAAAAAATATCATTGGTCAGTTACAAACAAAATCGATTTCCACTTTGTTACCAATATTGTCATCAATATGCATTCCTGTTCTCGTTACCAGACTATTGTGAATCAAAATGTTGTGTGCTTGTTTTGCTTCCTGTTCTCGGGTTATTGTGAACCAGCATTAATAATGGGAGAGTAAACTCAATGTGATGAGAAACTTACCAAGTTAATTGTGTTTAATGCAACAATATATGTGCAGTACTAGCAGGGAAACTACTATACCATCTTGTAGTTGAAGCCTAACTGATATCTCTCTGTATATAGCAGCCCACTTACCGAAATGTTTCTCTCTCTCAGGTTTTTGGTTTTAGGACTAAAATGTATATATGTTTTATATACAGGGTGGAAATCAAATCACTGGACATTGGAATTTAACATGGGAAATCAGATTTTCTCTCTCCTGTTGATTTTAGAGATACATTTTATAAGAGTATTTTAATAACATTAAAAAGAAAATAGAATCCAAAAGCTGCAAGTTTATTTGTTGTTTGTTTTAGAAAAAATAATAATGTAGCAAGTTTTCTTTTCTTTTATTATTGTGGGCCATGGCTCACTATAATAACTCCACTCTTAGACCCAATTTGATGTATGTTTGATGTCATTAACTAGTCTGCAGAACAAGGAAACCAAAGCACACCATGACATATAGTACCTTAAATATGTGCGACTCTGTGTTTTCAATAAGTATGTTAATCAAACATAGTCTGAAACTTTTGATTAATATGAAATAGTAAAACTAAAGAAGGTTATAGCTTCCATTGAATTCTGTGTCATGTCGTTCACCCCTCTTCATGATAAATTTGGCTGCTTCTAGAAGTGCTGTTAGCTTGGCGAGTAACAGTAAAACTGAAAATAGTGAAGCATTCTAAAGGTAAGCCATTAAAAGCAGCTCAAATAACGAATTGAGTTGAATATCTTTAACACACTAATGCAGGACAACATTGTTAAACTAACTGCAGATATACCGGTGTTTCCTAGTGGACATTGCAGAACTGAAGGAAACATTGTAAACATCATGGAAGAAAAGAAACAGATGCAAACCAAAATTAAAAAAATCTGTTGTTACATTCACATGACTTTCTCTACTCGCTATCCCTTATTAGTAGGCACACAAATTACTCTTATGAAAGTTTATTTTTCTATCTACTTCATTCTAATTGAGATAAAACTTTCTAGAAATAGCTACATTACACATTTCGTTATAGCGATAGTCAAATGTTTAACAACTGGACACTATATGCTGGCCTTAAAGTTCCATACTGTTTCCATGACGTCGTGAGAAACAACTGAAAATTGACAGGACTTTAAAAGAATGACAAAGTATTGAACAATTCAAACCATTAATAACATATACCTCAGAAATGCCTGACACCACAAACAATTTTATTGGAAATAAATTGTGTATTTTAAAAAATATGCAGTATTTTAATAAAAATTGTTAGAGCCATTTTTTAGAAAATAAAAAAATTTCAAAAAATCTCCCATGTAAAGGGTAGTTTGGGGTGGGGGGGATTTTCTTGAAAATTTTTGTCTCACATCTTTGGAAGATACTGAACTTAAATACCAAGTAACATTGAGTGGAATTTAACACTTAAAGCTTCACTAACTTTTACTTATACATAGAACATGTTTCACAGATGTTGTCTGCATCATTAGCTACATTCGAAATGATTTGATGTGCTCCCTTTGGAATATTGAGGTACTCCTACTGGACCTGATGAATCTATGGAGTGGGTTGTCTTTGGCGGGAATTTCAAAAACTCATATTTTTTCAAGAAAATCTTCTCAAGTTCCAAGTTCTATTTGTTTTTGTACTTGTTTCAAAACAAGGGACACTGTTTTCAATGTTGTGGCAGGAGTTCCAAAAATGGTATGTGTTTGTACTTTGTGTGCCTAAGGTGTACCTTGAGACGGGTTTTGATGTTCCATTTGATTTTACCGATGTAAATATTCTCGTAATCTCTACAGCTAATTTTATAAATTCCTGGTCTCTTTTAAAGAAGGTGTTACATGAGATCTGCTTGATTTAATTAAGTTTTTTGTACTGTGTCTGTGTGGGGCTAGCACTACCTTGGAAAGTCTTTTAGAATTTTCTTTTATGCACCAATGACTTGAATCATTTCGCTTCACTGTGTACTACTTCCAGTTTGTTTATTTAACTTAACCAAGTTTGGTGTTTATCTGACTTCTCGTTTTTGAGTTATGCTGTTCACAGACACTCATTCAGACCTGTTTCTAAAAATGCTTTTTGGGGGGAGGATTCAAGTTGCCTTAAAACAAGTATTTCTGGTGAAATCTCGGTATATAATTTTTGGGTGGAATGCAATACCTTCCTTACTTACTATGTATGTGGTAGAGAAAGTAAAAATAAAATATTTTGAAACATTTTCCACCTAAAGGGTAGCTTGGAGTGGGGGGGGGGGGTAATTTTCTTGAAAATCTTTGAGTTGCATCTTTGGAAGATTCTGAACTAAAATACCATGTTTAGTATTTATTCAACATTTTGTTTTTAAGCTATGCTGTTCACAGGTACATGCATATATACACAGGCCTCTTTCTGAAAATGCTTTTTTTTTAAACCCAGAGACCTCAAAACATGCATTTTTGGTAAATTCTCATGTCATGTAATACTCCCTCTAACCGCTAGGTATGTGGTAGAGAAAGTAATAAAATGTTTAGTATTGTATTCTGATTTACTTTTTAACTCTTATTACAGTAGTCTTGTAAGATTTTTCCTTGGAATTAACAGGGAGAGTATTACAGAAAAATTAATTTTCCATGTTAAGTCCCACATGTCCAGTGTTTTGGTTTCCAGCCTATTATTTTTTACTGTATCATTGATCAATTCACTCTTTCCTCCTTGTAAAACATTTGAAATATATTTCTGACTTAATTTACATTTGGATGAAGAAGTGTAAAGTTTGGAGAGCTTTGGATGTGCAGCTAAAACTTTCCAGAAAAAGTGGGGAAGAAAGTTAATTCATCAATAAATACATGCTATTTGCAATCTTCTGAAGAGTATTTTATATGTTTTGTTTGACTTGGAGAAGCTAAGATGGTGCATGCTTCACAAGATAGCGAACAAACAGAGCAACACAGTAAAAATGCTGCTTTACTTTTATTTTTCTATGCATGAAGAATGATTTGCAATGCCATATTTGATTGAAAATATGTTCTTTTGCTTCTGAAGTACGGCGTTAACCTAAAGCACTTGGTTCTATATTGAAATTACTGTTTGCTGTGTAGAAGATAATTATTTTGAATGACTTTGGCACTGGAATGATGAAGTTATCTAAGGTAAGTTTTTATTTTATTTTATGTTGCTTCTTTTACAAATAGTTGATGTGTTTGCACGTGTATGAAAAGAGCATGTGTAGTGGCTATAGGTTCTTTGTGTTTGCCAAAGGTATGTTTTCCTTATTTTCCTTAAGATAATTAGGGAACCTAACATCTTGTACATATTCACATACATCAAAATGAGGATTTAAATTACTCAAAGTTTATAATTAGTTTTATAAAATAGCCACAATGTTTTCAACACTTTAGTAAAGTGCAGTGTAGGAGATGAATTAGTGCATGCACTTCAATCCTTGGGGGGAGGGTCTTGCCTAATATTTCAGTTGGGATGAGTTACTTGGAGCAGTCAGATTTTGGGTAACTCACAACTCAGGGAATGCACATTTAAGCATTCACCAAAGAGCATGACCTGCCCTATTAAAGGTCATTCAAACTGTGTTGCATTCACATGTATTTCTCTACTCACTCTTCTATGAACAATTCTTACAAAAGCTTATTCTTCTTTCTACTTCATGTTAACCAAAATAAACATTTGCAGAAATGATTTTATTACACATTTCATTGTATGCACAAGAAGGATAAAGCAAGTTGCTCCAAAGTTCCATGCTTTTTGATGACCATTTCCTCTTAAGTATAAGTATTTGAAAATTCAAATTAATAACAAAGAATATCTCAGAAATGATTGTTGCTACAAAAAAACGTATTTCATATAATCGTGTGCTTTAACAAGATCTACGTATTTATTGTAGTAAGATTAATGGTTTACCAGTTATGCAAAAGTTATCAGAATGGACTTCACAGGCTATTTCCAGAAAATTCAAGATATACATTTTATTTGTCATGAAAGTATGATAAACATATGGTATTTTAATCAAAATCGATAGATGTTTTTGAGAAGAAAAAAAAATCAAACATTTTCCATGTAGAGGGTAGTTTAGGGTGGAGGGATTTTCTTGCAAATCTTCAATCCCATCCTTGGAAGGTACCAAACTTAAATACCAAGTTTGGTATTTATCCGAGATTTCATTTTGGAGTTATGTTGTTCACAGGCTTACAACACATGGGCCTTTTTTCTAAAAATCTGATGTGTTACATTCACATGACCTTCTGTATCCTCCAGCGTGTATTATAAGATATAAAAGTATTCTAATAAAAGCTTATTTTACTGTCTACTTCATTTTAATCAAGAAGAACCTTTACAGAAATAGCTACATTACACGTTTTGTTATACTATATATTTACAAAGGAAGTAGTGATAGTCAAATGTTTAACAACTGGGCGCTATTTGCTGGTCTTAAAATTCCATACTCTTTTCATACCATCACAAAAATTGAATGTCTACAGGATTTGAAAAGAATGGCAAGTATTGAACAATTCACATATTAATAAGAGATATCTTGGGAAGGCTGATGCCACAAAAAAGAAGTTCTCTCTTCTCAGAAGTGTATTTTAAAGACATGTGCATTTTTTGTGTAGTATGCTTTCATCTATCGCTTAACATTTACCAGTTATACAAGATTAAATAAAATCTTTCCATTTGAAGAGGACTGCACAAGCCATTCCTAGAAAATTCAAGATAAACATTGTTTTTTTTTGTCATTTAAATATCTTCAGTATATGGTATTTTAATCAGAATCGTTAGAGCCATCTTTTGAAAAATGTTCCATGCAAAGGGTAGTTGGGGTGGGGGAATTTCCTTCAAAATCTTTGTGCCATATCTTTGAAATATGCTGAACTGAAATACCAAGTTTGGTGTTTCTAGAATGTTTCCTTTTAGAGTTATGCTGTTTACAGACACAGGTGAAACTTTTCCTAAAAATGGGGAACCTCAAAACATGTGTTTTGGAATCTTTATATCAAAATTTTGGGTGAAATGCCTATCTTCTCTATCTATTATGTACATGATAGAGAAAGTAAAAATGCTTTTTTTGGATTCAGGGAACCCTCAGTATCAAATTTTTGGGTGGGGTGCATACTTCTTCTACTACTAGGTATGTGTTAGAGAAAGCAAAAAAACTGAAAAATTCTTAGGTATACTTGCCAACTTATATGGTTTGCTCATAAAATGTACGGGATCAGAGGCCTTTTACGACCTTACGGCAAAGGAGGCGTTTTTAAGACTTTTGGGCAGATACAAAGTGTTACAGATTTTAACCACAGACATGACAAATCATTAAATTCTGTTGCATTATGTCGTAACTTAAGATTACAGACTGAATTGCATACAGTGCTGAGATAGACCAGAGCTTATCTGGTGTCTATCCATCACGATCATGGTCCTCCTTTACTGGGCTGCAACAGAATGCATAGCAGATTTAAAATTTGATTGCATCATTAATGACCTATAGTAACCAGCAGTAAATGGTGTGAACATTCAGTAATGGACAACAGGAATTGCAAAATCAACTCCTTCATGTAAATTGTTTATCTTATTTGAGTTCTTTGGCTGCAGGATATAAGCTTTCCATTTGTTGTGACAGTTTTTGTATACATTGATGTTATGAAATGTAAAATATGGATAGAAATTTGTGTATAGCCTAGGAAGTGATGTTCTTTGCTTTAATACATGTTTATTGTATCAGGAAGAATTTCAACATGGATGACAGAAAGAAGCAGTACTACCAGGTCTTCCAGGATTCTTATAAAACTAAATTCCCATTTATTTTACATGTAATTTTTATTTACTGAACTCAACATTTTACGCATTCTAAATTTCATATCATTGCAAAATTATTATGCTTTGCTGGACAAGGGGAAGTTTTACAGGTTTCAGTTTCCGGAAGTTGGCAAGCATGCTTAGAATTTACAACAGCAACACCATGCAGTAGTGTTTGTTTGCCTTGATTGTTCATGAAGTAGCAAAGAGACACTTGCAACCCCTGTTTTTCTAGTCTAGTCTAGTCTAGTGGTGGCAAAGCTTTCTTAAGACATTAACAAATCACGTCATTGGTATCCTTTTATGTTTTTCTATTGATACAAGGGTCACTAGATAAATGTTGCAACAACAAATAATAAATACTCATCAAAACATTTTGTTTATCCCAATTTCTCAATGTATCCCCCTGCACTGTTTGCAGCGTTCCCTCTTGAAGTATCCTTGCCACTCAGTTTCCAGCACTACAGATAATTCCTCATATGCTGCAACTGCATCTTTGAGGCTAGAAGATTGGTGACCTCAAAGTTGTTTCTTCATAGTAAGGACTAGAAAGAAATTTGATGGCACCAGGTCAGAACTACAGTTCAATTTAAACAACCTGAGACTTCCGACAGTTCTTGGAGGGGTATGTTTCCATGGCAATCTCCCCTCCACTATTGCCCTAGCCAGTAGAGTACCACCACCTCCTTTTCCCTTCGCCTACAAGCCGAACTTGGAGGGGTAACACTACACTGTAACATGTGGTCTTCTACTGCTCATTAGTGTTAATGTATGTTCCCTTTATATGCATTGTTTACTGTTTGTTGTTGAGTGGTTGTGTGCTTGGAGAAAATAACAGTGTATAACAATTATTAAATAGCCTTTAGTGTACAATAAGTTAAGAGTAGCGCCATGTAAAAGTCAGGTTATTGCAGCAATTGCACCTAATATTGTCTTACAATATCTCAAACACCACTAAAATGAGGAAGACTGCAATACATAGCCCTCGAAAAAAGGTGAACATTGACGGAAGGCGTGGATGGGCACTACGAGGCCAAGTAGTGAAATGGTGTGTTCCCTGCGTGATTACTTTGAGCAGGAGAAAGAAAATGTGGACTTTTAATTAATATCAACACAGTAGTGGAAAGAATAGCAGCTGTCCTTAATATTTCTGGAGCTACTGTGATGAGAATAGGAAAAGAAAAAGTTCAGGTGCTTGGCGATTGGGAGGAGGAAACAGAAGCAGCAGCTAACATTCCAAAGATTAGAAACCTCAGGCAAACCCCCTCCCCCAAAAAAAGGTCACAGATCTAGGCTGCTTCCAACAAGATGCTATTCGGCAGCATGTTTACATCTATTTTGAGAGGAAAAAATACCCAACATTAATGAAGCTTGCCAGTAGTCTTA
Organism: Deroplatys truncata; assembly: GCA_030765065.1. NCBI lineage: Eukaryota > Metazoa > Arthropoda > Insecta > Mantodea > Mantidae > Deroplatys > Deroplatys truncata. The sequence continues at coordinate 16,497,560 of CM060983.1, forward strand.
AAGATATGAATTTATTCATTGGCAGCGAGTTCTCTTTTCGCACCTGTTTGAATGATCTGGGGTTTCAGTTTCATAAATTCTCAAATCGCTCGTTGATAATGGAAAGGCAAGCTATTGTTGCTTGGCATTGTCACTACTCGAGAGAAGTGAGAAAGGAAATGTATGAAAACATTGTCTAACTGGATGAGAGGTGAATGCCGGGCATTGTTTAACTAAAGGATGGACTGACCATTCTGAAAAAGCAACAATGAAGATGCCGATAGGAAAGGGAGGGAGGGTCATTGCTCTTCATGCTGGGACTTCCCGTAGTTTTGTCCCTCTTTCCTTATGTTTCCTTTGAAAAAAAAAAAAAACAGGGAACTACCACAAGGAAATGAATGCTGCAACTTTCAAAGGATGGTTCCAGAACTCCTTACTTCAAAACATCCCTCCAGATTCCAACATGTGATGGAAATGCCCCTTATCATTCTGTGACAGAAAACAAGGCGCCCACTATGCAATGGTTGAAGGACATGCTTGAGTGGCTATAGAAGCACGTGTTAACAAAACACAAGGACATTGTTATAGGATGCTAAGAAAGCCGAATTAATGGATATCATCACACCATACAAACCGGAACCATTACGTGAAATAGAAGAAATAGCAAGAAAACATGGCTATCATGTGATAAGACTCCCTACCATTGTCACCTTAATCCAGTTGAGCATATATGGGCTCAAATTAAAGGTTCGCTATCACCGAAGTGGAGAAGCTGACAATGGAAGCAATAGAACAAGTGACGTCAGACAACTGGGCGGCTGTGGTATCGCATAGCAAGAGACTTGCCGAAGAACAATGGGAAAAAGAAGGAATTCTAGACGAGTGTGTAGATAAAATGATCATCTCCATCAGTGGTTCGTTTTCTTCTTCCTCTTCTTCTGCTGATGAAAGCAACTCTTCTCTTGGAGTTACCCCATTATCCCCATGAACGTGAGTAATTTAATAGTAGCAGTAGCAATTTAGATTTAGAAAGACTGACAGCCACCGCTAGCTTCTAATTCACTGTAACTAAAAGTAATTTGAACTAAATCAATCCCTATTATAGAGTATGAAACTAGGTTATATTCTACATATTTCGTACGCTGCACATCTAGATGCATGGTGCATAAATTAGGAATGGCATAGCCATCAAATGTATTATAAGCATGATTCTGCGAATTTTAAATGCAAAATGTTAGGAATAAATTTTAAAAATTGCAGACTTAAGCTTCTTTATGCGCTGAACAAGCTGCAATTTAGTTTATGATCCTAGCTCTAACCGTATTGGACTTATTAAATGCTAAATCCCAGCGAGCTGTTTGCTATTTGGTGCACTGCTGAACAGCTGACACATGCTCTAAACACAACGTGGCAACGCAGCCCTCTCATTTCTCCACTTCGAATGAAATGTAAGAAGTCTCGGGTTGTCTAAAAGGAACTGCATAGGGTGAATGAGTCAATAGTTTTGCCACAGTTCCTCGCAGAAACTTCATTGTTACACTAGCGGTGACAGCTGATGCGTTATCATTGGACATCGTTTTGGCTGTTCTGGAACACTTTCAGAAGACAAACTTCTGTGTTCTCTGATTTTCAAGCCGTTATTGTTGTCACATGACCACTTATGGAGAAGAGAGAGGCAACCAATTTCTTCCCTGAACTTCTTGACTTTGACAAGTGGTTGGTCATCAAGGAAAACCCAAATGGAGGACTGGCATTTTGTTTCTGGATCAAACTGACATGTCCATGTTGAGTATCAGGTTGAGTATCACTAAAAATAACTGAAACACAGCGACTTTCCATAGTTAAATCTTTGCACCATTCCACCTGTTGAGCTTCTGTCCTTCAGACAAATTATAGGGCACCCATTTTGAAGAAATTTTTTAATGCAAAGGTGCTCGTGAAGGATGGTTGAAACACTGCAAACTAATCGCTAATGCCAGTAGGTTATGCCTGGACCTTCCTTGGTCGTTTCCACTGAGATGATGTTTTCATCAGTCATTACTGTTGTTGGTCTGCCACTTTTCTGTTCATCTTGAAGCGATTACTGTGCCCTCTTAAATTCTCCAAACCAGAGGAACACAGTAGCACATGAAAAAGAAAAGTCCTCTCAAATGCTCAAGTGAATGTTTCGTGTAAACCACATTTGAACTCGTACAAGATCATCACATGAAAATGCTCTCTGAATCTCTATTGCACATGCAAGGATGTTCATGTTTTCTACTTAAAACAAAAAATGAATGGCACAACTGACATGGTGACCCAATGACTCAGCAATTTCGAACTAGCAACAATGCTTTCCCTAGGGGTGACCAATGTTCCATGTCTCAACACTTATCTAGCGATCCTTGTATAAAAAGTGATTCTTTTGGCAAAGAACTGCAAGTGTCTCATCAATTACTCTTAAAATTCATCTTGACAATACTGCCCATTGAAGTGAAGAGATTCATGTTGATAAATGAAATATTTCACACTACATAGCTTCGCTCTGTTTTCCTAATCTTTTTCTCCTCCATTGATTCACCCACTTACATATTCTTCTGGGTGTAATAACAAATGCGTGTTTATGTATATAGATTATAAGAGTGCACCATGTAAACGTTTCCTGGCACACACGGTCAGGTTTACGAATCGCAAGAGAACTGTAAACAAGCTGTCAATGTGAGCACATAAACATCCCATCTCAAATTAAAAATTTCGAATATGATGATAACAATGTTGTGGTTCTGTGTATGTTTTATGATAACCCACACAAATCGATGGCAATTGGATTAGGATTTATTGGGAAACAGAGCACACACAACTATGGTATTGCTTCTGTGGGCATGAAAAGGCATGTTTCGCAGACTATTCCACCACTTTTTCTTTTTGGTGAATAACAGGGGTAGTGTAACCAGAAGCATTGTTATGAAAGATTTGATTTGTGTTTTAAGGCCGCTCAACTGCTAGGTCATTAGCGCCCTTGTAAAACGGATCATGGCAAAGGCCAGAGATAAACATGCATATAAAAATCATAGCAAAAGCTAGATAAATATCAATATAAAAGCGTAGCACAATTCGTAAATATATAAGTATGAAACACCTGCTATTAAGATGACTAAATCCGCATTTGGACGTTTACCTTTGACACAAAATTAAAAATGCTATCGACCGCTTGCTTATCATCCGCTAAGACCTCTGCAGTGTGTCCCGAAGATGTGCTAGAGCAATACACTCCAGGAACACGCGACGGACCGAAAGACCTTTGCTAAAAGCGGACAAGTAGGAAGCAGGGTCACCCTTAAAAAGATAACGATGCGTAAAATTGCAGTGGCCAATACGCAACCGAGCCAAAAACACCTCCTCACGACGAGATATGCGAGAGAAAGTTGCCCAATTAATCGGAATGTCCTTCACTGCTCTAAGTTTATTTTCGCGGAGAGCTAACAACTCCTCGCGCCAGCACCGCTCTCCGCACAACAAGCCTAAAGTCTTCCGACGTTACCCGAGTTATTGTAACACTGGGTTCTGCGGTTGCTGCCTTAGCTGCCAAATCAACAAATTCATTCCCCGGCAAGCCAATGTGACCAGGTATCCAAGCACACTCCACATTAACGCCAGAAGAGTATAAAACATGGAGGGCATCCTGGATTCGCTGAACAATGGGGTGGTAGTTGTACAGCTAACGAAGGCTCTGAAGTGCACTAAGGGAATCACTCAAAATGAGACAGTCTCCCAATTTTCGACAGCGCACATACAAAATAGCTCGGTATATGACATACACCTCTGCACTGTAAATGGATGTGCTATCAAGAAAACCGAATGTATAGGGTTCGTTTCCGTGAACATAAAGCACATCCATCGGTGTAGATAAAAATTCGATCACTGTAACCGGACAGAAATTCTAAAAAACAGGTGTGGATTACTAAAAGAGGTATCGTAGATTTCCGGTATACCGTCATCCCAAGATCTACGTGAGATGTCACGCGTAACCAGGGGGGAACACCCTCTCCCCTTAGCAAACATGCTAGGCATTTTAATGTACTTTCTAAGGAGGCTCCTGGAAACGAACACCTGCAGGCCTTGGATTAATGGAGCTATTTCTATAACGTTCATCCAGCGCAATGTGAAAAAAAGAAGCGAAGTAGGTTATTTAGGAGAGAGCTGGCGCAGTTTTTTTGCGTTTATATGGGAAAGGATAGGGAAAACGAGGGTGGATGCGTTTATATGGGCGAGATAGGGAATACGTGGAGAGGTGCTAGGCTAGACAGAGGCTGAGAGTAGAGTGTGCGTTTATATGTATGAGAGGTATAGGAGCAGGAGGAGCGGTGCTAGGTTAGACAGAGGTTGAGTAGAGTATGGGTTATATGAGAGAGGTAGGGAACAGGAGGAGAGGTGTTAGGCTAGCCAGAGGTTGAGGAGTAGAGTATAGTTTATATGAGAGATATAGGAAAACGAGGAGGGGTGTTAGGCTAGACAGAGGTTGAGGAGTGGAGTATGGTTTATATGAGAAGTATAGGAAAACGAGGAGAGGTATTAGGTTAGGAGAATTGAGTATGTGTTTATAAGAAGATACGAGAAAACGGAGAGATCCTATTATAGGATAGACAGGTGTTAAAGGTAGAATGTGTTTTATATGAGCGGTATAGGAAACCAAAGAGAGATGCTCAGCTAGACAGGGGACAGGAGAGGAATGCGCTTTATGAGAGGTAGGGGATACGGGTAGTGGTGTTAGGCTAGACAGAGGTTGAGAGTAGAGTATGCGTTTATATATATATATATATATATATATATATATATATATATATGAGAAGTATAGGAACAGGAAGAGGGGTGTTAGGCTAGACAGAGGTTGAGGAGTAGAGTATATTTTATGAGAGGTATAGGAAAACGAGGAGAGGTGTTAGGCTAGACAGAGGTCGAAAATAGAGTATAGTTTATATGAGAGGTATAGGAAAACGAGGAGAGGAGTTAGACTAGACAGAGGTCGAGGAGCAGAGTATGGTTTATATGAGAGTCATAGGAAAACGAGAGAGGTGTTAGGCTAGACAGAGCTAGAGGAGTAGAGTATGGTTTATATGAGAGGTATAGGAACAGGAGGAGAGGTGTTAGGCTAGACAGATACTAAAGGAGTAGCAATATGGGTTTATATACAGGAGAGATAGGGAATAGGAGGTGCTAGACTTGAAAGCGACTTTAGACGTGAACTTCATGGAAAACTGTTTCATGTCAATGTTCTAGACATGCCCATCACGTAACCTATTAAGGGAAAAGGTGACCAGCAAAGGGAAAAAGGTGACCAGCAAACGGAAAAAGGTGACCCATAAAGGGAAAAAGGTGACCCGCAAAGGGAAATAGGTAGGGAGAAGGTGACCCTCTCACGGGAAAAGCTAACCCACTCACACTAACAGGTAAGTAATTCAGTTAGTATCACAGGGTGGGACAGAGGTGGGGCTAATTAGTGGGGGTGGGGGCTAATTAGCATATTAATTGCACATTCTTGCATATTGCGCCAGCTCTCTCATTTCTATACTACTGATTAATTGATTATATCTCCTGAATGAAAAGAGATAGAACAATGGGATAAAAACTAATCAATTCTTTGGAATGCGCCGCGTCATTAGGGTATTGTTCCTAGTTGACCGGGATGCCTGGGTTCGAATCCTAGGAGTGATTACAAATTCATCTTCTAATAACTCAGAGACTAATTAAGATAAAGACGCCAAATAAACTTTATTACATTAATGTCATTAGGTAGTTTCTTGTGAATGTATTTGGAAACCTGGTGTCCTGGGTTCAATCCTTAATTTTTAAATTTCCATTATCTCGGAAACTAAGAAAGGTAGAGGGGTGGACCAAAGCATGATTGATAGCTCCTGTAATGGGTAATTAATGCTGTATACAATTTCCAATCAGTTGTCCCTAGTTCGAATCCCGATCTTTCAATGACTTCCTTAATTTTTCTGTATACTCTAGAATATATCACTTAGATTGATGCTGTAACTGGATACAGCTCTCTTAAACATATCAAACTAGTATTGTAAATAAATTTTTTCTGTTCTGGGTTCGAATACCGATAAAATGTAATTTACTTATAAATTTAATAACTCATAAACTACTTAAGATAAGAACGTCAAATAAACTTTATTACATTTGTGTTATTAGGTAGTATCTTGTGGATGTGTAATTAGATACCTGAAGTCCTGGGTTCAATCCTTAATTTTTAAATCTCCATTATCTCGGAAACCAAGAGAGATAGAGGGATGGATTAAAGCATGCTTGATAGATAATTAATGTTGTATATAATTGTCAATCAGTTGTCCTTAGTTCGAATCCCGAACTTTTAATGATTTCCTTTAATTTTCCTCTGTACTCTAGAATATATCACGCAGATTGATTGTGTAACTTTGTACAGCTGTGTTTAACATAGCAAACTAATATTATAAATAATTTCGTTCCTGGTGTTCTGGGTTCGAGTACCGATTCAATGAGATTTACTTACAAATTTAATAACTCGTAAATTAACTTAGATACACACGTCAAGTAAAAACTAAACAAAGTGCCTAGTTCATAAATATCGTTATCATGACAATAATTACTTTAAAGTACTCAGATCGAATCCCTAAGGGGTAATTTCATATATCTTCAAGCCTATGGATCATATCAGGTTCGAGTAAAGATTAAATGCTTGATGCTGATGCGGGGGAGCTAAATTACTAAAATACATTTATTAAAAGTATTACCGGGTTCGATTCTATTAGCTTAGAATCTCTGTAACTCTGGAAAAATTGCTTTGCTGGTGATTGCAGTGAAATGTAATGGTTTTTCTGTGGGAAGATGGAAAGGAAGAATTGAAAAGGGAATGAAAACATAAAATAATGTAGTTTATACATACATTTTACTACACAAGAGAGAAAATCTTCAACGTTACCTTTTAAGCCTTTACTTTTAAGTATTGTGATAATAGAGATTGTGCTAGCTTTGGTGTAATGGGTGGTGGTAGGCTTTGAATGGAACATCTGACTGAATGAGCGTGTGGAAATACTTCTCTTGTTGGTGTGACAGCATATACACGTAGTTACGAGACGAGTTTAAACGTGTTTGATACTGCCAGACATCCTGTCTCTGGGTGTGACATCATAGACATCGAGCATCCTATAGAACTTCACGATCTACACAACGATCTACCTTTCCTGCCTGAGTGTATGAAACCATTGAAATCATATACAAAGAAACCGATACCTCGTCTTGGACCTCGAAAGAAGTATGTAGTACATTACATGGCTTTGAAGCAAGCTCTTAATCATGGGTTACGACTAAAAAAATCCATCGTGTGCTGCAATTCCAACAGTCACAGTGGTTAAAACCTTATGTGGAATTTAACAACAGGCTACTAAAATAAGCTGCAAATGATTTCGAGAAGGACGTCTACAAGCTCTTTAACAACGTCATGTTTGGAAAAACTATGGGGAATATGCCTGATCGTATGGATATACGACTGGTGATAAATGAGAATACTCTAGAGAAGCTGATCGCCAAGCCTACGTTTATCGATAGGACAATATATGCTGCTATTCTAGCTGTTGTATATATGGCCTCTCGACAAGCCCATATACATTGGTATGAGTGTGTTGGACATCTCCAAGACAATGTATCACCATCATTATGATGTGCTGTTACCATATTACGGAGTTGGAAACCTGAAGCTTATGTACATGGATACTTATCCATTCATTCATTCATCCATCGTGTAACAACTGGAGATGTGTACCATGACAAGTTACGTTTACTTGAGCATCTAGATACTGCTGATTATCCTACAACTATATATGCTATTCAGCTCTAAACAAAGTGCTTGGGAAATCTAAAGATCAGGCTAATGGTAAAATCTTCCCGCGCTTTGTCGGACTACGAGCTAAGATGTTTGCCTTAGATATCCATGGCTCAATGGTAAAAAAGATTAAGGGTATAAAACGTAGTGCTATTAAGCAGTACATTACGTTTGACATCTATACAGACTGCCTTGAAACCTGTGAAATCATCAGAACGCCTATGAATCTAATCTTATCACGAAAGCACGCTGTTACTACTGTGCAAGTGAATAAAATTATATTGAATTCCTTTGATGATCTCCGCGAGTCTACAATGTTAAAAAAATTAAAGTTTACTCATGTGCTGTGTATGCTCATAGCAGACAAATGGTGAAGAAAGGAGAAGATGGAAGGGGAGGCGGTAAGCATTGTCATTAGGAGCAAATACTAGTGTTAGTCTCAGGCTTATATAAAGGGAAGAGACGTCTATCCTTACAATCCTTGTTTAATGAAGTAATGATTTAACTGATAAAGCTGCTACATTTGAACAAAAAATGGATTAGCTGTTGCTGCTACAACTGTAATGTAACCGGTTGTTGTCGCTGCTATTATTGTATCAGATGTTGCTACAGCTGTAGGGTCTGTTACATCTATTGTTGTACAGCTGCTGTATCTGCTACGATAGCAATTGTATTTGCTTTTGCCACAGCTATTGTGCTGACTGTGTCTAATGCTGCTACAGCTGCAGGATCTATTGCTGCTATCGTTGTAGCTGCTGTTGCTATAGATGCTGTATCTGCTACTACATCTGTCGTATTTACTGTTGATGTTGCTGTGATGACTGCTGTTGCTGTGGTACGTGAATCTACAGCTGGAATATCATTGCTGTGATGCTTGCTATTGCTAACACTGCTAAATCTCTAGCTGCTGCTGTAGTTATGTAATGCGACTGCTGCTCCTATTGTTATAGCAGATGCTGCTACAGCTGTAGGATCTGTTACAGCTATTGTTGTACAGTCTCTGTATCTGCTACGATAGCTGCTGTATTTGCTTCTGCTACAGCTATTGTGCTGACTACGTCTAATGCTGTTACAGCTACCTGATCTGATACTGTTATTGTTGTAGCTGATGTTACAGTGTTGCATCTACTACATCAGCTCTCATATTTGATGTTACAGCTGCCGTGATGGCTGCTGTTGCTGAATCTACAGCTGGAATATCATTGCTGTGATGCCTGTTATTGCTAAGAGTGCTAAATCTATAGCTGCTGGATTAGCTGCTGCTCCTACAGCTGTTATGTAACTGGTTGTTGTCGCTGCTATTATTGTAGCAGATGTTGCTACAGCTGTAAGATCTGTTACATCTATTGTCGTACAGCTGCTGTATCTGCTACGGTAGCTATTGTATTTGCTTCTGTTACAGCTATTGTGCAGGCTGCGGCTGATGTTTCTGTAGCTGTAGGATCTATTGCTGCTATCATTGTAGCTGCTGTTGCTATAGATGCTGTATCTGCTACTACATCTGTCGTATTTGCTGTTGTGATGCTTCCTGTTGCTGAGGATGCTGAATTTACAGTTGTTGGATTTGCTGCTGTTTCTGCTACAGCTGTTATGTAATGAGGATGCTGCTGCTATGACTTAAATACCTGTGATACTACCCTAATCATGTAAAATTATCTTAACTAGCTCTGATAGGAATTCCTGCTCTAAATTAGCACGAACACCTGGGATACTATCTGAATTTCCTGTTAAAAGACTCAAATACCATTGATACAAACTAAATTACCTTAAATAGCTGTGATACAAATCGCCGATCAAAATTATCACTAATATCTGTGAAACTATGTCGATTACCCCAAATACTTACAATATTACCTGAACTACCTGTGAAATACGAAACTATGTTATAACCGACCTTGGAATGTATCCTCCTGTGATACTAGCTGAATTAGCCTAAATACCTACGATACTGGCTGAATTACCTGTGAAATCATGCACAGCTATGATGCAGTTAGCCTCTGGAATCTAGCCTCCTGTGATACTAGCTGAATTAGCTTAAATGCCCACGATACTAGCTGAATTGCCTGTGAAATCATATACAACGATGATACGTCCTGCCCCTAGAATCTAGCGTCCTGTGATACTAGATGAGTGACTCTAAACACCTATGATACTTGAATTATCCTAAATACCTAGATACTCTCTGAATTACCTGTGAAATACGAAACTATGCTATTCCCGACCCTAGAATCTATCCTCCTGTGATACTAACTGAATTAGCCTAAATACCTATGATACTAGCTGAATTATCTTTGAAATCATGCACAGCTATGATTCGCCCTGGCCCTGGAATCTAGCCTCCTGTGATACTAGCCGAGTGACTCTAAACACCTATGACGCTTGAATTATCCTAAATATCTACGATACTCTCTGAATTACCTGTAACATCATACGGAACTATGCTATACCTGTTTCTCGGAATCTGTCCTACCCTGTGATACTAACTGAATTACTAACCTGTTAGTGTGAGTGGGTTAGCTTTTCCCGTTAGAGGGTCACCTCCCTACCCTTTTCCCTTTGTGGTCACCTTTTTCCCTTTGCTGGTCACCTTTTTCCCTTTATGGGTCACCTTTTTCCCTTTGCTGGTCATCTTTTTCCCTTTGCTGGTCACCTTTTTCCCTTTATGGGTCACCTTTTTCCCTTTGCTGGTCACCTTTTCCCTTTGCTGGTCACCTTTTTCCCGTTGCTGGTCACCTTTTTCCCTTTGTGAGTCACCTTTTCCCTGAATAGGTTACGTGATGGGCATGTCTAGAACATTGACATGAAACAGTTTTCCATGAAGTTCACGTCTAAAGTCGCTTTCAAGTCTAGCACCTCCTATTCCCTATCTCTCCTTATATAAACCCATATTGCTACTCCTTTAGTATCTGTCTAGCCTAACACCTCTCCTCCTGTTCCTATACCTCTCATATAAACCATACTCTACTCCTCTAGCTCTGTCTAGCCTAAAACCTCTCTCGTTTTCCTATGACTCGCATATACACTATACTCTGCTCCTCGACCTCTGTCTAGTCTAACTCCTCTCCTCGTTTTCCTATACCTCTGTATAAACCATACTCTATTTTCGACCTCTGTCTAGCCTAACACCTCTCCTCGTTTTCCTATACCTCTCATATAAACTATACTCTACTCCTCAACCTCTGTCTAGCCTAACACCCCTCTTCCTATACTTCTCATACATATAAACGCATACTCTACTCTCAACCTCTGTCTAGCCTAACACCACTCCCCGTATCCCCTACCTCTCATAAAGCGCATTCCTCCCCTGTCCCCTGTCTAGCTGAGCATCTCTCTTTGGTTTCCTATACCGCTCATATAAACACATTCTACCTTTAACACCTGTCTATCCTATAATAGGATCTCTCCGTTTTCTCGTATCTTCTTATAAACACATACTCAATTCTCCTAACCTAATACCTCTCCTCGTTTTCCTATACTTCTCATATAAACCATACTCTACTCCTCAACCTCTGGCTAGTCTAACACCTCTCCTCCTGTTCCCTACCTCTCTCATATAACCCATACTCTACTCAACCTCTGTCTAACCTAGCACCGCTCCTCCTGCTCCTATACCTCTCATACATATAAACGCATACTCTACTCTCAGCCTCTGTCTAGCCTAGCACCTCTCCACGTATTCCCTATCTCGCCCATATAAACGCATTTTCCTCCTTGAACCGCCGCATCCACCCTCGTTTTGCCTATCCTTTCCCATATAAACGCAAAAAACTGCGCCAGCTCTCTCCTAAATAACCTACTAAGCGAACGTTGGATGTTGAGGCATACATTTAAGCGCACAGACATAATTTCCTAGAGGACATCATGTCGATAACGCAGAGGAACTGGGCTAGTGGGAAAAGCACCAATCGCCACTCGAATGCCCCGGTTATGGATTGCATCTAATCTCCTCAGCACAGATGGTCGTGCTGAGGAATAAATGATACACCCATAGTCTATTTTTGATCGGACCAGTGCGCGATACAGTCGCAGTAAAACTGCCCGATCCGCTCCCTAAGATTTGTCATTTAATATCCGCAAGATATTCAGAGAATATCACAATGCGCTTTCAGCTGTGCTATATGCGATGACCAGTTAAGCGTCCTATCAAAGGTCAACCCCAGGAATTTCGTCGAATCTGCGAATGGTAGTAAACCTGGACCGAATCGGAGCGAAGGTGCTAATCCTCTCCTACGGCGCCAGAAGTTCACACAGATTGACTTCTCAGTTGAGAAACGAAAGCCGTTTTTAGAACTCCATTCTTGGAGATTATCTAAGCATTGCTGCATACGGCGTACAATATACGGCAAAGTCGTCTACAAATATGCATGACGATACCCCTGGAGGAACACATTTCGAAATAGAATTCATTGCTATAGAAAGCAGTGTAACGCTTAGTTCCGATCCCTAAGGTACTCCGTTCTCCTGAACAAAAAGGTTCGAAAAAACCGAGTGGACCCTTACATAAACTCGTGAATGAACGGTGGTAAGCGTCCACGTTTGTTCCAGGCGAGTAGGGAACGCAGTATCCTTGCTCGCCAACACGTATCATAGGCTTCTCAAGGTCAAAAATATCGCAACGGTTGGACAATTCTTCATGAATCCGTTCATGATCTGTGTCGATAATGCCACAAGGTGGTCCAGTGTTGAACGGCGTTTTCGAAAACCGCACTGGGTGTTAGTCAGCAGGTTGAGAGTTCCCAACCACCATACCAACCGTCCATTGATCATGCGTTCCATCACCTTGCAAACGCAACTGGAGAGAGAAATAGGACGGTAGCTGGGCGGGAGATGACGTCCTTTCCAGCTTTCTAAATGGGTATGACAGTGGCCTCCCTCCACTTTTCTGGAAAAGTGGCATCAACCCAAACATGATTGTAGACCTCGAGTAGGTAAGCCTTACCTTCAAGAGAGAGCTGTTGTAACTTTTGGTCCTGGTAGTCGGGAAGGTGAAAAAGCGAGTTCTAACTCTGCCATGGTGTAAAGGCGATTATAATCTTCAAGATTTCCTGAGCAAAAACAAACCTTGAGATTCCACGAGTCTTTAAAGGAAGGAACTCGGGCGAATAATTATTGAGCTAGACACTTGAGCGAAAACACGCCAAATGTGTTAGCCACATCAAATGTATCAACAACAGCTCCTGCAATTGGCATGTGGGTTGATTTTCCGGCCACACGCCTTAACGTATCCAAAACGACAGGGGAAGGTGTATGTTGATTAAATGAAGCTACAAACTTGCTCCATGATGTCTTTTTTGCTATCCTTTACAACATGTCTAGACTTGGCACGCATTTTCTTGTATTCGATTAGGTTATCCAGTGAGGGACGACACTAGAAAACCCTAAGAGCTTGCCTGCGAGCACGGATGGCATTTTGGCATTATTCCGTCCACCAAGGGACTGGAAATCGACAAGGGTTCGCAGTCGACCATGGAATAGCTTGCTCAGCAGTAGAAAGAATCTTCTCTATAAGATGTTCAGCCGAAGAAATCACAGAGTCGTGCTCATTGTAATTAAACACAGCCACCTGGGAGTAAAGGTTCCAGTTGGCATGATCTAGGCGCCATCTAGGTAAGCGTGTGGAACATATATCTTGTGTTAAGAGACTAATAAGACATGAAAAGTGGTCACTAAGAGTGTAAATCAGAGATGACATTCCATTGTAAGAAAACTGCTGTGGTGAACAAACTGCAATATCAAGGGTATGAAAAAGTGTTGAAGGAGTCTGAGAGAAATATAGGCTCTCTGGTGTTTAAAAGAGCTGTCAAAAAAATTGGCAATTAGTTTCCCTCTCGCACAAGCCCGAGATGAGCTCCAAAGAGGGTGATGAGCATTAACGTCTCGCACCAACAGAAAAGGTGTTGGTAATTGGGAAACTAGATCTTCTAAATCAGTGAGCAAGAGGTCATCGGGTGGAGGCAGATAAATGTTACAAATGGTAAATCGGATGGATGGTAGCTTAATACTTGCAGCCACTGACTGGGCGTCAGACTGTATGGATATAGATTCCACAAGTATATCATCTCTGATGAGCATCATAGTGCCCCCGTGTGCAGGAATACTCTCCTCAGGTCAAGATCACACCGTACTGGGGTATACCGCCTGATTTGAAAGCTATCTTGCGGACGAGCTTAGTCTCTTGTAAACATATGACCAAAGGATTATTCTTGTTGAATAAAAGTTCAAGCTCTGGTCGATGTGTTCTAATTTCACGTATGTTCCACTGCAGGATATCCATAGTATTCAAAATGGGATAAGTTCTCAATCCTAAGATTCCACTACCTTGAGGACGATGGTGGCCGAATCAATTTGCCCTTTTTCGGTGAAGAGCTAGCACCTTTAATGCAGGAAGGATCCTGCCTCTTTTTCACTGTCGTTCTGGCAGTGCAGGCAGAATCCTCCTGCTCCATCTTCTCCACGGGAGAGGACCCCTTTCCAATTGAAATGGAAGTGGAGATCGGCAAAGATGTAGATCGCCGATCCGAGTCCATCCCAGAAAATTCCTCAGAAGAGGATCTCCGAGGAGATCTTTGTGGACCTTTCTTGCCTTTAGATAGTCTAGGTAAAGGCTTATCACTTTCCTTGAGGAAGTCCGTTCTTTTATAGCTGGTCCTGATTTTTTTTTATTATTATTATTTATTTTTTGCGATTCATTGTGTATTAAGGGCTTTCTAGTCTTGCTGGTTGAGGTCAATGGTTTTGATGGTTATTTTACGATGTTATCTTTTGAGTAATGGACTTTGCAGACGTTGATGGTGTCGTCGGTGTTGATTTTAAAGGCTTTGGCTGTGTTCTGGCAACGAGAATGTTTTCTGAGATAGTGGCCCCGTTTATATCGCTGGTCTGGGTTGCAATTTCCTAACTCGGTACCGGTTTAACTGCAACTGAGCTGTAGGTACCGGACCTAGGGACAGAGGGCTGGCTGATGCGCAAGAGTTCCGAGAACACCTTCTCCCTAACCCGGATATCTTGGATCGCTCTTTCCTCCGTAAAACGAGGGCATTCTCTGGAACTTAATGGATGTTCTCCGCTGCAGTTAACGCACATTGGAGCTGATGTGCATGCTCCATCATGAGAGGTGTCTCCACAGTTAACACAGGTAGATTCACCGCTACAGAAATCACTGGTATGCCCAGCGCTGACACCTATAACATCTTAGCGGATTCGGGATGAATGGCCTCACTTCGATGACTTCATACCCTGCCTTAATCCTTTGAGGGAGATCTGGTAAGGAAACAGGGTAAGAGTAGGCACCAATTCACCTCTTTTTTTCCACTGGGCACGATATACCGATGTCACACCTTGCTCTTCAAGATTTTCTTGAATCTCCTCATTGGTCTATCATCTAATGCACGGGTGTTTACCATACCGCACAAGGAGTTCAATGTTTTATGCATCTCAACCTTAACAGGATAGCTGCCTAACATGTTGGCTTTAAGTATTTTCACTGCCTAGGTTGCTGAATGTACTTCAACCAGAAGCATGCCATTGTGGGATCTAATGCACGATTTAACCGGACCAGCAATCTTATTGAGACCCTTTTGAACTATAAAAGGGTTCACCGATGTAAATTTTCTTCCTTCTTCTGTTCTATTAATTACCAAGTAGTGAGGACCACATAATTTGACTACTTCTTTTCCACTAACCTTGGTGTTTGTTTTGGATTTTTTTGGATCCTCCACCATTACAAATGTCTCTGATGGAATGCACACATCCTGGGCGCTACCTCAGCTTAGGTGAGGGTCCTGCCTAGACCTTGCTTGCCTTAGGCTCTCACCTCCTAATTAATAGATAGAGGGACCCAATCGCATTCTGGAGTGTAACAGCTCATGTGGCCCCTCCCCGGGACTGACCTTTATCAGCGGATACGAACACAGTCCAACATGATACTCAGGGGCTGGGAGTTACACATTACCCAGTCATCCCTTGCAACTTCCCTCCTCTGTCCACGCAGCGGTATGTGTCAGACTGTGTTCAGGGAGGTAACTGATAGCTGGTCAACACACTTGTGGACCAAAGTTGGTTGGTTGTTTGGCACAAGCTCTCTCACTTCTTAGAGGAACCCAATCAAGAGTGTGGCTCGGGACCCCAGGAGCGCCAATCCCGTACCTACCTTAGTAGGCCCCTGGGGGGTTATGAAAGATTGCAGGTATTTCAATGATTAGAAAAGTTCCTCCATTTGCAGTTATGTACTTCTAACAGTCGTACATATACAAACATACACACCAAGAATGTTCCTCCACATTGCCTTCTCCCTATTGGCTAAACTAATCATGCGGTAAGTATGTCTCTTAGTACAGCCATGAGTAAATGAAAAAATCATTACATTAATCAAAGTTGGAAGCATGTAAATATATAATATTAATAAATTAATAAATAATATCCAACTTACAATTATGGTGTGTTTGGTAATGAGGCAGCCTTTTCAACTTCAGATTTGGTTTGGGAAATAATGATTTAACCCTGTCATATATCTTTCGGTCTTTCATTGTTCTTTGCCATGCAAGGTTAAAGCATAAATATCCATGATGACATCCAAAAGAGCATAAACACACACCTTCACACGTGCTTTTCGAATTAAAAAAAATTGGAGAAATTTCACATTTCTTTAAGCAACGTAAGAGAGTTGCTGAAATTGCGCAACCTTAGATCTTGATTCGCCATTGTTAAAATTTAGTACCATTGTTTGAACTTAGTGGCCTGCACATATTTTGCTATTAAGCAATATTGTTTATTCATACTCCATCTACTCGCGATGTATAAAAACTTATGCACCTATAATCGCATGTGAATAACCATCTTAATGCAATGCATGCAGCTTTGCTGATTGACCTGTCATTCTTATATATAAACAAATAGGTACTTGCCACTCCGTGCCAGGATGACTTTAATTGTAAACAAGATGAGGTAACTATTTCCCGATAAATGATAACCGATGTTGTACGTATGCAGTAAATGACATCATCTAGGCTTGGTAACTTTCTTGTTACCTTAGCAACCATTAATGCAATAACTGTCTTCGTTACTTTGGTAACCCTTATTGGATTACTATTAAAAAAAAAATGGATATGGATATGGATAACTAGTTAATCTGTATTCGTTACTTTGGTAACCATTATTGGGTAACTAGTTACTTTCTATTTGTTACTTTGGTAACCATTACAATGTAACCCTTACGTTATTTTCTGCCCATCCCTAGTTTGAATTGAATGTATTAAACCCAAGGGATGAACTATTTAATAACAGTATGAAAGAATTTATTTACTTATATCAATAATTTAAATGGCACAAGGCTAACATGTTGTAAAGTTTAAAGCTATTTTATGTATTCCATTTATGTATTTAATGTGGTTGCATTACAACCTTGTGCCCTTGCAGTTATGTGACCTAAAATAAGTGCATAAACAATGTCTGATCTGCTTTTGTGTAAAAAAATGCTCACCTAAACATAAAAGTTTGTTGCATGTCCAAATAATGGAGAGGGTACCATAATAATGGAGAACAGAGATGAACTTTGAACTTCATAAATGTGCACAGTGATAATATATTTTAACTGCCGAGATCATCAGATTTGCCAAATTTAATAATATAACTAATAACTAGTAATCAATTATTGGCATTACATTACTTCTGGATCAAAGCATCTGAACTAAAATTTTATTTGGGGATTTCATCATTTTACCTCTAAGATAATCAGATTGTCTTAGATACAGTAGTAGACTGTTACAGTGAGCAAATGAACTCCTCTATCTTCTCACTTTGAAGTAGCATTCTTCTCATCTGTGAACTGTACATTGCAGTACTGTTGCTTCATACTGCAAAAACAGAACCCAAAGGCAATCGTAGATAGAAGACTGACCATTTCCCACAACCAACCCTGTATAATATGGTATGAAAGATAAAACTTTGCTGTAAACACAGATATTTATGTCCTTATTTCCTTGTCCATCTCTAAGCTGTGACAAATAATTCAAGTCATTAGCATTGAAGATAGTGCCAAGAAAATATTTGTTCACCTTTGTAATTAAGGTACTCACAAGTGTGTTGTAGGCAAGTTCAAATTCTTATTCCACAGTGGATTAAGGAGTTATCCATAACCTTTCCGAAACATACAATTCAGAAGCAAGAAGTAGTTTTAAATGCTCTTCTCCACGATAGCTGCTATGTTGAACATTCAGAATTCTGACATGTTTGTATTGCACAGTAAACAGTACTGTTGTGTTATGTTGTTTGTGTTCACAATTCTCTTTTCATACAACCTCTTTTCAACACTGTAAACACTTGCACTATTTCTGGAATATCTGTTGCATGTTATATGTCTAATGCATGGACTTAAAATTCAGTCTCAGTTCATATGCAGTCATATTAAGTTGCCTTGGTACAGTTTTCTTGAAAGTTTTTCCTACCTTAAAGCTATGAACCCATTTAAGCATTCATTTAATGAGAATTTCCTCTGAAGATATTTGTAGTGACAATCGCATCCTCCTAACCCCAAATAAAGACACACTTTCCCCTCAGAGTAATCTGCGAGTATACAGGAGTAAATAAATATGTTACAATGCTCAGTAGTAGGTAGATTGGTAGCATGTGCTCATATTTTGCTATAAACCCATATCCAGAGAAACGTTTTTTATGAGCTAGGGTCTCCGAAATATGAGGAGGACGTAGGCAGAAAGGATCACAAAAGATGGGAAAGAAATAAAAACAAAAACTGAAATACTGTAAGTAAACAAATAACATTTTAATCAACTACTGCAGGTGCTCAAAATGGTTCCACCAACTACAATACATTTTGTGCACTGCTGATTATTGAGTTTTCAAACTCAAACCCTGGTGGATCGCATGTCCATGGACGTGCTTGTTTGTTAGGGCATGACCTGCCTTTTTCATTGATATACCTCTTCAATCTTGGAAATATGGTGTGAGAGGGTAACGTAAAGCCGGCAAGTCTCTCTTGCATTCCTTTGGGGTTCTTCATAGACGAGAAGCATCTCAGTGTACGAGGTCAACATTGTTCATTCCCACTTGACGATAAGTATGAAGCTACTAAACAGAATAATATCATTAGCTGTAGGTAACAACCAATGCATTACCGTTGGTAAACAACTCTTAACTAATGAATGTAACATTTGCTTGTCACAGTCCACCTTTGGTTTACCTACAGCCATCCCCCTTCCCATTTTGGAGTCTCTAGCATGTAAACCGTTCCTGGACAAGGGTTTATAAATAAAATATAATCACATGGTACACATGCCTTGCGATTTTTGCTGTAGAATAATGCATGCGAGTTATAGAAAATTATGGATATTATAACATGGTGATGGCTTAGTTAAAAATTTGTTTGGTTAAAGACTTGGAGATGAATATGCTGTTACAAAGCTCAAGAATGTGAAAAGAAATGTAGTTAAGTTTACTAGTTTTTTGTTTTTTTTGTTTGTTTGTTTAGTCTTGCTATGTTATTTGGGAAAAAGTTACAGTCCTTTTCTTTTAATTTCTTGTAAGTTGACTATCTAGCTTCACAATGATGGTACTTCCAAATTCCTTATTCTTTTCTGTTTTGATATTTCATCAAGAGATTTCAGAGTCTTTACAGTGAAATTAATGAAATTAGGACTGCTCTGTCAGCAGCTGCAATCAAACTGTGTCCAGAACATGCTAGACTTAACTTTTGATGAATGTTTATAAAAACCTTCGGAAGTGAGCAGGAACAGAGGAGTGCAAGATAGAGTGATAATAGTAAAATATTAGACTGCAGTGAAGAATAGAGGATACTGAAATAATTTCTTGGAGGGAAGAATTCATACAGTGCTCTTTTGAATCTGGTTAGTCTTGAAATTCAAGCTATACGGGGTGTTTAAAAAAATAATCATCCAGTTTCACAAGGCTCTTTTACATGAATGCAGATAGCACCTTGTTATAAATTTTAAAGCACACATAAAAACTATGAGTTTTCCTTGGTGCCAATTGCAAGTTGCTAATTCACATGCTTCCCAGTAGGGATCTTCGTGGCAGAGCTAGCTCACTCACTTACGCAGTACTATATCTGTTTCACTCTTAAGTTTAAAGTAGAAGTAAACAAACGTTAATATATCACTCCGCCAAGCACATGGCAGCTTCACATGGAGTGATGAAGGGAACTAAGTACCCGCAAGCAAAGATTGCTCCACACGACATACAAATACGGAACATTCCATGGGGATCATTAGCTTTTAAACATTTTGTATGTCTTATTCCTATATTTTTGCCGTACAATCTAAGCTTCTAAGACAATACTAAGAGCAGACAAACGAAAGAGGTACTTGAACAGTTTGGCAGCTCTACCTACTATTCCACTTGTGATTAAAAATACTTGATTAAACTGCTCTTAACTTTAGTTTTAGAAATCATTCATTTAATGACTAATATCAGTGTACCACTTTTACTTTAAACTTTTATGAGTCAACGAGTTAAGGAAATGTTCAGCACTATAGGTTATAAAAGGCAATAGAAAACAAACATGATGTAAACAATCCAAGCAAAAATTCTGCATCACTAACAACGAAATTTAATTATTGCTAAACAATAGCTAACCACATTCAGTATTGATTCAAGTTGGGTACTTTTCACAGAATTTGTTAAAAACATTTTACACGCTCATCTTATCTCCACTTTTTGATGTTTCTGCATTTATTTTTCTCCACAGCAGTGGAGGATTCTCAGCCATGACACTAGAAAATAATTTTCTCAACAATGCACCATTAATGGCTTATCCAGAAACAAACTACAGTGCCTTCGCAGTCTCATAAATGCTTTGCTATGATGGTTCTGACAGTTGTAGGTGAATCTGAATGAATACATTTGTTTCATAAATTGAAATGTTACAATAATGGGTTTTTTAAATTTCTCTGCACAAGAATAACTACAAAATGTACAACGAACTGAACTGTTTTATGCGGAGTAAGGGATGACATGTTAAACAGAAAAGGCTGTAGTTTGCCCACCAGCCAGTGAGGCGCTTCCTTGTCATCTCTTTTGAACTTAAAAGTGAAACCAATTTAGTATGCATCAAGTGAAGATGATAACACAGCAACAAAAAGCATTTTGCATTCTCTGTTTGAACAGGTGCAAATGAGTTGTAACCATGCGGCACTACACCTGTTACAACTCATAGCATACCAGCAGTTTGTTCATGTAAGAGAAAATCCAGAAGTCATTCTCATGTGCCCAAACAAGACATAGAGTGTATTCAGTGATGTGACTATCAAACCATTCAAGATTCAACTGCTTTGTGATGGTGATAACAACAATGTGTAGAGTTTTACAAACGCATTCTGGGGATGGAAGATGACCGTTTCCTTTTATGTTTAGTGTTCATTGGTGAGACTACATTCCATTTAAGTGGAAAAGGGAACCACCACAAAACACAGTGCTATGATAGTCCAACAATAAACAGTTTCTCCAAAGTTTGATATGTTTTATGCAGTTTCCCGAGAAAAGTTTATGGCCCATTTCTCTTTTTTTTTTTTTTTTTGGAAAACATGGTTACAGGATTTTATCTTTGTAGCAAATGGGACACTATTAACAGTGAAGAGTCAATTGATAAAATTATGAGTCAAAATGATATAGAAAGCCTTCACTTACATCAAGATGGTCAAAAGATGGACGATCGTTTCAAACGCTGATGATGAGGTCTTGATAACCTCAAAATGATCGTCCATCTTTTGACCATCTTGATGTAAGTGAAGGCTTTTAATACCATTTCGACTCATAATTTTATCAATGGTTACAGGAATCACATACCAGGATATGTTGGCTTTTTCTGTAATTACGACTTGCCTAGC
The DNA here is from genome assembly GCA_030765065.1 of Deroplatys truncata. Taxonomy (NCBI): domain Eukaryota; kingdom Metazoa; phylum Arthropoda; class Insecta; order Mantodea; family Mantidae; genus Deroplatys; species Deroplatys truncata. Next base: position 16,519,241 of record CM060983.1, read on the forward strand.
ATTTCATTTTTCAATGGGATGGAGCACAACCACACTGGTATTAACAATGAGGCCTTGGCCAGGGTCACCTCAACTCTGTGTAAGACTCCATTTATATGCCTTCCCCTTCCAACAACTGAGAACAAACTGCAGTAGGACCAGACGTGCTCACACAAGTATGGGATAAGTTTGTTATACATCCAATATTGAATATTTGTGAAACGCTTTCAAATGATAAAAATGAAAACTTTGTAGTCCTAAACCTATAATAAAATTTATCCCAAAGCTTTATGTGCATGCATGTAAAAGATATAGCCTTGCAAAGTCGGATGATTCCTTTTGAAAATTATGTCACTTCCAGGGCTGAGGTACAACTATGAATAACGCTTATTTTTGAAAGTAGAGCATTATTTCATTTACGACATTCCCAGTGAATGTTCTGTCCCACATAATAATTAATTAGCCAAGCAGTCAACAAGCACAGTGCAGTGCTTTTGAGGTTTAACCTGAATGTACATAGGAACCAGGCACACACTATGCTGAACTCTATTCAGGCTTCAATAGTCAGATCATTTTCTTGTCTTAAGGGGGATGTATGCAAATTGTGTCAAAAAGCTTAATTTTTTCTAACATTTTTATTTCATAGAACATTTGGAACATGCTCCCAGGGTATTTTGTTTCTTTTCCACCTCTAGGTATATTAAACAATTTTAAATATCTTGACAGTGCAGATCAGGCACCAGCTGCATTTTTATTTGTTGTATTTATATTGCTATATTGTTATTTATTTCACTAAATTGTTAATTCTTCTAACTATTACAAATGGTTTATTACAAGTGAACCACAAAAATCAGCAATAATTAAAAATAATAATAATTAAAAAAGTAATTATAGCAAAAGGTTTAAAAAATTTACAAAACAGTTCTCACACTGGGTGCTTCTACCTGCCTTGTCAACATTCAAGCATGCTATACCACCGATTATTTAACCTGGGTCCACCCCATCCTCATCCACAGGCAAGATAGAACACCCAGAAGGTCTAACCACACTCCACCAACAGCATATTTCTGGCTATGAAATAGAGGCTGTCTTAATAGCAGAGAGCAGTTCAACTCATACCAAATGACATGAGTCTTTTTGCCACTCTTTAAATCATGCAGCTGGAGCAAAATCAGTCCATGAGGGTTTCCAACAGCAATTATAATGAAATTAAAATTTGTCTGCTGATTACAAAGTAAGGAAACTTATATTATTAGTTAATAATTGTGATACAGAACAAACGGTGTAACTCTGCAATTTATTTCATAGAAATAAACCGTTAGAACAAAATAAAAATGATTGAACCTGCTAATCAGAGGAAATCAACAAAGCTAATAGAACACTGTCTGAACTAGAGAGAAAAAGGGAGAGGGGGAGAGAAGAAAGCTGGATGATATGGGTAGTATCAGTATGGACATTTTTAAAATTCGGGTTAGCCTATTACATGTTGAAATATTGAATTAAATTTATTTAAAGGTGAGTCGGAATTGTTACACTAACATCACTTAAGTTTACTCACTTAACATGTTTCGGGAAACAGTTGTTCCCATCCTCAGAAGGTTAATTCGACTGGCCCGTGTTGTTGGTGTTTCCGTTTTTTGGACTGGATCCTGTGGTGGCATCTTGTGGTGGAGAAATGTACTTCCAGAGAGGATTTGGTGGCGGCAAATCAAAATTCATTAGATGTGTGTTGTGTTTTAGAATGGTGATCTTCTCCCATGCATCTAATTCGGCTGCAAATTTGGCTGGTTTGACTAATGTAATATTGGGTTTGATGTTGTGATTAGTGATCCAAAAATGGTGTGAAACTGCAGATTTGTCCATTTGTTTGTATTTAATACATCTCATGTGCTCCTTTAGCCTAGTTTCTAGGTTTCTTTTTGTCTTACCTATGTATACTTTATTGCAATCTGAACAATTGATTTTATAGATTCCAGCTTTTTTGTCTTGTGGAATGGGGTCTTTTAACTTGTTACAAAGTAATTTCTCTATGTTAAATTTGTTCTGTGGAGCTAGGCTGATGTTATGTTTCATGAAAATCTTCTTAAATTTGTGAAAAGTTCCTGGGTGGTATGTGAATTTCTTGAACTTTAGCTCTTTATCTTGCTGGCTGAGATTTGTTGTGTTTCTGATGTGCATCTGTCATTTGAATTTTGCAATTTTTTTGTCAATAGTTGTTTTGTTGTACCCATTATGTATTGCTGTGTCTACTATATGCTGGTATACATCAAATACCAGCATATAGTAGACACAGCAATACATAATGGGTACAACAAACAACTATTGACAAAAAAATTGCAAAATTCAAACGACAGATGCACATCAGAAACACAACAAATCTCAGCCAGCAAGACCCCATTCCACAAGACAAAAAAGCTGGAATCTATAAAATCAATTGTTCAGATTGCAATAAAGTATACATAGGTAAGACAAAAAGAAACCTAGAAACTAGGCTAAAGGAGCACATGAGATGTATTAAATACAAACAAATGGACAAATCATTTTTGGATCACTAATCACAACATCAAACCCAATATTACATTAGTCAAACCAGCCAAATTTGCAGCCGAATTAGATGCATGGGAGAAGATCACCATTCTAAAACACAACACACATCTAATGAATTTTGATTTGCCGCCACCAAATCCTCTCTGGAAGTACATTTCTCCACCACAAGATGCCACCACAGGATCCAGTCCAAAAAACGGAAACACCAACAACACGGGCCAGTCGAATTAACCTTCTGAGGATGGGAACAACGGTTTCCCGAAACATGTTAAGTGAGTAAACTTAAGTGATGTTAGTGTAACAATTCCGACTCACCTTTAAATAAATTCAATACACATCACTGTTTCTAGCTTCTTTTCATTACAATATCAACGTAATTGAATTAAATGTTTAAAATGCATTTTCTTCAATTATGTTTTATGGATTAGTAAAAGCCTTTTCTTAAAACCTATAACTGCTAGACATAAAATTTTCAGAAACTGTTCAGAACATATTGCGTGTATTTTGAACTACAATAGTAGCATTTGCTTAATTAAATTCTGATTTATAGAGTTGCATGTCAAGGAAAAATACTTAATTTTGATTATGTTAAATTCATAATTTTATAAGTAAAAGAATTTTAAATATACATGAGTGGTTGTAGTTCAGAGATCTTATAACACACCTAGGATCATAGGGTAAAATTTTCAAATACATTGCATAATTAGAATTTTAGAGTTTGGTCCTCTAGTCCAAATAGTCCAATATGGATTGTTTCCTGTACAATGACATTTTATAAAAGAATATGGTTCCACATGGGAGAAAGAATATGTCACGTAATTGGATTTTTGAGCAGGACAATGACCCAAAACTCACCTCCAGCCATTTAAAAAAATTATTTTCAGATAAAAAAATCACACATTCGGAATGGCCAAGCCGGAGCCCAGATCTAAATCCAACAGAATCCCTCTGGGGTGAATTGAATTGACGTGCTTGTCATAGAAGCTACTCAAACAAGAATCAATTTGCTGCTGCCTTATTAGACGAATGGTCAAATCTCCCACTTGACCGATTACAAAAGCTTGTGGATTCAATGTCAAATAGATGTGCAGCTATGATCAAAGCCCATGAGTATGCAACAGAATACTGATTTTTTTTCTTCAGATTCCAAAATATTTTTGTTTTATTCTTACTTACTTAGACCTACAAATTACTTTTGAGCCAGAGGAATGTTTATTTATTTTATATGTAAGATAACTTTGTTTAAACTAAATATATTCTTGTACTAAATTGATTATAATTACATACTTTTCAATTATCTACTGGCATTTTGTTCTATTAAATACCTGTCTTTATATAATTGCAACTGATGCTTTCTACAAAATACTTTTGAGCGCTACTGTATATCTTGAATTTTTTATGAATAATTTGTGAATTTTGAATAATTCTGTATAACTGGGATAGGCAAAAACTTATGGCAGGGAAAATGTAGAGCTCATTAAAATACACAATTGGTATCAAGTTTTTTCATAGTGTTCACTAGTTTTTTAAATATTCTACTTTTCATGTTTACGGTTTCCCAAATACAAGGTGGTCATAATTAAAGAGGAGGAGTTTGAGGGATCATAAGTAAACAATTGCGAGGCCAAATAAATTGAAATTTGGTGTACATACATTTTCAGACAATGGGAATTCATTCTGAGAAGAAAGGAAAAAATAATTCCAAAATTGTCACCAGAGGATGAAATGGTGCCGCATGGGGTTGGTGCAGATCTCATCAGCAATGTCAATAGGTATCGTGACTTCTTTGGATACACACATTAGAATACACCTGTGTATGCAATGCTCTGCTTATGTGATTGTGCTTTGCTCGTCACGCTTTATTACAAAAATAACAGCGATGCTTCCATTGCACTTCAGTTACACTCTGAATGCAAAACAATCTATGGAGAGGTCCCATGATTATTAATGATGTGCGAAAGACGATCTCAAGCTTTGAACATGCTGGGTCTTTAAGAGGGCAACCAGGATGAGGACACAAATCTGCATGCAGTGAAGACATGGAAACTGTTGCAACTGCTGTGGTGGAGGCCATTGCGGAGCAGGGATCCAGCAGTCAGTAATAATATCTCAAAAACTGGATATGCCCTATTCAACTGTTTGGAAATGTTTGCTCAAAGTGCCAAAATTTTCCCCAACAGGATTAGCCATGCTCAGGATGCAGATGCACACTTGCAGTTTCCAAGCTTGGATGAACATGGAGGAGGTATGGCCTTGGAACATCCTTTGAAGTGACGAAGCCCATTTTTACCTCAACGATTGTCAACACACATAATTGTTGTGTTTGGTCTTATGAGGATCCTCGTGCACTCTCCAAAGGTGACAACGTGGTGTGGTTTTACTGCCTTGTTCATAATTAGACCATACTTTTTTGAAGAATACGCACCAGCTGGAATAAAGACCTGCACTGTTGATGCATGGAGATCCCAGACCACCAACAACATGGATATCTCCACACTGTTTAATCACTCTCACATTGGATTGGAGGTGCAGTGAGTCCTCCAACATTTCACTAGTGATTATATAGTCAGTAGCACATTCCCTAGGAAATGGCCTCCCCTTTACCAGATCTCCTCGAAGTGATTTTTGGTTGTGGGGTTATTCAAAGGAGCACATAACATTTCACATGAGACAGATGGGGATGTGCTACATTCTGCAGTGGACAATGTGATTCAGAGACAGCGCTTTGTGGAACATGTTCAAGGGCAGCATATTGAACCCCATTTTTAATTGTGTTGGATTGAAGTCATCAGTAACTTTTTGCTTCCTTTCACTCCCCATACAGTGCCATTTCTTCCTATGTTGACAATTTTTGGAACTAATTTTTGTTTTCGGAATGGAATTCCCATTGTCTGAGATGTGTATACACCAAATTTCAATTTATTTGGCCTCACCGTTGTTTACTTGTGACCCCTCAAACACCTCCTCTTTAATTATTTCCACCTTGTACATCTGACAGCCACACTTGAAAGTTTGCGATCCTTCCTTTTTCTTTCCATCGCAAGAAACATTTGAATGCTCTTTCCAAATGTTATATAACTAAGCACTTTCTGCTTAATATGAAATAATTTATATGCAAAAAATGTGAGTAATGTAATGTGAATAGAAGAATCACTGTTTATATGAATGGTATTGTATAATGGATATATGTGAATTTGTCGTTGGTAGAGAAAGACATGTAAGTGTTCACATCATATTGTAAGAGTTACCTATAGGTTCATATACATCATGTATACATATTTTTGAAATAAAACATTTAATTGTGCTGAAATTTCACATGTAAGATAAATTCACCAAATTTTGATATGTAATGCCATCTAACACCTTCTACCATTTTAGTTATGCTGACGGCACCGGAACAGCCATGTCAGTAATTCAGAACAAAGTACTAAAGCTTACTACAAAGTGGCACAGCTACACAAAGCAAAAAGGCATTTGCGACCTTCAATATGTTCGTTCTGGGTTTGTTGTGAGTGTGCTAAGAGCAAGGATCCATCTGTTTTTAACAGCATAATAAGTACAGGAAACTTAAAGAGACTGGTTGTTTATGTGATGATAAGCTTGGGTGTCAGATGAGAAGGTCGAAGTAAATATTTCTAAGAAGTCCACGCGAAGAGCGAGCAGGTAGCTCAACATTCTGTTATACAACAGAGTGAAGCCGTACAGAAACAATTAGTCATAAATAAACAACACTGTGCAGCATTCTGCAATGAAATACAAGAACTTATGAAGACAACAGTTTCAGGGACAAGTTAGGCCCTATTCACAATGAAGTTGCCAAAGGTTTCTATTTCATAACTTGCATGTAGAAATCTTTCAAGCATACCACAAGTTTCAAATTGAATAATGTAGCCAATAATATCCAATATAAAATGCATCCATTGTTTATAAATAAATAGGGCATAAAAGGTGTGGGATAGCCATAGCCAAATGGAAGAGTGCCATAATTGTACAGTAGATGGCGTAAATTGTGATCTGGCAATGCATGGGGAAAAAATGCAAGTTTGGAGTTTGTAAACTCTTGTGTTGCGTGACTGTGTGAATAGCATTGGTACAAAGTCTTGTGCTTATGCTGTATCTTCACTTACTTATAGCCCTCAGTGACGAGGCAACCTTTAAGCTTTCAGGGTAGGTAAATCACCATAACGTCTGTGACTTATGACACAACCAGTGACTGGCCTCAGGCTAGATGGCACTCCACCGCATTTCCACAATGCAGTTTGTATGTATCTGAAAGAGGAATTGCTGCAGCCAAGCGTGGGACGGTGATCAGTCATCAAGGTCACCCAACCTGACCCCATGTAACTTCTTGGATTATGAGGACCGATCCCAGTAGCCAAAATTTCAGTAGAAAGTGCTTGAAAATTTCAGAAGATTTCAGTAGATTCATTTAAAAGTTATAAAACATAGACTGACCGTAATTGGTATAGTATATTTCTGCTTTTTCAAGGGTCCCATGTTTGAATTCTGGTTGGACTCATGACATTTATATTGTACAGGGTGAGTGGAAAGTCCCTTTACACTACTTCGAAACTATATAGTTATGTACAGCTTACCTCCTATGGGTCCAAAATGTCTGTGTGGGTTCCTCCGTGTCCGATTGTTCATATTCAACAGCACATCAAGGGTGACGGTTTGAAACGCCGCACAAACTGTGTTTTTCAGTTGCTCATCGTTTACGTATTGTTGTTTCCTTACATTTTCTTTCACAATACCCCACAGTGCATTATCAAGCGTGGTGAGGTCAGGACTTCTTAGAGGCCAAGGTAATGGAGCCGAGATTATTCTGAGCCACGTCCAATCCAGTGATTTGCAAAAATTTCGTCCAGGTGTTGGCGGACACGGATGGCAAAATGTTCTGGTGCCCTGTCATGTTGAAAGAAGACGGTGTTGGCAATTTCTTGTGTCGTTAATTCTGGAAGTAACCACTTTTCGATCATTTTCAAATAAGTGTGTTGATTGACAGGGCCATTGAAGAAATAGGGACCCAGCAGGTGATCCGCTGTCATCCCTGGCCAAACCATAACATGAGGTGGATTATTCTGAATCTTTTCATAAATGCAAGGATTGTCTTTCGCCCAGAGAAACACATTACGACTACGGGAGCTGCAATAAATCGCACACTCGTCAGAAAGCATGACTTTTGTCGTTTGCACTCGGAAAGTTTTCAAGCAATAACTAACATGCATGCACACGTCGATCCAGGTCAGCATCTGACAACTCATTAACAGTGGTTGGACAAAAACATTTCAGTTTTAAATCTGTCTTTATGTGGTCTCGCATTGTCGATGTCGGAATGCCCAACTCTGCAGAATACTGGGGAATGTTCAATTGATGCTTCCACAGCAGCACAAGTTTCAACTCGAGTGCTCCGGCACCCACTGCGTTGCACATCGGTCTTTTTCTCCCACTGCAATAACATTGGATGTGACGGTGGTGCTGTGTCAAAACGCACCACGATGTTGTTCTGAATATCCTGCATTGTTTGTCTGGTGTTTCCGCATTCGTGAACCCACACAGAAGCCACCAAACGCTCTTCCACACTAAAAGGACTTGTAACGGCCAAAACTTTACCAGCCATTTGGACCAAGTATTGTTGCATATTGCTTCCGGTATCACTATCATCGTCAGATCTACCAGCCTTATCGATAATCGATTACACATTTGATAATTCGTATTCGTATTACACATTTCCTTCCTTCTTTGCATACTAGAACCGTGTTAAGGCAGTGTAAAGGAACTTTCCGCTCACCTTGTACATACATGGCATCACATACCCTTTATATGTAAATATTGCCCACTCTCGCTGGGAAGGTTGCACCAGCACTCCTAACGAAAAGGAATGGTCAGTTTTGCAACAGCTCTTTGTTTCTATGCTTGCAAATGCAGTCATATTTTGAATTTAAAGAAGAAACACTTATAATGTTGTTCTGTTACGTTTAATGACAGCAGTGAAGGCTGTACATTTGCTCCAAAATAAATGTTTTTGAGAGTTAAGGAGATGCTAGGGTTTCAATAATCCATCCTTTTCACCCCCACGCTCCTTAAGTTGCGGCCACATTTGTGCGCAAGGTGAGAATCTTTTGCATCCGTTTGTTGAGATTATTAAAACAGGCAAAACAAAATCAAGTATCTTAAAATAGAACTTATTCTACGGATGTTTTAATCTCTGAAGCCAGCAATCTTATCTTCTGCTACTGCATGAGTGAAGAAAATGACATGAGCGCTGAGTTGTTCCAAAACAAGATATACCATGGTAACCATCTGGTCTGGCATGGATTTGCTCATGTGGCTTTCAAAAAAAGCTTGAAATTCCTTTTACTCTTTCTATCCGTTTAGCACTAGCGTGAAAGTAACTGAGAAAGTGAGGTGTTTGCGGGGATATTATAACTGTTTCGGCAGGAGTCTGAGCTGCAGAAGTCGTGTGTAGCGGCCACAGTGTAAAAGAAAAGACTGTATATGCTTGTGTTATCATGAGATGACTCAGACTTCGTTACAGGAAAGAGGGCAGTTGAGACTTCACTCTTATCACATACATATACAATTAGGGAAGCAGGAAGTGACATTGTTGCAAACCATGAATGTATCAGTATCAAAAGCAGCAATTTCATTATTAGATTAAACAATTTATTGCCCAAGTAAAAATATCAGGAGATTTGCTGTTTTCCTTTAATAAATCAGTAGACAAATCAAAAAATCAAGAGATCTACTGAAAAATCAGTAGGATTGGCAATTCTGAGGTGTACATACCCTCCATGCCTCAAGACCTCCAGGATCTGTGACACCATATCACAGCTGCCATCACCAAAGTAACCCCCTGATATGGGACAAGCTCAACTATAGATTAGAGGTATGCTGAGTGACAGACAGAGGATACATTGAAAAATTTGTAAGATCAGATATCAAAATTTGAAATTTCAGCACATTTAAATGCTTTGTTTGGAAAATACAGATGAAATGTTTCACAGGGTGTATATATGATTCACTGTTGCATGGTTGTCTTTGCCATCCAGTGATTGCTGTTCTGAGGGTATGTAGCATAGTAAGTGTGCTGCTCTCCCTCTGCCATTCTATTTTTTTTTTTTATTTTTTTTATTATTCTGTTGTGGTATTAACTAGCAACAGAGGGAAAACAGTACATAGGATTTGAACCTTCTTACTGGGTAATGCTGTTTTTCTAAACTTTAAAAATGTTGGAGGAAAAAGGATCTTTGTAATTGTTTTATTTTCTATGGTGCAAAGCCCCTGACTATGTACCATATAGCACACATTGTAGTTAACAAGATTTGCTCAGAAAGGAATAAAATCTAATAAATTGCTAAATTTTAACTGAATATATCCAATCAAGTATGGCAATATAAAATGCAAATCAGTTTGTAGTTGGAGATGTTGAGTGATAACTGAAATAAGTTTAACCTTGTTTTCTCAATTTGATACCAGGTCTTCCAGAATTACACCACGGTGGAGCACTAATGGATGCTGAAAGCAATTTAAGAAAGAAAAACAATCCTTTTTATAGGAAATGGCCCGAAAATAATGTAGACCAGCAAAGTAAAGATGCCGACTTTAGCATGGATGCCTACAGCGAGGAAGACATGGATGTTCAGATATTGAGTCCTGCTGAAACATTATTACAGCAAGGGTTTGGTTGCAGCTCTAATTCGAGCTACCTGGCTAGCTTTCAGTTTTCAAAACCTTTAGAGCAGGAAGCAAAAGGGAAAGGAAGCTTTCAGAACATTGAACAAATGTTAAATCTGTCACCACAACTAAGGATGCAAATGTTGATGTGCAGAGAATATAAAAAGTACACAAACATTCTACTTGTGGCTATGTTTGGAAGAGAAATGCTGGCCACACACAGTCTTAATGGAACAGGCACTTCGAAACCAAAATTAAACTCTGAAAAAGTCAACCATATAATAGGTAAGCATTTTGTGTCTAAATTTTGGTTTGTTTTACCAGCATACATAAATGTTGGAACATTTCAATAAGACTTTCACTGTGGCCCAAAAGTGGGTATACACTATTGATCGTTTCCTTTGTTACAGACATTGATACTGTTTAATCTCACAAGTCGGCCCCAGATGTTTAGGCATTTATTTATAACAATCAAAATAGGCAATAAAACTATTAAAACAGAAATGGTAAATTTGAAAAAGGCATACATTTTAAAAGTTTATACTAATCATAATATATTTAGTAACCAATATTTGGTTTAAAGGTCATACAAATTATACATTTTTATTATTCCACATTACCACGAGGTATTACTGTAAACATTCTTGTATTTAGACTCTGCTAATCATTTACACAAATCAAATGAAAACTGTGTCTGCTAGATATGGCAACGGCTGTTGGAAGTAGGCTCATTTTCTTATCACCACTCTGAAGCAAGAGCATATTTGTGCTTTGTTAACACATGTTGATTGATAAAATACTTTATATAATGATTAACGATCTTATCACAAACCATACACAACAACTGTTCCATCAGTTGAAAACACATGGTCATCAAATTCACTAACATAACGGTCAATTTACTTTTCAGTGGTTGACTGAACTTAGGCATCATAACTAAATTATATTATGACTGTTTTCACCATAACACATTCTTCAAAATGTTTTCCTTACAATACTTTCTGATACTGGGGAACCCACTTCAAAGAGAAATGCTAAATCCTTAGCAGATAGCAAACATTACAAAATAAAAGATGGTCACATTTCAACATAAAGTATGTCCAACATGTTCCCTGAATGTAAAAGAAAAAGTTAAAAGTTGATTTTAAAAAAGAGAAAATTGACATGTATACAAATAGGCAACTAGATCTTAAAAGGCAAAATAAAAACTGGTTCTGTCACTTAAAATACCTCAAAGCATTTTGCCTAAAGGTACTTACAAGATGAAGCCTGGCTTGCTACTGACTTGGTCACTGGACAGCAAACTTGCTTGAGCAAGATGTAGCTGGTTACTTGGCTTATTTAATAGCATATATAGTTGCAGCTATGGATTCCATCAGAGAGGATGAAATGTTATTAGATAATAATGCAACTAGATGTGCAGCATTACAATCGACCATGAGAAAACGGGCTGTCCATCCAGTGCATCTAGAAACACCTTTGATGAATACCATCATTCATATAAAAGTTTGAGACTTTCTCTGACTTTATTTGCTGCATCTCATGATTATACTTTAGATATCTTAGCATCTCTCAAATATTTCTATTTGTTCTACACGGTTTCTCCCATAATAATTATATTACAGTTTATTAGCCTTTTGATATGTAACAGATAAAATGTTCATGGAATGTAAGCTGTAATGTACTTACTATTGATATTCATTTCCATTCATCCCATAATTTAGCTACAACACATCTGTACTGGTGGTAAGGACGAGCCTAATTCTTTAGAACAGGTCTTATATAAGTGACTGCTTTTTACAGCATAGCGTGCTAACAAGCTCCCTCTTACACACCTCCAACATTGTTCATTCCTTCCTACTAAGTAACAATCAGACGACCAGGCTTCTTCTTGCATATACCCTAACTTCCAAGCTCCACTCATTCACTGTCATTAAATGTTTCAGAAGTGAACCCTTTTAATTCAACCACTATGTGGGGTGTCCAGCAAAATATCCTCCAAAAGGTCCATAGTAATCATGTTGAGTGGACATGGTGGCCAATCAACACTCTTGGAAAATGTTAACAAGGTTATTTCTTACCAGCGCAGCAAAATGAGATGGTGCTTTATCTTGCTGGTGGTCAGTTGTGGCCCCACTATTTTTGTAATGTTTTTTCTGTTAACTTCCCAATTTTTCACACAAGAAAAATATTTGTGTATTTTGTTAATGAGATTTCTGGCTCCATTAATTATTGACTATTAAAGCCCCCGTCATTCCCAAACTCATTTAAAAGCAGAACTTTAAATCTGTGCAGTACACTGACTTTTGGGCCACTCTGTACAAATTAAAGAACATTACCTGTTTCATACTACATCACATTTTAAGTGTTCTGCATGCTTTGAATAGTAATGCAATTTCAAAATGTAAATGGAGCAAATATGCATTTTTAAACTTGATTAATATATTCATTATAAGATTATGCTACACTGTTTTTGCTACTTTATTTGAGTATTTGTAAGTAATTTGGACATACTATGGAGCAAAATATTTTACCCATCTACTAAGAAAGCTATTCCAATTATTTTAGACATCTGTTCAGCCTGTCACAAATGTTATATTCCTTCTATATTGCACTGGTATGGTCCACAGTCCAGAGCAAATGCTACTCTAATAAATGTTAACTATGTATTTCTTACAAAAGTAACATAACAGTGAAGGAAATACTTTTTAACTTCAACGTTGTTTATCATAGGGTCTAAGATTGCCAGTAAATCCATAAATGTAGTGAGTTAATTTGTCTGGAAAACTCAGATCCTCAAGTGATATTTATTGCAATTATTTCATAAATGAAATAAGAATTTAATAAAATTCTGCTAATCTTGTTCACAAAATGTTAATAATTGCATATTTATCAGTTATCAGGAGGCTGCAATAGACATATCTGGTAAAGGTTCGTATCTCCGTTCATTACAGAAACCGTTAAACTGATTTCACATGGTCACTCTATTTCTGATTGTTTCTATGCTTTTGGATTTTGCACTATTATTTCGTTTCTTGATTTAATGCCAAAATGTTATGAAGTTCCCTCCATTTTGTACTATGATCCATGGCTGCTGTTATTGATCACATATCGATTTATGAGAAATGAGAAAACAAAAGAAGAAAGCGGGGATAATCTTAAAATAAATGAATATCCAGACGCATGACTGTGATTGGTCACTCTCACTTGCACATTTGAGGAGGTCTGCAATGCTCACCAATAAGGAACATGACAAATCAAATCTGGAGAGCAAGGTGGAAGCTTAAACAATTCACCCTTCAGATCTTCAATTTTTCCTTTACTTGTAAAGAAGAGATGCGTTGCCTCGATGAAAAACTTTTTCTTCTGCAAATTGTGTATTTTCTTACAAAGTAAGTTGTGGCCATGATAAAATTTCTTTATCATTCTTGTTGCTAAATAATTCGCTGGTCTATGTTTTGATATTGATTCAATTTTTATGTGTGATTATGAATATGCAGTTAAAAGATGATGTACAAAATCCCTTCTGTTGCTTCTAAAAATCTCTAAAACGCTTGAGAAGCGTTAGCAAGTATGACACAAGGCAATTCTTCATGTACATATTTGTCAGTCATCTGATGGCATATCATGTAATTGGGTATTTAAATTCAGAAAATGGAGAAGAGTTCCCCAAGCCTTAATGAATTTACTTTAGTATAAAACTGTTAAAAGTTGATGGCTACAGTACAGTGAAAGACCATATGGGTAACATCGGGATAAGGAGATATCATTTCTTCATTAACCCTTCCCATGCAGAATTATAGTGTTTTCACTTCCACCAAGCGCATCAAGGACACATTGCCTCATCTCCATTCTACACGCTCTCCCTCCATGTAAGTGCAGTTTACTGGTCACAGCTGATATGTGAATGTGTGCATTAACAATGAGTTACCAACAATATTAACTCTGCAGTAGTCGCACGCAGACTTACAGTCTGCACAAAAGTATTTTTTTTGTACCTTTAACGTCTTTGAACTTAGGAATCACGTGACCCGAGTACCTTCCTGTAATCAGCAGTTCTGGAATGATCAACAAATTGCAGACTGACGTTGGATCGCTGTTAGCAGAAAAAGCAAAAGTGAGCTATTGAAATCATATAATAGCTTATTCTCAAGGCTTTTCTTATTTCACCTTCTATTAGTCACGCTGTTTTTTCACATTCAGATCAGTGTTTTTTTTTTATTTATTTATTGATTTATTTTTTGATGAACGAATCCTTATGAACAAGAATATGAAAGAATGAGAATATTGTTGTTGAGGTCTTGGCAGGAAGTGACCATGAAAGTTGAAGACTTTAAGTGAAATGTATGAAGCAGTGCAGTAACCAATTTGTGTATTTCATCCTCTTTATGACATCATTATGCAGTATTTTTTGTAAATTTGAAGCTTATACGTATAACACATTAAGAAAGTTACAATTTCAGTAGAAATGGACAAGATTTATTAAATGTATGTACTAGTAAATTAAAATTTAAACATAATGAATTGTATATTGTGTGTTATTTTGTTATAAATCTATATTTTTCCCCATGCAGATTACTAATGTTACAAAACATTGTGTGCTACTGCAGGGTTAAGCTTTGTTGACTGTTTTAGAATTAGTTTGTTATTTGGCTATTGCATGTGTAGGATTATGAGATGTTCTTGCTTAAAATCATGACAGAATTTGTTTTCCTAGAATTTGTATTGGGGATTTTTAAGCATAGAGTGATATCTCTTATTGCACATCCTTCTTCCAGTCTCTGAAGGTAAACCATTCCCTAAACACTATACTATTCATCTCTTGATGATAATCACCACCAGTTATTGGCTGAAACACTAAACCTTCTATGAAATTGTATTTGGCCAATCCGACATGACAGATATTAGACGTGATCCTTTACTGATGTGATCTTTTTACACCACTGTTTCTTTTAAGAACCTACCAGATAGAACTCTTAGCATGGTTTTGATTTACCCAAGTTTTATCAATGTAATTAACGGGATGAGGGTGGTCTTCTTTCTTTGGTCACGCATTGCTGTTAAAAATGAGGTCCTTGCAGCGATATCTTTTCTCTCCATCAAAAACCATTAACTGTCATTACATTTTTTATATCTAAAGCCAAGTTTTCTCAAAATGCTGTATAAAGAAGTAATACCCCTTGTATAATCTATTTTGTCATTTTAAAAGTTTCTTAAGAGTAGGATATTCACCACTGGATGACAGATCACATCTTCTGGAAATCATCTAACTCTGTGACAGGTTTTTGATGTGTAATTTTTTTTTTTCCTTGGAGAGGAAAATCGAGCCTTCATGTTTTCAATTGCACTTTTGTGGGCTTCCTCACATATATGTGCACTGCTCTTACAGACACTTGACATGCTTCTGCAGTTATTCTTTGTGGATCTCTAAAATAATCACGTTTCATTGACAGCTTTCTAGAGTTTTAGAAAAAGTTATAAACTTTATACACAATGTCCTTCGACTGTCTTCTAATACCACACAAATTTGACATCATTGTGCAGAAGTAAAATGCACACAAATTCATGCGCAATTACAGAAAATTTATTTGCACCAACTAGATAAGCAAGGACTGTTGCACTGGGAGAGGGGGAAAAGGCATTGAGGAGGGAGTGGTCAAGTGAGGTGCAGAGTGCAAGACGAATGTCCTTGACTTGCCTAGTCAGAGTGAAAAGACTATAGTTGTGCCAGATTTAGCAAAGTTTAAAACTTGCTTTAAAATTGAGAACATTATTCATGCACACATTATAACTGATATTGTAAGTGATCATAACCGACTTTAAGCTGAGTTTGAAAACATTCACTAAGATGCTAGGTGCAGAAACGGTCTATGTACTGAAAGTTATATACATATAAACATTGGTATTACACACTCACAGGTTCACTCTAAGAACCAGTTTCACAGCTTAAGCTTTGAGAGTTTCACAGTAGGGCAACCAGGTTCAGCTTTACTGAACTGAACAATTCCATGGAACAGATTGATAATGCTTGCGCATAAGTGAATTCCCATCATTCCTAAAATAAGCTTTTGTAGCTTATCCAGCAACGTTAAAAAATGACTGAAAAATCAGAGTCAAAACGTATAACTTTATTTTTCAAGAAGTCAGCATTCTCCTAAAACTTGTGAAGCAACATAAGCATGTAGTAGAATGCAAGCAATCGGAAAAACTCACTATGGAATAAGAAAAACCAAATGTGTAGAAAAATTGCAATACAAAGGGTGGATTACAATGGTTTGAAATAATTTAATAGCTCTGCATGCTGTAAGCTTTGAGATGATGAAAATATATGCAGCTGCAATTAGCATGCTTTCACTTGCATATAACCTCAATGTTAAAAAAGGCATTGTTTCTGATGAGAGGGCTTTGTTACTAAAATGTAAAGCGATACATTAAATGTAGATGTGACAGCAATGAGTGCAACAATGTATATGATTAAAAGTATGAAGTATAAATTTAAAATTAAGGGCATGCCAAATTAAGTTTTTCTTTTTATCAGTCAGTTTTATGTTTAATGTATCATCAATAATTTTTGGTACCATCATTGCGATTGTTTACATAATTGAAATCTCTTATAGAATACTCACTCTGCAAGTTTCATATGTGAAAATGGTTTGGACACATTCTAAACATTCTAGATTGTCTTCTTTGTGAATATGGGTTAAAATAATTTGCATTTCCTTATCACTCATATTGTGTTCTTCAGATAACCCAACGTCTCCTTAGCTTAAACCACAATTCAGAGTTAGTACAGTAAAAGTCACATATAAGCTCGGCTTATAGCTTGAACTACACAGTGTAAAACTCCATTGCAGCTTAAATCTCTGCATAAGCCCAATCGAAGCTTAAGCTTAAACTGTGAAACCAGGCCTAAGTAGGTTTTCTTTGTGTGTTAAAGTTTGAAACACTTATCTGGATGATATAGACTTGTCAATTACATGTAACACTTGTGAATCTGAGTGCTTATCATTTGAACCACTTAAGCCATTGTTGCATGCATTCACTGCTCTTCTAACACCCGTATCAGTCTCACCTGCTGCTTTATAGATTCCTTCAGCAATCAGCCAGTCAGCATTGTTGAGTCTAAGTTTAGTGTCACTTGGCCTTTTCCTCATTCTCAGCTCTATGGCGACTGATGTTTGGAGAGGAGGCCATTACTGCTGAGGTGTGCCATCAGGTTTCTTGTGGTTCATTTCACTATTTTATCAACTGATGGTATTTCAAAGTTCATCACTTTATAAGCATTTTTTTGCTATGTAGATTTTCTCCCATGTTGTTAATTCTGTGAGCATATTTGTATGTTTTAGCATTCTTATTTCATGTAGAATTCTTAAGTTTCAAATGCCTGAGCTGCTCCTTTGTGTGGTTTGGAGATTCCTTTTTGTTTTATCAGTCTATACCTGTGGAATGTTGTTTACAGTTGATCTTATTGAATTCCTGGTTAAGTTTGTAGATGGAATGTGAATCTACTGATATCTTTTTGGGATTTCTTAATTAGCCTGTCCATTGTAGTGCAGCTTTTCTTCTGTGCTGGTATTCAGTGTTATATTCCTGGTCCTTTTGTCACTGCATATACTTTGTTCAGTTTTGGATAGAATGTACGGAATATTACTACATAAGATTGCTTATCCATATGTTGAAGAATTATTTAAAATAATAGCTTCAGCAAATATAAACAAAGCATCCACTGCTTAATAACTCAGAGGTAAATCAACAGACTATATAGGCAACATTTTTTAATAATTTTGTTGAGTCTGTTTTTCTCTTTCCATTGTGTATATTTTGACACTTAAGAGCACCTATGGGATATCTCAGAAAAGCATGCTTTGTGGAGATAAAAATTCTCCTAGAAACTTATGGATCACTACTGAAAGGCGAGTTGCTCTACAGCATTTTTCTGAAATGTCTCACTGTTCACTTGAGGTATTGAATCTTAGGAGGTGATTTAGCTTCATAATGTTAAAGTATGCCATCTGTTAGAAGTGACTAAAGTAATTTTAATAATATTAAGGTCTTTAACTGTTGAATTTCAGATGCTGTAATGGCAAAATTTGGCGTTCCTGCACACCATGTTAAGGAAGCTATACGAGTAAAGTTGAACAATGAAGATAAATTAAGGAAGCGATCAACACAGAGAGTTGTAGCACATGCTATGGGACATCAGTAATTAGTGTATTTGAAATTATCAAAATGTATGACATTAACTTCTTTAGGAAGGCATATATATAAAATTATACTAGAAGAGCATGGATTTTGTATCTAAATGTGTGTTCCAATAAAGCACTATTTTTTGCAGACATCTTTTTATTGTTGTATCTGGAAACTGTAAGTGAATGATTATCCTGAATACGAATTCAAGCTGCAATATTACACTTTTTTCTCAGGAATGAAGAAAAGAGAGAAATTGGTTTGAAACAGAAAAGTAACATTGTTTTGTAAAGCAATGGCATTAAGCAGACCATAATTTGCATTTGATTGCTGTGAGCTCTCTTTCAGGGTAACTATTCATAATTCACCAAATGCAGGTTTCACTCCTGTGCTAATGAGTGAATATTTCTATGAACCACTATTTATGCTTATGCAAAAGAGACAAGCAGAGGTTCTGAAGCTATAACATGCCACTGAAGTATGTGGTTTCTCTGATTCACCCACATACACATATAGTTTAGTATGTGTTTGTATTTGAACTACTCAACAGAGCACAGTATTTTAGTAAAATATAAACATTTTTTTGGCCTTGTAAACCATGGTCAAACAATAAAATTATTCAATGAGTATTAACACAAATTAGAAACATATGAACTCCACATACTTCAGTAGTTAAAATGCATTTTGAGAAGCGTGCTCCTCATCATCAGTTTGTTGACTGGAGCTTGCAGCCAAAAATTCTCGGCCAAGTCATTGTGCATGAGCTCTCCTCTGTGTCCTATGACTACTCAAACGATATCGTCAACTGGCAGGGTATCAAAAGTCATAAGATGTGGCTCATTCTTGGTAATTAAAATTCATTCCCATATATCAAGTGCTAAGGGTATCTAGATGTGTTTGAGCACTGTGATTTCCCATTTTATTTCACAGTTGAAGTTCCAAAAATGGGATGAAACTACAGACTTGTCCACTTGATTAAATTTTGTGTTCCTTCATTCTAATTTCCAGGCTCCGTTTTGTGTTTCCAATATAGATTTTATCACACTCTAAACATTCCATTTTGTATATTCCAGCCATCTTATTTTGAGGTAAACTGTTTTTTAAACGATGATTCAATAGATTTCTTAAATTATATCTGTTTTGTGGTGCCAACTTTATATTGAATTCTTTAAATATCTTTTCAAATTTGTAAAACTATTTGGGATGAAAGGTAAATTTACTTTACCTAGGAGATTTCTTAAGAGTGGACAGTGTAGTACTTTCTTTCAATATTTTTTGTTATGTTTTATGATCATTTTATCTATGAAATGGGTTTTGAATCCATTCTGTACAGCTATTTCATGTATGCGGTAATATTCATTTTGATATTCATCTTTTGTTAGAGGTATATGGTTGAGCCTATGAATTAAGCTGTGAAAAATGGTTTATTGATGAGGTTTTGGATTGTGTCAATTAAATTTTATATAATTATCAACATGTTACAATTCAAAATAGTAAGCATGGAGTACCCCAGGGTTCTATATTAAGGCCAGTTCTATTTCTAATTTTTATCAATGATTTTCCAAAACACGTTAATGCCTATATTAATGTGTTTGTAGATGATACTAATGTAATCATGCAAGGTTTAGAGGACAAAGAAGGCATAATAACTAGAATGGAAAACTGGTTCGATATTAATAAATTGCTTTTAAATCTGTTAAAATAAATAGTAATTCCATTTGGCCATAAAAAGAAAAAGCAAGAGAATAGTATCGACCTTCAAATTTATAATACAAAAATGTTACAGGTTGATCATACTAAATTCTTAGGAATATGGTTAGAGCAGCATCTTGATTGCACCTTTAATAACAAAGCTGAATAAATTTTATTTTTCATTTAGGGTAATAAAGAAAGAAATAGATTAAAGATTAAAAACAGAAGCATTATTAACAGTGAAATATTCATCATGATGTAGATTGAGTCACACTTTTTTACACTCACCTTCACTAATTAAAAGTTATATAAAACAGAAACGTTTTCGAGGGTATTCGTCCTCATCATCAGCGACTGGGTGCGATAAGGACGAATGCCCTCGAAAACGTTTCTGTTTTATATAACTTTTAATTAGTGAAGGTGAGTGTAAAAAAGTGTGACTCAATCTACATCATAAAGAAATAGATTTTTATACTAAAAAATCTGATGTGTTACACTCATATGACTTTCTCTACTCTTGTACAAACTATTTTTGCAAACGCTTATTCTCCATATGCTTCATGTTAATCGAGATGTTAATCTTATTGCTAATTTTCTCGTAGGTACAAGGGGAATGTGGTAGTATTTAAGCGATAGTCAAATCTTTTAAGAGCTAGTTGCTATGTGGCACATTCCATTCTCTTTGTATGTCCAGGACATAAACAAAATCAATAACAAATTCCCATATGAGAAAAAGTATTGGAAAATTTAAAGGAATAACAAGCAATATCTCGAAAATGGTTCACTCAACAAAAAAAATGTATATGACATAAATTGTTTATTTTAATGCGATCTACATTTTTTGTGTAGTACAATTTTGTCTATCTCTTATGGTTTACCAGTTATGCAAAAGTCGTTCACAATGAAGAATACTTTTGGAGACATTCCCAGAAAATTCGAGATATACATTTCATTTGTCATGAAAATATCTTAAACATACGATATTTTAATCAAAATCTTTAGAGCCATTTTTGAGAAAAATTTTTGAAAAATGTTCCATGTAAAGGGTAATCTGGGGTGGGGGGATTTTCTTGAAAACCTTTGTGTTGCATCTCTGGAAGATACTGAACCTAAATACCAAGTTTGATGTTTATCCGACTGTTCGTTTCTGAGTTATGCTGTTCACAGACACACACACGGACATGGTTCCAAAAATGCTTATTTTGGATTCAGGGGGTCTCAAAACATATATTTCCGGTGAAATCTCGGTATAAAATTTTTGGGTGGAGTACAATACTTCCCCTACTTACTATACGTAGTAGAGAAAGTAAAAAGTTCTATACTTTGCATATGCAGAAAGTATATTGACATATGGGATAATGTTTTGGGGAAATGGCAAAGACAGTCATTTAGTCTTTAAAACCCCCAAAAAATAATCAGAAGTATTGCTAATATAGGCAGGATTGATTCATGCAGGCCAGTTTTTAAAGAATTAAAAATATTACCTTGGCCTTGTCTGTACTTATATGTTACACTATGTAACATTAAACAAAATATTAATAATTTTGTGACAAATGAAGATGTTCATTCTCAAAATACTAGGAATAAGGCAAATTTAAAAGTGCTTGAACATAAAACCACCTTATTTGACAAAGGAGTTAAATATTATGACTCTGTATTATACAATAAACTACCTACAGTTAAAAGAATGATCCATGTCCGGCTTCAAAAGGGATTTGAAGAGCTTACTCTTGAAAGGGGTTTTTTACTCTTTAGATGAGTTTATTGACTCAATTAGTAATTAATTAAAATTTTATTTTGTATTGTGGTATTTGAAGAAGTATGTATTATGTTATTAAGGTATTTGACGAAACCATGTATTCTTGTAATATTAACAGTGAATAAACCTATCATCTATCTATATATCTATCTATCTAATCTGTCTGTCTGTCCGTCCGTCCGTCTATGTGTGGGTGTCCTATAAATTCCAAAGGACAGACCATTATTATTTCTAATAATCTTCAGATCTAGAAAAGGCAACCATCCATCTTTTTCTACGTCCAAAGTAAATTTTATAGAGGGATCTTGAAGATTCAGTAGTTTGAGAGCACCATTAATAAACTTTACAGGAACAACAGCAAAAATATCATCCACATATCTATACCATTTCTTAAAGATGTATGAAAAGGAACTTGTAACATGTATTTCTGAGTGACTCTTATATAGCTCAGCAAGCACAGGTGAAATTGGGTTGCCCATAGCCAAGCCTTATGTTTGTTGATAGTACTTGTGGTAAAAAATGAGCTATTTAATTTGATGCAATATATTCATTAATCATATCATTAGAAATGTTCTGTTTAAAAAGTTGCTGCTTGTTCGTCTGGGTAATTTCTCTATTGGTATACTAGTAAACAATGCTCTGACGTCGAATGATACCAAAAGTTCATTGCTATCTATATATAGATATTTAATTTTGTCAATTAATTCCACAGAATTTTTAATGCCCAAGGTTGGAAATTTTGCAAAAGTATTAAGTTCATCAACTCGCCATTTGGCTAATTTTTAAATTGGTGCATCAGTATTGTTGATAATTGGACGCATGCTATTGTCCTTTTTATGAATCTTTGATAAACAATATAATCTTGATGTCAGATTATCCACTATTAAGTACTTTGTGACATTTTTTGGGATGATTACACTGCCATGTATGACTTTTCCTGTAGAGTTGGCAAACCTTTTAATAGGATCATTGGTTAACCTGGAGTATTCTGGTTTGTTAAGCAAAACTTCTGTCCTGAAAAAGTAATCATCTTGATCTAAAATCCCCATTTTGTCCCCTATATCTGCTTTTAGGTAAAACACAGGTCTGTTATTCAAGGCCAGTATAAGAGATTTGTATTGTGTATTGCTGTGCCCAAAGGAAGACATTGTTAATATTTTTTGGCATTCAGTTTTTTATAAGATTTTGACACTACTCTATTGAATCTGCTGAGAAGCGATAATAGTGTCCATGATATAGTCATCCAGATCTTTAGAATTAAGGACATAGGTTTTCAAACCAAGATTTAAGAATTTAATTTCATCCAAAGAAAAAGTCTGTGATGATAAATTAACTGTGTTGTTGATAAGTATCATTTCATGGCTTGGCTCTGACAAATCCAACAGATATTGTTTACGATGTAATTTGATTATTTTGTTTTTTAGTTTGTTGGTTTTTCTTTCATTAAAATATTCATCTTGTCATATAAATTATCTTCCAAATTTTTCTAGAACATATCACCCAAGTTTTTGATTTACTTTAAATGCAATTTGTACAACTGTAAGTCCATATTTTGTATAATTGTGTAAGGTTTAGATTGTTCCAACAGCATAGTCTTTTTTTCTAATGTTTTCTGGCATTTGCTGTCATTGTCAAATTTGTCAAATGGGTGGTTGCCTTTTCTAGATCTGAAGATTATTAGAAATAATAATGGGCTGCCTTTGGAATTTATAGGAAACTCACACTGTTGATGATGCGTGGTTGCCTTTTTTTCACAGCTTAATTCATAGGCTCAACCATATACCTCTAACAAAAGATGAATATCAAAATGAATATTACCGCATACATGAAATAGCTGTACAGAATGGATTCAAAACCCATTTCATAGATAAAATGATCATAAAACATAACAAAAAATATTGAAAGAAAGTACTACACTGTCCACTCTTAAGAAATCTCCTAGGTATAGTAAATTTACCTTTCATCCCAAATAGTTTTACAAATTTGAAAAGATGTTTAAAGAATTCAATATAAAGTTGGCACCACAAAACAGATATAATTTAAGAAATCTATTGAATCATCGTTTAAAAAACAGTTTACCTCAAAATAAGATGGCTGGAATATACAAAATGGAATGTTTAGAGTGTGATAAAATCTATATTGGAAACACAAAACGGAGCCTGGAAATTAGAATGAAGGAACACAACATTTAATCAAGTGGACAAGTCTGCAGTTTCATCCCATTTTTGGAACTTCAACTGTGAAATAAAATGGGAAATCACAGTGCTCAAACACATCAAGATACCCTTAGCACTTGATATATGGGAATGAATTTTAATTACCAAGAATGAGCCACGTCTTATGACTTTTGATACCCTGCCAGTTGATAGTATCGTTTGAGTAGCCATAGGACAAAGAGGGGAGCTCAGGCACAATGACTTGGCCGAGAATTTCGGCTACAAGCTCCAGTCAACAAACTGATGATGAGGAGCACGCTTCTCAAAATGCATTTTAACTACTGAAGTGTGTAGAGTTCATGTGTTTCTAATTTGTGTTAATACTCATCACATAACTCCACTGTTAATAATGATTTCATAAAATTATTCAAATTTGATGTTTTGTCCTCAGCTGTGGAGGACATTCTCAGAAGAGAAGAGTGGCAAGAACGGCTGATAACTGCAGGTGTACAATACTTTATACTGTTGGAGTAGTGAGAGAGTTGCTTATGGACTGATGCAATGGCAGGAATCCAAGCCTGATTTATCTTAAATCCTTCTTCTCTATTCAAATTATTGGGATGTTTGTATATTTCTATAGCTAGGGTTGTACTGTTTGGTGTTTGTCTAACGGGGACATGTTCTGCAACAGCAGAATTGTATGTGTGACTGAGACGACAATATCTTTTATGTTCGGCAATGCAGGTTTTTATGCTGCGTTTTGTTGTGTCTATATAAGATTAACTGCATTGCATGGTATCTTGTAAACACTGGCAGTAGAGAGCGGATCCAATGGATCTTTGGCCGATTTGTGGATCTGTTTTAATTTTTGTGTTGGGAGAAATATTGTTTTAATTTGCTGTTTATCTAATATCTTGCCAATTATGTGAATGACGTTTTTAGCAGAAAAACCATAGCTCTCAATTTAGGTCGATTTATGTTTTCCTTATGAGATTTCTTAGGATGAATTGCTTGTGTTTTAATAATTTTATCGTTCGATCACAGCCCGCAAGCCCGGAAAATATGTTAAATTTTATTCATAATACTGGCATTGAAAGCCTATGATCACTGTATTTTATTTGTTTTTGTTTTGTTTCATTTTTATGGCACCTTTTACATCTACGTCATATTGGCAGCTTTGCCTTTGGAAAAATTGCTCATGGCAATGGTGTCCACTTATTTACTGTTGGTGTTAATCTTTGGTTTCTTTAAATTTATACACTTTTCACACTCTCTTTCAGACTCTAAGTAGGATAGGGAATTACCCTGGCTAAAGAAAAATTCCTACCCTCCAACCGGGAATCAAACCTGGACTTCTAGATTTGGAGGCTAGCATGCTAACAAACAGATCACAGAGTCACTCAAACAAATTTCAGTGTTTGCACACATTTGGTGGTTAAAACATTGAAACACATCCTCTATGGAGAAAAAGCAATAATCTTCATTGCTCCCTATCAGCCAAAAATTTAAACCTTTCAACCACAGGAGAAGTGTGCACTAACATACAGCACATTTTCCACTTCATGTGCTAGTTAATATCCCAAAAATCGCACGTAGCACACTCGCACAACTTTCTCTACCTATCACAAATTGCTTATATACAGAGCCTTTGTTTGGACACGTCACCAACCAAACTTTCTTGGCACCAGGAAGCATGCTGTTTTACGGCGGAGTTGGATATTCATAGCACCTTGCAAATTCTAACTATAATAACCACATAGAAGATGTTGGAAATGATGTGCACACATCTCTCACACCTTTCAATAAAGTTTGTATTAACAAATTCTTCATGGCCATGTGGGTCAATAAGCAACCATTACCATTATTCAGCACCCAATTACAGAAATTAACTCTACTCACATTATCCTGTGGTTGCAGTTCCTCAACTACAGTTATCTTATAGGGTTTTAATTGTAAAAGTTTAGTGGCATTTCAAGCTGAGGTTTGCAAAATTCTTGTGCAAGCTTTCTCAGAGATTTCTTTGGACTTTGTTCTAATTTTTCTGATGTCATGGAGCGTTTCCTTTCTAAGAACATGTAATTTACTTTAGGTTTGTTATCAAAACAGATGCTTTTTCTCTAAATCTATTTCTCTGTGAAGCACATGGACAGCATGAAATCTGCCTATAAATCACCATCTCGCTTCTCTACAAGAGTTTGTTGTCACATAGATGAAGATTCTGTGTGCTAAAGTATACAGACTTTTTGACATTATAATAGCATTGAAACACATGGTCTCACAATGTATCAGTCTCTGTAGAGCACACACTTCATGTCAACTGATAAGTCCAGGCCTTTCCAACTCTAGCACTTGGCACTGGTGCCTTCCCCAAGTAGCGGCTGCATGTGTACGACAGACAGTAACATATTGTCTCAGCGCAGAGATACAGCAGGTTGCGGAAGTTATTTTCTTCTTTGTTAAAAATGTTGTTTAATTGTTCATGGGAAGATTTATATTTTATTGTCAATGCTGAAGGGAAAGCCCAATGCTTAGTTTGTGATGTCATCTTAAGCATAAAATCTTCAACCGTTTGATGACACTACCAAAATAAACATGCTTCAACCTATGATGACATTGTTGGCGAAGCAAGAAACAAACAAATTGCTAAATAAAATCAGAATTGTCAAAGTCTCTAGATGTAAGTAATAACCTATTCCTTAAAAATGATTTTACATGTATTTTAGTGGCTTTGTTTTCGTTTTTGGGTTTGCTGTTTAGGAATGTTTAATTTAGATTTGCTGCTAAGAAAACACAAAGATAATTATTGTGTTTCCCTATTTGACATATCTTGAACCCACATTTAAGAAAGCTCAGTTTGAGCAAATTATATTGTTACTTGGAAAATTGCAAAAAGTGGGCCACCCTTGTTGATGGTGAAAAGAAATGCTTAGTAAGAGTGCTTGGGGTGCTGCCTCTGCCACTTCTCACCTTCCCCCACCTCACTGCCCCAGCTCAGTACGAGTACTACTGCTCAGGGCATGCTGCCTTCTCAGTTGGTAAAGTCTGGATTAGGCAGTACATGGAGAGATTAGAAACAGCGCAGTGCAGGGCAACCAATTCCCCATAATTAGGACATCATCCAAATGAAGGCTCTGTGGTATGTTATTCATATAAAAAGTGATTCTTTTATTCACATTACGTTACTCATGATAAGTTTTGTTTGTTTGTTTGTTTTCTTTTTACCATAACTGAAGCAATATGAACTTGGTTACATGCACTCTGCGGAAATGTTCATATATCATAAGTCAGTTTTTGTTACTAATGAACCCATGTGGGGAAAAAATAAGAATCACATATAATGTTTTATAGATGTCACATGACAGTTCAACCTGAGAAAGCTTAAACACGTAACAACAAATATTTCAACAATGGATAATGCTACAAAAAATGTTATTTCACACAAATTGCATACCTCAATGAGTTCTACTTTTTTCTTAAAGTAACCTTTTTGTATCACCTATGGTTTCCCAGTTATAAAAAATTATACAAAAGTCATTCAGAATGAAGAAGACTTCACAGACTATTCCCAGAAAATTCATCATATACATTTTATTTGTGTAAATATCTTAAACATAGAGTATTTTAATGAAAGTCATTAGAGGCATTTTCAAGAAAGTGTGCATGTACATGTGTGTGGTGTTGGTGGGGTTCTCAAGAGTTAATAAGCAAATCATTCTCCTTCTTGTTTCCCAATATTTTGATGTTAGATTTTCAAAAGCCACAATAGAGTCACAATTTTTGAGATGTTAGTATTCCAATTTTGTAAAGATGTTTATTCAAACAATCGTGTGGTGTGATAAGTTGGAATACAGCAACAGAAGATTTTCTTGGTACATCAGGAATATTGATGGATAAATTAAAATGTTCATCCATTTTGACTGTTCATTTTGAAGTATTATCTGTAGCTTATAATTGGAAATGTTTTTTCTTTATATGATTCGTTTAATTGATTTATATGAAAGTTTTGTTTTATAATACAGCTGATTTTAGTTCCCTTCTTTGCTAAAACATCCACCATTTCATTTTCAAAAACACTACAGTGTACAGGAATCCACTGTAAGACTATAGTTTTATTTAGGTTCTGTATTTGTTTGATCACATCATGTTTGAGCTGAGTGGTACAACCAATAGCTTGGAGTGCAGCTTTAGAATCAGATACAATAACTACATATTTGCATTTATGTAAACATTAAAACAAATTTGAAGTGATGTATATATGGCATCAATTTCACCATAAAAATTGGTTGTATATTTCCCGACATTTTTAGAAAAGGAAAAGAATTGGCAAAATCACCAGCCCAACTCCTTCATACTGCAGAAAAGAGCTACTGGAACCTAAGGTTCCATCCCCACCTTTCCGTGATGCAGCTATTAGATGCATGTCAAACTAAAGGGAGGGGCTGCTCATCAAACTGGTCACCCTGATGAGTTTAATGACCAAATCTGGTATTCTTCCTCTTCATTACCAGATTCCCTCTTTTCACTTCCCTATCCAATCTCCCTCAAGTGATCTTAAGGTATTAGAGTATTTGAGGCTTAAGGGATCACTTCTCTTATCTTCTATTCCTTCATGTGTGCTGGCCTGCAATGGCACAATGTTATCCTCCACTGGCCAGTTGATGATCAATATAATAATCTCCCAAGAGCTCATCGACTAACTGCAGGAGTGGTCCTCCAGACATACTAGAGGTTGAGTAACGATGATTCAACTGCTAACTTAAAAAAGTGGTGTCCCTAAGAAAATGTTTCCCAAAACAAAACATTCTGCAGTAATTAGTCCCTCATTTGGATCTCCGGACAGGGACTGTTTTGAGTAAACATGATCGAATGCTTAAAATTTTCAAGAAAACTAACAAAAATGTTTCATGTAAAGGGCAATTTAGGGTGGGGAGGATTTTATTATAATCTTTGTGCTGCATGCTTGAAAGATGTTCAATAAAATATGAATTTAGGCATTCGTGCCACTCTTCATTTTTCAGTAGTGCTGTTCATAGAGATAGGGCTTTTCTTTTGGAGAGGGGTTTAAGTGGACCTCAAGACACAGAGAGAGTAAAAACTTATTCATGCAGTAGAAACAAACCATTTTCAATACTAAGTTCAAATGCTCATGTTTGCCTTTGCTTCCTACCCATCCAATGGAATATATCACTTTCAAAGCAATCTGACTCCAGCAAGTAACTTCAGAGAGCTACACTGCAACTTACTACCGCAGTCGAGTATTGTTGTGTTTGATGTTTTCTTTAAAGAGATACTACTTGATAAGACTATTGTGATAGTAAAATCAGAAAAAAATTAATGTGTTGGATTCATATGTTTCTCTACTCACTCTTCTACAAACTATTCTTACAAAAGATTATTCTTCTGTCTATCTTTCCCTTTTGTTTTATACTGCTTTAACTATGTGGTCATATCACAATGGGTCTCTTAGGTTTGGTGTGTGGTGGACAGCTAGCTTTCTATGTCTCATCCCTATACCACACCATCTTGCTTCATCACATGTCCACAGAGGCCTTAGTGCTATGCAATTGTACCTCTGCTTCTATACAGACAGGCAGATGGTGGCTTTGTCACACGTCCACAGAGACGTTAGTGCCAGGCAACTGTACCTCTGCTTCTATATGTGATGCACAAATGGTAGCTTAAACACATGTCCACAGATTGCTTAGTGCTAGGCAACTGCACCTCTGCTTCTATACGTGATGGACAGATGATAGCTTTGACACGTATCCACAGAAACCTTAGTGCTAGGCAACTGCACCTCTGCTTCTATACGTGATGGACAGATGATAGCTTTGACACGTATCCACAGAAACCTTAGTGCTAGGCAACTGCACCTCTGCTTCTATACGTGATGGACAGATGATAGCTTTGACACGTATCCACAGAAACCTTAGTGCTAGGCAACTGCACCTCTGCTTCTATACGTGATGGACAGATGATAGCTTTGACATGTATCCACAGAAACCTTAGTGTAAGGCAACTGTACCTCTGTTTCTATATGTGATGGACAAATAGTAGCTTTGGCACTTGTCCATAGATGCCTTAGTGGTAGGCAACTGAACCTCTGCTTCTGTACATGATGGACAATGACAGCTTTGACACGTGTCCACAGAGACCTTGGTGCCAGGCAACTGTATCTCTGGTTCTACACATGCTGGGTAGATGGCATTAGGGTGCCGTCCAGTCTGCTTGCTTTCATTATCTGTGAATAGATGCCAGACCATTTGCTATTACCATATTATTTTCATTTTTAGTATTGTTTTAGATGTAAGATGGAACATTGGGTCATGGTATTAAATGTCCAATCTGGTCTTTAACTTTGCAACTGAGGGAAACCACAAACCAACTAAAAAAAAAAAAGACCTGTGGTTCAAATCTACCCATGGGATTTGAACACGGGACCTTCTGGATGTGAGCCACAGATGTCTGTCTACTTCTTGTTAATTGACATAAACTTTCATTACACATTTGCACATTTTGTTGCTGGCATAAGAATACAGTAGACTAAAACAATAGTCACATTTTTAAAAAGTGAATTACCAAGTATAGCTCTAAAATTCCATACTGTTTGCATGACCATGAGAAAAAATGAATAGTGACTTCCCTTTTGAAAACAGTTTTAAGTATTTGAAAATTCAAACCAATAACAAAGATTACCTTAAAAATGGTTAATGCCATAAAGAGTTTTATTTGAAAAATAGTGTACTTTAACGAGATCTACATTTTTTGTATATTAAGATTTTGTTTATCTCTTATGGTTTACCAGTTACACAAGTCATTCAGAATGAAGAGGATTTCACAGACTATTTCCAGAAAATTCAAGATATACATTTTATTTGCCATAGAAATATCTTAAATGTATACATATTTTAATGAAGTATTTTTTATTTTTAATTTTACGTCGCTTTAACTCGTGGATCTGTTGGTGGATATTTCTTAGAATGATATGTGATGGACAGTTAGCCTTCTAGGTCTCATTCCTGTAACCCCTGCTTCATGCCGTGCAGATGGCATAAGGGTGCTGTCCAGTCTAACTGCTTACATTGTCTGTAGATAGATGGCATAGCAGTCACTATTACCACTTATTTTTCATTTTACTATTGTTTTAGACTTAAGGTAGAACTTTGGGTCATGGTATTAAATATCCAATCCGGTATTTACCTTGGTGACTGAGGAAAACCACGAAAAAATCTCAGACAGATTGGTCGGCCCACGGGATTTGAACCCAGGACCTCCCGAATGCGGCCCACAGACTTTACCGCCTGAGCCATCCCGCTCAGTTTAATGAAATTGTTAGAGCCATTTTTGAGAAAACAAAAAGAATGAAACATTTTCCATGTAAAGGATAGTTAGGGGTGGGAGTATTTTCTTGAAAACCTTCATGTTGCATCCTTGGAAGATGCTAAACTTAAATATCAAGTTTGGTAATTTAACTGAATTTTTTTTTTTGAGTTAATCTGTTCACAGACAGCCCTTTTTCTAAAAAAAAAACCACTATTTTTGGGTTCAGGGAGTCTCAAAACCTGTATGAAATCTCAGTATCAAACTTTTGGGTGGAATGCTACACTTCCTCTACTTACTATAGGTAAGCAATAGAGAAAGTAAAAATGTTAGTAATGCAAATCCATAAAAAGGATTTAGAATGCAAAAACGTCATGTAAGGAAAGGAATGTCTGGAAAATCATAGCAAATGAATTCAGTCCTCTGAACGATGGCAAACACAGTGAAGAGCAACTGAAAATTCTGTAGTATGTGTATTGCATTGCAAATTTGCTTTTTGTTCGTTGTACATGGGTGAATTAACATTTTCATTCAAATCCAGTTGGCAAAGATTCATCTGTCTGTGTCAAAGGTTTCAGTAGAATGAGCAGAGCAAGATTATAAAGAATGTGTCCAGCACTCTTAAAACCAGACATTTTGAGATCTTTAGTTTCCTAAAAAAATTGAGTTTTTATTTATGGACGCTCTTTAACTGCTGTGGTCCTTAGCGTCCCATTCTATATTGGGCGTGAAAGACCGGTAATTTTGCTCAGAGGCCTCTTATCAAGCTTGAGGTTCTTTTACGTGCCGTAAATCTACGACACGGAACCACCGGCTTTACTTCCCTTCCGAAGGAAGCCATGCTAAGGATGTTTATGCCCAAAAAAATCCATCGCCCTCTGCTGGGTTTGAACCCGCGACCTTGGGAACTAGAGGCTAGCACGGTACCACTAATTCACTGAGGACGACTCTTTAGTTTCCTGATCTACATTATTTATATATAGTAAAATGATTGAGAAGACATGATGCTTTTTATGTCAGAACTACAGTTTGGGCTCATGTTAAAACAATATTGAACACTGAAATTACTAATTTGCACAAATTTCAAGAGCAATTTAGGTGAAATTTATACATAACAGATTTTTCTCAACATAATTATGGAATAAAAAGTAATTTTCATGTGAAATTCCCCACATGATGGACTGTGAGGCATGTGTAAGTGTTGCACAATAATCTTGTGGCATTACAATTGAAATTCCTTTAGTTTAGTGAGTGTGGTTTTTTTAAAATTGCAACGCTTATTTTAAGCTATCACAAAGAAAGTTATGACTTTTTCATGTGAGTGTGAGTGTTGCATACATATTCTCTTAAACGAAAAGTGCTCCATTTGCAGAAAGATTGGGAAACACTGATGTATATACATAGAACCTTGGTTTGGACGCGTGGTGGCTTGGCACGGGGATGCATGCTGTTTGCCAATGGAGTCAGATATTCACAGATCCTTAAATTTAAGTGCATGCAAATTATAACTACACTAACCGCATAGAAGATTTTGGAAACTATATCCACACATCTCTCACACCTTATAACAAAATGTGTATTAATTCTTCGTGGTGATGAAAATAAAATCATGTGGATCAATAGAGCGATCATTAATGTTATCCAACACCCGATTGCAGAAATTAACTCTATACACATTATCGCATAGTTGTAATTCCTGAACTAAATTATCTTATAGGGTTTTAATTTTAAAAGTTTAGTGGCATTTCAAGACAAGGTTTGCAAATTCCTGATTCCTATGTAAGCTTTCTCAGACATTTCTTTGGGCTTTGTTCTAAATTTTCTTTGATGTCATCTTGTTTTCCTCTAAGAACATGGCAGTTTATAAAGGATAGAATGCATTTCACTAAATCTATTCACAAGATTAAGAACCATATCTCTGTGAGGCGCACAAACAGCAGGGAATCTGTCTCACTTTTCTACAAGGGTTTGTTGTCACATAAGAATCACACATGAGAAGTGTGTTATCAAAGATGAATTCTATTTTCTTACTTTTTACAGGACAGATGTGATATTTAAAGATATAGTGGAGCTAAAGTGCAGGTAATTTTTCTTGGGGTTCTATGGAATTTCAAAACAATAAATTCATCCATCATTTTTTATCTGTAGTATTAAGGCCTGTATTTAGGTTTAAAGGTTAGCCACTTTCATTGCACAGCATGGGAGTTGGCTGGTTTTTTTAAAAGTAAAATTGTCCACTACTGATACCAAGATGTGTGGGATAAGTTTCATAAAATGGACCATTGCACACTGATTCTGTCATACAACCTAATAACTGTTTCTTACTTTTTGTAGTAGTGAATGAATGTTTTTAAACAAGGTAATTAGAAATAAATGTTATCTCAGGAGTAATACTTTTATTCTACACACACTTAATTCAATTTGTGAAACCCACAATTTTATTGTATAACATTAATTAATCATATTACTTTATTAATTAAAAAATATCAATCAGAATGTCTTCATCATTTCTCACCATCATGAAGATTTTCAGTCTCTGCCTTTACTTCACCACTTTCTAATTTAAGCATTTTAAATTTTTTTTCCATACCTACACATTTGTGTTAGCTCTATTTAAGACGCTGTACTTTTAGAAG
Organism: Deroplatys truncata; assembly: GCA_030765065.1. Lineage (NCBI taxonomy): Eukaryota > Metazoa > Arthropoda > Insecta > Mantodea > Mantidae > Deroplatys > Deroplatys truncata. Next base: position 16,553,194 of record CM060983.1, read on the forward strand.
GCCTTCTCTCTGCAGAATCTTAGAAGAAGTGCATCCTGTTTTTCTTTCTCCTTGATGCAACAAAATGCAGAGTGAAAATTCTGAATATCACTCATCTTAAGAAGCTTACAGCACTTGCCACTACATACTCCTTGTATGTTGGGTGCGATAGCAAAGTTTTGGGAAAGTACTTACAATTAAAAATAAATTTAAGTTGTTACCAATAACATTAATGGACTTGGAAATAACATAATAATTTAAGCTATGAATAATAACAATAATATCGGTTTTCAAAGCATAAAAACTGGCTTGTATAACATAACCTAAAATTGCAATATTAACTCACCTGCCAATTTTTCTTTTGTCACTTTCCAATTATACTTGTCTGGCACACACTTTCTTGCCTCTTTAGATGAAACTTCTATATCAATTTCAGTATAAATAACATGGTTTACTTAGCTGTAAAAACCCGATTACTGTACTTTCGCAGCAAATTAATCAGTAGAGCAAACATTCAGCCATAGATGATAGCAATGCATTATGGGAGAATTAACCAGCAATGCTGAAACCTGATTGGATTTTGTTTGACTAGTCCACTTTTGAAGCAAAGTTAATGTAAATTTGGCCATTTTTTGTTCCTAAAGCAAGAGTTTGAATAGAGTTTTAAACCTGTTCTGTTCAGTCTTGAAGCTTAGCTATCAATATTGGAACTCAGCGCTTAACAATGCTATGTGGACGAATAAGAAACTTAAAAATGGAGTAAGCCATCTTTGATAATACACTCCTTTTTTGTGCTAAAATATGTAGTTGTTTTGGCATTATAGTAAAAGCACTAACACAGAAACACATGGTCTCACAATGTATCAACATAGACTTCATGTCAACTGATTAGCCGGCACACAGAGAGAGAACAGAAATGGTCATAAACAGGCAGTACAGGGCAAGCAATTTCCATAATATGGCCACACGTCCAAATGAAGGCTTTGTATGTTCCTAATAGGCTCACACCCTTGCACCAATTCCAACCAAATTTGATACAGAAGAGTAAAATTGCTATGGGGTTGCCATCACAAAAAAAAAAAAAAAACCACATCCTCATCAGAAGGGTTGGAAAATTTCAGTGGGAGGCAGTTTTGAGGAATCTCAGCAAGAATGGACTTGTTTTCTCCATATTTGTGCTAAATAAAAAGATAAAAGATGCTCCGTTCATTCTTTTAGGGGCGGTAATGCAAAAACCACCTGTAATGAGCAATGGGGTTGAAGACAATTTGGAGGATTTTCAGTATGATGAATGGGAAATTTGACAACACATATTCCTTGGAAGAAGAGTAAAAATACTGTGGTGGTGCTGTCACAAAAACCACTCTCAGTGTAAGAGGAAGTGCGCAAAATGTTTGGTGGGAGGTAATTTAGAGGAATCTCAGCACAAATGGGCCTATCTTGCTAAATAAAAAGATAAACGCTGCTCCCTCTATTCTTTTAAGAGCGGTAATGCAAAAGATCACCACAAGAGGGGTTGGAAAATGTTTGGTGGGGAGGTAATTTTGAGAATATTCAGTACAAATGGGCCTGTTTTTTCAATACTAAAATGATAAATGTTGCTCTCTTCATTCTTTTAGTGTTGGTAATGCAAAAAACCACCCCTAATGGAAGATGGGGTTGAAAAATGTTGGATGGGAGACAATTTGGAGGATTTTCAGTACTAATGGAAATTTGGCACAATAAAGGTGAGGTGATCAAATTAAAAGAGTTGAAAACCAGCAATACTGTAATTGTTTTAATTTGTTTTACTTTCTCTACCATGTACCTAGTAAGAAGAGAAATTTGAGAAATTCCACCCAAAAATTTGATACCGAGATTTCAATGGAAATACATGTTTTGAGGCCCCCTGAATTTAAAAAAAAAAAAGCATGTTTAGAAAAAGATCTGTGCATGTTTATATCTATGTGTGAACAGCATAAATCAAAAACAAAAAGTTGGATAAGTACCAAACTTGGTATTTAAGTTCAGTATCTTTCAAGGATGTGACACAAAGAAAATTTTTATTTTCTGAAAATCGCTCTAATGATTTTTATTAATATACCATATATTAAAGATATTTACATGACAAATAAAATAAATATCTTGAATTTTCTGGGAATAGGCTGTAAATTCATCTTCATTCAGAAGGAATTTTGTGTAATCTTGTGTAAATGGTAAATGTTAAGTGATAGAGGAAAATGTATTACACAAGAAATGCACATCTCTTTAAAACACACAATTTATTTCAAATAGCATTTTTGTGGTATAAGCCATTTCTGAAATATCCATTATTAAAGGTTTGAATTGTTCATTACTTGGTCATTCCCTTTAAGGCCAGCATATAGCGTCCAGTTGTTAAACATTTGACTATCGCTGCTTTTGTGTGTATAACGAAATGTGTAATGTAGCTATTTTTGCAGAGGTTTTTATGGATTAAAATGTGGTAGATAGAAAAATAAGTTTTAGTAAGAATAATTTGTACACCCACTAATACAGACAGAGGGTAGAAAAAGTCATGTGAATGTATCAAATCAGATTTTTTTTAAACATCATTCTTCTTCAGACCCCATCCTCTGTTTCCTTCAGCTTCCCATTCTAGCACCATTCTTACTACTCAATTCCTATTCTTTTCACCTGGTTGAACCATTTTAATCCTCTCTCTTCTATTATTTCCAATATATTGTTGTTTATATCCATTATTTCTCAAATTTTTTAATTTTATCCCTTGTTGAGATTTGAAAAGCCCTCTCTGTTGTTAATAAGTTTCTTTCTTGTTGTCTATTCATTGTCCACGTTTCTGCTCCGTAGAGTGATACACTTTGCACTGTTGAATTATAAACAAGTTTTATTTAAAATGTTTCTGCTCCATAATATCAAGTTCAACATTGCAGTTGTTTTTTCTTCCTTCACTTGTTCGTTTTTCCTATTTCTAATCTACTAGTTCCATATGCTTCCATGATTGATCCCAAATACTTAAATTTATTGACCATTCTAATTTATTCTCACTTGTGTTCATTGTTGATAATAAATATTCTGTTAAAGTTAATATTAAGCCCCCACATTTTACTAGTATATTCTTCAATTAATTTTCTCATTGTGTATGAAGCATTCTCAATATCTTGTGTTATTATTATTTGGTCATGTTTGGAAAATTTATGTTTTACCAAACCATCAAAGCCCCAGGTAATCCTGAGTATTTCTACTACTCAAGGTTTAAATTTAGTGTAACATTAAAAAAAGTATGTAATGCATTTAATTGTGTAAAAAAATCAATTACATTAAATTTTTAAATTTAAATTTTTAAAACTTTGTACCTAATATAAAGAAAAGGCTGTTTAGGTTTAAAGAAAGCATACTAAAAACATCATGTGGAACATTTTAAAGTTGTGAAAATGTAAGAAAACAATATAAGGAAAAAAATCAACTTTTAAAATTTCATGTGCTATTTATTTGCACACACCTATGCGCATTCATTAAAATGTCACATTTTGGCATTTAAATGGCCAGAAAGCCAAAATTGTAATTGGATCTGTATTTTACAGTCTTTGATGATTTTTTGCCATTAACATTTTACAAAAGCTTCTTTTTTTCTCTCCCAAACTTTTGTCAAAATTTCAAAATTCAGTATCATTTAAGAGAGAAAGAGAGGTATTTCTATTCAAATTCCAATCAGACATTTTATTACACACACTCAGTCTTTATTTCTGTGGGAGAAGATTTAAATATGGGGAAACAGCAAGAAACATGAACATAAGAAAAATGTTTGTAAGTTTTGTCATGTAGAATTATTTAATCAGTTCAGCTGTCCCTTAAAACTAATACAAAGCATTCATTTGGACATATAGACATATTACAGGGAGTTGCTTGCCCGAAACTGCGCTGTTTCAAACCGATTCTGTTCCCTCTCTGTGTGTCGGCTAATTGGTTGGTGATAGGTCGTGAGACAACTTGTTTCAGTGATAGTGCATTAGTGCTGTTATAATGCCACAAAAAGGTCAGTATATTTCCTATGCGATAACAAAGTGAGACAGATTCCCTGCTGTTTGTGTGCCTCACAGAGAAACAGTAATCTTGTGAATAGATTTAGGGAAATGGGATCTATTCTTGATAGGAAACCAAAAGTAAACTGCATGTGTTCTTACAGAGGAAAAGCTCAATGACATTGGAGAAAAGTTAGAATGAAGAAATCTCTGAGTAAACTAGCACAAGAATCAGGAATTGCACAAACCTCGGCTTGAAATGCCTCTAAACATTTAAAATTAAAACCCCATAAGATAGCTGTAGTTTAGGAATTGCAACCATATAATAATATTAGTAGAATTAATTTCTGCAATTGGGTGTTAGATAATGTTAATGATCGCTCTATTGACCCACATGATTTTATTTACATGGCCATAAAGAATTAATGAGCTTTAATATAAATTTTGTTAAAAGGTGAGAGAGTTTTGTGGACATCATTTACAACATCTTCTATGATGAAGATATGTGGTTATTGTAATTATAATTTGCATGAGAAATCTATGCACTTAAATTTAAGGGGCTATGAATATCCGACTCTGCCAGCAAACAGCTTTCTTCCCGGTGCCAAGAAAATTGGTTACAAAAATGCAACCAATATGGCTAGCAACAATTGACCTTAAGCTATTAAAATATGCATAAGTGCAAGTAGTCGTACAGTCTGTTGAGTTCAGTTCTGTATCAATAGCTGGTGAAAAATGATGGATATTTCTAAAGAGAATATTAGATTCTACATTTTCACATGCTACAAGCTAGGTGAAAGAGCAAAAATAATCCATGAGGACTTGTTAGCTGTTATGGTGATCAAGTATGTTCATTTGATACCATTGCAAAATGGATTCGATCATTTGAAGAAGGGTGAGAGAGTTTGAAAGACAACCAGGCCAGCATGGTAACGACTACACCATGGAGGACGATAACCTTTTGTAGAAGACATATCAAAATAAAAGATAGTGAATGTAACACATCAGATTTTTTCAAAATTGATCCAAAGTGTTTGTACTTTTCAGAATGCTTTGTCTTGGCCTGGCCACTTGGTTCCGAATCCATATTTCTGAATACGTCACTATGAAGTAGAAGCCAGGTTTAGTTAAGATTTATAAGAATCACAAATAACATATTTTAGATGTGTGTGTAGAATGACACAAGATGCACAAGCGAAGTAGGGTAGGACATGACCAAGCTGCATGCAAGAGTGGGTTAAATTACTTTATTGTGTATACTGGGTTTGTAGAGTAGAAAGGCAGTACCAAAATATGCATTTTGAGATTAGAAACAAGGAATCACAGAAGCTTTTTTTACTGCGCTACACGCGTCAACATCAAATCTGTCGTGTTAAGAGTCTCTGACTGTGAAACCTATAAACAAAATGTATTCTTGTACAGTGCTACTCACTGTACGGTACAATAATACCTTTTATTCAGTACAGTATGCGCATGTAATGATTGGTTTCTCATTGTGTACCAGTACTCATTTGCTGAGACAGTGTGTGTGAGTTACATTTCATTTTGAAGATGTTTCATAGGCTCAGATTTCAATTATACTCATGCAGTGCCCGTTATTGTTCTGCATCTGCAATTCCATGCTCCTAACCTCAAAATGCCTCATTTGGTACTGCCTTTCTACTCTACAGTTTTGTGAACATTGTGTTTCTGTACCTTATAATATAAACAACAGAATGGCTGTCACCTTGCTATCTATAAACACAAATCAGAACAACATTTGATCTCCCCAACTTGGGTAACTGAACTCTTTGCATTGAAAGAATTTTGCTTAAAAGTATTTTTAAGAATTCAATTTTGTTGTCTTTTTATTAAGATAATTCTCATATGTTTGCCATGGTGTGAATTTTGTTTCAGAGCAAAGCAGCTGCAATTTGAAGCGTAAATTAGCATTTCACGAGCCTCGCCCTTGCCCACACTGCCAGCGGATTTATCGAGATGCTGCCACTCTTAGGACACACGTGACCATCATGCACAAACCTGGTCCAGAACCCTTCATCTGTGTTTGTGGTTCCATGTTCTCAACCAAGTACCATATGTATGTGCATCGGAAAAATGGCCATAAATAAAAGTTCTTTCTCTCTCCAACATTGCCAGAGAAAATTGGTGAAACAAGTACAAAAGGAAATAAGCATTTATTGTATTTTTATGATAATTTAATTATAAAAGCTTTACGTTTGATGAACCACAGATTTAACGGATAAAAACATACAGGGTTGTGTGATAAGTCTGGTAAATTTCCATGAAATGGCGGGAAATTTTGTTAAGCGGCACCATTGTTGGTAAGGGAGTGTGTGTAATGGTTTTCGATAGATACAAAGTCAGACCAAAGATGGAGCATGCTCCGGCTGCCTAATTGAGGTCATCATAAAGAAAATCATTGATAAAATTCAGGACATCATAATGCAAGACATCAAGATAGCTGAAACTAGGCATCTCAATTCAATTAGTGCACAATATCCTGAACAAGAAATTAGAAATGAGAAATACAGTGCAATGATTGCTGTTAATAACAACACATGCAGAACATTTCAACATAGTGTTAGGCATTGTTTAATCGCAATCTGCAAACTTTATGATTGTGGATGAGGTTTGGGTTCACCATTACACACCAGAGACAGAACAATGGACAAAGACTTGTGGGAATATGCCAAAGAAGGCGAGTTCTGTTTTGCCAGGTGTAAAGGGATGGCCGCTGACAGATTACTTAGATAATTACACTCGAGCACCTTTCAGCCAATGTATGCTCTTACTGATGCATTATTCACAAATCATAATCAAACTTAAGCAATAGTTTTAAAGCATAGTGCTCAAAAACTAATGAATAATAGTTTTTTTTTCCTCCTGCATTCATTTTTACTTTCTCTACTATGTACTTACAGTAAGTAGAGGAAGTATTGTATTCTACCCAAAAATTTGATGTTGAGATTTCACCATGGTTTTAGGCCCCCTGAACCCCAAAAAAGGCGTTTAGAAAATGGTATGTGTGTATGTCTGTCTGTGGACAGCATAACTCAAAAACAAAAAGTTATATAAATACCAAACTTAGTTGTTCAGTATCTTCCAAAGATGTCACAAAGATTTTCAACAAACCCCCCCTCCACAAACTACCATGTACATGGAGCATTTTTCAAAGTTTTTAATTTTCTCAAAAATACCTGTTAACGATTTTGATCAAAATACCACACATTAAAGATATTTAAATGACAAATAAAACATATATCCTGGATTTTCTGGGAATAGCCTGTGAAGTTCTCTTTATTTGGAATGATTTTAGTATAACTGATAAGCTTTAAGAGATAGACAAAATCTAACTATATAAAAAATGTAGATGTCATTAAAGTACACAATTTATATCAAATACATTTATTTTGTGGCATAAACCGTTTCGGAGATATTCTTTGTTATTGGTTTGAATTTTCAATACTTATACTTTTTTCGCATAGTAAGTCACTATTCATTGTTTTCTTGTGGTCATACAAGGAGCATGGAATTTCAAAGCCATACATAGTGATCCGCTTTTTAGATAGAAGAATAAGCTTTCATATATATGAACGAATAAATGGCTTATTTCTTCTTCCCCTGTTACAGTCTTACAGGTTTATATCCTTTACATAGATTGTTTATAAATTTATAGATATGTACAGCCTAAGACAAAATAAACGAACAACAGCCAGATAGGGAGTTTGAGTCAGAAAACATCGGAAACGTTTGCGGACGCTGTGTTCATAATACACGATTTAATACAACCCTGCCTGCATTCATTTCAAAGCTATGCAATAAGTAGGAAGATGCTTTTCAGTTTGGTTGTATGCATGGCAGCTGAGCGGTGAAATGCCTGTTCTCGTAATTGGAACAGCTTGGGATCGAATCCTTGATGTATGTCTTTTATTTTTATTATTTGAATTTTAATTTGTTAAATATATGGCAATGACATATGTTTTCCATGCATAAGATATCTATTAATTTTAAGACATTCATACATAAAAACATAAAAAATTACTCTTGTTTTTCAAAATAAATGCCATATTAGTAAGAATTGTAAAGAAGAAACTAAACCAAATATTTAATTGACTTAGTATTGAATGTGCAAACTCTGTCTCATTCTTCAGTTGTGAATGGCGCTGGCATGATCATGCACACACACACCTCATAGCCTTGGAGTTCTGCATGATATGTTAGCAATCATACTGACTTTTGCTATGGCTGAGTGCACAAATAAAGACAAAGCCACAAGTATATCTCTCTTTTTTTGTTTAGTTTTATTTATGGATGCTCTTTAACTGCTGTGATCTTTAGCATCCCATTCTATATTGGGCATGAAAGACCGGTAATTTGCTCAGCTCTTTATCAGGCTTGAGGTTCTTTTACATGCCATAAATCTACGACATGGGACCACAGGCTTTACTTCCCTTCCGAAGGAAGCCATGCTAAGGATTTTTACACCTGAAAAAAAATCTATCGCCCTCCACCTGGTTTTGAACCCGCGACCTCAGGAACTAGAGACTAGCATGGTAACCACTACTTCATGGAGGATGACATTAGATCTCTCCTTATGTTAGTAAACATTGCTGGATAATCTGTCTCAGGCTGCAAGAGCACTTGAAGTCCCTATAACTACGGCTATGAGGTGGGTGTGGTTATCCAGGGAAGGGATTGTTTGTTGACTTAGTTCATCCAAAAACGTTTGTCCACTCCTCAGCAGGACACTGTAGTTCTAGAAGAGGCAGATAGCAATCCCTTCCAGCATGTGTCTACAATTAAAAGTAATTCCAATTTTCCTTTGTCAAACTGCATAGCCTTGCGTTATTTGACTACAGCAGGCTCTTTGCTCAATTAGCAGCTAAGAAGCAAATGATTAAGATTGTGTCATCTCACATTTGCAGAAGAAAATGTCAGTCTTAACTGGAATAGGATTTATTCACAGATGAGGCAACATTTTCATCTACAAATGAGGGGAAAATAATTGTCTACCAAAGGAAAATGTTATGATGCTAAATATGTGGCTCAAATGGATCGTCAAGGTTGCATATCTGTGTCCTGTTGGAGTTGGTTGTCACGAGAGGTGTGTTGTGGTAGCTTAATTGTATATTAGATAAATTTTACTAAGCATTTGATGTCATCCATGCCCTGTAGAATGAGGTCAGTAATAGAAGCAGAGGGTTTACACACCTGATATTAAGTTAATTTATATGTATATTTGCTTTTTCATTTTAGAAATATAATATTTACTTATTTCATCTTTAGTTTGAAAATGAAAACAAGAGTGTTTCAGTTTTTATTGTGGGCATAAATGCCTTGGAATCAAATAGGCCTTAGAAATTGGAAACTACATTGTGATATGTGTAATAAACATTGCGTTTATCTGAAAAATAAAAAAAAATAAATAAATAAAAAATCTAAATATATACTCAGGATATAAACCTTTGTAGGCCTCATTGCTGCATACCTGCTTATAAACACTCAGCTGTCAGTGCATATTCAGTAACTGGGACTCAATATGAAAGGCGACAGTAGAATGAAACCAATGGCATGGGTCCTGAGACACTATTGTGAACTGGCCGCAGAAACTATTTGAACTTTGACAAATACACGCTTCAAGAGTGTGCTCATTTTTTCTTTTTTTCTTAGAATGTACATAGAATTTGACCAAGCGCACAATCGCATCACAGAGTTTGTTGGAAAATGTTTCCATTTTTCCAAAATCATATTCTACCTCCCTTTCTCTGTATCTGGGCACTCTAAAATAAAGCACCAACTAGTATATAGTTTTCCACATTTGGGGCATTTCTCTCCATCCCTTGTTCCTTTCCATTCCCTTAATTTCATCAACCCTGTTCTTGCCCATGCGTATCCCACTCTAATCTCTTTTTCACACATATCAATACATTTTTCCCTTCCCCATTCCAGTTTTGGATATCTATAGTCTACTGAAGATTTTTTTCTCTCTAAAACTGGCCATAATTTTTTGCCTTTCAATATCCTCCACTCCCAAGTTTATTTCCAGAAAACCCTCCTTTTATTTTCCCTTTCTAGCTGTATTCTTCTCATTCCTAATTTCATCTTTCACTGATTGTATTTTGTACAATCATTGCTTCAGTATATCATTTTCCTCTAAGTGTTGTGTTCTGAACCAATAATTGATTGCCCTTTCCCGGGTTTCCTTTTGAGCCAATTCTGCCTAAATCAAGCAAGGCTACCCCATTTGGCAAACCTCTTGGTAGCCCCTAAGACTAGTTTACAGAAGTAAACTGTATTTTATGTAAATATATACAGCCTTTTTTAACCCCCATATCTCTGCTGGATATAGTATCCTTGCTTCTACTACCGTATCATATAGCCTTTCTATTCAAGTTAGTTTCATTTCTGGTTTTTTGCTTAAACATGCTCTGATTACCTGTGTTGTAATTTACCCAGTTTTCATTTTTTGGGGGGGGGTCAGTTTATATACTTTCTTAAAGTTATATACTTTCAACCCCCAATCTCCACAATATTCTCAGTTGCTTTTCTGAGCCCAATAGTTGAGATAGACTTCGTAACCAAATCATCAGAAAACAGTAGACTGGATACTTTCTTATTATTTATAACAGGTAAATTCTGTTTCTTTATCTCATCTATAAATAAATTGAACAACACTCAACTAAGTTTGCATTCTTGTCTGAGAGCTATATTATTTGGGATGTTCCCTGTAATCCTCTCATAAGTAAACTTCACACAAAATTTATTCTTAGTATGTAGTTCTTGTATATTCCTTAGAAACATTTGCTCACCTCTTTCATAGATTCATCACCAGTGCTTCCCTATTAATTGTATCAAAAGCTTTTTCTATACCAATAAAGATCATATATACTCTTCCCTTTTTTTACTCAAGTATTTCTCAACTATAGTCTTAATGATTAAAATATTACCTTTCGTTCTTTTTCCTTTACTGAAGTCTGAAAGCTTCCCTTCCTTTTGCAATCTATCTGCTAATATTGCTGTATATATCTTTCCTATTACTGATAGGAGGGTAATGCCTCTATAATTTACTGCCTTTGCCCATATAGTTTGGGCTTACTATTCCCCTTTTCCAAGTATCAGGAAATTACCTTTTTCTCTTATTGTATTAACCCTTTATTGCTGGAATTATTTTGCTACATATGGCACTCTTCCTCTTAATTCCTATACCAGCTTTTATATCCCTTTCACTGGCACCACAACAAAAGTGATTCGAATAGTTGCAATCATTACAGTGAGGCAAAATGGACTGGCCATCCATTCAAAGCCAAAAGTTGCAATTTTGAGTCCCAGCAACTGCAGTCAAACAGTGAGAGCCAAAGTAAAATAAATGGTATGATGGCATTCTTGAATGCTGATGAGGTTACATTGACTGCAGTTGCATAGATTTTGCTTACTATTATTTATAAAGAACACTACAGTTTTATTAAAAAAAAAATCATATGCCTATTATTTTTTTTATTCTTAAAACCTACTCTTTTACTTCATTTATACTAACTTTTATCTAAACCCTCTATATACCAGATGTGCTCCTGCAATCCTTTTGCTGTGGTCTAAACAAACTTTTAAAGTAATTATACTATATTTTAACCTGTATAGTATTATTCATCCATTTGTTTCTATATAAGTGTTTTACCATCATTCTTTTTAAGCTTTTGTAAGAAAAGTGAGTAGAGAGTCATGTGAATGCAACACATCAGGTTTTTGAAGAACTTTATTACCTAAGTCATGAGCAGTTCTCTACACCTAAATGGGAAGAGAAACAAATAGTTTGTATGTAACTGATGTCTTTGAAATTAAGCAGATTACTGGAAATAAATCTCAATAAAATTTTATTGTCATATGCAAAGTTTAAACAATTGTTATGCTTAACAAGTTACATTAACTTTAAAGATGATGTGTAATACATATTTGCAAAAATCATAAGAGCATATTAATATTATGTAAAACAAAATGTATTACATTCATATGACTTTCTCTACCCTCTATTGTTTATTAGTGGATATGCAAACTATTCTTACAAAAGTTTATTTTCTATCTACTTCATTATAGTCAAGATAAAACTTTGCAGAAATAGCTACATTACACATTTGTTATAGATACAAAGGAAATAGCAACAGTCAAATGTTTAAGAACTGGACGCTATATGCTGGCCTCAAAATTTCATATTGTTTCCATGACATCGCGAGAAGCAGCTGAAAATCACAGGACTTCAAAATAATGACAAAGTATTGAACAATTCAAACCATTAACAATGGATATCTTGGAAATGGCTTATGCCACAAAAAAGTTTTTTGAAGTAACTTGTGTGTTTTAAAGAGATCTATATTTTCTGTATAGTAGGTTTTCATCTATCCCTTAACATTTCCTACCATTTATCTATCTATACAAGATTATACAAAATTCCTTCTGAATGAAGGGGACTTCACAAGCTGCTCTCACAAAATTTAAGATATACATTTTATTTGTCATGTAAATATCTTTAATATATGGTATTTTAATCAAAATTGTTAGAGCCTTTTTTTATAAAATAAAAGATTTTGAAAAATGTTCCACATAAAGGGTAGTTGGTGTGGCGGATTTTCTTGAAAATCTTTGTCGCATCTTTGGAAGGTACTCATCCTAAATATGAAGCTTGGTATTTATCTGACTTTTCATTTTTGAGTTGTGTTGTTCAGACACATACACAGACCCTTTTCTAAAAAAGCTTTTTGAAATTCAGGGGCCTCAAAACGTGTATTTCTGGTGAAATCTTGATGCCAAGTTTTTGGTTGGAATGCAATACCTTCTCTACCTACTAGGTACATGGGAAAAGTAATTATGTTGACCTAACCTTGTGTGCAACTTTTTTAGGTTGTATATCAAAATAATTTCTTTCTAAAAACTAAAAAAAGCAAAATGTTTTCTTTTATTGCTCTGAATATCATTGTTAGCCTACAGTAAAACTTTTGTTCTGTTCTGAAATATTTGCATCTGAAAATCAAGCATTAAAAAAAGTGTATTTTCCACACATACCCACTCTAAATGTTAATTGTGCAAGCAAGCAGGCAGGCAGGCAGATGAGCTTAAATATGCAGAGCTGTGATCTGATAAGAAAATATAGTGCATCTTGCTTCTGGAACGTATGCAGCATTTTGAAGTATTAAACAAAATGGTATCTGGTTTGCATTTGTTTTAACCGATTTATACATTATGCATAAAGTTATTCATTACTCTTATGTTTGAGTTAGTTAAACCAAGATTTTAACTATCTGCAGAATAATATTATTTCAATAGTTAATTTATATTTTAATTATGTTATATGTAAAAAACTATTAAATATTTTATGTGTTCCGTTATTCTATTTTAAGTTTTTAAAAGTTTTCTACTTAAAAAATCAATATTAATTAAAAATACAAATGATATAAAAAATAAAAAGCTCTGAATTAATAAACAACTTTTATTTATAAAACATATAAAACAACAGAATGGAGCCATTTTTTATGTAATGTGCAGTTTTGGACACATATCTCATTATTTTCAAAGTATCAGCCAAAACTTTCAACATGAACATGGTATTTTAATGAAAAAAATTCATTCCATCCAATGGTAATCAATATAGAAAATAAATAGATACTAAATGTTGCTTTAATATGCAAAGAAAAGTCGCAGTGAAAATAAATGAAATTATAAAATTAAAATATAACACAAACAAACCAAGATGTTGTTGAACAAAACCACAAATGAGAGACGAATGTATAAAATATCTGGTTGCTTACTTTTAAAGTACTGCATCAAAAAAGCAAGAATATAATTTCAGAAACAACCTGTAGTTGAAATTCATTAGTATTCCAAGACTTGTGATGCTACAGATCCTTCATTTGGATGCATGGCCAGCCAATAGGAATTGTTTTGACACCGGGAAGCACACTGCTTGCCTGCAGAGTCAGATGTTCATAGCCCCTTAAATTCAAGCCTATAGATTTCTCATGTCAATTATAATTACAATAACCACATACCTTCGTCATAGAAGATGTTGGAAATGATGTTCACACATCTCTCACACCTTCTAACAAAATTTGTATAGATTCTTCGTGGTCATGTAAATAAAGTCATTAGGGTCTATCATTAACATTAGCCAACATCCATTTGAGAAATTAACTCTTCCTACATTATCGTGTGGTTGCAATTCCTCAACTGTAGTTATCTTATACAGTTTTAATTTTAAAAGCAATGGTATTCCAAGCCAAGGTTTGCAAAATTGTAAGCTTCTCAGAGATTTCTTTGGACTTGATTGTAACTTTTCTCTGTCAGCGGTGGTTTCTTATCAAGAATAAATGCCATTTCCCTAAATCTATTCACAAGATTATGAACCATTTCTCTGTGGAAGGACAAACAGCAGGGAATCTGTCTCACTTCTCTACAAGAGTTTGTTGTCACATAGGAATCATACATGAAGATTGTGTGTGCTGGCATTATAACAGACTTAACACACTGTAACACTGAAACACATGGTCTCACAATGTATCAATGTCTGTACAGCACAGACTTCACATCACCTGCTTAGCCGGCACATGGAGAGGAACAGGTGGCGCATGTACGTCTTACATTAGTGGTGGTGCGGGGTCACTCGCGACCCCAGGAATAAAACGATTGTTGTAAATGGACCGAATTAATAAATTTATCTAATTATTGCTTACATGTACCGAGTAATACATTATGTATTAAAATAACTGTTGGTTGTAGAAATCTACTTTAAAAAATAGAACAAAAAGTTTGAATTGACAGTTCCTTGCAATTTAGACTGATGCGCAGCACAAAAAATATATTTAAATGTTCACTTCACTCATAATCATAAAGTATCACAGTTAATGTATTTTTTTTTTCATCTCGACAGTAAGAACATATGTTGATACTCATATTATAATTCACACACAGCTCCTACACATGACTACATTATGGTCTTTGCACACCTACTGCTTGCATTTTACACACGAAAGTTTTGTCTTTCTGTCTGCATTCTCGGACACACATTACACCTCATTCTTTTCTTCACTGGCAATTCCTGTTCTTGATTTTCTGGTTGTGCTGCAGTTATAAAATGCCATATTTTCTCAAGCAATAATTCTATAGGAGATTTTGCATTTTTAGCTGCAGATTTTACACCTGGTAAGTGAGTCACTATCTTGTGGGAGCGAGTACGTTAATTTTTAGGAGGCTGAACCATTTTCCATGCCGTAACTCGATCCTCTTCTGCACTTTGCTCGCTTTCACTATTGGAACTCGGTATTTCAAGTTCATCTGCGGTTTTGCTGCCTTCACCACCTAATGCTTCTTCTTCCACTTCCCTTATTAGGGCTAATGACCTTGCCTGATGTTCCTCATAACACATATTGATAAAAAAACAGCACTACGTTTAAGACTAAAAAATACGTAAATATTATAACCACAACTTCTCGAAGGTTCAGCTGAAAACACACTATAACTACAGAAACAATATGCAGACGAGACACATAACAGGCAATGGAAGAGGTGGCGTGGGGTATTTCCTGCCCTCATTTCAGCCGAAGAACACAAATAGCCTATATTCTAGGAATGTATGACCTGTATTTCAATGCTAATGACGTCTAACAAAAGCCAAGGAATGCAGCAAAAGGTAAGGGAAAGGTAGGGTTCAGGTATCCAAAATCATTATATATAACTTGCAAATAAAACTGACTGGGGTCAGAAAATACCCCGCACCACCTCTCTAGGGTTAAAGACAGCACATCGAGGGGTAACAAAAGCTCTGTATAACTTGTATGATTGTATGCAGAATACAGTTTATATAAATAGGGAATTTCATTATCCTTTGTATGAAGAGAGTAACAAATACTGATGTAATAATGCCACATCTCTGAACTGCAGTTTTAATGTAAATTGTTTCTATTAATAATAGGTGCAAAAATGGCTACCACAATTAATAAAGTGAAATTATTGTGTAAACTATGAATAGTACTGTATAATTTTACAAAACTAAGTACAGAATATCATTAAATGCTTTTTATGTATATATGTGATAAATGACTATTTATTGACTGATTCATTCTTTCCATTAATGTTAATATTTTGTACCAGGTAAGCAATGGAACGATAGTATGTAACATAATTGTGTGAATAACCGCAATAACCTTTTATGCCTTAAAAGACATATTTATAGTACTGGTACATATTTGTTGCTTGTGCAGTTATAATTGTTTAAGAATCTCTGAATTTTTATCGTGTAATTTAATGTTCAGATTTTGAATTTTATACCTATTTCTGAATAAAGTTTTACATTAAATATTTGTCTTTTTCTTTCTTTCTCTCTCTTTTGAAATTACAAATTCCATTAATTAATTCTTGTGTCAGAATTTTTTTGCATTACTCATTGTTGTGGTAAGTCTAGTTCCAAAGTGAGGTAGTTTTAGTACAAAATTCCTCCATTCTTTTCTTTATCCATTTTAAGAATTCCTATTTTACACATGTCTGAACTTCCTTTTTTTACTGCCTCTACTGCTTACCTATGTTAAAGAAATAACTGCAATTGAATGTGAAGATTTCACTGAAAATACAAGAGTTGATGTCCTGTTAACACCCTGCCTTCTATAAATACATGAAGGCGTATATATATATTAGAGAGAGAACAACATAACTAAAAAACAGTTTAATGTGCTACATTCATTTGACTGTCTCTAACCATTTTCAACAAAGTATTCTTACAAAAGTTTATTCTTCTGTCTATTTAATCAAGATAAACATCTGTAGAAAGGTTTTATTACGTATCTTCTTGTAGGTATAATGGGAACAGCACAATACAGTAGACTTAAGTGATAGTAAAATCTTTTAAGAGCTGATCACTATGGCTTTGAAATTCTGTTCTCTTTGTATTACCACGAGAAAAAAAAAACAAATAGTGATTTTCCACTTGAGAAAAGTATAAGCATTTGAAAATTAAAACCAATGACAAAGAATATCTCAGAAACTGTTAGCGCCACAAAAATTTGTATTTGGCATAAATGGTGTGCTTTAATGAGATCTACATTTCTTGTGCAGCAAGATTTTGTCTATCTCTTGCGGTTTACCAGTTATATAAAAGTAATTCAGAATGAAGAGTACTTAGCAGGCTATTCCCAGAAAATTCAGTATATACATTTTGTCATGGAAATATCTTAAACACTTCTTCTTCTTCTTTCTCTGTTTAACCTCCTCTTATGTAGGGCTTACACCCCCCAGGACTTACAGGCAGGCGCCTGGGGTCAGAGGCCCGTCGAGGAGCAGACACTCATGGATCAGACAGAATATCCAGGATGGGTGATCAGCCCGATGCCTGGTATGGGAGGAAGGAAGTAGATGAAACGAAATGATGATGAAATGGATGAAAGGAAAGGTGAGGATGGAGCAGTTGGTGGAATGAATGGCAGGGGAAACCGGAGAAAACCCGCCCAGATGCTGCTTTGTCCACCACAAATCCCACATGCGGGTCCCTGGGATTGAACCTGGGCCACCTCGGTGAGAGGCGAGCGGTCTAACCACTCGGCCACTGCGCCGCCATCTTAAACACATGGTATTTTAATCAAAAGTGTTAGTGCCATTTTTTAAAAAATAAAAAAATATGGTGTGGGGA
Organism: Deroplatys truncata; assembly: GCA_030765065.1. Lineage (NCBI taxonomy): Eukaryota > Metazoa > Arthropoda > Insecta > Mantodea > Mantidae > Deroplatys > Deroplatys truncata. The sequence continues at coordinate 16,570,834 of CM060983.1, forward strand.
GATTATCTTGAAAGTCTTTGTGTGTCTACTTTGGAAGATACTGAATTTAAACACCAAGTTTGGTATTTATCAGACTCTTGTGTTTTTGAGTTAAGCTGTTCACAGACACACACACACACATGGACCTTTTTCTAAAAATGTTTTTCTTTAGTTCAGTGGGCCTCAAAAGATGTATTTCTGGTGAAGTCTCAGTATCAAATTTTGAATGGAATACAATACTTGCTCTACCTACTGTAAGTACATAGTAGAGAAAGTAATGATATCAAATTTGGTATTTAAGTTCATCATCTTCCAAGGATGCGACACAAAGGTTTTCAAGAAAATCTCCTCACCCCAAACAAGGACAATTGGTCATTATTTTCAGTTTTCTCAAAAATGCCTCCAACAATTTTCTTATTATCATATGTTCAAGGTATGTGTATGGCTAATAAAATGTATATTTTGAATTTTCTGTGAATAGCCTTTGAAGTCCTCTTTGTTTGGAATTGATTTTGTAAAAGTGATAAACAACAAAAGGGAGACAAAAACTTACTATGCTAAAAATATAAATGTTGCTAAAATGCACAATTTATCTCAAATTATTTGTGACACTAGCCATTTTTACTTTCCCTACTTATCTCTAGTAAATGGAGGAAGTATTGCATTCCACCCAAAAATTCTATACTGAGATTTCACCAGAAATATACATTTTCATACCTGAATAAAAAAATAACAATTAAAAAAAAAAGAGGCATTTTTAGAAAAAGGTCTGTAAACAGGATACCTAACTCAGAAATCAAAAGTAGGTTAAACACCAAGATTATATTAGATAACAGCGGTTCATTGGTGGAGCATGTTGACTTCACTCACGTCAGCCTAAAAGGCTTATTGTGCAACCCCATTGGAAAGGATGCTTTAATTGTTTCCTAAAACGTTTCTCTGAATGAGTTGCAGTATTTTGGTTCCAATATCAGCATCCTTTCCTAGATCTTCTCTGGTTACAGAAAGAATAAATCCCTTGCCAGAAATGCACAATCAAATGGGATATGCAAGCAGTTTTATCAGCCTCTTTGCACATTCTACAGGTGGGTACATCCTTGTACAGGCCTACTTTACGTAGATATTTCCTGAAGTGACCATGTTCAGAAATTAATGCAACTACTTTCCTTATTTCTCTTGTACCCAACCTCAGGAGAGATGAAAAAGTGTTGCATGGACCTAAGACCAGTTTGTCCAGGATACGTTTGCCACCTGAGTTGGTGTGGTTCCCTAATCCATGTTTTTACTGAGTTTTGGCAGTACATGTACTGATTCCAACCAGGGTCCAGGGCCAACATAGGGTATCTCAGTACCTCTTTTAGCCAGTTGATCAGCTTTTTCATTTCATAGAGGCCCTGATGCCCCAGCACCCATTTTATTTTGAGCCTGTTGAGAGCATTTAGGCATTCCCATGCCAGTTAAACACCAAACTTAGAATTCAAGCTCAGCATTTTCCAAGGATGCTACACAAATATTTTCAAGAAATCCCCTCCACCCTAAGCTACCCTTTCCATGGAAAAATGTTCCATTTTTTTGATTAAGATATTTACATGACATGACAAATAAAATGAATTTCTTGAATTTTCTGGGAAGAGCCTGTGAAGTCCTCTTCATTCTGAATTACTTTTGTATAATTAATCAACCGTAAGAGATAGACAAAATCTTAATACACAAAAAATTTAGATCTCATTAAATTACACATTTCATGTTAACCTTTTTTGTGACATTAATCATTTCAAAGATATTCCTTGTTATTGGTATGACTTTTCAATTAGCTTTTTACAGGTGGTAAGTCACTTTCATTTTTTCTGTGATCATGCAAAGAGCATGACATTTCAAAGCCATCACATAGCGATCTGCTTTTTAACAATCTGACTATCGCTTTAGCCAGCCTACTGTATCCTACATATATTCACGCAAAATGTGTACTAAAAATGTATTTTTATTAACAGGAAGTAGAAAGAAGAATAAGCTTGTAAGTGAGCAAAGAAAGTAATGTGAATGCAGCACATCAGAGTTTTGAAATATGCATTGCTATTAGTTTGAATTTCCCAATACTTTTATCATACATTTTTATAAACACAAAGCCAGCATTCTTTTGTTACTCGTGATGTCATGCAAAAAGCGAACTTAAATTTAGTTTTATTTATGGACGCTCTTTAACTGCTATGGTTCTTAGCATCCCATTCTATATTGGGCGTGAAAGACCAGAAATTTTGCTCATAGGCCACTTTATCAGGCTTGAAGTTCCTTTGCATGCCATAAATCTATTCCAGAAAAAATCCACCAACCCCCACCAGGTTTGAACCTGCAATCTCGGGAACTAGAGGCTACCATGGTACCCCTAGACCACGGAGGACAACATGCAAAGAGTGGAATTTCTAATCCATCATATGTGTAGTAACTCTCTTAAAAGATTTAACTATCACTTCAACCTTTTGTATCTACATCAAAATGTATAATCAAACTATTTCTGTGAATGTTTATGTTAATTAACATGAAGTAGTTAGAAAATTAAGCCTCTGTTAGAATAGTCTGCAGAAGAGCTGTAAAAATAAATGATATTAGATAGAGAAAGTAACGTGAACATAAGACATCAGATGTTTCTTCACTGCACTGGCCATTCTTGAAATATCCATTGTGGTTTACATTGGTGCATCATCTAATGGAATGTGTATAAGATTTTGTATTTTTCCCAGACTTGAGCTCATTAGTAACAAAAATTGACTTCTGGTGTAACCACTTCCATTTTCTTTTTGCAAGTTGCTTGTAACTAAGACGTAATTATTTCTAGGCAAATATTTATCATTTTTAATGTGAAGTAGGCAGAAGAACTCAGCAAATATTATTTTTACTTTTTCTACTATGCGTAGTAAGTAGGGGAAGTATTGTATTCCACCCAACATTTTGGTATCAAGAGTTTGCCAGAATAGATGTTTTGAATCAAAAAGAAAAAAAGCATGTTTTAGAAAAATGTCCATGTTTCTGTGAATAGCATAACTCAAAAACGAAAAGTCAGATAAGTACCAAACTTGCTTCAGTACCTTCCAAAGATGCTATACGAAGATTTTCAAGAAAATCACCCCACTCCAAACTAACCTTTACATGGAACATTTTTCAAAATTTGTTATTACTAAAAAATGGCTCTAATGATTCTGATTAAAATACCATATGTTTAAGATATTTACATGACAAATAAAATGTATATCTTGAATTTTCTGGGAATAACCTGTGAAGTCCTCTTCATTCGGAAGGAATCTTGCATAACTGGTAACATTAAGGGATAGACATAAATGTACTACCCAAAAAAAATAGATCTCTTTAAAACACAAATTTATTCCATATAAGTTTTCCTGTGGCATAAGCCGTTTCTGAGATATCTGTTATTAGTGGTTCAAATTTTTCATTACTTGGTCATTCTTTTAAAGAGCTGTCAACATTCAATTGCATGAAAACATTATGGGATTTTAAGACCAGCGTATAGCATCCATTTCTTAAACTTTTGACTATTGCTGTTCTCTTTGTATCTATAATAAAATGTGTAATGTAGCTATTTCTGCAATGGTTTACTTGGATTAGAATGCAGTAGAAGCAAACACAAGCTTTAATAAGAATAGTTTGTATACTCAGTAATAAAGATAGAGGGTAGAGAAAGCCGGTGAATGTATCACATCCGATTTTTTTAAATGTGTATACCAAAATGAAGCTGTTTACTGTATTTAATATTGTAAGTGAAAATTTGTCCCACTGCTTACATCATACAAGTTCCTAAAATTATCATCAAAATGTTAGATGACATTTTATTTCCGACATTGTACTATTTTTATTTTATTTATATAACCATTTGGTAGTTTAAACAGTTTGGATGAGTTGTGTTTACAAGAGAGGAATTTTGTTGTTCAGTAAAGCATTTTATACCATGTCAAGTAAAACAGGTTCACATTAAGGAAAGGCTAGCTGTGATGTAACAGCCTACAGTTTGTGAGATTGGCACTTACAAAATCTTATTCCATCTGTAACTCAACAATAACTGAGATTTGAACACATTGCTAGATTGCACAAGGAGTATAATTTATATTTCAAGCAGTTTTTCATAAATCATCATTATCTCTGTGCATAAAGTACAATTACCTTTAAAATTGCAATACAATATTATTAAAGGGTAGAAATAGATAAGTATTGTTCAATTGAAAGAAAAAAAAAATTGAGTTTTATTTATGGACGCTCTTTAACTACTATGGTTCTTAGCGTCCCATTCTATATTGGGCGTGAAACGCCTGTAATTTTGCTCAGAGGCCTCTTTATCAGGCTTGAGGTTCTTTTACGTGCCGTAAATCTACGACACAGGACCACCGGCTTTACTTCCCTTCCGAAGGAAGCCGTGCTAACGATTTTTACGCCCGAAAAAATCCATCGCCCTCCGCCGGGTTTGAACCCGCGACCTTGAAGTATTGTTCAGAATGTGGATTAAAGATAAATAACAAAAAAACACAAATTGTAGTATTTAAGAGAGGAGGTAAGCTAAGCAAACATGACAAATGGAAGAGAGAAAGTAATGGGTATAAAGTGGTATGAGATTGTACCTATATAGGAATTAAAATAGATGCAGGAGGAAAATGAGACAAACAAAAGGGAAAGCAGAACAATGTGTGTATAAAATGGGAGAGATGGAGGTGAAATGGTTAGTAAGGTCAAGGCTCGAGTATTAGGATGTTCTGGGTTGCCAGTACCAACAGCTAATGAAATTGGGAAGAGTAGCAAGGAAAGGAGAGAGCTTTCAAATACTGCTGTAGGATCCTGAGTTTAGATGATGATAATCTGTTAAAACAGTGTTTAAAATACCAATCTACAAAATACGTGACTTAAGAAATAACTTAGAAAAAACTGGCTTGGAAAATATTTGGGGAAAAAGAGAAAGAAATAATAAGAGTTTTTGGAAAGGCATAAAAAGAAGATATGAAGATATTACAAAATTGTTCACTGAACTAAGAGAGTGGAGGTTGCTAGTATTCTATGTTTCAATGAAAAACAATTGGGAAAGACAACACCAGTAAAAAGAAAGAGGAGGTATAGCATGACTAAGAGCAGGAGTGTGGAGGTTAAAAGGTCAATGAAATGGTTATCTAAAGGTGAGTGTCCATTAACTGGTGCAAAAGAAGATGAACAACACATACCATTTCAATGCAGAGAAACTGAGGTTTGGGAACGAATAAGAAAATTTATATAAAATAAAATTTTGGATACTGTAAGAAAATAGGGCGGTACTTAGAAAAAGTAGAAGATAAATGGAAATGGACTGTTAAAAGAGTAAAGGAATAAAGGAGTATATAAAAAATGGCATAATGTATCATGTATATTGTTTCCCATCTGAAGAGCTGCCAGGGCCAATTTCAGTGGACATGTAATGTTATAGTGCTTCAATAAATTATGATATTATTAAAGTGTCCACTTTTAGAGTGCATAAGACTAATCAGAATTTTTGGAACTACTGCTACTTAATTTCCATTTTGAGCATTATTAGGCTTCAGTTTCACTGCAGAAATGGAGACATTTACTGCAACAGTTGCCTTAGAAAGGAGGAAATACCTGCAAGGTCATTCACTTCAAGGTCAGCTGACACACAAGTCAGGCATGTGCTGCAAATGCAAGACTGGCAACTACATTTAGTTACTGTTTACACATTTAAGGTATATTCTTATATACCAACTCAGGATTATTACTGGAAGAATATTCAACATGTAAATACAACTTTTAAGCATTGGTTTGGTTACAGGGCTTCTGATATAAGACATTGTACAAGTAACCCTAGACTACACTCAGATGTTATTTAACTTTTACTGGATTATTTTGAGTGCATCATCCCCCCCCCCTCCCAGTGCATATTTTATCCTAGTTTTTTGTTAGATATGCTAGTATAAAAACTAATACAAAATTTATACAAAGCTAAATGCCAAGTGAAGTGGTTTTAAAAACTCTTATGTGTAATAGTCACACAACTTTCCCTACCAATTATCATTTACTTTCACAGTTATTGTGCAAATTATTGCAACCAAAGCTTTATTTTTTTTTACTTACTACCAGTTAATGTTTTCAATTAGGTAACCTATAACAAAATATAGCTCTGCAAGTCAAAACAGCATACTGAGATTACAGGCACAAGTAAAGATTGGCTTTCAGAACCAAAAATACTCTCATGTGACATCTTCACATTACTTCTCTACCAATGACAAATTCATGAGGTTAGTCACAGAAGTACCCGACCTAACATAGAAAATGCAACAAATTTGAGAAAATATTTTTATTTATCTACATTGTCTCCTTTTAGCTCGATATACTTTTCCCAGCAATGTTCAATAGCTTCAATATCCTGTTTACAGTGAGAACCGTCGAAACAACCATGAACCACAGACTCTACCTCTTCATTGTTGGCAAATATTTTACTAATGAGCCATATTTTCAAGTTTGGAAACAGAAACTAACCTGAGGGGTTTAAATCTGGTGAATAGGGTGTGTGAGGAAGCAATTTGAACTTCAACTCATCGATTTTGTCCATCACGATAACGAATGTGTGAACTGCTGCATTGTTTTCATGAAACAAAACTTTCTTTTTTGCCAAATGCAGCCATTTTTTCTCAATTTCATCATTAAAATGCTGCAATAAGTTCACATAATACTTTTTTGTTGAAGATAATTAAAATTATCACATGCACATCCACAAAAACTGACACCATAACCTTGCCTGTAGATGGAACTGTCTCCACCTTCTTGAGCTGATTCTTCCCTCTCAGTCCATTGTTTTGACTGTTCCTTTGTCTCAGGTGTGAAGCGATGAACCATGTCTTATCCATGGTTATGAAATGATGCAAAAACTCAGCTTTATTGCTGTGAAACATTGCCAAACGCTTGAGTGAAACATTATGAAAAAAATGTATATCTGGAATTTTCTGGGAATATCCTGAGAAATCCACTTCATTCGAAAAGAATTTTATACAATGTTGTATAGCTGGTAAATGTTAAATGATGGACAAAAACGTACTACACAAAAAATGTACTCTCTTTAAAACATACATTTATTTTTTGAATAACTTTTTTTCTGTGGCATCAGCCATTTCTGATATATCCATTATTAATGGTTCGAATTGTTCAATACTTTGTCATTCTTTTCAAGTCTTTTCGATATACAGGGTGGACCATTTTAGTTCCAAAACTAAGTGCTGTGGAAAGAAATGCCTTGGATAAAAGTTGCTTGTTATTAGGGACGAAAGTAAATGCCATTAGTCGTGTTTTATTTGGAGGACATTATGATGGTCATTTTAGGGTCAATTTAATTTTTTTAAATTGGAACCTACATTAATGTATGTCGCTTTCTCATTGGAAAATGGTTTATAAAAATCTGATGTGTTACACTCACATGACTTTCTCTACTCTTGTACAAACTATTTTTACAAACTCTTATTCTCCATCTATTTCATATTAATCAAGATAAACGTTTGCAGAAATGATCTTTTGACATGCAAAGAGAATTACATTTTACACATAGTGACCTGTTCTAAAAATATTTGACTATTGCTTAAGGCGTACTATGTTCCCCTTGTTTTGTATTTGCAAGGGCAATATAGAAATACAGTAGCCTTTAAGCACATACATATCTCTTAATAGCTGGTTGCTAGGTGCAGCACCATTCTCTTTGCCACAGATTAATACTCTTTGCATATCCAAGACAAAAAAATTAATAACGAATTCCCATTTGAGAAAATAAGTATTAAAAAATTTAAGGGAATAACAAGTAATACCTCGAAAATGGTTCACTCAACAAAAAAAATGTATATGACATAAATTGTGTATTTTAACGCGATCTACATTTTTTGTGTAGTAAAATTTTGTCTATCTCTTATGGTTTACCAGTTATGCAAAAGTCATTCACAATGAAGCATACTTTGGGAGACATTCCCAGAAAATTCGAGATATACATTTTATTTGTCATGAAAATATCTTAAACATATGATATTTTAATCAAAATCATTAGAGCCATTTTTTAGAAAATTAAAATTTTCGAAAAATTTTCGATGTAAAGGGTAATCTGGGGTGGGGGGATTTTCTTGAAAACCTTTGTGTCACATCTCTGGAGGATACTGAACCTATATACCAAGTTTGGTGTTTATACGACTGTTCGTTTCTGAGTTATGTTGTTCACAGACACAGACACACACACGGACATGTTTCCAAAAATGCTTTTTTTGAATTCAGGGGGTCTCAAAACATATATTTCAGGTGAAATCTCGGTATCAAATTTTTGGGTGGAATACAATACTTCCGCTACTTACTATACGTAGTAGAGAAAGTAATTAGCAGAAACAGATATCATGTGAAACAATAAGTTATTCAAAAAATACTTATTTGATTAATAAGATCCTCCAAGAACCAATCATCTAAAATTTAAACTAAAGTAAATCAATGTTACATGGATATTAATCAAATTTTTCCAGTATGTAATCATAGTTTCAGTATATCCAGTATATAAAAGTAATTCAAGTATATTTCCAATATATCCAGTATTTCTAGTATCAGTAGACACCCTGCATGGAGATTGTATTTCAGAATTTATAGAGGTCCTTGGAGATTTCAATTGTGTACAAACAAATTTCAGGGCTGTTAGCATTTTCTGAGTAACTGTGATAAAATGAGTAACAAAACTAATCTCCATTCACGGAAGAGGAAGTTTCATGGTAATAGACACTAAACAGTGTAATGAGAGCAGCAAAGGTGTTCAGGCAATGAACACTGATAAACCCAGTGCTTCTCATTCTAAGACTGAATGGGTTGCCAGTGCTAATCCTGATAGTGATGGTATTAATATTTTAATGTTAAAGTATAATATGATTTTTATATAATGTTTAATAAAGAATGCCTTCAGCATTTTAAGCTTCTCAAGTAAGTTGTTTGTCGTATTGAATAACATCTTAATTTTTAAACTCATTTTCTCAAAAAAAGAAAATGTCTAAGCTTTGCAACCTTTGGAACAACAAAAGCAACACTAAACATTGAACTAGAAACTTCATTCATACATCAAATTAAAGCTCAAGGAATAAGCTCTTTTGTGAACTATAAATTTTAAATTACATTGAAAATCATTACTGCTATGAACTTTTAAAATAAATTTGCCCAAAAAGTTTTTATGGATTTAACCAAAAAAAGTTGAACTGTATTAATTACTAATTATGATATCCAAAATATTTTAGTTCACAAAATAAAGCTCACATCAAGCCAAGAGTCACTGAAAAAAATCTTGAAATATTAATTTTTGGCAATGCCAGAACGTTTTGAAAAATTGCATATTTTTTTTCAAATTTTGAAATATTTTTTATCTGAAAAGAATGTTTTTAAACATTGTGCGATATATTTTTCTTAGATCTTCTTATCAAAACTGTATAATTTCTTTCCAAGTGTGAATAGATACCTTAAACATTGTTAATAATAATAATAATAATAATAATAATAATAGAATAACAGTAATAATAATGCATTAAGCTGATTTATTTCCTTATATCTGTCACTTAACATCCTTAATAAAAAGTTACATTGTGCAACAGTTGCATGACTTTCTTTAGATTTATTTTCATAGCTAATCTACAATGTTATTCATATGAAATTGTATTTTCATTCTTTTATCTACTTTCTGTAACTCGTATAAATATTTACAAGAGATTGTTTCAAGTAGCTAATACCACAGTTAATAAGCAAGTCAATGTTACCATGATGTTACAAATCCTAATGAGAAACAAACGATGTAAATGTTGCAACACTGACACATGTTAAAATACACTGGTGTGCAAAACCTAAGGACGAGATGGGTAAAGTAACATAACAAACGAACTACTTGGTGGAAGTAGATGAAGGTGTGGGAGCATGTTGTCAGAGGTCTCTCACACGTACACAGAAAGCTGGACATCACATGGCATGAATTAGCAAGCCTATAGTGCCAAATGGATCAGGTCCCGCAACACGGGGCAGTTGACGAAACAGCACAAGACAGTGTGTCACAATTAGCGAGCTGTTACGGTGCACTGTAGTGGTGTTCTTTATTGCAACATGGCCCGTAGACACCATTTGGATGACTTCACACGGGTAAGAATCATCGGAAAACTGGAAGAAGGGTGAAGTGTGACGAGTGTTGTTCAGGAGTTTGGAATTGCTCACAGCATTGTTTCACGTCCCAAGGAGAGGTGGTGGTCGACCACGCTCAACTACAGCAGCAGATGACCGCTACATTGTTCAAGAGGTAAGAAGGGATCCATGCCAAACAGCAGGTGCAATTGCAACCACATTTAACAGGACAGCTAGGCATGCAATATCACAATACACAGTGGCACGGCAACTACACAGAGGTGGTCTCTTTGCCCGACAGCCAGTACTTGTGTTCCATTGACATCTGCACATTGATGGCACTGTTTGCGATGGTCCCAAGAGCATCAAAATTGGACCAATGAGGAATGAGGTCAGTGCTCTTCTCAGATGAGAGCAGATTCAGTCTAAGTAGAGATTCTCGATGTACCCTCATCTGGCGAGAGATGGGAACATGTAACGAACCCAGGAACATCCTTGAACATGATCATTTTGGTGGTCCAGGTGTTATGGTTTGGGGAGGCATAATGTTGCATGGGCGCACCAACCTCCAAATCTTTGAACATGATATGCTCACTGGTCAAATATTATTGTGATACTGTATTCCTTCCCCATGTGGATCTCTTGGAACGAGAGGATATTCGGTGAATGGACTGGCCTACCCATTCCCCCAATTTAAATCCCATAGAACATGTGTGGGATGCTTTGGGGAGACGCATTGCAGCACATCCACATGCACCAATGACCATCCAACAGTTGTCAACAACGCTGATGGAGGAATGGAATGCCCTTCCACAAGAACTGCTTACCAACCTTGTGGCCAGCATGAGAGCACGCATTGCTGTCCATGGTGATCATACAGCCTTTTAAGCACCATGTATCTGTTTCTGTAAATCTAGAGAGCCATCATATGTCATACTGACTTTAGTGTAGCATATGGTCTATGAATAAAAGTAGCATTTCTGTTCGTCTCATTGCATATTTCGTTTAGTTGCCTACTGTAGCATACCATAGCAGTTTCCTCTATGTATGATTCAAGTTTCATCGAGCTATGTAACTTGGCAGTGTCCCAGTATGCGAAGATTACTTTCATCCTTAGGATTTGCACACCAGTGTATATTGCTATGTTTACAGATAGGGGCTAGCGCTGATCCCAGCCCCTAGGGTAATTGTGATAAAATTCATAATAATACACAGATATTTTAGCTGAAAACTACTCTATTACTTTAAATAAAATCCAATGTTGCACTCATATGACTTTTTCTACTCACTCTTCTACAAACCACTCTTACAAAAACGCATCCTTCTGTCTACTTCTTGTTAATCCAGATAAACTTTCAATTCACATTTATCATTTCATTGTAGGATACAGTAGTTAAAGTGATAGTCAAATCTTTTAAGAGCTGGTCATAATATGATTGTTGGCTTTGAAATTCCATGCTCTTTTCATGACCAGGAGAAGAAAACAAAGAGTAACAACTTCCCATTTGAGAAAAGTATAAGTGTTTGAAAATTCAAACCAATAACAAGGAATATCTCAAAAATGATTAACTCCACCACAAAACAAAAGCCCCTTTCATGTGTTACATTCACATGACTTTCTGTACCCTCTATCGCTTATTAGTGGCTACACAAATTATTCTTACAACAATTTATTTTCCTATGTACTTCATTTTAATCCAGATAAACCTTTCCAGAAATAGCTGTATTACACATTTCATTACAGATATAAAGGGAACAGTCAAAGCAATAGCCAAATAATTTAGAACTTAATGTTATATGCTGACCTTAAATTCCATACTCTTTCCATGACATCGTGAGAAACAACAAAAAATCGACAGGATATTAAAAAGAATGGCATAAGTATTGAACAATTCAAACCATTAATAATGGATATCTTGGAAATGCTTATGCCTCAAAAAAGGTTGTTTGAAATAAATTGTGTGTTTTAAAGAGGTCTACATTTTTGTGTAGTAAGTTTACATCTATTGTTTAACGTTTACCAATTATACAAGATTTCTTCTGAATTAAAAGGACTTCAAATGCTATTCCCAGAAAGTTCAAGATATACATTTTATTTTTCATGTAAATATCTTTAATATATGGTATTTTAATCAAAATCATTAGAGCCATTTTTTAGAAAATAAGATTTTGAAAAATGGTCCATGTGAAGGATAGCTTGAGGTAGGGGGATTTTCTTAAAACTCTTCAAGTCGCACCTTTGGAAGATACTGAACCCAAATATTAAGTTTGATGTTTATCCGACCTTTTGTTTTTGAGTTATGCTGTTCACAGACAAGCACACATACACTGGCTCGTTTTCTAAACATCTGATGTGATACATTCACGTGATTTTCTCTACCCTCTATCTTAATTAGTGGGTATACAAACTATTCTTACTAAAGCTTATATTTCTATCTACTACATTTAATCCAAGTAAACCTTTGCAGAAACAGCTACATTACAAATTTCATTATAAATACAAAGAGAACAGTGATAGTCAGATGTTTAACAACTGGATGCTATACGCCTTATTTCATACTCTTTTCATGACACTGTAAGAAACAGCTGAAAATTGACAGGACTTGGGAAGCATGACTGAGCACTGAAACATTTGAATCATTAATAACAGATATCTTGGAAATGGCTGATGCCACAGACAAAAACATTTATTTGAAATAAATTCTGTGTTTTAAAGAGATCTACATTTTTTGTGTAGTACGTTTTCGTCTATTGCTTAATGTTAACCAGTTATGCAAGATTATACAAATTTCTTTCTGAATGAAAAGGATTTCACAGGCTATTCCCAGAAAATTCAAAATACACATTTTATTTGTTATAATATATGGTATTTTAATCAAAATCGTTAAGAGCCATTTTTTAAAAAATCAAAATTTTCAAAAAAATCTTCCATATAAAGGCTAGTCTGGGGAGATTTTATTGAAAGTCTTTGGAAGGTACTGAACTTAAATACCAAGTATATTATATTATTATTATTATTATTATTATTATTATTATTATTATTATTATTATTATTATTATTATATATTATTACTATAAGATTATTATTTTGGTATCATTACTATTATTTTTACTACTATTTGTATTATTATCTTCATTTTTTATGTTATAATAAGAGTGTAGTATGGGTAGAATATGGCAAGATAACAGCTTGGGCTGATGTATAGCCATATTCTAAGGAAGATTGCTAGCACAAATAAATAAATAAATAAATAAATATATTGTGCACATGAAAAAAAAAAAAATAAAATACCAAGTTTAGTATTTATCCAATTTATCATTTTTGAGTTATGCTGTTCACACACACAAACAGACCTTTTTGTAAAGATTTTTTTCTGGATTGAGGGAGCCTCAAAACATGTATTTCCAGTGAAATCAATATCAAATTTTTAGGGTGGAATGCAATACGTTCTCTACCTACTATGTACATGGTAGAGAAAGTACACAAAATAACACTTGTAAGCACAAATTTTACACCAGAACTTACTTATTTCATGACATAAATTATGTGCTTTAATGAAATCTACACTTTATGTAGTAAGATTTTGTCTATCTCTTAAGGTTTGCCAGTTATACAAAGTCATTCAGAATGAAGAGAACTACACATTCAACATATATATTTTATGTGTCGCAGAAATATCTTAAACATATGATATTCCTATAAAAACTGTTAGAACCATTTATGGAAAATCAAAATTTTTCATATAAAGGATAGTTTAATGTGGAGATTTTCTTGAAGATCCTTGTGTTGTATCTTTGTAAGATGCTGAACTAATATACCAAGTGTAGTATTTAACCAACTTTCTATTTTTGAGTTATGTTGTTCAGACACACATGGATCTTTTTCTAAACATGTATTTTTTGGATTCAGGGAGTCTCAAAACTTGTATTTCCAGTGAAATCTCAGTATCAGATTTTTGGGTGTAGTAGAGAAAGTAATAATATATGCATATGCCATTGCTTAAAGTGACTCAAAATAAAATGTTGAGTTGGAATCATTTTGAAGTAGTTCTGCAAATCCAAGTTTGCTCAGCGTTGTAAACATTTCATTTTCTGAAGGCCATGACTCTAATGAAATAAATAAGGAAATGTTAATCTGGTGATAAGCTACGAGTTTATCTCTCATATCTAAAATAGATAACACTCCTTTAAACATAGATAAGGAAAGTTGTCATCAATGAACATAAAAGTGTTAGGAGAAATCTCAACCTTTATCATATACTCAGAGTAAGTAATAGTCACAATTAGGTGCAGTGCAAACTTTGTGCTAATGCCAGACAGTTGCATTTATATAATATTAAAGTTGGGTAATCTTCATTATATAAAGACAATGCAGTTAGGTTCATGGGAACCTATTTTAAAGTGGTACAAGTGAGATATCATATCTTCAGTTACAGACTTGAGATGTGATTTGAGAGTACTACAGACAGAAATCTCCTGTGACAAGCTTTACAGAAAAATATGGAAGGCTACACTAATTCTGGTGCCAACCTGGAAGATGCAGAGTTCACATTACAAACTTTTAAGGTAATAAGTATAAAACTTTTCAGCTAATATACATTTAATTACAAGTACATCCACTTCAGGATCATTAAGTGTGAAACCCATATTTTACAATTGAACATGTGGATACAAAACCAAAAGGTGCATATCAAAATTTTATACTCATGTTTCTTTCCCAGTTTGAATTTCCTGAATGGCATTACAGAAGTAATAATTGAATAAACTGGTTTAATCGTGCAAGTGCCTACCAACACGGTAAATATTAATTTATTAAGTTGTGCATGGCAAGTTTACACTACAACAAATGTTGAATGTTTCCCCATGTTTTCTTTATTAAAGCCTATAGAAGTAATTTTGGCACTAAAAGTACAGTGCAGTTGTTTTATGGTGAGGCCATGGATTGCACTGTCTATTGTACTGGGGGTTTTTCTCCCCACAGCTCCTGTGTTACTTACTCACGAGTGATAGTAACATGCACTATAACAAGTATTAAACTTATTATAAGTGGTGTCCATCTGTGTGAAGACATCCCTGGTATCTTCAGACAAAATTTCCATTCACATGCATAATGCTCATAATTTCTGTTTTTATATTGTCCTTAAGTTTGTCTTTGGTGTGAGGATTGTTCCTATAAACTTTATTTTTTTAGGTTTCCTCACAAATAGATGTTTCAATTTCATCAACATATAGTTTTCACTTCTTAGGTTTAGCATTCCTGCTGTCCTAAACTTATAAACTACACATCTAACAGATTCTCTATCTGGAACAGAGTACCAGGAAATTTTTTCTGAAATTGTCTACAACCTGTCTACATGATTTGGTTTTTGTGTGTTTTATACATAAAAATTTGTTGTTCAAGTGTGAATTTGTCGGCAGGCATTGCAGTGGACTAATAACAAGACATTGACACACAACATAGATGTCTTGAATAAACTTTCACCTTAGAGATGCACAACTCCCTTTACACCATGAATACAAAGCAGCCACTGAAGCGCAGCTGATAAAGATAACCTTGAATGCATCATGTGCCATCGGAAAGGTACTGAGGTGGCTGCAGTACAGCGTGCTACACATATAGCCAGTCTGTGGCCTTACCTTAAAACGACCATACTGTATATTCACATTTCCTTCAAACTTTATAATACACTACCAGCTGAATTACAAAGCATTTTGGATTTGAAAATACAGTAGAACCCCAATTAATTGTTATAATAGAGGGGGTGAGGTTGGTAGATAATCCATCTTACTTAATATAAACAGTATGTTTAATAAGCAATTACACAAAAAACTCACTAAACACACGAGTCCTATTTTATATTTCTTGCTTTTGATCTGTAAAACCAATACAGGTCTGCATGCCTACTCACTCGCATTAACTTTTACATTGCTAGGTGACAACAATATATTATGATCGTTTATTATCCATGAAGTTGAAATTTATGTTTTGTACTTGTTTATGTTGACATGGTCTTGTAACACCATAAACATTCTGTTTTTCTTTTCAAAACTGAGAAAAAGAAATTTTCATATGTGCATTTTGTTTTACTTTTGGTAATCACTGGGTTAACCATCAACTGCTGAAGGTGGTGATTGATGCTGTGAAACCTCCATGACCGGTGATTATCAAAGGTAAAACAACATATATGTGTGAAAGTTTATTTTTCTCTAGTGCCCAAGTAGACTGAACTTAATGTTCAGTATTAAAGCACATTATTAGTAATATTATCTCAATTTCTGTTTCAGGATACAAATACGAACACACATATTTTAACACAACAATCTGAAAATGAGGTAAAAATACCTAATTTTATCATTTATTTAACTTGTTAATTTTTTAAGTCATTTTACAAAATGAAAATGTGAATCCAGGACATTTTAAAAGAACAGCTATATTTTACAGGTTAACAACATTCCAAGATCTAGATGTCAAAACAAAAGAAATTATTGGCATTTGTTTCCTAAAATTTTAATCTACCTATTGCATTTATGTGTGCTGGTGTATGTGGGAGCTGCTATCTACTTATGGCATCATCAAGGTGAGAAGGCTATATATGTACATATCTAAGGAATTCTTTCCTTTTAGGATAGTTGCTAGTTTCTCTGAAAGTAGAAATGAAATACCAACATCTGTAGTTAACTACTCTTAAGGCAGAGATCAGTGATCACACAATCAACTCACTTTCTGTCATCTCAGTTACAATGTTTACATGTCTATCATTAAATGAGGAGGCACTCTTTTCTATGAAGAGAAGATAGCATCACTGAAATAATGTGATAGTCACATCTGTTTACATGCAGTTTGATTTCTATGACATATGACAGGCAAGACAAGCAAAACTCTGGTGTGTTGCACTCACATGACTTTCTCTACTTTTCTTGTACAAATTATTTTTACAAGAGCTTATTCTTCCATCTACTTCATGTTAGTTGAGATAAACATTTGCAGAAATTGTTTTACTGCATAAGCAATAATCAAATCTTTTAAGAGCGGGTCACTATGTGACAGCTTTGAAATTCCTTTCTCTTTGCTTGACCGAGAGAGAGAGAGAGAGAAAGAGAGGAAAAAAAGAAAAGAATAATGACTTCCCATTTGAGAAAAATATAATTATTTTAAATTGCAAACCAATAACAAGGAATATCCCAGAAATGGTTAACTCCAAAAAAATAAACAAATAAATACTTAACATAAATTGTGTGCTTTAAGGAGATCTACATTTTTATATAGTAAGATTTTTGTCTATCTTTTACGGTTTACCAGTTATACAAAAGTCATTCAGAATGAAGATGACTTTACAGGCTTTTCCTAGAAAATTCAAGATGTACATTTAATTTGCCATGAAAATAACATAAACATTTGGTATTTTATTAAAATCATTAAAGCCATTAATAAGAAAATCTACATTTTTTAAACATTTTCTATGTAAAAGGTAGTTTGGAGTGGGGCAATTTTCTTGAAAATCATTGTGTTGCATCCTTGGAAGCTGCTGAACTTAAATACCAAGTTTGTTATTTAACTGACTGTTCATTTGTGAGCTATGCTGTTCACACACACATGCAGACCCTTTTCTAAAAATTGTTTTTACTTTCTCTACTACGTATAGTAAGTAGGGAAAGTATTGCATTCCACCCAAAAATTCAATGCCGAGATTTCACCAGAAATGCATGTTTTCAGGTGCCCTGAATCCAAATAAAGCATTTTTTGGAAACTCTGTGTGTGCGTGCGTGCGTGCGTGTGTGTGTGTCCAGCATAACTCAAAAATGAAAAGTCGGATAGATATCAAACTTCGTATTTGAGTTTAGTATCTTCCAAGGACAGGACACATGGAAGCTAGGAACAGTGATTTGTTTTTTAATTAATTTACATACGGGAGTCGGAATTAGTTATACTAACATCACTTATACTTACTCAATTGATATGTTTCGGGAAACAGTTTGTTTCCATCATCAAAAGGATCAACACACGACTTGTGTGAAAGAACAATTAATTCCATTAATTGACCTAATAGTGGTTGTAACTATAAAGCCCGGGACTTAAGTACTTACAAAGAATGTAAGTCGCCATTGGGGTATGACATCTCAATACAATTTGAGATCTCCTTGTGGTTTACCGGGAAAAATGCAAGTCAGCTGGAGAATTTAATGGCATGCCAGCATGTTGCCATGGTAGCTCAGTGGTTAGAGCAACCGGACGGAGACCGGGAGATCCGTGGTTCAAATCCCGGCTATGGCATTGAATTTTTCAGTCATCTGATTCTACCTTTCCAACCCTGTCCAACACATGGCTTGTGTGAAAGAACAATTAATTCTATACCAATTTTTGCACAAAAAATAAAAGTATTGCAGACATAAGAATTGAACATGAAGGCAATGAAATTACTGAAACTTGCTGCATAAAATTTCTTGGTCTTATTATAGATCATAATATGAATTGGAAAGACCATATTGACTACATCCTACCAAAACTAAGCTCTGCATGTTTTGCAATTAGATCATTAATTCATTTTACAAACAAAAGCATCCTAAAAACAGTATATTATGCTTATTTTCATTCAATTATGACTTATGGAATAACATTTTGGGGAAATTCAGTAGACGCAAAAAAAAATATTTCTTTTGCAAAAAAAGTGTAATAAGAATAATGACAGGTGTAAAGAAATCAACTCATTGTAAACCACTATTCAAAACATTTGGAATTCTACCATTAGCTTGTGACCATATTTTAGCTGTACTTTTAACCGTGGTTGACCACCCAGAAGTGTTCATAAAAATTCAGACATACACAGCAAACAAACCAGAAATGGGCAGGACTTACACGGCCAAGCAATAACCTACAAGTATTCCCAAAAGGGGTTTACTACAATGGTATAGTATTATTTAATTCACTTCCATCATATATTAAGGAACTGAAAACTAATAAAAATAAATTCAAGTTAGCATTGAAAAGATATCTCATCACTCACACCTTCTATACAGAGGTGGATTTCTTTCATTCAAAAAAATAACTGACTATAAAATGTTACTGAATTTTATAAATACATTAAGTATAAATAATATTGTTTTAAATTTTTTTAGCTTTAACGTACTCTACATAAGAACTACAATTTATTTACATACAAGTACACAATGTAATTATGTATTTATGACCTCCTAGAGTAGACTAGCTTTCTTTAAGCTGGTCTAGCTCACTATAGGGTCTACAGATTGAGATGTTATGTTATTATGTTATTATTATTGTTGTTGTTGTTGTTATACCTTATTACGATTAAAACAGTTAATTTTGTAGATTCCACCTTTTTTGTTTTGTGGTATGGGGTCTTCTAACCTATTGCAAAGTTGTGTGGGCAAGAACTGAAGTCATGAATTTAAAAAGTCGAAGACATGGCAAAGATTTATTGAAATGTCCAATGTGTGGAGAAGTAAATGTAGCTTTTCACTGTGTATTATACTTCAATCAAACAAAGGCATGGAGAGAAAAAGCATGACAACAAAAATGAAATAACCTAGATGGAGAAATTTTAATTAGGTAAATTTTAACTGTAAAAGGAGAAACCATTATGAAGAGTTTAAGAAACTATTTAGGTAAAGTGAGAAAGAAATGGGCCAGAATGGTAAAGAAGGAGTATGAAAGAGGGGGAATGTTAGAAGAATAATAGAGTGGTTTAATATACATAGGGATGGATATGTAATAAATTGTGAAAGTTGTCAATACACAATTAACCTGGAACTGTGTGTACTAGGACTAAATATATTTAGGCAATCAACTTTATAAAGGCAATATTGACAGTAGATAAAATTTGTATTTATATTTTTAGTGAGAATATTAGAGATTGTGCATTATGTAATAATAGTTTTGATAATGTGTTTAGTTGGAAAATAAATTCAAATTCAAATATGAAAGTTACACTGGGTTTGCAACAACATCATGGAGCTACTAGTGAAAATGGAATCATGAATGAAAAGTGAGTAACAGAAACTGAGATTCTCTGTAATGAAACTTAGCACAGATAATGTGAACATCCAGAAGGATGATAGGAACCATCCTAGACCAACAGGAATGGCATTTGGCCCAGCAAGGTAAACAGAGTAAGATGATTGATGCAGATGTTATGGAACCCAGCTGTGAGGGATTATGCTGGAGCTACATCAGCAATTCTGGCTGTTGTTGCTGGAGGAGGAGACAGCACAGTCCTGACTCCAGGAAGGAATCCACCAAACCAAGAAACAGGCTTTGACAGGATGCACAAGTGAACTGTTACAGAGAAGCAATACTTCTTGTTCATGCTGAGGTATGCCATGAAAAAATTTTAAGTTCTGGTTTATTCCCACTTACCCTTCTGCTTAGAATTAACTTTCAGCCTTAAGGGAACCATGACTGAAATTTGAAAGTTAAAGGAGTGAGGCAAATGAGGTCAAAATTTTCGGGATAGTTGCAGGTGTGTTCCTGTGTATTAAGTTTCATAAAACTGGATTCCGCAGTGTTTAAAATATGCATGTTTTCATTCTTTTTTTTGATGAGCTAAATTTACAAAATGCCCAAGGAACTTCCTAATGCCAGCATTAGGTTGAAAAAAATTAAGAGCAACCAACAATCCCATAGACAAATTGAGGACTGAAATTCTCAAAGGTGACAAAATATTACTGTTTAGTTATAAATAATATGTGTTCTAATTAAGTATTTTCATTGGTTCTTATACAAGGAACTATTCTTACTGAACTATTTACATACTAAGCATAAGTAAATAGCACTGAGCTAAAAAGAATATAAATTAATATTTACATCTGAAATTAAGAAAATTGGTAATCTCATATTTGGTTTTCCTCTGAAAGGTGTTATGTCACTGAACTTACAAAAACCTTTTTCATTTCATTTATGAAATTTTTCAAATAATAATATAACTAAAATGCTTTTATTAAATTTATATAATTTGACACTAATAAACCCTGAACCATGCTGAAAACAGAATTGCTAACATTAACAATGTTAATTTCCATCACATCAGTGATATTACAATGTGGCAGTTAACACTTTTCAAGAGGCCATGACTACTGGAGTTAACACCAGCATTATCTATCACCATCAGTTTCAACTCAAAGATGACAAACAGGAACATAGTGCTTTTGAGAGGCAAAAGCCTTGACTTAAAGCACCTTTCTGAAGAAATATCTAATTTTGTAAATTTTGGCACTTAACACCTTTGAGAATTCCATCCTCAGTTAGTATGGGTTTCAGAACCTGAGTAGTAGATCATTCCATCCATTAATTTCTAAATTCTAACTTTTACAGAAATGTTCCAGCTTTTCTGGTTATAAAATTTTTATTTAAAAAGCAAGAATAAAAAGCATGCACAATATTATTCCAATACTAATGGTGAGCAAGATAAGCCAACTTGACTAATATTTAAGACCCTGGAGTATCTGAAGTACTAAGTATGTCATTCCGAGAAAAACAACTTTTTCTCTAGGTTCGTCTATAAAAAGGTTGAGTTTAGGGATATTTAAAGATAGCTACCATGCCTTTAAAAATGGCTGAGTGGTTTAAAATATCTATCTAGGAACATTATGCAAAAATCTAAGAGCATACTTGCCAAGTTTCTGAAATTGAAACCTGTAAGATTTTCCCTCATCCATTGTGATGATATGAAATTTAGATTGAGTAAATTTTCAATACAGTGTACAAAAATTTCATGTAAAACAAATGGAAATTTTGTTTTATAAGAATCTTGGAAGACCTGGTAGCACTGCTTCATGCTGAAATTCTTCCTGGTACACGATAAACACATATTAAAGCAAAGAACACCTCTTCCT
Organism: Deroplatys truncata; assembly: GCA_030765065.1. Classification (NCBI taxonomy): domain Eukaryota; kingdom Metazoa; phylum Arthropoda; class Insecta; order Mantodea; family Mantidae; genus Deroplatys; species Deroplatys truncata. The sequence continues at coordinate 16,592,803 of CM060983.1, forward strand.
AGGCCATACACTGATTTCTAGTCCATATTTTATGCTTTATAACATCAACTATAAACATAAATTGTCACAAAATATGGGAAATTTATATTCCGTGTCATAGAATGTGAATAAGATAAACAATATATGTGAGAGAGTTGATTTTACAGTTCATGTAGTCCATTACTAAGTGTGGCGACCACTTACCACTGGTTACTAGAAGTTACAATATAATGCAAACATTTAATGCTTTATCATGTCCATGGTGAAATCTGTAACACTTTAAATCTGCTCATAAAGCTGGAAAAATGTCTCCTTTGTCATAAAGTTGTAAAACTACCTCAGCTACTGTACATTTTATGGGCAAACTGTAAAAATTGGCAAGTATACAGTTATCAACATTTTTCAAGATTTTGGCTAAGATTTACAGAATGAACAAATAATGGTTCAAGTACTGCTGTCTTGTAATGTCTTGTACTGACTTTGTTTCCCTTGATCTCTGTAGGAGATTGTGACTTGGCATGGTGTGATGGAGTTGGGCTGCTCATTATCCTTGCATCATTATTCTATGTTTTCTTAATATATTACCATGGGATCAAAAGGCATCTTGGAAAGACTATTCACAAGAATGTCTTCAAACCTGTAGGAGCTTTATGGGCTGGCTTCTCAAAATATTGGTAAGTAGAGGAGGCATGTCTACTGCCTGCAATAAGTTACTTTTATACTTATTGAAGAATTTTGTCATTTTATACTTGTTCATCTCCTTAAGTCACGGAAGCAAATCTTATGTTTTAATGGCATTATACAGAATGTCCAAGATTTGTTTATGTACACCAGACAGATGGACTTAGCTGTTTGGTCACCTTCCAGTGCCATCTGCTTGAGGAACTTGCTGATAGTTATTATTGAGTCTTTGGCAGGACGATAGATGGCCTTAGCAGTAAAGTTACCTTTCTGTACCATCTATATCAGTATCTCATTGATAGCTGGCCTTAGCTGTATAGTCACCTTCCTGTGCCATATATTTAAGTAGCTTCTTGAAGATGGCCTTAGCTGTATAGTCACCTTCCTGTACCATTTGTTTCAGTATCTCGTTGATAGCTGGCCTTAGCTTTATAGTCGCTTTCCTGTACCATATGTTTCAGTAGCTTGTTGATAGATGGACTTAGCTGTATAGTCACCTTCCTATACCACATGTTTCAGTATCTTGTTGATAGATCGACTTAGCTGTATAGTCACCTTCCTGTACCATCTGTTTCAATATCTTGTTGATAGATGGACTTAGCTTTATATTCGCTTTCCTGTACCATATGTTTCAGTATCTTGTTGATAGCTGGACTTAGCTGTATAGTCACCTTCCTGTACCATCTGTTTCAATATCTTGTTGATAGATGCACTTAGCTTTATAGTCGCTTTCCTGTACAATATGTTTCAGTATCTTGTTGATAGATGGACTTAGCTGTATAGTCACCTTCCTGTATCATCTGTTTCAATATCTTGTTGATAGCTGGACTTAGCTGTATAGTCACCTTCCTGTACCATATGTTTCAGTATCTCGTTGATAGATGGACTTAGCTGTATAGTCACCTTCCTGTAACATATGTTTCAGTATCTTGTTGATAGCTGGACTTAGCTGTACAGTCACCTTCCTGTACCATATGTTTCAGTATCTTGTTGATAGCTGGACTTAGCTGTATAGTCACCTTCCTGTACCATATGTTTCAGTATCTTGTTGATAGCTGGACTTAGCTGTATAGTCACCTTCCTGTACCATATGTTTCAGTAGCTTGTTGATAGCTGGACTTAGCTGTACAGTCACCTTCCTGTACCATATGTTTCAGTATCTTGTTGATAGATGGACTTAGCTGTACAGTCACCTTCCTGTACCATATGTTTCAGTAGCTTGTTGATAGCTGGACTTAGCTGTATAGTCACCTTCCTGTACCATATGTTTCAATATCTTGTTGATAGCTGGACTTAGCTGTATAGTCACCTTCCTGTACCATTTGTTTCAGTATCTTGTTGATAGCTGGACTTAGCTGTATAGTCACCTTCCTGTACCATATGTTTCAGTAGCTTGTTGATAGCTGGACTTAGCTGTATAGTCACCTTCCTGTACCATATGTTTCAGTAGCTTGTTGATAGCTGGACTTAGCTGTTCAGTCACCTTCCTGTACCATATGTTTCAGTATCTCGTTGGTGATGGACTTAGCTGTATAGTCACCTTCCTGTACCATATGTTTCAGTATCTTGTTGGTGATGGACTTAGCTGTATAGTCACCTTCCTGTACCATATGTTTCAGTATCTCGTTGATAGCTGGCCTTAGCTGTATAGTCACCTTCCTGTACCATCTGTTTCAATATCTTGTTGATAGATGGACTTAGCTTTATAGTCGCTTTCCTGTACCATATGTTTCAGTATCTTGTTGATAGCTGGACTTAGCTGTATAGTCACCTTCCTGTACCATATGTTTCAGTATCTTGTTGATAGATGGACTTAGATTTATAGTCGCTTTCCTGTACCATATGTTTCAGTATCTCGTTGATAGATGGACTTAGCTGTATAATCACCTTCCTGTACCATATGTTTCAGTATCTCGTTGATAGCTGGCCTTAGCTGTATAGTCACCTTCCTGTACCATATGTTTCAGTATCTCGTTGATAGATGGACTTAGATTTATAGTCGCTTTCCTGTACCATATGTTTCAGTATCTCGTTGATAGATGGACTTAGCTTTATAGTCACCTTCCTGTACCATCTGTTTCAGTATCTTGTTGATAGATGGCCTTAGCTGTATAGTCGCTTTCCTGTACCATATCTTTCAGTATCTCGTTGATAGATGGACTTAGCTGTATAGTCACCTTCCTGTAACATATGTTTCAGTATCTCGTTGATAGATGGACTTAGCTGTATAGTCACCTTCCTGTACCATATGTTTCAGTATCTTGTTGATAGATGGCCTTAGCTGTATAGTCACCTTCCTGTACCATATGTTTCAGTATCTCATTGATAGATGGACTTAGCTTTATAGTCACCTTCCTGTACCATCTGTTTCAGTATCTTGTTGATAGATGGCCTTAGCTGTATAGTTGCTTTCCTGTACCATATGTTTCAGTATCTCGTTGATAGATGGACTTAGCTGTATAGTCACCTTCCTGTACCATATGTTTCAGTATCTTGTTGATAGATGGCCTTAGCTGTATAGTCACCTTCCTGTACCATCTGTTTCAGTAGCTCATTGATAGATGGTCTTAGCTGTATAGTCACCTTCCTGTAACATGTTTCAGTAGCTCATTGATAGATAGCCTTAGCTGTATAGTCACCTTCCTGTACCATATGTTTTAGTAGCTTGTTGTTAGATGGCCTTATGAATAGATGTGAGACACAAATGCTACTTACATGGTCCAAGAATTTATGCACTACTCTCAGGAACATAAACTGAGACAACATTTTTATGGAACATATATTTGTGTAATAGAACAGAACTGTAATCTATCGTTTCCAGAATGATTGTTTTCCTGTATTTGTATCAATTTTGCAGCCTGAAATAGTTTTGCATCATAACACAAGCAGGTATTTATGATTCCTTAAAGTATGGTTTTCCTGCATCATTTGTTCAGGAGTTTCAGCTCCAACATAACTATGTATTCCAACTGGAATAACCAGAAGCAGTGATTGCATATCATCCTGTACTGGAATGTTGTTTTACTGGCTCAGTCACAACAAAGATAGCCATAAAAGAGGTATTTATTTTGCATTGTTTCACCCCTATTTTCTGTATTTAAATGCAGCGTGGTCCTATAATAATAAAGAACAACAATTAAACTGTTTAGAAATCCTACAAAAGAGAGCTATTAAAATGCTTTTTGGCTTCAATATTTTTAACCCCTCCACAGAAATATTTAAGGAAACAAATATTTGCCATTCTCCTTTCTCTGTAAATACAGTGAATCTTTACTCATGTATAGAAATTGAAAATAATCTCCTAAGTACCAACTCAGTTATCGAACAAAAAAAAGATATTTTCACTCCTACAAAACAAGATCAGCCAATCGCAGCCCCATAGAAGCACTTAACTCTATCAAATATGGAATAAAAGGTATATTACATAGTGCTGCCAAAACATTTAACATCAAAGCATCACTTAACTTATCTCAGTTCAAAAACAAACTCTTCAAATACCTACTTGACCAATACTGTAATTCCTAATAACTGTACAATAGAAAAGCTTTGTGGTGCTTGTTGCAATATTTAATAAATGTTAAAAAAAAAAAACACACACACACTCCCACGCATGCACCCACCCTCACACGCACGCACGCTCTCGCTCTCTCTCACTCACTCACTCACTCACTCACTCACTCACTCACTCACTCACTCACTCACTCACTCACTCACTCACTCACTCACTCACTCACTCACTCACTCACTCACTCACTCACTCACTCACTCACTCACTCTTCCAAACTACAGAAGGTGGCGAAAGAATCTAATTAAACAAAAACTTCCCAGCCCCAGATGGAAATCGAACCTGCAACCTCTGGGTTGAGAAGCCATAATGCTGACCACTTGACAACAGATTTATCAAGTTATTGCACATTAGAATGTTCTTGTTCATGGTTTCTCTGTGCATTTTTTAACTTTGAATTTCAAATTTTAATGTCAATTTTAATTTCTCTAGCTTTCCTAATCAACTCTTGAGCAGCAAAACAAAACATGATCTAATTCATAAAGCACAAGTTGTATACCATGTACTGTAAGAAAGTTAGTTGAGCGGCAAACATTTTCAGATCTAAATCAGATAAATTATGGAAATTAGACACATTCATATTTTACGTCAACTGAAATACTTATTGGCATTCAGCACCAATATTTTAATAGCAAGAAAATAATATGCAGTTTTCTTTTTTATACATAAGAACATATAGAAATGCTCAAATGTAAGCACTGTATTACTGCCATACATTTAGAGAAGGTAACACCAAAATACTTGAAAATGAAACTAAATACAAAGTCTGGAGTTCTGCAGTCTTGATAGAACATTTTCTGCAACTTTAGGGAGTGAATGGATTCGTGAAACAGCAACAGGTTCTGTTAGGCCACTCCTGTTTTCAGCTGTACAACTTGTTATGAAGGTTGCAGAACAAATATTTCCACTATATTTACTATTTGTTCCCTCTACTCTATAAATAAAACAGCTGAAGTTTAAATAAATATTTTTCAGGTATATTAGATGGATCATTTACATACTTCCTGGAGTTGCAGCAGTCATTTACATTGTGGTGGATACTTTTCATGAAACACAGAGATTGATTTCATGTATTGGGATGGTTGTTGTTCTGGCTCTGGGCTACATATTTTCAAAGCACCGTTCTAAGGTATATTCAGTTGTAAAATATAAATGACAATAACATAAGCATAAACTGAACACAATTTTTATTTGCTATGCTTCATGTATTGCAGATTAGATGGAGACCAGTATTATGGGGTCTGGGCATACAGTTTGTTTTTGGGTTAATAACTATCCGATGGCCTGTGGGACGGAATATATTCCAATGCATATCAGATAAAGTTGCTACATTTCTAGAGTATAGCAGAGCTGGAGCCAGATTTGTTTATGGAGACCAACTCATTGACGCTGGAGTATTCGCTTTCCAGGTAAATGCTGAAACATCACTCTTTATCGTACAAGGTCTTTTAAAAATGTTTTGGACTCTAAAGCATTGGAAATTGTGAAATATTTTGAATAGGAAAGAAACGAAAGCAATTGAGGAATTTAGTTTTCACAAAAATCTGAGAATATAAATCAGAATCATTCTTATCCACAGTGCACCATACTTTCTGATACTATATTCACAACAGTCTTGAAATTTTCACAACATTTTGATAAGTAAGATACAGTAGAAGCCCAATTAACCATTATAATGGAGGGGGTAGGGTTGACTTTTAACTGAAAATGACAGATAATTTATATTAACATAAACAGCAATTTAATAAGCTATTACACAGAAAAAATCACTAAACAGATGAGTCCTATGTTACATTTCCTGTATATTTGGAAAAATGGCAATAAAGGTGATTGTTGTCTGCATGGCAGGGTTGCATGGTAAGAGATAACAGACTTGTTCTGTAAAGCAAATACAAGTGTTCGTGCTTACTCACCCACATCTGTTTTTCAGCAATTCTGTTGGTATATCACTAGGCGACAAGAGTACATTATGATATCTACTATTGTCTGATTGCATGACCACTTTGTGATTTGAAATACAGCTGAAGGCATCAGAACAACCTCTTGACTAGGGTACATGTTCATTCTGTATTCAATTCGTAACATTGTTGCTACGCCCACACAGGAAGTGATCTAACCCAGACTTTTGTTCCATTAAGGTACACTTTGCTTGAGAATTTTCAGAATACTAAAGCCATCTGTTGATAAGGTGCAACATGCTCAAAATACCAATACTACTATAAATCCAAGACACATCATAAATGTTTATTTTGTGAATAACTCAACTTTCCCAAAATGAAAATGTAATGTCATAATAAATAATAATAATAATAATAATAATAATAATAATAATAATAATAATAATAATAATAATAATAATAATAATAATAATAACAATAATAATAATAATAATGCTATATATATAAAACAATATTACATTAATGCCAAACGGTTAGCCGAATGACAGATAATCAAGGTTTTTACTGTAGTATTTTGGGTAAGCTATCGAAATTCAGTCTTTAAAGTGACTTAGCAATTGAAAGCTGGGTGTACTGAGATCTATAGATAAGAAAGTCAGGTTTGTCGACTGTGCCTACTGTTAACATGATTGCTAATTGTTTTGTAAGCCTGAAGTGTATAGAATACCTAAGAGTGTCCTTTTAAAGCCTTAAATGCTAAAACTATGAGAAGGACTTGTTTACTTGATAATAATATTGAATCAAGTACATCCTAATTTTTACTTTCTCTACCTCGCACATAGTAGGTAGAGAAAGTATTGCATTCTACCAAAAAATTTGATACCAAGATTTCACCAGAAATCTAAAAAAAAGCATTTTTAGAAAAAGGCCTGTGTATGTGTGTGTGTGTGTGTGTGTGTGTGTGCGTGTGCGTGCATGCGTGTGCATGTGTGAACAGCATATCTCAAAAAAAAAAGTTGGATAAATACCAAACTTGGTAATTACGTTCAGTATCTACCAATGATGCGACACAAAGATTTTCAAGAAACCCCCCCACCCCCAACTTCCCTTTACATGGAAGGTTTTTTGAAATTTTTTATTTTCTAAAAAGTGACTCTTAACAATTTTGATTAAAATACCTACATTAAAGATATTTACATACGAACAAAATGTATGTCTTCAATTTTCTGGGAATAGCCTATGAAGTCCTCTTCATTTGAGAGGAATTTTATATAATCTTGTATAACTGGTAAACATCAAGTGATAGACAAAAACATGCTACAAAAAAAAATGTAGATCACTTTAAAACATAATTTATTTCGAATAACTTTTTTTTTGTGGCATCAGCCATTTCCAAGTTATCCGTTATTAGTAGTTTGATTTGTTCAATACTTTTGTCATTCTTTCTAAGTCCCATTGATTTTCAGTTGTTACTTGCAATGTCATGGAAACAGTATGGAATGTTAAGGTCAGTATATAGCATCCAGTCCTTAAACATATGTCGCTATTCTCTTTGTATCCTAATGAAATGTGTAATGTAGCTATTTCTGCAAAGGTGTATCTCGATTAAAATGAAGTAAATAGAGATATAAACTTTCATAAGAATAGTATGTATACCCACTAATAAATGATAGAGGGTAGAGAAAATTATATGAAAGTAAAAGATCAGATTTATAATGGTGGAATCATAGCTTGCATCTAATCTCCTGTGGCGAAACTAACTAAATTTTATTTTAATTAAAGTGCTATTTCTTTGTCTCAACTAGAGTATTATTAAATTTATTATATTTTTAAGTTTTAAATAGCTTTTGAAATTGTATGGAATACTGACAATGGCAAACATTGTGCACAGCTACAAAACAATTAAAATTATAACACATGGTATATTATCTGTAAGGAACTGTAGGAATCTAGACTGCTTCAGAGTTAAATTGGAATGCACACATTAATTATCCAGAATATCTTATGCTTCCAGAGCAGCAAGTAAAGTATATACCATAAGCATGTATTTTGGATATATTCACTCCATATTAACTTATGGTAACCCAATTTTGGGTTGTCCTCAAATATATCTATAACCAGCTGTCTGACTTTGCACACGTAGCTTTTTAAACTTGAATGGCAATCTAATTAATTTAATTTACCTCCGCCGTTCTTTTTTAAATTATTTTACAATGATCTAGAACATTTTTATGGAGAATCCTTCCCTTTACCCCTTATAATTGTTTTCATTTCATTTCATTTTTATTGATCCAGTGAATTGTTACGTACAGAAGTACATTCAATATTGGACACGTCAAAGTAAGATAACAAAATATTTACAAGATATTACAAAAATTAATAAACCAAGATATGTATAAGTTTACAAAGAAAATAAATTATGATTACATATGTACAAAGGTGCAATCTATGCTGGACACATCAAGGTAAGTTTACAAAATTTATCAAACCAAAATATGTATAAGTTTCTAATAATAAATTATAATTACATGTTACAGTACTTATAAATTCTCTTTAGTTAAGAATTCTTGAATAGAGTAAAAGCAGTGGTTAATCAGATATGCCTTTAAAGAGTGTTTGAGAGTATTTTCTTGCTCAATTCCTTTTATAGATTTTGGTAGACAGTTGTATATCTTTAGCCCAGAATGTAATATACTTTTTTGGCACAGAGAGGTATTACATTGAGAAATATGTAGATTATTGGTTTGCCTTGTATTATGCTGGTGCACTGTTTCATTCCTCGTGAAGGGGGAATCTGTATTGTTTGTAGTTTTGTGGATGAACATTATTGTTTCAAATATATAGATGCAAGGGAGTGGAAGTATGTTTAATGATTTAAACAGGGGTTTACATGATGATCTTAAACTTGCCCCAGTCATGGCTCGAATTATTCTCTTTTGCATTATAAAGCATGTTTTGCTTGCTGCTGACTTGCCCCAGAATATTATGCCATTTTGTAATAAAGAATGGACGTATGCAAAATAAGCCATTCTGGTGGTCTTTATCCTTGTGCTTCCTGTTAATATCCGCATCATGTAACATGCAGTGCCTAGCTTTTTATTAATATGGCTTATGTGGTTTTCCCATTTTAAATTGTTTTGGATCCAAAGACCAAGAAATTTTGTTTTTTCCACTTTCTCGATAGTCTGGTTAAAAAGTTAGATTTGTGGAGCTAGATATTCCTTATTTCCTTTTGTATGAATGTCCAATGCAACTGTCTTATTGATGTTTATTATAAGGTTGTTTTGTGTGAAATAATTAGCTATTTTGTCTGATGTATGATGAACTGACTTTAGAAAGTTATCTTTCTTATTTGACCTAATAAGAATATTCGTATCATCAGCGAACCCCAGCTATTCGTAATAATGGATGAAAAATCCCCTGATATTTACGTAAAAGATTGAAACTTGGCAGAACATCTGACTTCCTTAGCTTCCTCCCGATATTATTCCAAGTTTTGGAAATACTGTATAACTTAAGTACCCTTTGATGGTGCAACAATCATCGGTCGGAATGACTAGTAAAAATAGATATTCACAGTAGGTGATATTTTAAAACTCTGTTCCTTCTCTGTAGTCCCATAGTTATTTAATAACATAAAAGTTAGATAGTTTTTATATAATACTAGATCCTTAACATATACAATAAAATAGACACGAAGCTGTAAATATGAAGATTCCTCACTCCCAGGCCACCAAATTAATCACTTTTGAAAAGACACAGAGTCTATGACCATTGAGAAAAATAATATTCTGAGTTGTTAATTACAAAATATCAGTTGACCAATTTCTAATATTAGCTGGACACAATTTTCTCTCTTTATACAATTATTACCTGGCATTGCATTAGACATTCTATAAGCACAGGGTTGCAAATAAGGATAGGGTTGATTTTTGAAAGTCATAATTTGTCTGTAATTTGTACATGTATTTAAAGCGTAAGCATCCAAGTTTTGTCCAGATTGGTCAAATTGTACAGTTTGATTAATAAGGGGTTGAAAAATATGAGTATGGGTAGCTTTTTGAAGTTTTACATATGATATTCTATAATTTTTGCCAAGTCTATAGTTTAAGTATACAAATTTGTGCTCTGGTTGACCAAGCAGTATAGTTTTATCTATAAGGGCTTGAAAATAAAGTAAGGGTAGCTTTTAAAATTTTGGAGTATTATTTAGTTCAAAATAAGGATTAGGTGGTTTTTGGAAGTTGTAACGCAAACTATGATTTTTGCTGCCAACTCCTGTAATATAATTGCAGATTTCTACATAAGAGGTTGAAAACATGGTATAGGTAGTTTTTATAGCTATGAAGTAGCTTGTAATTTAGGTAGGATCCTATAGTATAAGCATACAAAATTTCGTCCAGATAGACCACAGAATGTTGATTTGTGTGTTAGCGGTTGGAAATGGGAATTGAATGTAAGGTTAGCTTATCATTTTTGGTACCCAGTTTTGTCTAAATACCAAATATATTACTTGATAAAACTTCAATGAAATATGAGGGAAATGTGGCGATATGAACAATTTTAAAATATTTTAAACCTTCCCATTTACCTCTTTGGTCTCAAAGTCATTAAAAAAGTGCCAAAAGTTAGCCTCTGTGACTCTGTTACCCATATTGTGACTGTCCAGTTTTCACTGTCATTTCACTAAGTTCTCTCTGTCACTTCACTGTAGTTCAACTTTCACTGTGACTTCACTTAGTTCACATTGTCACTTCACTAATATGAACTACTTCAATTTTCCATTACTTTACTTTTCTTCGTGACATAGTTGTATAGTGAAATATGCTAGAAGCATCCTTCCTTTGCTGCACTTCACTCACTGGTGCACTCACACAAGACATCTCTAATCTCCCGCGGTAGCAGCACTCACTATACACCTACAGTCATCACAAACTCGCTTGTAGAACTGTGCTTTGATGTCCCAGCAGAAACGCACTCGCCAACTCAATCACTAATTAACTCAACTTGCTCAATCACTCGAGAACACTTGCTTATATAGCAGCTGATTAGAGTTCCAGAACATTCTAGAAGAGGAAACACCCAGAAGATTCTGGTTATCCACGATGGCGTTTGTGGTGTTTATGCTGGGCGAGAGCGCCTACTTATCTTTGTTTATATCCGACTGCCCGGCACCGACCTATCAATAATCCTGGACCATAGCCGCTGCGCCGCACAGGAGCTGTTCGAATGCGATCACGATGAACTACCGTCACTTTCCCTCGGGGTTGACACCGAATGTGTGATGTTGCATTGCTGGCACCACCCCTCTACGTCGCTTCGAAGATGCAACCATTAGAATTCGCACCCAGGTGCCCCCCGGTAGTACTGGCATGGGTTTCTTCGAGGACTTTTTTCATCGTACCCTTCGGGAGCACCAGCTGTTCTACCCTAGTTCTTCCGTCTGTGAACTCCCATACCATTTTCAATACACGTTCCTGGCCACCAAGGAGTCCCATTGGATCCAATAGCCCTTACAGATCCGGCGTCTACCCATATAGGCTGTTCGCCAAATTCTTAATCCTTCAGGATCGGCAGCATGACTTGATCCTCCTCGAGGTCTCCTCGTCCCAACCAAGTGCAGGTTGCACCGTGACTATGCGTAAGGCTGCAGCAATCTCCGTCATCTGCTCGTCCATTGCGACTTCTATCATCCCTTTGTTTTCTTTCGTCTGCCTGTCTAGCCGTTATTCTTGCTCATCTAGATGCTCTTCCACCGCATTAATTTTATCTTCCATGTGAGATTTAATTTCCTTTAATTCCTTTGCAAAGTCGTCTTTCAGAGTTTTCACTGTTGCATTTATCTCCGATTTTACAGAGTCGATGTCGAAACCTAGTTGGGATTTCATTTTCTCTATTTCAGTCTTCATTTCTATTTTCATGCTCTTCATTTCACTTCTCATCTCCCTTCCGGTTTCCATTTCGTTCTTAATGTCGTGGCCAACCTCGCATTTCGGTCTTCGTTTCCGTTCCCATCTTCACCATTCCAGATTTCGCTGCCTTCACATCATTTCCTATCTCCTCTATCCCAGAGTTCATGTTCTTAATTTCATTCTCCATTATTTTTTTCCATCCCGGATTCCAACTATTGCATTCCGACCAATAATTTTTACTTTCTCTACTACGTATAGTAAGTAGGGGAAGTATTGTATTCCACCCAAAAATTCGATACCGAGATTTCACCGGAAATACATATTTTGAGACCCCCTCAATTCAAAAAAAGCATTTTTGGAAACATGTCCGTGTGTGTGTGTGTGTGTGTGTGTGTGTGTGTGTGTGTGTGTGTGTGTGTGAACAGCATAACTCAGAAACGAACAGTCGAATAAACACCAAACTTGATATTTAGGTTCCGTATCTTCCAGAGATGCCACACGAAGGTTTTCAAGAAAATCCCCCCACCCCAGATTACCCTTTACATGAACATTTTCATTCTTCATTGTGAACGACTTTTGCATAACTGGTAAACCATAAGAGATAGACAAAATTTTACTACACAAAAAATGTAGTACGCGTTAAAATACACAATTTATGTCATATACTTTTTTTTTGTTGAGTGAACCATTTTCGAGATATTGCTTGTTATTCCCTTAAATTTTCCAATACTTATACTTTTTCTCAAATTCGTTATTCCCCCTTTTTTTACTTTCTCTACTACGTATAGTAAGTAGGGGAGGTATTGTATTCCACCCAAAAATTCGATACCGAGATTTCACCGGAAATACATGTTTTGAGACCCCCTGAATCCAAAAAAAAGCATTTTTGGAAACCTGTCCGTGTGTGTCTGTGAACAGCATAACTCATAAACGAACAGTGGGATAAACACCAAACTTGGTATTTAGGTTCAGTATCTTCCAGAGATGCGACACAAATGTTTTTAAGAAAATCCCCCCACCCCAGACTACCCTTTACATGGAACATTTTTCGAAAATTTTAATTTTCTCAAAAATGGCTCTAATGATTTTGTTTAGAATATCATATGTTTAAGATATTTTCATGACAAATAAAATGTATATCTCAAATTTTCTGGGAATGTCTCCAAAAGTGTTCTTCATTGTGAACGACTTTTGCATAACTGGTAAACCATAAGAGACAGACAAAATTTCAGAACACAAAAAATGTAGATCATGTTAAACTACACAATTTATGTTATATACATTTTTTTTTTTTTTTTTGTTGAGTGAACCATTTTCGAGATATTGCATGTTATTCCCTTAAATTTTCCAATACTTATACTTTTTCTCAATTTCGTTATTCATTATTTTTTTTTGTCCTGGTAATGCAAAGAGAATGGAATACTCCACATAGCAACCAGCTCTTAAAATATTTGACTATCACTTAAAGCCTAACAATTCCCCTTGCATCTACAAGAAAATTAGCAATAAGATTAACATGTCGATATCTCGATTAACATGAAGCATATGTAGAATAAGCTTTTGTAAAAATAGTTTGTACAATAGTAGAGAAAGTCATGTGAGTGTAACACATCAGATTTTGTTTTGTCCTGGTAATGCAAAGAGAATGGAATACTCCACATAGCAACCAGCTCTTAAAATATTTGACTATAGCTTAAAGCCTACCAATTCCCCTTCCATCTACAAGAAAATTAGCAATAAGATTAACATCTTGATTAACGTGAAGCATATGGAGAATAAGCGTTTGTAAAAATAGTTTGTACAAGAGTAGAGAAAGTCATGTGAGTTTAACACATAAAATTTTTTAAGCATTTCCTCCATCGTAGCCTTTATATCCCACTACTGACACCAGTGCGACTTTGTCCAGTTTTCACTGTCATTTCAATAAGTTCTTTCTGTCACTTCCTGTTTTGATCTAGTTCAACTTTCACTGTGACTTCACTTTGCTTCGTGACGTAGACGCGTATTGAAATATGCTAGAAGCAGCCTCTTGTTTGGTTCACTTCACTCGCTAGGATATCGAACACAAGACATCCCTAATCTCCTGTGGTAGCATCACTCACTGTGTCGCACTGTCATTACAAACTCACCTGTAGAACCACGCTTAATATCGCAGCAGAAATGCACTTGCTTATATAGCAGCTGGTAACAATTCCAGAGCGTTTTATAAGGGTAAACATCCAGAAGATTCTGGTTATCTGACGATGGCGCTTCTGGTGTTTACGCTGGGCGAAGCGCTACTTATTCTTTTTATCCCCAACTGCCCAGCGCCGTGGGCCATAGCCGCTGCATCACAATATTCTACAAAACAGAATTGAAATTTGGTAACATGAATATGAAAAAGAAACCCCTAACCACCCCTCCCATTTTCAAAAATGTTGAAAACATTATGTAGCCTGTGACCATCTGGAATAATAAGGCTTTTTAATTGTGAAAGAATATCAAAATTGGTTGAGTGGTTTTCGAGATTACCTTACACACATGCACAGACAGATATAATATAATATATAATATAATATAATATCAGTATAGATTTTTAAAGCGCAAAAGAAAATACAAAACAAGTTGTCATAAGAATGCCTGGTGGAGCAGTATTTAGGAACTTTTACCACTCCCTTCTATTTATTCATGAAACATTATACTAAGTTATACATAAAAACAAAATTCCTTTCAAAACAAATAGCAGATATGTATCATGCTTCAGTAGCATCATACTGTGCCTGCCTGATCACTACAAAGAACAGATGTTAGAGATTGTACCATTTAACATTTAAGAATTTGAAGATTCAACTCTTTGAGTTCAAATGCATGTCTATTCTTCACATTTTTACTTTCTCTAATATATAGTAAGTAGGGGAAGTATTGCATTCCACCCAAAAATTCGATACTGAGATTTCACCAGAAATATGCGTTCTGAGACTCCCTGAATTCAAATAAAGCAGCTTTGGAAACATTTCCATGTGTGTGTCAGTGTGTCTGTCTGTGAACACATAACTCAAAAACGAAAAGCCAGATAAATACCAAACTTGGTATTTGAGTTTAGTATCTTCCAAGGATGCAACATGAAGATTTTCAAGAAAATCCCTCCACCCTTAACTACCGTTTACATGGAACATTTTTAGAAAATGTTTATTTTCTAAAAAGTGGCTCTAACGATTTTTATTAAAATACCATCTATTAAAGATATTTACATGACAAATAAAATTTATATCTTGGGTTTTCTGGGAATAGCCTAGGAAGTCCTCTTCATTCAGAAGGAATTTTATATAATCTTGTATAACTTATAAATGTTAAGTGATAGACAAAAATGTACTCACAAAAAATGTAGATCACTTTAAAACACACAACTTAAAGTGTTTTTTTTTTTGTGGCATAAGCCATTTCTGCGATATCCATTATTAAAGGTTTGAAAACTGTTCAATACTTGTCATTCTTTTAAAGTCCCATCAATTTTCCCAGCTATTGCATGGAAACAATATGGAATTTTAAGGCCAGCATATAGTGACCAGTTCTCTTTGTATTTATAACAAAATGTGTAATGCAGCTATTTTTGCAAAGGTTTACTTGGATTAAACATAGTAGATAGAAAAATAAGCTTTAGTAATAATAATTTGTACACTCACTAATAAAGATAGAGGTTAGAGAAAGTCATGCAAATATATCACTTCAGATTTTTATATATAGATACATTTATGGATATTATGTACTTGAAAAAGCTATTGTTTATGTATAGATTTCACAGTGACCAAACCAAAACAAACTAAAATAAAAAGGTTAAACTAAGCAGACCAGGGCCATATTTTTTAAGGTTCAAATCCTCCCCATCCCCAAAACTTCTGACAATTTTATTTATTTAAATTCATATCAAACCAATATGGGAAAATTTTGTTAGATAACAATAGGTCTTAGCACATTTACAAGGAAAAGGGAAACTTAATATTGTCACCTTACATAGATGAGGCAACCATATGTCCTAGTTTTCAAAGCAGTCTCAACGTTTTGTGCAAGTTGGAATATTTTCATTGTGGTGAGTTTTTCCTGTATGCATAATGTCTCCAAACAATTTTTTGTCCACATAACATCTATATACTACAGATTAGGTACATGGTAGCTGTGTAGGGTAGTGTTAGTTTAGATCTAGTTATGGAAAACCCGCCTTGAAATTTTTTTCTGGGTACGGGCATGAAGCAGACTATACTCTATCCCATGCAGGAATGATCCTGTTGTGAACAACAAGGCAGAGCAGACTCAACCTGCCATGTGTTTGATGTACTTGTGTGTAAGTAAGTTTTGCAACTCTAGCTGTAGCAGTGCTAACTTTATGACAATAAATCGAGTAAGACATTGTCAGACTTATTAAATCTATATGCTACAAAATTAATATTATCCTGTAGTAGCATAATGGTTATGTTTTGGGATGTCTTTCTTAAGCATCGGAAAACAATGCATGATTATTTACAGTTCGTGTAAAACATTGTGACACTCCATATGCACAAGAGAGGAGAAATAGGAGAAGTGGTGAGAGTGGAGGGGAGGGGGGAGCAAGGGACCAGAAGTATATCAGAACTTGGAGGCAGTTGCTGACCCCACCTCTCTTATGTGCAGATGTGCTGGTCAGCACTACTGCTCAGCTATGCTTCAGGAGTGGGGGACTGTCACGACATTTTACACTAGCTGTTCCTCTCACCACTTCTTAAGGTTTGTCTCGGCTGTGTTTTATTTCGGCAGATTGAAAGGCCTGCTCCATGATGATAAGTTGAACTGCTTTTAAATCACATATACGTAAGTGTTCTGGGATTGTGAAGTATGCAAGAGGTGTAGGAAATACAGTCTTAAATATCAGAAGCAACTCTGCACAATAAACAATAACATCTGAATCAGCATTCACCATGAGACCTACATATTGTTCCTAGAGGGCTTTATGGTACAGGAATACAACTTATTATGCAAATGTTTCATTAATAATACAAAGTTAGGCTGCACATTATTTAACAATAATAAGCTAATGGTGTATAACTGCGGCTGTCAGTGGTTTAATCTATGTCCCTATGCTTGTATATATGTCTGTTGTAAGCACTGAGGCAGTATTTTTAACACTTATATAAGATCAGTCTAATTATATAATATAAAATATAACAACTGCCTGCCTTAAAGCAATATGTGTATACTATTATATATAAAAAGTGTATATTACAGTCATTGTATTATGTTTATATTATTATGTACATGTATAATAATTTATGTGAATGTATTATGTAATGTAACAATGTAGGAGCTGTGAGAATAGAAGCCGAAAGTTGCTAACAATGAGGTAACCTTGAGACAACAATAAATTAAAAAGTTTAATAAAGGCTACTAATAATTCTTGGAACAATAATGTAATATTTAAAACAGTTTATAAATAGCCAATCAAAACCTAGAAAAGCTTTAAGTTAAATAAAAGTATTCTATTGGAGTAGGATTAGCCAATCCAAGACTTGAAATAGAGTAAATGTACGAATTTAGGCAGTAGATGCCAGACGCTACAAGGAAGCGTTCCCGAGCAGTTCGATTTTATACATGTTCAGTGTGAGACATAAAATTTCATTACGGTGAGAATAATATAAAGTTTACATGTTAAAAAGTGCAAATAACAATAATCTCACAGCTCTATAGTAGGATATATCTGTGAAGTGTTATTTAATCGTGTGAAGGATTAATAAAAGGAGTGAAGCAAAAAAAAAAAAAAATTATAATTTTTGTGTAAGCCTTCATTCTTTAGCCGTACTACCCCTGCTAAGAGATACATGTTTCTGCAAATTACTACTGATGCAGCCAAGGCATACATATATAATATTTAAATAAAAATTTGATTCATGAACACGGGGCAACAACCATCTCAGATCTACCTCAGCATTCACAAGCCTAGAACACATCTGTAGTGTATGTGAAGGATACAGAGAAATGAATCTAAGCATTTTTAGACTTTTTCTCTCTCCGAAACTAATTCGCACAGAGCATTAATTAGAAAACTCTTACAGTGCTGTACTTCCTAGAGGTGGTTATTCTGTGAAAACAAATATAACGCCCATGAACTTCCCTACACCAATTAGGGGCCTAAGAGCATTCTGTCTCACTGTCTCTATCTCTCTCTTTCTTCCCTCCCATATGTTTACAAGAGGATTGTTCTTGTTTGAGACAGATAAGCCAATACAGATTAAACCAAGTTGCACTAAAGTAAGCTGCACTAAAATAAATCCAATATTTCCTGTACTTATCATGAGTGGAGTAGTTTTTACTATGCCCTTGTATTATTTAGTCTCAACATTGAAGCCAAGCAGTGACAACAAGTTTATGTTTTAAATTTCTTGTTTCAGGCACTTTCCGTTATCTACTTTCTCAGTTTCATGATCCAAATTCTGTATTATTATGGCATCATGCAGTGGATAGTGGTCAATTTGGGCTGGCTGCTACAGAAATCCATGGGTACAACAGCATGTGAATCCATCAATGCAGCTGCTTCTATTTTCCTCAGTATAGTAATAGGCATTTTTAATACATATTTTGAGTGCACAAAGAGCTGACAGTTTTCCTGAGACAATTATTTCTCAGTTTTTGGTCTCTAATTAATTATATAAATAAATATTTGTTGCCACCTTCATGGTGTGGGGGTAGTATGTCTGCCTCACATCCAAGAGGTCCCATGTTCAAATCTCGGTTAGGGTGGGTTACTTGCATAAGGTTTTTCAGGAGAGCTTTCCCTTATCCTGAAAAGCTGAATGCCGGGTAATTCTAAACTCTGTGTACCCCAAGCATTATTTCCTCATTTCACCTATTTCAGTCATCATCCAATATAACCTATCCAATTAAAGGACATATAAATATATATATATATATACACATAAAGAGGAAATTTTAAATATTAAAGCTGAATTAAATTACTGGAAAACTATCAGCACTTATTGTAAAAGGGTAAGATACCAAAAATGCTGTCAATGAATATTTTTCCTTGTTACTGCTAACATATTTTTGCCAATGACAGATAAGAGTTTTATTCTGAGCTTTTAAGCTGTTAATGAACCATCAGTTTTACTATGCATCCATATCAAACTAATAGCCACAAATATCTCTCTCCATGACACTAAAAGTGTAAAAATTTCTCATTAAAATATTACCATTGTATTCTAATCTGAGGATCCACTTAACAGATGATTGAAATTTGAACTTTCCTTTCCAAGAGTGAGAGAAATGGTGATAATAATATAAATAATTATAAGCCTAAATTATAGAAATTACCTTGCATCATATCAACTTGTAAACTGTAATCACTGTGTCATTGCATAATGTCTCAGGTATTATTGTTCTTGCCGTTTGCAATTAGCCACATTTTTCCTTCTGTTCTTTTTTTAATACAAAATATGTTTTCATTTTCCTAAATTCAGCAGTAAGGTAAATCATTTAGTTTTGCTAACAAATGGGTCCAATTGCTGTTTCTAAAGCCCTATGCTGATGTGGGCATAACATAGTCTGCCTAACAGTAAAGAAGGTTGTGGTGAGGTTTTTTTCTTGATTATCGGAGGCCACTCAGCACCAATCCAGTAAGGATAGAGTACCTATGGCCCAAAAGGGGAGGGAGAAGATGAGAAGAAACACTGGGCAGCCCGAACCAGAGTGACAGCACAGCAATGACAGGATTTATACAGATTGAGATGCCCTGACAGTTAGAGAGACAGACCAGGGACCCCTGCCCTGAAGGGTGGGTCCTCACCCCTGCAACCAGCTGAAAGCTGAGGGATGGAGAAAGTGCCACAGAGAGTATCCTTTTCCTCTGCTGTGCTGCACCGCAACACCATCGCCGACACTTCCAACCCTGAAACAGATCTAATGGGGTGAAGGATGGATAAAATGATGAATGGTATGAAATGGAGGGACAGAAAATTTGGGGGCTGAAAGAAACCACTCCAGCATGTGCCTGACAACCCGGGAAAACCCCCCCAAAAAACCCATGTTCAGAGTGAGCGATTGCCAGGAATCAATCCCAGGAGCTCCTGAATGTGAGTCCCATGCATTACCACGGTGTCACCTTGCTCAGTTTGTGGTGAGTTACCTAGATAAGATTTCTTTTAGAGATTACCTTTATTCTCAGAAGAGGAATATCAGGTAATTAAGTTCTATGGACCTCATTTGAGCATAATTTCACTCATTCAATTCACTCACCATTCAATATTACCTACAAACACGAAAAAAAAGGAAACAAAGAAAAAAATCAGTAGAGCTATGCGTTCTGCTAGTAAACACTAAAAAAACTTTTTTTTTCAATCAATTTTCATTTAAGATAAGGAAACTGATTATGTCCTAAACTCTAACTTGTGCTCTATTTTCAGTCTGAATCTTCATTAATGTGCAAGCCTTTGCTTAAAGACCTCACAAAATCAGAGTTTCATGCTATGATGGCAAGTGGATGTGCAACAGTTTCAGGTAAGCTCTCTCATTCAGTGATGCTGTCATCTTCTCTGTGTTCATTATTGTATATAGTATAGTATAGTATTTATTGTGCTAGGAGTTTTACAAATTATATTGTCTAAGAAATTGAATGTTTTAGGTTCTGTGCTGGCTGCATATATTGACTTTGGAGTGCAACCACTGCATCTGTTAACAGCTTCAATAATGGCAGCTCCAGCAGCATTGTGCTACTCTAAACTGTTTTATCCCGAAACAGAAGAGAGTAAAACAAAAGCAGATAATCTGGTCATAGAGACAGAGTATGTTCATAATATTCTATGATGCTTCATCACAATATATGGGGATATGGGGAGAGGGGCATAAGTAGGTATACAGCAATGATATGTTATGTTTACAATGATGTTCAGTTCCCTGGTTGCTATTATTTTTAATTCTTTGGGACTTTGGACAAATGTCTGAGCAACTAACATTTCATTTTCAGGCATTGTAACAGTGATGATATCTTTTTGGCACATTACTGACAGACTCTGTCTGAACAAATTCTTCATGCCATTTCTCTCGAACCCATTCACAATTTTCTGTCTTCCAGTATTGTTTCAAAATCCAGTTTCTTTGGTCTTAAGTCAAATTTCTACCCACTGTGACACAAGAAACAAAAGACAAACTGAGCAAGGCTGGGAATCTTAATAACAAGATAAGTAGCCATAAACATCAAAATTACTCATCTCAATCCACCAAATGTACCAACTATACTGCTGTTCACTTATGCACCCCTCCTGTACACGTTAATACATAGGCCAAGACTTACGGATCAGTGTAATGGAATATAAGCACAATAAGTGCAGTATAAAAATTCTTGTGTTATATTCACATGACTTTCTCTAGCCACTAATCATTTATTTTTATATCTCATCTACAAACTATTCTTACAAAAGGTAGAATCAGATGACTGAAAAAATCCCGGCTATGGCATTGAATTTTTCAGTCATCTGATTCTACCTTTCCAACCCTGTAGAACACACGGCTTGTGTGAAAGAACAATTAATTCTATTCTTACAAAAGCTTGTTTTTCTATCTACTTCATGTTAATTGAGATAAATGTTTTTACAGAAACAGTTTCATTATACACTTCATTGTACGTGCAAGAGGGATACAGGAAACTGGAGGGATAGTCAAATGTTTAAAAATTGTATCTCTATATGCTGGATTTGAAATTCCATATTCTTGTATGACATGAGAAACAAATGAATGGTAATTTAGTACTTAAAAATTCTGGCATGTAGCACTCACATGTCTTCCTCTATTCATTCTTCTACACAATATTCTTAAAAAGTTTATTATTCTATATAAACTATCATTACAGATTTACACATTTCATTGTAGGATAGAGTAGGTGATGTGATAGTCAGATTTTTAAAGAACGTGTTGCTAGGTGAGGCTTTGAAATGCCATACTCTTTGCATGACCACGAGAGAGGGAGAGGGAAAGGGGGAGGGAGAGAGAGAGAGAGAGAGAGCAGTTGAGAACAGTATAAGTATTTGAAAATTCAAACCAATAACAAGAAATACCTCAGAAATGGTTAACTCCACAAAAAAAATTATTTGACATAATTAACAACATCTACATTTTTTGTGTAGTAAGATTTTGTCTATCTCTTACAGTTTACCAATTGTAGAAAATTCCTTCTGAATAAAGAGGACTTCATAGACTATTCCCAGAAAATTCAAGATATACATTTTATTTGTCATATAATGTTTTAAACATATGGTATTTTAATCAAAATTGCTAAGAGTCATTTTTCAGAAAATAAAAATGTTCCATGCAAAGGCTTCTTTGGGGTAGAGAGATTTTGTTGAAAACTTTATGTTGCATCTTTGGAAGGTACTTAATTTAAATAACAAGTTTGGTATTAATCTGACATTTTGTTTTTGAGTTTTGCTGTTCAAAGATACATACACATAGACTTTCTTCTAAAAATACATTTTTGTTGGGTTCAGGATGCCTCAAAAGATGCAGTTATTGTGAAATGTTGACATTGAATTTTTGGGCAGAATAAAATACTTTCTTTACTTACTGTAAGTATGTAGTAAAAGAAGTAAAACTGTATAAAAAAAGTATTGGAAAATACAATGAATATCTCAGAAATGACTAATGTCACAAAAGAAATATATTTAATATAAACTGTGTGCTCTAAGTAATACACAGTCTTTGTGTATCTCTTATGGTTTACCAGTTGTACAAAATTATACAAAATTCATTCAATGGCTCTTTGCAAATAACAGAAAATTCTTTCATGTAAAAAGTAGTTTGGGGTGGGAGGATTTTCTTGTAAATCTTTATGTTGCATCCTTAGAAGAAGCGGAACTTAAATCCTAGTTTGATATTTATGCAAGGTTTTGTTTTTGAGATAAGCTGTTCTCCATCCCTCTCCCTCACATGTACACGTGCACATGCACACACATATACTAAAAATGAAGTTTTTGGGTTCAGCGGACCTCAATATGCACTTCCAGTATGATCTTGATATCAAATACAATTACTATATTCTTAGACAGTTGTTACATTTGCTTGACACTACTGTAACTGGTCTCAAACATGGTTTGTAGCTTCTATTGCTGCTCTTTTAACTTTAGTATATTTTAATCTGATGAAGTTGAGTTTGACACAGCTCTGGTAGTCCTCAGGGCTGTCTGTTTCTGGTTTTACAATTAAAAGTTCATTAGCTGATGTATAAAACCTGGTGGAGAAAAACTCAGAAATTTACCAAATCCATTGCTCAAATTATGATGAAGTATACATTGGCAGGAATAAAAGAAACAACCAAACAAAGACCAATCAACTTGTGCATATGGCAACTTTTTGAGCTTTCTAATTTTATCCGTAACTAACTGGCTTACCCAATGTTGCACAGTTATCTTTTTCTAAGCTCAATGATAATTAATATACCTTCCTCTGTCCTTTATGAAAGTATTATACAATGCTCTAGAGGATTTTTATGCTGAATCCTCCCTTTTATCCCTTACAATTGTAATTTTGTACAGGCCCAGCTATTCCCAATAATGGATGAAAAATCCCTAGATATTTACACAAAAGGATGTGAAACATTGGCAAAACATCTGACTCCCTTAACCTCCCTCCGACAGTCTTCAAAGTTCTGAAAATGCTACATAGTCTAAAGTAACATTTGGCAGTGGAACAATCATTTGTTGGAATTGGTTGAGTAACTTGTTAGGTAATTACAGTAGTTGAAATTTTAAACCTTTGTACCTCTTCTTCAGTCCTGTAGTTATTTAATAACATAAAAGCTACATAGTTTTCACATAATTCAGAAATCCATAACATATATACTGAAATAGAGCTGAAGCTGGTGAATATGAAGATTCAGTACTCCTAGATCACCAAGTTAACCTCTTTGGTAAAGATACATAGTCTGTAACCATCCAGAAAAATAATCCTCTCATTGTTAATTGTAAAATATCAGTTCACTGATTTCTAATGTTAGTAATTTTCTCTCCTTTTAGAATTATTTAACTGCTCTGCTAACAAACTTGATTACAACATAAGTATACAATGGAAATAAAGCAAAACCTTCTTATATGATAGTTATTAGAAGTATTTGGCATCCAGGAACTTCATTGTATTCATCTATAGAATTAGAATAAAGGTTATTCAGAGGTTTGACACTGTTTCATTACACATCTGCAGTATTTGATAAATGGCAATTAAAGAAATAAATATGAGTATAGCGTATGATTTGTACCATTATAAACAGGATCAGTTGTCATTTTTTAAACTCTGTCTTCTGTTTCCTTAAGTGTTACATCATGGCCATCTATGTATATTGCTTGAAATAAAATGTAACCAGCTTTTGGTTTTAAAAACATTCCCTGTGGAGTACGGCAACTATTTTCTGCTCCATGGAATTCTCAACGAAGACTTTGTAAATCACTTTTAGCCTTTTGTTAATTTATGAATTGAAATTACACAATTTTTATACTCCTTGTCTGTCTTTAAGTAGTGAAAGAGTTATCAAAATCAGTTGCTTTTAGACTTACCCTACATACATAAAAATGTTCTACTCTAGATGACATTATTTATTCACATTTAAATTTGAAGAGTCTAATGTTTTGGTTTCAGGGAGGCTTCAGGAGTTTTGGATGCAGCAACTAAAGGAGCTCTTATGGCAACAAACATGATTCTTGGAATTATAGCCAATCTCATAGCTTTTGTTTCATTTATTACCTTTGTTAATGGAATACTGTTATGGTGCGGGAGATTAGTGGGTCAAGAAGAACTTACCTTTGAGGTAAGATGATTTACAATAATTGAAACAAGGTCACATGGCTATGTCTAACTGCTATTGCTTATTACTTTCTCTACTACGTATAGTAAGTAGGGAAAGTATTGTATTCCACCCAAAAATTCGATACCGAGATTTCACCGGAAATACATGTTTTGAGACCTCCTGAATCCAAGAAAAGCATTTTTGGAAACATGTCCGTGTGTGTGTGTCTGTCTGTGAACAGCATAACTCAAAAATGAACAGTCGGATGAACACCAAACTTGGCATCTTTCAGAGATGCGACACGAAAGTTTTCAAGAAAATCTCCCCACCCCAGATTACCCTTTACATGGAACATTTTTCGAAAATTTTAATTTTCTCAAAAATGGCTCTAACGATTTTTATTAAAATATCATATGTTTAAGATATTTTCATGACAAATAAAATGTATATCTTAAATTTTCTGGGAATGTCTCCAAAAGTATTCTTCATTGTGAACAACTTTTGCATAACTGGTAAACCATAAGAGATAGACAAAATTTTACAACACAAAACATGTAGATCGCGTTAAAATACACAATTTATGTCATATACAGTTTTTTTGTTGAGCGAACCATTTTCGAGATATTACTTGTTATTCCCTTAAATTTTTCAATATTTATTTTCTCAAATGGGAATTCGTTATTCATTTTTTTGTCTTGGATATGCAAAGAGTATTAATCTGTGGGAAAGGGAATGGTGCTGCACCTAGCAACCAGCTATTAAGAGATATGTATGTGCTTAAAGGCTACTGTATTTCTATATTGCCCTTGTAAATATATATTCCCCTTACATCTACAAGAAAATTAGCAATAAGATAGACTCTGCAAATGTTTATCTCGATTAACATGAAGTAGATAGAGAATAAGCGTTTGTAAAAATAGTTTGTACAAGAGTAGAGAAAGTCATGTGAGTGTAACACATCAGATTTTTTTAATGTCCTGGACATGCAAAGAGAATGGAATACTCGACATAGCAACCAGCGCTTAAAAGATTTGACTATCGCTTAAAGCCTACCACATTTCCCTTGCACCTACAAGAAAATTAGCAATAAGATTGACATCTCGATATCTCGATTAACATGAAGCATATGGAGAATAAGCGTTTGTAAAAATAGTTTGTACAAGAGTAGAGAAAGTCATGTGAGTGTAACACATCAGATTTTTTTTATATAACTTCTACATATCTTGTAAAAGCTTTATTTCTATCTGCTTCAATTTGGCACAAACAGAATATACTGGACTAAACTCTTGGTGGGTCACTATATGCTGGCATTCAAATTCCATAATCTTTCTATGAAGTTGCAAGACATAACTGAATGGTGACAGAAACATTAACAAAGTATTTTAAAATTCAACAACAATTACCTCAGAAATGGATGATGTCACAAATAAACATTATTTGAAACCAATTGTGCTTTTTAAAGAGATCTATAGTTTTTGTTTCTCTCTTATGCTTTACCTGTTATACAAAATTAATTCTGAATGAAGAGAATTTCACATATATACATTTTATTAGTCATGTAATTAATAACTGAAACATGTGGTATTTTAATCAAAATCATTAGAACTATTATTGAGAAAATAAAAAATAACAAAAATGTTTTACATATAAAGTATAGTTTGGAGTGACAGGGTTTCCTTCAAAACCTGTGTGTCACATCCTTTGAGGATGCTGAACTTAAGTGTAAAATTTGGTATTTATCTGACTTTTCATTTTTGAGTTATGCTGTTCACTCTCTCTCTCTCTCTCTCTCTCTCTCTCTCTCTCTCTCTCTCTCTCTCTCTCTCTCACATACACACACACACCCACACACCTACACTCACACACACACACACACACACACACACACAGACCTTTTTATAAAAATGCTTTTATACTTTCTCTGCCAAATAGATGGTAGGTAGAGAAGGTATTGCATTCCACCCAAAAATTTGATACGGAGATTTCACTGGAAATACATGTTTTGAGAGTCCTTGAATAAAAAAGAAAAAAACTGTTTACAACAAGGTGTGTGTTAGTAGTATTTAATTTCTTTGCGTTTACTATCTACAGCAACACAGGCAGTGGACATGATGACACAAGAAATGAAATATATGTGAAAGGAATTTTGAGAAGGAAATGTTCCAGGCCTACATTTAGGGCACCTAAACAGCATTTGCCAGTTATGAAGACTGAGTCAGGGAGGAAAGTCCTTGCGGGATGAATGTATCTGTGTGTGCGTGCATGTGACTGTGAACAGTATAACTCACAAACAAAAAGTTGATTAAATACCTAATTTGATATTTAAGTTCAGCATCTTCTTAGATGCAATGAAGATTTTCGATCATCTATCCATTGTCCTTCTCTTAGTTGTCGCTCCTCAGGTTTCCAGAACTCTATTTTTCCATGTTCTTGGACTTCACCCTCTTATACAGTTCCTTGATGGCATCCATTGAAAAGCAATCTTTGGTAACCTATCTTAATGCATAAACATCACATGGCTTTATCATTTAAATTGTTTCATTGAAATCTCATATAATATATCTTTTTTAATGTCCATTTTCTGTCTTATTTTCTCATTCCTAATTTTATCTCTTCTAGATATTTGAGTTGAGCACCTCTAATAACACTACCCATCATTTTATTTTTTTTCTTGCAGCAAGTGATGTGACAGATGATCTTAACTAATTTTGGGTTACTGAACACAAATCCGATGTCCATTTCTATGTATCACGTCATGTTTTCTCACAATAGGTACACCAAAATATGAGATATATTGAATATAATAATAAAAAGAACTGAGAAAAATTAAGATAAGTTTGGAAATATTCACAGAGAAAAATAATGATATTTTGTAAACAGTCCATGGCATGTGTATTCCACTATTTTTTTGTGAGCGGGGGCCAAATAAACAGAAGTTTCATTGATTTAAGTGGCAATACCTGGCGTCAAACCAGAATCTTTTTGTTCATGTAGTTGTCCTTTGTGGTCTAGTGGTACCATGCTAGCCTCTGGTTCCCGACATTGTGGGTTCAAACCCAGCGGAGGGCGATGGATTTTTTCGGGCATAAAAGTCCTTAGAATGGCTTCCTTTGGAAGGGAAGTAAAGCCAGTGGTCTCATGTTGTAGATTTACAGCACGTAAAAGAACCTCAAGCCTGATAGAGGCCTCTGAGCAAAATTTTTGGTATTTCATGCCCAATATAGAATGGGACGCTAAGAACCACAGCAGTTAAAAGAGCATCCATAAATAAAACTCAATTTAATTTTTGGTTCATGTAATACTGAAATATGTACACTCGTGATTTATGTGCTCTAGCAACTAAGTGTGAGCAAAGAATTCACGAAGAAGGCAATGTATATGTAAAACAACACCAGAACATGCTATTACAGAAAAAAATTGTAGTCACCTTTAATGCAAACAGTCCTAGATGTCCCCTTTGAATGACCGCTTGGCTGCCCAGCACCTGACTGCTGCATGTTTACCATCTCCTTTCAAACACTAACAGTAGTCAGCCATCCCATCTCCCTTGGTATCTTCTTTCTGCCTCCTTGATGTCTTGGTAAAACCTCTTTCGCATCTATTCACCAACAACCCCAAGATTTGCCAGAAAGTGATTCAGACGAGAATGAAGGAAGTGTAGTTTCAGGCTCATTCTACACCCCAACTCTTTCATGTGATCCAACATCGTTTTCACTATTGTTTTGTACTGTTCATCCTTTACGTTTTCTAGGAACTTCATCATGACGTCCCTCATTGAAATCCATGCAGCAAGTTCCATGGCATTCATAGTCTGTCCAAACTTTTGGTCTTTCAACAGCTTTCTAATTTGTGACCCATCAAAAATGCCTTCCTTGACCTTTGCACATGATAAATATGGAAACTTGCTTGCATAATACTGAAACAGGGGTTACTTTTGTCCAAGGCTTTAACAAATTTCTTCATGATTCCCAGTTTGATGTGTATCATTTTTTTTTTTGAGTTTTATTTATAGATGCTCTTTAACTGCTGAGGCCCTTAGTATCCCATTCTATATTGGGCATGAAAGACTGGTAATTTTGCTCAGAGGCCTCTTTATCAAACTTGAGGTTCTTTTACATGCCATAAATCTATGACACGGGACCACCGGCTTTACTTCCCTTCCGAAGGAAGCCATGCCAAGAATTTTTACACCCGAAAAAAATCCATCGCCCTCCACCAGGTTTGAACCTGCGACCTCAGGAACTAGAGGCTAGCATGGTAACCCTGCACCATGGAGGATGACTGATGTGTAGCAGTGAGGTCAACTAAGGCAGCATTGTAACAGTATTTTTACCCCTGGTGTCAACACTTGTCCCTTGGGCAGGTAGGTGCTTGTCCCTAGCTCTGCTGTCCCATTCACATAAACGACAAAGGAATTGTTGTTTTCCTAATAGAATACCATGCACCTTCAAGTCACTACACACATCCCACCTGTGCCCATGATATTTGATTTTGTCCAAAACAGTTTGCATTGTGATGTAATTTTCCTTTAGTGAAATGGAATGTGCCACAGTATCGAAGCTAGAATGTTTCCATTATTAAGCTCCACAACAGTCTCCAATGTTCCAACTGTTTTATCAGTCCTGGAATGTGCCACAGTATCGAAGCTAGAATGTTTCCATTATTAAGCTCCACAACAGTCTCCAATGTTCCAACTGTTTTATCAGTCCTGGAATGTGCCACAGTATCGAAGCTAGAATGTTTCCATTATTAAGCTCCACAACAGTCTCCAATGTTCCAACTGTTTTATCAGTCCTGGAATGTGCCACAGTATCGAAGCTAGAATGTTTCCATTATTAAGCTCCACAACAGTCTCCAATGTTCCAACTGTTTTATCAGTCCTGGAATGTGCCACAGTATTGAAGCTAGAATGTTTCCATTATTAAGCTCCACAACAGTCTCCAATGTTCCAACTGTTTTATCAGTCCTGGAATGTGCCACAGTATTGAAGCTAGAATGTTTCCATTATTAAGCTCCACAACAGTCTCCAATGTTCCAACTGTTTTATCAGTCCTGGAATGTGCCACAGTATCGAAGCTAGAATGTTTCCATTATTAAGCTCCACAACAGTCTCCAATGTTCCAACTGTTTTATCAGTCCTGGAATGTGCCACAGTATCGAAGCTAGAATGTTTCCATTATTAAGCTCCACAACAGTCTCCAATGTTCCAACTGTTTTATCAGTCCTGGAATGTGCCACAGTATTGAAGCTAGAATGTTTCCATTATTAAGCTCCACAACAGTCTCCAATGTTCCAACTGTTTTATCAGTCCTGGAATGTGCCACAGTATCGAAGCTAGAATGTTTCCATTATTAAGCTCCACAAACAGTCTCCAATGTTCCAACTGTTTTATCAGTCCTGGAATGTGCCACAGTATTGAAGCTACAATGTTTCCATTATTAAGCTCCACAACAGTCTCCAATGTTCCAACTGTTTTATCAGTCCTGGAATGTCACAGCAGCAGGTCAGACCATCTTCCTTCGTGAAATCAGATTACTCAACTCTGACTGGTTAAACAATTCTGGACTTTCTGTTTCTGTTGAGAAATCCATATCAATTGAAGTGTTATTCAGAAGTTAGAGACACTGAAGTGAAACAATAATTTAATTGAATCTTGAATCGGTGGGTATACTAAAACTTCAGTTACTTGAAATTAACCGAACATGTTTCGAAGGCACCACTTGCTTTCATTTTCAGCTTCTTTCCAACTGAGCATGCCGGGAATTCGGGTCCATAGATGTAGGTGGCATGGAAGTAGTGTCATCTGGTGTGTCCATGATGAAGTTGCTTAGGTTGTTGAGTGGTGGGATTTCAAAGTTCATTACCATTTTCATGTGTTTGATTATGGTATGTTTTCCCAAAGTTTTAGTTCTGTTGGATTGATGGTGCATTTCACACAGGAACCAAAACAACAATTCATAAAATTCACGTAACATCCTCAGCTTAATCACAAATGTAGTAAAATCTTCAAAAAACACAACATTCATTGGCACTACAGAATAAACACACAATCCAGAACCTACTAGCTTCCCCTGTCAAAGATAAAATTCCACAAGAATAAAAATCTGGCATCTACCTAATTAATTGTGAAAATTGTGACTTGGTGTATGTTGGTAAAACAAAAAGAAATATTGAAACCAGAAGGAAAGAACACTTCAAATGTATATCTAATAAATGGACAAATTTGTCATAGCAAACCATTTTTGGACTACAAACCATGACATCAACCCCAAAGTCAACTCCTGAAATGCACCACCAATCCAACAGAACTAAAAGTTTGGAAAAACATACACATATCAAATGCATGAAAAGGGTAATGAACTTTGAAATCCTGCCACTAAATAATCTAAGCGGCTTCAACATGGGCACACCAGATGACACGCCACCTACCTACACACCCGAATTCTTGGCATGCTCAGTTGGAAAAAAGCTGAAGATGAAAGCAAGCGGTGCTTTTGAAACATGTTCGATTAATTTCAAGTAAGTGAAGTTTTAGTGTATCCACCAATTCAAGATTCAATTAAATCCATATCAACTTGCTCATCAGCAGAATCTGAGGTGCGACAACATTTGTGCTTACGTAATATGTTTTTACGTAAATTATTAGAACTTGAAGATCTTATATTGTGCTGCTTTTGTTTTGTTTGGTTACATAATTTTAACTGCCCCACGTATGGGAGCCAATTTGCGACGGTATTTTGTTGTATTTATTTAACATTATTGTAGCCCCACGTTTGGGAGCCAATTTGTAATAGTATAATCTGTGACATTATTTATTTATTGAGCCCCACGTTTGGGTAGCCAATTTGTTGCGGTATTACTTATAATGTTTGTTACTTGTGATGTTTGTGTATGTGTGTTTACTTCATGTGAAGCCATCTTGTGACGTCATTCATTTGTTCGGTTTGTAGCTCCGTCTAGTGTTAGCAATTTGTGGTAGTATTAGTGTTTGAAAGAATTATAAGTTTTGTTTACTGTCCTCCGGCTAGCTATTATTTCTCAGTCGAACATGTCTCTTGAATCAGAGTGTGTAAACGGAAAGGAATCTTTTATCCAAATATAACACTGATGAAGAAATTTGTTTTACACATTTATTGTCAAACACGTTAACTATCACATTTATACATTGATCTTAACACTCGCCAAACTGAAACTGTTATAATAACTTCTTACTGATCACTTTTAATCCACGTACTTCAACTTTTTGTATAATTAACCTTACAATACTTTAGATTATTCATAATTCTGCTGCGCGTAACTTGTGAATCGATACCCGACGTTTGCTGTAAAAATACTTTCGACGAACTGACTGACTGAAGACGACGTGTAGTGTACACAGAGTTTTGATGAACTGAACGACTGAAGGCGACGTGTAATGTATTGAGATTTTCGATGAACTGAACGCGATCTACCTCTGACTTGGCTTTTTATACACCCACTCCCCGATATGCCTAAAGATTATAACTGAACTGCAATTGGCTAATAAAACGCGCCAACATTAGCGTCTATTTTAATATCCAATGAAAATTATGAATACATATGCTCTAGGGAGAAAATATTCCAGAAGGTTCTCAACGAAAAAAACGCGCCAATATTACGTAACTTCCTCGTTTCCAATAATGATAAACAGCTCACCCCCCCTCGCTGCATTATTGCTCTATTATTGACAGTTTCAGTAAGGCATTAAAAACTTACTTCTCAACAATAATTACAGTCAAGAAACATCTCAAATCAATGTCACATAAAAATGCATATTCATATTACAATCATTATTTAGATTTAAGTAATTTGCATCAGAGGAAGTATCAGAGTCAGGTGAAGGTAGTGGAATTTCTGGTCCATGAGGAATGAGTCTCATTGCCGACTTTAAATTTGGGTACACAATACTGTCCTTGTTTTTCTTATTAAATCCACCTGCTTTACACAGTCACTGCTATGCTGCTGGGGCTCATGCCAAACTTCTCTATCCTCAATGGAAGGGCCTTACATTTCCTTGGCTCCACTGTTGTAGGTTTTCAAGGCATGTTTTACAAATTATGTAGGGAACC
The DNA here is from genome assembly GCA_030765065.1 of Deroplatys truncata. Classification (NCBI taxonomy): domain Eukaryota; kingdom Metazoa; phylum Arthropoda; class Insecta; order Mantodea; family Mantidae; genus Deroplatys; species Deroplatys truncata. The sequence continues at coordinate 16,625,691 of CM060983.1, forward strand.
CATACCTTGTCCAAGTCTCCTAATTTTAATTTAAAATATGCATAGTATAAATTAATGCTTCTCCAACATAGTTATTGGCCGCCTCTGCCCCTTCATTATGTAGCACCCACACACATAACAAAATGAGTCTGTAATTCCTGACACATTGCCAGTTTGAGAGGCAGAACACAATATAAACAAGACTTCCACCACACTCACGATGTAACTGACTGTCACTGGACTAGGCAGCATATATTGGAGAGTTCAATGGAGTCATATTGGATTGACAATCATGCACAAGAATAGCAAAGCAAAGCAAACCATGGCCACACTAACAACAGCCAATTCACTGTTATTGCAGAGCAGCACCAGGCCTCAATGACACATTTTCAGACAATAAATTGTGATTAGCATGAAGACTAGATGAGATACAGAAAAACCAGTACCTAACATTTCTGAAATCAGGAGACATTATTTAGTTAAAATCGCTTATCAGATGCTTTGCCCCAAAAATCATGCTGAGTAGTATAATCCATTTCCAATGCCAAAAACGTTTATGTGTAAATGTTTTTGAATGGCCATATTACAAGAGTTCTAAATTTGTCTTTTTGTCTCTCTTGTTATCTGTCTGTCCCATAATATACCATTCAAATGTGAGATAGTAATTTCCCCTTTCCTTATCCGTTGTTTAATTTCACTATCATTTCTTTCATCATTTGTAATTTTAACACCTAAATAATAAGTTGTACTCATCACACTGTTTAATAACTTTTTATCTTCGAGTTTCAAATCTTGTTTTTGTATTACTATATACTTTGATTTTTTAGAATTAAATGCTAATTTAAAATGAATATATGGTAATTCTTCCAATTACACCCATACGACTACATTTCCTTTACCAATTAGGTAATGCTTGTTCCAAATAAATTTTGAATAATTTGGGGGATATCTACTGCTTATTTTTATCTTTGTTTTAGTGTTTCTATACAAATTTTGAATTGCATTTATTAAGTTCATAGACATATTGTCATTTTTCAAAAATTTCCAAAGTTTCATCAGTGGAATTGAATTGTAGGCTTTATCCAAATTTACAAATAAAATGTGTAATTCTTTATTGTATCCTACAGTCTTTTCAGCTATTTGATTTAAAGAAAATAGATTGTGAATTGTAGATTTTCCTGCTTGAAATCTGAATTGTTGTTATGCTTCTCTAGTCTTATATTCATCTTCTAATATTTTTTTCAAAATTCTTCCATATATCCTATTTAGGTAGATATTGTCATGACAAATAAAACATATCTGGAATTTCCTGAGAATAGCCTGAGAAATCCTTTTCATTCTGAATGACTTTTATACAATTAGTAAACCATTAGTTCTAATACATTCCTTGTTATTGGTTTGAATTTTCAAGTGCTTATATTTTTCTGAACTGGTAAGTTTCTATTCATTTTCTCATGGTCAAGCAAAGAGCATAGAATTAATTGTTCTTCCACACAAGCTATATGTAGGACAAGGTTGGAAAGGTAGAATCAGACAATTGAAAAATTCAATGCCATAGCCGGGATTTGAACCACGGATCTTCTGGCGTCCATCCGGTTGCTCTAACCAACTGAGCTACCATGGCAACATGCTGGTATGATATTAAATTCCCCAACTGACTCGTTTTTTCTGGTAAACCACAAGGAGATCTCAAATTACTTTGAGGTGACATACCCCAATGGCGACTTACAATCTTGTAAGTACTTCCTCGGGCTTCATAGTTTAACCATTGCCTTGTGGTTTACCAGAAAAAAATGCGAGTCAGTTGGGGAATTTAATGTTGTACTGGCATGTTGCTATTGTAGCAGCTCAGTTGGTTAGGGCAACTGGATGGAAACTGGAAGATCTGTGGTTCAAATCCTACCTATGGCATTGAATTTTTCAGTTGTCTGATTTTACCTTCTAAAGAGCATAGAGTTTCAAAGCAGCCACATAGCAACATGCTCTTTAAGGATCTGACTAGCCCACATCCATAGTGTGGGGGTAGCCCATCTGCTTCACATTCAAAAGGTCCTGATTCGAATCTCAATTAGAGTGAGTTACCCGTAAAGTTTCTTCTGGGGTTTTCCCTTATCCCGAAAAAGATGAATGTAGCATAACTTTATCCTTTGTGGACCCCAGGTTTTTTTGAACATCATTTCACCCATTCATTCATTGTCCAATATAACCTATCCAGTTAAACGATGCTTAAAAACTTCATGTGACATCCTTAAACAGTGCTGAAATCAAGTAAGATATTTGGTATTTATGTAACTTTTAAGTTTTTGAGTTATGCTGTTCTCTCTCTCAAACACACACACCCTTTTCTAATTATTTTTGGGAAGGGGGATTTAGGCACCTTAAATCGTAAATTTCTGGTAAAATCTGAAAATTGAATTTCTGGATTTAATATTTACTCTACGTGCCCTACCTACCTACCTACCTACCTACCTAAGCAGTAAATAACATGAGAATGTTACTTGCTTACTTTTATGCTAATCATAGGCTTAATAAAGGGATTCTTACTTATTGAAGATTTCTTATTATAGCTTGAGTATCTCATTAGTACTCAAGTTGGATGGTATTAGTTTACCACTGCTGTAAAATGCATTAAGAAGTTTTAAGAAAAGATATAGAAATATGTAAATTGTGAAAGAGGAAAGAATAAATATGAAAAGTTTAACTTGTGTAAAGTTGGATTTATTTTGTCATTGATAGTGCATCAAAGAACCAAAAACTCTTCCTGTTACACATCCTGAGAACAAAGAAGAGAGATCTCATTGCTCATCACTTAAAACCATTAAGCAGTTTTAAAAAAAACTATTCAATGACAACCATAATTATTATTTATTATTATTTTGAAAAACTGCCAAAAATTATGATCAAATAATGTAGTACCTTTAACTTCTATGGTCACATCACGGGATTTTAAACTTTTAAGGCTGTTTTCTTCTTGCTTTGACTTTCTCAACATATAGATACTCAGAACCTGAACCTATAGTGCACACACAACATTTTAATGAGCTATGCCAAAACGTTGTTAAGGTATTAATCTCTTTATTCATAATTAATTGCTTTTTGATATACTACAATAATCACAAAAGTGAGATGTTAATAACAAAGCATGGTGTATCTCGAGGATCAGTCCCTGGGCTTTTACTATTCTTAACATAGGTCAACAATATTGAGAAGCTTAAAGTAATTGGCAAAGTTGTATTGTTTGCAGATGACATTGTTATATTCTATGTAGGCAAGAATGCAATGCAATAAGATGTAAATTTACTTCTTAAATGGGCAATAGGTAGGGACCCAAAAGTGAGGTTATTTGTTAGGTAAAAGTGATGTTATTACTTTCTCTACTACGTATAGTAAGTAGGGGAAGTATTGCATTCCACCCAAAAATTCGATACCGAGATTTCACCGGAAATACATGTTTTGAGACCTCCTGAATCCAAAAAAAGCATTTTTGGAAACATGTCCGTGTGTGTGTGTGTGTGTGTGTGTGTGTGTGTGTGTGTGTGTGTGTGTGTGTGTGTCTGTGTGTGTGTCTGTGAACAGCATAACTCAAAAACTAACAGTCGGATAAGCACCAAACTTGGTATTTAGGTTCAGTATCTTCCAGAGATGCGACACGAAGGTTTTCAAGAAAATCCCCCCACCCCAGACTACCCTTTACATGGAACATTTTTCGAAAATTTTAATTTTCTCAAAAATGGCTCTAACGATTTTGATGAAAATATCATACGTTTAAGATAATGTCATGAGAAATGAAATGTATATCTCGAAATTTCTGGGAATGTCTCCAAAAGTATTCTTCATTATGAACGACTTTTGCATAACTGGTAAACCATAAGAGATAGACAAAATTTTACTACACAAAAAATGTAGATCGCGTTAAAATACACAACTTATATTATATACATTTTTTTTGTTGAGTGAACCGTTTTCGAGATATTGCTTGTTATTTCCTTAAATTTTCCAATACTTATACTTTTTCTCAAATTCGTTATTCATTTTTTTATGTCCTGGACATGCAAAGAGAATGGAATGCGCCACATAGCAACCAGCGATAAAATATTTGACTATTGCTTAAAACCTACCATATTCCCCTTGCATCTACAAGAAAATTACAAATAAGATTGACATCTCAATATCTCGATTAATATGAAGCATATGGAGAATAGGCGTTTGTAAAAATAGTGTGTACAAGAGTAGAGAAAGTCATGTGAGTGTAACACATCAGATTTTTTTTAACACAAAATGAGGTTATTTTTACCAAAAAAGCTATGTTATTTTCAAATGGTTTATTTGGACATTTATTAGCATATATGGTATAGCTTATGGTGCACCCATTATACTTAGCTTTCAATGCAAAAGCTCACATTATGTGCAGATTTGTGTGCATATCTGCCAGAACACTGTTATAGCAAACACTCAGAGTCTACATTTGCACAAGGTAACCGTAGATTTTGAAGTATTCACAGCTTTCAACATAATCTTCATGTCAAATTCACAACTTGAACCACGTTTAACTACACAGTCCTTCAGTTCAGTAACTGATCCAGTTCCTTGAGAAAAGAAAGTTTGCTGAACTCTGTCAGGAGAGGTGGATTTATTACTTTTAGGAAGATAGTTTTGGGATGCAGCACTGCAAGCTTTTAAAAATGTCCCTTGCTGGATCTTGTGACATCTGTCGATTGAGTTTCACTAACATTTTTGGAGCAACCTGCTTAAAGGAGGTTTTAACAGCAGCTGTTTTTGTTTGCTACCAAGAGATACAAGTGCATCTGTTGTCGCACGAAAATGACACCCATTACACTTTAGTGTCTTGTTATCACTTGTAAATTCTCTCTTGAACTTTCACATTTACACCGGCTTTGGCGTGTTCATGCAATCACAAGACAACAGATCTACAAGACAAACTAAAGCAAAATAAATGAAGAAAGTTTTATATTTATTGATTTACACCTGTTCTGTGATTTGCCCGATGCCTGCACAATGATACGGAAGTGGAAGATGTGCTCACACAAAGGAATAGGTGCAGTAGATAGCTTCCTTCCTATACCGTGCTTCCTAATATCAAAAGGTGATCGTTGCTAAAGGAGATCGCTATACATTATTTACAATCGATTTGGCGCATTCGCAAAAATTCACAATATTTTTTTAAAAAGTTGCAGAATTTGCATTATTCTTTGAAAATGCTCAAATTTGCGTTATTGCAAATGCAAATTTTGCATGTTCCTAGCAATAGGGACTAAACTAACAATAAACACAAGAAAAAAACAAATATATAATATTTACCAGCAATCAGGAAGAAGCTACAGATTGTAAAATTAAAACAAACTCTGAAATCAGAGTACAAGTTGAGAACATTAAGTACTTAGAATTAGTAATAGATAGTAAATTAAACTGGAAGGAACATGTAAATCATATTAAGAAAAAAATTGTTCCATCATTGGTAACTTTGTTTAGGCTAAAAATGTTATTTAAAACGGAAAAGTTAAAAAGCATTTACTATGCATTTATACAACTCCAATTTCACTTATTTGAATCAGGTCTGAAGAACATGTAACAAAAGTTTAATAAATGAATTAGAAATTCTAGAGGAGAGCAATAAGCACATTGTATGGGATATCATATGAAATACCAAACAGAGAGTTATATTTAGTCTGATAATCCCATTCTTAAATGTTGGAATAAAACTCTAGCAATCTTTATGTATAAAGTTATAAATAAAATCACTAAATTAAACTTGAACATTAAAATAAATCTGAAATCCATAAACATAGTACAAGACAACAAAATAATAATGCCAAATTCCACTAAATACAACATTCAATATGTATTTTACACAGCTTCCAAGCATTATAATTTGTTGCCAAGCGAAATAAAAATTGTAAAGTTGCATATATTTAAAAAGAAATTAAAGCACTATTTAGTGCCCTAACTCCACCACAGTAGATGTATTTAAACTAGTCAAAATTATATTACTACAATGTATCTGTAAACTTAATTTATATGTTAGTTATCATCAACCACCAAAAATTGTATAGGTAGAACTCTAGCTCATTAAGGGCAAATTGTGAAATAAATAAATAGTATATTTTAAAAAAAATGCTCCTTGGACCCTGCAGTGTATCATATCACTCCCAAACTTTTCATTTGAGCTTAGTATGCAAACATAAAGAAATTGTTGTGCAAGTTTTAATTTTAATTAGTTTAAGAGAAACAAACATTCATAAATGTTATTGAATTTTTCAACTTTTTCAATGTGAGTTATGAAAAATAATTAATTTCAACTGAACTATTTAATATTTTTAACTAGAATTAATTTATTTTTTTTCATAATTCCTGAAATCTTCAAGCTTAATTTAGCTTCAAGTTCAATGCAGTGCTTTACATAAATGGTACAAGATCAATTGTGTAACCATTTGTGGCTTTAAAACATTTGGTAATAAAGAAACCATTTTTTGTAGCATGAAAGTAAAAGTTAGATGTATCATAAAAAAAGCAAAAAACAAATTATAAAAATGTTTCAAATTTTTACTAAATTTCACCAATGAATTACCTTAAAACATCTGATGAAATGTGAAACCTGTTAACTGTAGGTTTTTTAATGTTCCCTAAGCCAGGATCTGGGTTAAGAAGCCATTGTTTCCATCACCTTTTTTAAATTAAATATGTAGAATCATTGGCTGAAAGTTTAACACTGATTGTCAGCTGTAGTTAATGGTGCAGTGTGCTGCTAGACACATTAATTTGTAACCTTGGTTTACTTTCCAGTATATTTTAAGCCAGGTTTTCATACCTCTGGCATGGATAATGGGCATAGAATGGGAGGAATGTGACAAAGTAGCACAGCTTATTGGAATCAAGATTGTGGTAAATGAGTTTGTTGCGTACCAAGAGCTTGGAAAGATGAAGGCTGCAAAATTACTATCTGTAAGTATTTATTATACAGGGAAATTTGCATTTGAGAATAGGTACCTAGCTTGTAGGTGTCATATAGACCAGTCATTTTGTAACCTGACCATGATTGCATGTATGGTTGATTCACTTGCATTGCAATGACTTCGTTGTGTACCACTAGCTCACTAGTAGTGAATGACCTGCTCAAGGTTATGCTTCGAATGTAAACTGTCAGTTGATGCCTTCTGTTCATACTGTAATGACTAGAGTTTGTTCATTGTGCATTTAAAAAGTAAAAGCTTATTCAAACATCTGTGTTGTGTATGAATTATTGTTGCTGCTCTTGTCTTTTTATTAGACCACTGAATGCCTACCAAAAAATTTAGGCTTGAACAATGAATTTTTATGTATGATACATGCATAAAAACCGAATCATGTAAATAGGTGTGTGGACAATTTCAGGAAACATTTTCTGGTATTCCAGTTCCAAATAGAGATATTGTCAGATGTCTGGTTAGTAAGTTTAGAACAACATCATTGCCAAACACTAAACAAAAGACATGTTCTAACGGAGGAAAAAGTTTATGAAATTTGTGCATCATTCGAACGCTCACCAAAGAACTTTCTAAGATGTGTTGCACAGCAAAACCTTCTGTTCATACAGCTGCTAAACTTTTAAAATTGAAACCCTACAGAGTGGCTATTGTTTATGAATTACAACCTTGTGAAATGAGGAATGCCAGAAATGTCTCAATGCAGATGGACACCACTTATTACAATGTTAGTACTCATTATACTGCATGTTACTATTGCTCATGAGTATGTAACGTGGGAGTTTAAGAATGGAAAACCCCCAATGTAGTAGACAGCATATGGAGCAAGCATACATGCAATCCGGGATGGACCATAAAACAACCGCTCAGTGGTGGTATCTATTATGTACTTGAGACTTCAATATCAATTTTCAAAAAGAAAGCTCATCCCTATGACAGGTTACTATAATAAGTAGTGGTATCAACCATGTAAACTATGATAAAGATAACTTAGATATGGAGTTCCCCAAGACTCTAATCTTAGACCTTTACTCTTTCTAGTATACATTAATGATGTGCCTGTCAATATACCACATGCTGAGACTATATGATATGCTGATGACACTGCATTACTTATTTACATAATTACAGGTTTATAATACAATTTATTCAAACTTACATAGGTATTACAATTCATCTAAGCCTAGTCTTAAAACTATGTGCTGTATTATGTTGCTTTACAAAATCTGGCAGCCTATTATACAGAAATTGTCCCATTACTTTAGGATCCCTGTAACTAACTGTAATTCTAAAACCCTGTCTGAAGAAACCACTGTTATGTCGTGTATTGTAGTGATGAATATCATTGTGTACTTCCATTAAGTATGTGCCCAAGCTTGGCTAGTTTTGCCTGTTTAGAATCAAGTCCCAGCATGCCATCCTCCATCTGTTGGAAGGCAAAACATTGTTGGTAATAATTTTTCCAGGCACCCTCCATCTGCATGCATGCTGCCAAAATATGCATCCAGTCTTCCTGATCCCTGCATAATGGGCAAATCCTCTTACCTGCATCATCAACAACCTTACGGGTTTTCCACTCTCCCACCCTAAGCCATGCCATTGCTACACTCAGTTTCATATCCAATTCCAAAAAATATGTTTCCTTACCCCACTCAGTTATTTCATTTTGTAGCTCTAATGCTGATCTTTGTCTATATTCAGATTCTATTTCCTGTCTGCTTACACCACATACTCATCTTTTGAATTTTTTCGCAGCACTGTATCTTTTTTCATTCTCTCTTTAGCGGATATCATTTAAACCAGTTTTTGGTATCCCCGTTGTAGCCCCACCACTCACCATTTTGGATGCTCTATGTTATTCATTTGATGAAGATAACATATTGCTCTCAGAGCTGTTTGATCACCTTAATTATTTGCAGTCAGTATCCAACCACATTTATTTTAGCAAATACAGTACTTCACAGCACCCTGTGAAGTACCCCTCCCCAAACCTAGAATATGTTTCAAAAATTACATTGTATTTTATTTACACTATCTTCCCTCTCCCTAACCCATACATGGTTTGTAATGTTTTTAGTGGTATATCCGGTACCCTGATTCCTCAGTACTTCAGAATGTTGTTTAAGCCCTTTGTATTTTATAAACTCTGTGTTCCTGTTCCATTTTCCACCCATGTCAAACCTTACTCCCAATCAAAATGTTTATCATTTTGAATTTCTTCCTCCCCATATGTCCACTTTTCCTGCTCACCACACATGTATCCATTTTTAAAGGCAAGTGGTTTAGCTTTAAGAATATTTATTTCCATGCCCCATTGCCTATAACATCATCGAAATGTGTTTAAAACCATAATTCAAACCTTTTATTGTTATGAATATACACAATATGTTTCATCTGCAGCCCAGGTCTGAGATGGTAGCAACTTATGCGCTCTGTGGCTTTTCAAATCCTGGTGCTGTTGGCATATCTATTGGTGCTCTTGCTACACTGGCTCCTGAGAGAAGGCCTGACATCACAGAGGTAGCAATTAGAGCATTTTTCACTGGCTGTGCAACTAACTTACTCACAGCCTGTATTGCAGGTAACTTATATGTTTAGTAGCAGCCTACAACTCTGTTCATGTTATGTCATTAAAGGAGATTCTTCTCTGTCCATCACTCCCTCCCACTCTCTCCCTTCATCTAGCTCTTTGCCCCAACCCCCCTAATCTCTGTGTAACTAACATGTAATGTGGTACTTTATAAACCAATAATAAAACTGCTTTTTCTGGTATGTTAATAAATATTTACACAGATTTGTGCCTATTCACTATACTTGTAATACAAATGGTTACTTGTTTTCACAAATAAGAATGATAATCACCAAATTAGGTACCTGTCTATATCTTTTTACTTTCTCTACTACTTACCTAGAGAAAGTAGCAGAACTATTGCATTCCACCCAGTGTGTGTGTATGTGTATGCGTGCATGCGCGTGGGAGTGAGTGAGTGAGTGAGAACAGCATAACTCAAAAAGTTAGTTAAATACCAGATTGGATAAAAATAAAATTAAAGTTAAATACCATAAAGTTCAGTATTTTCCAAAGATGCAACACAAAGATTTTCAAGAAAATCTCACCAACCCAAACTACTCTTTTTACATGCAAAATTTTTCATTAATTTTTATTTTCTCAAAAATAGCTATAACAACTTTGATGAAAATAGCATACATTTAAGATATTTGTATGACAAATAAAATATATATCTTCAATTTTCTGTGAATACCCTGTGAAGTCCTAGTCATTCTGAATGACCTTTATATAACTGGTGAACTCTAAGAAATAGACATAATGTTAGTAAACAAAAAATTTAGATCTGATTTAAATATTGCATAAAATGTTTTGTGGTGCTAAATCATTTCTGAGATATTCTTTGTTTTTGTTTTGAATTTTTATATACTTTTACTTTTTTCAAGTGGCAAGTTGCTATTCCGCCCGCATTTTACAAATCTGGCTATTGCTTTATCCTCTTATACCTAACACTGAGATGTGTAATAAAGTTTATCTCAATTATAAGTAGATAAAGAAGTAGATAAAAGAATAAGCTTTTGTAAGAATAGTGAGAGAAGAAAGACATGTGAATGCAACATATACAATTTCTTTAAGTTAATAAAGAATCAGTTTTACATTTTGATACCTTACCCATTTTCATTTGACTATCCGTCATAGATATTTGCTATAATTTAATAGTTTGATTGCAAGGCTTTGATGCCCACAGGAAAATAAATAAACTTTGGATGACGTTACTTTCATTTATAGCCATTCCTTAACTTTCCCCAGATGTACAATGCTTTAATTTTGGAAAGTGCTTCAAGTGAAACATGTTCTTTATGTTTTCAGGTTTGCTGACATCAAATGAGTCATTATCTGGTCCTATAGCAAGCTCTACAATACCAACCTTTAATGCCTCTTCCAGTTACAGTGTGAAGTGACAGAAATATGCCTGCTTTCATTTACATTTTTAAGTTATGTCTTGCCTTTTTCTATCATTGATTTAAGGTAAACAAAATGCTGCTTCAACCTAAAAGTTTGATATTGCAATCTTGCTGTCACCATACGGCGCACCATCTACCTCTTTTAAAAATAACTTTCTTTTTTCTCACAAGCACACACTAAAGTAGATTAAGTGCTTTACTATACAGTTGGCTCATGCCTTAACATATGTGTACATTTATCAGCTGAACAGTTCATGGAGTCCCTCTAAAATGCTAATTATGCAAACTGCCCTGAGCAACTCACAGTAATGGGTTCCAGAAAATGAATTTGTTAAACAAAGGAAAAGCTATCCAAGTGAAGCATGACATGAAGTGGGACTTTTTATATACTGAATAGTTAGCCTCAACATATGAGTACATCCGCAATATTGTTTATTCTCTCTCAGGGTTCTGTGCAGCTATGGAGATTTCAGGTACTACCTTATGTGAGATTATTCATAATAATACCACTAGTTAATGATTGAGAGCAATGTAACAATTTATTTTATCTTTACTTTTGTTTTAATTACAATTTTATAAAATGTCTTCGCATAAAAGTGAGTCAATAGTGATCCATGCAAACAGATATTTATTTACTTTTCCTCAATGTATCTTTAGCAGAGGATTAACTATTCTATTCATCAATTGCAGTATTATTTCCACCTAATTACTTGCAGTATTTAAATTCTTTCTCCACTTGTAAGATCAGATTTTAACTTTTGCCGCATTCCTACTTGTAACTTCCTTTTTGGTGTCAAATTATCTTACTTATTGTTTTTCATTTGTTTGGTTGCTGGTTACCTCTATTCTGACTTATCACAATTCTTCTTTCCTCCCTAACAGTTACATTCCGTGCTACATTTAACTTTTGTTTCTACTTTACCCTTTAGCCCCCATCTTTTTGTTTTGAACCATAACGTATGTTGTACATCCATTTTGCATCCTCATGTACAACAATTCAATTCTACACAATATTTTTACTTTCAAGCATAACATTATTCTTTTGTCTTGATGCTTTTTGATGTGATTTTATGCAAACTTTTAATTATGTTTCTACAGTTTTTAATGCCTCTTTCTTCCCTACTTGCCTGGTAATTTACTTTTCTTTACACTATTTAGCTTAAATTAAATACTTTTACATTTTCTTTGTGGCATAGCTTTTGTGCTATGAGTTCAGTTCCCATTTCCGATGTAAATAAATGATGTTTGGGTCCAAAAAGTCAGACATGATAACCTGACATTGCTAGGTTTGAATCCATGAGGCTGGCATAATCACACGACAGGATGACCAAGGCCTACTGTTAATATGAGACAAACTATGCATGGCGAAGCAAACTAAATTAATGCAGACAGACTTCTGGAGAAGTTACTCAAGATGTAACAATACAAGGATGCACAAGCAGAGAGTAGATGAATTGGCACAGAGATATACTATCACAGATTCCAGCCTATTAAAATAATATTTACTACCAACTGAACTACAACAAAGATCAAAGATGCTACAGCAAAAACATGGCCATGATGTGACACTAAAACCAATGCAATGAAGCTTGAAAATACATCTTTGTATTTAATCTCTCACTGTGTAAGAATAACACAAGCTCATTGCAAACTCATAAAAACAAGCATTGTAATCTGAATGCTCTTTTGAGGGTCAATTCTCTCTTATTAATAATGGTTAGGAAAAATCGTAAAGAGTACCATACTTAATTGAATTTAGTAAATTATTAAATTACATCAAACTAAATAATTATTATTTAGGTAGTGTTTCATTGGTAAATATTTTACTATCAAGTGAGCAATCCTTGGCAGGATGGTGCAGGTGACAGGAAGTCTGCAGTAAAATAGTACGTTTGTTGCATAAGCTATTTCTAGCAACATTACATAAACACTTAAAAAGAAAAGTAAATTACCCACGTATATCAAGCAAGGAGATGTTGGAACTGCTGCCGTTTGTTGTTCGAGCTTTTCTGGCACCTGCTTACAAAATTTTCCACTACACTCTGTAGTTCTCTGTGAGAAATGGCAGCATTTTCTTGACGGATGTTTTTTTAAGTTCATTTAAAGTGTATGGATTTGTTGTGTGCACTTTCTTTTCCAATGCTCTCCTCATCCTCTGATTTAATCACCTGTGATTTTTATCTCTGGAGGGTATTAAAACAGAAAGTTTACAAAGCATATCCACACTTTAGATGAACTTAAAAATAACATTCGTCAAGAAATTGGCCCATTTCTAAGAGGGAACTGCATGGTGAAATGGACAATTTCATAAGTAGGAGCTTGAACAACAAAGAGTGGCAGTTCTAACATCCCCTTGCTTGATATATGTGAGTAATTTAATTTTCAAGTGTTTATGTTATGTGTGTTAGAAATAATTTATGCTACAAACTGTACTGTATTTACTGCAGACAACCTGTCACCTGCACCACAGATGCAGCAACCAGCCTCACCGTCTCCCACCAGGATTGTTTACCCCATACTTTATATTCCTTGATCCAGTTTATGCAGAAAAAACTTCCAAGAGTAAATGAAACATATGTGATTTCTGAAGGAAAGAAAAACACTTTCAACAGCACCTATATTTCCTAAATGCTCATCCATGTAAGACAAAAGTAAATGGACATGTCAACTTTTTGTAAAGTTGGTATAAATCTCTGCAAAGAAGTGTATTGCATACTCTTGCAGTAACTGTGTCATCTTTTGTGTTATAAATTCTCATTTGTTTAAGTGACTTACTTTTCCTACTCCTCCTCCTCCTCCTCCTCCTCCTCAGTGTTTTCTTTGCAGATATCCTGTGTGCATTTTATGCTGTTTTCAATCATTCCTATGCCAGGAACACAATTTTGAACATTGCACAGGAGGGAGAGAGAGAGGGAGAGACCAAATCCTTAACATGGAAATATTTTTGCTGTTAAGTAGAGAAAGCATTTCATTCCATCCAAAATTCAATACAGAGATTTTACCAGAAATACACATTTTGAGACTCCCTGAATCCAATAAAAAAGGTTTCAAGAATATGTCTGTGTGTATCTGGGAACAACATAACTCAAAAACTAAAGCTCAGTTACATACTAAATTTGGAATCTAAGTTCAGTGTCTTCCAAGGATACAACACGAAGATTTCAAGAAAATACTCCCACTCCAAACTTCCTTTAAATGGATAAAAGTTACTTATTTTTTATTTTCTCAAAAATGCCTCAAATGATTTTCATTAAAATGCCATATGTATTTCTGGAATTTTCTGGGGATAACTTGTGAAGACCTCTTTATTCTGAATGACTTTTGTACAATAGGTAAACCATAAGAGATAGACAATATGTTACTCTTCAAAAATACAGGGCTCGTTAAATGTATGCAAAATAATTTTTTTTTGTGGCATCACCATTTCCGAGATATTCTTTACTATTTGTTTGAATGTTCAAATACTTTACACATTTTTTTAACAGCAAATAGCTTTTCTTTCTTTCTTTCTTTCTTTCTTTCTTTTTTTTTTTTTTTTTTTTGAGGGGGGTGTCATGCAAAGGGAATGGAATTTTAAAGCCATCACAGAGCGACCATCTTTGAAAAGATTTTGACTATTGCATTAGTCTACCGTATTCTTATACCTACAATGAAATGTGTAAATGTGTAATGAAGGTTTATCTATATTAACTAGAAATATAAGAATAAGCTTTTGTACTTAAGATTACTTTGTACAAGAGTGAATAGAGAAAGTCACATGAATGTAACACATAATTTTTTCTGAGAATGTCTCATCAGTCTTTGATTAAAATATCATATAGTTTCTGTATTTGCAGAATGTAAAATGAATATCCAAACTTTTCTGTAACTAGCCTGTGAAGTCTTCTCCATTCTCAATGAAACCTTTTGTAGCTTAGAAACCACAGTAAAACTTACTATGGGAAAAAATCTGATGTGATACATTCACATGACTTTCTCTAACCTCTTATCATTTATTAGTGGGTATACAAACTATTTTTACTAAAGCATATTTTTCTATCTACTACTTTTGATCCAAATAAACCTTTGCAGATATAGCTACATTACACATTTTGTTACAGATTCAAGGGAACAGTCATAGTAAATGTTGTTATTGTTGTTCACCAATGGCACTAGGGATTAATTGATCTGCGTCATTTTCCCTCTGGCTTCCCAATATAAAGTCTATAAGTTATCACTTTTAAGGCCTTTGCATTTGGTGAGATGATGTTTGTTCAGGATGACATCTTCTTCACAGAGATTGGGAAGCATGCCTGTGTTTTAGTCCATTTAGCATTACCCAGGGAACACCACGATAGTAAAATGTTTAAGAACTGGATGCTATACGCTGGTATTAAAATTCCATACTGTTTCCATGACATCGTGTGAAACAACTGAATGCTGAAAGGACTTTAAAGAATGACCAAGTAATGAACAATTTGAACCTTTAATAATTGATATCTCAGTTATGGCTTCACAAAAAGAATTATTTGAAGTAAATTGTCAGTTTTAAAGAGATTTTTAAAGACATCTACATATTTTATGAAGTGCATTTTGGTCTATCGCTTAACGTTTAGCAGTTGTACAATATAATACAAAATTTCTTCCAACTGAAGTGGACTTCACAGGCTATTCCCAGAAAATTCAAGATATACATTTTATTTGTCATGTAAATATTTTTAATATATTGTATTTTAATCAAAATCATTAGAGCCACTTTTTTAGAAAACCAAAAATTTTGAAAAATGTTCTACGTAAAGGGTAGTTTGGGGTGGGGAGATTTTATTAAAAACTTTTGTGTTGCATCCTTGGAAGGTACTGAATCTAAATACCAAGTTCAGTATTTATCCAACTTATCATTTTTGGTTGTGCTGTTCTCTCTCTCTCTCTCTCTCTCTCTCTCTCCTTCTCCCACTCACACACACAACATGCACGCATGGACCATTTTTTAAAAATACTTGTTTTGGATTCAGAGGCCTCAAAACATGTATTTCTGTGAAATCTCAGTATTCAAATTTTTGGGTGGAATACAATACTTCCCCTACTTACTATATGTAGTAGAGAAAGTAAAAATTTAGTGCTCAATAAAATACCCTGTTTATAAAAAATAGCTTTTTTATGCCATTAATCATGTCCAAATTCTGTTAGTTTAAATCTTTTCAATATTTTAAGCATACTCTGAAAAATTAGGTGGTCATTTCTTTTGCTTCTTATGAGTCTTGCAGTGTGTTGTATATGAGTAGTATTTATCCATTATTACTTTTTCCATCACATACCTAGTAGGTAGAGAAGGTATTGCATTCCATCAAAAAATTCAATCTCGAGATCACCGGAAATACATATTTTGAGGCCCCCAAAACAAAAACAAAAACAAAAAATTTTAGAAAACGGTCTGTATGTGTATGTGTGTGTGTTTGTGAACAGCATAACTCAACAGGCTAACTACCAAACTTGGCATTTGGATTAAGTACCTTCCAAAGATGTGACACGAAGATTTTCAAGATTTTTCGAATATTTTTAAAAATTTTGATTTTCTAAAAAATTGCTATAATGATTTTGTTTAAAATACCATATATTAAAGTTATTTACATGACAAATAAAATGTATGTCTTGAATTTTTTTGGGAATAGCCTGTGAAGTCCAGTTCATTCTGAAGGAATTTTGTGTAATCTTGCATAACTGGTAAATGTTAAGCAAAAGACGAAAGCATACTGCATAAAAAATGTAGATCTCTTTAAAACACATAATTTATTTCAAAACAACTTTCTTTGTGGTATCAACCATTTCAAAGATATCCAGTATTAATGGTTCAAATTGTTCATTACTTGGTCATTCTTCTAAAAAGTTCTTTCAACATTCAGGTGTTTCCCATGATGTCATGGAAATAGTATGGAATTTTAAGGCCAACATATAGCTTGCAGTTCTAAAACATTTCACTATCGCTGTTCCCTTTTTATCTATAATGAAATGTGTAATGCAGCTATTTCCGGAAATATTTATCTCAATTAAAATGAAGTAGATATGAAAATGAACATTCATAAGAATAATTTGTGTACCCATTAATAAGCGACAGAGGGTAGAGAAAGTCATGTGAATGTAACACATCAGAATTTTTTTTAAACAACCGACTGTTGTTGCATCTATAACAAACTGTGTTTTGAATCAGTTTCTAGAAAATATATCAGAATTAACAAGGCAGAGAGGAAAATAAGCTTTTTTAGACAGATGGCACTAAAAGTACACCTTTTAACATGAGCCACTCACACTAGACATTGATGGTTATAACACTCCATTGTTACCACTCGTGTTTCTTACAATGGAAATTCTATGTATCTTATGCAGAGTCCTTATATCCATTAATGTAATGGAAGATTATTTGAATGACTCAGTAACAGATTTGGTAGAACCAGAAGAAATTTTGCAAGCAGCGGGGAGATTAACATTGCAATTGTTACCAAAGAAGTCAAAGAAACAGTGCAACATTACATACAGCAAATATCTTTGATGGTGCAAGGTAATATTCATAAAAGCAAAAATGGGTAAAGGCCAGACCTGTTTTTATCATAGCCTTCTATATATTATAGAAAGATTGTGTGAGTCATGTAATCAGAATGGTGCTGCGAAGGCCAAACAACAACAACACACTAGAACTCACCATTGTGCATGTCCAGATGAACACCGCTATTTCTAACCAAACTTCAGCTGGATACTTTATAGCCTAATATTCAGGACTTGCTAACAAGTTGTATATGACAACACACATTAAAAATGATTTCGTTTTGCTTGTACAATTGCTACACTCGGATTTTAGCCTCATTCCATAAACATTCCTACTTGCAAAATAAAACTGCACTTTTAACATTTGTATCACAAATAACTATTATATGAATGGGCACCAGGGTAGCACAGTAGTTTCATTTCTGGATCTCGTACTGAGGGTCCGGGATTCAATTCGTGACTCTGGAGTGGCAATTTTAAGTCTGCCCTATGCATGCCTTTACCTCTGACTTGCTCATGTGAAGTATCCCCAAGGTCCAATAAGGTTCGGAGACCACAATAAAAGCTGTAGGTCCTCTCATTCCACTGCCAACCTCATCCTCAGTCTACCACTGAAGGCTGGGTGCCTCCACCTCACAAATGGGTCCAGTCATCCCCCAAAAGTCATAGGCCATACAGGGTGCATTAGAAACAATGACTATTATATGAATAATTTGTGAACATATATGAAAATAAATGTTGATAGAGAAAATCATGAGTAGTTCACACTTAAGGTTATTTTAGCTTGTCCTTGAAACATAGATATCTTAGTGTGTTGCATAACAATATTGCAGGCCAGAGAAATAAGTCTCAGTTTAGTTATATGGTTAACCCTGTACCAGAGTAGAACTAAATGTTTTGGAGACAAACATTCCTACTCCAATAGCTTTTCAGGGAGACAGCTTGTAGCAGATGATCTAAAACTATTTAACCTTGCAGTAAAATTCACAATGGAACCGACAATCAGCTCTTGTTTTTATTTCTCTGCCGCCAGTAGTAAGTAGAGGAAATATTGTATTCCACCCAAAAAACTGATACCAAGGTTTCACAGGAAATACAGGTTTTGAGGTATTTTAGAAAAATATCCATGTGCCGTGTGCTGTGTGAACAGCATAACACAAAAACAAAATATTCAATAAATATCAAACTTGTTATTTAAGTTCAGTACCTTACAAAGATGTGACACAAAGTTTTTTGAGAAAATTCCTCCAACAAAAACTATTCTTTACATTGAATTTTTTTTTTTATGTTTGTGATTTGCTGTAACGATTTGGATCAAAATACCATTAATTAAAGATATTTATATGACAAACAAAATGTATATATTGAATCTTCTGAGAATAGCCTGTGAAGTCCTCTTCATTTGGAAGGAATTTTGTATAATCTTGTATAACTGTTAAACCATAAGTGATAGACAAAAACGTACTGCATAAAAATTTAGATCTCTTTAAAACATACAATTTATTTCAATTTTTTTTTTTTTGTGGTGTCAGCCATTCCCAAGATATGCAGAATTAGCTGCGAATACTGTCAAGTTACATAAGGGAAAAAAAAATTATATATGTTACATTCATAAGCCTTTTCTGCCCACTTTCATGTATTTTTACTTTCTCTACTACGTATAGTAAGTAGGGGAAGTATTGTATTCCACCCAAAAATTTGATGCCGAGATTTCACCGGAAATACATGTTTTGAGACCCCCTGAATCCAAAAAAAAGCCTTTTTGGAAACATGCCCATGTGTGTGTCTGTCTGTGTGTGTGTGGTGTGTGTGTGTGTGTGTGCGCGCGCGTGTGTGTGTCTGTCTGTGAACAGCATAACTCAGAAACGAACAGTCGGATAAATACCAAACTTGGTATTTAGGTTCAGTATCTTCCAGAGATGCGACACAAAGGTTTTCAAGAAAATCCCCCACCCCAGATTACCCTTTACATGGAACATTTTTCGAACATTTTAATTTTCTCAAAAATGGCTCTAACAATTTTGTTTAAAATATCATATGTTTAAGATATTTTCATGACAAATGAAATGTATATCTTGAATTTTCTGGGAATGTCTCCAAAAGTATTCTTCATTGTGAACGACTTTTGCATAACTGGTAAACCATAAGAGATAGACAAAATTTTACTGCACAAAAAATGTACGCATTAAAATACACAATTTATGTCATATACATTTTTTTTGTTGGGTGAACCATTTTCGAGATATTGCTTGTTATTCCCTTAAATGTTTCAATACTTATTTTCTCAAATGGGAATTCGTTATTCATTTTTTTGTCTTGGATATGCAAAGAGTATTAATCTGTGGCAAAGGGAATGGTGCTGCACCTAGCAACCAGCTATTCAGAGATATGTATGTGCTTAAAGGCTACTGTATTTCTATATTACCCTTGTATATATATATTCCCCTTACATCTACAAGAAAATTAGCAATAAGATAGAGTCTGCAAATGTTTATCTCGATTAACATGAAGTAGATGGAGAATAAGCGTTTGTAAAAATAATTTTTACAAGAGTAGAGAAAGTCATATGAGTGTAACACATCAGATTTTATTTGTCCTGGTAATGCAAAGAGAATGGAATACTCGACATAGCAACCAGCTCTTAAAATATTTGACTATCACTTAAAGCCTACTAATTTCCCTTGCATCTACAAGAAAATTAGCAATAAGATTAACATCATGATTAACAGGAAGCATATGGAGAGCAAGCGTTTGTAAAAATAGTTTGTACAAGAGTAGAGAAAGTCATGTGTGTGTAACACATCAGATTTTTTTTTCTATTTTATTTTACATCGCTTTAACTACTTGGTCATATTGCGACGGATCTGTTGGTGGATATCTCTTAGAACGATATGTGATGGACAGTTAGCCTTCTAGGTCTCATTCCTGTAACCCCTGCTTCATGCTGTACAGATGGCATTAGGGTGCCGTCCAGTCTAACCGCCGCCCTCACACAGAAAGGCAGACAGTTAGCCATCAAGTAAGCCCTTACCTTGGCGACTGAGGAAAACCATGAAAAAACCTCAGACAGATTGATCGGCCCACGGGATTTGAACCTGGGACCTCCCAAATGCAGGCCACAGACTTTATCGCCTGAACCATCCCGCTCGGTATCATGTATTTTCATATAGCTTCTACAAACTATTCTTACAAAAAATTATTCTTCATTCTACTTCTTGTTATGCTATCATATGTCCTATTATATACATATATAGATATAAATTTTGACAAAACCATGAAATAGTAAAATGTTTCTAATGGTGAATAAAGACTCACTCACTTACATATTTTGTTGTAGGTATAAAAAGGATACAGCAGGCTAAAGCAACAGTCAGATTTTTAAAAAGTGAATCACTATGTGGTGGCTTTGAAATTCCATGTTCTTTACATGACCACAAGAAAAAAAATTAATAGTGTCTTACCACTTGAGAAGAGTATAAGTATTTGAAAATTCAAACCAATAATAAAGAATATCTTGGAAATGCTTAATGTCACAAAATAATTTGACATAATTTGAGTGCTTTAATGAGATCTACATTTTTTATGTAATCTTAAGATTTTGTCTACCACTTACGGTTTACCAATTGTACAAAATTCATTCAGAATAAAGAGAACTTCACTATTCCCAAAACATTCAAGAAAATTAAATTGAGTTTTATTTATGGATGCTCTTTAACTGCTATAGTTCTTAGTGTCTCATTCTATACTGGGCATGAAATACTGGAACTTTTGCTCAGAGGCCTCTTTATCAGACTTGAGGTTCTTTTACATGCCGTAAATCTATGATATGGGGCCACCGCCTTTACTTTCCTTCCGAAGGATGCCATACTAAGGATTTTTACGCCCAAAAACATCCATCACCCTCCGCCGGGTTTGAACCCATTACCTCAGGAACTAGAGGTATCATGGTACCATTAGAACATAGAGGCAACAGAGAATTCAAGATTATGCATTTTATTTGACATGGAAATTGTTTAAAACATATGGTATTTTAATCAATACCATTAGAGCGGTTTTTGAGCAAATAAAAAATGACGAAAAATGATCCATGTAAAGGACAGTGTGGGCTTGGGATATTTTCTTGAAAATCTTCATGTCACATCCTTGGAAGATGCTGAATTTAAATACTAAATTTGATATTTAACCAACTTTTTGTTTCTGAGTTATGTTATTCTCTTTCTGTGTCTCTCACACAATTTTTTCTGTTAATGTTTCTATCTCTCTTTTTATTTATTTATTCCTGGGATCTTGGAACATTTCCAGTAAACCTTCCGTATTGACTTTTTGGGTGGAATACCATAGGTAAGGAGTAAAAAGAAAATTTATATGTGTGATTTAAAGAACATCTAAGGAATATAAAAGTACAAAGAAGTGAAAAAATTCTGTGCTTGCATATTATTTTTGGACAGTAAATCATGACATCCATAAAGAAGCAAAATTAATAAAGGCAATTCAGAAGATGATATGGAGAAAAAAAACTTGAGATACCAAAAAATGAGGATCACCTATTATATATCATCTAACAAGTTTTGGTATTTTAAAATCATGTTAGTGCTGTAATTTTATCTTATACACTAAATAACTGTTTACATTTAATATGTGTTTCTAAAAAGGAGGTTTAAAATTTACCCTCTTAAGGGAGTGTGTCGTTAAGTTGGCATTCTGTGTAAGAATGTAAATTGGTTTTTTGTTTGTTTTTTTTTTTCTATTATGAATGTGAAAAATGAAGTAAAAAAGTAAACATCATAATTAATAAATAAAATATCTTCTATAAAGAAAAAATATAAAACTAACATTCGACATTCTGCTCTACTTGTATCTTCCACAGCGATGACGATGATGTATATTTCCAACAGATGTCAGTCTATGTCATACGCTTACTTTAACGTAATGCTGCCAACATGAATAATGCCACCAAAGCGGTAAGATACTCAGCCTGCTCACCCTCAAGGCGTAGCCCAGAGATTGAGGGTGAGGGCCTTAAAGCGTTTCTAAGCATTTTCAACAGAGATACAAGTAGAGCAGATTTACAAATTGCTCTTACGGGGTCCCCGACGGCGATGGAAGTGGTCTTATATGTCCTACAGATGTCACTCTGTGTCGTTCTCTAGCTATAACGCAATGCTGGCAACATATGAATAACTAATGCCGCCAAAGCCTGTAAGATACTCAACCTCAAAGCATAGCCAAGGGATCTGCGCGTCTAAAACTTGAATATTCACGTTTGCAGAAATTCCTTATTTCGCGGATTTCACTTCTTATTTAGGTTGGCACTTCCCATTCAGCGTCTGTTTTAGCGGGAAGGTGGCTACGTTTGTTGTGCTTATATCGCAATTTTCCTATAAAAGTAAAACACCTAAAAGGGCCGGGCAGGTGAGCACCAGGTATTGGCGAGATCACATCTACTTATTTCCTCACTCTTAAGGTAATTTATTCCATTCCTTCTTGCTTTTTTCAGCGTTTTCAACGGGGACTCCATAAGAGCAAAATAGCCGCATTTAATAATTGTGGGGTGCAGTAAACTCATTTTGATGTAAGAGGCACAATTATTCATTCACCACAACTGGTTATTAAAATAGACATGGGAAATTGGAATAATTGCTTACCGTTAATTGTAGACACTGTTTAGAAGCGGTCGTGTTTCTATTAAGAGACACGTGTGTTTTGTAAATAAAAACTCCTAATTACGCGACTGCTACATTTAAAGAATTTTGGACTTGATATGTGGATAAGCGCAGATATTTCATCAGCTCTACATTCCACACAGAAATAAATGCACTATGTTAAACTTGCTCACTTAATTTCAGTATCGCTAGCGGATCGAATATCGCGCTACTTTTCATATTCGTGGAACTGTGGGAGTGACATCACAAATGAAATGACGGCTTGGCGCAATTCGGCTCTCTCCGCAGGCATTCGTAATGAAGCCCTCGTCTATCTGTGACAAGTTAGGTCTACGGCTTGTCACATACTTTGGTGTTCTGTGTTGTCATGACTATAGTGACCTCTTGTTGAAGCAGGGACCGGGCTAGGCACACACGGACACGAGCGCTGAAATGCAAGTTACCACATGCTTACCGAGGGAGATGGCTCCGTGGTAACGTGCGAGGCTCTCATTCGGGAGTTTCCGGTGACCGCCCACTCTGACCTTGGGTTTTTTGTGGTTGCCAAGGCGAATGCTGGAGCGATATATTCTACCACGGATTTCCTCTCTCCCTCACTTCCCTTTCAGGTTGACTCTAGGGTTATGGTTCAGTCGGTGTCGGGCAGATGGCGCAAAGGCTTGTGCGTTGAAACTTCTTCGTGACCCCGCTAAAGGGAAGCCTGTTTGTTGAGCCTCCACTGTTGGATCGTGGAAGGACATCTCAGAACAACCCTTCGGGGCAGGGTGGTCAAGTCTGCACAGTGCAGCTCACATGTGTCCTGCGGTTCCCTCACCTCATCCCTTTCTCCCGGCGATGTAAGCATAAGAATGCATTATTTTAGACTCGCCTCAGAAGAAACTGCAAGATGTACACACAAACTGTATTATTCGGCTATCTCGTACTCAAGTAACTTAAAA
Organism: Deroplatys truncata; assembly: GCA_030765065.1. Classification (NCBI taxonomy): domain Eukaryota; kingdom Metazoa; phylum Arthropoda; class Insecta; order Mantodea; family Mantidae; genus Deroplatys; species Deroplatys truncata. The sequence goes on from CM060983.1 coordinate 16,649,739, forward strand.
AGAAGAGTAGTTTGCAAAGATGATGGGTGTATCCGATTAACACTGAAAGATTCCTTTTCTTTAGCTTTATCAAATAAATGAATGAGACTTTATCGTGTAAGACAGCATGGCGGTTACAAATTTGAGGAACATAATGCCCTAAGTAATTTTTTGTAGGTATATGGAAATCGCTGTATAGGAATTATATGCATTTTCAAATAAATCAAATATTTCTTTGCAATCTATTATTACTACTACCCTTATATCTGTGAAGATGTATCCCACAATAGAGGTTGCTTTGTATTTCGCTTATAAGGAATTCCACATCCATCTTTTGTCACAATACAAAGCAGTTATACCGTAAATATTTTCGCTATGCTGGAACGTTTGTAATCCCGCCGCTGTGGTTCCCGAGTTCGAACCTCGGTTAGGGGGTGCCCTCAAGCTCTATGGACCCCGGGCTCATTTGAGCATCATTTCATTCATCGTCCGATATTGCCTACCAGGTTAAAGGACTTTGTACCTCGACAACGCTCGTGTGCGCGGCTAGATAACAATGGAATGCTATGACGCATGACCACGCAAAATTATGTATGACCGGTATCACATAATTCTTAGTAGTGCAGAAAGGCAAAGGTAAAGATACGAAACCGGGGTAGAACACCGCACGCAGGTCAGTGACCCCCGGGAGGGAGTGATGAGGCGACCAGATCTGGATGACGACGGGCTCCCTAATGTTTCCAGACTGAACGCATCTGACGCTGCCCAGAAGCTATCGAACTTCCGGCAATCCTCCCCGGGGTGGAGCCCACTCGGAGGAGAGACCTAACTGAACGCACATCCACCGCCCAGCTGCAACTCACCGAACAACGTCTCTTGGTTCTATAATCTTGAAACAGATGACAAGGAAGCTGATAGGTACAGGAAATGAGGAAAGATGAACCACCCGAGCAAACCCGATAAACCCACGGACCAGAGTGAACGGTCGCCGGGAATCGATCCCGGGACCTCCCGTTATTCACCGATGACTGAAAATGCGCGACTCTTCCATATATTGTAATTAAATATCACATAATGGCAGAAACCGTAGCTACCTGTGAACTCAAACATTGTAAGGGGAAACATGAAACATTTTGATGTCCTTTTATAAATAAATCCAACTCCACCAATACGACGAATTGAGGAGTTTGTATCTGAATGCAGGGAAACCCCCAAAAGGAAATTATGGGGAGAGGTGGGTAACTCCGGACACTTAACCATAAATAAGGCCGTCTTTCAGAAAAAATGATGGGATCCCAAACGAGAAATGAAGTGTGAAATTAGATGTATTTACTTTAATTCCGAGCAGTTATGAATAATTTAATATGAAGAACTTCACTTTGTTTGGATGTCATAGGCAACGGTTGTTTATGAAAGTAGTGGGTAACACCGACAAGCAATATTCACATCACAGATTGAGTACAAAGATAAGAAAACTCACTTCGCTGTTTTTTTTTACAGTGGTTCATCAATGCAATCACACACTTCATGGGCTAATCCACTACAGTCCTTGCATTGCATCCAATCTTTGTCAAAGTTTTCTTCACAAAGAATGCAAGTGGGGGTTTCATGTGTACATTTTTGTTATGCTGCAGCTGAACCTGTACCTGCATCTTTTTTGGCACCATTCTTCTCTGGGCCGTTTGAGTCATCTGTGCACAGTTTCCTCTAACACTTTGGTCTATGCCCATCATTCTATGATTTGGTTGCTGTTTTTTCCTCGAGACTTTGTACAAAACATTAGTTGACAATCCAGATCTTTAACATCTTCATACTCATAAGGAAATGTCTTGTTAAATCTACTGGGTTTGCCCTTCAGGTTGATTTGTAGGCCAGACTTTATGCCCAGGTTCTGCCGTGTAGTGTACTTTTCAGCACATCGTAATTGCTGCCACTCTGATGGTTATTGCTCCAGCAACCACCATGTCCAAACCTATCTTTATACTATTTTCATCCCAAGAACCTCTATCTGTTTTTCCTTTGAATCTCGACAATGGTTCCAAGCCCTGGAACAAACAAAACTGTTTCAGAGCTTGTCTGGGGCTACCCTCAGTCGAGAGTTTAATTGAAATGTTTTGGTCAATTCTGTGCTAGTTTTATGGAGTTGGTATCATGCTATCATCATTTGAATAATATGCTTGTCATACTAGATAAATATTAACATAAAATGCTTGACTAATTTTGAAGATTTAGAAGCTAGTAACAGTGATGTGTCATAATTTAAGATAAAGAGAGCTGAGTTGAGAACATGCTGACGATGGGAACAAGCCGTCTCCCAAAACACGTTCAAGTAAGAATATTTTAGTGATGTAGTGTAACAACCCTCAACTCTCTTTATCTTAAATAAAATGCTTATCTTAGCAACTTGTATGAAGATCAAAGAAAGTTGCACAAATAGAAGAAAACAAATATGCTGAACACTTCCCACAGTCGCTGCTACAATGCTACAATGGCAGTATTGTCAACTAGATCTATAGAGAACAAGGACATCTGTGTCCCCATTTTGCAACAATTGGTAGAATTACGTCTGTCTGGGGCTACCCGGCAGGGAAGAAATTGCACCACAAGCGAGTACTCTGTAACTTTCTTTAAGTTAAATATTTAATAATACTTTACAACTGTATGCTTCTGACACTTCATTTGTATGAGTGCAAGCACAGCTAAGTTATCTGTTAGTCCCAGTGTCTCCACATGTTAGGAAATGCACACTTTATGGCACAAACAACTTTAACGATCAGGTTACAGCTGGCTCACAATAACCCAAGAACAGTAACCAAAATGAACAGCATGCAAGAGTTTGGTTCACAATAGCATGGTAATGAGAGCGGGCATGCACATCAATGAGCATATTGATCACAAAGTGGAAAGTAAATTTTTAACATTGGGATACATTTACTTTTAACTGAGCAATGATATTCTTTCACCCAACATAATGGGTTAGCCAACATCAAAATTCTAAATACAGATCCATCACATTTCCAATTCCTCTAGCCATACCAAGCTTCCATTCCTGTATTTAATGGTATGCATTAAACTTGCTTGTTCTTTGTTAATTTCTACTCGTTTTTGCTGTTCTTTGTAGTGTTTATTGTTTTTAAGGCAATAGCCAGTTTTGAATTGCATATTAACAAACTAAAGCTGCCCCTTTCCCTAGAAGAACCAAAACTCAATGTATCTGTGGGTGTCAAGATCTGAGGAAGGATGCACATATGCTAGAATTTCTTCCAGTTTCATGTTTCCAGCTTGCGACTAGAGAGAGCACAGCAGCTGTTTCATACTACGGCCTCCTAGAGTAATCTCTAAAGTGAAAAGTGTAATATGCTGTGCCTGAGAATGACAAATTTAAAACTTGGCCAAGTCTTCTTTCCTGTTCCTGTCAATTGTGAATGCTCCCATTAAATTACATGTATTTCAACTTTGTTGTTCTCATTCTGTTTGCCGTGAACCAGCCTTTAAAGTGGATGTGGAGTAGCACAGTTTGGCATGTTTACATGGAGAGTAAGCTTAGAAGAAACAGGGTTTGGATAGAGTTCAGATTTTGTTGATTTCTGGTTTTGGAGTCTTCAGGAGTGTTTGTTCTGCTTCACTATGCACTGCTAACAAACACAGTCCATGTATTCATTCAAGGCCTAACTATAAAGAATCTTATTCTACACACAATCTTAGACAAAAATTTAATAGAAACCTAAATATAATGGCTGTAAAAAGTTAATGATTGCACAGATGTGATTTTAGCAGTACACTAATGTGAGTTAGTCTAGATATCTGGCCTGGTAAGCCCGCAAGGGTATTATCAGTAGCTGGCTGGTAAGTGCATAGCACTATACTGTGATGCAATATTGTGTCTTTTTATTGGTAATACTACTCCTGTTAGAACATAAATCAAACTTTTTGTCTCCAATTTGTCTGTGGAATATATTCCTGGGACACTGTGATATATATTGCAATTTTAAGGTATTCATGCTTAAATGCATTTTCAAAATAAATGCCTTAAAGATAGAGCAGTATTAGAAGTAATGGGCTAACACACCTGATATTAAGTTAGTCCACATTTTTAATCTTGTTTTAAATTAAGAATATTTATTGATTTCCTATTTATTTTAAAAACAAGAGTACTGCAGCTTATGTGTGAAAGCACACACGCCTTAAAATCAAATATACTCCACTGCAATTGGAAACTACATTATAACGTGTGCAACAAAATTGCACTCCGCAGAAAAAAAAAACAAATAACTTAGTGGATAGGATTCAAACCTTGGTGTTCTCACTGCTAGTTCCTGTCTATCAGCACATGTCTGACATTATAATTCATTATGATTGATGACAAAAGAATAGAGAACTAAATATGAGCTGAGTGGATGTCACACAAATTTACACCTTAAAGGTGGCAATGAGAGAGCTTTCTGAGAGTTTGGTGTTCTCTGGTGGACATGTCAAGTCTTCTGACAGTAACTCGCTGTTGGTATAGCTTGAGAGTGTGGGACGAGTTAATTTGCATATCCAGTTTTGTAGTATGGAACACAAATGGTGGATAGACGAAGAAACATAGAACTTAATATCTTCACACAAAAAGAATATGCTTTTATGGTAAACATACAATGAAAATTTCAGAAACAGGATATCTGTTGAAATAGCATGTTAACGAGCTTCAGGCTGATTGCCAGCTTATTACAAAACTTAACTTTAGATTTGTACACAACATTCTTTTTCTTCTAAAAATGTAACCTTTTCAGTGTCTACAAGGGAGAGAAATGCACTGTGAATGTTGCATAGTAGCAGCTGTAGAGCCTATATTACGATCTCTGGTTAAGGTTTCGGTTAGGTATTAACTGGGAGCCAGGGCAAATTTTCGTATTATGACCTTCGGTTAACCGCCACCTCGGGTAGCGGTTAGGAACTAACTTGGAAGTAAGGAACTAACTTGGAAGTAACTATACAAAAATGGCATACCTTCAGTCTCGATTCATAGTCAATAGTGATTCCAAGGCAAAATTTTAGAACAATATTTATATAACAGGAGGAAAGCCAAAATAATTAGACTTTTCAAAGAGTAATTTCCAGGTTTGGGACGAGGGTGAATTTCATAAATGTTGTTACAATGTTATGTTATTGCACAGGTTCCTTTAAGTCCTATTACATTTCTGCTGCATAATATTTCCTGCATTATTCTTAGACATAGTTTACATATAATTTAATTTTTTTTTAATGTGAATGTCATTAATGTTTCCTTAAATATATTCATGTAACTGATTTTAACCTACTATTCATGCGTCTAAGCAATTTTGCAAGTAACTGTTACAAAATAACAGTGAAGTTTAACTTTATATTTCAAAATGTTCTATTTTCCTACTAACCTATAGGAAGATGAAAAAAAAAAAAATTCATAATAGATAATATTCCGAAAACACCCAACATATTTCCACACTAATCTACAAGGATATATTAATGGTGAAATCCCAATTAACAAGGCTTTCAATTTTTTGTTTGTTCGTGGGGGGTTTTCTTCTAAACATAAGCGTTTATTAATAACTTCATTCACACTACACCGAGCATGTTAATAGCAAAATCTATATAATTTAATATTCTGAAATGTTTTAATCTAGTGGAAGCCCTACACTATCCCTTTTGAGCGATGCCAAGGTGAATGCTCAGACATTATTTATACAATAGGAATAAGGTCTCGAAAAATAAATTCAAGGAGAGGGATGAGAAAGTTGGGAAATGATTCAGGTTAATGAAAATTGCACTATGGTTCCATTTGCTATCATACTTATTGGGAAACACAGTGAAGTAGTTAAAATATTAATAAAATTCTAGTGGCAACACACTCTAACTTCACTCTTTCAAGGTAATTATCTTGAACGCGTGAATTTAGACTGTGTTGCCAATAGAATTTTATTAACATACTTATGCTTTGTAATAATTTGTAGCAGCATCATCTCTTCCCAGGTTTATGGTCTTTAACTCAACACACTTGTCAAAATTGTTTCTTAAATGTAGCCAATTTCAATGTAGTGGAGTATATGGCTAATACCTCCGTACCATCAAGCACCTGGCAGAAATAAAATAAGTATGATACTAAAGTACATCACATAAACCATTTCATTCCTGCTCTAATCAGTTCTGAATGTTTTAACAGTAATACTATTACAATACGTGTTAGCATGTGTTAGAATCAAGAGATACTCCAACAGTCTCCACTACCGTGTTCTTATATGCAAAATCTATTTTTCCATTAACATAAATTGAGAGTGAAATCCCACTTAATCTAATACTCCGAACTGCTCTAACTTATTTTCGAACATCGCTATATGTATAGCTATTCTATTTTACGCTACCTTCAAGAACTATATTAACGGCAAATCATTCTTTTTTTAAGTATACCTAAATAGACTTAACCTATTCCAATGAAAACTAAACTAATGGCAAAACCCTTAGAAATGTGCTGCTACCTAATCTATACAAATCATAATATTAACAAGTATGCTTTATCATGTTCCTGAATGCATCCAGCCATCAGAAACGATCCATGTTAATCACGAAATTCCTCAAACTAATTTAACCAAAACTTTAAATTTTATTATACACAGAAATCTGATGATGAACTCAACATTATAGCAGAAAGTTTATTTTAAAGATCTAATGTTACAAGTTTTCACCTAGGTGGCATGAAATTGCACACAAAAATGTTGCCAACCATACAAAATTATTAACAAACTACCCTACAGTTACCCTGTGCTCGTAATACAGGGTACTCAGTTTAACCAAATGCGAAATAACAAGTCAGAAAAACCTCAGCTTTTAGTGCCATCCTCCATGGTCTAGGGGTAACATGCTAGACTCTAGTTCCCAAGGTCAACGGTTCAAACCTGGCGGAGGGTGATGGATTATTTTTTCGGATGTAAAAAGCCTTAGCATAGTATCCTTCGGAAGGGAAGTAAAGCCGGTGGTCCTGGGTCATATATTTATGGCATGTAAAAGAGTCTCAAGCCTGATAACGAGGCCTATGAGCAAAATTTCCAGTCTTTCACACCCAATATAGAATATGTTAAGAACCTTTGCAGTTAAAGAGCATCCATAAATAAAATTAAATTTTTTGCCTAAGCTTTTAGAGATCGTAATACAAGCCCTGACTCATATAACAAGGATTTGCATACAGTAAACCTAACCTATTTCTTTACCTGGTCAAGTATTGCTTAATACAGGGTTTTAGTTTTAAGTCAGGAATACTACGTGGGGATTTTCCCCCTTGGCAGTTACGTGTGCATCAGGCGGCCACACCACTGCTATAACTCCCCTTGCTAAACTAACTTTTTAAGCTTTATCTCTTTCACATATTGTTAATGCCTAATGTACAAAACTTACCTTATATGAGGTGCTGAAAATGGTGTCCTCCCAAGGCCAAACAGCCATCGTAGTGAGAAAATATGTTTTGATTCACTTCACTAATTTTATTCATGGAGATCGCTGCTGTATGAGAAGTTTCTGAATCTTGTTGAAACCATCCATATGTTTTCTTGGCACCTCTTGGCACTGACTATTTGCTTGAAGAAGATCGGACCGATTATTCTTTTGGCGCTAACAGCACATCAAAGTCCAATTTTCCTATTGTAATGAGGGATTTCATTAATGCAATTCAGATTTTCAGAACACCAATAGCGAGTATTCTGGATGTTCACACAGTCATTTAGGTGGAACCATGCCTGTCAGAAAAGAACACTAGCTGAAGATCAAATAATCCTTCCGTCACTGACGAAAGAAATTATTCACAATAATGTGAGGAGAGGGGTAGTGATGCAGCTATTAGCCGAGTGGAAAATTCCCGTTGTCCTAACATAGGGATAAAGCTTGAATAGTTAGTTAAACAATCAGAGTTATAGCAGCAGCATGGCCGGCCAAGGTACATAACAGAACACCATGTGATGGTCCTGAATAAAACTGAAGTCCTGTATAGAGCCAACCTCAAAAGTAAATGCTTAATAATTATGTTAATTTATGCAACTTTATTCATACGACACATATTTCCGTAGCAATACATGGCATTTTACAAAAGTATAATTACACTACTGGAATTTTCAGGGTTAAACTGTCAGAAGTTTTGTTTACTAGAGGCTAATGAGTGTAATGTCATCATCACTTGGGGCCCTATACTGTTCATTAAGCACTCAAATTGCTCAGTTGCATTCTTAAAAATACTTGTATTGCTTAATATGTTCTGCAATATGCAGTTTGTAACTACAGAATATGCTTCCATTCTTAACTCAGCATTTCCTCTTCTTTTGGCTCTGTTTTTGTCTAAAAACTGAAAACATTGCAACTATAGCTGTACTCTGTTCATCCACTTTGTTTACAGGACGTTTAAGCCACGCATTTACATGGCAGAGAAGTAGACACGGTTCTGAGAGTAAGAGTCCTCTCTAGGAAAACAATACTTTCAAATGGACATGTACCTTAAGGTAATTTATCAATAAAATTTTTCACATTTTTTATTTTTATTATACTTAGTACTCTATGCTACACAATTTTTTTAAATATCAAAACAATTTTAAAAGCCGAAATAAATATCTAATTTGTGCTATGACATTTAGGTAAAGCACCGTATTGAACTTTAAACTCCATTTTCCTCAATTTCTTTTTTGCAGCATTTTTCACTTTTCAAAATGCTCCTTGGACTACAGTTTATAAGTTATTAGCTTGAAATTTTCAGGATACCTTCAGACATTATGGATTTAAAAGTTGCCATGCACCAGTTAAAAAATATTACATAGTTCAGTTAAAATTATTTTCTATAATTTGCATTGAAAAAGTTGGAAAATTCAATAACATTTATAAAAAGTTTTGTCTCTAATTAAAATTAGGAAATGCCTGCACAACAATTTCTTTATGTTTGCATACTAAGGTCAAATTAAAAATTATGGAGTGATACAATAAACTGTAGGATCCAAGGAGCATTTAATATTATATTAAAATGTGATTAATTAGGAATAAAAAAAAATCTGTTATACATTTCCATGACTTTCTCCATGCTCTTTCATTTTAATCCAAATAAACTTTTGCAGAAATAGCTACATTACACATTTCATTATAGATACAAAGAGAACAGCGATAGTCAAATGTTTAACAATTGGACGCTATATGCTGGCCTTAAAATTCATACTGTTTCCATGACATTGCGAGAAACAAGTGAATGTTGGCAGGACTTTGGCTCAGTATTGAACAATTTGTACCATTAATAACTGATATCTCGGAAATAGCTGATGCCACAAAAAAGTTATTTGAAATAAATTGTTTGTTTTTAAAGAGATCCACATTTCTCATGTAGTACATTTTCGTCTGTCACTTAACATTTACCAGTTGTACAATATTATACAAAATTCCTTCCGAATGAAGAGGGCATCAAAGGCTATTACCAGAAAATTCAAGATATACATTTTATATATCTGTAAATATCTATTAATATGTGGTATTCTAATCGAAATTCTTAGAGCTATTTTTAAGAAAATCCAAAATTTTGAAAAATATTCCATGTAAAGGGTAGTTTGGGGTGGTGGGATTTTCTTGAAAATTGTGTCGCATTTTTGGAAGGTACTGAACTTAAATACCAAGTTTGGTAGATTGAGTCACACTTTTTGACACTCACCTTCACTAATACAACTTTTAATTTAGTGAAGGTGAGTGTCAAAAAGTGTGACTCAATCTACCATCATGAAGAATACTTGACTGTTAATTGTGCTTCTGTTTTAAATCTTTAACCAAGTTTGGTGTTCATCCAACTTTTCGCTTTTTAGTTATGGTGTTCTCTCTCTCTCTCTCTCTCTCTCAGACCTTTCTCTAAAAGTGTTTTTCTTGGATCCAGGAGGCCTGAAAACATATTTCCAGTGAAATTTCAGTATCAAATTTTTGGGTGGAATGCAATGCCTTCTGTACATATTATGTACGTGATAGAGAAAGTAAAAATTAATATCTTAACATAATATATAGAAATGATTGCAAATATACAATTTCACTAAAATAGATTCAATACCTCAGAACTAGTTTTGAGGAATCACTTCATCGTCAGCTGATTGCAACTGGTTGGCTTTCCTCTGATGGTTATAGATGTCTCGTTGTCCCTCTAGTGGTGGTTCTATGGACAAAAATTTGATTATGAAACTTGTAGAACCACCACTAGAGGGAAGAGACATCTATAACCATCAGAGGAAAGCCAACCAGTTGCAATCAGCTGACGATGAGGAAGTGATTCCTCGAAACTAGTTCTGAGGTATTGAACCTATTTTAGTGAAATTGTATATTTGCAACCATTTCTATATATTATACTTAATCTTTTCACTATGTCTTCCGATTTAAAATTAATGAATAATTAATAAATTAATCTTAACAACAGTTTGACATACCTCATTAAAATTTTGCATGCACTATATGTTTAATGTTCTGAGTATACGTATGATACAAAGGTAAGGATTTTTAGACTTTGATAGGTGAATTGCCTTACAAGTCTGGTCATTCTTGTAAAACTAGGAATCTGTATAAGACTAAAAAGCTAGGTTTTTGGGTGTAGGGCTTTATTTAAAACAACTTGTGGTACATTATTAACATTATTATCCCAAGGACAGAAAAATGACAACACTGAATTTGTTTTATCCACATACTGTACAAATTACTTGTGCTTTCTGCTTAGTACGAATCAAATATTATAGCAATATTATTTTTTTTTCACACCATCTAATATGTTAACATAGCTGCACCAATTATTTTTATTATTTAATCCATTTTGGATGGATATCCCACAGTTAACACGACAGAAAGACGGAAATTATAAGTATACCTACACCCCATTTTCCTTGACAGACAACAAGTTCATTTTTTATCTCAAATCACTTTTTTTTAAAAAAAATCTGTTCATTGTTGACCACCATTAGCTTCATTGTATTCTAGTAGCCATTTTGTTGCATTCTTCTGACTTCACGTTCCTGAGTTCTTCTTTTTAACCCATGGACTTTTTAAATATTGCATATTTATTCTTGTTAAAAATTAAAAACTCCAAGGCTACCAGTGAATTAAGTACAACATTTAATAGGTTATTAATGAGTCTCATTATTTCACTTCCCACTGTTGAAAACAAATCTCTCTTTATGCATAAAGTGGAACATTTCCGTTAAGATTCAGACCCTGCTTCATATTTGTAATGGAATCACATAATCCAACTTGACAAGCATTTCAACAGAGAGAGTGAAAAAAAGGACCTTAGATCTAGCTCTAATTTTCACAATCACCTCTCTAACTCGCTAACTATTTATACAGTACATATGTGTAGGAAATGTTAAAAAATAATTATTAAACCAGCCAAATTAATTGCTCTTTTAGGAATATTAGTATGAGAACAACAGAAAGTTGTGCCATGGTTCCCAAAACAACCAATAATTAAATAGATTCAAAGTACAAAACTATTGTGTGTTAGAAGCATAAGAGGTTAATTTAATACAGAAAATAGATGTGCCTTATTGAAGTTGAAGTAATTTAGTGGCACCCAATCTGCTCAATCTTCCCTTTTTACAGCCCAAGTTCCTTAATGGAACCATGCACAAGTGGAATGGAATGTTTCAATAAAATTAATGGAGGAAATATTTATATAGTTTGGATCTCGTAAAGATTAGCAGTAGCTCATAGCGACCCACATTTATTTTTGCTAATGAATATGAAAGTGTTTTTGCTGTCAGTCACACATATCACATAACTTTTTAGTTTTTCTCCATTTCAAAGGTAATAAAATTAGAGACAAAAAGCCTTCAAAACGGATATGTTCAAAGTTTTATGAAGTATTCTATGAAGCTTGCGGCTGTTTTTGTCAGTTTCACGTACATGTTGCTGAGAAGTTAAATATAACTGTCTGAAAAATGTCATTATTAATTTTTTTTAGCATGTGGCATATTCATACTCTATTAATAAAACCCTATATATTTGATTTAAAGTTCCATTAACATTTTTATTTTATTTTTTTAATGTTGTGTGTTTCTTGAAGGTGTGCACTGTTTTTTTGTTTTTTTAAATGTAATTCTTATACTTAGTCTAAGTGTATTAGTTCATTCTTGCAAGCCTAAATCATTCTAAATTAAACAAAAATAGAGATGTATAAAGCTTTATACTACGATATTGTTTTCACAACTATATATATAGCATGTTTACTGTCCCACACCACAATGAACCTCTTGGCTTGCTCTTTATGCGAATATTCCATTTATGCTTATGTGTAGGTTAGTTTACTATATGTATATAGGATATATTATGTAGTTTTCACACAAGTGCAAATATGGAAAAATGTTTGTCTTCAAAACATTTTCTTTAAAAGCTCTTAGATACGGTCACCCATCACACTTCTTTGCCTGGAGAGTTCAAATGTCTTTCTTTTAATCTGCATATCTCTTTTTTTTGAATGCAGTATTTGTAGAAAGATAAATGTGCGATTACGGTGGTCAAACAATGGCCTGCCAGTCTTAGAAAACCAACAAGAAATACTGTTAAATATTGCTTTTCAAGAAAACACTAAGGAAAGAAATTAATAATAAGATAAATGTTTAAAACTTAACGTGTGTAAAAACACAATCTGTTCACACGTGATATGCATTATTTCACCAGTTCTCTGCAATGCCAGTTTTTGTGAGATGAACCAGTATAAAAATGAAATAAGAAAAAATGTAGCTCAAAACATAAATATACAAAATATTTCAACAGAGACGAGCAAGCATGGTATTGCCAAGCTAACTTCCAGAAGCCAAAATAATCACAGACTTTGCACTTCCCCGAGACTTTATATGCCCAAGCTAAACGAAAACTAAGTTGAGGTAAACACCAAAGATTAATTTGAGCAAAACGTAAGATGGAATGTTGCTTCCTTCACCAAACACCTTCCCAAACTTCCATTTCATAACAACCTGTTCTCAGAAATAAATACAATATAGGGCTTCTAGAAGTTAATTTGGTAAGTAATAGGCTGCCAATGTAGCTGGAGGGGAGGAGTAAAGCTGCCACAGTGAAGAAAGAGTCAGTTTTTATGGCACTACATCATATAGTCCTCCCCGGCTAGACCCTCATTCCAATACAAACTTAATATCCATACATATACAAACAAATATTTACTACCTACCAATCTTATGCTTCCTTGCCAGAAAACTAGATGAAAAACTTAGCATTATACAAATACAAAAAATGATTTTGTGCGATAGGCAGTAATCAGCGTTAGTGGCAAATCAACTATTGGCACAAATTAAATAATATTTCCCCACAAGCAAACTCATATATCTGCCAACAATAATACACACTGAAGGGAGGGAACAGCAAGTTTGCATTTTTAAGGTACCCCATTAAATGCATTGCACACACATTTATCTATTACAGCCATTCCCTACACAACTTCACTAAGGAATTAAACTTATAGTTAAAAAAATATATATTACAGATACTTTACCTAAAATCAACCCTGGAATTTCTTTCATGGCAAGAACTAAAATTCAGTATTTCATCTACGCTTAGACCCTCAGTTTATACAGTTGAAATATTAATGATAAAAGCTCTGTAATAATACTTTATATGCACTGGGATGCAAACCCACAATACAGGTAAGCACTATAACAAAATCATCTCTTTCCAGTCCATCACACTCTAAGATATGGCTGCATTTATGGTGCTTTGTGGCTCTTCTTAGGTTATAAATAATTTTTTTTTGTTTAAAAAAAGTTTACAAAATGTATCATCAAGAATCTTAATTTTTCTAATAAATAATAGAAAAAGAAATATCAAATTAGCAGCAACAACAAAAACCTTATCTCTGTTTTTGTAAGAAAGGTTAGGGATTTGAATCCACGCCTAGGTGATGACATTATCTGTAGTGAAAAGTTGTGTTGGATGCTTCATCCAGACTTGGGGTAGTAGGCAGTATATGTAATGCACCTGCGAACAAGTAACAATGTCATTAATACATTTCTTTGTTATATTCTAAACCATGCTTGCTATCATTAAAAGTAAATGTCCGAATAAAACTTGGACTAACAATATTTATGTTTAAAGTTATATAATAACATAATTTATTTAAGTGCTAGGTAATTACAGTCCTAGGCCACTTAACTCAGGTAGACAGTCATCTGTATTACAAACTCATACAAAAAAGTTGCACATATATTATTATTCTTTTATTTTACAGTTTATTTTCATACACTTTAGACCAGTTGTTCTGTTCATTTTAAGCCAGTTTTTAGCTAAACTTCCAATTCTTCATATCCCAGTTTCTTTACATTCGAACACTATATGCTCCTCCACGTTTTCTCTTCCCGTACATAATGGACATTTGCCTTGTATACACACATTTCTTTGCCTTTTTAACCTCCACACCCCAGTTCTTAACCATGCAATCCCCTCTCTTTCTTCTTTATTTGTGCTATCTATATACCTCTCTCTTTCCCAACTGTTTTGCATTGTGAGATAAAATACCAGTGACTTCTTCTCTACTAATTCACTAAATAATTTTTGAATCTTCAAATTTTTTTCTTATGCCTCTCCAGAAGCCTTTAATGTTGGTCTCTCTCATTCTTCATACATCTCCAAAGCCATTATTTTCCAAATTGATCCTTGGATCTCTTTAAAAGGATGATAATAAACCATGTGTTGTTATACCCAACATATGTTCTGTAAGCTCATTTGTTGATGGTTTAAACAGTTTTAATGAATTCTCATTGTCTAAATTTAAGATCCTATACCAGTGCTTCAGAGCTTTTTCCATAATTAGTCCTTTTCTTAGTACTCTTCCCACTTCAATTTGTGCAACTTCAACTGCTGCAACTGGCAATACTAGAATCGTCTTGTGAAACATTCTATGTACAGAACCTCCCATTCATAATTTAGGCCCGGTTTCACAGCTTAAGCTTCGAATTGGGCTTAAGCGTAGACCTAAGCTACAATGGAGTTTTACAGTGCATAGTTCAAGCCATAAGCTCAGCTTATACATTGTTTGGCTTACATCATATTGAACTGTGGTTTAAGCCAAGGAGTCACCATGTTATCTCAAGAAGATGATATTAGTGACGAGGAAATGCAAATTATTCTAACCCAAATACACCACAGAAGACAATCTAGAATATTATATAAATAAAATTCTAATGGCAACACACTCTAACTTCACTCTTCAAGATAATTACCTTGAACACGTTTCGATGACACCTTGGGTGGTATAAATAAAAGCAAATATTAGCTCATTTCTCACTAATTCCAAGCATTTGCTCGGTTTTGTTTAAATAAAACTTTTCTGCTCAACCTCCTCATGAGCAAAAGCTTGCTGACCTTGATCGCTGAGCTATTGCTCGCGATATGGTATATAAAAACAAGTCCTGCTCGCCTTTAGTAAGCTTTTGCTGCTATTTCTTGAGGTACCTCCATGGGTACCTCAGCTTCCTCAACTGCATTTTAATACCAGGGTGGAGTTCATGATCATGGTTCCAGAGAGGAAAATAAAAATCACACAACTTTCTGTATCATCTTTTACAAACAATTCTTACAAAAGCTTATTCTTGGTATCTATTTTTTTGTTAATCGAGATAAACTTTCATTGTAGGGATAGGAAGAATGCAATAAACTAAAGCGATAGTCAAATATTTTAAACGTGGGTCTCTATTTGATGGATTTGAACTTCCGTTCTTTTCGGATGATCGCAGAAAAAAAAATCTGATGTGTTACACTCACATGACTTTCTCTACTCTTGTACAATCTAATTTTACAAACGCCTTTTCTCCATATGCTTCATGTTAATCGAGATATCGAGATGTCAATCGTATTGGTAATTTTCTTGTAGATGCAAGGGAAATATGATAGCTTTTAAGCGATAGTCAAATATTTTAACGCTGGTTGCTATGTGGCGCATTTCATTCTCTTTGCATGTCCTGGACATAAAAAAATGAATAACGAATTTGAGAAAAAGTATGAGTATTGGAAAATTTAAGGAAATAACAAGCAATATCTTGAAAACGGTTCACTCAACAAAAGAAATGTATATGACATAAGTTGTGTATTTTAATGCGATCTACATTTTTTGTGTAGTAAAATTTTGTCTATCTCTTATGGTTTACCAGTTATGCAAAAGTCGTTCACAATGAAGAATACTTTTGGAGACATTCCCAGAAAATTCGAGATATACATTTCATTTCTCATGACATTATCTTAAACATATGATATTTTCATCAAAATCGTTAGAGCCATTTTTGAGAAAATTAAAATTTTCGAAAAATCTTCCATGTAAAGGGTAGTCTGGGATGGGGGGATTTTCTTGAAAACCTTCGTGTCGCATCTCTGGAAGATACTGAACCTAAATACCAAGTTTGGCGCTTATCCGACTATTCGTTTTTGAGTTATGCTGTTCACAGACACACAGACACACACACGGACATGTTTCCAAAAATGCTTTTTTTGGATTCAGGAGATCTCAAAACATGTATTTCCGGTGAAATCTCGGTATTGAATTTTTGGGTGGAATGCAATACTTCCCCTACTTACTATACGTAGTAGAGAAAGTAAAAATCCTGATGTTCTACATTCACATGGCTTTCTCTAATCATTCTTCTACAAACTATACTTACAAGAGCTTATTATTCCTGCTTCTTCTTGTTAATCCAGATAAGCGTTCAATTTACATTTACAATTTTGTTATACGATATAGTAGGTAAAGTGAGTCAGCTTTTTAAAGAGCCCGTGGCTATATGAGGGCTTTGAAATTCGATGCTCTTTGCATGACCACGAGAAAATATCGAATACCAACCCCATTTGGGAGAATTATAAGTAGGTATTTGAAAGTTTAAGGCGGCACCGTGGGAGTGGTTAGACTGCTCGCCTCACACCGAGGCGGCCCGGGTTCAATCCCAGGGACCTGCATGTGGGATTTGTGGTGGACGAAGCGGCGTCTGGGCGGGTTTTCTCCGGGTTCTCCGGTTTCCCCTGCCATTCATTCCACCAACTGCTCCATCACCACCTTTCCTTTCATCCATTTCACCAACATTTCGTTTCATCTACTTCCCTCATCCCATACCAGGCATCGGGCTGATCACCCATCCTGGATGCTCTGTCCGATCCATGAGTGTCTGCTCCTCGACGGGCCTCTGACCCCAGGCACCCGCTTGTAAGTCCTGGGGGTGTAAATCCGACATAAGAGGAGGGTAAACAGGTAATGAATGAATTTGAAAGTTTAAACCAATAACAAGGAATATCTCGGGAATGGTTAAGTTAAAAAAAGAAAGTAAAAAAGAAATCCTTTGACATAAATTGTGTGCTTTAACGAGAACAATTTTCTTTTTGTATTAAGATTTTTTGTAAATAGATTTGCCTATCTTATGGTTTACCAATTGTGCAAAAGTTACTCAGAATGAAGAGGACTTCAGAGGATATTCCCAGGTAATGCAATATATGCATTTGACATGAAAGCATTTTAAAAATGTCGTGTTTAATCAAAATCATTAAGTCATTTTTGAGAAAATAAAGCTTTTGGAAAAAGTATCCATGTAAAGGGTAGTTTGGGGGGGGGGAATTTCTTGAAAATCTTCCGGACGCATGTTTTGAAAAGTGCTAAACTTAAATACCAAACTTGTTTTTTAACGACTTTTCCTTTCTGAGTTTGTTGTTCAGACACAGATGCATAGAAGGACTCTTGTAGTAGAATCTCTTACAGTTTAGCAGTTACATAAAAGTCATTCAGAATGAAGAGCGCTCTACAGGCTATTCCCAGAAAATTCGAGATATACCTAATTATATTTGTCATGCAAATATATTAAACAATATCGGATTTTAATCAAAATTGTTGGAGCCATTTTTGAGAAAAGGGATACTTTTGGGGTAGATGAACTTTCTTGAAAATCTTATTACATCTTGGAGGATACTAAGTTTGAACTAATTTTTTTTATTTATGCTGTTCACACACACATTTGCTAAAGATGTTTCTTTTTAATTCAGGCACTCTCAAAACGTGTATTTCTGATGAAATCTCGGTATCGAAATTTTGCGTAGAATGCAATACTTCCTCTACTTGCTATACGTAAGTGATAGTGAAATTAAAAAAATATTTCAAGACGCAAGGACTCGGATGTGTGCTGATATAAACAGTTATTTAAAAGAGAAAATGTAAAATGTTGCGCAACATTTTCTTTCAGAGGCAAATGAAACACGAGGTGGACCTTCTAACAATGCTGAAAATATCTTGACGTGTTTTCATCTGGGTACTATAACGCTAAACAGAATGTGAGCAAGGTTATAGCAAGCCGCTCTTATAACCGGATTATAACTAAAGAATTTCAATTAAAACCAAACTTAAATTTAACTTTCAAATGAAACTCTTTAATCCAGTTTAACTTTAATTCATGATAGATTCTTGGAATTATGTAGAGATATTTTATATAGATGCAGAGGATATCAATATAAAGGTGCAAAAACAGAAGTACAAATAATCTACTTTCAATATATCAGTTGGTGACACGTTTGTAATACTATCAAATAAGGAAATGAGGGATGGATTTAGAAAGGGGATGAGCGTTATCTGTTGAAAGTTGGGTGTCTATTTCATTTGAGAAATCTTTAAATTATAATTGTGTTATTTAAAATTTGCACCTGTATTAGATTTCATAAATGAGAGTATGATTAACATGAATGAGTATATGAATATTTAACTGCAGCAAAGATTAAATCGCCTCCTGACAGAAGAATGGGCGCGTTTGTTTACTCAGATGATGTGTCGTGATGAAGGTCACTGAGCAAAAGCTTGGTAGGTGATAGCAATAGCTCAACGAAGAGGGGAAATTTTTATTTATACCAAACCACGACCTGATGCTCGTTTCTCAACTTGCTTGGAGCTACAGCTCACAAGCTTTTGCTTGTTTTTATTTATACCAAACCACGACCTGATGCTCGTTTCTCAACTTGCTTGGAGCTACAGCTCACAAGTTTTTGCTTGTTTTTATTTATATCACCCCTTGTCTTCATTATCAGCTAAGAGCCACTAATGAGTCTGTCGGTTTCGGTGTAGAGGTCGCCGTTGGGCTTCCTGACGTTGACGTCATTTTCGGCTTGATGTATTTAAAGATGAGATCCTTTTCCGGAGGGAAATTGAAATTCATTAGATGGCTTTTGTTTTTTTGTATGAGGAGTTTTTCCCATATCGTCAATTCTATTGGATTTTGGATCGACTTTATTAGATTTATTTCATTATGGATTTTGTGGTTTGAATTCCAGAAATGATATGCGATGGCCGATTTTTCAGTTTCTTTGAGTCTTATATTTCTAAAATGTTCTTTCAGTCTCACCCCTATGTTCCTTTTTGTTTTGCCTATATACTATAATTTATCTGATAAATGCCTGGCATTTTAGTTCTAGGAATTTTATCTTTTGTGTTTGTTCTTAATATATTATTTAAACTATATTTATTGATGGGTGCTAGTTTGATATTCCACTGCTTGAATATCCTGTGGAATTTTTTATGTGCCCAAGGATGAAATGTGAACTTTTTAAAACTATTGTCTTCTGTTATTTTTTGTAGTGTGGTTAATTTCCTTTCTTTCTTTATCTTTTTTAAATTTTTGGATTTTCTTGTATATTGATTCTTTGAGTGTGTTGCCACTAGAATTTTATTTAAATAATATTTTAACTACTTCACTGTGTTTCCCATTAATTGTTATGTTACAATCTAGAATGTTTAGAATGCATCCAAACCATTTTCACGAATGCAATGACCAAGAATTCTATGAGAGATTTTGATTATGTAAGCAGTCGGCAATGATGGAACCAGAAATGATTTATTATACAATTAAACATAAAACCAACTGGTAAGAAGCAAAACTTATTTGGCATGCCCTTAGTGCTAAATTTATACTTTTATCATATACATTGTCACACTTATTGCCATCATATCTACATATTATAAGATATTGATTTATATTTTAGTAACAAAGCTCTCTAATCAGAAACAGTGCTTCTCTTAGCATGAGGTTATATGCTAGCTGTAGCTGGAGATTTTCCCAGCATCTCAAAAACTTACAGCATGCAGAGGTGTCAAAATTGTTTCACACTCATCCACATTTTAAATTGCAATCTGTCCA
Organism: Deroplatys truncata; assembly: GCA_030765065.1. Lineage (NCBI taxonomy): Eukaryota > Metazoa > Arthropoda > Insecta > Mantodea > Mantidae > Deroplatys > Deroplatys truncata. The sequence goes on from CM060983.1 coordinate 16,669,871, forward strand.
TTTGCTTGCACTCTATTGCACAATTATGGTGCTTCATAATTTCTAGGAGAATGTGGACTTCTTGAGAAATAAAGTTTGCAGTATTTTTGATTCTAATTTTTCAGCCATTTTAGCTTTATGTTGCTGCATAACCTACAAAAGCTTATTTCAGGAACAGTGCTGCCATAAACAAATGAAACCTACTGTGAAACCAGAACTTAGTCCCCACCATAGCATCCAGATCTCTAATATTGTGCTATGCACCCTTTCCAACCATTTCACCTCCAACTTTGGCATTTTGTATAGGCATCCATTTATGCTACTTTCTCTTTTGCCAATACTGATCTCTTTTTTTTCTCCCATTTGCCTCCTCCATCTATTTTAATTACAGTTTTGTACCACTTTGTATGCATTCATTCGTTCCTTCCTTTTATTACACACATCTACTCAGTTTACTTCCTTTCTTGAACATTAAAATTTGTGTTCTTTCTTTAGTTGTCTTTAATCTCCTAGTGATATAAGTAGAAGTAATAAATCCGGTAAAAAAAGAATCAAGTACGCTGGGATGCATTAAAGGATGGTTAATAAAGGATATTAACAGATACAAAGTAATTAACTTGTTTAATTTCATGAATACCAAAGAATATATACCATCATGTTGGAGAAAAACAACTATCAGATATAGCCCTACTAGCAAATGTACAAGTAGTCTAGCAGACAAAATACAATACAATGTAAAGTTGTATACAAAATCACTAAATTAAACTGAACCTTAAATTAAGTATTGAAATCCATAACCATAGTGCAAGACAGCAAAATCATACTCAATGATGCCAAATTCCACTAAATACGACATTCAATCTATATTTTACACCCTTCCAAGCTTTATAATCCCTTGGCAAGCCAAGTAAAAACTGTATAACGCTATTCAGGATATCCATCACAATAAAGTGATATTTAAACTAGTCAAAATTGCATTACTACAAATGTAGTATAATGCAACATTACAGTGCTAAGTGTAGAATCTTTTGGGTTTACCCAAGAGCTCATCAAACGATGTAGCAGTGCCACAGATAGGGTAGGGAGAAAAGGCCTAATAGTGGAGAGAATTTTGAAGTATTGGTACAAATGTATCAATTTAGATGACAGCAATACAGTAGAAGAATAAATAAAAATCCAACAATATGTATTAGGAAGAGAGAGTTGGTTTGGGGAGATGGGAAATGTGTTAGAAGAAATTGGTATGAAGAATATTTGGCTATTAAATAAAAAACTGGATTTTGGAAAGACACGAAACTGAGGGTGGAAGACATAGAGAAATAAGAGACATGGGCTAGTTCTTTGACTTTGTAAAAATTGGTTAAAAGAAATTGGGGGATGAATAAGTATGTGGATGTATTTAATCTGAAAGAATAGGTTTTGCATGAATGCACAGGAGTATTATTTTTAAAAAGAATTGGAAATAATTGCTCAAGGAGATTATTATGTGTGAAAAATTGGGCAATATTTTCCATTGTCTAATAGAATACAAAAAGGTTAAAAGACGAAGAGATAGTAAATGGAACAAACAAATAGGATAATTTAAACAAAGAAATAATAGCAATTAAAATACTGGCAAACCCAAGAGCAGGCATAATTAAAATGGTGAGGTAAACTTTTAGGACATATAAGGGATAAGTGTACAAGGAGCCTAAGAAAGGGGCAACAGAATGGTTATAGTGTGAAAAATGAAGAGATGGTATAGTACTTACAACCTAGGGGTTAAAGTATGGGAGAGCTAGTTTATAGATGCACTAGATTTTTAAAATTTTTAAATGTAAGTTATATTTGTAATATTGTTTCAATGAAAGATGCACATAAATCTATTCTAGTTTAAGCAGGTTAGCGGCCAAATTCAGAACCAGGCAGGTGTTGCCAATGTGTATATAAGATGTTAGCATACAAATACAACTAATAACTCAGAGAATGGATGCAATCAACAAATGACCACTGTGGAATTAGTTACACTGGCAACGGTAGGAGGTACTGGGTGGTTATAATAATTAAAGTGATGGTATCCACGGACTGTAATAACTAGGGCTAGCATTTTCATGATGCAACAAATATTATTTGGTAGGACTGATATCTTCCTTAAATATATATAAATGCTTGTTATGAAAAAACTAATTAAATTATAATAATTTGTTAAGTCATCTTTATGCGCATATGGCACTCTTTCTGATAGAGGATATTTTAGTAACTAAATAGTCATATGTATCATATTTTCACTCTTTTAAGAAGTAAAGGATTTTCCTCATGCTATTTCTTTCTTCTGTATTCACTAAAGTGGTCAGCTGAAGTTTAAAGAAGTTTTACAAAGTACAAGGCTTTGTTGGCTCACAACAGAAAGCTTTTTTTTATTTAAAAATTTGCACCAGATATTCATTATATATTGCAACTAAGGGCTCATTGGTTTAAATAAAAAGCATACGAAAAAAATCATAGCATGTTAACTGTGTACTGATAATTTTAATGAAATAAAACGCACACTACAATATCAAATTCCATAGTTTAGCTTGCTCCATATGTGCATTTTATTCTTACATAGTTTATTGTCTAACTTAATAATTTATTTTACAACTGCATATTTTTGTAAATGTTAGATCATATCAGCCTAATGTTTGTTGCGCACTATTGTGATTTTTAGTTTATAAAAATCCTACCCAATAATCACCACAGGAGTTTTAAGCTGCTTGCACATGATCAAATTTTTGCCAAATTCAATACTTTACATCTTGAAAGCAAATAAGAACATGCTCTAAACAGTCAGACATTTGATGGTTTTGGCCAATGAAATGCGAGTACTTATAGTGTATCACAAAATCTGCACATGGCTGAAAGCAAAAAGTAAAAATGGCCACCCGTGCAAGGGATGTCATATGTGAGCCTATTAGATTATATGAAAGCTGGCTGTGTCTAAACATTGTGGGCTCCATGGAATACCACAAGATGAAGATGAGGGCATATAAAGAAATTGCCAGCCAGATTTCTAAGTGTACAATAATGCAACGTTATATATTGTAGTTAATCTATCAATTTGTGTCACTTCCATTGCATTCCTTGATCATAACCTGATTTCATGAGTTATATGTGAAAGTGCTATGTAATATTATGCAAACAATAATATTTTACTGCAAGTTGTTATACCGTGATGCTAATAGTAAATTACTTTGCTATTGTTCTGAAGAGGTTCACTTTGGCAAAGAGACAACACGTGAATAAACATTTATGACATTATCAACCTTATCAGGTCTTGTAAAGCCTTGTCCAATCTTGTCAAATATTGAAAAATACTTCTTTAATTCTTTCCCAGACTGCACATGTGCTCCCTCCTGATAACAATGAGAGGTCACATGACTTTCTGCAACCTTGCAGCGCACAAGTATAAGCGCTGAAGTGAACGCATGTTTTGCACCTGCTGCAATTTTTCTGTCTAGCGAAAATGATAGATTACAAAAAACAAACATCAAATTCTGCTTCGAACTTGATAAAACTGCAACATAAGCCTATGAATATTAAGAACAGCTTATCAGGAGGAAGTAATTGCAAAACTCAAACATTTCAGTGGTTTTCGAAATTTATAGGTGGTGTGGGAGATGGTATTAAATGAAAGGTGTATTACAAGAGCAATTTCTGATTCATTAGGACACTCCTTTGTAGGTGCTCAAAGAGTTTTAAAAGATGATTTGGGCATGAGAAAAATTGCTGCAAAGTTCGTGCCCCCGCCTTTCAATTGACCAAAAGGAAAGCCAGGTGATTGCCTGCACAGATCTTAAAAACAGCTTCAAAATGACCTACAGTTTATGAGAAAGTTTATTGCTGGTGATGAAACATGGATTTATGGGTACGATCCAGAAACAAAGCAACAATCTTCACAATGACAGTGTCCTTCATCTCCAAATCTCAAAAAGGTTAGAAGTTTGATCCAACGTGAAGTCAATGATTTTTTTGGGGGGAGGGGGGATTGGTTCCTGCATCATGACAATGTGCCCACACAGAAAACCCTTTCTGTCTGCCAATTTCTGTCCAATTCCTAAAAATAGGACAAATACTGTTCACTGTCCCACCTTTTCTCCAGGTTTGGCTCCAGCAGACTTTTTTCTTTTACTGTAGTTTAAAATGTGCTCCAAGGACACCATTTTGAGGACACTGATGTTATCCATCGTGAATACAGTAGGCTCTGAATGTGTTTAAAGAAGATGACTTCCAGAGGTGCTTTCAGCAGTGGCAAAAGCGCTGGGACAAGTGTATCAACTCCCAGTGACAGTGCAGAATAGACAAATCAAAGTGTTGTGTTGTTTATGGCCTCATTCCAGAAACATTTTGATCACACCTCATATGCACTCACAGATTATGCCAAGAAAATAGTTTTAAGTCTTGCCGCCAGGTGAAAATATGGTACTTGCAGGAGAAATCGAACTGATGATAACGGTGGTTATGGCACGTAAATGAGGAAGTATGGTTACAAACTAAGCAACATGCCTTTAGACCTGGCACAAACCAGATATGTTCCCACCACCGTTTCCTTGAACTTTGTCATGTACTTTAGTCCATTAATTGACACAGACCTCTTCTGCACTCTGGTAATACAACTTCAACAGCAGTTGCGACGGTATTAATGTTACAATGTGTTTAATGTTACACAGTGCATGGTCTCTCTTTTCAATAGCCGTTAAATTCAACCTTCTTCATTTTCAACAAATATTCACTTTGCAAAAGGAATCACCAACATATGTCACTAACACAATGTAATGCCACCGTAAAAACATACTGATGTCAGAGCTACAGAAAACTGCATGTTCTGACAGCTTACAGCGCCACATTTTCACCTGTTGGTAAGACTTGGAAGTAATTCATTTGGGCATAATTTGCAAGCACGTTGCTTAATTTGCATATCTACAAGATTTTAGACTCCTACGATCATTACTAAAGAAAAGGATTTTAAGGTGCAGCACCTTTCCAAAAATATAGCTATTTTCATACAGGTAGGCCAATTTAAGGAAACCACCAGTACCTCCTATCCCAGCAACAACAATGGCCAATCTGCTGCTATGAAATCAAATCAAACTTAAACAATGATGCTGCAACAGTTGAAACTAAATTCAGTTAGTACTGGCATGAGTTTAATAGTTCCTATCTATCGACTGTATACTGTCTTGTTGGCCATGTTATGTTTTCCAAGAATGGATTTTTCACAACAAAATCATGCTGAAGGTTAAGAAGGAGAAGTTTTATGCACTTTCAGAAGAATTCAAGATGTAATTTATCGAAACTGATGGCATCATTCTTTGACGTGCTGTCTGCAAAGTAAATATTGCAATCGATGACAAGCATCAAGCACATTCAGTACAGCAAACATATAAAGAACAGTGAACTTTTAAGCAAATTACTCTGATACATGCCTTCGCTTCAGGATCTGCAGAGCAGTGCTTGAATGAGTTCAGTGCAGATCTTGCCATGGCATTATTCAGTCAGGAATTCCAATCCACAAGGTGAACAATCTTGCATTCAAATCATTCCATGAGAAGTACATGTAAAGGTCCATACCAGATGAGGGTCATTTGAGAAAAAGTTGTATGCAGCCAATTTATGAGAATCTCTTCGAGAAAATAAGAGGTGGTTGGCAAACATAAGTGAGATTCATTTTAAATGAGCTGCAAAGATATATCTTGAGTGTGTTGGTATTTCCATTATCTGTGAATGGGTAAAACCTATGCTTTTTAAAATATACCAACTCAAGAAGACAAATGCCTGCACAATAATGCAATCATTCAATGACTTGTGTATGAACCTGTGGCCAGGGGGCATACAATATGAAAACGTCAGGCTTGTGGTGGCAGATCAAGCATCCTACATGCTTTTGGCTTTCCAAAAACTGAAGGTCATGTACCCCAACCTCAATCATGTGACATGTATTGCACATGGTCTACACCATGTTTGGGAAAGTATTAGGGAGAATTATAGCAGGGTAAATGACTTGACTGTTGCTCTGAAGAAGATTCTGATAACAGCTCCCAGTCATCATGGTGGGATAAGATGCAGAGCTTTCTTGTGTGAACACTTCGATAAAATCAAATGCTTCATATGTGCCCTAGACTTAATGGATGCAAAAGCCTTCAAGCAGACCCAGCAATTACTCAACAACAAAGACCTAGAGTTACAACTTTTTGCAGTGCATGGCTATAAGTATTTGCTGATGTGATTCAAGAGTTTAGAAGAAGGTATGGAGAAGGAGAAACAGAGGAAGAAGTTGATGAGTGTTAGGGACAACCTTGTTAGTGTTGCTAAAGATAAATTCAAATTAAATTTGAAGAACAATCCAGCGAGAAGGAAACCTTTGCAACTTCTGACAAGACATCCTACATTGGTTTCTGTAATGTTGTGCAGTGTTTCTCTGTATATAAGGATCTACTAGGCTCAAACTGCCAGCAACTTACTGTCAAAAACATTGAAATGTTATTGTAATCCAATATAACAAGTTTGTTAATTATTAGAACACAGTAAATGGGATAAACATAATACATGTAGCTGGCTTAAACCTAAATAAAGTCACTTGACCAACACCTTTTATGCACCTTTTTGTATGCATTTTCTCCTTTTGTTCTGGCCATAATTTCCACCTTAAAATCCTTTCACTATCATTACAGTCTGTACTGTGCCACGCTGAACACTCTAAATTTAATTATAACCACCTGGGACATTTATTGTAAACTGTACTTGCAATTAAAAGGATCACAATGCAACAAAACTTATATTGTCAATTACATGGCATTCTTTTCTTCAACAATGTTTTTCCTTTGTCATATTTTAATGCCTTTATAAAATCTTAGGAATCTTTTTAAATAAGATTAGATCATAACTTCAATTTCGTCCATTCTTAATCTCTTTCTTAAATGCTACAACTCTTTTCTCCCTTTTAATAATGCTTGTATACCATACAATTTCAAACTTTTGCTTGAAGTCCAGTAAGAATAAATTTCACACAGCTGGTCAGCTTTCCTATGTAGAACTGTGCAACTGAACATGTAGCAAGGCAACCAGTAAAGGAACACAAGACGTAACACTGGTGTTAGGAGAGGGACAAATGATGACTTAGCATAAAATTGCTGCATAACTCGCGATTCCATTTTGTATGCTAAACTGCTATTTGTCCCAATGCTTTCATTGCATGTTTTTATGTCCGTACTATACTGGGATCATAAGAATGTAAAAGATGTGCTCTCAGAACAATTTCAAACACAATTGTATTGTAGGAGAATATGACTTACCCTGGCAGTCTAGATGGCAAGTGTTGAGTTATCCCACTCCAAGTCCTTTACTTTGCCTCCCTCTGCACATTCTTCTTCTTCCTCTTCATCTGATGAGTCCAGATCATCATCCCGGTAACTTGAACCATCATCTGATGAATCATCTTCATCGCCGCCAGCAGCGCCACCATTACCACCGTGGTTACCACCTCCTGTTCGTCCACCAGCCTGGCCAGCAGACCCATCCAGTTGCTACTTGGAATAAACAAAATAAGAGATCATTTCATGTGTTAATAATTAACCCTTTAAGTCTAACATCTAAAGCATATCAACATTACTAAATTCCCACTGTCCTTTGTGCTTGCTATTAATGAGATCACCCTGTATTTCATTATTACTGTAAAATAACAGCTACAACCACAGGGAACACAAATATGTAATAATACAGTCTTGCTTTCAGATTGGTAAATATACCCCTGAACACGAACATATCCTAGAAATTGTACATAAAAATACATTTATGAAATAAAAATAGTGGACAAGAAGATAAAGATATTTAAAGTAAAGAAACCAATACACAAAGCAATACACAATGTTCCTGGAGCCCCTCCCGTTTCTTTAAGTTATATCCTGTACTTGTGCACAGGATACTGGTAAAGTTGGTTGTATTTTCCAGGTGTTTCAGAGATGGTACAAATTTTAATCAGTTACGAGTTGTGGCTCTTTAAATGTAGTGGGTATGTGTTCATCAATATATGTTATGATCAGGGTTAGGATTTTTAGGTGCGCAACTTTTTTCTTAGGGTAAGTTAAAGCTGTGTGGAAAGATATCACAGTGTGAAATTTTGTTTCTAGTTGCAAAAAGAGGCATTTTTTCTCACACCTTTTACCCCTTTTTGGCACCTTTATCCCATTTTCCCCCAACCATGCCCATAATCCCCTTTTTTTCTTTTAAGTTTCATTCCAATTTATTCTTTAACTTTCAATTAACATCTCCTCAGCTTGCTGTGTACGTGTGAATAGTAAGCCTACCTCTTTCAGTAAATGCCACCCGGGAATTGAAAGCCCACCCACAACAATGGAAAATAATTGTGTGTTTGACGAAAACCTCTTTCTCTCGCTTTACCGCTATAAAGTAGCCTGCAATAATGCAATTGACAATGAGTGATTATATCCCACCAGAATCAGTAGCCTGCTGTTCGTGAATGTGAGTTTGTTACTGTGAGAGACGTCATCTGTTTATGTGGAGGCGAAGGCTGGGCACGCAGAGACGGCAGTAACCTCACCCATGCAGTTTCGAGAATTATTAAGACTGGGTTCTGCTCAAAACTACTAGAAATCGCTGAGACTGAAGTTCCAGCATGAATGAGAACATTCTGGTAATTGTCGCAGTGTTATAAGAGAATGTGGACAGCGAATGGGCACAAGACTGAGTTGTGTGACAGTCGCATTGTGTTAGCAAGTGAGCTAGTGTTAGCTCTCCAAACGAGTGTACTAGTACTAGATTTTACCATGCCAAAGGTGTCCAGTGCTCGATTTATTGTTCTGTCTGAGGAATTCAAACAAGATTTCATAGACACTGATGGAACTGTTATGCGATGTACTATTTGTGATTCAGGAATTTTGATGAAAAACACCAGCGAGATCGCATCAAACAACACATTTCCAGCTCTAAGCATCAAATGAATAAGACTCTTCAAGCAAACAAATCACGGCAACCTCTATTACGAAACAGAGTTCTTCAAAAAGCCAAAATTTGAAGGAACTAAACATTGATTTGTGTGCAGCTCTTACACAAGCAGGAATTCCACTCAATAAGGTGAACCATCCAGCCTTCGAGGGATTTCTTGAAAAATATACAAAGATGTCAATACCCGATGAGAGTACTTTAAGACAAAACTACATGAAGCCTGTTTACCAAGAAACCATAGACTCGATATGGAATATGTTTTGAACATTTTAGTTTTTCCCTTAGCAGGGCAGAAAGTTAAGCCCATGTTGTTAAACATGTAAGAGCTGCAGAAAGCCAATGCCAGTACAGTAATGCAATCCATTATGGACTTCTGCCAAAAACTCTGGCTTACTGGTATCGAGTTCGAAAAACTTCTTGTGGTTACGGACCAGGCTCCATACATGGTTTCAGCTGTTAACCAATTGAAACCTTTATTTCCTAACTTGAAGCATGCGACATGCTTGGCTCATGCCCTTCACAGGGTTTGTGAATCCATAAGGAACGAATATGACATCGCAAATTAATTCATCTCTGCCCTGAAGAAGATTCTACTGAAAGCTCCAAGCTGTGTTGTTTACTACAGGGAAATCACTGGCCTGCCCCTTCCAAATTTCCTGGTCATTACTTGCTGGGGATCTTGGATTGAGTGTGCTGCTATGTTGTGTGAGAATTTTGACAAAATTAAAGAGTTTGTGCTTTCTTTGGATCCATCCAACGCAGGTGCAATTTCCAAGGCACAGCAACTTCTGTTACCAGAGAAAATACATAATTTGCAGACAGAACTATATTGTGTCCATAGTTTCAAGTCCTGCAGCTATTAAACGATTGGAAGAACAAGGTCTGGAAAAGGAAAAACAATGGCTTTGCCAAAGACAAACTTGAATCTAGTCTTCAGAAGAATCCAGACATTGAGGAATTTGCCACATCTGTAGATTTGCCATTCCGAGTGAATGCAAGGTTTGCCCCACTGGTTTCCGTCGATGTTGAAAGAAGCTTTAGCATCTACAAAGACATTCTATCTCCTAACAGAAAGACTTACTTTTAAAAATGTGGAGATGCTTAATGTCTTGAAGTACAACAGCTTCATGCTTTTTCCTTCTTTTGACGAGTGGTAATTTGATGTACTTGTTTGTAGTTCAATAAATTAGAATAGAGGAAAGAGAAATCGTTGAATTAGTTAAGGGAGTGCACAACTGAAATTAACCCAAAATCTCAAAAAATCTAATAAAAAAAAAAAATTATGTTCCCAAAAAATTCTCCATCGCTTGTAGTTTTAGAATCCACTTTTATTTTTGACCTAGCGAACGCTTCAGGATCGTTACAACACTTTTTAAATATCCTTGTGCATTTGGTTGCTAGCTGTTTTATTTTTAAAACTTGATTTTAAGGTGTTTCTTATTTTCAGCATTTCTGCATATTCAAAATGTTCCACACGATGTAGTTTTCATCCATTCATATTGACATTTTTTATGCTTATTTCAACAACCCAAATAAATAAAACTGTCATATAATTTTTCTGTGTAATGAATAGTTTTTGTGCTACCAATTTTTGAAGATAACAATGTATACCCCCCCCAAAAAAAAAGCAAATACAAAACTGCAAACCTTTTTTTTCTCGTTCATCATCCAAGAAATGTTAGATCAAGAATAAGCTACAATTGGATGGAAGAAACATACAAGTAGAACAAGAGGTTTCGATTAAATGTGGAAACATTGATTATGTGCAAACTTAAGTCAGCCAAATAAATGTACTTCCACAGTTTGGCCATGTCCATCGTATGTGTAAGTGAAATTTTTATGAAGCCTATTAATATTACAAAATCTCTTACTTCCATTCAAGCTTATCTTTTTGTTTCTTTGGCGATTGTAGAGAAAACCCTTGAAAGAGTTCAGTTTTTAATTCCAGCACCTTCAGTAGAAAAGATTGCTTTTTCAAATTACTTTCCCGCCATTTTACCGTTTTTATTCAAAACATAAAAGCTTGTTAACAAAAACTATAACCAAGATGTCCAGTGAGTATTGAAAAGAGAAGTAAAACCAAAGCTAAAAATAAAACACACGCGTACAACAACTAATATTACTTAAGTTATTTTATTAATTGCCAAGAATATTTATAAAACAGAATTTCATTAACTAACAATTCTTTTCTATTGGTCTGCTAATATTATTACTGACTCTTATGAAACAGGGCCCTAATGTGGTATCATTTGGGTTGTCTATTCAAACAAAGTGGATGGCAATTTGGAAACACTGTGTATGAAAGAAAGCAAGAAGTTAAAAAAATGAGTTTCCACCATTGTGCAGAAAATAATGTGACAGTTACAGAAGTAATGGAGACAGTAACTAGTTACTCCTTAACAGTTACAAAAGTAATAAATACGAAGTACCTATACCTTTTTCACTATACGTTGAAGGGAGAAGTAAACAGAATTTAAATATATCACTCCACTGAGCACATGGCAGCACCATGTGGAGGATGACGGGAACTAAGTATCCGTGAGAGGAAATTGCTTCACACAGAATGCGAATACAGTATATTGCGCAGTTTGCGAATCATTAGTGTTTAAACATTGTATGTGTTATTCCTATATTTTCCCTTACATCCTAAACTTCTAACGCATAATACTAAGAGAAGACAAATAAAAGTTGTACCTGAACAGTTAGCATCTGTGATTAAGGGTACTGGATTAAACTATTCTTAACTTCAGGCTTTAGAAATCATTCATTTAATGACTAATATCAGTATACCACTTTTGCTTTAACCTTTTATGAGTCAACAAGTTAAGAAAATGATTGCCACTATAGGTTAGAAAACCACGGAAAACAAATGCAACCAAAGCAACAACTATGCAACACTAACAAAGAAGTTCAATTATTGCTCAATAATGGCCAACCATATTCATTGTCGATTAAAGGTGGGTACTTTTCACAGGACTTATTAAAAGCATTTAACACAATTGTCTTTTTCCATTTTCCGCGTTTATGTTTTACACACCACAGTGGCAGAGGATTCTCAACCACAACACTCTCTAAAGTAATATTTTCTCAACACGTTGCAAAAGTACATAGGCCATTATCCGGAAACCAGAAATGAACTGCAGCGCCTGTGCATAGCATCTTAAACCCTTTGCTATAACAGTTCGTTTAGTTATAGGTGAATCTGAAAAAACACATTTTATTTCATAAATTTAACTGTTACAGTAATGTTTTTTTTTAATTTCTCTGCACGAGAATAGCCACAAAATGTTACGATCTGAACCGAACTGTTTATATAGAGGAAGAGACGACATGCTAAGCAGGAAAAGTTGTAGTTTGCCCATCAGCCAATGAAGTGCTCTCTTGTCACGTGGTTTTGTTTACAATTCCTTTAAACTTAAAAAGAAACCACTTTAATTACCCAGTAATGGTTACCACAGTAATGAAAACACAACTAGTTATCCTGTTAATGATATGTAAACAAAGGTTGCCACACTGGTGAATCATTTACTCCTCAGGTCAGTTAAGGCCAGTTATCATTATACAACCAAGTTTGCTTAGGAGTTCAATTGCATTGTGTTGTTAAGTTACATTGTTAAAACTCATAAAATATGTAGTTAGGAAAAAGGACTTGGTGGAATTAGAGGGAGACTGAGTATTCATGGCCCAAGACAAAGATCAGCTTCTGGTTGGGGTGTTACATTGCATAGCCAAGCTAGAGTGTTTGTCTTTTCTCTTAGAGAATTTTTCAAGCAGCAGGAGGAAAATATGCTCCTTCACAATGAACCTCTTATTCCTTTCAAGTGAGGTAAAGGACTGCACATGCTCTTAAAATAAGGAAGTTGTTAAATAAGTAATTATATAATGAGGTGTGCCTGTTCAAATATATTTATTAAATAGCTAATACTTAGTTGCAACAGATAATCTTGAAATTCAACTGTATAGTGCAGTTTACAACAGCATTTAGTAAAACTTATATAGGTACTCAGAATCAAACCTGTCAAGGTGCAACAATGCAGTGAATTCGTATTGAGAAATACCTGTAGGCTAGTACAGATTACATCTGCAATGTTATTACTGATATGGGAGATAGGAAGGCACCTGCTATAACTGGCAACATTGCACATCTCCGTGTGGACAAAGTGACAATTGTCGGGTTTTAAAAATCAGACTACAGTTACCTAATCTCTGCAAGAGATCGTGAATGGCATAGTGCAGGAATATTGAAGCAAGTGTGGATTCATTTTACTATTATAAACCACTGAAGAATTGACACAGCTGAGAAACTTCTTTTTAAATTACATCAAATAACAAAGAAGTTTGTATCAACATTGTTCATATTGAAATATAGTTGTTACTGGTAACTGTTATATGTAACTATTATTGCACTGTAACTGTGACATTATAACCGTTACCTCTCATATCCCTACACAGCATTCCCCCCCCCCCCCCTTATCCTTTAACCGATTAGGGCATATCAGATGATGAATGAAATGGGTGAAATGATGCTCAAATGAGCCCAGGGTCTTTAGTGATTTAAGTTACCCACCATCTGTATTTTCAGGATAGGGGGAAAACCCAGAAAAAACCCTATTCAGGTAACTCACACTAACCAGATTCAAAGTTGGGACTTGTTGAATGTGAAGCAGATACGCTGCCCCCACACACCAGTGTTTGCAATAAAAGCAGAATTTCAACTGGAAGTTGGATGTAATGGTTATGGGAAGACAAAGGGGAGTTACTTACCTCCATGGGGTTGACTGTAATTGTGAGGGCGGAATCATCCCAGGCCATTTCTGTGTCTGCAATTTCTTCCTGTGCAGCACGGTGATGTGCGGCTCGGATTCTGATTACCCCCAGCACTATCATAAAGAGCAAGAAGCCCACGCATACCACAATGATGATTGTTACAGCATGGCCTAGAAACAGAACACCAGTATAGAAATCATGATTATATTTCTATTGTGTCAACAATTCAAATTCATGCATTTGCTCTGCTTAGGCCCAATTTCACATTTAAGCTTAAGCTACAATGCAGTTTTAGTGTGCAGTTCAAGTATTAAGCTAAGCTTATATAAGGCTTGGCTTAAACCATATTGAACTGTGATTTAAGCTACGGAGTCGACATGTTACCTGACGAAAATGATATTAGTGATCAAGAAATGCAAATTATTTTGACCCATATGCACAACAGAAGACATCTAGAACATTGAAAATGCGTCCAAACATTCTCACATATAGATGACCAAGAATTCAACAAGAGATTTCGATTAAGTAAACAGTTGGCAATGATGGTATCAGGAATTAGTGATGATACACTTAAACATAAAACCAGCAGAACTTAATTTCAAATTTATGCTTTGTGCTTTTATCATACGCATTGTTGCACTCATTGCTGTCATATCTGCATATAATATTTTGCTTTATATTTCAGTAACAAACTCTCTCGTCAGACGCAATCTTGCTCTTTAACAAGAGGAAGCATGCTAGTCCAGCTGGAGATTTTTCCAGCATCTCAAAAACTTACAGCATACAGAGCTATCAGAATTGTTTCACACCATTCTACTCCACCCTTCGTATCGGAGTTTGGTTCTCCTTACTCCATTGTAAAATGGACAGAGAAAATCTGGGATAGGGAATGGAATAATATGGGGGCAGGGGGTGATTTAGTTGCACGGAAAATGTTAACAAGCAAGCAGGCAGATAGAAATAGAAAAGTACAGGATTTTTTAATTAAAATGAAAGAGAAATGGATGAGGAAAGTCAAAGAGAAGAAAAGGGAGGGCAGATAAGATAAAATTAAATAAATTTTAATGAGGCTTTAGCAAAGAGAAGTAAATATTGCACAGCAGTGATGAAAGCCAGGGAGCTACACTGGCTGTGCAACACAAAGTAGGGTACCAGGCATGTACACAATAAAATACAAGCATGAAAATAAAATGTAACAAATATATGTACAATAAACTACATACATACTCCATTGTACATAATTTGCCCAATTGTATGCACTCCATTACATGCTTATACTGCTTCCAGGAGAATACCAACTTCCTGAGAAGTAAAGTTCTACATTTTGACTATATTTTTTGGTTATTTTAACCTTATGTTGCTGGATAACCTACAAAAGCTTATTTTAGGAACAGCATTGTCATAAACCAACTATGGGAATTCAGAAGATGTGAATGTGCGCAAGCCTTACCAGCTTCACTGATTTATGGAGTGGTTCAGCTCAGTAAAGCCAAACCTGGCATTAACGTGGCATGCATAGCTTATTAAAGCATTGGCTTAAGCTTAACTGTGTAACTGTCCCTTAATGTGTTTGATATCACAACTAGTGAGAACCCAGCTGCTTTCTTTGAAAATTTGTGGTGATCAATGAATAATACACTGCATCTTTATTGGGAATGTGGACAAAAATATTGCTTTTTAATGTTAACTGTTTGAATAAACTCATATACTATGTATTAAATCCTTTATGCATAATGCTTAACTAATATTAAATATAGAGAAAACATAGCCACAATCAATATGCAACATTTATTTTATGATAATTTCATTGAAAGAAGGTAACAAATTGGAACTATGAGTCGATGTTGTGTCACAATTACTTCACTAAGGGCAGGCCAGTTTCACTGATGTTAAATTTTAACACAGCCTTAAAATGATTTATCTGTGAAACTAACATAATTCTGTTTTATCAAACAATGTTAACTGTAACATTGTGTTAAACTTCGTGTAAAGCTAACATAGACAAACTCTTTTGTTAAGCCATTTGGAAAATGGCTGCAGCAAACCAAGATGTTGATATGAAGTTAGCTGTATTTGGCATTTCTGAATGCGGTTCTTAAACAAAAACAGCTGTTCATCATAATGATTTTCAAAATCTGCAAGAACAGAACTTTTAAAGTAATACAGACTGTCTAAAGCAGTTATGAGCATGGTTGTAGATGAAATATGAGAGGGGTTAACATGTCAACAGAAATATGCCTCCTCCTATGCTACAAGTGTTAATTTATTCTGAGATGTTTGTCATTTGACCTCAATCAATACTGGTAAAGTATGACATTGAGGGATGCAAAATGTATGGGTAAAATTGATGGAAACCACCAATAAATTTGCTGTGAATCACGGATTAAGGTAAGGAGATATGTCTACACTTTTAACATAACATTTGAAAATGTCATGAGGAAACTGATCATTAGCAACCCAGGAGGAACCGTCCTCAATCACTTGAACCAAAATCTGACCTCGCTAGGTTGGAAAGGATAAACCAGGACAAAACCAAACACATGTTTTCATCTCAGTCTAAGGAAATGACAGGAGACCCCACTGTTCAATGTAAGAGTTTCAAGTAACTTGGCTCACTGATCATTTCAGACAAAAACATGAGAGAGAACAGCAGCTATTTCTCATTAGCAAGGGTGTTCAGAACATGCTATCTTAGCAGCAATTTGAAGACTAAAATGTACAAAACTGTAGTGAAACCAGTGGTAACATATGGATCAGAGACATGAACTCCTACCATTGCAGATGAAGAACTCCTCCGGAGTTAGGAAAGAAAAGTATTAAGGAAAATATGTGGTCCAATATATGACAATGGGGAATGGAAAGTAAGAATGAAGAAATTAAAAGATCTTATTTGGAACACCAGATATTGTTTCTGGTATTAAAAGCAATAGACTGAGATGGTTAGGACACGTGGAAAGAATGCTTGGAGACAGAGTTGTTAATAAAGTATTTCAGGGAAAGCCAGGTGGGAGATGACTGAAAGGAAAACCCAGAAAAAGCTAGCTGAATGATGTGGAGGAGGACCTCAGGAGGATGGGAGGAGTAAGGCAATGGACTGACAAGAATGGGTTGCTATAATATGAGAAGCCAAGGCCCTTCACAG
The DNA here is from genome assembly GCA_030765065.1 of Deroplatys truncata. Classification (NCBI taxonomy): domain Eukaryota; kingdom Metazoa; phylum Arthropoda; class Insecta; order Mantodea; family Mantidae; genus Deroplatys; species Deroplatys truncata. The sequence continues at coordinate 16,686,735 of CM060983.1, forward strand.
GCTGTAGTGTCAAGGAGTCAGCCATAATATGTGTGCATGTGGTGGGAAGAGGAACTCAGTTACGAAACAAATGGGCAGGGCATTGGAAGGACAGTCAGGTAAAGAAAAAACATCCACAGTACTGAATTGCATTTACTAGCGAGGCTGAGGCCTACAAATGTAGTATTATTTTCATGGTGCGAATGTACATTCCCCTTTCGCCTTGCCCCTCACTCCGCTCTGATCCCAAGGCTTTATTGTCAAGAAAAAAGAGTGGGTCCTCCTTCAAGTACATTCATATTGGGGTCAACTAGTAAGTGATAACACACTTTCATCCACTTTACTTTCAAAGTGATGTCCACCATTCAGTTTTAAATCCTTCTAAACGCTCTTCACACCTGACATTTTTGGTGCTGCATTAACAGAGTTTAGTGAAGCAAGTGTGCCCCAAATTTAACTCCTAATGTTCAGGTGTTTAACCTTGCCTTCACTATTAAATTAATACCTGTAACTGTTGTACTGTGACACAATAAGTGTTACTTTTGGAACTGTTATTCTGGACTGTATACTTACTGCCACCTGCTACTACTGCTTGTGACGAGTCCATGCTGGCTGCCATGTACACATCACTGATAGTCTGTGCTGGCCTGAGTTCCGCGTGATGCCTGTCTACGTGTACATGTGCTGGCTGTGCCTGTGACTGCAACTCTGCAGATGATGCCCCATGGTGTCCTAGATCTGCCTGTTTCTTATCTTCGTGCTGACTGGATGATGGCGCAGCAGATGGTTTAGCATTCAGGTTCTTGTTGGCAAGGATTCTGGGATGGATTACTGTAAGCTGAAGAAACAAACAAAACTGACAGTATGATTCTGTTTTCCTACCATATGTAGTGTTTGGCATAATAAAAAACAAACTTTAACTCACCGTTTGTACATATTCATTGCTCATGAATCTGCCATTTAGTTCCGAGCATGTAAGTTTAAATACACGGTTCAAGTAGTAGGCTGGTTTTCTGTTGGTGTACTGTATCTGTCGCAACACCTGAAAGTTGACAATCCACATTTTCATTACAGCCTTAACTTTAACCACCTGCATTGCTATAGCAATGAGGTTAATATCCATCCCAAAATGCACAATGCTTTAGAATACCTCTGTAATGCTGTTTTCTAATCTGAGTTGTTTTTTTTTCTAAAAATCTCATGTGATACTTTCACGTGACTTTCTTCACCCTCTATCATTTATTAATGGGTATACAAACTATTTTTACTAAAGCTTATTTTTCTATCTACTTCATTTTAATCCAAATAAACCTTTGCAGAAATGACTACATTACACATTTTGTTATAGATACAAAAGGAGCAGCGATAGTCAAATGTTTAACAACTGGACGCTGTATGCTGGCCTTAAAATTCCATACTGTTTCCATGACATCGCGAGAAACAACTGAATAATTACAGAACTTTAAAAGTATGACCAAGTAATGAGCAATTCAAACCATTAATAATGGATATCTCAGAAATGCCTAAGGCCACAAAAAAGTTATTTGTAAACTGTGCATTTTAAAAAGATCTACATTTTTTGTCAGTATGTTTTTGTCTATTGATTGTTATAGAAGATTAAACAAAATTCAAGATATACATCTTGTTTATAATGTGAATATCTTTAATATATAGCATTTTAATCAAAATTGTTATGAGCCATTTTTTAAAGAAATTAAAAATGTTCCATGGTAAGCTGGAGTGGGGAGATTTTCTTAAAAATCTATGTGTCGCATCTTTGAAAGGTACTGAACCTAAATATCAAGTTTGGTATTTGTCCGACTTTTTGTTTTTGCTAAAATAACGTAGAACTGAGAAAATGTAAAAGTGAATTTTCTTATGGAACTGAGACTGTTTTACTACATCATTACTCTAACTATTATGTATTATTTAACATAAAAAAGCAATAAATGAAACACACTCATAAATAATAAACATAATACATTAATTAGAGCACATATATGCCTAACAAAACTGTTATTCATATTTAAAAATAAAAGAAAGAAAAAGAGAGATAAGATTCAGAGTACTGGTGTATTACTCTGGTTTAAAAAGACAAAAGATTAGCAATTTTCTTTCTTTCTTTTTTTTTTTTATTCTTCCATTTATACCCACCTTTAAATGCTATGGTCCTATAAGTGGTGTTTTACCTTTGGAATGAATTGCCTATCAACAATTGTGTTAACTCGTACAAGGGTAATACTGAAAATTTTTAGAATGCTGTGTTTCTAAAAACAAATGAAATTTCCTTATATTTGTCAGCTACTTTATAATGTTTTGCAAGTTGATTGCCATGTAGTTTGTTCGGATTGCTGTAATAGTTTGTTAATTACCATCACCCAAAAATGAATTTGACAACAGAGCATTTCTGGGCTAGGACTTTTCACGATTTTAATTTGTCATTATTGCCTAATGTGAAGATCGGCTTAGAAATGAATTTGGTGAATAAGCCTCATCTAAGGCAACAATTTATAATTGGTACAGCAAATTAAAGAGAGACCAGTTTTTTCTAACTGATAAATTTCATGAAGGATGTCCAAGAGCTGCTGTTACTGATGAAAATATTGCCACTGTTCGAGCAATGCTTGGAGAAGATTGATGGACACCTTATGTATTTGGGCAACATTGGGCATTGGTTTGAGTCAAATCCAAAACATTTTACATTGAAGTTAGACGTGAGAAAACTTTGTTGTTAATGGATTCCACCTAAACTGACTCCCAATCAAAAACAATGCACTAATTGGTGCAGTACAACTCTGGAAAAATTTGGAATATCGTTACTGGTGATGAACCTTGGATTTATTGTTATGATCCTGAAAAGAAAAGTCAATTGGCTCAATGGGTCTTTCGAACAGAACCTAAGCCAGTGTGACGAATTAGCAGTGCTGGTAAGAAGATGGTTGCTAGTTTTTTTTTTTCTTTTTCTTTCTTTCTTTTCTAAAACGTACCATGTTGCTACTATAGCACTATAAGATAGAAGCACCGTTGCTGCCAATTTTTGAAAAGGTTTTTCATAAATGTCCAAAAGGAAAAATGTTACATCATGACTATGCATTGTGACAAATAAAACTAACAACCGAGTATCTGGATGTCCTAAAGGTCAGCACCATGGACACTCCACCATAGAGCCCTGACCTAGCACCTTGTGATTTCTTTTTGTTTGCAAAAATTGAAGATAAAACACATGGAATCCTTTTTTGTCACCAGATGAAGCAGTGGAACATTATAAAACCTGTTTCTGAAGTGTCTCAGGAAGAGTGGCATCATTGCTTTAAGGTCTGGTTTCATCGAATGTAAAAATGTATTGATGTTAAAGGGGAATATTTTGAGAAACAATAAAATCATTTAAATTTGTTATAACCAATCCTCATTTGATTTTCTAAACATTTTCCGTGTCACCCTCATACACAGTTATCATTGGATTTCTGGTTTTCCTTTGGGTTTTATACATTAGTTATCTCTATCTCACGCACGCACGCATACACACACTCACTCACTCTTATTCCTTATTTCCAGACCCTGGGGAGGATAGGGAATAACCATGGCTAGGAAAAATTCCCACCCCTCAGCCAGGAATTGAACCCAGGAATGCACACATTTGTTTCAGCTGATCTCGGTATCAAATTTTTGGATTGAATACAATACTTCTTCTATCTACTATAGGTAAATAGTAGAGAAAGTAAAAATTAGTATGAACTCACTCACATTAGCAAAATAAGGCAGAAGCTCTCACCTGTTCATAGTTGTATATCATGTCTGCTCCTGACACCACTACTCCATCTTTGTTCACCTTGGCAACAATACCAAACTGTGTCAGCATGTTCTCTGGCAGCGTCACAGTCTCATGGTCTGGATTCAGAGGCGGATATACTGATACAGTGCACGAGTCCAGCTGTTTCTCAATCACACTCACTGGTTCTCCTGCACAACCACCAATATGCTTGTTACATCACTTCCTCTACCCATTAGCATCTCTTCAACAAACTATTCTTCTTACAAAAGCTTATTTTTCTATCTACCTTTTGGTTGTTTGCAGCAATAGTTTCATTGTAGCTACAAGAGGGATACAGAAACTGAAGTGATATTCAAGTGTCTAAAAAATGGGTCACTATATACTGACTTTAAAATTCCATAGTCTTTCCAGTATATCATCAACAATGGATAAGATAGGCGAGATGCTACAAACTATCACTAAAGAGATTAAGAACATGGAAAATAGAGTTGAGAAAGATTTGGCGACAAGTTTGCAGTGACCAAAACAATGTTAGGTGAATTTGTAAGCGAGGTAAAGAAGTGTAAAAGATTAATTCAACTGGAAAACTTGGAGGAAGGAAATAGGAAGCTAAATCTGATAATTTTTGGAATAGACGAGAGTAGGGATAGTTGAGCCTGGTAGGATATAGAGAAGCTCTTTCAAAAGAAACTTGAACTAAATATGACTGGATGGGAAATTGTGGATTTTTTTCAGAATTGGAAGAAAAGGCTAAGACCAACAATTGTGAAAATGCCTACAATGAAGTTCAAATGGGAAGTGTTGAGAAACAGCAAGCAGGTGAAAGGCACAAAAATATTTATTGAGCAGGATTTGGGAAAGAAGCAACGGGAATTAAAATTGGTAGCAATAATGGAAATGATGAAAGCAAGAGACGTAGGAAAAGCTTTTGTAAAAGGAGTTGATGGAGTGAAACAGAACTTTGTCAGCATTAAAATGCTTTGGAAGGGAATCACATTTCACAGACGGATGGTAGAAGAAATGGTCAGCCGGGAGATTACCAGAGAGAATCAATACATACGTCACCAGTGACGAAGCCAGTATCATCACCAGCCCAGTCGAGGACGGATGGGGAAAATACATCATCAGTGCGTCACCGAGGTCAAAGCAACTCGAATCACAGCTGATTAAGACGCACAGAGGGAGGCCATGGGAGCAACAGCTGGCTTGGATGTATGGAATCAAGAAGGTTTAAATGTTGTATCATTGCTGTCAGGCAGTATTTTGGAAGTGAAAATTGGTAAGCATACAAGAAGGCAGGTGAATCTAGAGAGTTTACATTTGAAAGGAAAGGTTCGATATAGGGGTTCAAGTTATAGATAGTGAGTTGAAATGTAGAAGGCCTACTAGAGAAAGTATGTAGTGTTGAAATTCAGCATGTGTTAAAAAGTGGCAATATGATGTTAGTGGAAACGTGGTTGGAAAGTAAAATGAATATAGAATTATCTGGGTTTGACTTTTATAGTGTAAATGGTGTGAAGAATCAGAAAAGAGTTACAGCTTCAGGTGTTATAGGTTGGTTTGTGAGGACAGATGAGGGTTTAAGGTGAAAGAAGAAAAGGAGTTGTGGAACAAATCAATGCTATGGCTTACATTGTGTGATGCTTTCCAAAAAGGTGATACTGTGTATAACTCCCCTACTACAGCACAGTCCTTTGATAGAAACATGTTTAGGAAAGTGAGTTGGGGCAATGAAGCGCTGAGAAACAAGTATGGTAAAGGGGAAGTAATAACTGTTGGTGACTAATGCAAGGACAGGAGAAAAACAGATTAAGTTGATAAATCCAACTGAAGAGTTTGACAAGGAGATTGAAGTAGAAAATAGGCACAGCAAAGATAAGTTAATCAATAATGAGGGGAAAATACTTATAGATTTTTGCGAAGAGTTATAATCTTATGATCTGTAATGGTTTGAAAGGTTTGGACTAAGAATGGGAATTCACATTTACAAATAAGAATGGTCAGTGTGGTGGAATCTGTATTGTGCTCACTAGATATGGACAACTGGATTCTGGACTTTGAGGTTATGAATACGATAACATCAAGCTGTCATTTTCCATTGAGATTAAAATTAGAAGAAGGAAATAGTGATATGAAGGAAGAGTACAGGGAGTTTTATAGAGTTGTGGAAATATACAAATGGAGAGAACAAAGGCATGAAATATAGTGTAAAAAGGGCAGGAGGTGGGATGAAAGCTGTGACCTATAAGGATAGCAAAACAAAATGGTTTGATAAAGATTGTCAAATGGCAAAAAGAAGAGTAACACAAGAGTTGAGAAACAGGCAGCAGTCAGGGAAAAAGAGGGAAACTTTTTTGGACCTTAGATGGGCATACAGGTGGCTTATTGAGGAAAAACAGTGGGAATGGGAATTAAGAATAAGCCAAGCATTAAATGAAGCAGCAAAAACCCAGACACAAAGAAAATATGGCCAGTAGCAAAAAGCCTATACAGAAAGAGCGCAAGAGAAGATGATATAAACCCAGATAAATGGTGCGCGCATTTTAAAGCATTGTTAGGTCAGGACAACATAGCGAGAGTAAAGCAACTTTTGCATGGAGGCCAGCAAGTCATTAATGAATTAGATAGGGAAATCATGGACGCTGAACTGTGCTAACAAATTAAGAGGTTAAAAGCAACAAAGCAAGTGGTACCGCTGGTATCCCAGGGGAATTTTGGAAGGCCTGGTCAATAGATGAAACTAGAAGAAAAATAGTAACAAAATTGTTCAATAAAATATTGGAAACAAGGGAGATTCCTAGGAGATGGAGAACAAGTATGATAGTGCCAACATTTAAGGGAAAGGAGGATAAAAACAACTCAGCTAATTACAGGGGATAAGTTTACTTTCCAGTCTAGGTAAGATCTTTACAGGCATTCTAGCTAATAGGTTACAGAATTGGATAGAGAAGGAAAAGTTATCGGAGTCCAAGCAGGATTTAGAGCAGGTAGAAGAACATCAGATAACACATTCATAATCAAGACAATCGACAAATATTTGAGCAACAAAAGGGAAGGGTATATATGGTATTTATTAATCCTGAGGAATTTGATACCATATTATGGATAAAATTAAAAAGTAAAGTGGTAAGTCATACATTTATAGAAATACTACATAAGATATATCAGGAGAATGAGTTTTGTATAAAACCACCACAATAAAGTAACTGAATGTGTTCAGAGTAAGGCAGGGGTAAGACAGGGATGTAAACTTAGTCCTGTGCTATTTAACCTTTATATTGATGACATCCTAGAGGAGATCTTGAGACGTAAGGTCCACTACCAGTTATTAATAATAAGAAATACCAGGACTATTGTTTGCAGATGACTTAATAGTTGGGTCTATATCTTGCAGAGGGCTGAGAAGGGCAATCAAGGCAAGGGATTTCTGTAGAAAATGGGGACTGAAAGTAAATGAAAAGAAAACAAAGATCATGGTTTTTAAAAAAGGTTACTGACTACGTAAGGATGAGAAATGGCAGATAAATGGAAGAGAAATAGAAGTGCTAAGGAGATTTGATAACCTGGGGGGTAAGACTAAGTTCGAACAGAAGTTGGAGTGAACAAAAAATGCCTATAGCAAAAGGTAAAATGGTAATGAGTGTTATAAGATTATGTTTATTAAAAAAATTGCCAGACATAAATGTCAAATGGCTTGAAAGAACTTACTCCGCACTGTAGAAAGCAAGATGTTGCATGGGGCAGATGATGCTTGGAGAGAGGTTCTACAAAGTGAATAGATCCTTTTACAAATATGTTTTAGTTCTACCGGTAGCATCAACAAATGGGGCAGCACAGTTACAACTTGGTAGGTACTCCACCAAGATCAAAATTTTCACAAGAGTTATGAAATATTTATATAGAATTTCCAATCTGGAAGATAGTGATGATATCAAAGAATGTTTTTATACACAAAAGAAAAGCGCCATGGTTATTAAAAATTCAGGAATTTATAAAACAGATAGGTGTGGGAGATGAGTGGAAAATGCAGAATATTGTATTACAGGCTTTTGGAAAGAAGTAGAATTAGGCTGGAAGATATTGACAGACAAGATATTTTACCAGGACAAGAGAGAAAAAGCTCCTTGAGGATATATAGGGAAATAAAAACAGTGTGGGAGAGGGAAAAGTACATAGAGATACATAATAAATTAGGAGAAGGATCTTCATGGGGAGAACAGGACTTAGAAACCTGAAAGGCATGACGAGGATATAGGAAAATGTCCAATGTGTGGGAAAGTGAACATGGATTTCCACTGCATATTATATTGTAATCAAAAACCTGGAGAGAACAAGTTTGACAACAGAAATGGAAAAACTTGGACAGGGAAGTGTTAATATGAAAGATTCTGACTGTAAAAGGGGATAAAGAATATAAGAGCTATGGGTAACTATTTTAGGTAAGGTCAGAGAGAAACAGTTAAGAATGGCTACAAAGAAAATGAAGCAAAAGGCAGACAAAATAGACAAATAATATAAGTAAGTAGACAGTAGGTCATCAATACATGGAAAACCGGGAGTTGGTTGCTTGCTTGTGCTAATACACACAAGAAGTGAATTTATAGCATAAACAGCCTAATATTATCAACTGTGATTATTATAGTCTAAAATGTATGTAATGATGAGTATCAAGAAATAATCATGACATCATCAGGTGACAGCACTTCCAAAAAAAAAAAATATTACATGTTTTAAAGGGATCTACATTTTTTGTACAGTAAGATTTTCCTATCTCTTAGGGTTTACTATTAGTACAAAATTATACAAAATTCATTCCAAATGAAGAGGACTTCACAGGCTGTTTCCAGAAAATTCAAGATATATATTTTATTTGTCAAGTAAATACCTTTAACATATATTTTAATCAAAAATTGTTAAAAGCTAATTTGAGAATATAAAAATTAATTTGTTGAAAATCTTTGAATAGCATACCTGGAAGATTAACTTAATTATGGAGTTTGGCATTTATATGACTTTTTATTTCTGAGTTTCACTGTCTTACTTAGACACATTCAATGGGACTCCAAAATGTGCTGCCTATTACATGCAGGTGTTAGAGAAAGGTGGTTCTCTCAGAACACATCAGTAGGGACAAGGAGTGGGCAGCTAGTGAAGTAATATTAATAAGAGGCCACTATGTGATGCTGTGTAAGGAAACAGAATTATGGAGGAAAAAGGCAGCAATTGATAAATATGCTACAGCTTAATCAAGAAAGAAATTGAAGGAAACTGAATCATCCCTGAAGTTGAGAAAACATTATAGCAAGCACATCTAAAGCCTCTTGTACATGATCAAACTTTTTTTTTCAATTCAAGAGTTTACAAGAAAAATTGTCAAATATTTTTCAAGAGCTGACAAGACTTGACAATGTCATATATGTGTATTTACACGTTGTTTCTTTGCCAAACTTAACCTCTTCAGAACACATTGATAATTTATCATGTGCAAAGTAAACTACTATTAGCGCCACGATACAACAATTTGCAATAAAATATTGCTCTGTATGCGAACTTGGTCTAGGGTAAAACGTAAAATAATATGTTTAGATGCCTTTAATTTAAAGTGTCAGGATCCTGGTGATTTCAATGTTTTCTTTGCAGCATACTTCCAATCTTGTACAGATACATCTATCCCTAGCCTGATTACCTATCCATGATTTTTATAGATTTCAAAATATTCTTCAGGCCTACTGATAAGTGTTTTTTCTCATTCTTATTTCTTTTTCTATTTGCCCAAAAACACTATCGGGAGGGGTGAATGAATGGCCAGGAATAGGAAAGGTCATTTCTATCACCTGCATGTTCTGTGGTGCTTGAATAGCACGCCAATTATTATACATGCCTATCATAGTGGTGTTTTTATTTTGTCTACAGCAGGCATCTGCAAATAGCCTTACTTTCTTAACTCTAGAAATATCAAATTTGCACAGTTGACCCAATTTGTTTGAACCTTTAGGATGTTCATTTTCTGTCCAAACAGAATTATAAACATTCTGATTTGTCAGTGTTGTCTAGGATGAACCCTGCACAATGGAGAAGTTATACATGTATAACTGCCTGCTGTAGATGCTGCTTGATCCTGTACTTTTGACAATACCATATTTTTCTGACAGGCAAATGAAAATGTTGCTACTTTATCATCTTCTTTCAGGAGATCAAAATATGCCTTAGCTCTAAGTTTATGTATTCGTTTAGCTATCAGCAAATCAGAATATTTAGGTTTATCAGTTTCCAATTTTATTTTCTCATCATAAGAAAGACAACGTGAGCATACATCAGAAACAGGGCTTTTGAAGCCTATATTAAATTTTGCATTAAAATATTATGAAAGAAACTCTTAGACACTTTCAATGAATTAGATGCTTCTGCATTATACATACGTCTCATTTTATTAATGCTTAATTCCCTTGGTAAGTATTACCGTGTTGATGTTTTGCTCCTACAATAATGGATGTCAAGCACTTTAAACTTCTGTATGAATTTAACTACAGATTCTCTCTTATTACTATTTTTTGTGGTACCCTGTCTCCATCTCAGAATTCCTTTGGCACCACTCCAGTTTCAAGGTGTCTTTTGTGCTCTGTCTTTTGATATTTGCAAAATGTCCAGAAAAGTTTTCTGACACACCTGAACTGCCAGACCTTGTACATGTTTCATGTGATACTTTGTTGTAAAACTCTTCCAAGAATCGTCTTTGATTGCCCGCTGCCGTTTAGGTATATCAGTTAAACAGTAAGTCAGTATAATGCAGTCTTGTTCAATTTTAGAACTGCAGCTGTAGAAAGCTTTGTGGAATTTCCTTATATCCTTCTGTGTCAAGTTACTGCACTGGAATGACTTGCTGTTGTGATTGCAGGCAGGCAAGCGTGGGCCGGGGCGTGCTGAATGCCTTTAACAATAGAGACTGTATTGTAAACACTTCTGCTTATTCCTAGATGAGCCATATTTGTCAACAATAGAAGAATACTACTTAATTGTAATCTGATCATACATACTTTTCCCTCTTCTCTCTTTCATGTTTTGCTTCACAGGATGCCCGTTTCCTAGTTCTACCCTTTCCACCAACTTCGGGATATCAGAGGACTCCATAATAACATGTTTGCACCTTAGACTAGTCAAAACTAAACTAAAAACTGTTGGAATCACACAGGACTGCCAATGTAGGGAAACAGAGAAGTGAAACTGCTATAATCTTAGTGCTGCATAAGGTGAGTTTTGATCTTCACACAGCACAAATGTGGAACAAGTATTGGATAAGGCAAGTTTTGCTCTGAATTGTAAGATGGATTAGACGAGTTCTGCATCAACCGCCACCATTGATTTGATGAGTTGTGCATTGAACAGCAGTTTTCGGGGCTCTCTTGAAGGTGTATTAGACAAGTTTTATTCCAACCCAAAGTCACCAGTTCGTAGAGAACTGCAAGAAGTATTGAATCCCATGTCTAACTCAATTTTCTTAATTTTTGGATAAGGCGAGTTTTGCACTTGATGGCCTCAAATATCAACTGTCCCACATCCACCATGTTTGCCGGATTTAGCCTTATGCGATTTCTCTTTGTTCTCTAAAACAAAAATCAAGTTGATAGATCGAAGGGTTGAGGAAATTAAAGCAAGTGCTGCTTCGCAATAAAAACTGTACATACATTTTAAGCAAAATGCGCTTGAAAACACTTTACTACTCATAGTTTCACTCCCTTCTCTTATATGGCATCATTTTCTGGGGTGATTCATCAAAGATATATTTAAAATTCAGAAAAGATTGGTAAGACTTTCGGGGAAAAATCAACAAGTGGCTGTAGGCCACTATTCCAAAAAATGGAGATCTTGCGCCTACCATCATTGTATATAAATGTACAAGACAAAGATACATGAATTTCAAACCAACTCACTTGTATACACACACCACGCCCAGAATAGGAATAAACTGTCAATTATGTCTCACCATACTAGTTTATATGAGGAAAGTTTCAAGTATAAAAGAATAAAGGCTGGTCCACAACCAACAAGAATGGTAACCATAACGAGAAACTTGAAATACATGTATTCAAATAGGAGTGTTCACAATCGATGGGAAGCCTTCCCAGGAACGAAGAGTTGCCCACTCTAGAGGTTATTCTAGGCAGTCCATGACATGAAACAGCTGCTAGTGCTCTCTATAGGCGCAAGCTGGAAACATGAAACTGGAAGAAAATAGTAGTAAATGTGCTTGTTAACCTCATCCTGACACCCGCAAATCCATTGAGCATTAGTTTCTCTGGTGAAAGGGTCATCTGTAATTTCTTTATATACAACTCAAAACTGGTTACTGCCTCAAAAATTGCAAAGAACAGCAAAAACCGGTATAAATTAAAAAAGAACAATTAACAACTTTAATGTATGCCATTAAATAAAGGAATGAAAGCTTGGCACAGCTAGGGGGATCAGAAATGTAATGGATATGCATTTAGATAATGTTTACTGTACCAAATTTTGACGTTGGCTAACCCTCATTATGTATGCTAAATTGGAAGTAGTTGAAAAATTATCATTGGTCAGTTAAAAGCAAATGAAATCCCAATGCACAAAATCGACTTTCACTTTGTGATGGATATGATCATCGATATGCATTCCTGTTCTTGTTACCAGGCTGTTGTGAACCAGTATCCTGTATGGTGTATTGTTTCCCGTTCTCGTTTCCATTTTGGTTACCATTGTGAGCCAGCCTTAATGCTGTACAACAAACTGCCAGAAGCTACACCTTTGAAGTCTTTTAAGAGGAAATTAACTAAATTCATGCATGAGCACTGTTTCTATAGTGTACAGGAATGCCTGTTAACTTTCGCTTAACATTAAACACATTTAAAACTGACTCCATGCATATACATATATGATTTTTGTCACGTATATGTTGGACGCCATTGCTATCGTGCATAATTGTATGTGTGTAGGGGAGAGAGAGACAGATATATTTATGTGTATGTGAATGTATACTTGTATACTAAAAATTTGACATGTCTTATATCAATGGATAAATAATAATAAATAAATAAATTCAAATACCGATGCATTTCAGGAACTTTTGGGTACCATCACTGACTCATAGCTGATGATGGAAACAAGTTCGAAACATGTCAAGTAGTCAAGTTTTTGAATGAGTGATCCATTGAGTTACACTACTTTAATAGTTAATTCACTTCACTTTTTTCCCCTTATCAGCTTACTGATATTACTTTTTGAAGTTATCATGCAGTATCACTGTTGACACTGCTAAGGTACAGGGATCTTTCGTTTTTGAAAATTCTCTCTAATGTGACCATAAAAATATTCTAAAAACATTTTGCATGAAAACCCAAAGATCATTGTTTTGCAATTTAAAATTTGAAGATTCCTTATTAATCTTTTTTGGGTATAATTTATGCAAACTTTTATACATGCTGCTTTGTCTACTGCTACTTTGTCCAATAAATAAAACATAAAACTTGTTCTTAGAAATAAATCCATGCAGATATAATTAAGATAAAAAAAGCTGTACCATGCTTCCACTGTTTCTGTCCCTTGACCTGCCCCACCGTAATGTGGACGTCTGTGAAGACACGGACACCAAGACGGAAGTCTTCATATTCCCGCGCAACATTCCCTGTTCCGTTTATGTCGATGCTGGGCTGCTGAGGCTGCAGTACCATGATATAGCTCTCCACACTGGGCACCTTCACAGGACGGCCACGTTCACATCTACCAAAATTATATTACATAAAATACCACATTTCTCTTTACCTTATCAAATAGGACACTAACTGCTCCAGGAAGCTCTAACATTGTTTTCTAAATGTTAACTTCTTTCTTAAGACAAGCAGAGCATCAATTATATGAATTAATTGGAGATTGACAGTGTCTGGAAAACCAAGTAATAACTTGGAATATATGCTAAACTGAATCATCTGAAATTTTCTGTTGGTATACGAATTCCAGACCTTCCTAAAAATAAGTAGTTGCACTGGACACAATTGCCTGGCACATCAACAGGATGTTACCTCAGATAACATTGTGGGATGCAAGAAGGAGAATCACTAAATAGTCCCAGTACATTTGAAACCAAACACCTGCTAAGTTAAACCACAAATCTACCACTGTATTGCCCAAATATAATATTTTTTACCTTAAAATATGCTTTTAAAAACCACAGTCATCTTGTATGCACAGCCTAATATTTAAAGACTCAATTTTATGATGGACTGTACTGGCTTGGCCAGCGGATGTGAAAATGTCCATTACACCTGAGCTCAAATTCACAAATTAGCCAGCATTAAGGTTTTACAATTACTTTAGATGTGATCTGTTGTGACATAAGATAACAGCGGCATTTGGTGCTTTCACCAGATGTCACATAAATGTGACTTAGCCCTAACCAGTGCTTAGGCAGAAGTAGCAGGAACAGGGATGTAGCACAGGAATAACATTGAGGGGGTAGCAGGAAGGGTAATACTATCAGACATGTAATTCTGTTTCCGAGAGAAACTTTAATCTTTCTAATAACAAAACTAAACTACATTTGAGAAACATCAAATAAAATGTACTAACTCCACCCGAGGATGAAATGCTTTTAGATGCGGATTCCCCCTATTTCGAACATTTGTGCAATCTGTTTCTTTCAAATAGCACTCCTGCCTATTGTGAAATGGCTTCAAAATACAGCATTTGGTTCAGAAAGCACTTAGTTTACTGAGGCAAAACTCACTGTTTTACAGAAGCAAACTACTGTTTACACAACACTGTGTCTGCTGTATTTGCATTCTGTGGAACTAAGAATGCACATGTTGCTGCCAAACAATGTCACGTATTGCTTCCTTTGGTCTTCTTAGCAATATTACATCATGCTAAATGAATCTCCTTACTTGAAGGTCTGAAATAGGGAGCTTTGTCAAGGAAGCAGTAATAGTAGATTGTCTAAGCATTACAGCAGGAAAATGGGATTGATATTGTTGCAGGCAACAGTAAAGGTACCAGAAAGAAAATAAAAATGCAGGAAATGATTAGAAGCAAAGAAGTAAAACTCAGGCAAATAGCTTGTGTCATGTCATTAAAACACATGTAGTGGAATCTCAAAAGGATACTGAGATAATGTTCAGTGTTGTTTTGTCTTCCATGCCAGTTTTTAAAAAATAACGAAATGTATGAAGTTCTACTTTTATTACATTATCCTTCATAAAAAGCAATAAGCTCCAAACCTAATGAACTTTTGGCATTCTCTCTAAACCATTCATATCTCCATTGAAATGCGGAGTTATGTTTGAGTATACTGCAGGTCCAGGAGAGTCAACGTAGCAAAGAAGGACGTTGACACACTCTTATAGAAGAGGTTCAGCATAGACATGAGACTGAGCTGCAGCAAAAACCAGAATGAAGAACTTTGACTATTTGGAGGAAAAAATGGACATTATTTAAATATAAAAATACAGTGGTGTTTGTTGAAAGAAACGCTGACATTATAGTGTTCATAGAAAAAGTGACAAATGAAATTTGAAGACTCACCTTTTTCCCAATAAGTGCACAAAGCAAAGTATAATACTCTTTTTTAAGTGGGATCAAATTTGTTTATTAAAATATAAATAAATATAATTATTTGCCAGTTTTACTTTCTCTACTACGTATAGTAAGTAGGGGAAGCATTGTACTCCACTAATAATTCGATATCAGGATTTCGCCAGAAAAACGTGCTTTGGGGCCCCTGAATAAGTAAAAATAAAAACATTTTTAGAAAAAAGGTCTGTTCACCCGCACGCACATGCGTGTGTCTGTGAACAACATAACTAAAAAATGAAATGTCAGAAAATACCAAACTTGGTACTTAGATTCAGTACCTTAAAAAGGTGCGACACCAAGGTTTTCAAGAAAATTCCCCCACCCCAAACTACCCTTTACCTGGAACATTTTTCGGTATTTTTGATTTTCTAAAACAGTCTTAATGATTTTGATCAAAACACTGTATATTAAAGATACTTTAATTACAATTAAAATGTATAGGTTGAATTTTCTGGGAATAGCCTGTGAAGCCCACTTCATTTGGAAGAAATTTTGTTAATCTTATACAACTGTTAAATGTTAAGTGATAAACAAAAACGTACTACCAAAAAATGCAGAACTCTTTAAAAACACACCATTTATTTCATATAAGTTTTTCTGTGGCATAAGCCATTTCTGAGATATCTGTTATTATTGGTTCAAATTTTCATTTCTTGGTCACTCTCGTAAGTCCTGTCAACATTCAGTTGTTTCTCGCGATTGCGTGGAAACAGTATGGAATTTTAAAGCTAGCGTACAGGGCACAGTTCTTAAACATTTTATTATCGCTATTCTCTTTGTATCTATAATGAAGTGTGTAATGAAGCTATTTCTGCAAAAGCTTATTTGGATTAAAATGTAATAGATAGAAAAATAAGCTTTAGTAAGAATAGTTCATATACCCACTAATAAATGATAGAGGGTGGAGAAATGCATGTGAATGTATCATATCAGATTTTTTAATGTCCAAGACAGTATTTTCAGTATAATTGGTTCAAAATACCTAATTGCAATAAATTTTTAATTCTAAATTAAACAAAAAATGATTTTGGTGATAATAGTATTTAGGAAAGAGGCACTTTCACTATAGTTAGGTATGAAGAACTTTAAAAAGCACGGCAAGTTTAGGAGATAACAGTTTTCCCTGTCTCCTGAAAACGGTTTTATTATGTAGTTAGTACTTTTTTATTCGATGCTCCCAACTTCATGAAGGAGAGCATTAGACAGCTTGTGGGTTTACCTGAGTGATAGAAGAAGTCCAGCATTCCAACTTTGTCATGTCGATGTTGCAAGGTAGCACAAAATAAATTTAAGAAACAGACCAGTATAGGGTCTGCTGGGCTGAGCGCAAGCCTAAAAAAACTCTAAGTTCAAATATTTGACGAGAATACTAACTAGTGCCTAGCTAATGTATGTCACTAAGAAATGCATAATTCATCCATGTGAGGTGATCTTTCCCCTAAAAATCATGCTACCCAATCCCTGCTTACATAAGCATCTGACCCAGCGGAGGGCGATGGATTTTTTCAGGTGTAAAAATCCTTATCATGGCTTCCTTTGGAAGGGAAGTAAAGCCAAGGTCCCATGTCGTAGATTCACAGTATGAAAATGAACCTCAAGCCTGATAAAGAGGCTCTGAGCAAAATTTCCGGTCTTTTACATCCAATGTAGAATGAGACGCTAAGGACCATGGCAGTTAAAGAGCGTCCATAAATAAAATTAAAAAAATAAATAAATAAGCATCCAAGAAACGATCACAAGAATTCTAAAGTCAATTTCATGAATTTATTTAAAACAGATTTTGTCCTGAATACAGTAGAATCTCGTTAGTACGTTTTTGCAGGGACCTAAGGATTTGGACGTCATAGGCGGGAAAACGTGTTAACGAAAATGCAAAATCTGCAATTTAAGAACATAGGTAATAAAAATGTAATAATTACTACGTCTCCATGGGCAATTTAAATCGATTTTGAGTACAATTTCATACTGAATACGATCCGTGTTTCCATGTTAAATTCAATATGTTTAAATGGATTTGGATACACAAAGCCTGAGAATAAATAATTCAAGCTTTTATTTTGGTCAACTTGGATTTTTTAGGTTATGAATGTTTTTGAGAAAATAAATTGCGAATTGTGGAAGCGGCAATAGTGGTTTTGCTGTGTGTTTTATTACACACGTGATAACAATTTCTGCTAAAAAAGAAAAAATTATGAGCGTGCATCGTGTTATGAGTACAATAGACGATATTATCTTTGGTGTATACAAGACGATTTGAATACGGAGGTGTTTCCATGCAACAAATTTCGTTCCGGTCCTCTTCTGATCCTATTTTCCAAGAGGAAAGTTTTGTTTTAGTATTTTTCCCTTCTTTAAAAGCAGTTTCAATCAATTTAGGTTTGCTAACAATCGTTTTTAAGGTTGACGGAGGAATGTTTAACTTCCGCACTATATCGACATGTTTTATATTTGGATTGTGATTACATCAAGGATTTTCAGTTTTTCACTGTTGGTTATTTACCTACTACACTTTCTTTTTTTCATTGTAAATGAAAAGTTAAAATACAATCTACGGTTGTTTGGTCATCACTCAACATTAGAAACTATCATTAGAGTTTACCACGCCAAGGTAAAGCATTCTCTATCCCGCCATTCCCGCCCACAGAAATCGTGTCACACAAATATTTAAATGCATGTATGTGATTGGCTGCTGATTTCCACCCCGTGACCAAGGATTGACCAAAGTAGCAAATGAGGACGTCAAACTATGAACGTGTTAAACGCCTACTCCCACTGTGCCGAATTGCCGATCAAGGATTGGCCAAAACAGCGAATGAGGACGTCAAACTTCAAACGTAGTAAGCGGGATCGGGAAAACGCACTAAGCAAACATTATTTATTATATTTGGTGATTTGGTACCGGGACTTTTATAATTAAACGTAATACACGGGAAAACGTGTTAATGAGGAACGTGCTAACGAGATTCCACTGTATCTAGAACTTTATAATATCATACTTAATCACATTCTTTTAAAAATAAACTATAACCATCACAATACATCCAGTGTTCCAGTCATGGTAGATAATGTAGAAAGGAGAGAGAAGTTGATATAAATTAAATTTACAGATTTTGCCTTAACGCACAGCCTGCAATAAAGTATGGTGTTTCTGAATGTAACGTATGTTGTTTGTGGAAAGATGAAGAAAAATCTGGCATGTCAAGGAAAACATTCAGAGGGTCAAAGCTAGGGAAATGTTATGAAATTGATATGCTAGTCACTCAATTTAAGCAGTAGAATCAAGACCAGGTCTTTAAGGCCATTTTATATTTGGGCCAATACAGTATTCTAATGCCTTGACAAAACAAATGTACATTGAATGCAACATAACAGTTGCAATTTTATTTTAGCCCATTAACAAGATTTCCATACTGTCTCAGAGTAAATATAAAACAGCAAGTACTGGTAGCACATTCATGTCCCATTCGCCACTTCCAGAACTTATTTGTTGATTTTTAAAATTAATTTTTCATAATCTTTCAGCTGACATAGTTAATTATTCTACTCTATTTTCATACTTAAAAGTTAAAGTGTTATTAATTTATTCCTAGCAATTTAATATAGAAATAACTTACGTCACTGTGGTAGAAAGATGCAGGTTGCGTCTACCAGGAGTAGGGAACTGCCTTGTGTTTGTGTAGCCAATCTTTCTCACCAATATGACAAGATTTGTCTTGTTGTCACCCTCAATGCTCAGTTCTGTTAGGTCTGATAAGCAAAAAAATAACATTAAAAGAATGTATACAATGTATAAAAGAGATTATAGACTGGTCCAGATTCATAAAAACACTCACCACTGTTAGTCAGGAGTTCCATTCCTGGCTCCAGAAGTTCCATGGCTGGCACTTCAAGGCTCTCCTTGCATTTGTGTAAACAACTCAGCACTTCAGGTTTTTCAGTCTTATGTAGAAGTACAGATAGGCCTGCAAGGTAGCCTCGGAAATGGTGTTTCATCTTGTTGTCTGATCCTGAACAAACACACAACATGTAAGGATTCTCTTGTTGCAAGCATCAAGTTTCACACATTCAGTGTTTGTATGAATACTTCTAGCCTGATGAATTTGCTGGAGTGGAAAACCATTTGGTTTATTTCACTTACTTCTAAAGCAATGTAGCTATGAAATCCAAAAATCTAGTTTTCTTCCAATTGCTTTGACTTTTTTACCATAGACTCGGAACATAGAACATATAGTGCACACAAAATTTTAATGAGCTATGTCAAACTGTTTGTTAAGTGTAAATTTTTTTATTCATAATTGCTCACTTTTTGATATCAGTGGAATCTCGTTAGCACGTTCCTCATTAACACGTTTTCCCGTGTAATACATTGAATTATAAAAGTCCCGGTACCAAATCACCAAAGATAATAAATAATGTTTGCTTAGTGCGTTTTCCCGGTCCCGCTTACTACGTTTGAAGTTTGACGTCCTCATTCGCTGTTTTGGCCAATCCTTGATCGGTACAGTGGGAATAGGGGTTTAACACGTTCATAGTTTGATGTCCTCATTTGCTACTTTGGTCAATCCTTGGTCACGGGGTGGATATCGGCAACCAATCACATGCATGTATGTAAACATTTGTGTGACACGATTTCTGTGGGTGGGATAGAGAATGCTTTACCTTGGTATGGTAAACGCTAACGATAGTTTCTAATGTTGAGTGATGACCAAACATACGTAGATTGTATTTTAGCTTTTCATTTACAATGAAAAAAAAGAAAGTGTAGTAAATAACCAACAGTGAAAAACTGAAAATCCTTGATGTAATCACAATCCAAATATAAAACATGTCGATATAGTGCGGAAGTTAAAACATTCCTCCGTCAACCTTAAACACAATTGTTAGCAAACCTAAATTTATTGAAACTGCTTTTAAAGAAGGGAAAAATACTAAAACAAAACTTTCCTCTTGGAAAATAGGATCAGAAGAGGACCGGAACGAAATTTGTTGCATGGAAACACCTCCCGTATTCAAATCGTATTGTATACACCAAAGATACTATCGTCTATTGTACTTGTAACATGATGCACGCTCATAATTTTGTTTTCTTTTTTAGCAGAAATTGTTATAACGTGTGTAATAAAACACACAGCAAAGCCACTCTTGTCGCTTCCACAATTTGCAATTTATTTTCTCAAAAACATTCATAACCTAAAAAATCCAAGTTGATCAAAATAAAAGCTTGAATTATTTATTCTCAGGCTTTGTGTATCCAAATCCATTTAAACATATTGAATATAACATGAAAACGCGGATCGTATTCAGTATGAAATTGTACTCTAAATCGATGTAAATTGCCCATGGAGATGTAGTAATTATTAGATTTTTATTACCTGTGTTCTTAAATTGCAGATTTTGCATTTTCGTTAACACGTTTTCCCGCCTATGACGTCCCTGCAAAAACGTACTAACGAGATTCTACTGTAGTTATATGAATTGTTGTGCAGGCATTTCTTCATTTTAATTAGTTTAAGAGAGGGAAAAAATGTTACATGTTATTGAATTTTTCAACTTTTTCAATGTGAGTTATGGAAAATAATTAACTTCAACTTAACTATTTAATATTTTTTAACTCGTGCACAACAATTTTTAAATCCAGAATTCCTGAAACTATTCTGCAAATTTCAAACAAATAAGTTATTAAACTGTGGTCCAAGGAACATTTTGAATAATGAAAAATGTTCAAAACATCTGATGTGTTGCACTAACATGACTTTGTCTACTCTTAAAGAATTTTTTAATAAGTGGTTGAAGGGGGATAGAAATACACTTATGATTGAAATTATATACAAGGACGCTAGGAGCATTGGACAGTTTTTGTGTAAAGTAAAAAATAAATGGCTTTGGACAGTGGAAAGAGAAAAGCAAGATGTAGCGCATCTTACTTTGAATGGAAAACTATAGTGAATGTGTGATGGTTAAGTAAAGTGAAAAACAAGTGGAAATGGGGACATGGGGGAAAAAAAAAAAAAAAAGCAAGATAATTTATTGACAAGAAATTGTAAAATTAAATAATCTGTAGCGGTTGTCTACAGAATGCGTTGACGGGAAATTGTAAAATGTAAATAAACTGTAGTGATTGTCCACTGAATGAGTGACCAGGGTCAAAGTGCAGTAGACAATCAAATTGTAAAACTCTTAGCACAATAAACTAAACTAAACTATACAAACCATTTCTACAAATGCTTGTTCTCCATTTACTTAATGTTAATTGAGACAAACATTTGCAGAAATTATCTTATTGTTAATTTTCTTGTAGGTGCAAGGGGAGTATGGTAGACTTTAAGCAATAGTCAAATCTTTTAGAGCTGGTTCCTATGTGGCGCATTCCATTCTCTTTGTATGTCCAGGACATACAAAAAATAAAATAAATAAATATATATAATATATATATATATATATATATATAATTATAAAATAATAATAAAAAAACCAATAACGAATTTCCATTTGAGAAAAAGTAAAAGTATTGGAAAATTCAAATAAATAAAGGAATATCTCGGAAATGGTTCACTTGACAAAGAAAATGTATGCGACATAAATTGTGTTTTTTAACGAGATCTGCATTTTTGTGTAGTAAGATTTTGTTTATCTTTTATGGTTCACCAGTTATGTAACAGTCATTCAGAATGAAGAGGACTTGTGGGGATATTCCCAAAAAATTCAAGATATACATTTCATTTGCCATGAAAATATCATAAACATAAGATATTTTAATCAAAATCATTAGTGCCATTTTTTTAGAAAATCAAAATTTTCAAAAAATGCTCCATGTAAAGGGTAGCCCGGGATGGGGGGAGTTTCTTGAAAACCTTCATGTTGCATCCTTAGAAGATACTTAACTTGAATACTAAGTTTGGTATTTATCCGACTTTTTTTTTTTTTTTTTTTGAGTTATGCTGTTCACAGACAGACATACATATGAACATGTTTCCATAAATGCTTTATTTGGATTCAGGGCACCTCAAAACGTGTGTATCTGGTGAAATCTTGGTATCAAATTTTCGGATGGAATACAATACTTTCCCTGCTTACTATACATAGTAGAGAAAGTAAAAAAAGGAATTGAGAAAAATGGAGCTGAAAGTTCAATGCAATGCTTTACCTAAATGGCAAAGGACCAATTAAACAGCCTTTTGTGACTTTTAAGCTGCTGATATTAAAAAAATCAATTGTGTAGCATGAAACTACAAGTTACTTTAAATAAAACCCAGAATATACTTGGATATATCATATCCAAGTAGCATATACCTTAAAAGGCCAAATTTACCTCCTCTATTTTGTTTCTTGGCAGTTCCTTGATAATTCCTCTAGATTTTAATGTAATCTCATTTTCTGACATGTGTATTTCTGCTGACAGGTGTCTGTGAATCAGCCTGCTCAGTAGAATTTACTTTTTGCATATTATATTGGCATTATAGTTCTCTGTTTCAAATGGCTCTCACAGTTTTTTGTGTAACTTCCTTGCACTTTATGAAAATGGAGGGTGTCTTTAGTGTTGCAGCTCATTTCCCAGCACTTCGATGCCCAGTATTTACTTTTTTATATGTAAAGTTAAAGACAAGAAAAAGAAAGAAAGAAAGAAAAGAAAAAAAAAAGACACAAAGTTTAAGCATATGACTAGTATACTTAGGATTTAAATCTATAGATGCATGTGCGCATGCAAACAAGGTTTTTCTTAAAATGCCTTTTCTGGATTCAAGGGGCCTCAAAACATATATTTCCGGTGAAATCTCTGTATCAAAGTTTTGGGTAACCTCTACCAATTATGTATGTGGTAGAGAAAGTAAAACTAGGTAAAAAAGAAACATACTTTGTAAATAATATTTATGTTAAAAGGTTAATATCGATTACTGTTTTAACTATTTGCACTAGAAACATGCACGTTTATATTATTATAACTTTACAGCCAAACCTTGATTCATTGTTTTCCGAGGAAGTAGTAAGAAAGAACAATGAATGCAGAAAAACAATGGATACAGGAAGTGCACAAATCACATACAAAAGCATTCAACCAAATCACAAAGCAAAACCAATACGTGATGACAATACCAGAAGAAACATCAGAGAGGAGCATGCATGGCTCTTTGTTTTTCATATCAGCTTCAATAGTCAATGGCATATGCCTGTTGCTGGCATCTATCCACGCCATAACTGAATGGGCGTGAACATTACTATTTGCTGCTCCAAAAGTATTGCCAACTATGTGCAAATTATGATCACTGCTTCAATTATTTCAGCTTAAAAAGAATCATTTGAGGATAGAATTTGTGTTTGGGACAAACAATGCAGGAAAACAATGAATATGGGTTTTATTTGCATAGGTTATCATGTAAATCGACCAGGACTGAATGATGAATGCAAGAAAATGTTCCAGAAATTATAGATTAAGGTTTCACTCTATTTATAATTATGGCTATTGTTCCATTTAAAAGAACTATCATTTTGTATTGATAACACTGGGATGATCATTCTCTAAGGGCTAGCTTTGCAAGCCTGTATGTTCCCTTCAATCCTATGAAAACAGACTATCAATATTACTGTAGGAAGTTATTAAGGTCCTCACATTTGTGTAACTCAAAGCTGCAAAAGGAATAGTTATTAATTTAACTTATTTATCTTTAAAAACTTAAGCATGAACCACAACTTAAAACAGGAAGCAAAATTATTAGAAATAAAAGCCCATACATAATGTACATTAGATGCAAACATAATTATCCAATTGTACAAGGTCACAAGCTGCATTTGAAATTTAGAAATAATGTTGGTATCCAGTTCTTGTTTATTTTGACATGTGTCCTGCTGGTCTGTTTGGGAGCTACAATGTCAACTGATTTGTTTTATACTCTATTGCAATTAATGTGACACAAAGTTGTCCGGCGGCAACTGGGGTCATCATTTATCCAATCATTTGAATTTTGTGTCGTAGTAATCTTTTATAATGTTTAAGCAAAGTCTTTTAATTACAGTAACAAATACATTATTGGCATAAATTCACTTTTTTTTGTTGTTGTCAAATAGCAGATGTTTTTTCACAAAAATAACCCCTACTCTTAAAAAAATGCTGTAACTCCCAGTTCAAGAAACATTCCTTTGCATGAAAGCCATGTAATCCTTAAACAGTTAAGTGAGAACACCCATTCTTACTACATTTATGGCACAACAGGCAGTGGACACTGATGAGAAATGAAATGATAATTGGAACATTCCATCCCCAGCATTTGCCAGTTGAGGACTGAGGCAGGATTTGAAATGCAAACAACCTTCATCACCATTTATGTTTCCATGTTGTGCTGATTCTATTCCGTTCATTGCAAACATTTGAGAGAGGTTACCTTGCCAGCAGGCACCAACAGTAACTGTTGTATTGATGCCCTTGGTAGGATGAAGAGGCCAGTCATCAATTATCTCAGGATTCTTCTTCTCTGCCTTGAACAGCTGACCATCAACATACAGAGCAACCTCTGGGAACTTCACAGATACTGCATAATGATGCCACTCATTGTCACAAACCTGAAACAAAGTCAACAATGTGCTTCAAACACTTTTCACCGCAAACCTCCAAAATCATGTATCACAATAGAAAAAAATAATTAAAAACAATGGTCGACTCTTCTGGCCTGAATGTAAGATATCCTTTACCTTAAAATGTGCTTTTAAAAACCATAGTCCCTAAAGAGACTCATTTTCTTCAAGGGCTGTACTGGCTTGAGCAACATAAATTGGTCACAAATAAACTGGAATTTCTCAAACTTTGACAATTACTTCCAACTTGATCAATTGTTGCTTGGCATGCTGCTGTGTTAATACTTTCAGTTTTGGTCAGTGTTCCTGTCATGGCAGATAATATAGAAAGGAGACCGTCTTCGCCCCGTCAGTTGAATAAAGGAGAGGGAACAAATTATATGTATGTCAAATTATAGATTTTGCACAAGCAATGAATGCTCTCACTGGTCCCTAACCACATCACTCAGCCTAAAGTAGAAAATAGATCTCACCTGTTCTTTACATTATTACTTTAAACATGCGTTAATGAATACATTTAATTGCAAATTTGCTGCAATTCATGATTATTTGGAACTAGAAACCAATCAGTTTACTGAAAAACTGAGCAATTATTGCATATTCTGTGCACGAGTTGTGCAGACTGATACAAAAGTGTGTTTCTTAGAGTGGATCCAGCATAACAACGCACAGACTACAATGAAGTTCAGTGTTTCTGAGGGTAGCGTATGTTGGCGGAAAGACGAAAAGTTTACAAATGTGACACGTCAAGGAAAACATTAAGAGGACCAAAGACAGGGAAATTTCATGAAATGGATACACTTGTCACTCAATTTGTGTAGGGGAAACGAAACCAGGGGTTTCAATAAGTCATGAATATTCTCTAATTGCATTCATTATAGTTTTTTTTTTTTTTTAAACATCCTATAACCTGGTAGGTCATATCAGACTTGACTTTTCTTGTGAAAACTTTTCAAAAATTCGGGGCTGTCTTATATTCAGGTCAGTATGGTATTTTTACTGAACAACAGTTATAAATTTCTTAATAAATTAAGCACAAGTTTATAACAAAAGATTGTTGCACTATTAGCATTATTATTAAGCATGAAAACTGAAGCAAACACATATTTTTCTTCTGCTATAAAATTAGAATTGTTTGTGTGGTTTTGCAAACAGACTGACAATTTACAGTTTCCTCCAAATATTACAGAGCTCTATGATTGGTTTGGATAAAAAAGAATCAAAGCAGATTGCTTATAAAGAGGATGCTTTGGAACTACCACTCTATACCAATCACCTTTATCAGTATGACTTCCATTTAATTAAATAATAGGAAATATAACACACACTGTACATTTTATAAAGTTTCCTGTTTTACCAGAAATTATTCTAAAATGGCACAATTTATATATTTTTTACATATTTGGTAAGCACTAGGTATATACAGGGTGAGCCAAAATCTACGAACTGGCTGCGCAGTGTTTTTCCTGTCCGCATCCTCAGCGCTCACTGACGTCTGCCACTATCATAGAATATGATACGGTAATTTGTATCACAAATTACTCAGATGTAATTAATAATAATAATATGAATATGTATTTTTATGTAACATTGATTTCAGAGGTTTAATAATTGTAATTATTATTGGTAAATAATAATATACGGCTCTACTGAAACTGTCAACAATAACGCAATAATGCAGCGAGGGGATGAGTTGTTTATTATTACCGGGAACCAGGAAGTTACGTAATGTTTCGCGCCTTTTCGGTAAAAAAAAAAGCTTCTAGAACATTTCCTAAAAGTAATATGTATTAGTGGTTTTCATTGGATAGTAAAATAGACGCTAATGTTGGCGCATTTTATTAGCCAATGGCAGTTCATTTATAATCTTTAGGCGTATCTTGAGGCAAGCCTATAAATAGTGTAGATTCAAGGGAGCGTTCCCCCCAGTGCAACAAGATTCTCAAAACATTACACATCGTCCCCAGTTAAACAAAATTCTCAATACACTACACGTCAGTCCCCCCAGTGTTCAACAAGATTCTCAACACATAACACGTCAGCCCCCAGTTCAACAAGATTTTCAACACATTGCACGTCGGGCCACCAGTTCTACAAAATTCTCCGTACTTTCCACGTTGGTATCGCAGTTCATTTATTTCGCCAAGTTACGCGCAGCAGAAGTACGAGAAATCTTATAAAGTATTATACAGTTAAATACACAAAGTTGAAGTATGCGAGTTAAAAGTGATAAGAAGTTATTACAAACAGTTTCAGTATGGCGATTATCCAGATAAATATGTGAAAGTGTTCGTGAACGTGTTCTGCAATAAAGATTATAAAACCAATTTCTTCGTCAATATCATTTCTAGACAAAAGATTCCTTTCCGCTTCACACCCTGCAAGAGATACAAGTTCTACCAAGAAAAGATGATAGCTAGCCGGAGGACAATATACATAACCTTAAATTCTTTCAGAAACTAATTGATACAAATTGCTACGTCAGAGGGAACTACGGACCAGACCAACGAATGACGTCACACAAGATGGCAACGCAGAAGTCAACATAACATTCTCCCATCATATTGGCTCCACAACGTGGTGCTTTAAATGTATATACAATTATTTGCTCTCGCATATTGGCGCCCAACGTGGGGCAGTTAAAGTTATGTAAACAAACACAATTTGTTCTCTTACAAATTGGCGCCCAACGTGGGGCATAGATGACTAGGAAAGGAACAAGAATAACCAAGAAGTAGCAGAATTAACAAGGAATGAAGCAGAGTAACCAGGAATGCAGCGGTGAAATCATCTACAAGACGCAGATTCCAGAAACAAAAGGGACGACAGACTTCGATCGTAATTCCGAGATTACGATGCAACAAGGAATTCAACTACAAGAAAACATCGAAACGACGTAGATTCATCACAACACAACGCAGAAGCGACATACAAACATAGGAGAATGGGGCAGAACGCTGGACATCAAAGTAACAGCAACATAAAGCATCACAAAGGTATCGTAATTTTTTTTTAGAAAACAAAAACAATGGCTACTAGCAATATTGAAGAAACAATGATGGAAGGAGATAGTGTAACAGTTAGCTGTAAGTCAATACAGGTTACAAAAAAAAGTTCGAACAATGTAGTTTTTGAGGGAGGAAATGTTAGTGCAGAAAGTAAGAATAGAATAGCAGGATATATTACTATTGATGCTGGTACGATGATGGAAATTATGGAAATGTTTAGAAATTTTGGTAAAAAAATAGATCAGAGTTATAGGGAATTAAGGGAAGATATTGGTAAAAGCTTAGAACAAAACAGGAAATCAATTGAAAATATTGGTAGGAGTAATGAGATATTAGAGCAAAAAGTAGATCAAAGCAATGAAGAAATTGAAAAGAAAGTTATGAAGTTAGATAGTAGCATGCCAAAAATGAGAGATGAAAATGAGGAAGTAATAGCAAGTGAGACAGGAGAAATTTCAAAGAAAATGCTAGACATGAGCAAGGAAATAGATAACAAAGAAAGTGAGGTTAATACTAAAAGTGAGGTTAATGTAGAATGTATAGAGTTAGGAAGTCAAGTGAGTAATATTTTAAGTGAGTTAAGAGAGATAAAAGAGGTTATGAATGTAGATGTAAATCAGGCGCAAGTTAATTTCAGAGGGGAAATATCAGAAATACAGAATGAGACAGTAATGCAAAGAAATAAATTGTACCAAGATGTTCAAAATGAAAACTCCAGTCCAGTACAGTTTAGTACAGATTTATCAGAGTATTCTCAGATTAAAAAGATAGCAGAAGAATTGAAAATGAAAGTTGTTAAAAGATGTGTTGTTCAAGAAACTGTAGATTGTTTTCAAATGTTATCAGGGAACGAAATGTCATATGAATACAAGAGGTTATTCATGAATGAAAATTTGAAGGTTAGGTTACGGCTACGAGTAATGTTTAGCCACACACAATTTGATCCAGGAGGGTAAATAGCAATGAGATGTAAAGTAAATGCTGGATAGGTAAAGATGACTTGCAGAGAAATGTATTGGAACGTAAGAGGGTTAACTATTTATATATGTCATTTGAGAAAACAGAAATTTAATTTAAAAAAAAAAAAGGAGAGAAATAAATGTTTAAAAAAAAAAAATAATAAAAAAATAACATTTTTTAGTAACTGTAACAACATTTGAAAATTAAGAACGTAAAGATTAAAATTTAATATGATATTAAAGTAAAGGTACGTAAACACAATTCCAAGAATATTGTTAAAATAAAGTACAAAATAAGAAAAATGGGTAAAAATAATTCAAAACAAATACTTATGTAGAAAACAGAAAAGGTGAAACATTGTCTAGATTTAAGAGATGTAAATATATGTAGAGGGTGAATATTTTGGTAAATATGTGTAATAATTACAAAAATCTTAAATGTATAAATTTTTGTCAACAATGTAAGAGAGTAAACAATTTTGAAACAGTGATTAAATAATTTAGGGTAAAGTATTTGCTATAAAAAAAAAAAAAAATTTGTGATGTCAGATTAATATCTAAATTAATTAAACCAAAGCCAGTAAGTAGTGGCGAGATAATAAAGAAAACATATGTCGTGTGTTAAATGCGTGTGAAGTGTCAAGTGAAAGTGATAACGTGTGTTCCAAGATTTAGGAGACTAAAAACAAAATTATAAAATTTCCAAACAGGTTATAAATATTTATAATTATGTTTCTAGTGGGGCATATGAGACGGTAATTTGTATCACAAATTACTCAGATGTAATTAATAATAATAATATGAATATGTATTTTTATGTAACATTGATTTCAGAGGTTTAATAATTGTAATTATTATTGGTAAATAATAATATACGGCTCTACTGAAACTGTCAACAATAACGCAATAATGCAGCGAGGGGATGAGTTGTTTATCATTACCGGGAACCAGGAAGTTACGTAATGTTTCGCGCCTTTTCGGTAAAAAAAAAAAGCTTCTAGAACATTTCCTAAAAGTAATATGTATTAGTGGTTTTCATTGGATAGTAAAATAGACGCTAATGTTGGCGCGTTTTATTAGCCAATGGCAGTTCATTTATAATCTTTAGGCGTATCTTGAGGCAAGCCTATAAATAGTGTAGATTCAAGGGAGCGTTCCCCCCAGTGCAACAAGATTCTCAAAACATTACACATCGTCCCCAGTTAAACAAAATTCTCAATACACTACACGTCAGTCCCCCCAGTGTTCAACAAGATTCTCAACACATAACACGTCAGCCCCCAGTTCAACAAGATTTTCAACACATTGCACGTCGGGCCACCAGTTCTACAAAATTCTCCGTACTTTCCACGTCGGTATCGCAGTTCATTTATTTCGCCAAGTTACGCGCAGCAGAAGTACGAGAAATCTTATAAAGTATTATACAGTTAAATACACAAAGTTGAAGTATGCGAGTTAAAAGTGATAAGAAGTTATTACAAACAGTTTCAGTATGGCGATTATCCAGATAAATATGTGAAAGTGTTCGTGAACGTGTTCTGCAATAAAGATTATAAAACCAATTTCTTCGTCAATATCATTTCTAGACAAAAGATTCCTTTCCGCTTCACACCCTGCAAGAGATACAAGTTCTACCAAGAAAAGATGATAGCTAGCCGGAGGACAATATACATAACCTTAAATTCTTTCAGAAACTAATTGATACAAATTGCTACGTCAGAGGGAACTACGGACCAGACCAACGAATGACGTCACACAAGATGGCAACGCAGAAGTCAACATAACATTCTCCCATCATATTGGCTCCACAACGTGGTGCTTTAAATGTATATACAATTATTTGCTCTCGCAAAAGGTGTGGATGAAACCATACAACATTTTTAAAACTAATTTTAAAGTCTTTACTTACCAACTTTATGAAAGGAAATGCTGAAACTGGCCACCACCATCCATTGAAGTAACATTCTTGCTTACGTAATATGTTTTTACGTAAATTATTATATCTTGAAGATCTTATAGTTAGCTCCACGTTGTGGTAGCCAATTTGTAAGAGAACAAATATGTGTTTACTTCACGCGAAACCATCTCGTGTGACGTCATTCGTTGGTCTGGCTCGTAGTTCCCTCTGACGTAGCAATTTTTTTTTATGAATTAGTTTTAAGGTTATGTATATTGTCTTCCGGCTAGCTATTTAGGTAGACATTTAACTCTGGCAGGGTGTGAAGCGGAAAGGAATCTTTTGTCTATAAATGATACTGATGAAGAAATTGGTTTTATAATCTTTATTGCAGAACACGTTCACGAACACTTTCACAAATTTATCTTGATACTCGCCATACTGAAACTGTTTGTAATAACTTCTCACTTTTAACTCACGTACTTCAACTTTATATATTTAATGTATAATACTTTTATAAGATTTCTCGTACTTCTGCTGCGCGTAACTTTACGAAATAACTGAACGGAGAATTTTGTAGAACTGGTGGGCTGACGTGTAATGTGTTGAGAATCTTGTTGCACACTGGGAGACGCGTTACCTTGACCTGGCTTATTTATAGACTTGCCTTAAGATACGCCTACAGATTATAAATGAAATGCTATTGGCTAATAAAACGCGCCAACATTAGCGTCTATTTTACTATCCAATGAAAACCACTAATACATATTACTTTTATAGAACATTCTGGAAGCATTTACCGAAAAGGCGCGAAACATTACGTAACTTCCTGGTTCCTGGTAACGATAAACAACTCAAACCCTTCATTGCATTCTTGTTATTGTTAACAGTTTCAGTAGAGCCGAATATTATTATTTACCATTAATAATTACAATTATTAAACCTCTGAAATCAATGTTACATAAAAATACATATTCATATTATTATCGTTAACCACATCTGAGTAATTTGTGATACAAATTACCGTCTCATATGCCCCACTAGAAACATAATTATAAATATTTATAACCTGTTTAGAAATTTTATAATTTTGTTTTTAGTCTCCTAAATCTTGTAACACACGCTATCACTTTCACTTTACACTTCACACGCGTTTAACACACGACATATGTTTTATCTCGCCACTACTTACTGGCTCTGGTTTAATTAATTTAGATATTCATCTGACATCACAAAATTTTTTTTTTTTTTTATAGCAAATACTATACCCTAAACTATTTAACTAGTGTTAAAAAAAAATGGTTTACTTTCTTATATTGTTACCAAAAATTTATCAATTCAAGAATTTTCTTGTAATTACTATACATTTTTACCAAAAATATTAACCCTCTACATCTATTTACATCTCTTAAATCTAGGCATTGTTTTACATTTTCTGTTTGCTACATAAGTATTTGTTTTGAATTATTTTTACCATTTTTGTTATTTTGAATTTTATTTTAACAATACTCTTGTAATAGTATTCATGTACTTTACTTTAATATAACATCTTAAGTTTCAATCTTTGCATTCTTAATTTTTAAATGTTGTTACAGTTACAAAAAAAAATTTAATTTATTTATTTTCTTCTCAAACAGTTAGTCATGACCACAATTTATTTCTCCATTCATATGATTTACATTTTTATTTAACCCTCTTACGTTCCAATACATTTCTCTGCAAGTCATCTTTAACTATCCAGCATTTACTTTACATCTCATCGCTATTTACCCTCCTGGATCAAATTGTGTGTGGCTAAACATTACTCGTAGCCGTATCCTAACCTTCAAATTTTTGTTCATGAATAACCTCTTGTATTCATATGAAATTTCATCACATGATAACATTTGAAA
This sequence comes from Deroplatys truncata, assembly GCA_030765065.1. NCBI lineage: Eukaryota > Metazoa > Arthropoda > Insecta > Mantodea > Mantidae > Deroplatys > Deroplatys truncata. Next base: position 16,719,404 of record CM060983.1, read on the forward strand.
ACAATCTAAAGTTTCCTGAACAATACATCTTTTGACAACTTTCATTTTCAATTCTTCTGCTATTTTTTTAATCTGAGAATACTCTGACAAATCTGTACTAAACTGTACTGGACTGGAGTTTTCATTCTGAACATCTTGGTACAATTTATTTCTTTGCATTTCTGATTCTTTCTTTATTTCTGATATCTCCCCTCTGAAATTAACTTGCGCCTTATTCACATCTACATTCATAACCTCTTTCATCTCTCTTAGCTCACTTGAAATATTACTCATTTGACTTCCTAATTCTGTGCATTCTACATTAACCTCACTTTTAGTATTAACCTCTCTTTCTTTATTACCTATTTCCTTGCTCATGTCTAGCATTTTTTTTGAAATTTCTCCTATCTCACTTACTATTACTTCCTCATTTTCATCTCTCATTTCTGGCATACTACTATCTAGCTTCATAACTTTCTTTTCACTTTCTTCACTACTTTGATCTACTTTTTGCTCTAATATCTCACTCCTCCTACCAATATTTTCAATTGATTTCCTGTTTTGTTCAAAGCTCTTACCAATATCTTCCCTTAATTCCCTATGATCTTTGTCTATAGCTTCTCTCATCCTCTGAGTTAATCTTTGTCCTAATTTCTCATAACTCTTTTGCATATCTTCCCTAAATTGATCTGTAATACTCTTACTAAGATCTTCCTTTAATTCCCTATGACTCTTTTGCATATCTTTCATAAATTGATCTCTAAAATTTCTCAGCATTTCCATCATTATTCTAGCATCAGTAGTAATATTTCCTGCTATTCTATTCTTAGTTTCTGCACTAATATTTCCTCCCTCAAATATTACATTGTTTAAGCTATTTTCTGTAATCTGTATTGAATTACAGCTAACTGTTACACTATCCCCTTCCATCATTGTTTCTTCTGTATTACTAGCAGCCATTGTTTTTGTTTTCTAAAAAAAAATTACGATACCTTTGTGATGCTTTTTGTTGATGTAGCTTCGATGTCCAGCGTTCTGCCCCATTCTCCTAGATTTGATGTCGCTTCTGCGTTGTGTTGTGATGAATCTACGTCGTTTCGATGTTTTTGCGTTGAATTCCTTGTTGCCTCATAATCTCGGAATTACCATCGAAGTCTGTCGTCCCTGTTGTTTCTTGAATCTGGGTCTTGTAGATGATTTCACCGCTGCATTCCTGGTTATGTTGATCCTTTCCTAGTCATCTAGCTCCACGTTGATGCGCCAATTTGAAGTAACATTCTTGCTTACGTAATATGTTTTTACGTAAATTATTATATCTTGAAGATCTTATAGTTAGCTCCACGTTGTGGTAGCCAATTTGTAAGAGAACAAATATGTGTTTACTTCACGCGAAACCATCTCGTGTGACGTCATTCGTTGGTCTGGCTCGTAGTTCCCTCTGACGTAGCAATTTTTTTTTATGAATTAGTTTTAAGGTTATGTATATTGTCTTCCGGCTAGCTATTTAGGTAGACATTTAACTCTGGCAGGGTGTGAAGCGGAAAGGAATCTTTTGTCTATAAATGATACTGATGAAGAAATTGGTTTTATAATCTTTATTGCAGAACACGTTCACGAACACTTTCACAAATTTATCTTGATACTCGCCATACTGAAACTGTTTGTAATAACTTCTCACTTTTAACTCACGTACTTCAACTTTATATATTTAATGTATAATACTTTTATAAGATTTCTCGTACTTCTGCTGCGCGTAACTTTACGAAATAACTGAACGGAGAATTTTGTAGAACTGGTGGGCTGACGTGTAATGTGTTGAGAATCTTGTTGCACACTGGGAGACGCGTTACCTTGACCTGGCTTATTTATAGACTTGCCTTAAGATACGCCTACAGATTATAAATGAAATGCTATTGGCTAATAAAACGCGCCAACATTAGCGTCTATTTTACTATCCAATGAAAACCACTAATACATATTACTTTTATAGAACATTCTGGAAGCATTTACCGAAAAGGCGCGAAACATTACGTAACTTCCTGGTTCCCGGTAACGATAAACAACTCAAACCCTTCATTGCATTCTTGTTATTGTTAACAGTTTCAGTAGAGCCGAATATTATTATTTACCATTAATAATTACAATTATTAAACCTCTGAAATCAATGTTACATAAAAATACATATTCATATTATTATCGTTAACCACATCTGAGTAATTTGTGATACAAATTACCGTCTCACCATACATTTTTGGCACCCCTTTAGGAAACTATCCATCATTCGCCGTAGTTCATATTGAGACATGCTGGCAATTTGCTGGCAGATATTTTGTTTTAATTCTTCCAGGGTGTGTGCGTTTGTCTTGTATACTTTGTTAAGTTACCCCAGAGATAGAAATCGCAGGGGGTTAGATCGGGGGACCAAGGGGGGGGACAAATCTCTACTAATAATTCTGTCCTCAAACACACTTTCAATTTTTCTCATTGAAAATGTTGGCCGTATAAGCTGTTGCAGTGTCTTGTTGAAAAAAGGCAAAATCATGTTGGTTGTTAATTCTCTAAACAAAAGGGGGCAAAATTGTATTCACATATGTACAGGCTTCAACTGTTGACTCGAAAAAATTGGCGAGTAATGGATAGTTTCCTAAAGAGGTGCCAAAAATGTATGGACAATGATGGTGGCAAGTGTCATCATCTCCTTTCATAAAGTTGGTAAGTAAAGCCTTTAAAAATAGTTTTAAAAACGTTGTATGGTTTCATCCGCGCCTTTTTATGATTGTGGCAGACGGCAATGAGTGCAGAGGAAGCGGACAGGAAAAACACTGCACAGGCGGTACGAAGTTTTTTGGCTCTCCCTGTATAATACAAACACTTTTGGAAAAAGAACAGTCAGATCTGATTGAAAATGAAGCATGTATATTCAAAACATGTCGCATTTAAAAACATTAAGGGCCTATATTACGGTCTCTGTTTAAGATTCCAGTTAGATATTAACTGGGAGTGGGGCAAATGTTTGTATTACGACCTTTGGTTAACAGCTAATCAGGACTTACTCTTAGTGATGAACTAATTGTCACTTCGGGTAGCGGTTAGGGTACTAACTTGGAAGTAACAATACAAAAATGGCCTCGATTGTTAATTTATAGTGATTCCAAAGCAAAATATTACAGCAATATTTATATAACAGGAGGAAAGCCAAAATAATTATAGACTTCTGAAAGAGTGATTTCCATGTTTGAAATGAGGATGAATTTCATAAACATTATAAGATTGTCAAAGTTTCATTGCTACTTTAGCTTCTACTAGGTTTCTGCTATATAATACCTCCAGCATTATTCTTCTCACAGTTTGCATCATATCCTTTTTCCTTTTTTTTTTTGTTACGTGAATGATAGTAATGTTTGTTTAAATATAGTGTAACTGATATTAACCTGATATTCGAGCATCTAACCTATTTTTGCAAGTAATCTTTACCAAACAACAGCGAAATTTAACTTTATATTCCCAAAATAGCCTAACTTCCTACTAACCTATAGGAAGCAAAAATCCATATGAGTATATTACCAGCGAAATCCTACTTAACATAGTCTTTCCATGTTTTTGTTTGTTTGTTTGTGGGGGTTATTAATAACTTCATTCACACGACACAGAGCATGTGAAACCTATATAATTTATTATTCCGAAATTCTTTAATCTGGCGAAAGTATATTATTCCTTTTGTAGCGATGCCGGGGTGAATGCTTGGACATTATTTATACAACAGGAATAAGATCTCGGAAAAATAAATTTGAGGAGATGAATGAGGAAATCAGGAATGTTCAGGTTGATGAAACTGCACTATGGCTCTATTTTCTATCTCGCTTACACTCTAATAATTTGTAGCAGCATTTATAACCTCTTCCTGTGTTTATGGTCCTTTTTTTAACACAGCACACTTGTCGAAATTGCTTCTTAAATGTAACTCACAAATTTCAATGCAGTGGAGTAACCTTATAGCTAATACCTCTGTGCCATCAAACACCTGGCAGAAATAAAATAAATATGTACATCCAGGTAAACCATTTCATTCCTGCTTTAATCAGTTTCGAATGTTTTAACAGCAACACTAATACAATACATGTTGGTGTATGCCAGAATCAAGAGAGACTCCAGCACTCTCCGCTACCAACGTGTTCTTATATACAAAATCATATCGAGAGTGAAATCCTACATAACTAATACTCCAAAATGTCCTAACGTATTTTCAAACTACGCTACACGTATAGCTATCCTATTTTACACTACCTCCAATAACTGTATTAGCAGCAACTCATTTTAAAGATACTGAAATGCACTTAATCTATTCCAGTGCAAACTAAACTAAATGCATAGCCCTTAGAAGTATACCATCATAGATCTATTGAAATAGTATTAGCACAAATTTGTATATATGCTTCAGAGCACCACGTGGTGGATAATGTTTCTCACGTAATGTTGCTTACCTCACGCGTGGAACCATCTTGTGTGACGTCATTCGTCGGTCGCCTGCTAACCCATCTGGCGTAGCAATCTATATGAATTAGTTTTAAGGTTATGTATATTGTCTTCCGGCCAGCTATTTAGGTAGGCATTTAATTCTTGCAGGGTGTGAAGCGGAAAAGGAATCTTTTATCCAAAAATTACTAGTGAAGAAATGTATTTTATAATGTTTTATTGTCGAGCACATGCACTAACACTTTCACAAATTTATCTTGATAATCGCCATACTGAAACTGTTTCTAATAACTTCTCACTTTTAACTCACGTACTTCAATTTTTGTATATAAGTGACTTTGTAATATTTTAGATCTTTAATGATTTTCACTACGTGTAATTTAACGAACTGAACGGCCAACGTGTAATGTGCGGACGAAGTGTAATGCTTCGTAAATCCTTCCGAACTGGAGGACGATGTGTACTGTGTCGAGAATCTTGCCGAACTGGAGAACGCTCGCTTTGAATCTACACTATTTATAGACTTACCCCAAGATACACCTAAAGATTATAACTGGATTACCATTGGCTAATAAAACGCGCCAACATTAGCGTCTATTTTACTATCCAATGAAAACCACTAATACATATTACTTTTATAGAATATTCAGGAAGCTTTTACCGAAAAGGCGCGAAACATGACGTAACTTCCTGGTTCCCGGTAACGATAAACAACTCACTCCCTTGCTAAAGTATTATGTTATTGTTAACAGTTTCAGTAGAGCCGAAAATTATTATTTACCATTAATAATTACAATTATTAAACCTCTGAAATCAATGTTACATAAAAATACATATTCATATTATTATCGTTAACCACATCTGAGTAATTTGTGATACAAATTACCGTCACATATGCCCCACTAGAAACATAATTATAAATATTTATAACCTGTTTAGAAATTTTATAATTTTGTTTTTAGTCTCCTAAATCTTGTAACACACGATATTCACTTTCACTTAACACTTCACACGCGTTTAACACACGACATATGTTTTATCTCGCCACTACTTACTGGCTCTGATTTAATTAATTTAGATATTAATCTGATATCACAAAAAAAATTTTTTTTTTATAGCGAATATTTTACCCTAAATTATTTAACTAGTGTTACAAAAAGTGGTTTACTTTCTTATATTGTTACCAAAAATTTATCAATTCAAGAATTTTCTTGTAATTACTATACATATTTACCAAAATATTTACCCTCTACACAAATATTTACATCTCTTAAATCTAGCCAATGTTTCACATTCTGTTTGCTACATAAGTATTTGTTTTGAATTATTTTTACCATTTTTGTTATTTTGAATTTTATTTTAACAATACTCTTGTAATAGTATTCATGTACTTTACTTTAATATAACATCTTAAGTTTCAATCTTTGCATTCTTAATTTTTAAATGTTGTTACAGTTACAAAAAAATTTATTTATTTATTTTTTTTTTTTTTTAAACATTTTTTTTTTTTTTTTTTTTATATATAATTTATTTCTCCTTTCAAATGACATATATAAATAGTTAACCCTCTTACGTTCCAATACATTTCTCTGCAAGTCGTCTTTAACTATCCAGCATTTACTTTTTATCATCATTGTCTTTTATTTCACCATGATCTTCATGGTTGTATGGTTTAAGCATCTCAATATGAAACTTTCCTATGCTTTTTCGAGTTGTTGGATTACATAACTCATATGTGTTAGTTCCATACACTTCAACAACTTCATATGGTCCATGGTATTTGAGAAACATTCGCCAATAAAGTTTATTTTCTTTGTCGGACAATTTCTTGGTTTTAACCAAAACTAAATCTCCTATTTTGATCCTCCATTCCTTTCTCTTCTTTTCTTCATGTTTAATTTTTCTTTTTATGGCTTTTTTCTTCATCCTCTCGAATGCTTTTCGGAACATCTCTTCTTCTGTTGGCGGTATCGAATGCGCATCTGGAATGGCTCCTGGGATTGTTTTACACATTGTATTGATCTTCTTTCCCAACTTAAGTTCACATGGTTTATATCCTGTCACATTGTTTATGGTTTCATTTAGTAGGTTCTGAACGAAGTTCACGTATCCATACCATTGAGTGTGTTTTCGATGACATAACACCCTTAAATAATTTGAAATTTCCTTAATTTCCCTCTCCACTGGGTTGGAGTTCGGTCTGTATCTTGACGAAAAATATTGTTTAATGCCATTTTCTTTAAGTCCATCCATAAATTTTTTTCCTGTGAAGTACGAAGCATTATCGCTCAATACAGATTGAATAGGTCCTTCTTCTATCACATATGACTTAAGTAGTCTATTCAAACATGCTAAACCTGTAGGTTTTCTCAAAGGGTAGATTCTTACATATTTGCTGAATATATCATAACAGACAAATATATATTTATTTCCAAATTGACTTGGAGGCATCGGACCATGAATATCAATACTAATTACACATCTCGGCTTATCTCTAATAACCGAATTAGTTTCAAATGCATATGCTGCATTTATTTGCTTTGCCTTCTGACACAGGTTGCAGCACGATATAAATTTCCGAACTTTTTGACGCAATTTGGATATGTATAAATTCTCTAAAATCATAGAAGTTGTTCGGTCCGTCCCGGAGTGTGCTAACCCTTCATGAAAATTCTTAATTAGTTCCTTTTCCATGCTTTTCGGAACCATTACCTTCCAACTAGGCATTTCTTTTCCATGCTTTTTGTATAATGTCCCATCTCGAATTGCTATAATTTCTTTCTTTGCCTCCTCAATCAATGGTGCATTTTCTTTAAATTCAAACAATTTTGCATCCTCATTTTGAATTTCCCCCATATTTTTCAATTTTCTAATCATTTCTTTACTTAAAGGAATTTCAATTGTCAATATTTTGACTTCATTTCTAGGCCTTTCAATATTTTCGGGAATTTGTGGGTTGTAGTTCAATCTTGAAAGCAAATCACTGAAGGTATTGTTTTTGCCAGGAATGTGGATAATCTCAATATCGAATGCAGATATTGCATGAATATATCTAGCAAGTTTTCCACTACATAATCTACACCGTTGTATGAAAGTTAAGCTTATGTGGTCTGAATATACTTTCACCTTTTTCTGATAAATATAGGTTTTAAAACGAATTAATGAGAAATATAGTGCTCCAATTTCTAACTGAGTCACTGAAGAATTCCTCTCAATATTTGTAAGTCCTCTTGAAGCTGTACTAATGACGTGAAAGTCATTGTTGATGTCTCGCTGTCCTAAAATTCCGGCGTATCCTTGCATTGATGCGTCGACATAAATTTCATATTCCAAATCTTCTCTGGGCCTCTCAAGTAATATGGACTTAGCAAATAGTTCCTTTACTCTCTCAAAACATTTTTGATGCTCCTCTGTCCATCTCCACTTATTGTTCTTTCGGAGTAGCTGCCGTAGTGGTTCTATCTCCGCCGAATATCTTGGTACGAACTTACTCTGAAAGTTCAATACCCCTAAGAGACGTCTAATTTGTTTTACGTTCCTGGGTGGCGGAATTCTCATTATTGCTTCTATTCTTTTCTGATCAGGTCTTATACCTCGTTCATCCACTACATAACCCAGAAAATTTATTTCCTTAACACAAAATTTTGATTTTAGTATGTTCACAGTCATACCATGTTGTTGTAGTTTATTTAACACATAATGGACATTATTCATGTGTTCTTCAAATGTTTGACTAATGATTAAGAAGTCGTCAATATACTTTATTAAAAAGTCATCTGCAGAATTTCCAAAGATATTGTGAATGGCTCTCAAAAATCCACTTCCTGAGTTTTTTAAACCAAAAGGATTTACACAAAAGCGATACTGAATCCCTGAGTACTGAAATGAAGTGTAATCACGCACTTGCGGATCTAATTCCACTTGCCAATATGATGCAGTGAGGTCGATGGATGTCAAAAATCTCCCTCTTGAAAGTTTTGTAATTAGTTGTTCAATTCCCTCACTTTGAAAATGATCTGGTTTCATATACTTGTTGACATATCTGCCGTCTAAAGTTAATCTCAAACTACCATCTCGTTTAATACTCCAGCAGATTGAATTTATGTATTGAGAATTACTTTGCTCAATAATCCCATTTTCTAACATGCTATTTATTAATTGTCTAGCTTTGTCTCGAAGACTTATAGGTAAATTGTCATACTTGTGCCTATATGGTGGTACGTCTTCTACTTGAAATGTATGCTGATATACATTACATCTGCCTGGGATAGTACTAAAAACTGAACTATTGTTCATCAAAACATCATGAAGGATTTGTTTTTGCATTATCGTAAGATTATAAGCTTCTTCACACTTGTGTATTATTTCCTCATTTCTCTTCTCTTTCCTGCTGTTGTTTGTCTCGCTCACATGGTCGTCTTTTGTTTGGATAACACATTTCTCTACTTCTTCTGGCATTTCTGCTAGCTGTTGAAAATATGGCGTGGTATTCCCTTCATATTCTGTGACTACCTGCTTTATTTGATTATTTCTATCAGTTTCTGTTATTTGCACAAAAAATTCTTGGTCACAAATATCTTTCTCATCCTTTGTCATTTCGATTACAGAAATTTCTTCTTTTATAAATGGTACCCTTATTTCTCTACCTTCTTTTGTTATCTTTAACTCTTCATGTTTAAAATCTATACATGCTTCATATTCATGTAGGAAGTCACATCCTATAATTATGTCACAAATCAGATGGTTTACAATTAGAAACATAACCTCAAAATTCTCTCCGCCAATAAGTATGCTAAGCAGAGCTTGTGTTTTTATGACCTGTGCAGTTCTTCCAATTGCAACACGACAAACTAAATTACTAGTGGGAAGAGCCATAATTTTGTTACCTTCATTAATCAAATTTATGTAAAATTTCTGTGAGCAAATTGAAGCTGATGAACCAGAATCTATAGTTGCAATGATTTCTTTCTTCGCAATTTCCATTCTAACATGAGGTGACTCAAAATTTTCTCCCTTATCTTTTGTTGCTGTAATCTTATTACAGGGTGTATGTGTAGGTGTATAATTTGTATTGGTAATGGATACTGAATTATTAAAGACATCCTGAGAACCTACTACACAGGAGTCTGTTAACAGTTTTCCTGGTTATTTCCATGTTCACGTACGGGACTGCCATTCCTAACAGGCGCTAAATCTATCTCAGTGTCGCTACCATTGTTTTGAGTTCCCCTTCCTCGAGTTCGAAATCCTCGATTTCTGACATTTTGTCCCCTTGGCACGTAATTTTCTTGCCGTTCCGCACATCTTTCTCGGTTATTATTTTCCCTCCAGTGAGTGAAATTTCCCCTCTGTCTAATATACCTCCTTCCATAGTTTTGCCCTCTTTCAGGTAATCTTTCTGTCCTGACATAATTTATTTGTTCCTGCCGCCCTGGTCTCCTATCTATCCTTGATCTTTCAAATTGTGGAACATATGATTGATACCGTTGTCTGGTATTAATTTCATGATGTCTGTCTTGTCCTCTTATTTGTTGATAACTACCTTGGTAATTTCTTCTATCTCGTACATCTAAAAATCTATGTTCCCACTCCCGAGACATATCTTCTTCCTGTTGTTCCAAAGCTGTTATTAATTCTGTCATCTCATAGATGTTCCGTGGTTTTGCAATCAATAAGTAATTTTGTATCCTGATAGGATAATGCCTTGCGAGCAAACTCACAAAATCTTCCTCACTGATTGGAGGTGACAAGTTTCTAACCTGACTTGCATGTTTTAGTAAGTAATCAGTCATCGATATTCCCTCTCGTGGATTAAATTGACCATGACTAAGCATTGCTCGTATTCTTTGCTGTACCGTTACATTCCAAAATCTGTTCATGAATAATCTCTTAAAGGATTCATATGAAATTTCGCCCCCTGATACCATTTGTAACCAATCTAAGGTTTTCTGGTCCAAACATCTTTTGACAACTATCATTTTCAATGCTTCAGGTATCTTTTTAATTTGAAAATACTCTGATAATTCTGCAATGAATTGTACTGGACTGGAGTTTTCATTAAATTTTGGAAGTGGAAAATCACTTAAGATATGATTGTAATTTTGCAAATTCCCTACTCCCATATTTAAATTCTCTAGTGTAACTTGTGCACTCTGAGTTTCAGCATTAGCTATAGATGAAGCTGCCGCATCACTCACATTATTTATCATACCTGAGGAACTACCTCTATCATTATTTTGTACATCTAACACATGCACATCGCATATATTTGCCCTTGAATTCAATTCTAACCTATTTACAGTACCTTGCAGATTTTCTATTGTCTGTTCCAATTTCTTATTACTCTCATTTTGAACAGTTTGGTGTTTGTTAATTTCAGAAGTTAGCTTTTGATTCAAATCTTTAGACAAATCTTTAACTTCATCAGACAATTTATTTCTCTGTTTTTCTGACTCCTTCTGAATTTCAGATATTTCCCCTCTGAAATTAACTTGCACCTGTATTAAATCTGCATTTGTAGCCTCCATCATCCCTTTTAACTCACTTGAAATGCTACTCATTCGGCTACCTAGCTCTGTACATTTTACATTAACCTCATTTTTTTGGTTAGATATTTCCCTGCTCATGTCTAACATTTTCTTTGAAACTTCACCTATTTCATTTGCTATCATCTCCTGATTTTCATTTTTCATTTTAATCATACTACTATCTAGCTCCATGAATTTCTTTTCAATCTCTTCCCTGTTTTGTTCTAAGCTTTTACCAATATCTTCCCTTAGTTTCTCATTATTCTGAGTTAGTTTTTGTTCTAAACTCCTATCAATATCTTCCCTATTTTGATCTATTTTCTTTTCTAATCTCTCATTATTCTTACAAATTTCTTCCCTTATACTCTGAGTTAATTTTTGTTCTAATTTCTCAATATTTTCCTTCATTTCCCTACTATTCTCATTATTCTTATCTAGTTTTTCACCAAATTTTCTAAACATTTCCATAATCATAATAGTATCAGGATTAACATTTCCTGCTATTCTATTCTCTCTTTCTGCACTAACATTTTCATCTTCAAATCCTAAAAAATCTGGGCTATTCCCTGTACTTTGTATTGGATCACAGCTAACTATTACACTATCTCCCTCCATAATTATTTCTTCTGTATTATTGGTAGCCATTGTTTTTATTATCCTACCGCTCCTAAGTCTCATTTAATTACCTTTTTGATGCTGTCTGATGCTGCAGTTTTGATGTCCAGCGTTCTGCCCCATTCTCCTAGGTTTGTATGTCGCTTCTGCGTTGTATCGTGATGAATCTACGTCGTTTCGATGTTTTCTTGTAGCTGAATTACCCTTCTGTCTCGGAATCTGCGTCTATAGGTCGTTTCACTGCTGCTTTCGCCTCTCTGGTTATTCTTGTTCCTTTCCTAGTCGTCTAGCCTTCCTTTCCTAGTTGTCGCTCCACGTTGATGCGCCAATTTGAAATAGTATTAGCACAAATTTGTATATATGCTTCAGAGCACCACGTGGTGGATAATGTTTCTCACGTAATGTTGCTTACCTCACGCGTGGAACCATCTTGTGTGACGTCATTCGTCGGTCGCCTGCTAACCCATCTGGCGTAGCAATCTATATGAATTAGTTTTAAGGTTATGTATATTGTCTTCCGGCCAGCTATTTAGGTAGGCATTTAATTCTTGCAGGGTGTGAAGCGGAAAAGGAATCTTTTATCCAAAAATTACTAGTGAAGAAATGTATTTTATAATGTTTTATTGTCGAGCACATGCACTAACACTTTCACAAATTTATCTTGATAATCGCCATACTGAAACTGTTTCTAATAACTTCTCACTTTTAACTCACGTACTTCAATTTTTGTATATAAGTGACTTTGTAATATTTTAGATCTTTAATGATTTTCACTACGTGTAATTTAACGAACTGAACGGCCAACGTGTAATGTGCGGACGAAGTGTAATGCTTCGTAAATCCTTCCGAACTGGAGGACGATGTGTACTGTGTCGAGAATCTTGCCGAACTGGAGAACGCTCGCTTTGAATCTACACTATTTATAGACTTACCCCAAGATACACCTAAAGATTATAACTGGATTACCATTGGCTAATAAAACGCGCCAACATTAGCGTCTATTTTACTATCCAATGAAAACCACTAATACATATTACTTTTATAGAATATTCAGGAAGCTTTTACCGAAAAGGCGCGAAACATGACGTAACTTCCTGGTTCCCGGTAACGATAAACAACTCACTCCCTTGCTAAAGTATTATGTTATTGTTAACAGTTTCAGTAGAGCCGAAAATTATTATTTACCATTAATAATTACAATTATTAAACCTCTGAAATCAATGTTACATAAAAATACATATTCATATTATTATCGTTAACCACATCTGAGTAATTTGTGATACAAATTACCGTCACACTATACAAATCATATTAACAAGTATGCTTTATTACGTTCCTGAATGCATACTCCAGTCATCAGAAATGATCCATATTAATCATGAAATTCCTCAAACTAATTTTATACAAACTTTAGATTTCATTATACACAGAAATCAGATGGAAAGCTTTAGAAAAAATTACAGCAGACAGTTTATTTTAAAGATCTAATGTTACAAGTTTTCACCTAGGTGGTGTGAAATTGGGCATGAAAATGTTGCCAACCACACCAAATTATTAACAAACTCCAGGATAACTACCCTACAATTACCTTGCATTCGTAATACGGGACACTCCCTTTAACCAACACGTAGAAATAACTACAAGTTAGAAAAACCTCAGCTTTTAACCGGAGATCGTAATACCAGCCCTAAGTGAAGTATACTATATCTAATCTAGTATTTGTTATTTACAAGTAATACAGTGCTTTCCTTTAGTGCTTTCAGTGCTTATGTACCAGCCGCCACAGTTTGGACTCATGCTGAAAGTTATAATACTCCTACCACCAAGTAATTTTCTCATAGTTACACTTACAAGTACAATGATAATAAGCACATACCTTATCATAAGAAATGTTGACCTTCTCTATCCACACATTTCTGGCATCTTTTCTGCAAATTGGACTGCACTAGTGAACAGAAGGGATTCCTAACATGTGACCCTCAAGGGATCCATTATGTGTACACCACAAGGAGGAACAGATGACGAATTGAGTGAATTTCTCACCCGATGTTTGGTTTGTTGCATACACCTTATTTTCCCCCATAGATAAATCACATACAGTTAAACCAAGGGATTGTGAGGGCCATAATTCTTTACTAATTACCCTTACCATCTCAAATTTCCTGAATTAAATTTTATGATTCATCACCTGTACGCACGTTAGACTCTTGTAGGAAAAATCCAGACTGATATTCAATGTCGGCCAGCTGTTCAAAAAATGGTGAGAGTCATTCCTGTACCTCCCTACATTTCTTTTTTTCCAAAAAATATAGGTCCTAGTATTCTGTATGCATTTACTGCACACCATGCAAGAAATGTCGTATGTAAAATCAGATTTCTCTCTGCTCCAAAACCTCTTATTTTGCAATGAAACAGCCATATATATGGAACCATGCTTCGTCAGAGAATATTAAGCGTGGGTCAATTACACAAATTTACCGATTGATGCTCACATGAAAAATAAAGTGTATGTAACAAACCCTATCTATACATTGTAAGAAACAAAATAAAAAATCAGGCGAGAAATTCGGATATTGAACTCTCGAGTGTTAATGAAAATTTCCCAAGAAGTTGTCAGAAATGTGTGTATAGAGAAGGGCATCATTTCCAACATCTCTTATAATAAGGTATGTGCTTATTATTATTTTAATTTTAACTATGAGCACGTGTGGCGGTTGCAGGGATATTATAACCCTTTCAGCAGGAGTACGACCTGCAATGCCAGCATACAAGCAGCCATGCTATGGCCACAGCGCGAAGGAAAATCACTGTATTTTTCTTCAGCTGACTTTTCTGAGTCTATAATATTCCCTTTTTGTCACAGTGTCTGTGTTCTAGCTTATAAACCCAGATATCCCAGGGAATATCTCCTTAATTAGCATCCTTCCTTATCCTCCACAGAGTTTGGAAACATTCAGTTGGACACGTTTCATTAAAAGAAAAAAAATCAACTTTAAAAAGCTAGTCAACGAATTAGATAATATCAGTTGTTTCTCAAATCAAAGAACTGAATATGACCATAACATTAAACGGAGCTATACAATAAAAAGCACTCATTGTCATAAACAGCATTACTATATCTTTTCCCACGGCCATAATCAGCCACAAAGAGCAGGAATACATTCAAAGGGTGCTTTGTTTTGTAGAAATGAAATATTAGCAATGCATGTTAATGTTTTGAGTAATTGCTTAAATTATTTGCATAATTATGATGAAATAGTTGAGTCATTAATAAAAAAACAACATTCATTAAAATAGAATTTATATATGCAATGACAAAGATGTTACTATTATCAAAATTAGGCTGTTGCTTTACAAAGAAATAAATTTTCATAAGCACAAAAAGACAGCTCAATAAACATGTTTGTTGCTCATATTGGTCGCTCCTTTTCTGTAAAACATATTTCACAAATAAAGGAGGACTCAAAATCCTCCACCTCCAAAATACAGCTTCTTATTTCCAACATAATTTTGCTTTAACATTAATGTGATATGGATAGATAAAAAGACAATATTGGGACATTCAGAAAATTAAAATCCTTTGTTTATTTTACCTGTGGTAACTTCCATCTCCACTCTGCTGGCCGGAAAATGTTGAGATCCCCCTCAGAGAAGTCTCGTCTCAAAAGTAGTATCAGCCGACAATTTCGAACAAATACGGCATAATGGTGTCTGTTCATTTCTGTAAGAAAAAGTGTATCAGTAACTGCCTAGCTATGAAGGCTGGTTTTGAGCAAAAACTTACATCTTTGATACATCGCCTTCAAAACATGTTCTCTGAAATAATATGCAAACTGAGGTTGGCTGTAATACTTAATTTAAAATTGTAATTGTTAATGTTTCGCTGCGCACTCCAAATTGCACTTTTGTTCACAAATCTCTGCTTTTAATGCAATACAAATAATTTGAAATTATTGCATTTTCATTTTTAAATACTCTACTGGACTGACATCTAATGCGGCTGATAATTTTGATCTCTCAACTTTGAAGGAAATTACTGAAGTTACTTCTTAGTAATTAAGGAGTAATTTTCTTAGATTCTAGCATAGGTAGGAGCTTGAAATTTTCAGCATTTGTTATACAGATGTTTTATGTATACAGAATTCAAAGTATTCAACTCAGCTATCAAGCATCCCAATGAGAAATGAGCTGCAAAATTTAGAAAGAACAAGGGAAAAAAAAAAAAACCTGATATGTTGCATTCATATGACTTTCTCTACCAATTGTTATACAAACTATTCTTAGAAAAGCTTATTTTTCTAAGCTCCTCCTTTTTAACCGATAGAAACTTTCATGACACATTTTGCTGTAGGCAAAAAGAAGAATGCAGAAGTGATAGTCAAACTTTTAAGAAGCGGATTACTAGGTGATGATTTAAAAATTCCACGCTCCTTATATGACCACAAGGAAAAATGAATAGTGACTTACTGCTTGAAAAAATCTGATGTGTTACACTCACATGACTTTCTCTACTCTTGTACAAACTATTTTTACAAACGCTTATTTTCCATCTACTTCATGTTAATCGAGATAAACATTTGCAGACTCTATCTTATTGATAAATTTCTTGTAGATGTAAGGGCATAATATATTTACAAGGGCAATTTGGAAATACAGTAGCCGTTAAGCACATACATATCTCTTAATAGCTGGTTGCTAGGTGCAGCACCATTCCCTTTCCCACAGATTAATACTCTTTGCATCTCCAAGACAAAAAAATGAATAACGAATTCCCATTTGAGAAAATAAGTATTGAAAAATCTAAGGGAATAACAAGTAATATCTCGAAAATTGTTCACTCAACAAAAAAAATGTATATGACATAAACTGTGTATTTTAATGCGATCTACATTTTTTGTGTAGTAAAATTTTGTCTATCTCTTATGGTTTACCAGTTATGCAAAAGTCGTTCACAATGAAGAATACTTTTGGAGACATTCCCAGGAAATTCAAGAAATACATTTTATTTGCCATAAAAATATCTTAAAGATATGATATTTTAATCAAAATCGTTAGAGCCATTTTTGAGAAAATTAAAATTTTCGAAAAATCTTCCATGTAAACGGTACTCTGGGGTAGGGGGATTTTCTTGAAAACCTTCGTGTCGCATCTCTGGAAGATACTGAACCTAAATACCAAGTTTGGTGTTTATCCAACTGTTCGTTTTTGAGTTATGCTGTTCACAGACACACACACGGACATGTTTCCAAAAATGCTTTTTTTGGATTCAGGGGGTCTCAAAACATGTATTTCCGGTGAAATCTCGGTATCGAATTTTTGGGTGGAATACAATACTTCCCCTACTTACTATACGTAGTAGAGAAAGTAAAAAATATATGTATTTGAAAATTCAAACCAATGACAAAGAATATCTTGGAAATGATTGTCACAAAAAAGTTATTTGACATAAATTGTGTGTTTTAACCATATCTACATTTTGTGTCTAGTAAAATTCTGTTTTTGTCTTACAGTTTACAAACTACTCAAAATCTTCAGAATAAAGAGGACTTAACAGGCTATTCGCAGAAAATTTAAATTATTTCTCATGGAAATATCTTAAACATAATATAGTGCTTTAATCAAAATCATTAAAGCCATTTTTGAAAAAAAATAAAAAATAATAAGAATGTTTATGTCCATACTTTGAATATGCTGTTCACAGGATACTTACTATGATCATCTGCTGAACACAGAATGTGCTCCTTAACATGCTTGTCTTGATCTGGGTGTTGTTTGTGTTTCATCCATGTAGCAATTGTGAAGGTGGACGCCAGATTGTGATCCAGCACATCCGATGGAATGGCAACAGCAGAACTAGCTCCATCAAACTCAAAGATCTGATCTGATTCTCGGCCTTCATCTGTTGGTAACGACTTTGTCCACTCGGATCCTATTCCTGGACTAGGCAACAGATCAATGCTCTCCATACTAGCTCCTGAAATAATAATAAAAAAAAAATGTTCTGTGGTAAGACTGACCGCTCTAAAGATAACCCTGAGTGAAATACAATGGGACACCAAGAACTATTGATGGTGGATTCTCTTCAACCAACATTTTTGCAACTTCCTGAAATTGAAACCCATAAAAATTTCCCTTGCACAGAGAAAAGTAATAATTTTGAGATGACATAAAATTTAAAATGCGTAAAATGATCAGTGCAATAAAAGTACAAAAATTCCATGTAAAATAATGGGAACTCCCTTTTATAAGAATCCTTTTAAGACCTGGTAGCGCTGCTTCATGCTGAAATTCTTCCTGGTACCTTTTATTAAAGCAAAGCACACCACTTCCTAGGCTACGCAATACACTGATTGTGATTACTATTTTACACATGTTTTCAGTAATTTAAACATAATGCATATATTTTACAAATCATGAAAGGTAAGGTTACCATATGGTAAGCAGAGAACCGAATCACAGAAGTAGCAGTGCCAGGACACGTTAACCTTTAAGCTCACAACTGGCATTTTGCTGAAGTTCTGTAAGGGTTTCACCTGGGCAGCAAAACTCTGTTTAGCTGGTCAGGATTTTCTCTAAATACCCCTGGTTCTAAACCTTGTGGATAGACTCTGACTCAATTGCTGCCGGAATCTATCGGTCAGCCTTCTGTAACCCACATGCTCTAAAGTATTCCTAAAAGGGTGATAATCATTGTGCACCATGCAACATCATCTTTCAACCCAGGTAAGTACATTAATTTCATTACTTATTTGTAACACCTTATCCGGCCTTGACCCATGTAAAGTGTAGGGCACTATGTAATTGTTTAGGACTACCCTAGTCATATCCACACGCTCATTTTGTAAGGCATGCAAAATGAGGGACCCCCAAAGACTTTTCCCCATCCTGACTTCGTGCCATAAGCAAATCACTCAGATTAGCAGTGACACGTGGAGAAAATGTACAGGTCTCCCGTCGCATGGTGTAGGAGCCAGTTTTGAGACCCATAGCTGCGCCTTAAACTATCTGTGACCTCTGGAGTAGGCACTCGGTCTAGATCATGGTGGGGTAGTTACCCTTGTGACCCATTATAGCAGTGCTCCTATTTCACAACATCTGGTGATGTGCCAGTTACAGCCCTCCCTATCCCCTGTAACACAACCGTGACAATATACACAGATTTCTAGTCCATATTTTATGCTTCATTGTATCAACTACAAACAAATACTGTCACAAAAAATGGGAAATCCACATCCCACATCTCTAGAACACGAATAAAATAAACTATTTATTTGAGGAAGTTCACTTTGATGTAATAACATTTTAAAACTGCATGCTACGCATTTTGTTGCAGCCCAGTGAAGAGGCACCATGATCATGATGAAGGATAGACACACAGATAAGCTCTGGCCTATCATAGCACTGTATACCATTTACTAGAGGTCACTAGTGGTGCTATAGATTTTGTTGCAGCCCAGTGAAGGTGGACCATGATCATGATGAAGGATAGACACACAGATAAGATCTGGTCTATCATACCACTGTATACCATTTACTAGAGGTCACTAGTGGTGCTATACATTTTGTTGCAGCCCAGTGAAGGGGGACCATGATCATGATGAAGGATAGACACACAGATAAGCTCTGTTCTATCATAGCACTGTATACCATCCAGTCTGTAATCTTAAGTTACAATATAATGCAATAGAACTTAATGCTTTGTTATGTCCGTGGTAAAAAATCTGTAACACAAAGCCATAACAATGCCCCCTTTGTAACTCAATGTGAGGATGAAAGAGCATTTTAGAAACAAATGCCAGAAAACAGATAAATCAGCCCTAGCACATCTTTTTTGAGTAATCACCATAATATAACTTCCAACATAAAGCTGTTAAAAACACGAGGAATAAAAGAGATGTATGGGAGAAAATCGTCATCAGAAAACACAAAGACTTTAGTATAAATTCTGAAATTCCTGCAGATATGAACTTCTAGTTTAAATGGTTGAAGCTTCCATCACCAGTGAAACTCAACGAGGATATTCAATCCAGTCGCCAGCAGCTGTGATGTAAGCAACAGCTTACAAAAACATGTTCCTGCAATAACTGCGGTGAGTGAAACCAAAGAATGTAAGTGGACTCAATTTTAAATTTCCATTCATGTTGGTTTTGCTGTTTAAATTCCCTCAAAAGTTAGTTTATTTCAGAAATAGTTACCCTTGTATGGAAGTTGCAGAATGTTGACTTTAACAATAGTTTACTATGGAAGTAGAGCTTACTCTAAGTTGGTACATGCACCCAGAGAGAAGGAAATGCAGAGCAACACATCTTGGTGTGTTTACATGCAGAGTAAGTTTAGAAAAAAAAAAAGGGAATAAGCAATATGTTTTTACTAGTTCAATAAATTAATAAAAACTCTTTAACCTTCAATGATACGGGCGGTATATATATATTGTATTAATACACTTACCACAAAGTTTGCGTTGGCTCTGCACAGAGTAGGTATCTCTGTCACAACCCTTGCCAATGTGAGATGTAGCGAGATTCAGTTTCGTCTCTACGCTGTGCACAGTGCATGGAACATCACACAACTCCAGTTCTGCATCTGGAAACAAATCCTCTCGCCCTGTTCCAGGAGCATAGTCAATCCTTTCCGGAATGCCTGCAAGACAACACAGAGTAAACGTTGATTACATGCCCACTAGAGAATGTCAAACATTCAGTATACCAGTGAGAAACACATACTTACCTTTCCAGCCCAGTTTGCATATGCGGTTAACTTTGATGGTAACCATCACTGGTACAGACTGTTTCATCCCGCAGTCATAGGCCACCACAGAAAGGATGTGGTTGTGACTTCTCTCATAGTCCAGGGGCTCTGTGTTGCGAATGGCTCCTGTAATTTTACATTCTCATTAGCACTGCTATAACAGTGGAACTGTACTGCAGACACTCTGACGCAACACAATCTTCAGGTAGACAGTTACTCTCATCCCACCTGGTCCTAAATGTGTGATCTGGTGACCAGTTGTGGCCTTGGAGTTAAAATTGGCAACTATGTCTTTACAAGTAGTCAAATGTCAAATCTTTCTCAAACGAAAATTTTGAGGATAAAGGTTCATGATAATTTCTTTGTCGTTATCAGTAGTTGAAAATACTTTCTAATAAGTGGCAGAAGTTTCTAAATACAACAAAATTTAGCGGCAAATGCCAGTAATTTGAACTCAGAATCATGTATGTGTTCTGAGGGACCATTCACAATGAAAATTAATCATTCGTAAAACTTATGACAAAGTTAATGCGATATGTTGTCATTCGCAATGACAAATGCAAACTTAAGCAGCAGCCAATCACAAGAGAACATTAAACAGCTTAGCTAATATGACGACCTGCAAAGCGACTGACAAAAGAGGTTATGTACATGTATCAAGATGAGCATGAGTTAGCTACCCGGTTAATAGATGTTCACCTATAATCACAATATGTTTTTCTTTTTAGATACCCTGGCCTGTGATCTTGCACAGAAAGTGGGTGTGCGAGTCAACACATGGCGATGGAAAATCAGATGTGAGATGGTAGAATCATCACATGATGAGAATCACTCTCTGACTGTCTAGTTTCTTATGTTTGACATACAACTTTGCAAGCTTCTAACTACTACGTATATAAGTAGCTATTGGTCCGTGCACAATGTGATTTAAGATAAATCTTTGCTCAGGAATGATACAAAATTCTAGAATTTGGACTTGGTTTAGCATTTGGAGAAAAACACAACCATTTATATCATAAGTCAGTTTTGTTTGTAACAGACTCGTGCAAAGGAGAAGAAAATCAAATCTTGAACCTTGCAAGTGTCTAAGTTCACATTTAATTCAACGTTTATTTTTATGCTTACGTAATTCATTGTCAATGGCTCCATTATAATACACATCATTTAGTAGTTAAGTTTATGTTATGCTTCATTTTCATTGTGAATAGGACCTTGTTCTGAAAGGAAAGAATTTCTATTAATGCAACTGATTAGTAGAAAATGAAAAATGGTCAAAAAATCAATGTTTGGTTTTTCTGTCTATTATTTACTATTCAGAACAATCTGATATACCTAATTTTATCACATTCGCAAAATTAAGCCAATCGCATGACAAATTAAATGCCTTTTATGCATTTTAAGTTTTCATACATTTGCCAACCCTTTACACATTACAATGCAATTTTTAAGTTAATATTCTCAAACTATGCAGTCACCAATTGAAACCTATTAGGTACATGTCATCCTTAAGAATATATGAAAAGAAGGCAAAATATAAAAATACAGTAACAATTGAACATTTTGTGTAAACAATGCAAGGAGCTGCCTTGGTAAGAGGCTATAATGGCCAAAGCACTGTCAGATGTAGTACCTTCATTGTCAATGGTGAAAGGCTGGTCGCTTGTGAGTATTTCATATTTACAGACATCTCCAAACTTGGGTGTACAGTCTCTGTCTGTGGCCTCGACACGTACAATCTCCTCATACAGACGGCCCTCATCAACCTGACACACGTATGATGGGTCCAGGAATGTTGGAGCATACTCATTTATGTCCACCACGGAAATATGAACGGTTGCACTGCAAACAAACACCATAAGTTTCAGCGTGATGGACTACAGTGATAGGTATCCAATGATGGAGATAAAATTACATCACTTACTTGTCTGACACCTCGCCAGTGCAACTTACAGCCGCAATGTCAAATTTGTAATTCTTTCTCTTTTCACAGTTCAGAGCCTTACGGGCACGAAGTTCTGCTTCACCGCCAGGCTTCAGTACAATCTGAAAACATACAGTGAATAACATTTACATGTCTGGGTACAACAACTATTCAAAGATAAAAGTGCATTAGAGGACTGGTGAAATAGAACATGGCACTCTAGAAAGCGCCTTGGTTTGAGCACCGTAGCTTTTCGCTCACATCTGGCTCCCACTCGGCATTGCAGTAGTTATGATAATGATCTATATGTCCAATAAACCAATATTCCAACTGAGGATAGTGTAACGCTGACCACACAATACTTGGTCAGTCAGGTTTCTCACTCAAGGCCTGTCACACCGTGTCTTAAACCTAACACAGTAGAGTTCTGTTCAAGGGAATGTGACCAAAAGTTTAACAAGCAGGTCATGGGAACACATTTATGAGAGCAAAAGAACTTTAGCATTATTCTTTTTTATAGTTACCAGATATTTTCCACATTCAGTTTAGCTGAGGTGTGTGTAAGGGCATATGGGCAATGAAAGAGAGATGAGAACTGAGCAACCTGCACTGGGGCTGTCATCAGGACCAGTTAAACTGGCTATCAGAGAACAATATATACTGGATCTCATCTGTAGGTTTCAGGCACTCCAAAACTCTCATGCAGAGATGGCCTTTTTGCAGGGTAGCTTCCCCGTAAAGTGCACCTGCAGAGGGATGAAACGCCTGCCCATTTATTGAGCAAATGCCCAGCATTTGCTCACTAAAGAGCCTCATTTTTGGGAATCAATTTCGAAAATTGGAGGAGCTGGTCCAGAGTATGCTTCAGTTCATTATGACCATGAAACCTCTGTTTCAATGATAATAAGACTGGGGATGCACAACAGATCTGCAACGGTCACAGTACATGGCAGTATTGCCCCTCCTGTCATACTGAACTACCTGATAAGTATAAGGAAAAAACCCCAGAAAAATCTTATGCACGTAACTCACCATAACCAAAACTTGGGACCTATTGAATGATCTTTCATACAAACCCTAAACCATGGAGATGGGCTACAGGCTCACTTTGATAATCTGTAATCTTTCACTTACACAGACAGAAAGTTTTGCTTTGCCATTTTGCTTTAAGACAACTTATCGTACTTACACAGTGCAGAATTCAAGGAAACATTAATTTTTAAACAAAGACATAAACATAAAGAGAGCTAAATCCATTTCAGGCAAGCAAAGTTTTTAAGGTATTATGTACATTCAGTCAGAGGTCTCTTGAGCACTTGTTCCTTTGAGTGAGCATGCAGTTCACAACCATCAACTTCTGTGCACTGTTTTGGTTAATTCTATAATACAAGACTACCTCCACACCGCAGTAATTAAGCTCTTAACTTCTACACAAGCAGCTCAAGTTTGATTCTCCATAGTGGATTGTTTTATCTGCTTTTTTTACAACTCGTTTTGTTGTAATTTATTTATTGACCGAGTATGAAACCTCCTCCTGATCGACAAATTAATGTCATGGTTGCCATCTACCAGTATGATGGATTACTAAATAAACCCCAATACAAACATGTTATATTTTTGCTCATGTATTTAAAATGAAAGGGGGAAGTAAAAGTTGAGTAGCTCTTCATGCAGATTTGAGCTTGCAATCTCAGGAACAGTAAGCTAACACTCTACCACTGACATAAGAGCGCTGTGGCATTGTAACAAGCTTTGGTCATACTCCACTTGAGAAACATAAATCAATAAAGTATATGTTACAAATATTCAGTGTTGAAACATCTGTCTATTTGAAATCTTGAATATGAATTATTTTCTTGGAAGATTTTTGTGATTATAGTTGCATTATCTACCATAACTACTACAAGAATATACAGTCTTGTGAACAAAGTATGGCTATCCTGAGCGCTCATGGAAGTCGCAATTTGAGCTCTGTCTCTCATGCCGGCCAGTTTTAAATTGACCAAGTGTACACATTTCTGCTAAATTTAATAACTTCCCAAGTTCTTGCAAATGTGAATGCTATCACTCAGAACAAGACAAGAGAACATACCATTTAAATTGTATACAAAAGCTCAGGGATGATATCTAATGTGCACAATGAGCAGCGCCACTGCCAGCAAAGATATCAGAGACAACTAGTGTTGGAAACTCGTGACAAATTGGTAGAGGACTATTATTTTATCTAGAAATATTAATCCTACTCCAAAATACCCATACCCTTGTAAAACAAGTTTCTTGCACATGCTCATAAGGTCACTGCCTAGTCACATCTTTAGCTATTATCAGCTCTTCTCCCTCTCATTCTTCTAACATGGCCACTATGCGGGTATATTGGGAAGCCATGAATTCAACAAGACCCATGTCATTTATTTTATATCTCATCTACAAACTTTTCTTCTTTGTTAATCGACAAAGTTTTATAGAAATAGTTTCACTGCACATTCTGTTTCAGGTACAAGAGAGATACAGGAGACTGAAGTGATAGTCAAATGTTTAAAAAAAAAAAAAAGATTTGCTAAATGCTGGCTTTGAAATTCCATACTATTTTCATGAGGTCATGAAAAGACACAAGAATAGAAAAACTGATTAGCGACAGCCTTTAAAAACTATTGAAAACTTAAACTTAAAAAAGTGTTGAAAAGTTCAAACCTTAACAATTTGAATAATAATGCATAGTTCAGAAATTACTGATGCCAGAAGGAGAAGAGGAAAGGAAAAAAAGAGATTATTTGAAGTAAATTGTCTTCTTTAAAGACACACATTTTTTTTCTGTAGCATGTTTACATCTCATTGGTTTATAGTTATACACAATTCTACAAAACTCATTTACAATGAAGAGAACTTCATAGGCTATTCTCAGAAAATTCAAGATATACGTCTTATACGGTATTTTAAATGCTGTTTTTGGGGTTCAGGGAGCCTCAAAACATGCATTTCTAGTGAAATCTAGTGCAATAGTAGAGAAACTAAAATGTGTCACAACGTTTGCTAAATATATTATATATACAAAGAGCTCCTTTTGTGTCATTTGTAAAATTTTTATTTTGTAATTAGATGCTGTCTCAAATAAACAAGAAATCACAACTGGTGGGATGGCTCAAGCACTAATGCCTGTGGCTTGCATTTGAAAGGCACAGGCTCAAATCCAATGGGGCAACCTATCTCACTGATTTTCTTTCTTGTGATTTCCCTGTCACCAAGGTAAATATTGGACTGGATATTTAATACTATGAACCAAAGTTCCACCTTAAGTCTAAAACAATAGTGAAAAAGAAAATAGACTATAATAGCAAGTGTTCTGCCATCTATCCACAGATAATGAAAACAAGTAGACTGGACAACCTAATGCCACCTGCCCAGCATACATAGAAGCAGAAATACCGTTGCCTGGCACTAAGCCCTGATGAGACCTAGAAGGCTAACTGTCCATCACACACTGACCCACGAGGTATCTCCTAATAGATCTGTTGCAATATAGCTATGTAGTTAAAGTGTGTAAAATAAATAGAGGCAGAAAAAAAATTACACAAGATAATATATAGAAGTGGTTGCAAATATACAATTTCACTAAAATAGGTTCAATACCTCAGAACTAGTTTTGAGGAATCACTTCCTCATCGTCAGCTGATTGCAACTGGTTGGTTTTCCTCTGATGGTTATAGACGTCTCTTTGTCCCTCTAGTGGTGGTTCTACAAGTTTAGTAATCAAATTTTTGTCCATAGGGATGTCAAAATTCATTAACCTTGGACGAAATTTCCAAAGAAATATTTTCTCCCAAATGTTTAATTCTGTAGGTGTTTGTGATACTGTGTCCTCAATTTCATGTTCCTGTATGCAAAAATGTGCTGCAACTGCTGATTTTTCTTCTTCCCTGGATTTGATGTTTCGAAAATGTTCCTTAACCCTCGTTTCTATGTTACGCTTAGTTTGATCAATATAGATTTGTTCACAATCCTTGCAATCTATTCTATAAATCCCGGAATTTTTATGAGCTGGCATTTTTTCTTTTTGGTTTGCATTTATGAGGAATTTTATGCTGAATTTATTTTTGGGGATGAGTGCCACATTGCTATCATTGAAAATTTTCTTGAATTTGTTATGTGCCCATGGGTGAAATGTGACTTTTTTGTATGTCGGATTTTGTTTGTGTGGTTTGAGGGTTGTATTTTTTTTATCATTTTTTGTTGCTTGAATTTTTTGATTAACCTATCCACTATATCTGTTTTGTAGCCATTTTTTCTAGCTGTTTTTAAGTTATATTCCTTTTCATTGAGGGGGATGTTCACTAATCTATGGGTCAAGCTGTTAAAAACTGCAACTTTGTGTGATGGGGGGGTTGTAACTATTGTTTTTTATATAGTTATCCGTATAGGTTTTTTTTCTGTATATTCCAAAAGTTAATCTCTTGTTCTTCATGATTTTTAGGTCCAGGTAGGGGATCTGGTTATCCAATTCAGTTTCCATGGTAAATTTAATATTACTGTCTTGCAAGTTCAATAATTTAAGAGCATCTTGTACATGTTTCTTGTTAACTATTGTGAATACGTCGTCGACATATCTGGTCCAAGTTTTAAATAACCAAGGAAAGGCTTTTACTACTCTTGTCTCAAGAGCACTCATGAATAAATCAGCCAGAAAGAGAGACATTGGATTTCCCATGGCTAGGCCTGTGTGTTGTTCAAAATATTTTCCTTCAAAGCTGAAGAAGGTTTGCTCTATGCACAGTTTTGTCAGATTAATGAGTTCTTCAATTTCTGTTTGGTTTCTATTGATGGAAGTTAACCAATTTTTTAATACCTCTAGCACCCTATCTTTAGGTAGGCTTGAAAACAGTGAAACCACATTGAAAGAACTAAAGTATCCCCATCCCCAAGTTGAAAGTCCAAGGTAAATTGAAAATAACTGTGGTTTATCATTCAAAGTATGAAGCAAAGCTATATGAGACAGTGGTGATGACCCCAAAAGGAAAATTCCTTTCTCCCAAACATGAGCCCATAGATGCTGGTGACCCAGTCTTGTAGAGTTGTCCTCATTTGGAAGAACTGGTTGGTTCCTCATTAGCATATCTGCCTCACCTTGAACAGTTTCCTGTTACCTGCTTATTTACTTAACAGCATTCCTTTGGCCTCATGCTCTTCAATGATGCCTGTAGTACAGGATGTCTACTGCCCTGAAGGTTTAAAATTCCAATTGTGTCATATTGTAGTAAAAATGCAGTAGTATTCAAATGTGTGTTGTGCCAACTAAACATCTTTACTGTTTTATTTGTTTCCACAGGCACGATATTAAACTGTGTTTATTACTAGCTGCCTTACCCGATATTGAACAGGTGGCTTTTTAAATCCTCAATGATGATTTAATTAAACTTACTATCTGTACATTATACAAAATTATTGTAGAATGATCTAGAAGACTTTTTATGTCGATTTCTCCCTTAATAAATTGCCCCTAAATATATTTCAATGAAGAAAAAAGGTATTTAAAAGGGTTACCTCTCGTTGGCTCATTAATAAGGCATTGACAAACTTTTCCACAGCAAAATTGATTTATAATTGTAAATATTTTAGATGTTCTTATTGAACAATGCCAAATGCACAAACCTAGTGCTCAAAGGCAGTAATATACACAAATACAAATTACCTCTTAGAACTGTAATTTCATGAAATTCCTGTGCTATTCGAATTCCCTGATATTCAAAGAAATGGGAATCAAATATCAGCAGATTCTGTATTTCTAACCTTAGCCTCCCTCACTTGCAATAATCTTCAAAATTCTGAAAATGTTGTATAGCCTGTAAAAAAATGCTGGGGGTGAAAGATTTTCCAAGTATTTGAGTCACTTTTTACATAAGATAAAATCATGAAAAAAGATATCATGAAAACAACAAGATTAAACAAATACTTTACTAACAAGATCTTGCACTAAGAACCAATCATCTGAAAATTTAAACTGAAATAAAGGAATGTTACATGAATATTTCATCAGTAGACACCCACACCAACCACTTGTATCCTTGACGTTTATTAATACTGTCCACATTACTATGTAATTTCAATGCTGGGAAATGCTCAAGTTTCTATCGTCTACAATTAATGCCATATATTATCACTAAAGCTTCTATATTTACTGTCTCTACTACCTACTTATAGCAGATGGAGCATTACTGCCCACCCAAAAGTTCAATACAAAAGAATTCACCAGAAATACACATTTTGAGGTCCCCTGAATTAAAAAGCACATTTAAAAAAAAGGTGTATGTGTCTGTGAACATAATTCAAAAACAAAATGTCAGATCAATTAAGTTCATGTAAGAGGTTTATTAACTTTCAATTTGGGTTTATTTTTTTTTTAGTGTGTACAAAGAATTATCTTCCAGGAACGTGACTTGGAAGATTTGTAAGAATATCCTGCTACCCCAAATTGCCCTTTAGCTGGAAAAATTTTTATTATTCATTTTTTCAAAACTGGCTGTAATGATTCTGATTAAAATACCACATATTAAAGATATTTACATCATAAATAAAATGTATATCCTGAATTTTTTGGAAATAGATTGTGAAGTCCTCTTCATTCGGAATAGCTTTCGTATAACTGGTAAACAGTAAGAGATAGACAAAAACTTTCTACATGAAAATGTAGATCTTTTTAAAAGTATACAATTATGTAAAATAATAATATTGTGATATTTATCACTTCCAAGATATTTGTTGCTATTGGTATGAATTTTCTAATATTTTTATCACAGATTTTTGAAATGCTTGCTAATTCTTTTTACTTTCTCTACTACGTATAATAGTATAGAAAGTATTGTATTCCACCCAAAAATTCTATGTTGAGTTTTCACCAGAAATATGTTTTGAGGCTCCCTAAACCTCAAAAAAGCATTTTTAAAAAAAGGTCTGTGTGTGTCTGTGAACAGCATAACTAAAAAACGAAAACTGAGATACACACCAAACTTGGTATTTAAGTTCACTATCTTCCAAACGTTGCTAGACAAAGATTTTCAAGAAAATTCCCCCCTAAAATTAGGTACCCTTGACATGGAACATTTTTTTGATATTTTTGATTTTCTGAAAAATGACTGATGATTTTGATTCAAATACCATATATTAAACATATTTACATGACAAATAAAATGTATATCTTGAATTTTCTGGGAATAATCTCTTCATTCGAAAGGAATTTTGTATAATCTTGTATAACTGGTAAACGTTAACAGATAAACGAAACCCAATAAAACAAATCACTGTTCTCTTTGTATCTATAATGAAATGTGTAATGTAGCTGTTTCTGCAGATGTTTATCTCGATTAAAATGAGGTAGGTACAAAAAAAAATTTAGTGAGAATAGTTTGTATACCCACTAATAAACAATAGAGGGTGAAGAAAGTCAAGTGAATGTAACACATAACTTTTTCTTTTATCATTTGTGATGCCATGTAAAGATCATGGAATTTCAAAGCCAGTAGTACATCACTTGTACCTGCAACATATGTGTAATGAAGGCATTTCTGCAAAGTATGAAGTAAATAGGGAAAGAATCTTTTTAACAATAATTTGTAGAAGGGACATAGAAATAAGTGACAGTGGTTAGAAAAAGTGATGTAAATAAAACACATTACATTTTTAATAGTTATCATCTTGCGTGTGTGTGTGTGTGTGTGCGTGCGTGCGTGTGTGTGTGTGTGTGTGCATGTGAGCAGCATGACTCAAAAATGAAACAGATCTGGTATTTAAGCTCCAGTAAAAAATGTATTGTAACACAACATTAATAGAAGAATCACTTTTTATGGGAATACTATAAGGTATTATATATGTAGAGAAAGTCTTGTGAATGTGATACATCAACTCTGTTTTCTAGCACTTAACACTTCTACTAATGTGCTTCATTTCCTCTCTCTCATTATTACAAGTTTTACAAGCAACCTTAGTTTTAAAAGTTCATGGAATGTTCATGAATATCTGAATGAGGATGGGAAAGTTCACTAACAGATACAAAGTAAATCCATGTTAATGGATGGAAGTTTTATAAATGTGGCTCTGAAGGACATTTACAAATTCAACCAAGACAATGCTGCATGTATGTGAGTCAGTAAAATTTCAAGACTATTTTGTAGGTCTACCATGCTTTTCTTCAAACATTAATTGTATTTTTAAGAAGAATATATGGACCTTCAACAGTGTATTGCGGCCAGAAACACATTAATTTGCTGCTGTCTTGCCTATCACATAATTGTTTATTTTAAAACGTGTTTATTTCAGTCTAAACGTTTGGTTAATTGAAAGATGCAATGTGCCTATACGGAAAATAATTAAACATTTTAAAGTTATTTATAACAAGGAAATTTACTTTTTATGTTTGACTGTTCTATTTGCTTTTGTTTGTTTCTTCTTTTTTCTCAAAAATAAGTGATTTGAGATACAATTCATACAGACAAAAATGTCCTATTGAGAAATTAAACATAAAAGATTAATGTCAATAAGTAAACATATAAATTTGCGAAAAGAAGATACACATTGGATAAATTAACCATACCTTAAGTGTATCTACAGTCACAATATCTTATCAAAGCTTATTGTTTTACGGAAGGGGGAGTTTAGTTAGATATACTTGAAGTGTGACTTTTTGCAGGCATGTTGCAACTCAGCGCAATTTCATGTTTGTATCTCTTGCTGTTTGGAAGCTATTGTTTTATTAACTTACTTTTAAATGTCTCATCCCCTTTAATTTTAAACATTACTAATTCAATTTATTCCTGCATATTCTTTATGTTGTTACTAAAGCTTTTCTACCAATAAAAGTTTAACAAATTTAAAAAATGTGGAACAAATTCATGTTGAAAAACAAACTTAACAGATTTTAGTAGATACACAATGTGAAACACACACATTAGTTTCTCTATTAACTCTTCTATAAACTATTCTTACAAAAGGTTATCTTTCTATCTGATTCAAGTTAACAGAAATAGTTTCATTACACATTTCGTTGTATGTACCAGAGGGATACAGGAGACTAAAGTGATAGTCAAATGTTTAAAGAGTGAGCCGCTATATGCTGACTTTCAGTTTCCCATAATGTTTGAACGACATTACACACACACACACATACCAAAAAAAAAAAAAAAAAAAAAAAAAAGCAGAAAATTCAAACCAATATCAATGAATACTTTGGAAACTGTCAATCCCAAAAGAAGTTGACAAACTGTGTGTCTTAACAAGATCATTTTTGTGTAATGATTTTTTGTCTGTCTCTCTTATGGTGTCTCATCCACCATACACCCACATAAGTGGCACAGAAGGAAAAAGAGCTAAATAAAAGTGATTAAAAATAAAATGGTTTTTAGTTTTGTTGTAAATTTGCTCCACACAATATTACTATGCTGTAGGAAACTCAAGAGTAGCAGGGAACTACAAAACATGTAGCATAAAGTTGCGCAAAGTAAGAAATGCTGTATAACAAAGTTGCAAAAGAAGAAGTTGGGAGAAGATGCAAGGTGTTTGGGAAGATCGCACCTGGCACATGATCAATAATCTTCCAGGCTCCAGGTGAGAATGGTGCTAGGTTGCGCATCTAATTAATCTGCTATAGACAGGCCGCACCCATGTGACTCATGGCTCTACTTAGAAGTGAGTCACCACAAGTGTTAAACCATGTTCATTATTTTTAGGCTACATGACATGTAAACACTAATGTGAGAAACACACAGCTTCTATTTATACTGCTTCCTGTATACTCTGGCTAAAAGAATGTTTTACTGACTATACAATAATTAATTATTCCATCATAGTAGTTTATAGCTAAATGGATATACCTGAAAAGTAACAATGTCACCCCCCCTGCAAAAAGAGCAAATTATTCTTAGGTCTCCAAAATGAGATATGGCAGACATACAAGCCCTAAATAACGGAATAAAAGCAAATTTAAATCAACTCTGGACATACAATGATTCCTGCAGGAACACTTTCAGATAGTCAAAGCTTCTAACATGTAAATTTTAGTCTTACTAATATCATAAAGAGAGAAAATCTGTGTTGGTAATTCTTTTGTCACTGAAAATTACTTTCTTTCCAGGTGACATAGGCTATAAGACACCTTCTAAATTCAAGTCCTGAAATACTAGCAAGCATTTACAAGACCTGGATACTAGAACACCAACATGCAGGAGTCATTAAAAAGCTTACTTTCAAATGTGGCTTTCAGTTTTCATTGAGAATGCAATAGAGTATAAAACTATTGTCACTCCAAGAAAAACTCTTTGTGTTTGCTATAACACAGTCAGGTTTATGCAATAAAATTCAAGAGGCAAATTTGCTTTGGTAATTGGAATATTATTGTGATGATGCAAATGAACCTCTCAATGTGCAAACTTTCTATCAATTGTATTTATGAGCTGTGTTAAAGGAGATTTAATATCAATCTTATATGAAAGTTTAACAAATAAATGTGTATCAGGTGAGCAACAAACTAAAGTAGGAGATATTTGGAAAAACAAACACATTTCTTTGTTTAAATAGCAATACTTTCTAATACAGTGTGAACCAGACCACCCATAAGTCATTTATTTTGGAAAATTTAGAATTAAAATTTTTGAGACAAAAATATTTATAACTAAAGCACATGTGCTGGATTTCAGCTATCAGCCATAACCAGAAGTGATAGAGCTCTTAAAACAAATAACTTTCATAGGAAATGTTTTTATTAACTCATACTCTATTTTTGTTGCGGCTAGGCTGCAGTTGTCAAAGCAGCAAGACGTACATAGGCTCAGCAGGCCAATACCATCACTATTTGTGGTGCAAGTAAGGTATTTGTGTTAACTTTTATACTTATTTCATTAGCCAAAAACACTGGATTGTCAAGGCCACTTGAGCTTCCTTTGCCAACATTAATTTTAATTTTGAAACATTTCTCAACATATCTGTAGTGCATGTCTTTTTGTAAGCTTTTCTCCTTGAAAGAGTAACAATTAATCAAGCTCCAATTAAAGTTCACATGTGCTTTATTTATAAATATTTTGCCTCAAACTTTTTAATCCAGTATTTTCGTAAACAAATGTCTCTTATCAGTGGTCTGGTTCACCCTGTATGTATGAAGATTCTATGTATTTTTTTACGATATGGGGAGGCAATATTCACATTTTCCAACCTCAAAAAATGTTGCCAAAAGGTGCTTTAAAGTCCATCATTAAATTTTTGATAGAGACAATCTCTAAGATAGCTTACAGCCAACAAAAATCTGATATGTTCCATTAACATGACTTTCTCTACCCAATAGTACTTACTAATGGATATACAAATTATTCTTATGAAAGTTTATTTTTCTATGTACTTCATTTTAATTGAGATAAATCTTTCGGAAACAACTTGATTGTACATTTTGTTATAGTTATAAAGAGAACAGCAATACTCAAAACATTTAAGAACTGGATGCTGCAAAAATTTCATACTGTTTCCATGACATCATGAGAAACAATGAATGTTAACAGGACTTTAAAAAGAACAGCTAAGTATTGAAAAATGTGAACCATTAATAACGGACATCTCAGAAATGACTGACAAAAAAAAGTTTTTTGAAATAAATTGTGTGTTATAAAGAGATCTATATTTTTCGTGTAGTGCTCTTTTGTCTATTGCTTAACATTTACCAGTTATACAAAATTCCTTCCGAATGAAGAGGACTTCACAGGCTATTCATGAAAATTCAAGACCTACATTTTATGTCATGTTAATATCTCAATATATGGTATTTTACTCAAAACTGTTAAGGCATTTTTTTTAGAAAATAAAAAATTGTTTCATCTAAAGGGTAGTTTGGGTTGGGGGATTTTCTTGAAAACCTGTGTGTGTCCCATCATTGGAAGGTACTGAACCTAAATACCAAGTTTGGTATTTATCAGGCTTTTCATTTTGAGTTATGCTGTTTACAGACAGACACACACACACACACACACACACACACATGGACCTTTTTCTAAAACTACATTTTATGGACTCAGGGGCCTCAAAACATGTATTGCCAGTGAAATCTCGATATGGAAGTTTTGGGTGGAATGCAATATCTTCTCCATCTACTTGGTACATTGCAGAGAAAGTAAAAATGTGCTTAATTTGCAGGAACCAATTGTGATATTGAAAGCAACACACTGGTACAAAATTGCCTCGTGACATTATGCTTCTCATCAGAAACAAAAATATGCAACTGTAGACAGGAAACAAACCTGCAAACTTTCATATTCTAGCAGTATTGCTGAGATCATCCCCTCAAGCATAGTCAAATATCTCATGAGAATTTTCCCAAGACACATGCAATGTTACTCCATTACTTGGCACTTTTTCATGCTAAGGCTCACACACAACAAGTTAGTCATTAATAAGTGATTCTTATATCCATTTTATGTTTATTGGAAAACGCAAGGAATAAATGCACAAGTTGTAGGCAATGTCCCTGCAAATGTTCATCTCGATTAACATGAAGTAGATGGAGAATAAAAGAGTAGAGAAAGTCATATGAGTACATCACATCAGATTTTTTTGGTCCTGGTAATGCAAAGAGAATGGAATGCTCCACATAACAACCAGCTCTTAAAATATTTGACTATCGCTTAAAGCCTACCAATTCTCCTTGCATCTACAAGAAAATTAGCAATAAGATTAACATCTCGATTAACATGAAGCATATGGAGAATAAGCGTTTGTAAAAATGTTTGTACAACAATAGAGAAAGTCATGTGAGCGTAACACATCAGATTTTTTTTAACTAGCTCACAAAGGTTTTTAAATTCATAATTTAAACATCTGAAGTTCTCCCGAAAATTTTGAGCTAATAAATTATAAATTGTGGTCCAAGAAGCATTTTGAATATGAAAAATAAAGTTCAATGTTATGATTTAATTGAATCTTGAGTCTCTGGATACACCAAAACTTCACTTACTTGAAATTAATCGAACGTGTTTCGAAAACACTGCTTGCTTTCATCAGCTTTTTTCTGAATGAGTATGCCGGGAATTCAGGTCTGTAGATGTAGGTGGAATGGAAGTGGTGTCATCTGGTGTGTCCATGATGAAGCTGCTTAGATTGTTGAGTGGCAGGATTTCAAAGTTCATTACTGTTTCTATGCATTTGATTATGTGTATGCCTTCCAAAACTTTTAGTTCTGTTAGATTGTGGTGCATTACAGAAGTCTGACTTTGGGGTTTGCTATGGCAGATTTGTCCATCTGTTTATTAGATATACATCTGAAGTGTTCTTTCCTTCTGGTTTCAATATTTCTTTTTGTTCTATCAACATACACCAAGTCACAATTTTCACAATTAATTAGGTAGATGCCAGATTTTTCTTCTTGTGGAGTTTTATCTTTAATAGGGGAAGCTAGTACATTCTGAATTGTATGTTTATTCTGTGATGCCAATGATATGTTGTATTTTTTTTAAGATTTTATTAAATTTGCGATTAAGCTGAGGATGGTATGTGAATTTTGTGAATTGTTATTTTGGTTATTGCATACAGAAGGTTGTATTTTCTCCAATGCTTTTTTGTTTCTGGAACTTTTTTAATTTTCTGTGGACTACATTGGTGTTGTAGCCATTTACTTCTGCTATGTGGAGGATGTAGTTGTATTCAAGTTCTTATTCCTCTTTGCTGAGGGGAAGGTTGACAAGTCTGTGGACAAGGCTGTACAAAATGGAGTGTTGATGAGGTTCAGGATTGAAAATGCGACTTCTGTATGTGTGGGTTTTTTAAAAATGCAAAATGAGAGGTGGTTTTGTTTCCTGAAGATCTTTAAATGCGAATATGGGAGGAACCCATCTTTCTCTACTTCCAGTGTGAACTGTATAGAGTTGTCTTGTAGGTGAGTTTT
This sequence comes from Deroplatys truncata, assembly GCA_030765065.1. Taxonomy (NCBI): domain Eukaryota; kingdom Metazoa; phylum Arthropoda; class Insecta; order Mantodea; family Mantidae; genus Deroplatys; species Deroplatys truncata. The sequence goes on from CM060983.1 coordinate 16,755,567, forward strand.
GTAAGTACTATGGTAAAAACACCATCTACATATCTGAACCAGATCTTGAACAGCAATGGGGATGTTTTGGTAATTCTTGTTTCTAAATGGCTCATGAAAAGTTCGGCCAGGAATGGTGATAGTGGGTTTCCCATAGCGAGTCCAGAAGTTTGTTTATAAAATTTGCTGTTGAGCTGAAAGAAGTTTAGTACGGGTGGAGTAGTCCTCTATTTCTTCCTGTGGGATTCCAATGTCAGAACGCTGAAGTTTTAGGAGCGATAATAATTTGGCAGTAGGAATAATAGGGAAACGGTATTTCACATTCAAAAGACACCATAGAATCTTCTGTGTTGATGGTTGTGTTTTGAAAATACTTGACCAATTTAAAAGAGTTTCTGATGCTCCTGTTATCAAATTTTTTTCACAGAACTGAACCAGCCATTTGGAAACTTTGTATGTAATGGAGTCTATACTGTCAGCTATTACCTGGTTTGTGTACCTTTGAAAGGACACACAGACTTGGAAGAGTCGGGTTATCTAGCCGGATTTCTCAGTTTTTGATAGCATTTTGAATCTCTAATTGGGTCTGTAAGAGACTTATGTACGATTTTAAGGTCACTTTCGATCTCCATCATCCAGGACAACGTTTTCCATCCTAGAGAAGTAATCATCTTCAAAATGACAATTTCGTTTCCCTTGTCGACTGATGCGTTTTCTTTCAACAACTTTAAAGTTTTCTTGTAGCAGTTACATGGTGTTGGTCCTGACCGAGCATTTTCAAAACTTTTTCACATTATTTTTTAATTAAGGACTGTTGTAGCTTCTGGGTGACTAATTCAATGTCTGCAATGACTTCGATTTTTATGGAGAAATCTTTGCACATTTTTAACTCTTTGTTAAGCAAGTTTCCTTCGTCTGGGGTGAAAGTTTGATTTGAAAGATTAACCATGTTGGTTTCTTTGGTTACTGGAAGAGCTTGGACAAGGCGTTTATCTTTTTCTTCCTTTTCTAGATTTAGGTTCTATAGTTTCTTTTTCAGTCTGTTGGTTTTGGTACGCATCCTGTCACTCAAAATTTTAAAGTGATTGGAGTGTAAATTGTACAAAAGCTGTTCATCTATTGATGTTGCAAGTGATAAAAGTAGAGAGTACATTTGAAGTTCAATGTTATTCAGCAATTGTTAGTCATTTTTTAAAAAATCAAGATGTCAAAACATGATCCATGTAAAGGGTAGTTTGAGGTGGGGGGATTTTCTTCAAAATCATGTTGCATCTTTGAAAGCCACTGCACCCAAATACCAAGTCGGGTATTTATCTGAGTTTTCGTTTTTTGAGTTATGCTGTTCAATGATACACTCTCTCTCTCTCTCTCTCTCTCTCTCTCTCTCTCTCTCTCTCTCTCTCTCTCTCACACACACATTTTTCTAAAAATGCTGCTTTTTTTTTTATTATTCGGGGAGTGTCAAAACTGTATTTCCAGTGAAATTTAAATATAAAATTTTTGGGTGGAATGCAATACCTTCTCTGGCTTATAGATACGTGGTAGAGATGCATTTGCTTAAGCAATACACTTTGACATGTTAAGTAGTTTTCACTTATTTCTCATTATACCACGTTTAACCTCTGTGTATCTACAGCAAATAATTGTCATGACATAAGTTTTGCTTCAATAACTTATAGGTAGAGAAAGCCTGTGAGCACTGCAACTACTCCAGTGAGGATACATTAAAACTTGATTCAGCTCTGTAACAAACAATGCGTCTCTTCCTCCTCCTCCTCCTCACAAAAAAACCAATATTATGCTTTTACAAGCAGTGGAGCTTCTTTCTTTTTTTGCTCTCAAGGCTGTGATGAAAACCTTGTGGCTTGGTAGAAAATCAATACCACCATTAGCATCCCTGCAGGCTCATACAAGTAACAAACATCTAGGTAGTAAAGTGCAATTCTTTCTTTCTCTCTCCTCACTGAGCACTGTTAATTCTGCCCGCCTTGGTCAACAGACAATACCACTCTATTCACTAAGATTCACATTGGTGGTGTTCTGGCAAACGCCCTTCTCTAAAATGCACAAATTTTTAGGCAGCTATAAAAAGGACGACCTTCTCTACCCTCTATCCCTTATTAGTGGGTGTACAAATTACTCTTAATAAAGCTTATTCTTCTATCTACTTCATTTTAATTGACAAACTTTTGTAGAAATATCTACAGTACCTACACATTTCGTTATAGATACAAAGGGAACAGCGATAGTCAAATGTTTAACAACTGGATGCTATACGCCGGCCTTAAAATTCCGTACTCTTTCCATGACATTGTGAGAAACAATTGAATGTTGAAGGACGTTAATAATGGATATCTCGGAAATGGCTAAGCCAGAAAAAAAGTTATTTGAAATAAATTGTGTACTTTAAAGAGATCTACATTTTCTTGGGTACTATGTTTTTGTCTACCGCTTAACATTTACCAGTTATATAACATTATACAAAATTCCTTCAGAATGGAGACTTCACGGGCTATTCCAGAAAATTCAAGATATTTTTATTTGTCATGTAAATATCTTTAATATATGGTATTTTAATAAAAATTATTAGCGATTTTTTAAAAAATCAAAAACTTTAAAAAATGTTTGGGGTGAGGGGAATCCTCTTCAAAATCTTTGTGTTGCATCTTTGGAAGGTACTGAATGTAAATATCAAAATGGTGTTTATATGACTTTTCATTTTCTTGAGTTATGCTGTTCATAGGCACATTGTCCTTTTTCTAAAAATACTTTGTTTTTGGGTTGAGGGGGTTTAAAACATGTATTTCTAGTAAAATCTCGACATCAAATTTTTTAATGGAATGCAGTACTTTTCCTACTTACTATGCATAATAGAGAAAGTAAAAATAGGTATAAGAATAATGATGAGATGGGTTATAGCATTAATTAAAGCAATATTTGTTCCATATTCTTGCCCGAAGACTCTGAAAAAGAAAATTCAGAAAATTGCTTTTGAAGCAGGTCTTACAAAACTTGTAGTGCATGAAGAGGACTTCGCAGCCGACTATATGCACTCATTAATGTGAAAAAGGGAAAACTGACCTGTTTCATCCCTAGTTTGATACATGAATTTCTAACTTCCTGCTTCCCTGACAGTAACCACCCATTCACAAACAATCAACCCTTTCCAGTCTAACTATTAAATGAATTTGTATAGAGAATGACAGAAAATGAATCAATGTTAGACATTCACCAAACTATCGAACAGTACGTGTTTTAAGGACCGATTTCCCCCCTTTTCAGCAGACTGTTTAGACTGCAACAAAATGCACATCGGAGAAAACTAAGCACAAGACTAAAAGAACACCTCAGAAACATCAGATAGCAACAGATAAACCAGTTGTAGCCAACGATTTCTGCGAAGAAAAAGCTGCTAAAATCAGTACATAAGCACGCAGAACTGGACTTATGGGAAAGAACATATCAAAGATTTCACACATTGAATTATGAACTTTGAAATTTCAGCAGCCAATAGTTCAATCTCTAAATTCACCAATCCCATACCAATTTTACTAAAGATACCAGGAAAGATCTGGAACTCACGAGTTAGTAGATCAGCAGCTGCAAACTTTGGTTTTGGAAGGGGTTGGCTTCAATGTGATAGGTGATTGTATGATGAATTTCCAGAAGGTATTAGTATGCTGTCTTGGTTCTTCAAAATGTGGATCTTCTCCCAAAACAACTATTTCTGTTAGATATCTCACAGATTTTAGGATGGATGTATTTTGTATCATTTCGTGGTTGCTTGACCAGAAGTGGTAAGTAATGGCAGATTTGTTTGTATGTATTTAACTGCTCTTAAATGTTCTTTTAATCTTGTTCCCACATTTTTCCTATGTATAGTTTGTTGCAATCTGCACAGTTTATTTTGTAAATGCCAGACTTTTGCTGTTTTATAATGGGATCTTTTAGAATGGTACACAGTGTTTTTGTGTGCTAAGTTATTTTGGGGTGCTAATGTGACTGTTGTTTTTGTTGTTTTAATTTGTGGTGAAGCTTTGGATGTTATGTGTATTTCTTGAAGTTGAGTTTGTCTTTTGCTTGACTCAGTTTTGTTCTGTTTTTGTTGTATCAACTTTTAAATTGTTTTTGTTAATTAGGTAGTTGTGGGCTGAAGCCATTGTTTATTGTGTGTTCATATTCAATCTTATATTCTTCTTCTTCTTTCAGAGGTGTGAACACTAGTCGGTGGGTTAGGCTGTTTAATGCTGCATGTTTGTGCGTTAATGCATTGCAAATGTTGGTCTGGATGTAGTTGTCTACTTGGGTTGGTTTGTGGTAAATTCCAAACCGGTGTTTGCATTCCATGATTATTTTCAAGCCTAGTAAAGGTAATCAGTATTCCCCCCCCCCATTTCCATGGGCAATTGTTTACACTAAAATGCACTGCAAGCATCTAATAAGCAGATGAAAGCTTTGAAAGGATCAAATGAAACAGCACTATACTGTAAAATAGCCAAACATAGCATCCTTCTACTTTACACAATTGTATGCTTTTTGGGGGCTTGGAGCACCTTTGATTCATTTAAATATAATTAAAAAAGAATCTGCACCCATAAAATATAGAGTATACACAAACGAATAGAGGAGTTTTAAATTATACAGGGTGTTACATAATTAAAATGACAAACCTCCATGGGTTACTAGGGGGATGGTGTAGGAACACCTTTTTTAGGATACGTATGGTCTGCAACAACAAACTCAAGTTAGGTATGCAGTGATTCTTCATTTGAACATCCGCACCATAAATGGAAATAAATACTTAATATAAAAGAAATACTGATTTCAATTCTGCAATACTTAATTTCGCTTCCACAAGTGTGAAAATGAAAACCATTGTAGTAGTTTCAAAGCTATGAGCTTTGCTTTTTTCTGGAAAAATGCTCCATGAGCAAATAACACACCTGGAAAATCATACATATCAGAGAGACAAACAACTGATAATGAAGAAATGAGGGGCCTCTTTGAAGCCTGCATGCAGGTTTTTGGAGCTCTTCGAGCTCTTAAACTAGGCTTTCAATCAAATCTAATAGTCCTGATAAAACAGACCATGTCCTTAATATTTTTCCTTCTTGTATCTTCAGGTTCCAAGAAAAAGAAGCCTGAGGATACATATCTCTGCATGGTGAAACCTTTACGCCCAACTTTGTATATGCTGGGAGGTTTCGTTTTCCCTCCCACATTTCCTGTATAAAGGGCTATGTATAAGTTTCATTATGTGCAAATATCTACACAGTATGTTATGATCGTCCTCTGTGGACTAGGGGGTACCATGCTTAGCCTCTAGTTCCTGAGGTTGCAGGTCAAATCCAGCAGAGGGCAATAAATCTTTTTTAGGCGTAAAAATCCTTAGCATGGCTTCCTTTGGAATTGAAGTAAAGCCGGTGGGCACGTGTCATAGATTTATAAAAAGAACCACAAGCCTCAAAAAGAGGACTCTGAGCAAACTTTCTGGTCTTTCACGCCCAATATAGAATGGGATAGTAGTTAAAGAGCATCCATAAATAAAACAGCTGTAGGTTTAGATTCAATTAAATTCAAAAGAATCTTACTCTGGTTACTGCCTTGGCCTAAAATTAATTCATGGACTTGCCTGGTAGTAGTTTGTTTACTCCAATGTTCAAGATGAACCCTGCTTGTTACTTTGATTATCTCATACTCGATACTTCTGGGCGACATGCCACAAACAGACTCTGATCCTATCAGATAAAGAACCAAGCCCCTCTTTGCAAGTGTGTCTGCCCTCTCACCTGCATGCCTGGGGACTCAACAAATTTCAATGTGGTTTTAACCACTTTAAGATCTTTTAAAGCTTGATGTTGCTATGCAGTGCTCATGCACTACAAAATAAATGATGCAGCACGAGAAGTGACAGGAATACTATGAGAGAGATATGTCAACGCATTTAGATGATCAACTCTGGTAAGTACTGTAGATTTAAAAGATACCGCAGAACCAGCCACTCAGCACAAAATCCTAAATAAAAATCTAGCAGTAAACGGAGCCAGAGCTGCGGGACAAAGCCCAATATAAAATCTGTTATAAGTGTGATAGGCTGTTAATCTAGTGGTGATGGGTGTAAACCCCCAGACAAGTGGTTAAACATTTCTTCTCCTAACAGATGGATAGAATGAATACATTTGGAGTTAACGCAACTTTAATTTCTCACATTCCTTTAAGTATGTGCTACAGAGGTAATCACATTAAATAATTTAATTACATGCAAGTGGCAGCAACTCAGGGAACTTTAATCAGTGGCAAGTGGCTCGGTATTGATTTTGATGTATTGCAAACCACCACAAACCTGAATACCATAAGTGTCCTACATCAAAGTGGTCGCCCAACACTCCTCTGTAACCCCTTTAAGTTTGCCAGGCTGAATTCTGTAATATCCCGTATATTTTCTCTGTGGTATACAATATAATCTTGAATTATAAACTTATTCTTCATGTGCAAATTTTGTTTTGTAGTCATGGTAACAAAAATAAATAATTCCAACAATGTTAACTTGGAAGGTGCTAACCTGAGTTGATGGCTATGTCACAAATGGACCCCACACTTCTCATTTGTATTATGGTAACTTCCATACTTCTTTGTACACATGTATTTTTAAGACATTTATTATTTGTATATTCTCAATTAACTTAAGTTTATCCTTCTACTATTTGTGTTCATTTGAATATGATTTACATATATTATCACTGTATTCAGCAATCCTTTTCTATGTAGTTAAGTGCAAGAGAAGGCCAAATGATCTTAGCTCTGCCACATGAATATAAATAAATGCTGTCTCAAACAAAAAAACTAATTTTCTCTATCTACTATAAGAGATGCTAAAGAAAGTAAAAATCACATTGCCACAAAACCAAATAAAATAATGTATTTTGCTTCTCAATCTCAGTTATTTTTGGTTAACAAGTGTTGCATTAGTTTTTATTTCTGGAACAAATAAACAGCAAAAAAGAAAAGAAGAAGTTTGTGCTGTCAGCCATCAGCACTTATGTTCTTTAAATGAGCTGTAGAATTGCGTACTCCCCCAAGCAATAAAAGGAAAAGCACTCTCTTAAGATAAATCCCAAGGTGATGGGTTGAGTCAGCATTGAAACAGCACAGAGAGGAGAGGATCAATAACAGAAAGATAAGGAGAAACAGGGGAGAAAGACAAAAGGAACAGAGAGTATACTAAGTGGGTCAATAGAATAAAAGCAGTGAGGTGACAGATTGTGCCTTAGGTCAGGTTTTCTCTACTCCCAAAATTTTGATGAGATAACTAAACATTCAGTTACTTTGAACATTGTGACCCAAACTTTTTAAACACCTGGTAACAACATGAACATGCAGGAGATTCATGACTCTGCCACTAAATACTAATAATCATCCTTTAATTGTTGTATCATAGACATTGCTAACGTATACATAAACCCTTATCTTGGGTCTCTCATATATTCGTTAGGTCCTTCTTTCTTCCTTCCTTCAATTTTACATCACTATTTTGTCATTTTCTTGCCCTTTGTATCTTTACTTATTCATTTTCTTGCATTTACATTGAGCGTATAAAATTTTTTATATTACTGACATTTTACAACTGAGAACTTAGCTTTTCAACTGAGAAACAACAGTAACTTTCTACATCCTTTAAAAAATCATATTCCTGTTTAATAGTGGCCTAGAAAGAGTTGCTTGTGGGTAGAGGGGTGGCTATTTACACCTATTCTGTAACATATGGTTTAAGTTTAACAATTTGTTAAAGGCACTAAGCAGTTTTTAGGCACTATTTGGTATTCTGTAACACCAATAACATCGTCATCTTGTTGAGAGGAAGAACATTATGGTTAACAATACCAAGAGCCAAGGCCATGTCGTTAGCGCTAACAATACTACTACTACTGCCTGAAAATGGATGGAAGTGCTTCTTGATTGTAAAGAGTAACACTATCAATCTTCTTTGTCAGGGGAGCAGTTATGAATTCATGTACCAAACTAGGAATGTGATAGCTCAGTTTTCCCTGAGTGTATTAATGAGTACATACAGTCAGGTTGTGAAGTCCTCTTCACTTGCAATGAATTTTGTATAATCTGAGAACTCAAAACAGGGACCTGAGTTAAAATAAACGTTGTTAGCCATTTTTGAGAGAACCGAAAAAATGACAAAACATTTTCCATGTAAAGGGTAGTTTGAGGTTGGGGGGGGGGGGAGGAAATTTTCTTGAAAATCATGTTGCATCCTTGGAAGATGCTCAATTTAAATACCAACAAACTTTTCATTTTTGAACTATGTTGTTCACAGACAAAACCCTTTCCCCCACAGATCTTCTTCTAAAAGTTATTGTTCCTTTAGACAGAAAATATATTTCTGGTGAATTCTTGAAACTGAATTTTTGGGTGGAACACAATACATGCTTTACTTACTACAATAAGCAGTAGAAAAAGTAAACATAAAAAATCTGATATGTTACACCCACATGACTTTCTCTACTCTTGTACAAACTATTTTTTACAAATGCTTATTCTCCATATGCTTCATGTTGTAGATGCAAGGGGAATTGGTAGGCTTTAAGCGATAGCCAAATATTTTAAGAGCTGTTTGCTATGTGGGGTATTCCATTCTCTTTGCATTACCAGGGGAAAAAAGAAAAAAAATAAATAACGAATAACGAATTTCCATTTGAGAAAATAAGTATTGGAAAATTTAAGGGAATAACAAGCAATATCTCGAAAATGGTTCACTCAACAACAAAAATGTATACGACCCCAAATGACCTAGCTGTCGACGGGCCCTTAAACTCCACTACCACCACCACAACATAAATTGTGTATTTTAACATGATCTACATTTTTTGTGTAGTAAAATTATGTCTATCTCTTATGGTTTACCAGGTATGCAAAAGTTGTTCACAATGAAGAATACTTTTGGAGACATTCCTAGAAAATTTGAGATATCAATTCATTTGCCATAAAAATGTCAAACTTATGGTATTTTATTCAAAATCGTTGGAGCCATTTTTGAGAAAATTAAAATGTTCGAAAAATGTTCCATGTAAAGGGTAATCTGGGTGGGGAGACTTTCTTGAAAACCTTCGTGTCACATCTCTGGAAGATACTGCACCACAATACCAAGTTTGGTGTTTATATCCAACTGTTCGTTTCTGAGTTATGCTGTTCACAGACACACACACATGGACATGTTTCCAAAAATGCCTTATATGCATTCAGTGCACCTCAAAACATGTATTTCCTGTGAAATCTCAGTATCGAATTTTTGGGTGGAATGCAATACTTCCCCTACTTACTATACGTAGTAGAGAAAGTAAAAAAGTATTAGAATTAACATTATCTGATGTTTACCATCACTGCAAGAGTAGCATATCTTCTATTATAAGCTCTTTGGCAAGAAACAAATAAAGAAATAGAATTCAATAATTTGTCACTAAATATCATTTAGTATTTGTATTATGAGGACACTTAATTTCAACACTCATACTGCATTTTAAAAGATACAAAGAATAATGAATTATCAAGGAGTTGTATATCACCAGCACGTTTTGATATTTATATGGACGAGGGCATTAGAGAATGGTAGAGTAAAAGTTCAAAAGGCATTAGCATTAATAGAAATATTTTATTAAATGGTCTTTTATATGCAGATAATTCCATAATCTTAGCACATAGAGAAGACGAACAGCAAATATTAGTATACAGTCTGCATTAAGTTGTGTGTAAGGAAGCCTCATACAGATGCATATTAAGACTTATTAGATTGTAGGCTTAGCACCTTTAGTTGTATTTATAAAAAGCTGATGCGTTACAATCACATGACTTTCTTTACATTATATGTTTATTAGTGGGTATACTAATTATTCTTACAGAATTAATTGTTCTTTCACGCAAGCCGTGTGTTGGACAGGGTTGGAAAGGTAGAATCAGATGACTGAAAAATTCAATGCCATAGCCGGGATTTGAACCAGGGATCTCCCGGTCTCCGTCCGGTTGCTCTAACCACTGGGCTAACATGGCAACATGCCGACACGACATTAAATTCTCCAGCTGATTCGCAGCTCAGTGGTTAGAGCAACCGGACGGAGACCGGGAGATCCGTGGTTCAAATCCCGGCTATGGCATTGAATTTTTCAGTCATCTGATTCTACCTATTCTTACAGAAGTTTATTTTCCTATTTAATTCATTTTAATTGAGATAAATGTTTCCAGAAATAGCCGTATTAGACATTTCATTATAGATACAAAGGGAACAGCGATAGTCAAATGTTTAAGAACTGGGTACTATATGCTGGCCTTAAAATTGCATACTTTTTCCATGCAATCACAAGAAAAATGAATGTTGACAGGACTTTAAAAGCATGCCTAAGTAATGAACAATTCAAATCCTTAAAAACGGATATCTTGAAAATGGCTGGTGTCACAAAATAAGTTATTGGAAACACTGTGTATTTTAAAGAGATGTACATTTTTTGTGTAGTACGTTCTTGTATACTGCTTAACATTTACCAGCTATAACAAGATTATACAAAATTTCTTAAGGAGACTTCAAAGGCTACTCCCAGAAAATTCAAGATATACATTTTGTCATGTAAATATCTTCAATATATATGTTAATCAAAATCGTTACAGCCATTTTTTATAAAACAAAAAATGTTCCATGTAAAGGGTAGTTTAAGGTAGGGGAATTTTCTTCTTTGTAGCATCTTTGGAAGATACTTAACTTAAATACCAAGTTTGCTGTTGATGCTATTTTTCATTTTTAATTTATGCCACACTCTCTCTTTCTCTCTCACACACACACACACACACACACACACACACACACACACACACACACACACAAACGGACCTTTTTCTAAACATCTGATGTGTTACAATGACATAACTTTTCATACCCCTTATCATTCATTAATGGGTATATAAATTATTCTTATAAAAGTTAATTTTTTTATCTACTTCATTTTAAATAAATTAAAACTCTGCAGAAATAGGTATGTTACACATTTTGTTACTGTACAAAGGGAATGGTGATAGTCAAATGTTTAACTGGACACTATATGGTGGCCTTAAAATTCCATACTCTTTCTGTGCAATCGCGAGAAACAACTAAAAATTGATGGGACATGAAAAGAACAACAAAAGCATTGAACAAGCCATTACTAACGGATATCTCAGAAATGGCTAATACCATAAAAGTTATTTAAAATAAATTGTGTGTTTTAGAGATCTACACTTTTTGTGGAATAGTTTCGTCTATCACTTAACATTTACCAGTTATACAAGATTATACAAAATGTCCTTCCGAATGAAGAGGACTTCACAGACTATTCCCAGAAAATTTGCAATATACATTTGGTTTTTCATGTAAATATCTTTAATATAAGGTATTTTAATCAAAATCATTACGAACTACTTTTTAGAAAATAAAAAATTTCAAAAGCTGTTCTATGTAAAGGTTAGTTTGGGGTTGGAAGATTTTCTTGAAAATCTTTGTGTCACATCTTTGTATGGTGCTGGATCGAAATACTAAGTCTGGCATTTATCTGACTTTTTGTTTTTTCATTAAGGGGGCCTCAAAACGCTGGTGAAATCTCTATATTGAATTTTTGGGTGGAATGCAATACCTTCTCTACCTAACCGTAAAAGAAGAAAGCAGAAATGTATCTGTATATTTATGAAAATGTATCAAGGGTTACAATTAATATTCTATTCTATAATAAGTATACATAACAAACAAATTATTACATATAAATTTATAGTGAGTTTTGTAAACTGTATTTAGAGTTAATTGTTTTCTTCCATAAAGGAGATTATTCCCATCTGAATTAACCGTTATCACTTTCCTGTTCATTGTAATAGAACTTCAGGGTTTTAAAGTATTTATGCTTGAAATAAACTTCTGATACTCAAATATATCAGCAATATAAATGAAACATCTCAACAGAAAAACGCAAGGCATGGCCTTTACAGGAAATACCCTATTAGGAATACAATTGTAATAAGTAATGAGACAATACAAGAGATACAACACTTTAACTATTTAGGATACAATGTTAACTATAACTATGATCAAGATTTAAAGAACATTACAGAGATATCAAATGATGTGTGGAAATTACACACAGTTGAGATTTTATTCAGTGATGGCTGTCCCAACCCTTTAAATGGGATGCACAAGAACTTGAAAACCACATCCAAGTAGCAGAAATGAAGTTCCTACGAGCTTCAGTAGAATGTAGTTTCCAGACCACAGCCTACAAGCCCAGAAACTATATTCTACTGAAGTAATGCTGGCCATGAAAGCCTAAGTAAGTATACTCCTATGAGCTGTTAGACGTGTGCCAGAAGGGATAGAAAACCAAATGAACAAATAAGAAAATATTTATACAATACTGCATACAGAAACAACTCTAGAAAACATCCACAATCAACGGAGGAAGCTCGTATCCCTCAAAATGGCCTTGAATTATTGACCTTGAGGGAGAAGGAACATAGGAGATGGCAATGAGACTAACAGGCCAAAGGGCCTAAGACTTGCAGGTGGAAGTAGTTTTTCATACTGTAGCAAACTTGGAGGATGGTGGAGGCATTGAGACACAACCATAATACACACAATTGTGGGATTATTTCAAACAAGTACACTCTTTGGTTCTGGGGCAGAGATATAAACATTCTGATTCCTACAAACTAGATTTTACAACATTTTTCACATGTGTTAACAGAGTTTTAATTTAAAATTTTTCAAAAGTTTTGAAAGAATCCCAAATCTTGTTGTAACACCAGCAGACCTATCTATCAGCAAGGCAAGTCCAAATGTTACGCTTGTCGAGTATGTCTTCTTCATATTGGCGTGGTAAAAGTTCTTTGTGGAAATGACAAAACAGTTAACAGCGTGAGAACAACTTCCAAACACATCATATCTTTGTTGTCAGATTATTTTGTGTGCCATCTTATTATTTGGAATTTTCCCTTTAATTTGAAATATATTTTATTATTGTATGCACAAACTTATTATCATACATGTAACGTAACTGAACTATAATGGCATTCATTATATTTAACAACTCATTACAATCTTACTCGGTGGCGTGCGCAGCCCATATCTTTTCTTCAAAGAAGCAGTCCACCGAGATCCATTCCCCAGATAAGCAATGAAATATGTGTATTTAATATAAAATAAATTCTCTTCATTGTAATTTTAATATTCTAACAAATTTAGTTCATTTCCTTTCGTTCAATATACATTACCTGCAAAAATCAATAAATATGGCTTGGACTCAACAGCAATGCCATCCAATTAGTATTTAGTTAAATGTAATTAACAAGAGAAGACCTTCTTACAAAAACTCAAAATTGCAACTTGACTATAATGGTAATTAAGACGTTCATATGAAAATTAAGAAACTTGCTATCATATTAATATACTATTACTGCATCTATCATTAATTCTGCAGCACTTAAAAATTAAAAAAAATCTTCTACATACTTTGGAGTAGAGACGTAACTTTAGCCCATCTTTTAAGGGACATTTTGCTCTACAGGTTGGTACTACTGTTAAGTATGGTAACTTAACATGGTTTCTTACTTTCTTTGTAAAAATTGCAAGTTTGTTTTCTCCATTTTTTGCTTCGAACAGCTTTTTCTGTGAATGAGATTTTCTGGTATAAATGACCCATTTTCTCAGAAACTAGTGAAGAGAGATAAATGAAATTTTAGGATGATAAAAACAACCTCCAAGCACTGCTGAGAAGGATCTACTTTGGTGTTAATAAAATGACTGGTAATTTTTTTAAAATAATAACTGCTGATAAATCTTAATAAAAAAAATTGTATAATTAAGAAAAGAATCCTACCTTCCTTAATAAACAAAATTGTTGTGTAAACGTAATCAGTGAACCTATTAGATACACAGCTACATCCTGTATACATTTCAGTATCTTTCATTAGTTTCTGAGATAAGTCATGAATTTAACAAATTCAACATTCACAAGATAGGGCTTTCTGTCTTCCCTTTAGAAAATTTTCTGGAAAAAAAAAGACTTTCTGAAGAAATATGACCTGGGATCTGTTATACGGCCCAAACTGCATTATTTTCATTGCTGTTGTATTAGGAAAGATGAAATCTTATACACCGTTATTTAGAGCCAGTATTTTGGCATTGCTGAACCAAGGGATACTTTGTTCTTTGTAATGATTAACTTTTCCCTACAACTCATAACATCTGAACACACAACAGAATCTTACTACACTACAAAATTCCTTATCTCTTCATTTATTGCTCAAAGATAGAGAAAAGTTACAGCAAGATTGAGCTGCAAATAAAATACCACATAATATTGAAGATCAATACTGAAAACTGGGGTATAAATTATACATGCAAATACATCTACTGATTTTAATTTGTTCACTAAAATTTATGTATATGTTTCATGTTGGCAAAATCACCATCTTTGCCTATAAATGACACAATTTTAATCTAACAATTAAATCTATATCCCTCTCATGCTCAGACAACACAACTATGCACATATACTTCAGTTTTATATCCTTCATACCTTTGCAAAACATAAAGTGTAATAAATGTATCAGAAAATTTATACTTAATAAAAAGAGTTAAAAAAAAAACAAACTATAAAAGCAATGAGGTAAAATCCATAGATAGTTTTGTTCAACATGCTTTTTTATGTGACTACAAAAATCTCTGTACCCATTATTGTTTATTTTTATGTAACTAAAACTATTCTTACAAAAGATTCTTCTTCTATCACAAAAGAAAATTTGTCACGTCCCATTAATCCAATAAAAAGCTTTGAAACAGAATACAAGTTACATATTGCAAAAATGATACTGTTAGAAACACTGCAAATTAAATACCCAGAAGAATATATATGATGCAGCTGGAGCAGGTCCTACATCTCAGTTTTCCTTCTTTAAGGGGGGTGATGGATGAAATTTCTATTTTGCACAATTTTAAAGCTACTTACTTAATTTTTGGTACAAATATTTGCAGTGTTATGTGGAACTACCTGCAGTGTTTCATTTTTGTATGTCAATTAGATTTTGAATTATTAACAATTTTCTTTCAAAATTTTTGCAAATTTTAAAATGAAATACACTTTACACTTTTTTGCAAAAAGTTTGAAAGTTTTTTTTTTTTTTTTGCAAAACCAGAAACTCATTTAGAAAAACTTACACCAATGGTTTTGTAATATCTTAACTGTACGGGAAATTAAAGTAAGGAAAAATGAGTTTAAAAGTTTGTGTGCAGTTAAGCAGAAATAATGACTTGCAGAGCTTCCTAGAAGTGTCCAGCTTAGATGTGTAATTTGTAGTCTTGTTTCATTACAAGCACTGCAAATCAGTTCTAATATATATGGCATAAGCCAAGCCTTTCAGTGCCAAGTCTTATATACAAACACTTTTGATTGTGGTCATTACACTTCAGGTCCTTCACCAATGATGGTGTCCACCAATATATATTTACGCTCTTCATTATATGTTCACAATTATCCCCCAGATGTTTCTGCCTTAAATTTTTCTTATGTACATCACATTCTTGCTCATCTAACCTTTCATCACGGTATTATTTACATAATTACACTTGTTTTTGGCTCATGTATATGAAACAACATATAATTTGATGTTAAACGACATCTACCAGCAGACTTGCTGTTACTATGTTATACCATGATGGCTGAGTGACAGATCGGAAATTAACTTTCATGGACAAAATCCCCCCCCAAAAATCGGTTAAAAAAAAATGTGGATTTTTTGCTTCATGCAGCGATTCCATCACCTGTCATGCCTCCTCGGGGACATTTAAGGAGCGCAGACCTTTAAATATGATGTAATTAGAACAACTTACAGGCACTGTAAGGCTTTAAAACTTTGCATATATGCACTTCAAACCACCTAGTATTTTTTGGTACAAAAAACACAGAATGTGAAATTTTGTAATTTTTGGTCATATTTTCACCCGTTTCCCCCTTAACAAAATGCTGGAAAAAACATTACAAATTTTGATGGAGAAATTGGCCCAATTTACACTCCTCTTAAATATTGATTTGTTTGAATGCAAACATATTGCTATTTTATATCAGATTCTAGAGCTGTAATCCAAGCAAGAGCATTAACTCAGAATTCAAAAATAGAAAAAGTAAGAGAAATTCATTGTTTGGTTAAACAGATACAAAATTTAAAAAATAACATAGTCTTCTAACAGATTCCTGCATAATGTGGACTGAATAACAATGAGAAAGTAGACAACTTAGGTAAAAAGGGAACCAAAATTCAAAATAAAGTACAACCATACACACCACTGGAAATAAGTTATCTGTATCATTAAGGAGAAAATCAATAATATTATACTCTAAATTAACTACAAATATATTAAATTCCAAAGGAGAAAAATTGATTAAAAGTATGGAACTCGAAAAAGGTATCGCCATGTTCAGGTTTACCACTGTCTATGCAATAAGGAAGAGATAAACGTTTACAGAAATGGTTTCACTACACATTTTGTTGTAGGTACAAGAGAAGACTAGTTGCTATATGCTGGCCCTGAAATTACACACTCTTTCCCTGATATCACCAAGACCAATTAAATAGCAACAGTACTTTAAAAAAAAACTGAAATAAACTGTTCTGCAATTTTATGTAGTAAATTTCTATCTATCCCTTATGGTTTACCAGTTACACTAAATTTCTTCAGAGTGAAGAGGACCTCACTGTCTATTTCCAGAAAATTCCAGCTGTACATTTTATTTGTCATGTAAATATCCTACAGATATGGTATTTTAATCAAAATCATGGAGTCATTTTTGAGAAAATCTAGAATTTTAAAAAATATTACGTGACAGTACAGTTTGGTGTGAAGGGATTTTCTTCAAAATCTTTGTGTGATAACTTTGGAAGATACCGAACTTAAATACAGAGCTTTAGAAGAGAGAGGCAAAATCTATGCATAGATTAGTTCAGCATTCTTTTGTTTGTAAAAATGCTGGCACATGTAGCTCAGTGTTTTAGGTAGAGGAGAAAATATATCTAAACACTTAAATTTTATTAAAAATAAATAAATGATCCATGGAGAGGCACTAAAATTTCAGTTTTAAGAATATTACTAACATTTCATAGCATTAATTTTTATCCCCCACCACAAACAAACTGTTACCTTCACACAGCTTTCTCTATCCTCTATTGTTTATTAGTGGTTATACAAGCTATTCTTACTAAAGTTTATTTTCCTATCTACTTCATTTTAATCCAAATAAACCTTTACAGAAACACCTACATTACACATTTCGTTATAGATACAAAGAGAACAGCGATAGTCAAATGTTTAACAACTGGCCTTAAAATTCCACTCTTTCCATGCAATCACAAGAAACAATTGAATATCGACAGGGCTTCAAAAGAATGACAAAGTATTGAACAATTAAAGAATGACAAAGTATTGAACAATTCAAACCAGTAATAACGGGTATCTTGGAAATGGCTTATGGCACAAAAATGTTATTTGGAATAAGTTCTTTCTAAAGAGATCTACATCATTTTTGTAGTCTGTTTTCATCCATTGCTTAACATTTACCAGTTATACAAGATTATCTCCGAATGAAGGGGGACTTCACAGGCTATTTGCAGAAAATGTAAGATACACATTGTATTTGTCATGCACATATCTTTGATATTTTACTCAAAATTGATTAAGAGCCATTTTTGAGAAAATAAAAAATAACGAACATTTTTCCTTGTGGCTTGGGGTAGGGGGATTTTCTTGTAAAGCTTTGTGCTGCATCCTTAGAGATTGGTATTTGAGTTATACTGTTCACAGACACACAAATATGAGTCTTTTTCTAAAAAAAGCGTTGTTTATAATTAATTATTTAGCAAGTCTAAAAACACTTTTTAGCAACTAGATTGCAGAAATGGGCAAAGGAAGAAAATAAATTATCAATATTTCAGAGGGGATTCAGAAAAGGAAGGAGAACAGTGGACAATACCTTAATTATAAAATCTGTTATAGATAAATACTTAAGTATTAAAAAAGATAGGGTATATATGGCACTTATTGACTTAGAGAAGGCATTTGATACTATAGATAGAGAGGCAATATGAACTAAACTGAGAAGTAGGGGACTAAGCTTAAAATTCATTAGAGCAATACAGAATATATATATATATATATATATATATATATATATATATATATATATGAATAATAAGTTTTATATTAGGCTAAATGGTGATGAAATTATGGGAAAAACTGATAGTAATATGGGGTTAAGACAAGGTTGCAAACTTAGCCCTATACTGTTTAACTTATTTATTGACGATATCTTGAAAGAGTTGAATAAGCATAACTTATATTTACCCACAGTCAATAACAGAGAAATTCCAGGATTGGTTTTTGCAGATGATTTAGTGGTAGGTTCTATTTCAGTAGGAGGTCTAACAAAAGTGTTACATATCATATGTTCATTTTGTAAGAAATTGGGTTTAAGAATAAATTTTAAAAAAATCAAAGATAATAGTATTTAAAAAAAGCTATAAATTGAAGGAGGAAAAGTGGTATGTGGAAGGGGAAGAGTTGCAAATAGTAAACAAGTTTGATTATTTGGGAGTGAGAAGTGCCTTAGCTAAGGGAAGATTAGCAATAACTGCTATAAGAATATGCTTAAAGAAAATACCAGATATGCAAATTAAATGGTTGGAAAGGATTTACAAAGCTGTAGTTGAAGCAAAAATGGTCTATGGATCAGAGATTTGGGGAAGTGACAAAGGATGGGAGATGATTGATAAAGTACATAGATCGTTCTGTAAATGTATGTTAGGTTTATCTATTTCATCACCTAATGGAGCAGCAATGTTGGAGTTGGGAAGAGTAGGTAGCAAGGGCATGATAGTAGAAAGGATACTTAAATATTGGCATAGATTGAAATCATTGGACGAGCATAATATCTTCAGGCAATGTTTATTAATACAAGAAAAATCCAGTGCTGCGATCAACTGGGCTCAAGGAATAAGGAGAATCCTACAGGAAATAGGAATGGGTAACTTATGGGAGGAGAGAGAGGGGTCAGTTAAAGTTCCTGGAAAGAAGTGAGGAACAGAGTGGAAGATATAGAGAAACAAAAATTATTTCAAAGTCTGGAAGAAAAGAAAAGTTTGGAACTATATAGACAATTAAAGGTGGACTGGGGAAGGGAGAAGTATGTGGATGTAGGCAATAGGTTAGTGAGAGAAGGGTGGGTCCAGATTAAGTGCACTTAGGCTAAGGGGAGATAGGAAGGGAGCGAATTTGGATAGATGTTCCCTCTGTGGAGATATCAGTTTTTGCCTAAACAATGGGAGAAAGTTAACAAAGAAGTAAGTAATGTATTAAAAATTGTAAGAATTTTGTATAGCATTATGGAAATACATATATACATACTGTAGGTAAGCAATTAAGAAGGTAACAACCAAAATTTGAAGAACTAAATGTGGGGGGGGGGGATAAAATGGTGTGACTGAGCAGATAATTAACTTTAAAATTGATTCAGCATTAGTGTAAGATTTTAATTTTAGGACCGATGTTTAGAGCATATTTCTTTCTTTTGATGCAAGCTATTTCCTCTTACAAACATTGGACTCTTCAGAACACAAAGACTTCTTGAACTAGACTCAAACAAATTGAAAGGAAAAATATGTATGACAGTTGTTCTTGTATCACCAACTTAAACCCACGCAGTAAACCAAATAGATGGTTTTGCAATGCCTTTTACAGCCAACACTAGGTTTATTACGCAATAACAAGACCATATAACCTTCAGCTGTAACCTTGATATGTGTGAATAAAAACTGCAAGTGAGCTAGGTAATCAATACACAGCACTAGCCAACACAAACACTGTAAAAGGCTGAGAAAATTGTCTTTAAGTTTCCCCTGAGTGCAATAACAGCCGATTCTTCAGCACTAGTTTCCTGTTTAAAGCTTTCAATGTGCATTAACAGACCAAAACTTCAGACTAAATCACAAGTAAATGCAACTGTTAGACTACAGGAATACTGCTTTCTAAAAATTTCACCGAAATGCATGTAGCAATTTCTTAAACTGTGGAAGTCGTACGTAATTGGAAACTTCATGAAATTCAAATGCATAAAACTTTCCCTCGTCCAGCAAAGCATAGTAATTTTAAAGTGACATGAAATTTGGAATGGGTAAAATGTTCAGTGCAGGAAATGTAAAATAAATGTGAATTCTATTTTATAAGAACCCCTGAAGACCTGGTAGTACCTCTTCTTGCTCAAATTCTTCCTGGTACCACAATAAACATGTATTAAAGCAAAGAACACCACTTCCTAGGCTATACACAGATTTCTAGTCCATATTTTATGCTTCATAACATTAACTATAAACAAAAACTGTCACAAAAAATGGGAAACATTCTGCAACCATAGAATGCAAATAAGATAAACAATTTATATGAGGGAGTTGACTTTACAATTAACATTGTCCATTAATACTGAATATTAGTGGTCATTTACTGCTAGTTACTAAAGGTCACCAGTGATGCACACTATGCCTTTTGTTACAGCCCAGTGAAGGAGGACCATGATCATGATGAAGGAAAGACACACAGATAAGTTCTGGCCTATCATAGTACTGTAAACCATTTACCAGAGGTCATAGTGATGCTATACATTTTGTTGCAGCACAGTGAAGGGGGACCATGATCACGATGAAGGATACACACACCGATACATTCTGGTCTATCATATTACTGTATACCATTTACTAGAGATCACTAGTGGCGCTATACATTTTGTTGTATGGGGACCATGATCATGATGAAGGATAGACACACAGATAAGCTCTGATCTATCATAGCACTGTAAACCATTTACTAGAGGTCACTAGTGGTGCTATACATTTTGTTGTAGGGGGACCATGATCATGATGATGGATAGACACACAGATAAGCTCTGGCCTATCATAACACTGTATACCGTTTACTAGAGGTCTTAGTGAAGCCATACATTTTGTTGTAGGGGAACCATGATCGTGATGAAGGATAGACACACAGATAAGCTCTGGTCTATCACAACACTGTATACCATTTACTAGAGGTCTTAGTGAAGCCATACATTTTGTTGTAGGGGAACCATGATCGTGATGAAGGATAGACACAAAGATAAGCTCTGGTCTATCATAGCACTGTATACCATTTACTAAGAGGTCATAGTGGTGCACGTTATACATTTTATTGCAGACCAGTGAAGGGGGACCATAATCCTACTGAAGGAATAGATACACAGATAAGCTCTGGCCCATTATAGGACTGTGTACCATTTCTATAAGTCACTAGTAGTGCTATACATTTTCTTGCATTCCAGCTAAGGGGGACCATTATCATGAGAAAGGAGACACATAGATAAGCTCAGACCTATTACAGCACTGTATGCCATTTACTAGATGTCACTAGTAGTGCATGTTATTGCAACACAGTGAAGGGGGACCATGATCCTAATGAAGGATAGACACACAGATCAGCTCTGGTCTATCATAGCACTGTATACCATTTACTTTAAGTCACTAGTGGTGCTACACATTTTGTTGCACCCCATTGAAGAGGGACCATGATCATGATTAAGATTGGACACATAGATAAGCACTAGCCTATCATAGCACCGTATTCAATCTGTATTTCTAGTTTACAACATAATACAACAGAATTTAATGTGTTTTCATGTCTGTGTTGAAAGTCAGAAATACTGAATCTGGCCACAAAAATGCCTCTGCTCCCATACATAATACAGGGAAACAACTTAGATTTGACAAAATAGGTAATGAAGATATTTCAGGAAAAGTGAGTGAAGGAAGAACATAAACTGGTTCCAGGTAGACAGAGGCTATTTCATGTGTGGGGGCAAACAGAAATATGGAGGAGGCTGGTTCACTTATGGACAAACTATTATTGACTGATGTAAGAGCAACAACTTAATAATACCTACGATTGTTTTATTGTCCATAAACTTATACAAGTTTCAGACATGTGACGGAATCTACATTTACAATTTTCACCTATTGTATAGTACTATAGTATTTACATTTTCACATTTCTTTACAATATATTTCTATTTACAATAATAAGCTAAAGTTCGCCTAACCTATATAAACATTTGTGTGTTAGGTATGTTTTAAGTTCGCTTTTAAATCTCTTTCCTTTGTGTAATTTAACAGTCATTCATAGTTTATTGTATAAAATCAGTCCTTTGATTAACGGATTTTAGGTTAACTTGCTTTCTGTGGTAATTGTCCTTACCTCTAGTATCATGGCTATAAAGCATACTGTTACATGAAGCATTATTTTCTTTCTCTATTGCTACAACTATTACCTTATACAGATATAATCCTACCACAGTAAGAAGTTTATTTTCTCTGAAAACATTTCTACACGAGTCTGTGTTAGTTAGATCATATATACATCATAAACATTTTTTCTGTAATACTAAAACCCCATTCATGTTAGAAATACTGGCGCTTCCCCATAATTCTATATCATAGGAGATATAGGGGTAAATGATTCCAAAGCATAAAATTTGTAGCACTTTTTTGTCTAGGTACAATGATAGTTGTCTTATTGCGTATATTTTGGAGCTGATTTTATTACATATGTAGTTAACATGAACTTCCCAAGTTAGTTTATTATGTATGTGTATGCCTAAGAATTTGTGATTGCTATCAACTTTTTCAGTTTTATTATTATTTAAAAATACAGCAAGATCAGCTTCTTTATTCACTTGGCGATGTTCAAATAGGATCAGTTTACTTTACTTAGAGTTTATTTTTAGATTAATGTTTTTAAGGTAGTTTGACAACTGCTTTATGGAGTGGGACATTGTTGCTTCTAATTGATTATGGGATTTATCAAAACAAATCATAGATGTGTCATCTGCATAAGATATAAGTGTCGGTCGTATAATCCGGCAAATTATTTAATATATTAGGTACAGTAGTGGCCCCAGAACTGATCCTTGTGGTACTCCAGTTGTCACAACTTTTTGTTCAGAGGTGAACTTTATGATTTTTGTGCCAATTTTATGTTTTATTTCTGTAGAACCTTTTCTATTACTTAGATAGGACTTTATAATATATTAGCATTTTGCCTCTTATGCCATAGGATTCTAATTTATATAACAATGTTCGATGTGAAACACAATCAAATGCTTGGACAGATCAATAAATATTCCTGCTGTATCCATACCCTTATCAAGATTTTCCAAAATGTTATGTACAAAGTCAGTTGCAGCTGTAATCGTTTCTAAACCCAGGCTGATGGCAATTTAATATATTATATCTCAGTCAGTCAGTCAGTCAGTCAGTCAGTCAGTCAGTCAGTCAGTCAGCCAGCCAGTCAAACTAAAGGTATTTTTTCAAAAACTTTTCCAAACACAGAGGTTAACGTTATTGGCCTAGAGTTGTTGATATCGCTTTTATCTCCCTTTTTGTGCACAGGTTTTATAATACCTAATTTTAAACAGTTTGGAAAGACTTCTTCATTAATAGAGCTGTTTATTAAATGATTTAGAATTGTTGCGAGGGAGTTGAGATGGAAGTTATTTCTACCTATTGAGTAGTAACTTGTTTTTATATTTGTACAAATGTGGTCAATTATAGTAGCAAATTGTGAGTTACCCTTGTTGGTTCTTTTACCACATCATGTAGGTTGTAGGATTTTATTATGTCAATAAAGCTACAATAGTCTCCATTAGTATTATCTGCATTAATGTTGATATCTCCTAGGATCGTCAATTTAATTTCTTTGTTCATTAACTTATTAAGAATTCAATCTAGATGTTCTAGCAAATCATGAACTGGTGTATTTGGTGACCTATAAACACCCAAGATAATGTAGACTTGCTTCTCATTATGCCTTAAATGCGGCGATCTCAATGATTTTTTTCAATACTCAATTTATAAACCCACTCTATGGCTTGGAATTTTACATTTGCAACATATATAACAACACCACCATCCTTATGTTTTTGTCTACAGAAACTGTTAGCTAGCTTGAAATTTGGGATCTTACATAGGTTTATATTACTGTCCCTGAGCCCATGTTCTGTAATTACAGCTACCTGAGGTCTTACCTGATCTAAAAACTACTTCTAAAGCCTGCATTTTTTTACTCAGATACTGAACATTTTGATGAAATGCTCTAAATATTTTATTTACATGAGGTCTTGTTTCCTCCAATGCTGGGGGTTTTCCAACTTCTGAGCACAATGTATATTGCCTATGTAGTCGACTGGAATGGCCTGTTTTATTATGAATAATATCTATAGCCTCACCAATCATCTGTACAACATACCTTTTGCCTCTGACATTTAAATGAAGGCCATGGATAGTGTACCTATTCCGTTCCAGTTTGCTCACATCTATTAACTCTACATTATTACTAGCACAGATGGATTTTATGAGTTTGTTGGTTTTGCGAATTTCCTGATTTACACATGAATTATACAGTAAGTCATACCTGTTCGGTATATTTACCACTATTGTCTTTCCTTGGTTCACTTCTGAGGATAATACTACTTGAAGTTCCAACAATGAGTGATGAGCTTCATTTTTGTACACATCGTTAGCTCCAGCCATGAGAACAGTAAACTCTGGTTTATCAGTATCTCCCCTGACAACCTTAATCAAGTGCTGAAGTTTCGCGTTTGGAAGTATGTGCCCCGTAGCGTACATGTCGGGCTTCATCTCATTAAACAACGGTGCTATTCTTCGTGTGTGGCTGTCTCCATATATTGCTGTATGATTTTGCCTTTTTCTCACGTATTCTTATCTTTCCTATCTTTTTCTTTGTCAAGATCTTCTGCATTATCCTGTTCCGCCAGTATGCTATAGGAATTCGATAATGTTACGTGTGGAAAGGAAGACAGGAGATACAAATTGAAAAGCTTATTCTTTTATTGTACCAAATTGCTTCACTCCCTTGGTCAACTTCTCTATTTCCACATTCGTCATTCTCCATGACCAAACCTGTTACTCCCTACCATGCCATTTTTCTTTTTTGCTTCACCAACGTTGATTTTGATCTGTAAACTGTGGAAAATTGCCAGTAGTGCTTAAATTGGATTTGAAGGCCTTGGTAACCATTACGTTGATGGATGAAATGCCTGTTTTACCAAAATACAGTTTTAACACCTTTTAATTGAGTTAAATAAGATTACTGTTGTTGGTGGTGAAACCAGCCCTAAGAAAACTGTTTTTTTTCGCTGTGCAACAGCAAGACAAAGGTTACTCCAACCCAAGGCAAAACAATGTGAAGTTGTAGAACTCTGTCAATAGCCAATGAAGTTACTATTCAGAGGTTTTAACGCAGGTCATTCCCAGCATGATACCACAGGATATAGCCCCTGATTCAATTTGTATTTTTATGATCAATTCAGTATGTAATTTATTCAGTTTGATTAGAAATGTATCTAATCAATGTTAAAATGAAATAATAAATTCAGTGTAGCTTCACAAATTTAATATGTAGACACACATGCTTCACTTACGTCAAATTTAAAAATCTATATAACATTTCTGGGAGAACTCTCCCCATCATCATCCTTTACTCAATAGCATACCAAAAACAAACTTGGAAATTACGATTAAAGAACCCCGCTTTTGAACTTTTAACTATAATGCACTACATGACATCAAACTACTGAAAGACAACAAAAAGCCACTAACACTCAACATATGGGAAAAGATATTTACTATAAAAATCCAGCACAAAATTGTGACAGTTGATGACATCATCAGATTCACAGTTATATAGACAGATAGCAGCACACCTCCAAAGGAATAGCTGGCTAATTGCACCAGGAAGAAACACCAGTCGATTACCAAATGATGGGGAGAATTCTTCCAAAAGTGCATTAAATTTCATGTAAGTGAAGCAGGTGTGTCTTTATGACAAAACATTTTACAAATGCATTTAATATTTATTTTGTGTCATTTAATTAAACATTTTAATCCTACAAACTATACACTGTACAATTCTCTCTTAGGTATCTGCATTATTTAAACTGCCACATCTCTATTCTTTCTAACAATATTTCAACAT
The DNA here is from genome assembly GCA_030765065.1 of Deroplatys truncata. Taxonomy (NCBI): domain Eukaryota; kingdom Metazoa; phylum Arthropoda; class Insecta; order Mantodea; family Mantidae; genus Deroplatys; species Deroplatys truncata. Next base: position 16,781,680 of record CM060983.1, read on the forward strand.
TAAATACCTGAAACTTTTTCTGTGTATTCATCATACTTTGTCAATAATACAGATCTCATACACAAAGCCTCATATTAATGATGTAAAACTGTTAAATACAAAGAAAAATGTAAAATAGCTTCATTAAAAAAAAAAAAATATCTCCACCGAAAAAAAATTTCTGCAAGAATGAAAGTACTTCAGTACATGCACAACTCATCAATGTATATTCCTGATATGGTAATATTTGTGGTCATGAAGTTGGTAGAATTTCACAGTGGTTAAGACAGATCCTGGAGATAAACAAACAGTCATAAATAGAGCTCGACATTTACCTGTTTTGTTCCTTTGTTTAGAATTGTACGCTTTGTATAAATATGTTTCATGCTTACTAAGTAAAACATTATTTTTATAGGGCCTATAATAGCCTATTTCCATAGTATCTGCCTTTTTTTTTGCAGCTTAAGCCCCTAATATGCCTTATTTTGTAAGACAGCTTTTATCAAGGTTTTGCATGTGATGTTAATCTTAGTATTGCATTTCATACTTGACAACGGGCCTGAGGAAGTTTTTAATACCCACCTTCCTTTCCTAATGTCAGCAGTTGCATTGTTTCATGTAATAATAAAATAGTGGCCACTTGTACGGTAAATGGTCAACTACAGAAAACTGTTGCTTTGCGACTGGGAAATCATCATTATAGTATCAACTCGTTGCTTTGTTCATTAATATGATGACTTTATTATTTTCTACATCCCACGTGGATGAAAACACAGCACTGAATTAAAATCAACCAATGATATAAACAGACTTACTTCATTGCAATCACAAACCAGCGTGGGAGTGTAAAACGAATTCAAGAGAGAAATTACTTAAAAACTGATAACAGTGTTTGACATAAAAACACATAGTAACTGAAGAGTGCAATAGTAAATTTAACATATGAGATATTTCTATACTTCAAAATGTGTTTTTAAGTGGTAAATGAATAAATGATTGTGCGTACTTCAATATTTATCATTACTGATAGTGCCTATACCCAGTAGGAGCATAAATAGTGTTACCCAACTTTTCAAGTCTCCTGTGCCTCGCACTTGCAAAAGCAAATGAAATGGCAGGCACATGAATACTTCCTGCACTCAGTCTTCCAACTGTGCTGTAATTATGGAATGGGGCAAAAGAGAACATCCAATAGCTGTTATTGCTCTACACAAAGTGGGAATGGCCCCACCACAAATTTTCAACACCACTTGCCGTGAATTGAAGGTTTCTACTCACAGAGTGAAATGAGTTCTCGGGGATGACCTGGGAATGAAGGCATACATAGATGGACTTGACAATTTCTTGCTCCGAGTTGAAGAAAAAGAGGATACCGAAATCAAAGGCACTGTTAAAGCATTACACTAATGGTCAACATAAGGCAATTCTTTTCACAGATGAGAAGTTATTTGATATGGAAGAGTGCTTTAACCGACAAAATGATCAGGTTTATGCAAAGAATGCAACTATGCTCAAGAAGTCACTCCCTGACCATGGTAACCATCATCCATCATCTGTTATGGTATGGTGGGGAGTAAATTATAATGATGTAACACCTATACATTTTTGTGAAAAGAGTGTCAAAACATCAGTAAAAGTGAACAAAGAAACAGTACTTCACCCAATTGTTTCATGAATTGAATTAGTCATTTCAAGAGAACCCAGCTCCTGCGCACTGAGCAAAGGCCACTCAGAGCTGGTTGTGCAACAATGAAGAATGGCCCACTGCAAGTCATTTAAATCCCCTGGATTACAATCTTAGAATGAACTTCAGAGGAGAGTGTTTAACAAGATACAATGCAATGCTGATAATTTGAAGCATGCCATACTGAAAGAAGTAAAAGCAATTCCTTTGGAGACTACGAGGGTGGTCTGAAAAGTTTCCGACCTCAACATGAAGATGGCAGCACTCATAAATAAAAGCTAGTGAATTTTGTTGTTCATCTGTTGACAGTTACTCACCAAAGTTTCAGCCATTTTGGACGCTCAGTTGTTATGTAACAGTCGTTTGAGTGAGGTGATGTGAGTGTTTTTATGAAAATGGACAAAATCGAGTATCGAGCTGTCATTAAATATTTGTTTTTGAAAGGCAATACGCCTACGCAAATCAAAGATGAGTTGGATTCTGCGTATGGGGACTCTGCACCATCATTTACCACAGTGAAATTTTGGGCAGCTGAATTTAAACGTGGCTGTAAGAGCTTGGGAGACAAACGTTCGGGACGTCCAAAAATTGCAACTACCAACGAAAACATTACCAAAGTTCACCAAATGGTGCTAGACAAATGCCAAATTAAAGTGAGAGAGATAGCAGAGGCTATGAACATGTCAAAAGAACGTGTTAGTCACATATTAAATCAACATTTAGACATGAGAAAGCTGTCCGCGCGTTGGGTGCCACGTTTGACCAAAAACGTGTTCGAATGAACATTGGCGCAGTTTAGGCGCAATAAATCCGAGTTTTGGCGCCAATTAATTACTGTAGATGAAACTTGGATACACCATTATATGCCCAAAACAAAAATACAGTCCAAACAGTGGACTGCAAAGGGGGAACCGGCTCCAAAAAAAGCAAAAACCGTTTTTCGGCTGGGAAAGTGGTGGCGACTGTTTTTTGGGATAGTCATGGAGTTATTTTAATTGATTATCTTCAAAAAGGAAAAACCATTACAGGAGCATACTACGCACATCATTACTTGACAAGCTGAAGGCAGAACTTGCGGAAAAACAGCCACAATTGCAGAAAAAGAAAATCCTCTTTCACCATGACAATGCACCATCTCACACCTCAGCGGTTGCAATGGCGAAAATCCACGAATACGGTTTGAACTGCTTGACCATCCACCTTACTCACCAGATCTAGCCGCAAGCAACCTCTTTTTGTTCCCTCATCTGAAAATTGCGCTCGGAGGACAGAGATTTTCGTCAAATGAAGAGGCAATCACCTTCGTGAACAATTATTTTGCAGAGAAAAACGCTGAGTACTACTTGGACGGGTTACAGAGATGGGAGCATTGCTGGGAGAAGTGTGTAGTTACAAGGAGGCTATGTTGAAAAATAAATAAAAAATTTCTGAAAAAAAATGTCTTGTATCTTTTATTAGGTCGGAAACTTTTCAGACCACCCTCGTATTCATTCCAGCATTGATGCATGGCCAAGAAGATCGAGGACATTTTGAAACCTAAGTATTGTAAGTTGTTCCGGAAACTATGTACTTCATTTTTCATTAAAGATTCAAGGTAAAAATGTTTTTTAAACTATGCTTTTCCGTATTAAAGCTGTATCAATATTTATGCTCCTACTAGGTATTAATGTCTGTCGAACCTGTTGTATTGTCTATTATAAGCTTTTTTAATACCTATTGTGCCGAGCTCTAGTCGTAAACATGCCATTATGAACTCACACCAGACAGTAGAGAAACAATTGGCCTTAGGAACACTAGAAGGTAATCCAGAAATAACACACTGTACATGCATGGGTGTCGCTGTGCTGGTCTTAATTACTTGAACATTAGTATATTAATGGTTAATTAAAATAGAACATTTTTCAATAAATTAAACAATTACAAAAGAAATAAAAATGTTCTTTGACACTTAATTTTAATTATAAAGAAAAAGGGTATTTTTTTTTTTGTATTTTGTGGACAAACTAATAATAGAGATTTCTTAAAAACCTAAAATTAAATTTTGATTCAGAAATATCAAGTGGTTCTGTTCACATGTGGAGCATTTTCATAGAAATCAAAATTTGTATCTAAAAATTTAAGAAAAATGGTTCAATCTAGAACTATCAATTTTCGCCACAAGTTTATCTGTTATTCTGAAGAGGGGGGGACATTATCAAGGTTCGGAACAAGCATATTTTGAAGTAATACAGTCAGTCTTACCTCAAATGGTGCTTCACCATGGTGTTTATTTACAATCCGAAAGCTGCAGATTTCTGCTCCAACTGCCTTGATCCTCGGTGTCACTTCCACAATAGTCTCATTTTCTTTAACAAGACCATGGTAACCACTTTCTAGACTTGCTAGGTCTAACCTGGGTACTGCAATAAATCAGAACATTACAAAACTACATCAGTCCTGTGCCAGCCACCCAAAATCTTATATACAAAAGGATGTGTTAATTCACATGACTTTCTTAACATCTTCAACAAACTATTCTTACAAAAGTTTATTCTTCTATATACTTTATGTTAATTGAGATAAACATGAGCTCTCTCTTGAGCTACCTTACAGATAATTATGATAACTTCACAATGAACCTTGCTGTGCATGACTACAATACAAGGCATGCAGGCGATTTGCATAGACCAGCAAATAGCTTAAAACTATTAGGCAAGCCTAATCAACATAACATCTTTAAGAAAGAGCTAAAGTCTTTCTTATATACTCACTCCCCATATACTATGGAGGAATTATTTAATATGTCGTGCAATATATAAATATTCAATACATAGGACAGATGGCATATGATAGTGACTTACACTTATTTGTTACTGTCCTACTGTAATGCATGTTGAGATGTTTACTCTTGGAATGGTGATGGTATGAAAATTTTCATTTCTTAAATAATGCATGATGTGAAGAGAGAGAGAGAAGGAGAGGGAGAAATGTTCTTGGTGGTCGGTATGTTATTATTTAAGGTCTTGGTGGTCGGTATGTTTATTAGTTATGCTGCATATTTCATAAATGTGTTCAATGTCCCTGAGCTTTGCTCACAGTGGGACCAAATGAACAAACAAACATTTGCAGAAACTGTTTTATTACATATTTCCTGTACGTACAATGGGAATGCAGTAGACTTAAGTGATAGTCAAATGTTTTAAGAGCAAGTCACTAAGTGAAGGTCTTGAAATTCCGTTCTCCTAGCATGGAGGAGAAGAAGAATGGCTTCCCATTTGACATAAGTATAAGTTTTTGAAAATTCAAAAATTTAAGAATATCTCAGCAATGGTTAATTAAAGAAAAAAGGGGGAGCATAAATTGTGTGCTTTAATGAGATCTACATTTTGGGGCGGTTAATTCCTATAACCCCCTTTAAGTGTTATGGTCATATCAGGGGCTTTGAATGAAACATATGATGGGGTTTTCACTCTTTGAACTTTGGGTTTTTGTTGTTTTTAACTTACTTCCTACACACACATCCACACTTCCAGATTCTACAGAGGGTAGAGAATAATCCTAATTAAAGAAAAATTGCCACCCCTGGCTGGGAATTGAACCCAGACCCTTTGAATGAGAAGTGCATTTTTATATAGTAAGATTTTTGTCTATCTCTTACGGTTTACCAGTTATACAAAAGTCATTCAGAATGAAGAGGACTTCACAAGCTATTCCCAGAAAATTAAACATATACATTTTATTTGTCATGAAAATATCTTTAATATATGGTGTTATAATGAAAATTGTTAAGAGCCATTTGTTATAAAATGAAAAATTTAAAAAATGTTCCATGTAAAGAGTAGTTTGGTATCTATCATACCCTTCGTTTTTTAGTTATGCTGTTTAGAGACACACACACAAGGACATTTTTCTAAAAATGCTTATTTTTTGGATTCAGGGCACCTCAAAACATGCATTTCTGGTGAAATCTCAATATTGAATTTTTGTATGGAATGCAATACCTTCTCTACCCACTATGTACGTGGTAGAGAAAGGAAAAAGTGGTGACGGGACGATACCACTATTTCTTGATACTCACTTTATAAAATACTGATAAGGTGATAGCTTGTTCACTGAATTACGTTTTTATTAGTAGTTTTCTGTGTGTAAACATCTGTAACCAATTTTGTACTATATGCCAATTGCGAAATTGTTACTGTTTTACATTCTCCAATCGGCTGCAATTTTTTTTATCTCGATAATGCAACAGGTTATATATCCCCTATGGTCAGTCAATTCTAATAATAACAATAATTTCTATGGTTCCCTTCTTATGTAATTGTATTTGTGCTGAAAATTTTCATTTAAAGGATTTTCTATCCATAGAAAAACAAATGCTAGCAATTCTTCTTTATTCTTCAATCTTAAAAATATAAACTAATATATATTTTACAGAAACTAAAACAACTAAACGTAATATTGTGTTACACCATTCTACCACTATTCACAACTACCACATAACATATACTTGTATGTGTTTTCATCCGGTAATAAATAATTAGCCATATAACACTTGGAAAAGCTTGTGGATTAAGCCTCTCTACTATCCACCCACATACATCAGCATATACATGTTTAATACAAAGGCATATTAGACTCAAAATTTGAGGGAAAAAATCAAGGAGGTATTATATGAAATGCAGAGATAAAAAGAAAACAAATATTTTTGTTTAAGAACATGAGCATTCTTGAAAGAACAAATATTTCCATGCGCTGTATTATCTCATTTCTTAAGTTCTGATTTGTTTCTGCTTGACGAACAGATTTTGGTCACTAGAGTAGGTAAATGTAATGGCAGAGAGTGGGTCAGCAAGCCAGACTATTGCAGAAACATGATTTAGTGCCCGAGCTAAATCAGTTTCCTTCACAACTCAGTTAACACTGCATGTTACCCCTTGCCCCATTGTTTTGCATGTTTCTGTTTTAGACACAAGAGTCTATGGAATGTTGCACTTATTCACCCACAGGAAATGCAGTCAAAGTCTATCAACAACTATAGTTCAGCACTCTTTGTGAACACGTGTGAGGTAACAACTTTCAATAATGTAAAACTTAAACATTTAGAAGTATCAGACACACTTCAATACCACCAAGTATCGAGGTTCCACTCCTAGTAAAAAGTTATTATTTACAAATAAAAGATTAATAGCTTAACAATGGTTAAAATTTTGTTTTATGTTCTGAGTATACGAAAGTCAAAGCAATTGCAAGAAAACTAGATTTTTGGATTTTCACAGACACAATTTCTTAAGAGGCAACAACATTAATGCTAACCACTACACCTCACTAGATGCAGTATTTAATGAAGTTTGCATTAATCAAATGTCACAGAGCAATAGTGGTTGACATTCTACCTAACGCCACCTTGACCATTAGTGGCCAGAAGTTAATGAAATCAAGGCTAAGGTTATATAACATCAAGCACTAATCAATGATATTTAACAAGGCCTTTTGGAACAATTGACCCTGAAGACAGGTACACTAAATAAGCTGGGCACTGGAAGTGTGGACAGCAGAGGGGTCTGTTCATGAGAGGAGGTCCACTTTTGTAGAAAAATGAAAGTAATTATATTTTATCATGTGATACAAAAATGAAACTAAAAACATTCAATTTCTAGATATATCGATGAAAGAAAGTGTCATTCTAAGCACTAATGTGTGCTTATGAAGTCCAAGCTTACCTTAAAAGTGAACAGCAAACATTTTTACACTTAATTAAATATTTATTAAAAATAATGCAAGCAATAAAATTGTGGGAGAAACTGTTGTTTCTTAGTTAATGTTAATAGCTCACAATGGACCATAAACACTTCTTACTTTCTCTAGTAAGAGAAGTAATATATTACACCCAAAATTAGAAGTCAAGATTTCAATAAAAATATATGTTTTGAGGCCCCCCTGAACCCTAAAAAAGTATTTTTTGAATAAGGTGTGTGTATTTATCAAACTTGGTATTTAAGTTCAGTACCTTCCAAAAGATGTGACACTAAGATTTCCATAAAAAATCCCCCCACTCCCAAATACCCTTTACTTGGAACATTTCGAAAATCTTTTATTTTCTAAAAAAATTGGTTCATACACTTCCGATTACAATATCATATTTTAAAGATAATTACATAACAAATGAAATGTATATCTTGAATTTTCTGGGAATAGCCTGTGAAATCCTCTTCATTCGGAAGGAATTTTGTATAATCTTGTATAACTGATAACGTAAAGCGATACACAAAAACATACTACACAAAAAATGTAGATCTCTTTAAAACATACAATTCATTTCAAATAACTTTTTTGTGGTATAAGCCATTTCTGAGATATCCATTATTCAGTTGCAATGTCATGGAAATAGTATGGAATTTTATGGCCAGCATATAGCGCCCAGTTCTCAAACATATGACTATCTCTGTTCCCTTTGAGTCCGTAATGAAATGTGTAATGCAGCTATTTCTGCAAAGGTCTCTCTGGATTAAAATGAAGTAGATAGAAAAATAAACTTTAGTAAGAATAGTTTGTATACCCAACAATAAACAGAGAGGGTACAGAAAGTCACGTGGATGTATCACATCAGATTTTTTTTTAAATAAAGAATGCTTATTTAAAAAATATCACTTGTGTGCTGTCCTGATACTAAAACAAAAAGAACAAAACTCCTGGAGCTGCTAGTTAATGACTCACCCAACGCCACTAATGTTTGTCTCCTTAGAAAATTTACAGATGCCATATCATCTTTGGAGTAATATTTTAGAATGTGCAGCATGAGTGGTACTGTTTACTTCACATTAATGCAATTTCTGCCAGTGAAATTATTGGTAAGTCACTGATTCTGTTAGGCTAGTTGCCAAACTATTTAACTCACTTCCTTTCTTAGAATGTAACCTAACACTTAATGCTGTTATTTTTGGTTATTAAAACCATTAGTAAAACAAATGCAGAAAGGCAGAAATTATTTACACAGAAGCAAAAAAATGGGAAGAATACAATCCTGAGAAAAATATTGTAATGAAGATGTATAGGGATAAGAAAAAGTCAAAGGAGACAGCAGGAGAGGCAGTTATAAGGAAAGGAAATGAAGCTAAATATTTTTAAGTTTGTCTATCTGCTGTAGGAAAAACCTAAAATAAAGAGCAATGCCAAAAAATCTGTGTAAAAATTGGAAGTTATTAAAATACTTGCAGCAAATTTTGGAGCACTGCTGAAAACAAGTCCTGTAAAATAGGGCAAGGATAGATGATGGCTAGGCTTCAAACACAATTGCTGTTTCGTTGCACTTTGACTGAAAAACAGTCACGTGCACACAGGGTTTCACTGAGACCTCCCTCTCCCCAAGCACTGTCAGTCATTCACTCTAAGCAAGCGATCAATACATATACAGCCTGTTCTGAAGTTACAAAGCCGGCCGTTGATAGCTGACAAAACATGTAGAAAACAACCAGTAAGAAGAGTGTCTTACTTGTAAATGAATATGGACGCGAGTATTTTGATGTAAGAGGGGAAAATGTATTTTGTAAAGTATGCCAGATTGAAAACAAAGGAGAGAGAAGGGTTTTTATTGCAAGATGCTGTAAATCTAAAAAAACACTTACAAAATATTATGTTGATTCCTAGAAATGAGGGGGGGGTGAGGATATATTATCCACATCAGAAACTACGACTCATGTAGCCAAACCGAAGCTTGCAGGGATTCGTCTGATGTGATGGTAAGCACAAACATCCCATTTAATACGCTGCAAAATTGTGCTTTTAAAACGTTTCTGGAGAAGTGTACAGCTATGAAATGTCCTTGTGAGTCTACTTTACGCAAATTTTATTTGTCTTGTCACAGATGGCAATACCAGAGTTCTTGAAACTTGTCGATAATTTGACAATACTTTACAGAAGTAGACAAATGTTCTGCTGCTGAAACAGCACAGAAGAAAATGAAGAGTGTTTTAGATAAAAACCCAGGATAGGCAATTGTGTGCCATATTACGCATTAATAATATTATAGTTAAGAATAAAATTATTCTAAATAATGAAAATGCATGCATGTGACGTTCGTCAGTTTCGTTTTGCACTAGTGACATCATGTGATGTGGAATGTAGCTTTTCAAGATATTAACTTTTTTGAGTTTGAGAAGAGGTTTTGCTTTTGATACATTCAGAAAATATATTGTAATCCATTGTAATAGTTGTCCAGGCATGTAAATCATGCATGAAACTGATTATTTCATCTGCCACAGTTCACATTTATTAATTTGCTCATCTTATTTATACTTTGTAATAAAAGCTTATGTTAACTACAGAATTGTATACTTACTTCTGTGCCCACCTATACCTAATGCAGCAAATCATAAAATGTTACAGCAGTGATGAAATCAGTTGATCACAAATAACCTACTATTTTCACTCATAACCAAACCGCAAAGTGTCTAAAGTTTTCACCTGATTGGTCAAGGGATGTAAATTTGTACATAAGAGACTGAAAATATGAGTGGATGTAGGTTTTATTGAAGTGTAAGATACCTCTGACCAGGTCAGTGCAGACTTCTACATTAGGCTTCAGAATACACTATGGGTAGTTTTTGAGAGTTGCAACGTGCCTTTATTTTTTATTGGGTCGTATGTCCAAAAAGTTTTGTCTAGATTGGATAGGGGTGCTGATTTGCATCTTAATAGTTGGAAATAAGGGAGTAGAAGGTTTTGAAAGTTTTAGGGCAGCTTATTTCTGCCAGACTCTAAAACAAATTTTGTCAAAATCATACCAAAAATACTGCAGTGCAGCAAAATCAGATGGCTCTCTAGCCCATTTTGGATAGAAATCATGTTTGCAGTTAACAGTAAAAACATATGCTCTGATATTAATATTCAATGAAACAGGCCTGAAATTCATGACATGAATATGATCCCCCTCCCCACTTTAAAATTCTCTTTCACACACAAACTAATTTTTTCTCTTTATTGTGTTAGTTCTGATGGAAGATGCCTCTATTTGTTACATAGTAACAATACAGCAGAATAGACACAGGATTTTAATACAAAAGCATACATTTCCTTCTCAGCTGTCAGAAAGTATGCGAGTCAATTACTGCATTAACTAGTGAAACAATATTTCACTAGTTTGAAAATTATGCTGCATATTTGCTTTTATAAATATATTTTTATCTCTATATTTGATTTACAAATAATATATGTCATTGAGTGAGCCTTGAAAGTTGCAACACTGATGAAAGCTCAGATGCAATAGCACATGTCACATTGGTGAATCCCAACCTAATCTGGTCGTAGCCATTCCCTCACGGTATGAAGGTGGCTATTAAAGAGATCTCGGAATGAGATCAAGTGTGGTGGTTATAGCAATACATAATATTAAATTTTATTGTGTAAGTATGTCTTCACTTTTATTAAAATGTTATCTGCTAATTTACAAAGAAAAACATTTCAAAATAATCAACCATTAATAGTTTTAGAAATTCAATTCCGATAATATTCCTGCAGGTTCCCAATCATTCTCCATATATGGCGAAGCCCTTGCTTTTGTGTAATCATGCAAAGCTAAAAGTGAGTGGCAAAGCTATATCTTTAATATTAAACAAAGTTTGAGGAGCTAAATAATTCATATGGTCCTCACAATACCTTTATTCACAAACAGATTACATAAAATAGGATTAAATGTTTACTTTATGTCAACACAATGTCTTAGTATTTTTTATATGGACATATTATGGAAGTTTGCAATGCATAAATATTAAAGGATAATTAAAGCATAAAATTCCTGTCTCTAGTTACGAAACATAAATTGTGTTGTGTTCTTAAACACACGGCAGATGTCAATATAAGAGGTTTTTTTTTCATTAATGTAAAATGCAAGTTCAATGCTCTTTGTTAGTGATGTTGCTAAGGTTGCCATCTGTTCCACAAAAGTAGGACAAATCTCCCCACCTGCCAGGCTGTTGGACACATATAAGTACGTTCACTTCCCCCTGCGGCCAGGTGATCACATGCAAGCGCAGAGCAGCAGTAATATAGCCTACACACGTGCTGCCTCACCGTGGTGGTTTCTGTAAAACAGTTTATGCTTGTCTGTGCAGTGTAGAAGGCGCAGTCAGTTTTCGTTTATCTCTACAATGTATAAAATGTAGCGCAGTATTAGATGTGTCATAGGTTTATTTTAAAATCCACACACACACATATATATATTCCTTTTAATATTCAGCATCTTTTTAGTTTCTATACCACTATGTATCACATTCTAAGGAAGTAATGTATTCCACCAAAAATTTGGTATCAAGAGAAATACAAATTCTGAGATATAATGAAGCCAAAGCACTTTTAGATGAAGGTCAATGTATGTTTGAAAAACAAACTTTATCATATTTCAAGGATGCTACACGATTTTCAAGAAAATCCCCACATTCTAAAATACCCATTACGTGCAACATTTTAAATTGGTTTTAACTTTCTCAAAAATGGCTCTTTAATGGTTTTGAGCAAAATCCCATGTTTTAAGATATTTGTCTGTCTAATAGAATGTATTGAATTCTATGTTTATAGCCTGAAGTCTTCTTCATTGTGACTAAATTTTGAAGAATTTTCCATAACAGGGAGAGCTAACTAAAATATACAATTTGTGTCAAATTTGCCCTAGCATCAGCTGTGTTTTTAAATATTCCATGCTTCACATTTACATATATCTGATAGACATGCTTCAATGTCTGCAATTCTTTTTTTGTTCCATTGCAAGAGCCTGTCCAGTTACCATAGCAAAACATATGAATGCTGTTTCTGCAAGTTTTATTTTACTAAAGAGTCACTTGATAGAGAAAGTTGAAACATCAGATCAGTCTCCTGTTTTTCCCTCTGCAGCTCAAATACCTACATTATTCCAAAAACGCAATCTTATTTAAATGATGAGTAAAGGCTTATGTTGCCACTTACTTCAAAATCATAGTAGCAAAAAATTGTAATTCAGAAGAGACTTTTACAATTTTCTGAAAGGTGGGCATTATAATTGCCATAAATTTGAATGTAAGAAATAAAACCTGTTGTAACATTCCTAAGAAAAAAAATCCATAGAGCAAAGATCTTGGTGACCAATTGATTTCCTTTGTCCTATTCACTTTTGGAGGTTCTTTAGCTAAATGATCCCACAAATTTTATGCTGAGTAGGAGTCCCATCTTGCTGAAAATAGAAGTAACTCTTTGTTGTGTTGTGCACTCAAAATATTATATTATTATTGGACAGGAAGGAGGCGAAACTCATGATGGGGCTAACGACTAGACATGGGAAATTCAAGAAACTGCAGTAGACGATGTAATCTTTAGAGAGGTTAGACCCTAACATAATAGTGTCCCTCTAGTTGAGGGACTCCGAAACTCTAAGAGAACAGGCTGGCTGAACTAGCACAACTGGGACAGATACTGCACAACAAGCAACAAACTTCGGTTGAAAATAAGGATTAGGGATGTACTTAAGGACACTTGGTAGAAATTTGGGTTCAAAAAATTGATTTTTTGTTTTTTGTTGTAATTGATTTATAAGTGGTATAACAAACATACCTATGTAAATTTTGTTTTTAATTGGACCTTTAAAGCGCCCTTATGGTCCAGGGATGTTATAGCATACTGATATGTAACAATGTGCTTACCATTTCCCATAAGTTTTATTTTTTAAACTTCAGGTAAACTTTTCTCAAAATCTTTTTAACTTAGAAGTTTGAATTTTTTTGTGGTTGTACAGCATGTTTGGCTGCATTTAGTAGGTTGAAGATTTTCATCCTATTTTACATAGTTTCCACGAAAAAAATTATAAATATAAACAACATTACACCAAACATTTTCTTCAATTTCTTTTTAAATTAAATTACTCTCAAGTGGACAAATAGTTAACCAACTACCTTAAGCTAATTATAAAAACTGATAATAAAATAAATCTGATGTGATACATTCACATACCTTCTCTACCATCTATCTTTATTACTGGATATACAAACTATTCTTACTAAAGCTTATTTTTTCATCTACTACATTTAAATCCAAATAAACCTTTGCAAAAATAGCTAATTTACACATTTCATTATGGATACAAAGGGAACAGCGATAGTTAAATGTTTAACAACTGGACGCTATATGCTGGCCTTAAAATCCATACTGTTTCCATGACATCGCGAGAAACAACTGAAAATTGATGACACCAAAAGAATGACGAATATTGAACAATTTGAACCTTTAATAACGAATATCTCAGAAAAGGCTTATGCCACAGAAAAGCTTATTTTAAATATTGCATTTTAAAGAGATCTACATTTATTGTACAGTACGTTTTCGTCTATTGCTTAACATTATACAAGATTATACAAATATCCTTCCAAATGACTTCATAGGCTATTCCCAGAAAATTCAAGATATACATTTTACTTGTCATGTAAATAACTTTAATATATATTTTAATCAAAATCCTTAGCCATTTTTTAAAAAATCAACATTTTCAAAAAATGTTCCATGTAAAGTGTAGTTGGGCTGGGGAGATTTTGTTGAAAATTTTTGTGCAGCATATTTGGAAGGTCCTGAACCTAAATACCACGGGTATTTATCCAACTTTTCGTTTTTGAGTTATGCTGTTCACAGACCTTTCTCTAAAACTGCGTCTTTGGATTCAGGGGGCCTCAAAACATTTACTTCTGGTGAAATCTATATTGAATGCAATACCTTCTCTACATACTATCCACATGGTAGAGAAAAATTTGCAGAGTTCTGATCTTTATTTTCAGAGAAAATTGTACCTATGAATAACAGTAAATAATTTTTTTTAGAAATATTTAAATATTTTTATAATTAAAAGATTTAAAGCTAGCTAAAAAATCTTGCTATCAATATACTCGGAAAACTTTTAATAAGCAGTAAAAAGTTAATTGTCTTGGTGTAATTCTAGAGAAAATTGGTTCTCTTTCCATTCAAAAAAGCGCAAAAATACACTGTGATCTCTACTAAGTGTCTTTAATTTGTACTTGTACCTAAAGCATGTGCAAGTGTTCCAGTTTTGTCCAGATTGATCATTGGCCGATGGACTTTTTGGGGGTAAAAATCCTTAGCATGGTTTCCCTCAAAAGGGAAGTAAAGCCAGTGGTTCGGCATCATAGATTTATGGCACGTAAAAGAACCTCAAGCCTGATAAAGAGTCCTCTGAGAAAAATTACCAGTCTTTCATGCCCAATATAGAATGGGACGCTAAGGAAACATTCTTTGGCCTATACAAGACCCAATGAAAATTATAAACTACCTTACAACTGTTAAAATACTCTGCTACTACATTTTCAACTCCTTATGTAGAAATCTGCACTGCTTAAACCATATGGTCAAAATATTGCACAATTCTACAACAGGAGCAGTTAGTTTTATCTACAGCCTGTAGATAAAACTAACTGCTACAGGTTGTAGAAAGAAATGTCTTGAATAAAAGTTGCTTGATATTAGGGGGGAAAGTAAATCTGTTAGTCGTGTTTTGTTTGGAGGATGTTATAATGCTCATTTTAGGGTCAATTTGATTTTTTTAAATGGGGATCTATAATTTAAATTGATCATCACAACATCCTCCAAATAAAACACAACTAATGGCATTTACTTTCTCCTATTATATCAAGCAACTTTTATACAAGACATTTCTTTCTACAATATTAGTTTTGGAGATATTGTACAGTCTCAACTTAAATGGTCCATCCTGTATAAGGGGTTGAAAATAATGAAGGGTAGCTTTTAAAAATTTCCAGTACTATATAATTTAAAGTAAAGGACTAGGTGGTTTTTGGAAGTTGTAACATAATCTATGATTTTTGCCAACTCCTGTTGTATAATTATGCAATATTTTGACCATATGGTTTAAACAGTGCAGATTTCTACATAAGGAGTTGAAAATGTGGTAGCGGAGTTTTTTAAGGGTTGTAAGCTGGTTTATAATTTTCATTGGGTCTTATATAGGCCAAAGAATGTTGTTTGTGTGTTAGGGGTAGAAAATCGGGATTGAATGTAAATGCATCTGGTTTTGTCAACATCATACCAAAAATGTTGTTTGATAAAACTTTAATGAAATATGAAGGAAATGTGGCGATATGAATATGCGCCTTTCCCCATAAGATAACTAAGTTTCAAAATATTTTAATGCTTCCCACTCACCCCTCTGGGGACGAAGTCATTATAACTCTACCATATTTGCAATAAAGTGCCAAAAGTAGTCTCCGATATCCATATTCAACAAAAGGGATTAAATTTAGTGACACAATTTTTGAAGCATTGTATAGCTTGTGACTATCTGGAAGAATAGGACTTTTGAAACTGTGAAAGAATTATCAAAATCAGTTGAATGGTTTTTTTTAGATTAACCCTTGTCCCCTACACACACACACATACAAATAATACACTACATTTTGTACATTTTAATACATTCAATTAAATTTAGGAAATTGTTACAAATAAACTGTTTTCTTCTTTATACAATCAACTGAATTATTCTTTCTTTACTTGAGGTGGATGGGCAATATAAAAAAATAATAAACAGGAAAACAAATGAATGAAATGTATAAAAAATTGAATACTCTTTCAAATTTTGAGTAATTACAACATAGACGTGCTATTTGGATG
Source organism: Deroplatys truncata (assembly GCA_030765065.1). NCBI lineage: Eukaryota > Metazoa > Arthropoda > Insecta > Mantodea > Mantidae > Deroplatys > Deroplatys truncata. Next base: position 16,797,971 of record CM060983.1, read on the forward strand.
TAAAGAAACCTAAAATGCAAATAACACTGGTTTAAGACTTCTCCCTTTATATATATATGTTTTTCATTTCAATCATGTGAAATAGTCTTTTTGCACTGGAAAATTATTAAATGAAAGGCCTGTGTAATGTCTGTGAGAGAGAATAGTAACGCTAGCACAACCAAGTTATGAAATACACAGATAATAATGGTTAATGTAGCACCTGTGCAAATCCTGTGTCAAACACTGTTGATGACAGAATTTTTAATTTGGTGGAATGTTTTCGATTCATCAGCAGCATAGGTTTGTCAATTCCTTCATTAAGCTCCACAAAACAAGCCCAAGGCTTTTACCCATAACAGTAAGCATGTTGGGTGAGGCTGCATATGTGTTAACAATATAGCCAGGTTCTATCTGATAATTAAGAAGTGTTCCCAGTGTTCATGAGGTAATTCAAGCTCTACCAATTACAAGACGATTTCTAACATCACAAATTCTAAACAATGAAGCATTTCTGTTATTATGCATACAACTGATTAGTGTGACTGTAGGGAAAAATCAAAGAAAAATTTACAAATTTTTTAAACCAGTATAATGTACCAGTTCTCACTCTGATTTTCTTTTTTTTTTAAGTTTGAAATATGAATGACAGTACTAGTATGCATGTGCGTATCTAAATAGTGTATATTATGCTTAAGTGTTTGCTCCATTTATTAATCAGTTTGAACAAAAATGTAATAAAGCAGCTTCAGTTCACAAGAAAATTCACAGCAACAGTTCAATAAATACCTTCTGAATGAAATGCATAAGGAATATCACACAGTTTAAGAGGAGATGTGAACAGTTAGAAAGCCCGTAAACCACACACCTTACCTTTTAAAGAACTTTCTTATACCTGAAATTCATCGCTAAATGCCAACAAACTACTTCATTTTCTTAATCTTGCACATGCACAGAAGGTCCCAAACCAAGTGTTTTAGCGCAATATTTATAGTTCTTCTAAACATACTCGTCACCAATCCATCTCCATGCATCATCAAGAAGTCTATGATTAAGGTGGCCTTATAAAATCCGCCCTCGCCTCCTTTACTGCCAATTTCTAATATCATATCTGTTATTTAAAACCAATTAATATAGACACTAACCTTAACCTAACCTCAGGTAAATCTCAAAACCAGAGGACCTGTCAAGTTGCTGCAGGTCATGGCCTTCAATCGCCTCATTTTAATTTGTTTTTTTTTCTTTCTATTTTTATTTAATGACACTCTTGGATATTTACCATATGATGTTTGTGTGATTTTTATTTATTTATTTTTTGTTTGCTCAGATGTTGGAAGCATGAATTCACCAGGCAGGGTTAAACTGGAATAAAGTCCAAATTTGCTTTTACGTTTTCTCATACATTATTTTATCCATCTTAATATGAAAATTTATAATTGCGGTTACACTGTACATAATTATATACATACACCCACAAGTGTGTTATGAACTATCTGCAACTTTGGCTTCCATGTTTAAAAATGTATAGGAATGATTTGGATAATATTATTTAACATGTTTCAGCAAACTACATAAGCATTACTTCTTCATGAGATGGTTAGGAACTTTAACTGGGAGCTTCTTTCCTAACTTGTTTAAATTCTGTCTACTGATTTCCAATAAACCATCACTTCTAACAAACGATAATCATTCCAGACCGAGTACACTGAAACATAGGAAGGTAAGTCATGAGCAAAAGATTTGGTTGCACAGTAGACTTGAGTTGGGCTAGTGGAGGTGAATAGACAAGTTTACATAGTAAGATTATTAGGTATTGCTGACTGCTGTGCTTTGTAAAACAATAATTGTTGGGAAAGTTGTAGCTAAACTTTTCAGTCTGTGACTGTGTGAGTTTTGCATTTTCAATTTAGATACAGAAAGTGTAATTTAGGTTACACCTACATTATTACAAAGCATTCAACAATTAAGTTTTACATGTAGATTACATTGGTTTCACCTGTACATGTGGCATAGTTTTGCTGCCAATTCTCTCAATTGTTAGTATATAGATGGGAGAGCTTGGCCACCCGTTTGTGGATGTTTTGCTCATGTCTAACTTGCCTACTATACCAGATTATAGTTAGTTTCACAAACATTAAAATTATGTTTAACAATATTTCTAGCATGAGACATTGAATCATACAAGCAGTTTTGTTATTTGCTCCGAGTTTGCTACACACTGTTTCATTAGAAAAACTCTGATAATTATTCAATCCGGTATGATGACTCCTTTGATAGAAGATAAAGGGAAAAATTGAATATTCCAAAACGCTGACAAGAAATTGCAAAATACATGTGCTATTAAAGGTGTGAACAATTGTTCCTGGTAGCATATTTAATGCCTATTAACATGAATTTGATAAAATAAAGATGTCTTTCATTCCAGTGAAATTATGGATATGTTTATTACTGTCAAGTATTGTTTACAAAATGTGTTTGTTTTATTAAAGATGCCATTTCAATGAAATCTGGTCCCGGCTGATAAATACAATAAGGAATTGTTGAAATAATGAGCACATGTTTACTATTCCACTAGTGTGGTAACAAAACAAAATAAATTAAACTTGATAAATTTCCAAAGAGTTACAAATTCACCAATTTAACTTTGCTTCTATTCCTTTCGTTTAATGTTTTTATATCCGTATTTCACTATAAGTGTGAATTGCCGCAAACTATTCAAGGCTACTTAATCTTTTTTACGTAACATTCTAAACGTCATTCATTGTTAATAACGAGTTTTCCTCATTTAAAACTCAAGGTAACCTGACATATTAAAAACGGATTAGTAAACAAAGAACTTGTCAGAATACACGCATCCTCCCGTTTTGGCCAAGCGCGAATAATTTATTACTAGCTATATCAGAATCACTGTACACGACGCCGTGAAATAACACAGAAATATGCATTTATACTATCTGTTGCCAAGCAACAAGCATTACAGCTCTAAAATAAATGCTGATCTGCATTAGAACTACTTGTCAAAGGTAGCGTCTACCATCTTCTCACTATACGGCATCGAATTGTCATGTGAGATGGTGGTAATGATCGCTTTCGTGATTAACTTAATCTTCTTACCTCTAAATTCAGAGAACAGCTAAAAGCCAGGCACAAGTAGCAAATTGCAGCTGATCCTAGCACATACAATTGAGCCTCAACTAAGTTTATGACACAATAAATGAGGTGTGAAGTTTCACACTTACCACCATCTGCCGTTGGTCCCGTTGTGACATTTACTGAAGATGCAGCAAATCCGAGATATGCCGCGATTAGCAAATACTTTCCAAACATTTGCTTCGTTTACTGACAAAATTATCACACAAATGTGATAACAAATGTAGATAAAGTTTATCGTTTATAAAGCTTCATGCGATCATAATAACCAGCAGATAAAGCTACTGTGCGAAAAGACCCCGGATGGAAGAAATTCGTGCTTGGCAACGATATAGATTTCTTACACACACCGCTCCACTGCAACATCAAAGGCAAGTACTTCTGGCAAATCCCTAGCAGATGGCGCGTTTGTCGACCAATGGTATTACCTACCTGGGCTTATGACGGTTGTTCCAATTGGCGGAAATTCCAAGTGCCATGCGCAGGGTGAATGAATTCTCTGCCCTCTATCAAGGATACGCACTAACTAAAACCTGCGGAATAACACGCTAAATTAGGACTCATTAAAGATTTAGAAACATAATCAAAGAGAAAATCTATGGTATACTGGCGCACCTGCGCACGTAACGTGACCTGTGACGTCATGCTATTGACCGACAATCATCGAAAATTATCACGCAAACAATATCACGCTAACGTACGCATTTTAAGCTTTAAAATCACGAAAATCCCATTCCAATTCACAATTATCATTAGAGTGTACTCTGTTTTGACACCTTGATGCAAGTTTCACACACCAAGTGGTTCTCAAGGTCTTTCCTGACCTACAGCACTGTTTGGGACAGACCACTCCTTTATTTGGTAAAAAGATACAAAGAACTTCCAAGAAATCAACTTCGTGTTCACTTGCTTGTTTTTTGTTCCTTCCCCCACCCTGCCAAGTATTATGAATAGTATAAACTCAGATTTCATGCACCTTCAGAAACAAATCTATATAGGTATTTAAAAATTTGAAATTGTGTCAACCTTCCACTTTACTGGAAACAGATTAATACCAAAAATAATTAAATACTACTAATTTGTATGTCTTTTCACAGTAACCTTTCTTATCTGGCCATTTTAAAACCAATATCTTATTTATTTTTTATTCTAAACATTATTAGGTAATTTTATGCATTTTATATTTCTATTTTATATTACCTATTACAAGAAGATGCAATATAAGAGAATTCCTTTTTTAGCCCTAAGAAGATTTGGAACACATTCCCGAAATGTGTATCTGAAAAATAGTAGTAACACATTTACCACACCGTGAATGAAGACATGGAACTTCAAATACTCATCATTACAACCATTTGGTTTCTCTTTGTTTTTCTCCTTAAAGACCCTCAAGCTATATATCTTACAGCTTGATGTAAAATACTTCCTTTAATATGTGTACTGTAATGTAATGAAACTTTTGAATTACTATAAAATTATAAGTGATGTCAAAACTATACACTTACCTTCATTTCTGACTCACTCCGTCTTAACACTGCTGTTTTGATGAATTATTAGCTTCTCTTCTGCATCTTAACATATCCACTATTCAGATCTCGTGCCATTCATTGCAGATGAAAACTCTGTCTCACACTTACCTCCAAGAAATTCAATTTACTCTTTGCTTAATTGAATGAGAGTCAACTTTTTCAAGTGTGAGACAACTACAGTGGCCATTAAGAGATTGTGAGATTCATTAGAAAAGAGGTTTTATCTTCAGGAGATTGCATTGATGGATGAGGTGCTGCAGCCTCCAACTATGATCCAAACAAAAACACATCTAAAATGTTATTAATGAAACAAGCAAATCAGAAATCACAAACAGTTGTGTTAGCTGCATTTTTATTTGGATGAGCTCATTAGCTTAAGTGAAAACTTCTTTTCTTCCAGGGGGTGGGGGAAGTTACAAATAAATAGTTTAATCAATGATAATTGATTCATTGATGATCACTGTTATTCTAAACAGCATTAAGAATTGTTACATATGCTCTTGAGTTTTGTTAACATGTACAGCTCTATTAGCTTGAATAAACTATCCATTGAAAGAATTAAGTAGCTGTGTTATAAGAAGGGAAAACAATCTTTCTCACAGTAAAACAAACATCTTTGGAAATAAGATATAAATAACTATGACGTAGAGTACAGTTTTGTGAACTCATGCTAAGTGTGGGTAGGCTAAAGGTGAATGAGAAATGTTCTAGTTGGGATTTGAACTGAAATTTTCTGAACCCTCAGAATTCTGTGCCAAGGTTCTTTCGCCAGAGCTACCATGGTTTACCTTATGAACTTTTCTTGTGTGATTTCCAGAGTTTGCTGGACAACATACACAAATCAAACAAAAGAAATTGAATGTACAGTTATAGTTCAAATTCTGGCATATCACTGAGTTTTTCAAATCTGATTCACTTTTCCATCTTCATAACTACAATCATGTGTAGAATGTGTAACTATCAACTCAAAACAAATAAAAAGTGAGTTATGCAGTGTGGAGTGGTCAAAAAGGGATCCCACTTTCCATTGCTTTCCTGAATGGCTGGTAATTCAATAGGCTGCACTGTATGTACTGCAGCCAGTTCATGCATTCAACATTGCAATCTGGAAAGCTTGTGCATTTCACTGCATCTTCTTAGCAATAAAATACATAATCCAAACAAGAATATAATTTATGTTAGGAAGGGCATTTGCTTTTATGTCAGTTTTGGAAGCATTGTACTTGGCAGACAGAGAAAGTATTGCATTTCACCCCAAAATTTGATGTCAAGATTTCACCACAAAATACATGTTTTGAGGCTGCTTGACAAAAAAAGGTATGTGGCATAACTCAAAAAATAAATGTTGGATAAATAGGTAACAAAGTTGGTATTTAAGTTCAGTATATTCCAAAGGTATGACACACAGATTTTCAAGAAAATCTCTTGAACAGTTTTGATTAAAATGCCATATGTTTAAGATATTTACTTAATAACAGAATATATATCTTTAATTTTCTGGGAATAGTTTCTGAATTCTTCTTTAATTCAGAAGAAATTTAGTATAACTGATAAACCGGTAGACAAAATGTTAGTACACAAAAAATGTAAAGGATGCTAAAACACACAATTTATACCAAATAATTTTTTTTTCTTTCCTTCTTTTTTTGTGGAGCTAGTAATTTCCAAGAAATTCCTTGGTATTAGCTTGAATTTTTGAATACTTATTACCTTTCTCAACTGGGAAGTCATTTGTTTTTTTCTTGCGGTCCTTTGAAAGTTTATCTATATTAACAAGAAATAGATAGAACAATAAGCTTTTGTAAGAATAGTTTGTGAAAGTGTGAGTGGAGAAAGTCAAGTATATGCAACACATCAGATTTTTCATTTCCATAATTTGTGTATATAAGCCCAGTTAGACTTTGATGTCATTTTCTAATTATCCCAAGAGAACTTTTAGCTTTTATTAACACCACAGGTAAAACTGTTTTATTACTGGTTTTCAAAACAAGATACACAAAGAAAGAGGGAAATAGTCATGGAAGGTGAGTAAGAGGGTAAGAGAGAAACAAGGAAGAAAAGAATTCCCGACAGAATAATATGTGGGTGCAGGTGCAGCTAAATAGACAGAGGCGGTTCTTGAGTGATTGCATGTCTGCAACTGCACACCCAGAATTTTTCTTGTACATGTGTATTTACCCCAAAACATATTTCAATATGTTCCCTATGCAGACTTTCTTCTGTGAACTTGTGTATTTAATTTCCATGTGTGTTCTTTGTGGAAAAGCAGTGCATTTTGTTAGAGAGCTGCAGAGATACATAAGCAGTATTCTTCAAGTAGCCTGGTGAGGGGATGCAGGGAAAGGTACAGAGTGCAGTATGTTGAGATGTAAAGGTGGGAGATACGATTTGTGTTACTGGACATGTCCAATTGTATTTGTTTCCCTTGATACAGCACATCCACCCCTCTCTTTGTTTAGTAGAAGAGAGGAAAGGCCTCCTACCGTTAGCCAACTAATCATTATCATGCCATTTTCTGCATTAAAACAAGAATTGTGGTTATACTGTGTGGCATCATATTGCAACTATATATACTTCATGTGGTTTAAATTGCTATGGTTAATGCAACCACTTTAAGGTGGTTATATCTTTCTTCACATTTGTCTTATGTTTGTGAGCCTGCTTGAAGGAGCAGACCAATGAATTTGAAAACCTGTGGTAGAGCAAAGTGAAACTGAACCATGAGGAACTCAAACAGTTAAAATCTTTCAGGTTATTCTTAGAAGAGAAATTAAACAGAAAGGCACACCATTGCTATTCTATCAATTTAGTTAAAAGTAATTAACTATAAAGGGAAGGTTGTTCAATGTATCTATCAACAATATTTGCACACCACCTGAGATAGGCCATGAGCCACCATTTCCATGTCTGTGTGCACGTTTACTTAGCTATGATCTTCTGCAAGTAGGTGCACATCATTTACAAAAACAAGCGACTAAACACTCTCAAACAATTCCAAACACACACAACTATTTCCATACTCCTTCCCCACCACAACTTCAGCATCTGAAAATGAATCTAACACCTGAGTCAACCAGTAACTGCTAAAGATGCAAAGATAACCCCATGAAACATGGTTACCAAATGTAGAACAACATGCACATATGAAACTTCATTTACCTCTAGTGATTTTAATATATTGCAAATGTGGTTAAAACATGAAACATGTTTCTCTCAAAACATGAAATATTTTCATCTGAATATGAGCTTTGTGATGTCATTCACAAACTTTTCTTTTCTTTCACACTTTCTGTGCAAGGCTTCATTTATACTACTTCTTCTTCACTTTTCCCTTCTGCCTTTTGGCATTGGTCTATCTATCCATTTTCTGACTGTTGTCAGTCCTGTGCCAATTTTTTTGCAGCCTGCAATTCCATTCCTCTCTTTCTTGCAACTTCACCAACATGTTGCTCCCATTCTTTCTTCGGACCATTGTCCATTCATTCTAATCATACGTCCATACCTGTCCTAACATTTCAAATTTTTATTCTCTACCATTTCCACTACTGTTTCTATATTTAGGCTCTCCCTAACAGCTGATATCTTACTGTATCTCTTCTAGTCTTACTTTAATCTTTCTCAAGTATTTTATTCCTGATGACATTATTCAACATTTGCATTTATCTAACATTAACTAAATCATTTATACAAGCAGAATAAAAATGATGAGTATTGTTTTTACATGTATATTTTGAACGTTTCTTTAAAATGTTAAATGTACACTCACTGTATCTTCACAATTTAATAATTTGCATATAATTTGCAATATGTGTATCCTCAGTGCACAGGTTCCTGAACTGGTCTCTTAGATACATTCATTTGTTTGTATTCATTTTGTTTACTCTTATTTTAATTTTTTTCGCCTTATTTACAGAAGGTAAATTTATATAAACAGTGAGATAGTAGGGAGCATTATGTTTGAATTCTAATGGAGTAACTGATCAAAAGCCTTTAGACAGCTTTTTGTGTCAGTTCTTGGACATAGTTATAAACCTACAATCAACCAGAAAGACATCATGTATTAGGAACACTGTAGTCCTTTCAAATGGGAAGAGTTTTGCTCTCCAGCAAATCAGACACTGTTATTGACTACACATTACCAGTTCATTACCTCCAATCTTCTCATATTTCACTCTCACTCCCACAGTCTAGCACAAGGCGACAGGGCCGTATTTAGAGGGGGGTTTTTAGGATTCACCCCCCTGAAACTTCTGACAATTTTATTTATTTAAATTCATAGTAAACCAATATGGAAAAATGTTGTTAGATAACCGTAGGTCTATTGTTAGTAGCACATTTACAAGTAAAAGGGCAACTTAAAATTGTCGCCTTACATAGGTAAGGTGTGGGCATGCAAGGTGATGTAGGTACCTCGCAAGACACACTTGCTTTGTCTACACCACACGCTTTAGCAGTAAGTTGCCAAGCATTTTTTAAATAAGAGTTCATTTCTCCCTTCCTTGTTGTTGCATCTTTAAAAAAGTATGTATGCCCTATAAATAATATTTCGAGCCTGGCTTCCCAATGGCCACCTCTTTGATTCGCCACTAAATTCATCGCTTAAGGCCACTGCATGAATTTACACTGTTCTATTGCTGATTAACGCAACAACTGATCACTGATATTAACTATTTGAACTCTGAAACGTAAACATGCCAGGGCTGATGTTCTACAGATGCAGCATTCTGCTTACCAGGCTACGTGAGCTGTTGGCTCTCATCTTGAACAAAAGAGAGAGAAAGCTTGCTCAATGTAATTCCTTTAGCACCATCCTGGCAATAGTTTCCATTACTATGTAATTTATATTAATATTATAAAGACAGAAAATCTGTGTCTATGTAAAGTAATGTCAAAATCCGCACAACCAATTTTGACAATTTTTTTACTGTTGAAAAGCCCAATTCTTTCTCACAGACATGGTCTGTAAAACAACTAATTTCATTTCATAAATTACTATGAAAATTAAAAACAATTTACAAAACCCTTGTACTCAAATATGAACACATTGAAGTTATAAAAGAACATGCTTGCAAAGAAGACCTTGATGTTTAGTTGAAAATACCATGGAGTAGAAAATAGTTGTTGTTACTCCACAGAGAATGCATGTAAAATAAAACAAGTGCTGCAGATATTCATTCCAAGAAATATATATGTATATGGTTCAGAATTCAGCAACTAAGACACAGCAAAACAAAAGAGAATCAAATCTACTTATAACAATATGATATGCATACAATACCAATGTTAATATATTTTAATAACCCTCAAGTTACAATATTTTGTTCTATTTTCTTTGTATGTTATAATCAAGATCATTAGCAGGGTATGTTAAATAATTGCATAACAATAGAAAATTGAGTCCAGCTAACATTAGAGATCAGCCAATATTTTATAACTAACAAATCAGAATATTATTATTCTTGATCATTGTAGACCATGCGTCTTTTCTAAAGAGGTTAACTCAGTGGCCTATAATGGGGAATCCCTGAAAAACAAAAACAGACAACCAAAGATAACTTAAGGAATGCTTTGTTCAGATTGATGTGTAGGGGAACACCTACTCCATAATCAATATGGGCAAGTGAACATAAAGAATATAATCACAGATATGTTAATAAATGATAAAGAAACAAATAGCAGAGTATATATAAGTAGGAAAGGGGAAAGGATGTAAATGGCAGAAACAATGTAAATAATTGTAATTAGTAATTAATTGTAATAGTTGTGAATAGCATGTAATATAAAATATTATGTATGGAACATTGTAAAAGAAACATTGGACAGGAAAATTAAGGTAACAAGTTAAAAAAATTAGCAAGTGGACTTTAGCAGCATAGGGAATTGGTAAAAGCAACAGCATGTATGAGAGAGGCGATCAATGAGAGAAAGAGACAGAGATACATTGGAATTCCCTAATATGCTATCAGAGGCATGACACAAGAAATAAGTATGACTGAACTCTCATACAATGCTATGTGAAGCATCAATCAAAATAAATGTTACAATTATTGGCACGGATGTACACGTTATAAAAAGGGAAACTTTTTCTAAACAGCCTACATTATGATTCTATTTCTAAGCAGCAAGATGTTGAATCTATGACACATTGTAGGAAGAGTGGAGAAATAGTGTGTGATGACAATCAGTTAGCTTCACATTAATATTACAAGTAGCAGGGTATCAGGAAAGAGAGTTAAGAATACAGAAAAAGTGTGATTATGTAAATAAGGGAAATAACTAGCTGGCTGCTTTTATATTTTTACATCTGGAATAAAGTTCAGCTAATAACTGAACACATGGTTATACTATTGCCTTCACCCACTCCTGAGATAAGAACCAATAGAGATAGGCTTGATTTACAGCATCTTCAAGCATGAGATAACAGCTGGTGGAACTTTGTACCAGAGACGACAAGAAGGCACCATGCTAAACTTAGTTTACCTGAGTGGCATTTCCTGGCCCTGCCACACACGAATAACATAGAGTGGAGTCTTGGCATCACTTGCATACTATTCTGCACCAAATTGGCAACACATTTGACTCACAGCAGCAAGCCTGGGCGATATGGTACTGTTGTATGCACCAAAGCTCAACATATCACTACGATACAGACACCAAAATGTTATGGGATCTTCTGGATGAGGAAAGTGAAATGTAGTAATTGTTGGCTTCTTCTAGAAGACCAATGTATGACCCTCTGCAGATTTGTACGTGGCAACTTACCTGCTAGAAGCTTTTAAGTGTGAAAGGGGACCAAGGAGTCTTCTTGCCCAACATGACAATGTTCTAGCACATGCTGCACTTCTAGAGGAGTTAATTAACCATTTGGTTGCTAATTCTCTCTATCTTACTAATCTAACTCCATGCAACTTCCTTTTTTCCTGTTGAAACTTACTAGCAACAAAGTGCAAACATTCCTGGTATTCATAATAAAGCTTTCTGCAAACATTAATATAAATATTGGCTTTAATGAAGGGGTTTCATAATGACATGATTGCAACAATGGAACAGGATCAAGCACTCTGCAAATATTAATAATAAAGATTGCCCTTGAAGTTGAATTTTATAAAGAGCTGATTGTAACACTGGAATAGGACTAAGCTTTCTGCCAATATTAATAATAAAAATTGTCTGTGAAGATGGAATTTTATAAAGAGCTGATTGTTACACTGGAACAGACCAAACTTTCTGTAAATATTAATAATAAAGACTGCCTTTGAAGATGAAGTATTAAAATGAGGTCATTGCAACAATGGATTGCAACCAAACTTTCTACAAATATTAATAATAAAGATTGCCTTTGAAGATTGAATTTTATAATGCGCTGATTGCAACAATGGATTGGACCCAAACTTTCTACAAATATTAATAATAAAGATTGCCTTTGAAGATGGGATTTTATATAGAGCTGATTGTAACAATGCAATGGGACCAACGTTTCAGTTAATATTAATAATAAAGATTGTCTTTGAAGATGGAATTCTATAATGAACTGTTTGCAACAATGGAATGGCACCAAGCTTTCTGTAAATATTAATAATAAAGATTGCCATTGAAGATGGAATTATATAAAGAGCTGATTGCAACAATGGAATGGGACAAAACTTTCTGTAAATATTAATAATAAAGATTGCCTTTGAAGATGGAATTTTATAAAGAGCTGATTGCAACAATAAAGCGCGACCAAACACTCCACAAATATTAATAATAAAGATTGCTGTTGAAGATGGGATTTTATAAAGAGCTGATTGCAACAATGGAATGGGTCTTGACTTTCTGTAAATATTAATAATAAAGATTGCCTTGAAGATGGAATTTTATGAGCAGATTGCAACAATGGAATGGAACCAAGCTTTCTGTAAATATTAATAATAAGGATTGTCTTTGAAGATGGAATTTAATAATGAGCTGATTGCAGCAATGGAGTGCGACCAAACTTTCCACAAATCTTAGTAATAAACTTTGCCTTTGAAGATGAAATTTTTTAATGAACTGATTGCAACAATAAAGCGCGACCAAACACTCCACAAATATGAATAATAAGGATTGCCTTTGCAGATGGAATTTTATAATGAGCTGATTGCAACAATGGAGTGCGACCAAACTTTCTACAAATCTTAATAATAAACATTGCCTTTTGAAGATGAACTTTTATAATGAGCTGATTCAACAATGGATTGGGACTAAAATTTCTGTAAATATTCAAATAAAGATTGCCTTTCAAGATGAAATTTTATAAAGAGCTGATTGCAACAATGGAGTGCGACCAAACTTTCTACAAGTATTAATAATAAAGATTGCCTTGGAAGATGAAATTTTATGAGATGATTGCAACAATGATTGGGAGCAAGCTTTCTGCAAATATTAATAAAAAAGATTGCCTTTGAAGATGAACTTTCATAATCAACTGATTGCAACAATGGAGCAGGACCAAGCTTTCTGTAAATATTAATAATAAAGATTGCCTTTCAAGATGAAATTTTATAATCAACTGATTGCAACAATGGAGCGGGACCAAGCTTTCTGTAAATATTAATAATAAAGATTGCCTTTGAAGATGAAATTTTATAATGAGCTGATTGCAACAATGAATTGTGTCCAAACGTTCTGTAAATATTAAAATAAAGATTACCCTTGAATATAAATTTTATAATGAGCTGATTGCAACAATGGATTGGGACCAAACTTTGTCTAAATATTAATAATAAAAATTGCCTTTGAAGATGACATTTTATAAAGAAATGATTGCAACAATGGAGTGAGACCAAACTTTCAACAAATATTAATAATATGGATTGCCCTTGAAGATGGGATTTTATAAAGAGCTGATTTTAACAATGAAATCGGACCAAGCTTTCTGGAAATATTAATAATAAAGTTTGCCTTGGAAGATGGAATTTTATAAAGAGCTGATTGCAACAATGGAATGGGACCAAACTTCCTGTAAATATTAATAATAAAGATGATCTTGAAGATGGACTTTTATGAGCAGATTGCAACAATGGAATGGGACCAAGCTTTCTGTAAATATTAATAATAAGGATTCCCTTTGAAGATGGAATTTAATAATGAGCTGATTGCAGCAATGGAGTGCGACCAAACTTTCTGTAAATATTAATAATGAAGATTACCTTTGAAGATGACATTTTAATAAAGTTCTGATTGCAACAATGGAATGGGACCGACGTTCAGTTAATATTAATAATAAAGATTGCCTTTGAAGATGGAATTTTATAATGAACTGATTGCAACAATGGAGTGAGACCAAACGTTCTACAAATATTAATAATATGGATTGCCTTTGAAGATAGGATTTTATAAACAGCTGATTTTAGCAATGAAATGGGACCAAGCTTTCTGTAAATATTAATAATAAAGATTGCCTTGGAAGAAGGAGTTTTATAAAGAGCTGATTGTAAAATTGGAATGGGACCAAACTTCCTGTTAATATTAATAATAAAGATGGTCTTTGAAGATGGATTTTATAAAGAGCTGATTGAAACAATGGAGTGGGACCAAGCTTTCTGTAAATATTAATAATAATGATTGCCTTTGAAGCTGAAATTTTATAATGAACTCATTACAACAATGGAATGGGACCCAGCTCTCTGTAAATATTAATAATCAAGTTTGTCTTTGAAGATACAATTTTATACAGAGCTAATTGCAACAATTGAGTTGAACCAAAACTTTCTACAAATATTAATAATAAAGATTGCCTTTGAAGATGGAATTTTATAAAGAGCTGATTGCAACAATGGAATGGGACCAAACCTTCTACAAATATTAATAATAAAGATTGCCTTTGAAGATGGAATTTTATAATGAACTAATTGCAACAATGGAGTGCGATCAAACATTCTACAAATATTAATAATAAAGATGGTCTTTGAAGATGGGATTTTATAATGAGCTGATTGCAACAATGGATTGGGACCAAACTTTCTGTGAATATTAATAATAAAATTGCCCTTGAAGATGAAATTTTATAATGAGTTGATTGCAACAATGGATTGGGACCAAACATTCCGTGAATATTAATAATAAAGATTTCCTTTGAAGATGGTATTTTATAATGAGCTGATTGCAACAATGGAGTGCGACTAAACTTTGGATAAATATGAATAATAAAGATTGCATTTGAAGATGAAATTTTATAATGAACTGATTGCAACAATGGAGCGGGTCCAAGCTTTCTGTAAATAATAACAATAAAGTTTGGCTTTGAAAATGAAATTTTATAATGAACTGACTGCAACAATGGAGCAGGAGGAAGTTTCTGTGAATATTAATAATAAGGATGCCTTTGAAGATGGAAATTTTATAATCAGCCGATAGCAACAATGGATTGGAACCAAACTTTCTGTAAACATTAATAATAAAAATTGTCTTCGAAGATGAAATGTTATAAAGAGCTGATTGCAACAATGCAGCAGGACCAAATATATATAAATATTAATAAATTTTGTAAACATTAATAATAATGATTGCGTTTGAAGTTGAAATTTTATAATGAGCTTATTGGAACAATGAATTGGGATAACACCTTCTGTAAATATGTATAATAAAGATTGCATTTGAAGATGGAATTTTATAAAGAGCTGATTGCAACAATGGAATGGGAACCAGCTTTCTGCAAATATTAAAAATAAAGATTGTCTTTGCAGATAGAATTTTATAAAGAGCTGATTGCAACAATGGAATGGGACCAAGCTTTCTGTAAATATTAATAATATAGATTGCCTTTGAAGATGGAATTTTATAAAGATCTGATTGTAACAATGGAATGGGAACCAGCTTTCTGCAAATATTAAAAATAAAGATTGTCTTTGCAGATAGAATTTTATAAAGAGCTGATTCAAACAATGGAATGGGACCAAGCTTTCTGTAAATATTAGTAATAAAGATTGCCTTTGAGGAAGGAATTTTATAAAGAGCTGATTGCAACAATGGAATGGGACCAAGCTTTCTGTAAATATTAATAATAAAGATTGCCTTTGAAGATGGAATTTTATAAAGAGCTGATTGCAACAATGGAATGGGACCAAGCTGTCTGTAAATATTAGTAATAAAGATTGCCTTTGAAGATGGAATTTTATAAAGAGTTGATTGCAACAATGGAATGGGAACAAACGTTCTGTAAATATTAATAATATAGATTGCCTTTGAAGATGGAATTTTATAATGAGCCGATTGCAACAATGGAGTGCGGCCAAACTTTCAACAAATATTAATAATAAAGATTGCCTTGGAAAATGGAATATTATAAAGAGCTGATTGCAACAATGGAATGGGACAAGCTTTCTGTAAATACTAATAATAAAGATTGCCTTTGAAGATGGAATTTTATAAAGAGCTGATTGCAACAATGGAATGGGACCAACCTTTCTGTAAATATTAATAATAAAGATTGCCTTTGAAGATGGAATTTTATAAAGAGCTGATTGCAACAATGGAGCGGGACCAAGCTTTCTGTAAATATTAATAATAAAGATTGCCTTTCAAGATGAAATTTTATAATCAACTGATTGCAACAATGGAGCGGGACCAAGCTTTCTATAAATATTAATAGTAAAGATTGCCTTTCAAGATGAAATTTTATAATCAACTGATTGCAACAATGGAGCGGGACCTAGCTTTCTGTAAATATTAATAATAAAGATTGCCTTTGAAGATGGAATTTTATAAAGAGTTGATTGCAACAATGGAATGGGAACAAACGTTCTGTAAATATTAATAATATAGATTGCCTTTGAAGATGGAATTTTATAATGAGCCGATTGCAACAATGGAGTGCGGCCAAACTTTCAACAAATATTAATAATAAAGATTGCCTTGGAAAATGGAATATTATAAAGAGCTGATTGCAACAATGGAATGGGACAAGCTTTCTGTAAATACTAATAATAAAGATTGCCTTTGAAGATGGAATTTTATAAAGAGCTGATTGCAACAATGGAATGGGACCAACCTTTCTGTAAATATTAATAATAAAGATTGCCTTTGAAGATGGAATTTTATAAAGAGCGATTGCAACAATGGAATGGGAACAAACTTTCTGTAAATATTAATAATAAAGATTGTCTTTGAAGATGGAATTTTATAAAGAGCTGATTGCAACAATGGAATGGGAACAAACTTTCTGTAAATATTAATAATAAAGATTGCCTTTGAAGATGGAATTTTATAAAGAGCTGATTGCAACAATGGAATGGGACCAAGCTTTCTGTAAATATTAATAATAAAGATTGCCTTTGAAGACGGAATTTTATAAAGAGCTGATTGCAACAATGGAATGGGAACAAACTTTCTGTAAATATTAATAATAAAGATTGCCTTTGAAGATGGAATTTTATAAAGAGCTGATTGCAACAATGGAATGGGAAGAAACTTTCTGTAAATATTAATAATAAAGATTGCCTTTGAAGATGGAATTTTATAAAGAGCTGATTGCAATAATGGAATGCGACCAAGCTTTCTGTAAATATTAATAATAAAGATTGCCTTTGAAGATGGAATTTTATAAAGAGCTGATTGCAACAATGGAATGGGAACAAACTTTCTTTAAAAATTAATAATATAGATTGCCTTTGAGGATGGAACTTTATAATCAGCCGATTGCAACAATGGAGTGCGACCAAACTTTCTACAAGTATTAATAATAAAGATTGCCTTGGAAGATGAAATTTTATGAGCTGATTGCAACAATGGATTGTGAGCAAGCTTTCTGCAAATATTAATAAAAAAGATTGCCTTTGAAGATGAAATTTCATAATCAACTGATTGCAACAATGGAGCGGGACCAAGCTTTCTGTAAATATTAATAATAAAGATTGCCTTTCAAGATGAAATTTTATAATCAACTGATTGCAACAATGGAGCGGGACCAAGCTTTCTATAAATATTAATAGTAAAGATTGCCTTTCAAGATGAAATTTTATAATCAACTGATTGCAACAATGGAGCGGGACCAAGCTTTCTGTAAATATTAATAATAAAGATTGCCTTTGAAGATGGAATTTTATAAAGAGTTGATTGCAACAATGGAATGGGAACAAACGTTCTGTAAATATTAATAATATAGATTGCCTTTGAAGATGGAATTTTATAATGAGCCGATTGCAACAATGGAGTGCGGCCAAACTTTCAACAAATATTAATAATAAAGATTGCCTTGGAAAATGGAATATTATAAAGAGCTGATTGCAACAATGCATTGCCAGCAAACTTTCTACAAATATTAATAATGATTGCCTTTGAAGATGGAATTTTATAAGGAGCTGATTGCAACAATGCATTGGGAGCAAACTTTCTGCAAATAGTAATAATGATTGCCTTTGAAGATGGAATTTTATAAAGAGCTGATTGCAACAATGCATTGGGAGCAAACTTTCTACAAATATTAATAATGATTGCCTTTGAAGATGGAATTTTATAATGAGCTGATTGCAACAATGCATTGGGAGCAAACTTTCTGCAAATATTAATAATAAAGATTGCCTTTGAAGATGAATTTTATAATGAACTGATTGCAACAATGGAGCAGGACCAAGCTTTCTGTAAATATTAATAATAAAGATTGCCTTTGAAGATGGGATTTTATAAAGAGCTGACTGCAACAATAGAGTGGGACCAAGCTTTGTGCAAATTTGAATTATAAAGATGGGATTTTATAATGAGCTGATTGCAACAATGGAGTGGGACCAAGCTTTGTGCAAATATGAATTATAAAGATGGGATTTTATAAAGAGCTGATTGCAACAATGGAGTGGGACCAAGCTTTGTGCAAATATGAATTATAAAGATGGGATTTTATAAAGAGCTGACTGCAACAATAGAGTGGGATCAAGCTTTGTGCAAATATGAATTATAAAGATGGGATTTTATAATGAGCTGATTGCAACAATGGAGTGGGACCAAGCTTTGTGCAAATATGAATTATAAAGATGGGATTTTATAAAGAGCTGATTGCAACAATGGAGTGGGACCAAGCTTTGTGCAAATATGAATTATAAAGATGGGATTTTATAATGAGCTGATTGCAACAATGGAGTGGGACCAAGCTTTGTGCAAATATGAATTATAAAGATGGGATTTTATAAAGAGCTGATTGCAACAATGGAGTGGGACCAAGCTTTGTGCAAATATGAATTATAAAGATGGGATTTTATAAAGAGCTGACTGCAACAATAGAGTGGGACCAAGCTTTGTGCAAATATGAATTATAAAGATGGGATTTTATAATGAGCTGATTGCAACAATGGAGTGGGACCAAGCTTTGTGCAAATATGAATTATAAAGATGGGATTTTATAAAGAGCTGATTGCAACAATGTAGTGGGACCAAGCTTTGTGCAAATATGAATTATAAAGATGGGATTTTATAATGAACTGATTGCAACAATGGAGCGCGTCCAAACTTTCTGCAAGTATTAATAATAAAGATTGCCTTTGAAGATGGGATTTTATTATGAATTAATTGCAACAATGGATTGGGACCAAACTTTCTACAAATATTAATAATAAAGATTGTTTTTGAAGATGGAATTTTATGAGCTGATTGCAACAATGGAGTGGGACCAAGCTTTGGCAAATATTAATTATAAAGATGGGATTTTATTATGAGGTGATTGCAACAATGGAGCGGGACCAAACGTTCTGCAAATATTAATAATATAGATGGGATTACATAATGAGGTGATTGTAACAATGTAGTGGGACCAAGGTTTCTGCAAATATTAAACAATCACTTTTCACAGTTTCACAAAAACCAAAATGTGACATTATTTCCACTTCAGTCGGCCCTTTAATTTAAATTATAACCTAAGAACCCTGGTTAGCTCGAACCAGAATCTTTCCCTGTCATCTACCAAATTCTGCTCCTTTTATACCAAGTTGTATAAACAGGCACCTTATTTATGAAAACATTCAGCTTTTCCGCATATATTTACCATACTGCCTATTACACATAACACATTGGGTACAAGAAACAAGTCAAATGCTTTGAGCTAATCTGCACTGCTTGTGTTTGGCAACATGCTCAAGGACTTTTGCTGAATGTAGCTTTGTCACAGAGCCAGTGATTCTTATGTTAAGATGATGAAATCAATAAATGCAAATATTCCCATATTGTTTGGCCTATAAATCTACACCAAACAGTGCATTTTTACCTCAATTTACATTAATATTATAAAGAGAGGATATCTGTGTGTGTGGTAATCTCAAAAACAACTCAAATTGATTTTGATAATTCTTTCATCACTGAAAAGCCCAATTTGTTCTGACAAACAATGGGGCTATAAAACAGATAACTTCATTTCACATTATTACTGAAATATTAAGAAGGATTTACAAAGCCCTTGTACTTGAATACGAACAACTTGGAGTTGAACATACTTGCAAAGAAGGCTTTGACTTTCGATTGAGAGTGCCATGGAGTAGAAAACAGTTGTTGTTACTCCACAGAATATGCATGTAAAATAGAATAAATGCCACAGATATTTCATTCCAAGCAATATATATGTGGTTGATCATGAATTAGCAACTAGGACACAGCAAAACAAAGGAGAATCAAATCTGATACCAATGTGAAAATATTTGATTAACCCTCATGTAAGGAAGTTTTGCTGTATTTCCTTTGCACTTATGTACAGTCAACTTCATTAGCAGGGCATGATAAATAATTGTATAAAGAGAGAAATTTGCTAACATTAAAAATCAGGAAGATTGTTTTCCTTGATGGTTGTACACTATCTGTCTTTTCCAAAGAAGTTAACTTCATGGCCTGGGAGTGGGAAATCTTCATATTCACCAGCTTCACCTGTGTTTCATTGTATATATTAAGGGTTTTGCATGTGAAAACTGTGTAGCTTTTATGTTATTAAATAACTATGAGACCAAAGAGAAGATACACAGGTTTAAAATTTCAGCTACTGTAATTTCTAACAAGTTACTCGCCATTTCAACCAAAGATTGTTCCATCATCAAAAGGTACTTATAGGCTATGTAGCATTTCCAGAAGTTGGAAGACTGTTAGGAGGAAGTCAGATGTTCCCCTGATGTTTCACATCCTTTTGTATGAATATCAGAGGATTTTTCATCCATTATTATTAGGAATAGCCAGGGCTGTACAAAACTATGCTTATAAAGGCTAAAGTAGAGGATTCACCATAAAAATCTCTGAATCATTGTACAAAGAACGGGAGGTACATGAAGCTAATTAAATCATTCAAATTTAAAAAGCTCAGATTGCAACATTGGGCAGCCAACTAGTTTATGTAAAAGGTCACTAAGGGCAAAAATAGCAAATCTTTGAATCTATAGCATTGGGGTTTTCCCCGCAATATATACTGAACACATTTCTTACATGATTATGAGTATATCTATACCTGAAGCCTTCTGGAATACTGTCAAATGTTGCGCTTGAGTATTCCGGAAACACTGCTCACCATTAAATTTTTATTCAGAGTATATAACAAAAATAATTTATGAAGTCTTGCACACTGTTGTCATATATTGTTAAAGACAAGCAACAGCCCTTTTCATGATACAGCTTTCGTATACAGCAACTTGTAAAAGTATTTCTATGGTATCTTTTTTAAATATGCATTCTATAATTTAGATAGGTATGCTTAGTCCAGTTATAAAGAGAATAGAGCAAAAAGAATCACTTATATAATCTCTATACATCTGACTGAATTAGCATGGCAATATACATTCAACAGAAATTACTTCTCTCTTAGTGTGTTACAGATATTCTTCATATTTATTTAAGGGAAGATTAAATGTCCTAGGCCACCAATATTAAATCTACTACATTCATGACCATTATCTCAGAAACTATTTAACATTATCATACTGACATTTTTACAGGATGTAGACGAATGCTTTCTAAATTTACTGATATACTTTTATAAATAAGTTTGTTTATTAAGAAAATATAATTTTCTGCACAATTATACCATCTTTAGATTAAAATGCTGCCAACAATTATTTCCACTTTCTCTACTATGTATAGTAAGCAGGGGAAGCGTTGTATTCCAACCAAAAATTTAATGTCAAGATTTCACCAGAAACCTATGTTTTGAGGTACCTTTAACCCAAAAAAGCATTTTTAGAAAAACGTCCATATGTGTTTGTGTGTGTGTGTGTGTGTGCGCGCGCGTGCGTGCGAACAGCATAACTCAAAAACGAAAGTAAAATAAAAGTCTGATAAATACCAAAGTTGATATTTATGTTCAGTACCTTCCAGATGCAACACAAAGATTTTCAAAAAAATCCCCCACCCCAAACTAACCTTTACATAGAACATTTTTCAAAAGGTTTGATTTTTCTAAAAAATTGCTCTTAAAGATTTTGATTAAAATAGCACATATTAAAGATATTTTCATGACAAATAAAATGTATATCTTGAATTTTCTGAGAACAGCCTGTGAAGTCTTCTTCATTTGGAAGGAATTTTGTATAATGTTTTATAACTGGTAAAAGTTAAACAATGAAAACATACTGCAGAAACAATGTAGATCTCTTTACAACACACAATTTATTTTGGAGAACTCTTTTTGGAATATAAGCGATTTCTGAGATATGCATTATTAATGGTTCGAATTGTTCAAGACTGGCATTCTTTTACAATCCTGTCAACATTCAGTTGTTTCTCACAATTACATAGAAAGAGTAGAGCCAGCATATAGCATCCAGTTCTTAAGCATTTGACTTTGCTATTCCTTTTGTATGTATAATGACATGTGTAAAGGTTTATTTGGATTAAAGTGAAGTAGGTACATAGAAAAATATACGTTTTACTAAGAATAGTTTGTATTATACTCACTAATAAAGATACAGGGTAGAGAAGGTCATGTGAATGTATCACATACAATTTTTTTTAAAAAATAACCTATCATCTTATTAACACCAAAGTAGTTGCTAAATACCACACACAGATTTATTTTATCATCCTAAAATTTAATTTATCTACCTTCAATAGTTTCTGAGAAAATGGGTCAGTTATATCAGAAAATGTCTTTCACAGAAAAAGCTGTTCAAAGCAAAATTAAAGAAAACAAACTCGCATGTATTTGTAAAGAAAGAAACCACATAACTTGAGCACACAGAAGCTGCCATACTTAACAGTAATACCAATTTGTGGAGCAAAGCTTCCCTTAAAAGATGGGCTATACTTTACTGTTTTACTCCAAAGTATGTGGGAGTTATGATCCTTTTCTGTTTAGTAATACAGAATTCACATTACTAAATGGTAGATGCAGTTAAAGTTTTAAAAATATTTTCAAAATATAAGTATTATGTGAACAATTAATATAATATATGTCAAATTAAAAAGAAATTCTAATTGATAAAATGCACAAAAACAAAAATGTAATATTTTTTTCCATTTACTCTCCCCTTAAGCAATGAGCGCTGTGTACTCATGTTCTTTTCTTTCTTCATGTGCAACACTTGGCTTTAGAAAAGAGTATGAACAAAGATGATGAAGGGAGAAAACAAACAACTTCTTAAAGGGATGCTTTCTTTACTTTGCCAGTGAGCTTCATAACCAAACTTTTACAATAAAGAGAAGTGACAGGGTAAACATAAATTTATTAAAAATCTTCCTACATTACTTAACATGCCATATTATATATGTGTATATATATATTTATATATATATTATGTATATATAGTAGATCACAGTATACTCTCAGTTATCCGTACCAGGAACTTGTGTCCTTCCTTTCTTCCCTGCCCAGATCACTGAGAGTCAATGTACATCTTGAAAACAGGTATAATAATAAAAGACTTTTAAATACAGAGTCAACATTTTTAAGTATATGGTAATATGAACAATTAAAATATAAACTAACATAAGGCCTAACTGAAAGAGAGTTAGTTCATTGCTCTTGTTGTTTCTAATTTTCTTCCATTTGTCATTAAAGGTATTCCATAAAATATATGTTGTATGTAATAATATTTACATAATAAGATTAATCATACAGAAGAATCACCCACAATCTTTAATCACATGAGGTTCATGATCATCTTTAAAGATCTTCTAAATTATACCAGCGTGGCTTCTTAACTCAGAAAATCTTTAAATTTTATTTTATTGCGAGAGTTATGGTTGAAAATTGGAAGTGTGCATATGTAAAAGATGTGGTGAATAATGTTAATAACAGTACAGTGCAAAATTTTGTTGGAAATGCAACAATTCTAACAATCCAAGTCGTATAAAAGCCAGAGATGATTTTTTTTTCTATTACAATAAAAGGCATGAAACAAAAACAGCACAACACATGACAGTGAAATCTCCTGATCTACAGAAAGAGTCATTTAACCAGAACATATTTTATTTAAAGCATGTCCAGTCCTTTCAGTCTCAAATTTTGGTGGTACTAAGTTTGAATCAAGGTAGAATAAAAAAGAAGCCAGAAACAGTGATGTGTCCTGAAATTTGTACAAATGATTAACACAAGTCTAGCTTTGTTTGCTAAGCTCTTGCTTCAAACAGTGATATAGAATAGTTGCTGTAAAATTACAGAACTATGGTCCAAATACACCCTCAAACCAAAATAAATCTAATGCAACCACTGCTGACATGTACTTCTTGGATTTACAGTTTAAGCTTAAGCTGCAAAGGAGTTTTACAATGTGTAGTTCAAGCAATAAGCCAAGCTTATACATGGCTTGGCTTAAACCATACTGAACTGTGGTTTAAGCTAAAGAGGACAAGGAAATACAAATTATTCTAATCCATATGCACATTAGAAGATGATCTAGAATGTTTACAATGCATCCAAATCGTTTTCATGTATGGAATAATTGAGAATTCCACGAGAGATTTCAATTAAGTAAACAGTCAGCAATGATGGTATTAGAAATTACTGACGATACAATTAAACAAAACCAAATAGTAAAAAGCAAAACTTAATTTGGCATGCCCATAATTTTAAATTTATACTTCATACTTTTATTACTCATTGCTGTCACATCTACATATAACATATTGTTGTATATTTCAGTAACAAAGCCCTCTCATTAGAAACAATGTTTCTCTTAACATTGAGGTTATATGCAAGTGAAATCAGGTTCCAGTATGGTAGACAAGTGACAAAGAAAACAAACAGAGTATGGCAAATATCCATAATAATCGTGAATGAATGAAGAAATATTTAAGCAGATGTTGCCCAATAAAGTCATCTAGCCCACGCACCCTTTTTAGCAGCCTCAGTTATATATCAGAAACAGTAATTTGTCAGATTGCTCACACTCTATTACATGCTGTACTGCCTCCCAATTTCTAGGAGAATGCTGACTTTTTGAGAAGTTTTGATTCTGATTTTTCAGCCATTTTAACTTTATGTTGTTGGATAACTTACAAAAGTTTATTTAGGAACAGCATCGCCTAAACATACCATGGAAATTCATTTGATGCGCATGTAATACCAACTTTACTGTTCTGTGGAATTGTTCAGCTCAGTAAAGCTGAACTTGGTTGCCTTACTGTGAAACTTGCAAAGCTTAAACTGTGAAACTGGCCCTTAGTTCCATACTCTACCATTTATCATGTGTGGCTGTCTTAAAGTCTCTCAACTATAGCACAGTATTGATTTAGTATGAGAATTTCCACATGGACTCAAGTTGTCAACATCATATACAACAATGGTCCAATATTTAGTAACAAACATATTTAAAAATGCTTACCTTACACTCTTTATGACTAACAGATTTCAAGAACAAACAATAACCTGCACTGCCTACAAGCAGAAGGTCGTTGAAAAGTATCTACTTCAATTAGGTAAGCTGTAAGTAAAAAATTCAGAAATGTGGACCATACTTGAGTAGTTGAGTGAGTTACTGTTCAGCTGTTTCTGGCAATGTCATGGAAAGAGCATGGAATTTCAAGGCCAGCATACAGTACTGGTTTCCTATATCCCTCTTGTATCTACAACAAAATGTGTAATGAAACTATTTCTATAGAGGTTTATCTCAATTAACATGAAGTAGATAGAAAAATAAGCTTTCATTAGAATAATTTATGCAGGCTATATAAAAATAAACAATAGTGAGTAAAAATGTTATGTGAATGTGCCACATCAGAACTTTTTTTCTATATGTTTAACCTTTAACTAGCATGGTGGTATGTTTGAGACTGTGAGCTGTCAACAATTATGTGAATTACATGTTTTCTTGTTCATAAACATTAAGTAATTTTTTACTATCCCCTACTTGCTTACTCCACCCAAAACTTTGACATTGAGATTTCAATAGAAGTACATGATTTGAGTTCCTCTCATTCAAAATAAAGCATTTTTGCTTTTTCTACTATGTACTTACAATAAATAGAGGAAGTATTGTATTCCACCCAAAGATTTGACACCAAGATTTCAACAGAAATACATATTTTGAGACCTCCTGAACCGGAAAAAAAATGCTTATAAAAAGGTGCGTATGAGTGTGTCTGTGAACAGCATAACTCAAAAACAAAGAGTCAAACAAGATACTGCAAACCTGATATTTAAGTTCTGTATTTTCTGAAGATATGACACAAAGGCTTTCAAGAAAATCCCCCATATGGAAAATATGGCATTACTTTTCTATTTTGTCAAAAATGGCTCTAACGATTTTTATTAAAATACCATATGCATACTAAATAAAATGCATATCTTGAATTTTCAAAATAGCCTGTGAAGTCTTCTTCATTCTGAATTACTTTTGTATAACTGGTAAAAGATGACAAAATCTTACTACACAAAAATGTAGATCTTGTTAAACTACACAATTTATGCCAAATAATTATTTTTTGTATGTTAACCTTTTCCAAGATATTCTTTGTTATTGTTATGACAAGCAACCTGTTTTTAAAAGGTTTGACTATTACTTAAGGCCACTGTATTCCCCTACTTCCCTTGTACTTACAAGAAACTATATAATAAAACCATTTCTGGAAAGTTTATCTGATTAACATAAAGTAGATATAAGAATAAGCTTTTGTAATATTACTTAATTAATGTGTTAAGACGATGTATAGAATACCAAGAGTAGTTTAAAGAATGGTGGATGGGTAAGTAATTTATGGAACATTTTGGAGAAAAATGGGTTAGGAGACATGTGGAGAAGCAGAGAAAATAATGTGAAAAAGTTTTGGAAAAAGCAAGAAAAAGACTGGAAGACATAGAAATACAAAACATGTTCAGTGAGATTGCTGAAAAGAGCTCATTGGTTTGTTATATGCCAAAGAAAAATACATGGGGCAAGGAAAAATATATAGATATAGTAAATAAAGAAGAGACACAATCTATTGCATGGGTAAGAACCAGAGCATGGAGGCTAAGAGGGTTAAGACAGGGTATTCCTCAAAACCAATGTCCGATATGTGGTGGTAATGAAGATATTGAACACATAATATTTAACTGCCAAGGAACAGAAAATTGGAGAAGAGAATTTATTAAAAAGAAGTGGTTGAAGGGGGATAGAAATAGTTATAATCGAAATGATATGCTGAGACGCTAGGAGCATTGGACAGTTTTTGTGCAAAGTCAAACATAAATGGCTTTGGACAGTGGATAGAGGTAGTGAGAAATATTAATTCAATGAAAGTTTGATTGGAAAACTGTGTTGAATGTTTGATGGCAAAGTAATTAAAAAGTGACAAGTGAAAAAACAAGTGGAAATGGGATGTGAAAAACTGCTGCAAGATAAATGTATTGACGGGAAATTGTAAAATGTAGATAAACTGTAGTGGATGTCTACAGAATGAGTGGCCAGGGCCAAATTTCAGCAGACAATCAAATTGTAAATCTCTTAGCGCAATAAATACGTGCAATATTACTTTGATGAAGAATGGGTACAGAAAGTCATGTGAATGTTACACATAAGTTGTTTTAAAAAGGGTCTGTGTGTGTATGCATGCGTGCACATACGCATAACTCAAAAACAGAAACTTGATAAATATCAAACTTGACTGACGTGTTATTCAAAAGGTAGAGACAGAGAAGTAAAACAATAAATTAATTGAATATTTAGTCAATGGATACACTAACTTCACTTTCTTGAAATTAATTGAAAATGTTCCAAGCAAGTGAAGTTTTAGTAAATCCATCGACACAAGATTCAATTAATTTACCAAGTGCAGTATCTTGCAAGGATGTAACACAACTCCCACCCTTTACATGGAAAAGTTTTCATTATTTTGGCTTTTCTCAAAACAGACTTTAGAAATTTTGATAAAAGTATCATATTGAATTTGGAATGAGTCACACTATCTTTATACAAACCTTCACTTACTAAGTTATCAAAAGTGGAACATTTTTGAGGGTACCCATCCTCATCATCAACAGTTAGATCATATGTTTAAAATGTTTACTCAAAAAATAAAATGGGACATTATTCCGTATGCGGGTAGGAGGTATGCAATTTTAAGAAACTTACAGAATCAGGTTTTTTAATACACATTCTGCTGCCAAAATTGTAACATCAAGGGCCCTAAGCTGCAAGGTGTAGCCGAGGGATGTTTTTCAGAAGGAGCGGAGTGGAGCAGCTGCTGGAGTGACAACAGGGCATAGCCATAGGATCTGCATGTCTAAACTCAAATAAGAACCCAAGGTACTACACATTCAACTATGCATATCAAAAAACCCCAGTTCCATAAGTTTCTTAAAATTTCATACCTCCTACCCACATACGGAATAATATCTATAAAATGTATATCTTGAATTTTCTAGAATTTTTAATGACTGATAAATCATTAGAGATAACAAAAACTTACTACATGGAAAATGTAGATTTCTTTAAAATACATAATGTTTTGGCAGAAACCATTTCTGTTATTTGCTGTTACTGCTTTGAATTTTCCAATACTTATGCATTTTTTAAAATGGTGTCATCATTCAGTTGTATCTTGCAATGTCATGGAAAGAGAATGGAATTTCAAAGGCAGTATACAGTGACCCACTTTTTAAACATTTGACTATACTCAAATTTCCTGTATCTCTCTTGCACCTACAAAAAAATGTGTAGTAATGAAACTATTTCTATAAAGTTTATCTCAATTAACATGAAACAGAGAGAAAAATATGCTTTTTGCAGTAGAAGTGGTATAAAGACAAAAAATAGTGAGTAGAGAAAGTTATGTGAATGTAATTTCAGAGTTCTTTTCAATTCACTGTATATAGCAATGCATCTACCATCACGCCTCCACAGGTGGCAGATAGGGGAACGCTCACCAGATATGGCGGGTACTCGGAATGGACCAAAACTAGTATCTACTGCCTTGTAGAGAGATATTGGATTATCAAAGGCTAAAGGAAGAAATCCTTGATTAAAAATCACCTGATCCTCCAGGGATGCGATAGGCCAACTCCCCGTTCATTGGGGAAAAAAAAGATGTTAGAAAACCCAAGGAATTACAGAATACAACAAATGGGGCCCAAAAGTAAATTTGGATAAATCCAAGCCATTGGAGATTTGGTACTGGAAGATGAAACAGGGATAATTAAACACACAGCGAAATATAAATACCTGGGAGTAAAGATTACACAAGAAAAGGAAATAAGATCAAAGATAAACTCAGAAAAGTATGCTATATCTACTTTGAATGGTATATTATGGGATAAACAAGTCTCAAAAGAAACTAAAACTACAACTTTTAAAACAATAGTTAGAAGCATTATAACCTATGGCTCCAACATGTGAACTCTGAAAACTATCAGTTGAAAAGAAAATTATTGGTAAAGAGAAATGGATTACAGGAAAAAATTAGAAATGAGATTATAAAAGAAAATATGAGTGTTCAAAATTCAAATTCAGATTTTATTCAAAGAAACAATTACAATGGTATGGGCATACTAAAAGAATGCAAGATGAAAGATTACCCAAAAGAATAATGGAGTGGATGCCAGGAAGGAGGAGAAAAGGAAGACCAGATAGCATGTGGATTCAAGAAACTAGAAGGGCAACATGGATTCGGAAATTGAGAAAGACTTATGGTCCAACAGGCAAAAATGGAAAAAAGTGATAAGATGATGTTAAAAACTGTAGTCTTGGGTGCTGGTTCTATACATTGTAGAACCAGAAGTAAATAAATAAATAAATAAATAAATAAATAAATATATGCAGTTCTAACACATTTTGTATAATTTTTGCAGAGTATTCTTTAAATAAATTGAAACTTGTTTTATTTATGGATGCTCTTTAACTGCTATGGTTCTTAGCGTCCCATTCTATACTGGGCGTGAAATACTGGAAATTTTGCTCAGAGGCCTCTTTATCAGGCTTGAGGTTCTTTTGCGTGCCATAAATCTACGACATGGGACCACCAGCTTTACTTCCCTTCCAAAGGAAGCATTACTAAGGATTTTTACACCCGAAAAAAACCATTGCCCTTTGCTGGGTTTGAACACGTGACCTTGGGAACTGGGGGCTAGCATGGCACCATTGAACCATGGAGAGTGACATTTTTTAAATATAATTTGTATACCAATAATAAATATAAATTTTCTTCATGGTTATTATTTTAGCTCTAAAAATCTCTTTTATATTCAAAACTAAGTATTACAAAGTGTAATTCCAAACATTATACCCTCTCAGTGATGAGCATTCTCAGTGTCCCAAACATGCCACCACATTAATTAAAGGTGTACCTAAAATCAGTTAAATACTCTTTGATTTCCACCATAATTTTTCCAAAAGTATTCCACCAATTATACTTTTAACTGTACAAGTTGGTTTCACTGCATTTATATCTATCAGTTTTCTTAAGTTGTTCCTTTATGTAAAACACTTTTGCAACCAGGGGAACCTTTGTGATGAAGCTACAAGCAAATTGTTATGACCTCATGATATTCTGTAATGAAATACTATCAAATGTTAACTTCTGAAGAATTTTTTTTTAAAAGATATTGAAGCCCTATCCCAAATATCAGAAACTGTAATCAGCATTAATACTTCACATTTAAACCGTAATTATTTCTTTGCTCCAATGCTTCATTTATCATATCTAGGAATAATTAAACAAAATGTTATACTACCAAGCCTTCATTTGATATATGGTCATATTACAGGGAATTGTTTGCCCTGCAATGCGCTGTTCCCTGTCCATGTGTCAACTAATCAGTTGCTGCAAATTCTGTACTGTACAGAGGTTGATACGTTGTGAGACCATGTGTTTCAGTGTGTTAGTGCGGTTATAATGACAAAAAGTCTGCATACTTTAGCACACAGAATCTTCATGTATGATTCCTATGTGAAAACAAACTGTTGTAATGAAGTGAGACAGATTTCCAGCTATTTGTGGGCCTCACAGAGAAATGGTTTGTAATCTGGTGAATAGATTTAGGGAAAAGGGATCTATTATTGATGAGAACCATAGAGGAAAAACTTGACATTAGAGAAAAGCTAGAATAAAGTCCAAAGAAATCTCTGCAAAAGCTTACACAGGTATCAGGAATTTTGAAAACCTCGGCTTAGAATGCCAAAATTAAAACCCTATAAGATAACTGTAGTACAGAAATTGCAACCTTGCAATAATATGAGTAGAGTTAATTTTTGCAATGAGTGTTGGATAATGTTAATGATCACTAATGACCTGCATGGTTTTATTTACATGGCCATGAAGAATACAAACTTTGTTAAAAGGTGTAACATGTGTGGACATCATTTCCAACATCTTATGGTTATTGTAGTTAGAATTTGCATAAGCTAGAATTTAAGAGGATATGAATATCCAACTCAAACAGCGTGCTTCCCAGTGCCAAGAAAACTCCTGCAATGCCAGCCACGCATCCAAATGAAGGCTGTGTACAAATGGGTTTCATCTCCCTATATGAGCAACCACCAGTGTAACAAATCTTATACAAATAGTACAGGAGTGTTACGCACCTAAGCTACCATTTTCAAACAGTAATTCCTAGTGAGGACGACAACGAACTGTTATGTGTTGAAAATATAACTAATTTTCAGTGAGATGCTCCAGATCAGTAAAGTGATAGGTCTGTTTTGATTTGATTATACTTTTTATCACTAAAAAAAAAAAATTTCACTTGTGTATGTTGGTTTTACCTTTAGTAATCACCATTCATTTCGTGGGATTAACCATGTATCTTTAGCAGTTGCTGTTTCACTGAGGTCTTCATATATTCATTTTAAGGTGATTACTGGGGACAGTACTTTTATGTTCTAATAATCCCTTAAATATGTATGCAATCAAAACGTCCATAATATGCACACAAATATATCCATATAAAAAGTACAATGTCGCACACTCTACTGCAATGACCTGATGCAGAACTGGTGGCACATTCAAGGTTATCTTTATCAGCTGTGCTTTAGTTGCTGCTGTGTTCGTGCTGTAAAGGGAGTTGTGCATCTCCCTTGAACTACAAACTTTTATGTAGACAGTGTGTACGCAATTTCATGAGAAATTTCCTGTTATTCCAGTTCCAGGTAGAGAAACTGTAGACATATAGCCAATAAGTTTAGGAGAACGGGATTGCTAAACCTAAAAGCAAAAATGAGATGCTCTAATGGAGGAACAATTTGATGAAATTGGTGCATCTATTTGTGGGGAATCTTAAAAAATAAAGTTTATAGGGACAATCCCCACACCATAGACGCATGAGAATGGAAATTTCATCGGAAGATGCCAGGAATGTCTTCATGCAGATCAGGGCCGTATTTAGAGGGGGGTTTTTTAGGGTTCAAACCCCTCCCGAAACTTCTGACAGTTTTATTTAAATTAATTGCAAACCAATATGGGAAAATGTCATTAGATAACAGTAGGTCTATTGCTAGTAGCACATTCACAAGAAAAAGGGAAACTTAATATCATCGCCTTACATAGGTAAGGTGACCATACATTCCGGTTTTCGAAGCAGTCTCCATGTTTTGTGCTGTAAGGTGGAATATTCTCATTTTGGTGAGTTTTTCTTGTCTGTATAATGTCTCCAAGCAATTTTCTTATCCATGTAACGTCTATCTATATACTACGGAGTAGGTACATGGTAACTGTGTGGGGTACTATTAAGTTTAGATCTACTTGTGAAAACCCTGCTCGAAATTTTTTTCTGGGTACGGGCATGATGCAGATGAACGCCACTTATGACAAGGTTAGCACTATTATAGTGCATGTTACTATCATTTATAAGTAACATGGGAGTTGCAGAATGAAAAACCCCCAGTGTGATAGTAAGTGGAGTAGAAATATGCACTCTATTAAAGACAACATGGCAAATTAAAAATTTAAGACAATTTTATGTAATCTCTCTGTGAATAAAACTATTGTTGAAACCATATGAAACTCATCAAAATTTATTTTTAACATTGAAGAGTTAGGAATATCTACTCCTGAAACCTAGCTTTGTCTCTCACTTTTACTTTTGGCATGATTACAAAAAAACAAGGTCTTTACCATATACAAGCACCGTTTTAACTGCAGAGCAATAGCAAAACTAAAGAATATTTTAGGAATTGAGTTTTAGAACTATTAAAGTTTGAATATTTTTAAACACTTTCCTTTGTGTAAATTATTTCTTTATAAATCTTAAGGGATATTAAACAATCTAATTTAAATTAAATTTAATATCACGTATGACTACCACACTCCTTCATACCATGAGGGAATGGCTACAACCAGATAAGGTGGGGATTCACCAATGTGACAAATATACGTTTGAGACAAGTAAATATGCAACAAAATTTGCAAACTACTGAAATATTATGCTTATTAACAAAACAGGCAAAATATACATTATATGCAACATAAAATATTGTTTGAATTGTTGTAAATTTAGTAATTAACTCACATACCAAGTGAGAGTACTTCCTGACAACAGAGAAGAATTATGCATTTGTATTAAAATCCTGTGCCTAGTGATAAGGTTGTGGTAATTTCAGGATTTAAGATTTAATGGTACCTTTTG
Source organism: Deroplatys truncata (assembly GCA_030765065.1). Taxonomy (NCBI): domain Eukaryota; kingdom Metazoa; phylum Arthropoda; class Insecta; order Mantodea; family Mantidae; genus Deroplatys; species Deroplatys truncata. The sequence continues at coordinate 16,831,577 of CM060983.1, forward strand.
TGAATAAGTACACAAAAATTGTGATATAAAACTTTAAATATCCAAGGGAAAGTATTTTTGTTGTGCAGGAGTCAAATGAGAATGGGTCAAATGCCAAAAAGCTTCACTGTTAACTGTCAATGCATTTCTTATAAAGAAGCTCTTAGGCTACTAATACACCTAGTTTAATGGTTCAAACCAATGTCCTTTACAACAAAACCTCTGTTGATGTGTTTCCTGGCCAAATCCTGAGTTGGTTATGGCCATCTTTGAGACTCTGCAGTTGAAGAACTTCACCAAGAAATTATCTGTATTCTCTATGGATTTTTATTTTCTCTACTACATACAATAAGTAGTGGAAGTTTTGTATTCCATCCAAAAATCTGATGTCAAGATTTCACTGGAAATGAAAAGTTGAATAAATACCAAACTTGGTTTTTAAGTTCAGTATGTCCCAAGGATGGGATTGAAGATTTTCAAGAAACTCCCTCCACCCCAAACTATCCTTTACATGGAAATGTTTTTGTTTTCTTTTATTTTCTCAAAAATGGCCGTGACGATTTTGATTAAAATTCCATATATTTATGATATTTGCATGGGAAATGAAATGTATATCTCGAATTTTCTGGGAAGAGTCTGTGAAGTCTTCTTCATTCAGGATGAATTTTTTATAGCTAGTAAACCATAAGAGATAGACAAAATCTTATTACACAAAAATATACATTTCATTAAAGCACACAATTTGCCAAATAAACTTTTTTGTGACATAAATCATTTTTGACATATTCTTTTTTATTGTTTTGAATTTACAAATACTTAAACCTTTTTTCAAGTGGTAAGTTGTTATTCATTTTTCTCATGGCTATACAAAGACCATAGAATTTCAAAGCCATCATATAACAATCCATTTTTTAAAATCTAGTTATTGCTTTAGCCTACCTTATTCTTCTTATGCCTATAAAAAGTGCAATGAAAGTTTATCCTAATTAACAAAAGTGGATAGAAGAAGTTTTGTATGAATAGTTTGTAGAAGAGTGATTCGAGAATGTCATGTAGATGCAACACATAACATTTTTTACCCTGTAACTGTTCTTGGAGGCCTTTCATAAACTTCAAAGAATTATTAAAGGTTTTGGCATAATCTGACTGCACAGAAAGCCAAGGAGAACATCAGATTCAAGTAAAAAAGACAAATTAGCTATAGCACAACATTTGTGGGAAGAAAACCACAACATAGAGAAGAGAGTCGAGTTATTAAAATGAGTAACACAATACACAGAGCTAGGGAAAGGTGTTCATAAAGAAATATGAACTTTTGAAGTATCAATGGTGTTCATAAAGAAATATGAACTTTTGAAGTCTCAATGCAGGACAAGTTAATACAGAAATTCACCAACTATCCACCACAGAAGACAAAGCCTCCAGTCTAGCAGTCAACCAGTAGCTGAGGATGTAGGTAAGAGCCCATGAAACACATTCTATATCAGTGAAGCTAAGAGTGTTTAATCAACTCTATTAATTGTTCCAATTAGAAAGTTTTAATTCAATGAATGGAAATTGTAACTACCGCTGTCCTCCTTTGCACCCCTTACTGATATAATGCTTCTGTGCAACATACTTAAGCCCAACCTCCATGGTATGGGGGCAGCGTGTCTGGCTTTCAATTTGGAGGTATCAAGGTCAAAACTTGCTTGGTTAAAAATTTTTCAAGTTTTTCCTTATTGCCATAAGTACAGCCTGCATATTTAGACATTTACAAGAATTAAAATAGGCAGGTACAAAAAGCAATAAAAACGTTAAAAAAAGAAAAAAGGCATGTAAATTAAAAAAAGGCATTATAAATTTTAAAAAGTTATAATCATAATATATTTAATAACCAATATTTGGTTTTAAAATTGTAGAAATTATACATTTTTATTGTTACACGTTACCATGAGGTGCTGTAAGTGTTCTTAAGTTACACTCTGCTAATGATTGTTGACTGTTTGCTAGATTTTGGAAGTAGCATTATTTTCTTATCACCACACTTTGAAGCGAAAGCAGACATGTAATTTGTTAACATGTGTTGATTGATAAAATAATTTTCACAAACCTTACACAATGAAACTGTTGAAAACACGTAGACACCAAATTCACTAACGTAGCTGTGAAGTTTACTTTTCAACAGGTGACTGGTATTGTAACTAAATAATGTTATATGACAATGACTGACCATCACTGTTGGTCAAAAAGTTTTCCAAATACTGGGGAACCCACTTTCAAAGAGAAAGATACAAGCATAACAAGATGATCACATTCCAATGTAAAGGATGTCCAAGTGGTGTCCATCATCTAGTTTTCTTGTAAGAGAAAAACTGAAAAAGCTTAGGTTCATAGGCAAAAATAGGTATATATAATTCAAATAGGCAGCTATTCCTTAAAAATGCAACATTAATCACTTACATATGCCTCAAAACACAATTATATCTGCATAACTCCTGTGCTCAGTGAATCCTATCCTGGACTGGGACCACACCTGGGCACAGAAAGCCAGGATCAACCATCTAGGCTACCAAGACTAACATCTTACACATTGATGGCTTTACATTTGGATCTTTTATACCTTTGGCATTATGAAAAGAAACATTTATGGACATTGGTTTGATACAGATCAGTTGAATACATATATGTTTTGGTAACACTGTGTTGCTATTAAGAGCCTAAAAACCTCGATATGAATGAAACCAACCATCTTATTTGTCAGTGGAGTAAATGTGTTAGCAGTTATGAAGGGGTCCACTTGACTACAGCTCATATGGATAAACAGCAAGTAATTTCTCAAAGTTCATACTAATGAGAATGAACACTTTCTGTGATTATTTACTCAATTCAATGAGAAGAATAAAAACCTATTACCCCACGGGAGTATATACTCATCTCCACAGCCATTTTGATCACTAATGTCAGCATATACTTGTGTTATCTACACTTTTTGACTATACAGCATTGTTGATCGTGAGACAGTTTAGTGAAATAGATTTTTTGTTGCATTTGTTCTGTTCCATCAAAACTATTCAGGAAGTATCCTGTATTATTTGTAAAATCTCAGCAGTAATGTTAGGCAAATATGAAGTCCTTCATGAAATGAAAATTTAATTCTAGCAACATGCATAAATGCATAGATGAAACGCATGCAGATTCAAATTTGACTGATTCTAGAATCATTTGCACTATTAGTTTCTCCAATACATATAAAACTTAGGGGAAGTACTGTATTATACCAAAACTTTGATATCAAGATTTCATCAGAAATATATGTTTTGAGACCCCTTGAACTCAAAAAAAGCACTTTTAGAAAAAGTTTCATGTGTATGTGTGTGTTTGTGAACAGCATAACTCAAAAACTAAAACTCAGATAAATACCAAATTTGGTATTTAAGTTCAATATCCTCCAAAGATGGGACACAAAGATTTTCAAGAAAATCCCCCTTAAATTGCCAACTACCCCTTAAATGGAACATTTTTTGAAATGTTTTATTTTCTAAAAAATAGGTACCATATATTAAAGATATTTACATGACAAATAAAATGTATATCTTGAATTTTCTAGCAATAGCCTGTGAAGTCCTCTTCATTTGAATGTGTGTTGTATTTTTTGAGAAACCATAACACACTCAAAATATTACGCAAAAAATGTAGATCTTGTTAAAGCACACAATTTATGCCAAAATAATTTTGTTGTGGCATTAACCATTTCTGAGGTATTCTTTGTAATTGGTTTCAATTTTTAAATAGTTATAAATTTTCAACTGCAAAATCTCTATTCATTTTTTTTTCTCATGGTAATGCAAAGAGAATAGAATTTCAAAGCCATTACAAAGTGACCTACTCTTAAAAGATTTGACTATCGCTTAAGCCTAATCCCTTTTTATCTAAAGGAAATATGTAATAAAACCATCCCTGCAAATGATCCCAATTAGAAAGTCATGTAAATGTAACACTCATATGATCCCAAAAGTTAGCATAAATGATCATCTCTGGCTTTTAGAAGTTAAATAGAAGGACAGTTTGTTTGTACCTACAGAACACAACTTGGGATGTCTCTTCCTCTTATGAAATTGACAGATACCTAACCTACATTCTATACAACTATGTTTACATACTCATGTGTTTCTTGCTTACTATCATTAGAAACAATGATTTTCTTTGGCAGTGACTTTTCTCTTTAACATTTTATTTTCAAAATTGTTTCATAATTAGGGAAGAAACAGTCAGTTATATCTACAGTGATCTTATATATTTATATTTTAAATTTCCACCATAGTATTTACCCTATTCGTTTAACAGACTGTGCATGGTGCCATAAGATTTTAAGTTGGGATACAGCCCCAGATGAGAATTAACTTAATTGATCACAGCCAAAACTGGAACAGAGGTTTGGTGTCACCCTGATTTGATCTGCCAGTCAAGTCTCGTTCAACGACTACTTCTTCCTGAAAACGAACATGCATAACCACATCCATATCTTTTTTCAACTAATACTATGATACGATGCACAATCTTTTACAGTTCATTCACATTTTCACGCTTGCTAAAACAGGACAGGGATCTACAATTTATGACAAGGGAATATTTATATGTTTTTTTTTCACACACTTATCACGTTATTTGATTTGTATTTATGCATGATATATACTCGTGTATATATATATATATCAAGTTGAGTTTATAAAATGTAACAGCCAAAAGGGGTTTAATACCAACAGCACTTCTCCAACTTCGTCATCAGTGTTCCATTTTATACCCCCTCGTTACAAAGTTAAGCGCGTCCTAAAGCAAAGACTTTTCAAAAATCATTTTTAAAAAAATCAATGATTGCAGCTTTACCTACTGTAGCTAAATACTACACTATCTAAATACTCCTACTAAATACAATTCAAAAAAGCACCTTGTTTTCTGTTTTATTTTGTTTGTTTTTTTCCATCCCTTAAAATAAAACGATGACTAATCAGTTAGGATACAACTGTTAAGTATCATCACTTGTGTTTAACTTTGGTGTCTGGCCTTACTGAATTATAAATGCATGTTAATTTCTCTATAACAGTTACCCTCAGATAATATGCGAGGGTAAAATGTAACATGCAATTACTAACAATTATCAGTGTAGCCTGCCTTAACATTTACGTATACTGTATGGTGACGAATATTCAAACTTAACCAAAGTAGACTTTGTAAACTTAACAGCATTGTTCATTCAAAGGAAATAATTACAAGCAGGCTATACCGGTCATGAAGCAAAACATTTATAGTCCGAACATTCATCAAACAACAGGCGACAAAAACTAATCGCAAATAAGTCTGCCTACTGTATACGTGGTGGCAACAATGTAACTTAAAATAGTGGAAAATGAGCAATCTTCACACCATAAATACGACATGACCAAGTATTGTATTTCTATTGTACCACCTCTTACAACTGCGGTATATCTACACTATACTACTAGTGAAAACAAAACAAAAAAATGTATGGAAAAATCCTTTCTCTAATCAAAATCGTTTCCAGCACCGAGATATTGCACCAACAGTTCAGCACTCTTCCTTCTCACCAATAATAATATCGCTGCTATATGTAGAAAAAAAAAACAAACAAACAAACAATTTAATACCTTCCCTGCTCTGTGCTGTTTACCTTAATTTGATTTTGGCTGGCTCTTTCTCTGCTGTTGTAGATGTTGACTTCTGGTTTCCTGTACTGCAGCTACAAGAGTGCGCACTGCTTCTTCGTGACCTTCAAAGCTATCAGCTTTCTTGAGGCTGCCCACCTCTCCGCGCAGAGATCCAAGAGCTCCTTGGCTACCAGATTGAGCAGGTCGGAGCTCAAAGCCACCTCTAAAAGCTTCAGGATCTCTACAAAACTTGCCAAAGCCTTCGCTGCGATCATCGCCCATACCTCTCTTCTTTGGTGGAAAAGTTTCCCAGGATCTCTGTTTCTGCATCAACCTCGCCTTCGCTCCTTTGCTACTAGTACCAATCACTACGACTAGAGTTTTTCTGTCACCTAGATCAACTGAGGACCGCCTGCTGTTCACTGACATGGTGCTCAAAGTCAAACTTTCACATGAATTTTGCTTTCTTGCCTTTTCTGCGGTCCCTTCTCGCTCCTCTGTTGCGTAGAACACACTATCTTCGGTGTCTGAAGCTGGATACAGCCTAACCACCTTACCCTGTTGCTCTCCACGGTGTCTGTGTGGGGAAGTTGGCGTGCTTGCTGCAGTACTTGGCTCCCTGTGAATCATGGCACGCACGGCTTGTTTGGTGACGCCTCCTTTATCTGGTCCAACGGGAGAAGTTGTGGCCTCAGATATGCGCTGGTACTCGCTCTCTTCTGGCCCCTGACTTTCAGAACCCTTCTCCCCCACAGAGCCAGGTCGGACAACTCGATGTGACGAACGTCCCACTACTTCGTGGAGCTTTTCTTTCAAGTGAGATTCTAGCCTTTCTCTAATATCAAGGCACCCAACGTTTCCCATAAGCTCAGAAGAACTACGGTCTATATCTTCGTGGTGGGAATGGGGTCTACGAGATGATGTAGGAGGGGGAGGAGGGGGCAAATGGTGATGACCACTAACACCTTCTGCCGTGTCAGAACGATCTGAGGAATCTCTTGAACCTAGAACTTTGCCACTTATTGTGTGGTACAGAGATGCAACCTTAGAAGATCCTTCACGTGAGGACGCAGAACCATACCGCTGGGCTGCATCGCTTTTGCCTGTAAAACAAACCAAAATACCAACATATGTAGACACTTTTCAGTTGAAACATCACTATACTCCATCCAACCCAAGAAAGGGTCCTTGTGTAAACAAGTGCACATGCTAATGCAACAAGCAGATACAAATGGTTTGTTACTACACTGCATGTATTATCACTCATTTTGTATTCCAAATAATGAAGATGTTGAATAAGCATAGTATTTTAATAATCCTTTCATTTAAACACAACTTAAATAACCTGCTTCTATTTATTATCATGGCCATGCAAACATCCGTATTCCTATGTTGTTTACTGGAGTAAAGCAACAGTTGTGCTAATGGCTGAGTGAGTAGCAGGTCATAGCAGGGTAATTAAACATACAAGTGACAAAGCTCTTAAAAATGGTGAAAAAAAAACTATATTTTTTAATGTGTTCAACTTTTTGTTTGAGCATTATGATAATGTTGTTATTAAGATATTAAATTCTCATCACAAGCAACTGATGTGTTTTTCAACACCTACTTTGTAGACAGGAAGGTTATAAAGACTACTCAAGTGATATCTCACTGAATTAGGTGTCATGGTAGTGCCCAGGGCTCTGATTAACATGTAAGTCTTTACTAATAAAAGATATTTCATTATATTTTTCATCCATTCTTGAATTAGTAGGTACATTTAGTTTGGCAAGTATAGGGTATGTATTTCTTTAATGCTCAGTGTTGGTGCAGTGAAAGATAGCATGTGGTTAATATAACATTGAAGGCGCTGTTGTTGTTGTTGTCGATCTAATGTGCAGGATTTTGATCCATCAATTTTTCCCTTGCTAGCCAATATAAATTGTATATCTTCCCATCTGGTACAGCTTTCCTCAATTCTGGGCATTTGTGGCAGTAATTTGTATCACAATAATGTAAATGCCAGAGTGATTATAGTATAAATTAACATTATTGTATGGCAATGATTTGGGATGTTTGTTAATTATAAGCATTGTTAGGAAATAAGTTTACACAGCCTCACTGAAACTGACAATAGGTGCGGATAACAATGAGCGAGGGGGTGAGTTGAATATTAATTAGAAGAGACAAACAAATGACGTCAGATTGGCGCGCTTTTCTTAGAAATGGAGGGAATTTCTTCCCTAGAGTATATGTTTTCGTAATTTTTGATTGGATATAAAAATAGACGCTAATGTTGGCGTGTTTTATTAAACAATAGCAGCTCGGTTATAATCTTTAGGCATATCGGGGTGTGGGAGTATAAAAAGCTAAAGTCAGAGGCAGATTTCTTCAGTCCAACAGAAGCATTCGCGTGTAATATGTCGATCAGTTCAACATAAGTATTCGTGAGTTATACGTCGCGTAGTTCAACGGAAGCATACATAAAGTACAGGTTACGCAATTCTACAGAATCTCTCGCGTCTTAAAGTTTGTTATAAATGTGAAACATGCGAATTAATAATGTGCAGTAAATAAGTGATTATAGTGATATTAGAAAATACAACAGTTTCAGTCTGGCGTGTATCAAGAGTCAATATGTGAACTTAATTAATTGTGACGGTAATAAAAGTGTAAAAACAAATTCTTTTATCAGTGTTATCTTTGAGTAACAAATCCTTTCCGTTTACACACCTTGTTTAACAGATTTGCTCGACCGAGAAATAATAGCTAGCCGGAGGACAATGAACCCAACATTCAAAGTAGTAAAACAATAACAGGCGCCCAGCAATAAGATAACACGAAGTGACCGCGACAATTTGGCTTCCATATGTGGTGCAGATAAACATGAAGCATCTTCCAACCAACTACAAATATCACACTTCAAATTGGCTCCCAAACGTGGGGCTAACAAACAAATATTCCACTTAAAATTCTAGTAGGTGTTCTCCATTTAAAATCTTGTCAGCATTGCAAATCTTACATGCTTTGTCATTCATAAAACCAAACCTACGGATGTTCTGCCAAACAATCATGTCTAGTGGCTAATCTGAAATGAGCAACAGCTTCTTTCCTTGGAACATTTTTTATTTTTTGTACTATTTCTTTTATGTTGGAGTAATTTTTGTTAGTAATTTCCTTTTGAATATTATGTTGGTTGATACGGTAATTTGTATCACAAATTACTCAAATATAAATAATGATTGTAATATGAATATGTATTTTTATGTGACATTGATTTTAGATGTTTATTAATTGTAATTATTATTGGAAAGTGAATTTATACGGCTTTACTGAAACTGTCAATAATAACGCAATAATGCAGCGAGAGGATGAGTTGTTTATCATTACTGGGAACAAGGAAGTTACGTAATGTTTCGCGGGTTTTCGGTAGAAGCTTCTAGAATGTTTCCTAAAGCAATATGTATTCGTGGTTTTCATTGGATATTAAAATAGACGCTAATGTTGGCGCGTTTTATTAGCCAATAGCAGTTCATTTATAATCTTTAGGCATGTCGAGGAGTGGGAGTATATAAGCCAGGTCCGAGGTAGATCGCCCCACAGTTCAACAAAATAGCAGAATTAACCAGGAAAGTAGCAGAATTAACCAGCATGTGGAATGAATGGAGCAGTGAAATGATCTACAAGACGCAGATTGGACATCGTAATTCCGAGATTACAAGGCAACAAGTAATTCAACTACAAAAACATCGAGACAACGTAGATTCATCATAATACAACGCAGAAGCGACATACAAATCTAGGAGAATGGGGCAGGAAGCTGGACATCAATGTAACAGCAACAGACAGCATCACAAAAGGTCAGAGTATTGTAATTTTTTTTAGAAAACAAAAAAAAATTGGCTACTAGTAATATTGAAGAAACAATGATGGAGGGAGATAATGTAACAGTTAGCTGTAATTCAATACAGGTTACAAAAAAAGGCTCAAACAATGTAGTATTGGAGAAAAAAAATGTTAGTGCAGAAAGTCAGAATAGAATAGCAGGAAATGTTAATCTTGATGCTAGTATAATGATGGAAGTGCTAAATATGTATAGAGAAATGTGGAAAGATATTGGTAAGAGTATTGTAGATCAATTAAGGGAAGATATGCAAAAGAGTTTTGAGGAATTGAGAGAAGCTATAAACAAAGATCATAGGAAATTTAGGGAAAATATTGGTAGGAGGAATGAGATATTAGAGCAAAAAGTAGATCAAAGCAGTAAAGAAATTGAAAAGAAAGTTATGAAGCTAGATAGTAGTATGTCAAAAATGAGAGATGAAAATGAGGAAGTGATAGTAAGTGAGATAGGAGAAGTTTCAAAGAAAATGCTAGACATGAGCAAGGAAATAGGTAACAAAGAAAGTGAGGTTAATACTAAAAGTGAGGTTAATGTAGAATGTACAGAGTTAGGAAGTCAAATGAGTAGTATTTCAAGTGAGGTAAGAGAGATGAAAGAGGTTATAAATGTAGATGTAAATAAGGCGCAAGTTAATTTCAGAGGGGAGATATCAGAAATACAGAAGTCAGTAATGCAAAGAAATAAATTGTGCCAAGATGTTCAAATTGAAAACTCCAGTCCAGTACAGTTTAGTACAGATTTGTCAGAGTATTCTCAGATTAAAAAGATAGCAGAAGAATTGAAAATGAAAGTTGGTAAAAGATGTATTGGTCAGGAAGCTGTACATTGTTTTCAAATGTTATCATGTGATGAAATTTCATATGAATACAAGAGGTTATTCATTAACAAAAATTTGAAGGTTAGGATACGGCTACGAGTAATGTTTAGCCACACACAATTTGATCCAGGAGGGTAAATAGCAATGAGATGTAAAGTAAATGCTGGATAGGTAAAGATGACTTGCAGAGAAATGTATTGGAACGTAAGAGGGTTAACTAAATATATATATGTCATGAGAAAACAGAAATAAATTCAATAAAAAAAAAAAAAAAAAAATAGAAAAATAAAAAGAAATAAATATTTAAAAAAAAAAAAAAAACATTTTTTTAGTAACTGTAACAGTATTTGAAAATTAAGAATGTAAAGATTTAAACTTAATATGATATTAAAGTAAAGTATATAAATACTATTCCAAGAGTATTGTTAAAATAAAATTCAGAATAACAAAAGAATTGGTAAATATAATTAAAAACAAATATTTATGTAGCAAATAGAACATGTGAAACAGTGCCTAGATTTAAGAGATGTAAATATATGTAGAGGGTGAATATTTTGGTAAATATGTATAATAATTACAAAAATCTTAAATGTATAAATTTTTGTCAAAAACTTAAGAAAGTAAACAATTTGGTAGCAGTGATTAAATAATTTAGGGTAAAGTATTTGCTATAAAAAAAAAAAAAATTTGTGATGTCAGATTAATATCTAAATTAATTAAACCAGAGCCAGTAAGTAGTGGCGAGATAAAACATATGTCGTGTGTTAAATGCGTGTGAAGTGTCAAGTGAAAGTGATAGCGTGTGTTCCAAGATTTAGGAGACTAAAAACACAATTATAAAATTTCCAAACAAGTTATAAATATTTATAATTATGTTTCTAGTGGGGCATATGATACGGTAATTTGTATCACAAATTACTCAAATATAAATAATGATTGTAATATGAATATGTATTTTTATGTGACATTGATTTTAGATGTTTATTAATTGTAATTATTATTGGAAAGTGAATTTATACGGCTTTACTGAAACTGTCAATAATAACGCAATAATGCAGCGAGGGGATGAGTTGTTTATCATTACTGGGAACAAGGAAGTTACGTAATGTTTCGCGGGTTTTCGGTAGAAGCTTCTAGAATGTTTCCTAAAGCAATATGTATTCGTGGTTTTCATTGGATATTAAAATAGACGCTAATGTTGGCACGTTTTATTAGCCAATAGCAGTTCATTTATAATCTTTAGGCATGTCGAGGAGTGGGAGTATATAAGCCAGGTCCGAGGTAGATCGCCCCACAGTTCAACAAAATTCTCAATACCTTACACGTCGGTCGCCCAGTTCATAAAAATTTCTAGCACGTTACACGCTGTCTTCAGTTCGTCATAAGTCACGCGCAGCAGAATTACGAGAATCTAAAGTATTATACAGTCAAATATACACAAATTTGAAGTACGTGAGTTAAAAGTGATAAGTAAGAAGTTATTACAAACAGTTTCAGTTTGGCGAGTATCCAGATCAATATGTAAAAGTGTTTGTGAACGTGTTCGGCAATAAAAGTTATAAAACCAATTTCTTCATTAAGTATAATTTCTGGATAAAAGATTCCTTTCCGATTCACACCCTGCACAGAGATAAATGTTCTACCAAGATAAGATGATAGCTAGCCGGAGGACATTTAAAATCAATTATTTCAAAACTGATGCAAATTGCTATGCCAGATGGAGCTACAAACCAAACCAACGAATGACGTCACAAGATGGCTTCAACACACGTGATGTAAACAATATTACGTAAGCAACATTCTCTTGCAAATTGGTTCCCAAATGTGGGGCTAACAAACACAAATACAAAAACATATCACGTAAACAAGTAACATACCGTTACAAATTGGCTCCCAAACGTGGGGCTCAACAAATTATAAATAACTTTGAAGTATACTACTTCATGGTATGTTTGTTCTATATTAATTTTGACATTTTTTAGTTTCATATCTAGTTCACAATACTTTATAGGTTTTGAGTATAACACTGTACCCTTTTTGGCCAGAAAGTCTGCTGTCTCATTACCATTCACTCCCACATGTGCTGGTATCCATTGTTGAAATTTTGTTTGGAGTAATCTGATCCTTAATATTATAAGATTCATCTGGACTATGATATCGCTCTATTACTTGAATAGCAGAAACTGAGTCTGTGAGAACAACTACTTTATTTTCTTTTATATCAGTCCTGTAGTATATCTGTTCTAATGCTTGTTGTATTGCAACATTGAAGGTATCAATGGTAATTTCTTGAGCTTCCGAAAGTAAACAACTGAGCAACTGTTGGAAGGGGAAGACAGTAACCTCCACCAGTGGCATAGCCAGAAAAATGTTAAGGGGGTTAATGTATATAGATCCATTTTTTAAACAATTTGTATCAATTTAAATGATAAATATCAATTAAACCTGAGTTGAAATATTTAAATAGATCAATAACTGGAATTAAAATTAGAATATGATGTTTTGTGTATTCTAAGCAGCAAATGTTTTGACATGAGAATTAATGACCACTGTGAAGTATTTTATATTACCGCTGCAGGCCACTTTATTTCACCACAAAATATGGTTTCTACATATGTTTTAAACTAAAGGATATTGCACTCATGTGGAAACCACTCAAACTTAGCATTAGAATGAAAACATGTACCTGATATTTAACATGGTTGTAGCCACGCCATCTAAAGTACATTTCTGTTGATTCACCTTTGGGAATATTCTCCACAACATGCAATGTAAATATAGTGCTACTAGTGATATGATTAGGAATTACCTCATTCCCACCAATCTAGAAAGATGTTATTATTTTAACTATTGTTGCTATTGCTTTTTAGACTTTTTAGCAAGGGGGGTTCCAACCCCAAACCCCTCCCTAGCTAGCCTCTGACCTCCACCATGCATTCACAAAACTTCAAAACACAGGGTGATAATATATGCATTGTTTATGTTAGGAGCTGTTTTTGGACCAGAGTAATTTTCACCCATTAAAAAATTCTGTACTGATGCAAATGGCATATAATGCAGATAAACATTCAGTTAAGACTTATCAAAGTACCACTGAGTCAAATTAAACTTAATGCTTCACTAACTTTTAACTGATATGTAGAACATGCTTCACAGACGCTGTCTGCATCATCAGCTACATTCGACTACCAAATAATTGGATGTGATCCCTTTGGAATCTTGAGGCTCTCTAACTGGACCCCTGATGAATCCATGGAGTAGACTGTCTTAGACAGGATTTCAAAATTCATAAATGTTGACACATATTTTTTCAAGAAAAGCTTCTGCCAAGTTTCAAGTTTTATTGGTCTTTGTACATGTTTCAAAAGATGTGGCTAGAGTTCCAAAAAGTATGCTACTGCTGATTTTTCTGTGTGTTTGTACTTTATGAGCCTAAGGTGTTCCTTGAAATGTGTTTCTATGTTGCTTTTTGTTTTTCCTATGTATATTTTCTTGTAATCTCCACAGCTAATTTTATAAATTCCTGGTTTCTTTGAAGGTGTCATATCAGGTCTATTGGATTTAATTAAGCTTTTAAATGTGTCTGTTTTGTGGGGCTAGTGCAATGTTATAACCTTGGAAGAGCTTTTGCAATTTTCTCATGAATTTTGGGTGGTAAGTGAATTTTTTGAAGCTTTTCTTTTCTTTTTCTGCTGTTAGAGTGGATATGTCTGATATCTATTCCTTTTTTTCAATTTCTGTAATTTTTATGCACTAATGACTTGTTGATACCGTTGTTCCCTGTCGTTGTTTCTATTTGTTTTAATTCCTTCTGATCTGATGTAACACCTACTTCAAAGAAATCAGGAATTTATAAAATTAGCTGTGGAGATTGCGAGAAAACATATACTGGAAAAACAAAAGGGAACATAGAAACCAGTCTCAAAGAACACCTTAGGCACACAAAGTACAAACACACAGAAAAATCAGTAGTAGCATACCGTTTTCGGAACTCTAGCTACAACATTGTAAACAGCGTCCATCTTCTGAAACATGTACAAAGACCAATAGAACTTGAAACCTGAGAGAAGATTTTCTTGGAAAAATATGAGTCAATGCTTATGAATTTTGAAATCACTGCCGAAGAAAATCCACTCCATAGATTCAACAGAGGTCTAGTAGGAGAGCCTCAAGATTCCAGAGGGAACACATCCAATTATTCCGGTAGTCAAATGTAGCTGATGATGCAGATGTCTATGAAACATGTTCTACATTTGAGTTAAAAGTTACTGAAGCATTAAGTGTTAATTTTGACACAATGTTACTTTAATAAGTCTTCATTTTGCTTCACAATGTAGCACTTGCAGTTTTTTAATTATCATATTTAGTTATGATGTTACATTTTACAGAAATCATGGCTAAACACGTAGTGGAAAGGACCATGTTGCCTGATGTCAAAACTTCATGACAGCACATCAGTTGAGAGTAAGCTGGTTCACAATAACTGAAAATGAAAACAAGAACTATGCAGTTAAAATATGTGAGCACACAGAACTGATGGGAAGCTTTCCTGGATCCTGAGAATGGAAAAGAAAACTTGGTCAACTTTTAACTTTCTTGCTTCTATTCCTGGGCACAGCATATCACATACATATTGTGCATATTAGAGTCTTCAGTGTAGAAATTATTCAATGCAGCCATGACATGAAACATCTGCTAGAGCTCCCTCTGGTTGCAGTTGGGAAAATGAAACCACAAGAAATTCCAGCAAATGTATATCCTGACTCCCTCAGATTCATTGAATGTTGGTGAAAAAAGTAATCTATAGTTTGTTTACATGCAATTCAAAATTGGCTACTGCCTCAAAAAAATAAATTAATAAAGAGCAGCACACAACTTTCATATACACTGTTAATAAAGGAATGAAGCTTGGACACCAGAGGAATGAGAAATAGTAATGGATCTGCATTTATATAATGTTTACTCTATCAAATTTGGACATTGGCTAAGCTACATTATGTTGGCTGAATTGGAAGGAGGTGAAAAATACATCATTGGTCAGTTACAAACAAATAACATCCCAATGTGCAAAATCAAATTTCCACTTTGCTATCAACATGGTCATCCATATGTATTCTCATTGTCATTATGGGGTATTGTGAACCAAAATTTGAGGCAGTATTTTAATACCTGAATAATTTCAATTGTAATTTATAATAAGTAAATTCAATAACAGCCCGCCTTGAAGCAATATGTATGTAACAATTTGTAAAAATGTATGTAACAGTCATTGCAAATGCTTATATTATTGTAAACATGTTTAATAATGTTATGTGAATGCATTATATAATTTAATAAAGTAAGAGCTGTGAGAATAATAAGTTTTAAGTTGCTAACAATGAGGTAATAATGAGGTAACCTTGAGGCAATAATGAGTTTGAGAGTTTGAAAGTTACTAGTCATGATTAGAGCAACGATAATGAAATTTCAGTAACAGTTTAAAATTAGCCAATCAACAGCAAAGAAAAGCTTTAAGTAAAATGTAGATATTCTATTCGACTAGAATTAGCCAATCAGAGATTTGAAATACTAAAGCTTACAGGTTTAACGGTTGAAACATGTTCAGTTGCTGGCAAACCTTGGTAGTGACCAGATGGAAGATGTGTTCTCTACAGAAATATTACGTGTGAATCGTAAAATATGTATGCGCGCTAAGTGAAAGTATTAAAGAATCTCACAGCTCTTAAAAAGTGTAGTGCTTTATTAAATTGTGCAAAGGATAAATAAAAGAAGTGAGTTTTAAAAACTTAAAAATCTGTGTAAGTCTACATTCTTGTTGCACCATGCCCTGCCTAAGAAATACATGACTCTACAAACATTACTGATGCAGCTGAGGCAAATTAAAACATAAATAATATATAGAAGCAGTTTTAATAACAAAGTTAAATATTATAGTGTAACACTTGGAGTGTAACAACAAAAACACATCTTTAAATCAGCTTCTCATACATAGCAGCGTATTGCGTAACAACAGTATCTATTACGTAATCAACAAATTCAAACCGACACCCAAAGCGTGTTTCAAACTTCTTAAACCAAGTAAACTCCAAGAACAATACTTCAAGTTAGGCTCCCAATGCATAAAGCTTAATAAATTACGTAAACAAATAAACTACTTCAAATTATGTATGCCGTTCTTGTTTCCATTTTCATGTTGTTGTGAACCAGCCTTAATTATGCAATTATTTTATTTACACTCATGCTTAACCATTAATAACTAAAGCACATAACCCCATGATAAGTAATGTGAATCACATGTTCTTGTTCATTCACATAATGTTCCATGCTTCATTTCCTTTAGTTGCACTGTTGTGATCTGTTAGGACTATACAAAAGCTTGTAATTGAAATTTTCCAATTGCTCTTCCAAAAAGGCAAGGGGAATTGGATATGACATTATACGTTAGCTTTAGGTACTGTTTACTGCTAAACACTATGTTCACAATGTGATTACTGCATATTTATTTATTTGTAGTAAGCAAAATACAAAACAATATGGCTAAGCATTCAGCCCAGGCTCTTAGCTTGCCATATTCATACACATTTCCTTAATTCTAAACCTTCTATTCTGACAATCCTTAAGTTTAAGTTTGATTTCTTCTATTGAAATAATGGGTCAGTGGTTGGGACACTACATCACATATTTAAGTATTTACTTGCATGCGTTTCTGAATGGGTTTTGTTCCCATCTTCAGCATTTGTCCGACTGGCTGGCTTGGTTATTGTTTGGAGGATATGTGTTAAGTGTAGAGACATCTACTGATGGGGTGATGAACTTCAAGAGGTTGTTGGCAGGTGGCAATTCAAAGTTCATAATTTGGCTCTTGTATTTTAAGAATGCATATCTTCTCCCAGGTTTTCAACTCCTCTAAATAAGAACTAAGCCAGCCAGTTGGACAAATGCTGAAGATGGGAACAAACCCCATTCCCAAAACGCATATAAGTATGTATGTGATGTAGTGTCCCAACCACCGGCCCATTATTTCAGTTGATTATAACATCATATTTATTAACTTCTACATCTTTAAAATTTGATTTCTGTTTTTATTCTCCAAATCCATTTCTTTTTTACTTTACTTAGGTACTGCTATCTTTACTATCAAATTTAATTAAAGCTACCTTTCTACTTAATTTAAACCATTTTGCATGTATAAGTTCTTTTCTCTAGAACTCTGTCCCTATATGCTCCACATCTTCCTTTCCTCCACATAATGTACAGTGTGCACTGCTTCTGTGTGAAACCTTTTCTAGTCCCTTAGAGGGGGGGATACATGCACGCACACACACACAGACAGACAGACGTGATACTCTCTCTTTGTTCCATATTTCACACTTGATCTACCTGGGAAAAAACTTGAGTTGTTTGGAGAATTTATTGTTCTACTGGCATGTTATCATAGTAGTTCAATGGTTAGAGTAACCACAGGGAAAGCAGGAGATCTGTGTTCAGCTGATTCTACATTAAAAACAACCCTTAGGCCAGGTGAAGCCTTTAAAAAGAATAATTACTACATCCATAAAAACAATTTAATTAATCTCTTTAGTAAACCTAAGCAAAGTAAAACCCAGAGCTATAGAATGTTCGGTAAAGAGCTATTGGGGTTACCAAGATCAGCACTAGGGGCAGTAGCGTTAGCGGAATTAGGAAGAACAAGAAGAAAGGGAGTGATACTGGAAAGGATATTGAAATTTTGGTTTAGATGCCTGAAAAAAGATGAAGTGGAAATTTTAAAGATATGTATGGTACAACAAAAGAGTACGAAAAATAAAAATAGCTGGTGGACAGGGGTAGATAAAATTATGGAGAAGATAGGAATGGGAGATATTTGGAGAGCAGGAGAAAGAAATAGCAACGGCTTCTGGAAAACAGTAAGAAACAGAGTGGAGGACATAAAAAGACAAGAGATCTGGGAAAGCTTAGAGAATAAAAAACCACTACGGTTCTATAGATTAATAAAAAGGAAATGGGGAAGAGAAGGGTATGTTGATTATTGTAATAGAGCTGAAAAAGACGTGTTTGCATGGATGAGAACAGGAACAATGTACCTGAGAGGGCTAAGAGGCAGAAAAAGCGGAATTTGTGAACTATGCGGATGTAGTGAAAGCACTGAGCACTATATGACAGAATGTAAAGAATTAGCAGATCAGAGACAAAAAATATGGGAGGAAAAATGGATGGAAAAATAGTAGCAATTAAAATATTAACAAGAAAAGAAGAAGAGAAAAATAAGAATATGGGGGAGTTCTTAAAGAAAGTAAAGAAGAAATGGATTAGAAAAGTAAGAGAGGTAAGAAAGGTAGAAGGGCAAACAGAGGAGGGAGAGGATGAATCATAGGGGTGATTAAGGGTAGCAAGGGCCATAAGGCCAGGGTGCCAGGCAAAATGAGCAGTATATGTAGAACATAGCTGGCAAGAAAATTTGTACATAGGCTAAGTTAGTTTACAAGTGGAATATTGTGAAAAGGGTTGTGTATAAAATATGTACAAATAAAAAAAAATCTGATATGTTACACTCACATGACTTTCTCTACTCTTGTACAAACTATGTTTACAAACTCTTATTCTCCATCTATTTCATATTAATCGAGAGAAACATTTGCAGAAACGATCTTTTGACATGCAAAGAGAATTACATTTTACACATAGCGACCAGTTCTAAAAATATTTGACTATCGCTTAAGGCGTACTATGTTTCCCTTGTTTTGTATTTGCAAGGGCAATATAGAAATACAGTAGCCTTTAAGCATAGACATATCTCTTAATAGCTGGTTGCTAAATGCAGCACCACTCTCTTTGCCACAGATTAATACTCTTTGCATATCCAAGACAAAAAAAATGAATAAACAATTCCCATTTGAGAAAATAAGTATTGAAAAATTTAAGGAAATAACAAGCAATATCTTGAAAATGGTTCACTCAACAAAAAAATGTATATGACATAAATTCTGTATTTTAACATTTTTTGTGTAGTAAAATTTTATCTATCTCTTATGGTTTACCAGTTATGCAAAAGTCGTTCACAATGAAGAATACTTTTGAGACATTCTCAGAAAATTCAAGATATACATTTTATTTGTCATGAAAATATCATAAACATATGATATTTTAATTAAAATCGTTAGCCATTTTTTAGAAAGTTAAGATTTTCGAAAAATGTTCCATGTAAAGGGTAATCTGGGGTGGGGGGATTTTCTTGAAAACCTTCGTGTCGCATCTCTGGAAGATACTGAACCTAAATACCAAGTTTGGTGTTTATGCGACTTCGTTTCTGAGTTATGCTGTTCACAGACACACACACATGGACATGTTTCCAAAAATGCTTTTTTTTTGGATTCAGGGGTCTCAAAACATATATTTCCGGTGAAAACTCGGTATCGAATTTTTGGGTGGAATACAATACTTCCCCTACTTACTATATGTAGTAGAGAAAGTAAAAAAAAAAAAAAAAAATATATATATATATAAAGAAGGGAAAAAAAAGTACAGTAAAACAGAAATGGAATTGGCATAATATAGAGGGAATTAAATCCAACTTAAAAGAGTTGTTATGATGGGAATGTGGGTAACAGGGCATGTAGAATTTGTAGAGTTTCCCCACATATGTGCGTTCAGCCTATCCTTCCTATTACTTCCCATTAGCTGTTTGCTCTTATGAGCAAATTAAACTATAAGAAACCCTTGCACTATAAAGGCAACTCAAATGACATATCCTTAAATATCATTACATTTAAAAAGAGAGTAAAGTTATCATGAGAGTAAAGTTTAATGATTAGTGAAAGGAGGAATGCACTTCATCTATAAATAAATAGGTCAGTTTTTAAAACTATTTTGGGAATCACAGTGAAGTGTTTATAAATGTACAAATTAAGATTTTTATTATTCTAGCTTCACTTTTTCACCAGAACTTACTAGGGCATGTTTCAGAGACCATTGTCTCCATCATCAGCCTGGATTCACTGCCGTGTTTCCTCTTGTGACTAGTAGATGGCATTCTCTGGTTGGACGTAGTGTGTAATGAGATCCTTTTCACATGAGACATCAAAGTTTAATATATTGCGCTTCTTATTATGAATGAATAACTTTTTCTAAATGGAGAGTTCTGCTGCTTTTCTAAGGGCTTTTAAAAACTTCAGTTTTTCTTCTAGTTGATGATCTGAGGACCAAAAATGTTCTGCAACTGCTGATTTTCCCAGTTGTTTATATTTCACATTTATCATGTGTTCTTTAAACCTTGTGTCTATATTCCTCTTTGTCTTCCCTATGTATGCTTTCTTGCAATTCTGACATCCAATTTCACAAATTCCAGAAGTTTTTCCCACTGGAGTTTTGTCCTTTATATTGGTCCTGAGTATACTGTTTAAGGAATATTTGTTAACTGGGATTAAGATTTTATCACATTCTTTGAATATTTTTGTGAATTTTGGGTATGCCCATGGCTGAAAAGTAAATTTTTTGAGCCTCTTTGTTTCTTTAATGCTGCTTAGTGTGAAAATTACCTTTATTTGTTTCTTCTTTTAGCATTTTTTTTTATCTTTCTGTCTACTATCACTTTGGTGAAGCCATTTTTTGTACAATTTCCAAGATCTTGTTGTATTCCTTTTTGTACTCTTGTGTGTTCATTGGTATGTTTACCAGTCTGAAGGTACTGCTGTTTATTATAGAATATCTGTGTCACTGGGGTTGTAGCTGCCATTTTTAATAAAGTTATCTGTGTGTGTTTTTTTTTCTATGTATACCAAAATTTAATTTTATTCTGATACCTCATGATTTTTACGTCCAGAAAGGAGAGCATGTTATTAGCTTCTGTTTCTATTGTAAATGTTACTGATGTATCTTGTAAGTTCAGTGGAGATGTTGCATCCTTCATGAACTTCTTATCTATTATGGCAAAAATGTCATCTACATATCTGTACCAGAGTTTATATATGTGTGAGGAAAAGCATCTGTTACATGTATTTCCAATGAACTAATTTTAAATTTGCCAGAAATGGGGAAAGTGGGTTGCCCATTGCTAAACCTTTCATCTAGGAGTATAATTTGTTCCTGAATGTGAAGTAATTTTGATTAATGCTCAGTTCTGTCAATATGATATATTCCTCTATTGCTTCCTTAGCCATTTTTTTCAAAACTTCTTCAAGCTTGTGTTTTTATATGCTACGAAACAGTGAGATGCATCAAAAGAAACAAGTACGTTGTTTAAGAGGTTAGTGTTTATTGCACCCTTTAACATTATACAGGGTTATTAAAAAAGAAGTAGACAACTTTGAAGTCCTATGAAACAAAAACTAAGTGTGATATCAACATAAATTTTGCGGTGTTATGTTGGGAAACTCTGGAAGTTTGCATTGGTAGTTTTGTAGTTGGCAATCATGTAAGTCATTGTTGTTGAAGATGCAAAAATGGCAATTCCTGTGGAAAAACCATATTGTGTGCTAGAACTTGCTAAAACAAATTCTGTAGCTGTTGTCCAACGACATCTCAGAACATGATTCCGGAAACCACCACCGACTAGACAATTGATCTATGATTGGCACAGAAAGTTTGAGACAACAGGCTTTGTGTGTGCAAAGGAAAGAGCCCAGGAAGACCATGCATATCAGAAGAGGATGTTGAACGTGTTCGTGGTGTTTTTGTAAGAAGTCCACAGAAATTGATTAGGGCAAGCTTGAAGTTACAAATTCCACAACCAACTGTATGGAAAATTTTGCAAAAGCGACTAAAACTGACTCCTTGTAGGTTGCAGTTCTTGCAGCAGCTACATGAAGACGACAAGGTCAAACATCAAGATTTCTGCATAGAAATGTTGCGACATAATGAAGACGACGGCCTCATTGAATGAATAGTGATCAGTGATGAGTCAACTTTCCACTTCTGTGGAAAAGTGAATAAACGAAATGTTCGAATATGGGGAACTGAAAATCAAGGGCTGTGGTGGAACATGTGCGGGACTCTCCCAAAATGAATGTGTTTTGTGTGATATCTCACACCAAGGTGTATGGTCCCTTCTTTTTTGCAGAAAAATCAGTAACAGGATCTACATATCTCAACATGTTACAGCTTTGGTTGATGCCCCAACTGTATGAGGAAATGGAAAGGAAAACCTTTATCTTCCAACAAGATGGAGCATTGCCTCACTGGCACACAGATGTTAGACTTGACTGGATGAAATTCTATCACAGCATTCGATTGGCCGTGCTGCAGATGACAACGCTTTGCTACATTGGCCACCGAGGAGTACCGATCTCACGCCGTGTGACATTTTCCTTTGGGGATTTCCAAAAGACAGAGTTTTCGTTCCTGCACTTCCACATGATTTAGATGGCATGAAGGAACATATCAGAAGAGCCGTGGCAACTGTCGATGCAGATGTGTTACATCGCGTTTTGGATGAACTTGATTATCGTCTTGATGCATGTCGTGTGACGCAGGGATCACACATTCAACATTTGTGAGTTCACAAACTAAACTTCAAGACTTCCTCTACATGACAGTGCAAAGAGATTCATTATATCATTAATAGTTATGGATTTATAACACACTGAAAGTGTCTATTTCTTTTGTAATAACCCTATATTTTATTATTGTTTTTAATACTGATTAAAGGCACTCCTCAAAAGCAGTGATATCTTGGACAGTAATGTTGTTTAAATATGCTGCTGCATCCTCAGTATTTATATGTATTGCTAACATTAATTCTTACAAGTAGTTTCTGAACAAGAGTACGTAACAAAACTACTAACAAACATCTGAAATGGATGAGAAATGTAAGAGAAGGTGAATTATTTATTTTAGAAAACATATAAAAATGTAATACTGGCTCATACAATTACTTTTGATTATACTATAAAAAGAATTGAAAATTACTTTTGTTTCTTTCTTTTCTTTGTTTGGACTGGACTATTTTTGCAGTACAGTGTGATAAATTCATGTTCGTGGTTTCCATGACACTTTATTTCTATAAGTTGTGCCCCTCCAACTAAAATGTGCATGAATCACTACTGCCAACAAATGAATTGTTACATGAAGAAAGGGCTTCAGTTTTGCACATTAAATATTATTTTTTGACACAGGTAAGTTGTGGATGTAAAGGATTTCAGAATAGTTTGAGGAAGTCTGAGTACAGGAATGCCTCAGTGTATATATGTGCTTTAAGCGCAAGCACAGTAAATATATACTTAAAATGCAACATATACTACTAATTATTTAGGATACAAGTTAAAAAGTAAAGCTTTAGTAATGAGTGCAGTCAATTTAATTTAAAATACAACCAAAGGGAGTGTTTCAAGATCTATGAGTTACTGCAGGTTATTTTGTAACTTGTGTGTCATGATACTTTACCTACATTTTGTAGAAAAAATGTAATTTCTTCAAATGATGTGCCTCCAATAAATAAATGTTCAGAACTGCAGTTCAGTCTATTTATTGTTTCCAGGGGACAAAAGCTACTTGTTATATTGTTTATAAAATGTCAAACATGCTGAGATAACAAGCAATATAATGATTAGCTTTTGTTGCCAACTAATAAACCATAAAAAATGGCAGAATGCAAAAACTATAAAGCCTTATGTTGTGTATTAAGACTGGTTTACTATAGCCCAAGAAAGGTAACCAAAACAAAAACGAGAATGGGAAGCAATACAGTATACAAGATTCACAATAGCCCAGTAACAAGAACAGGAATGCATATCAACGATCATATCGATTATAAAATGGAAAGTTGATTTTGCGCATTGGGATTTCATTTGTTTTTAACTGACCACTGATATTTTTTTTTTTATCTGCTTCAAATTCAGCGAACATAAGGCAGGTTAGCTAACAGCACAGTTTGATAGAGTAAACATTATCTAAATGCAGATCCATTACATATTTCTCTGCTTACACCAAGCTTTCATTCATTTGTTTAATGGCATACATTAAAGTCGTTTGTTGTTCTTTGTTAATTCCTATCAGTCCTATCAGTCTTTAATGTTCTTTGAAGCTTTTGTTATTGTTTTTGAGGCAATAGCCAGTTTTGAGTCGCATATAAACAAACTACAGATGACACTTGCCAACAGTCAATGGATCTGCAGGTGTCAGGATCTGAGGTTAGGACACACGTATGCTAGAATTTCTTCTAGTTTCAACTAGAGAGAGCTCCAGCTGCTGTTTCATGTCATGGCTGCCTAGAATAATCTCTACAATGAAGAGTCTAGTATGCACAATATGGATCTAATATGCCGTGAATGAGAACACGAAAGTTAAAACTTGGTCAAGTCTTCTTTCTCGTTCTCGGAGCCCAGGAATGCTTCCCGTTAATTGTAAATGCTCCCATTAATACATGTGTTTCAACTTTGTTATTCTTGTTCTGGTTACCATTTTGGTTGTTGTGAACCAGCTTTAATTGCACACATTTTAAAATGCTCAAAAATATAAAATAACTTAAGGGATAAAGGATATTGACATTAGATTTTCACCTTGCACTATAATAAACTACTGTAATCTAAAATAAGGGATATTTACAATGATTTTGAACTAGCAGTTACAGGATTTCATTTATGAAAACAGGTCCATTGAAGATCATGCTGCTCAGGATCGTTGCACAGTCAGATGTGCCTGCAGGTTTTCAAGGCTCTTCAACTGATGCTGAGAAAATGGCACAATTCCAGTTCTATGATACTTGTTGAAGTTTTGGCTTGGCCAAACAAAAACCACTGATCATCTGGAGATACATCATTGTTTCCATATAGTGTACACTTATGCAGCCACTCTTCTTCCTTGTCTCCTCACTCATGCCATCTCGGTTTGAAAAAGGAATGTGCACATTCAGCTGGTACTTCCTCATTCACGGCAAAGTGATTTCCCTCACAACATTACCTAAAAAATGTCAGCTGATTCTTGCAACTTCTTTCTATGGATAAGTTACTGGCCATTATAAGAAGACAGTGTGGTGCCACAACAGCAAATTTATGAAATCAGGATCCTCAACAATACATAATAATGGTTGCATCTCTAGGTCATCAACTTTAATCTGACATCTATGCACTACTATGTATTTACTGTAATCAGAGTTGCATTCCACCCAAAAATTCAATACCAAGATTTCACCACAAATACACACTTTGAGACTCTATGGGCCGTATTCATAGGTTTCACATTGGTCTGGACTATCTCCAGACTAATTTGGGCTGGACCAAAGCCCGACCAAGTTTTTTATATTCATAGACTATAAAAAGTCTCTGACCAAGAAAGGCTGTGGATCAGCAAGAACAAAATGTTACACAACGAAGAAAGGTAGTTCTGTGTATGTGCGACTTCCATAGAGTAGTAAACTAACTACTGTTACTCCCTAGTGTTTAGCTTTCTATGACCGTTTCACAGCTGTTTTTTCATCCGTTAAGTGCTCACTCCTCGCTCTCAGCAAAAAATGGAGATAACCAAGACGTGTGCATTAAAACAGTCGGGGGAGGAAAACGCCTGTTTTCCTTAATACAAAAAGTGATGGATATTATTGAAAACAAATCGGTTTCAACAAATGCAAACACAAAAAAAGAGGAGGTATGGAGGGACATAATGCATATATAGGCAGTTTTGTGCATGATTCTAACCTATTGCCGCCCCTCCCTTTTTGGAAACGTTCTTATCCACCAGGTACACAGTTTCATGGCATTGTTAATCATTTCAACAAGAATTTAACTTGCTGGAATATTAACTTTTAACCTTAGAATTACAGAATGAAATCGTATTTAAATAGAAAGGAACATTTGGTGTTATTAAAATCTCACCCTGGATCTTAACCAAGTAATTAAATAGTAATTATACAGAAATAATTACATGAGTAAATTCCGATATATCATAAACCTTCCAGGAGTTGTAATCCTCCTCTCCTTGCAGGGAAAACATAAGTAAGGCCTGAATTACTTCAAACTTAACTCAAGTGACTTAACTCAACGCGACATAATGTGAAGGTCTTATGCATTGTATTAAATGCAGCTATTTAGGGTTGTCTTAACGTTGCTTACTTTAATGATATAACTTAAGAATTTGGCAGTGTCAAACTTTTCCTTCCCGTTATGTCAAGTTTAATGTGACATGGCAATTAGAACCAATCAACGTGAAGCAGTAGCATGAAGTAATAAAAGAAGAATCAATCAAGATTCATTTCCATTACATTAAGTGCATCCTAATTAGACCTTTACTTTAGCAGAATTTCTTAACTTCACTTTACATCCTGTCAAATTAGGTAAAGTGCATTGTAATTCCAGTTTAACGAAGGTAAATCTAGGAATGGCACATGACACATTAGTTATAATGCGGTTTACTAACACCTTACTAAAGTCAGTAGTGTTTTCTCGATACCCTTCTCTTCCATAATATGGAAGTGCTATTAGCATTGTATCAAATGAGATACTTGAGCCATGGTTATCGTCTCTGTCATATAGGTTAGGATGAATCCATTTTATCAGCCTTCTAACCTTTGCTTTAGTAAACCTGTATTTGTTTTGAAGTTTAGGTCGCCACACTTTCCAATTAAGTCTAATTTTGGTAGATAGTTTTACTCCACCATCTCATTTTGTGAATTCTATGCAAGCACATCACTCCAAAGTCATCCATTCTGTAAAGATGGTCTGCCTTTAATCTACTCCTCTGAGGTAGACCAAAATTTGGTCCCATACAAGGCGTTTGATCCCCAGACCAACGCAAGTCCCAGTCTATGAATAAGAAAATCAATGGTCCGCTGTAAATCCACCGGAAGTAGCAAGTTGGTCTGGTCCAAAATCGACTATGAATACTGCCCTATGAATAAAAAAAAAGCGTTTTTAGAAAAAGGGATGTGTATATGTACGAATGTGTTTGAACAGCATAACTCATAAATGAAGGGTGCGATAAATCCCCCCAATCTAAACTATCCTTTATATGAAAAATTGTTCACTGTTTTTTATTTTCTTAAAAATGGTTCAAGCTATTTTGATTAAAATACCATATATTAAAGATATTTACATGACCAATAAGATGCATATCTTGAATTTTCTGGAAATAGTCTGTGAAGTCCTTTTCATTCTGAATGATTTTTGTATAACTGGTAAACTATAAGGGGTAGACAAGATGTTACTGCATAAAAAATGTAGAACTCATTAAATCACACATTTCTTTGTTTCTGGAGTTAACCATTTCCAAGATATTCTTTGTTATTGACTTGGAATTTTCAAATGCTTAAAGGGGAACAAAACACAAAAATCATGTTTCTTCCTAAATGAAGGATATGCCCTGTAAAATGCAGTGGTATCATTGTTTTCTTTCCACCACACCGTTATCGCTGAGCAAGCAAAATAATAACCACCTTATGCATCATCAGCCAGCTGTGCGCTGGAAGCAGTAGGGAGATCACAAGTCAGTCATTGCTGCATGTGCAGTAATATGTTTTCAAAAATTGTTCTTGTTGGTATTTGTTCAAGTAGTGTACTTGGTGATGGTGTTACTGAGTCAGTTTAGTATTATACAATGTAATATTGTGAAAAATAGAGTGCCTCAATGTTGTGCATATGGTTGTAATGTGAGAGGGGAAACACACAAGGAACTCATTTTCACATGTTTCCAAATGGAGACAAATCTCCCAAAAGATATAAGATATGGGTAGAATTTTGCAAAAGACATGTCTATGTTCCTTCCATTTTAAGGACACAGATTGTGAACAGACACAGTTATTAAAAAAGCAGCTTATGCTGAATGAAAACTTTAGGGTGCCTTTATTAAAACCTGAAACTATTGTACTATAAGGAAAAATGAAGACAATTTCCAGATAACAAGTTCTAGTAAGGCAACTGATCCTTCACCATCTTCATCCAAGAACAAACAAC
The DNA here is from genome assembly GCA_030765065.1 of Deroplatys truncata. Lineage (NCBI taxonomy): Eukaryota > Metazoa > Arthropoda > Insecta > Mantodea > Mantidae > Deroplatys > Deroplatys truncata. The sequence goes on from CM060983.1 coordinate 16,859,777, forward strand.
AAAGAACAGAAGGATATGAGGCTAGAACTGGTAAAAGTATAGTTTCTGAGCCATGCAATAGTGTTACTTGCAATAAGACTGACAAAGGAGGCGATGAAACAGAACTAGGTACTGAAATCATAAGGAAGGTATATAATGTTGGAACCTGAAAAATCTACTAAACAAATAATGATGAGGAAGATCATGATAAGCTGAATGAAAGTATCTATGAGCCTGATACTGGTGATAGTGAGGAGGAGGAAAACTTTTATTTTTCAAGGTATGTATTTTATGTAGAAATGAGGTTGAAACAACTTCTCTTTACATTAAAGAGACAATGCTGTGTTAAAACAATGTGTTATTGCAGTAGTATACATTCACTTGAAACTCACAAAATTTATCAGGAAAGAAACCAGAAGGAAGTTCTTTATTATTATAAGGTATATTGATTCAGCAATTTAAGTCCTCCTGCAAATCACTGGGTTTGGCAAGCTTTCTAAGCATACATTAAATAAAACCATTCAAAACATGGCAGCACCAGTTGTTAGAGCATTTTGAATTCAAGAAAGAAAAAAAAACTTGAATTCATTACAAAGTTGTGGTATACCTATGTGGTTGACAGGAGATGGGCAGTATGAGTCCCCAGGATTTTCATCCAAATATTTGGTCTATTCTGTCATGTCTATTCTATTCCTGAAAAATTGTTGAGTTTGAACTTGTTCAAAGAGGTACGGTGAAAGGCGCTTTGGAAAAAGCTGCTTGGGAGAACATAATAACAAGGCTTGCAAAACAGGAAATGTACAGAATTGAAGTTTTTCTCTCCGACAGACATAAAGGTATACGATACCTGATAAAAACCCGGTATCTAGAAGTTGAATGTGAATTTGACATATGGTATTTATCTAAAAGTCTAATGAAAAAAATTAAATAATAGAAAAAAATAAAAAAGAACCCTAGAGCTGATGGAATGGAAAGCCAGTATGGTGGGCTGCGCAAAACTGCAATGTGAACTATACCATATTAATTGCAAAATTCACATCAATTCTTCAGCATATAAAAAATGAATACAAATGGTGAATGGAAATCTTGTGAAGATGATGAATTGTTGGAAGAAGACCAAAGAAATAATTTATGGATTAAAGATGAATCAAACGCATATCATACTCTGAAGAAAATTGTTTTGGATAGCACCTTCTTAAAAGATTTGGCTCATATTCAACATTATATACATACTGGCAGTTTAGAAAGTTATCACAGTCTTCGTCTCAGACATGCTCCAAAAAGAACACATTTTTCATATAATAGTCTTCAACTTAGATCCATGATAGCAGCGCTAGATCACAATTTCAATGTAAATAAAAAAAAATACTGGTGTTAAAACCCAGTACTCCAAAGCATCTGGGTCTTGGAACATGAAAAATACATATGAGGAATCTAACGAAGAATGGAAACTGCTGATAGTGCTTGAAATAAAAAAATCTCTGCCCGCATGTTATGTGTATCCATTACTGGATGCAGCAATTGATCTGTCACTTCTGATGAATATAGCTCCCACGCTTCAACCACCATTAGAGTTACTATGATTGAAGCACTTCTCACATTTTCAGTTAACATAAGAAGGTGCGTCACAGACAGTAAATAATGGTTGAATTTAAAACTCACTATTTTTAATTTGTGTGTTTATTAGTGAAGTCTACGTATACTTGGCTGGGTTCTGGAAAAACATTTCTAATACTAAGCACTATACATGACAACTCTTCTTCTGTGTCCAATAGCAGTCCATGAATTAATCCAGTAAGCTGTTTGTAGCAGGTCTTATTAGCAGGATTGTTGGCAGTGAGTTATTTGTTTTTAGCTCAACTTTTTGTTTTTAATGCTAAAATGCCTCACAATATTCAAAGCATCATGATCTATTACTAATTTGTAAAAATTAAGATACTTTGTGACAGACAAAACCACCCTTCACCAATTTTAATAGTCATTATCCATCGGAATACATTCCTTACTCTTACACAAATGGATGGAACCAGCACAGTTTTCGTTGTTCACACTAACTGTCTCGGAATCGGTTTAGAATGGTGTAAATCTTCATTCATTTTCAAAGAAGATGTTGGACTACTGTTTATCACCTATTAGGTATTAACTGGATTATGAAAAGTGATTGGCTAACTTTAGCTCTACTCTTTGTTACTCAGAGAAGTTACGAACGTTAGTGAAATTAACAAGTAAACTTGTTAGTCATTTAAAACACCTATGCTGAGTACATCTTCTCTGGGTGCAGTGTGGCTCTCATGATGTCACGCGTCAACTCAACAACAGGCCGTAACTGGATAACCATTCACCTTGGGATGGTGAAACTACATGCATTGTTATTTATTTCTGATGACAAATAAACTAATGTGGTAAATGAATTTGTGAACACATTTTTGTGTTTCGTTCCCCCTTAAATTTTTCTCAAATAAGAAGTGGTTATTAATTTTTCTCTTGTGCTCAGGCAGAGAGTATGGAATTTCAGAGCCATGACATAGCAATGCATGCTTTAAATATCTATTTATCTCTTTACGTACTGTATCTTACAAGTTTATCTGGATTAACAAGAAATACACAGAAGAATAGGCTTTTGTAATAATAGTTTGTTGAAGAATGGATAGAAAAAGTCATATAAATATAACGCATACAATGTTTTTAACATCATGTGCAGGATTTGTTTGTTTAAATTTTGATCCTTGCTCAACATCATTGCTTGTTTTTCTTTTTGCGAACATGACTGTTCGATTTTGTATTGCTTGGATGCTTTGAATTCCCATGCTAAAAACATTAATGTAATTAATACAGAGAATGTTACTGATATTTTGCATTAATTTTACAGACAAAGCTCATCATCTAGAAGCTTGTCATTAGCTTATATGTGTTAATTACTCCCTCCCAATTTTCCATTTAATACAGTGCTTTTCCTTTATTTATCACACTCACGATATTGGAGGTTAAACTGAACAATACAATTATATTCAATACTTGGTGCATTTACAAAAAGTAATAATTAATGCAGAGTTTCAATTATGTTACTGTACTAAAGTCCTTGTAAAATAATTACTTTAAATTGATCTTCTTAATGATCAAACATTTTTAGTGAATGAAACTCCACACAATGACAAGAACAACCTAGTCTAGGATGTAAGGCTGGTACACAACAACTAAAAATGGTAATAGAACGACAAACTTGAAATACATCTATTATAATGTCAGCGTTCACAATTAACTAAAGTTCCCGGGCCGCAGGAGTGAGAAAGAAGACTTGGTCAAGTTTTAACTTTCTCCTTCTCAGGCACAGCATATTAGACTCTTCATTGTAGGGGTTATTCTAGGTGGCCGTGCTAGTGCTCTCTCTGGCCTCAAGCTGGAAACATGAAACTGGAAGAAATTCTAACACATTTGTATCCTAACCTCAGATCCTGAAACCTGCAGATCCATTGAGTGTTGGTTCTTCTAGTGAAAGAGTCATCTGTAGTTTGTTTATATGTAACTTAAAATTGTCTACTGCCTCAAAAACTACAAAGAACAGCAAAAACTGTTAGAAATTAACAAAGAACAATAAACAACTTTAATGATTGCCATAAAAAAAAAGAATGAAAGCTGCTACAACTAGAGAATTGGAAATGTAATGGATCTCATTTAGATAATGTTTACTCTTTAATTTTGACATTGGCTAATCCTCTTTGTTGGATGAATTGGAAGCAGGTGAATTGGTCAATTAAAAACAAATAAAATCCCAATGCGCAAAATTGACTTTCCACTTTGTGATCAACATAATAATAATTGATATGCATTCCTGTCTTCAGGCTACTATGAACCAGCCTGTAGAAATGTGAAGTGCAATCTTCTAGCAAAGTAAACACTCACTGAAAGCAATGCAAACGTACAGTTTCAGGAAGTGATTTTATTTCAAAATACAATACTGGCCTGTTTCACAATGCAAGTTTATGAACTTGAACGTTACAAACAAGCTTAAATATTTAAAAATGAATCTTTATAGAATTTACAAGTGTTTTGTTTCACAATCAAATAGAATTTTACACATTTGTAAAGTGTATTTGTAAAGCAAGCAGTTATCTACAAATAGCTTTAGGTTTGTAGAGGAAGCTATATTGCAGCATAGTTTTTAGCACACAAATAAAAATATAAACAATTTTTGAGCAAGTACACATAAAAATACGCTGAAAACAATATAAGTTCCAGTGATTCAGATAATGATGGTGTTCATGTAAGGGAGGGTAGAAGATGTAAACGTTTTAGACTCAGAATTAATAATGACTTCACATCTGTTTATGAATACAATGAGAGGTTTAAAATGGAAGTACTATTGCAAGATATTGGACATCACATTCAAAAGTGGAGCCTTAACCTCAAAACAACAACTGGCTGTTTTGTTTTCTGCAATAGCAGACATATGAGGATTACAGACCAGCATATGAGAGTTGTCTGCTATTCTTTGTGTGCACAAGATCACATTAGAAACTCAATCACATCTCTTGTGTATGTCCATTTTTTTTGCCCTTTACAATCCTATGGCCTATACCAGACACCGGCACTAACTTGCCCTGTGACATAATCACTTAGGGCAGGTTAGCCCTGGAACAAGTAAAAACAGTAGTGCAGGCACCGGCTTTCTCAGCAAGACTGACAATGGGGCAGTAGAGCTATACAGTGGCGGACACATATGTACATCTCAGCGACACATCTTGTTTTATGAATCACAAACTATTTGTGCTAGCTGCAGTATATAAAGATCAAGGAAGGTGTTACATGTTATTATGAGGGCTATTTTTTTTTTCAACCTCCGATCACGCAGGAACGCAACCACACGATCGGTGGAAACTGTTTGTGCCCCACTCTACCCTCAGCCACAGCCAACTTCAGCATGCCATTGTGAGCCTAGTTTTTGGCAAGGAAACATGGCTGCTACGATTGACTCTCCCACCAAATGTGAGTTGCATAGTGTGATTCGGTTCCTTCAAGCAGAAGGGAGCAGTGCAGCTGATATTCACCGATGAATGAGTCCGAACTGTATGAGTGAAAGTGTTGTGTGTGAATGGTGCAGGAAGTTTAATGAAGGTCGGAACAATGTTCACGATGAAGGAGGTCAAGGACGCAAGTCTGTTGCTACAGATGACATTGTCAGCAAATTGACCAAGAAGTTCAGAACAACCGAAGGTTTACCATAAGCGTGTTGAGTGAGAAATTTCCTGCACTTTCAAGATCATCTGTTTACAAGATCGTAACAGAGCACCTGCACTATAGGAAATTGTGCGCTCGATGGGTTCCGAAGATGTTGTCTGAGGACCACAAGTCACCGGATGGCAGCAGTGTTGACGTTTCTCACCCATTATGAGGCTTAAGGTGGCGATTTGTTAATAAAAATTGTGACTGGCGATGAGATCTGGGTTCATTGTGCAACCCCTGAAACAAAAGAACAATCTTATCAATGGGTGCACACACACTCACTAAACAAATCCAAAAAGTTTAAGCAAACCTTCAACGACAAGAAGATGATGGTGATGCGGTAATTTGTATCACAAATTACTTAAATGTAAATAATGATTGTAATATGAATATGCATTATTATGTGACATTGATTTGAGATGTTTCTTGACTGTAATTATTGTTGATAAGTAAGTTTATAAGACCTTACTGAAACTGTCAATAATAGCGCGCAATAATGCAGAGAGGGGGGTGAGCTGTTTATCATTATTGGAAACGAGGAAGTTACGTAATGTTGGCGCGTTTTCGGTAGAAACTTCTGGAATGTTTCCCTAAAAGCAATATGTATTCGTGGTTTTCATTGGATATTAAAATAGACGCTAATGTTGGCGCGTTTTATTAGCCAATAGCAGTTCATTTATAATCTTTAGGCGTATCTTGATGCAGGCGTATAAATAGGCTAGGTTAGAGGTAATGTCAGTCAGTCCTTCAGTTCGCCGAAAGCATTCATACATTACACGTCGTATTCAGTTGGCATTTCATCAAAAATCTGTGTACACTACACGTCGTCTTCAGTCAGTCAGTTCGTCGAAAATATTAGTACGGCATACATCGGATATAGATTCACAAGTTACGCGCAGCAGAATTATGAAAGATCTAAAGTATGGTAAAGTTAATTATACAAAAGGTTGAAGTACGTGGATTAAAAGTGATCAGTAAGAAGTTATTATAACAGTTTCAGTTTGGCGAGTATCTAGGTCAATATGTAAAAGTGATAGTGAACGTGTTCGACAATAAAAATTATAAAACAAATTTCTTCATCAGTGTAATTTTTGGATAAAAGATTCCTTTCCGTTTCACAACCTGTATAGAGACACATGTTCGACCCAAGATAAGATAATAGCTAGCCGGAGGACATTTGAAATGAAATCAAACGAACACTAACACTGATGCAAATTCCTAACACAAGATGGAGCTACAAACCGAACAAATGAATGACGTCACAAGATGGCTTCAACACTGATGTAAACAAACATTTGCAAGTACATCGCAAATTGGCTCCCATACGTGGGGCAGTTAAAAATTATGTAACCAAACAAAACAAAAGCAGCACAATATAAGATCTTCAAGTTTTAACAACATTACGTAAAAACATATTACGTAAACATAAAGTTGCATCAAATTGGCTACCACAACGTGGGGCTACAACAACAAAACAAACATTATGTAAGCACCAAGAATGATACACTCGCAAATTGGCATCCAACGTGGGGCATAGTGACCAGGAAAGGAACACGATGACCAGGAAAGGAGCAGAGTGACCAGGAAAGGAACCAGGATGTGGAACGAATGCAGCAGTGAAATGATCTACAAGACGCAGATTCCAGAAACAACAGGGACGACAGACTACGATCGTAATTCCGAGATTACAAGGCAACTGGGAAATTCAAACTACAGGACAACAAAACTACGCAGTTTCATCGAAGCGACATACAAATCTAGGAGAAAGGGGCAGAAAGCTGGACATCAATGTAACAGCAACAGACAGCATCACAAAGGTTAGAGTATCGTAATTTTTTTTTAGAAAACAACATTGTAACCTACAAATGTACTTAAGGAGTGGTAGGATAAAGAAAACAATGGCTACTAATAATACAGAAGAAATAATTATGGAGGGAGATAATGTAACAGTTAGCTGTAATTCAATACAGGTTACAGAAAACAGCTCAGACTTTTTAGGATTTGAGGGTCAAAATGTTAGTGCAGAAAGTCAGAATAGAATAGCAGGAAATGTTAATTTTGATGCCTGTATGATGATGGAAATGATAAGAAATTTTGGTGAAATACTAAATAAGAGTGTAGAACAAAACAGGGAAGATATGCAAAAGAGTCATAGGGAATTAAGAGAAGATATTGATAGGAGTTTAGAACAAAAACTAACTCAGAGTAATGAGAAATTACAACAAAAATTAACTCAGAAAATGGAAATGAATAATAAAGAATTGAGGGAAGATATTAGTAAGAGTATTACAGATCAATTAAGGGAAGATATGCAAAAGAATAATAGGGAATTGAGGGAAGATATTGGTAAGAGCTTAGAACAAAACAGGGAAGAGATTGAAAAGAAATTCATGGAGCTAGATAGTAGTATGATTAAAATGAAAAATGAAAATCAAGAAATGATAGCAAATGAAATAGGTGAAGTTTCAAAGAAAATGTTGGACATGAGCAGGGAAATATCTAACCAAAGAAATGAGGTTAATCATAAAATAGAGCATGTTGATGTAAAATGTACAGAGCTAGGTAGCCGAATGAGTAGCATTTCAAGTGAGTTAAGAGAAATGATGGAGGCTACAAATGCAGATTTAATACAGGTGCAAGTTAATTTCAGAGGGGAAATATCTGAAATTCAGAAGGAGTCAGAAACACAGAGAAATAAATTGTCTGATGAAGTTAAAGATTTGTCTAAAGATTTGAATCAAAAGCTAACTTCTGAAATTAACAAACACCAAACTGTTCAAAATGAGAATAATAAAAAATTGGAACAGACAATAGAAAATCTGCAAGGTACTGTAAATAGATTAGAATTGAATTCAAGGGCAAATATATGTGATGTGAATGTATCAGATGTACAACATAATGATAGAGGTAGTTCCTCAGGTATGACAAATAATGTGAGTGATGCGGCAGCTTCATCTATAGCTAATGCTGAAACTCAGAGTGCACAAGTAACACTAGAGAATTTAAATATGGGAGTAGGGAATTTGCAAAATTACAATCATATCTTAAGTGATTTTCCACTTCCAAAATTTAATGAAAACTCCAGTCCAGTACAGTTCATTGCAGAATTATCAGAGTATTTTCAAATTAAAAAGATACCTGAAGCATTGAAAATGATAGTTGTCAAAAGATGTTTGGACCAGAAAACTTTAGATTGGTTACAAATGGTATCCGGGGGTGAAATTTCATATGAATCCTTTAAGAGATTATTCATGAACAGATTTTGGAATGTTACGGTACAGCATAGAATTCGAGCAATGCTTAGTCATGGTCAATTTAATCCACGAGAGGGAATATCAATGACTGATTACTTACTGAAACATGCAAGTCAGGTTAGAAACTTGTCACCTCCAATCAATGAGGAAGATTTTGTGAGTTTGCTCGCAAGGCATTATCCTTTAAGGATACGAAATTACTTATTAATGGCAAAACCACGCAGCATCTATGAGATGACAGAATTAATAACAGCTTTGGAACAACAGGAAGAAGATATATCTCGGGAGTGGGAGCATAGATTTTTAGATGTGCGAGATAGAAGAAATTACCAAGGTAGTTATCAGCAAAGTAGAGGACAAGACAGGCGTCATGAAAATAATACCAGACAACGGTATCAATCATACGTTCCACAATTTGAAAGATCGAGGATAGATAGGAGACCAGGTCGACAGGAACAAATAAATTATGTCAGGACAGAAAGATTGCCTGAAAGAGGGCAAAATTATGGAAGGCGGTACATTAGACAAAGAGGAAATTTCACTCACTGGAGGGAAAACAATAACCGGGAAAGATCTGAGGAACGGCAAGAAAATTACGTGCCAAGGGGACATAATGTCAGAAATCGAGGATTTCGAACTCGAGGAAGGGGAACTCAAAACAATGGTAGCGACAATGAGATAGATTTAGCGCCTGTTAGGAATGGCAGTCCCGTACGTGAACATGGAAATAACCAGGAAAACTGTTAACAGACTCCTGTGTAGTAGGTTCTCAGGACGTCTTTAATAATTCAGTATCCATTACCAATACAAATAATATGCCTACACATACACCCTGTAATAAGATTACAGCAACAAAAGATAAGGGAGAAAATTTTGAGTCACCTCATGTTAGGATGGAAATTGCGAAGAAAGAGATCATTGCAACTATAGATTCTGGTTCATCAGCTTCAATTTGCTCACAGAAATTTTACATAAATTTGATTAATGAAGGTAACAAAATTATGGCTCTTCCCACTAGTAATTTAGTTTGTCGTGTTGCAATCGGAAGAACGACACAGGTCATAAAAACACAAGCTCTACTTAGCATACTTATCGGCGGAGAGAATTTTGAGGTTATGTTTCTAATTGTAAACCATCTGATTTGTGACATAATTATAGGATGTGACTTCCTACATGAATATGAAGCATGTATAGATTTTAAACATGAAGAGTTAAGAATGATAAAAGACGATAGAGAAATAAGGGTACCATTTATAAAAGAGAAAGTTTCTGTAATCGAGATGACAAAGGATGAGAAAAATCTTTGTGACCAAGAGTTTTTTGTACAAATAACAAAGACTGATACAAATAGTCAGATAAAGCAGGTAGTCACAGAATATGAAGGGAATACCACGCCATATTTTCAACAGCTAGCAGAAATGCCAGAGAAAGTAGAGGAATTTACAATCCAAACAAAAGACGACCATGTGAGCGAGACAGACAACAGCTGGAAAGAGAAGAGAAATAATACACAAGTGTGAAGAAGCTTATAATATTACGATAATCCAAAAACAAATCCTTCATGATGTTTTGATGAACAATAGTTCAGTATTTAGTAATATCCCAGGCAGATGTAATGTATATCAGCATACATTTCAAGTAGAAGACGTACCACCATATAGGCACAAGTATGACAATTTACCTATAAGTCTTCGGGACAAAGCTAGACAACTAATAAATAGTATGTTAGAAAATGGGATTATTGAGCAAAGTAATTCTCAGTATATACATTCAATCTGCTGGAGTATTAAACGAGATGGTAGTTTGAGATTAACTTTAGACGGTAGATATGTCAACAAGTATATGAAGCCAGATCATTTGCAAAGTGAGGGAATTGAACAATTAATTACGAAACTTTCAAGAGGGAGATTTCTGACATCCATTGACCTCACTGCTTCATATTGGCAAGTGGAATTAGATCCACAAGTGTGTGATTACACTTCATTTCAGTACTCAGGGATCCAGTATCGTTTTTGTGTAAATCCTTTTGGTTTAAAAAACTCAGGAAGTGGATTTTTGAGAGCCATTCACAGTATCTTTGGAAATTCTGCAGATGACTTTTTAATAAAGTATATTGACAACTTCCTAATCATTAGTCAAACATTTGAAGAACACATGAATAATGTCCATTATGTGTTAAATAAACTACAACAACATGGTATGACTGTGAACATACTAAAATCAAAATTTTGTGTCAAGGAAATAAATTTTCTGGGTTATGTAGTGGATGAACGAGGTACAAGACCTGATCAGATACGAATAGAAGCAATAATGAAAATTCCATCACCAAGGAACGTAAAACAAATTAGACGTCTCTTAGGGGTATTGAACTTTCAGAGTAAGTTCGTACCAATATATTCGGCTGAAATAGAACCACTGCGGCAGCTTCTCCGAAAGAACAATAAGTGGAAATGGACAGAGGATCATCAAAAATGTTTTGAGAGAGTAAAGGAACTCTTTGCTAAGTCCATATTACTCGAGAGGCCCAGAGAAGATTTGGAATATGAGATTTATGTCGACGCATCAATGCAAGGATACGCCGGAATTTTAGGACAGCGAGACTTCAACAATGACTTTCACGTCATTAGTACAGCTTCTAGAGGACTTACAAATATTGAGCGGAATTCTTCAGTGACTCAGTTAGAAATTGGAGCACTATATTTCTCATTAATTCGTTTTAAAACCTATATTTATCAGCAAAAGGTGAAAGTATATTCAGACCACATCAGCTTAACTTTCATACAACGGTGTAGATTATGTAGTGGAAAACTTGCTAGATACATTCATGCAATATCTGCATTCGATATTGAGATTATCCACATTCCTGGCAAAAATAATACCTTCAGTGATTTGCTATCAAGATTGAACTACAACCCACAAATTCCCGAAAATATTGAAAGGCCTAGAAATGAAGTCAAAATATTGACAATTGAAATTCCTTTAAGCAAAGAAATGATTAGAAAATTGAAAAATATGGGGGAAACTCAAAAAGAGGACGCAAAATTGTTAGAACTTAAAGAAAAGGCACCACTAATTGAAGAGGCAAAGAAAGAAATTGTAGCAATTCGAGATGGGACATTATACAAGAAGCATGGAAAAGAAATGCCTAGTTGGAAGGTAATGGTTCTGAAAAGCATGGAAAAGGAACTAATTAAGAATTTTCACGAAGGGTTAGCACACTCAGGGACGGACCGGACAACTTCTATGATTTTAGAGAATTTATACATATCCAAATTGCGTCAGAAAGTTCGGAAATTTATATCGTGCTGCAACCTGTGTCAGAAGGCAAAGCAAATAAATGCAGCATATGCATTTGAAACTAATTCGGTTATAAGGGATAAGCCAAGATGTGTAATTAGTATTGATATTCATAGTCCGATGCCTCCAAGTCAATTTGGAAATAAATATATATTTGTCTGTTATGATATATTCAGCAAATATGTAAGAATTTACCCTTTGAGAAAACCTACAGGTTTAGCATGTTTGAATAGACTACTCAAGTCATATGTGATAGAAGAAGGACCTATTCAATCTGTATTGAGCGATAATGCTTCGTACTTCACAGGAAAAAAATTTATGGATGGACTGAAAGAAAATGGCATTAAACAATATTTTTCGTCTAGATACAGACCGAACTCCAACCCAGTGGAGAGGGAAATTAAGGAAATTTCAAATTATTTAAGGGTGTTATGTCATCGAAAACACACTCAATGGTATGGATACGTGAACTTCGTTCAGAATCTACTAAATGAAACCGTAAACAATGTGACCGGATACAAACCATGTGAACTTAAGTTAGGAAAGAAGATCAATACAATGTGTAAAAAAATTCCAGAAGCCATTCCAGATGCGCATTCGATACCACAAACAGAAGAAGAGATGTTCCGAAAAGCATTCGAGAGGATGAAGAAAAAGGCCATAAAAAGAAAAATTAAACATGAAGAAAAGAAGAGAAAGGAATGGAAGATCAAAATAGGAGATTTAGTTTTGGTCAAAACCAAGAAATTGTCGGATAAAGCAAATAAACTTTATTGGCGAATGTTTCTCAAATACCATGGACCATATGAAGTTGTTGAAGTATATGGAACTAATACATATGAGTTATGTAATCCAACAACTCGAAAAAGCATAGGAAAGTTCCATATTGAGATGCTGAAACCATACAACCATGAAGATCAAGGTGAAACAAAAGACAAAGATGATAAATAGTAAATGCTGGATAGTTAAAGACGAAATGCAGAGCAATGTATTGGAACGTAAGAGGGTTAAATAAATATGTACGTCATGTGAAAGGAGAAATAAATTTTGGACATGACTAAATGTTTAAGAGGAAAATAACATTTTATTAGTAACTGAACATGTGAAATAAAGCATGATGTTATATTAAAGTACATAAATACTATTCCAAGAGTATTGTTAAGATAAAGTACAAAATAACAAAAATTGGTAAATATAATTAAAAACAAATATTTATGTAGCAAATAGAACATGTGAAACAGTGCCTAGATTTAAGAGATGTAAATATTTGTGTAGAGGATGAATATTTTGGTAAATATGTGTAATAATTACAAAAATCTTAAATGTATAAATTTTTGTCAACAGCTTAAGAAAGTAAACAATTTGGTAACAGTAATTAAATAATTTAGGGTAAAGTATTTGCTATAAAAAAATTTGTGATGTCAGATTAATATCTAAATTAATTAAACCAGAGCCAGTAAGTAGTGGCGAGAAAAAAAAAAAAAAACATGTCGTGTGTTTAAATGCGTGTGAAGTGTTAAGTGAAAGTGATAGCGTGTGTTCCAAGATTTAGGAGACTAAAAAACACAATTATAAAATTTCCAAACAAGTTGTAAATATTTATAATTATGTTTCTAGTGGGGCATATGATGCGGTAATTTGTATCACAAATTACTTAAATGTAAATAATGATTGTAATATGAATATGCATTATTATGTGACATTGATTTGAGATGTTTCTTGACTGTAATTATTGTTGATAAGTAAGTTTATAAGACCTTACTGAAACTGTCAATAATAGCGCGCAATAATGCAGAGAGGGGGGTGAGCTGTTTATCATTATTGGAAACGAGGAAGTTACGTAATGTTGGCGCGTTTTCGGTAGAAACTTCTGGAATGTTTCCCTAAAAGCAATATGTATTCGTGGTTTTCATTGGATATTAAAATAGACGCTAATGTTAGCGCGTTTTATTAGCCAATAGCAGTTCATTTATAATCTTTAGGCGTATCTTGATGCAGGCGTATAAATAGGCTAGGTTAGAGGTAATGTCAGTCAGTCCTTCAGTTCGCCGAAAGCATTCATACATTACACGTCGTATTCAGTTGGCATTTCATCAAAAATCTGTGTACACTACACGTCGTCTTCAGTCAGTCAGTTCGTCGAAAATATTAGTACGGCATACATCAGATATAGATTCACAAGTTACGCGCAGCAGAATTATGAAAGATCTAAAGTATGGTAAAGTTAATTATACAAAAGGTTGAAGTACGTGGATTAAAAGTGATCAGTAAGAAGTTATTATAACAGTTTCAGTTTGGCGAGTATCTAGGTCAATATGTAAAAGTGATAGTGAACGTGTTCGACAATAAAAATTATAAAACAAATTTCTTCATCAGTGTAATTTTTGGATAAAAGATTCCTTTCCGTTTCACAACCTGTATAGAGACACATGTTCGACCCAAGATAAGATAATAGCTAGCCGGAGGACATTTGAAATGAAATCAAATGAACACTAACACTGATGCAAATTGCTAACACAAGATGGAGCTACAAACCGAACAAATGAATGACGTCACAAGATGGCTTCAACACTGATGTAAACAAACATTTGCAAGTACATCGCAAATTGGCTCCCATACGTGGGGCAGTTAAAAATTATGTAACCAAACAAAACAAAAGCAGCACAACATAAGATCTTCAAGTTTTAACAACATTATGTAAAAACATATTACGTAAACATAAAGTTGCATCAAATTGGCTACCACAACGTGGGGCTACAACAACAAAACAAACATTACGTAAGCACCAAGAATGATACACTCGCAATGGCTACACTCTTTTGGGACCAAGAAGGTGTGTTGCTGGTGGAGTTTCTGGAACAGGGGTCTACGATCAATGCAACTGTTTATTGCAAGACATTATGACAACTGAGGAGAGCCATACAGAACAAGCGAAGAGGCAAGCTGATGTCTAGGGTTGCCTTGTTTCATGACAATGCCTGCCCTCACAGTGCTTGTGTCACCCAACAAATTCTTCAGGAATTTTGATGGGATGTTTATGACCACCCACTGTACAGCCCTGATTTGCGCCAAGTGATTTTTCATCTCTTCCCTGGACTGAAAAAGTGGCTGGGAGGGTGGAAGTTTGAGAATGATGAAGTCCTTCAAACCAACGTCCATACCTATCTTAACTCACTGGCGGCAACATACTGTGCAGAGGGAATTGAAAAGCTTGTTCACAGGTATGACAAATGCCTCAACCTTAATGGCAATTATGTTGAAAAGTAAACACATTTGTACCTAACATTTGGTAATAAATTTATTTGGCTATGTACCCTTGCCTTTTAATTATGACCCATTGGAGGTTGAAAAAAAAAATAGCCCTTGTAATTTTAATAAATTGACTGTAACAAAGAAATGGACTTTATTGCACAGGAAACAAAATACTACTACATATCACTAAATAAATTATACATACAGAATAGTGAAAACAGTTTTCAAAAAATAACGTTCTGCATTATGTCTTAGCAATTATGATGAAATTCTGATGAGGATATTTAAATAAATCTTTCCGTTGTCCTCGTGAAAATAAATTTTTATTTTACAATGCATTCACTGTTGATCTAACCAAGTATAAATTTACTGTTGAGCCTTACTTCGTCGAGATTTTTTACTTCTTTTGTCCTTCAATAGTGTTTCAATATTGGGCACCATGTTGTGACTTGAAGAATACAATGTAAGTTGGTTTCTGTGATGTGGTTTACAAGTCTTCTTCAGTGCTCACATAAATATGTAGATGTGAACATGCTAAGATACCGAGCAGCAAAATGATCAAGTCATGGAAACCGTGATCGAGAGAAATTGCTGTAGAAGTCAGTCACATTCTTCCTATTTTGGAGTTTGTCTCCGAGTTCTATGTCATTCTGCAAATCTATCACTTCTAGTTGCAGTATGGTAGGAATAGCATCAATTGCAACAGAGAAAGGTATAGCAAATAATTGAATATGAGGTTCCAGGTCTATCACTTTTTTAAATCTGGAGTCGAATTCCTCAATTACATCTTGTATTATGCATGCATCTGCATAATGGCATTGTAAATTATACTTCTTTACTTGCTGAAGCACTTTACCACAAATTAAACACTTTACTATACTACCATAATCAGTACACAGAAATAGTTCTTTCCACACTTGCAAAAACATTGGTGTTGATGGCCTTGTGTTAACGTCTGTAGCTTCTTTTGTCATTGTTGCTCTAGAACGGCGGTTCCCAAACTGTGGATCACGACCCTCAAAGGGGCCACAGTATTCTATCTGGGGGTCGCAGTGGATATTTGGAATTATTAATAAATCATTTTTATTGTTAATTATTATTATAACAATGGGGAAAATGGAATTTAGTCACCTATTTACATATTACATTTAAACAGAATCATGTTTTGTATTTAAGAAGCATATTAATACTACAATTTCACAGTAAATGCACATGTACAATTTTATGTAAACCATTAATTATTACACTGCACATCAGGATAATTAGTGATAAGTATGAGCCTGTTTGCTACTAATTGTTTAATGTCTGGCTGTATATTAATTGCACACATTATCTATTCCTAGATTTAGTCTTGATGTTCATCATTGACGACAATCCAATTTCGCAGAGATACGAGGTGCAGAATGGAATAAGCACGTTTAGTGCGGCAGACACCAGGGTATTCTGTTCTTCTTGCTAAACTTTGTTCTGAAGAAAGCTCAATTAATTTATCCTTTAACTTTGCACTTAAGTTGTTGAATTGTGCGCGAAAATTTGCAAATTAATGATTAGCAGCGAAGTGAATGGAGGGGTTGCCAATAATTTCATTATTGAAAAGGGGGTTGTGTGTGCAAGAAGTTTGGGAACTGCTGCTCTAGAATAATATTAGTCTTCCACACAAGAGTCGCCACGGAACTGCATCTGCATTACCCTGCTACAGTACTGATACTGGACTCCTCTCTGCCCTGTCTGTGTTGCCCGCACAGTCAATGCATGTTCCTGATGTCATCCCACTCCGTAATGACAGCCACTGGCCTATACCATATTACTGATTTCCTTCCATTTATGTTTTGGTGACTATAGAAAATATAACAGTGACAATACATATATTTTGTCACTAATTTTGTTTTAGTTTGTGATCTTAAATGGTGCCACGTTGAATACAGAGTTGAAAATTCTGTGTTCACAGGATTATAATCAGTGCAATGTACAACATAATAAAGCACATTCTGAAAAATGACCTATCAAATCACAGGACTTCAACATAGCCAATATACTACAATTCCAGAATTTGTAATTGCAAGCTGTTAATATTTGACACCAATAAATCTTCAAATACAATTAAATAGCTTTATATTATCTTTAAGAATAAAGATATACATAATACTTGCTGAATGTGCTAGAATTATGGAGACTTAATACAGATCTTTAGTAGTTTTTGTAACGTGTGGTTGGCGATGCTTTGAAACGAGAATACAAGAGAATGTACATCATGTTTATATTTGTCAATTGGGTATTTGAATTTGTGAAGTTTGTAAACTTTAAAAACTAACAAACTTTTATTGTGAAACAGTTTACAAACCTTGTTATTTGTTAATTGTGAAACAGGGCTTGGAGTACAAGCACTGGTGGACCTAAGGACTGTACATTACAGCAGAGAAACAGGTCACACAACTTTCCTTCATACATACTGAAAGAAGAGTGTCAAAAGTATTTACTTACAAAACAGGCCTACTTGAGCAGTTCAATTTTAATACGAAAAAAGATGCTGTTGCCAACTTTGGTGTAAAAGTTCAGTTTTCCTATCAATCAGGCTTACCAGATAAGTGCCTTAAAGTACTTTCTATGTCTGATCAATCCCCAAACATTTTGCTGGAAACATGTCTCAAAATGGCACCCTTTCAAATAATAGTTCTTTTTGTACTAATAATTGTATTGTTGACGAAGCCAATATTTCTGTATTGAAATCAAACGGTGAATAAAATTTGGATAGAAAACGATAGCAAGCATATTTAAGCTTTATTGCCTGTTCAGGCCAACCCGTATCTCTGCCCTTTTATGCTCATTATTAACTTATTTTACATTATTATTGAAACGAAAACCTGGTACAGTCAAATGTTGTTATAACGAATTTGTGAAGACTTTGAAATTCATTTCGTGCACTGAAATTTCTTAAATACGTTATTTAACATTTTTTTCTTAAAAGGGCTGAAATTGTAATTCAGAATGGATATGGAAGCGAACAATACAGTTTGAAATTCATTACTAATTTAATTTCATATTGAAAACATTAAACTTTGCAACAGTACATAATTCATTAATATGTAGTAAGTTTATACGAATGTAACACACCTTACAAATGTTTTCATTTTGAGAAAAACTCTTCTGGACAGAACACTTCACAATTAATCCTTCCAAGTAGTTTACAATGCTACTTGCATTTTTTGTTGCACCACTGTCAACTTCTTCTAGGAGTTTTAACTTTTCTTTTACTTTTCACTACTCCATTGGTTGACAATGTTTAAATCAAACTTGCTCTGAGCACACTGAAATTCTTGTCTTACATAGATTAAATCACATTAGACAACAATAAGCAACGAAACAAAAGTTTACCATTTAATGGAACCTTTTTAAACAGATTGCCAGACTATGGAATTCAATTAGGCAAACGAGACCCTTTATGACAAAAGCTGAGGCAAAACATTGTATGGTCAAGGATGAACAAACCACTCTCTGAATCAGGAAACAACACTGTCAGTGTTCTATAAGTCAAGAAAGCATTTTAACAATTTTTTCAATAGGTCATATATTCATTAAGGGGAATTTCTTATTTTTGCTATACTGAGATTTTTGTTGTACTAACGTTCCTACAATTGAAATAATTTAACATAGATACTCATACAGATATAGAAGGGCATTTCAGTTTCTTTTGCTGAACTGAAATATTCGTTAAAGTGGTATTTACTGTATGTTTATTATTTGTTTTAGTATTTATCTATTACCACCAGTTTGATTCACCTGGAAATTGAAATTGTGTTTTATTTATGGATGCTCTTTAACTACTATAGTTCTTAGCGTCCCATTCTGTATTGGGTGTGAAAGATGGAAATTTTGCTCAGAGGCCTCTTATCAGGCTTGAGGTTCTTTTATGTGCCATAAATCTATGACACGGGACCACCGGCTTTACTTCCCTTCTGAAGAAAGCCATGCTAAGGATTTTCACGCCAGAAAAAATCCATTGCCCTCCGCCGGGTTTGAACCCACAACCTCGGGAACTAGAGTCTAGCATGGTACCACTAGTCCATGGAGGCCGACTGATTCGCCTGGTACAGCATTTGATCATATGCCAAGTTTTCATATGCTTTATCCTTGACATCCCTGGCTCAAATAATCACAATTATTTCCCCCAAATTTTGAGTTAATAATATATAGTGCCCCTTTAGTTGCCTCAGAACTGCATGCAGTAGTTCCAGCAAGGGAACTACTTACTTACTTGTTCTGAATGTTCCTGCCTTTCCCGAGGGCTGAGCTTTGGATTCTTCCCCCTGAAGAGATGCAGCCAATTTTGTCCTGCTTGCCTCTAATGACACTCCACTACTGGGTCGACCATCAGATTTACTACGTTCTCGACCAACCAGCATTCTTGCTTCTTCCTGAACTGGCGATTTCTTGCGATCTTCCTTAGTACGAACCTGCAAATTATGCTATTAAGCATTAAATTATTTTTATTTTCAATGATTGCTATGAAAACAAGTCTGCTACATATGTGAGTATAACTAGAACATAGACCTTTTCATAATACAAAAACCCAACCTTTTGATTTTGTTTGAATTTGATGGAACCGTTTTACCACTTGCACTGCACAAAACAACTCTCCCAGGTTCTGCATGTGAAGACTTAGGGCCGGATTCATAGTCGAACCCTAAACGTGAATTTAAGCCTTTAAGTTATAAGTACTTGCTCACAGTGAGTGAATACTTAAAAATGTTTGGAATTCATAGGTGGCACTTAATGGACGTGTGATCTGTGAACACTTATAACATGCAAAGATCTATGATGTCATTTCCATTCTTGCAGTCATGTCATTCGTCATATGGTGATGATAAGGGAACTGTAATGATAAAGTGAGGCAGTATTTTAATACCTGAATAATTTCAATTGTAATTTAAAATAGGTAAATTCAATAACAGCCCGCCTTAAAACAATATTTATGTAATAATTATTTTAATTGTATGTAAGATTAATTGCAAATGCTTATTTTTATTGTAAACATATTTTATTAGTGTTATGTGAATAGATTACATACTTTAATAATGCAAGAGCTGTGAGAATAATAAGTTTTAGGTTGCTAACAATGAGTAATAATGAGATAATTGTGGCAATAATATGTTTAGAGTTTGAAATGTACTGGTCATAATTAGAGTGACGATGACGTAAATTCTGTAACAGTTTTAAAATTAGCCAATCAACAGCAAAGAAAAATTTTAAGTTAAATGCAGAAATTCTATTGGACTAGAATTAGTCAATCAGAGACTTGCAATACCAAAGCTTATAGGTTTTGACCGTTGAGGTTACTCAGTTGCTGGCGAGACTTGATAGAGTACAGATGGAAAAATGTGTTCTCTACAGGTGAATGAATAGTAAAAACAGATATACGTAATGTATAAAAGTTTCTCACAGTTCTTTAAAAAGTGTAGTGGTTTATAAATATGTGCAAGAATTTAAATAAAAGAAGTTAATTTAAAAGTTTAATTCTGTGATGTCTACAATTATTGTCATACCGCGCCCTACCTAAGATACATGACTCTAAAGTAAGACTGACGCAACCGAGGCAAATTCAAACATAAGAAATATTACGTAAGCATAAAATTCAAACCGATGCCCAAAGCGTGTTACAAACTACAAAGCAACTATTATTACATCAAGCAATTCTTCAAGTTTACGTAAATATATATTATGCAACAACAGCAGCAAATCATCTTCAAGTTGGCTTCCAAGCATGTAGCTAACAACAACAGTAAAACTTCAACAGTAGAAGAAAACAACTACTACAAGTTGGGTCCCAATTGCGGGGCAGACAAAGTAGTTTACGTAATTTATTATGCACCAACACAATACCCTACTTCAAAAGTACTGACAGCAAAGTGAAATTCAGGCTTTGTTATATTTTGTATTAATGCATTCTGACTCTTTGTATGTTACTTCACAAGTATAATTCTGCAGTGAAATGAGGTTTCACTATTTTATACTGATATATTATGCAGTATAAATGTGGAACAACAAAAATACATGCACGGCCAAATATGAAGTTTTACAAGCTTTCATGTGCATTTATACAGCGCCTTTCCTGCACACTGCGGTCACCGCTCATGCATTGGCTGCCTCAGCTCAGTCTACCACCAAAAGAGATATAATACCCCGCAGTCATCTGAAGTTCTCATAGTCACAATTACAATGCTAATAAGCACATATCTTATCATCAGAGACGTTGTCCTTCTCTATCCACATATTTCTGACATCTCCTCGGGAAAATTAAAATTCAGTTTTATTTATGGATGCACTTTAACTACTATGGTCCTTAGCATCCCATTCTACGAGGGTGGTTCGATAAGTTCTCGGAATCACGACGGGTCAGCACTAGCGCAATGAGTTGTTCACGTGATATTCATTGGACTGTTGCCTGTAAACACGTGCCATGTCAGTGCTCTTGGAAGAAAGCTGTGGTGGTGACGTGGCTCTGTTGTTGTTCCCGCGTAGTGATTTGCGAAGATGGAAAAAATCGAAATTCGAGCAGTGATTAAGTACTTCATAAAGAAAAGTATGAAAGCAAAGAACATTCATGCCGACTTCCAGAATACACTGGGGGGACTCTGCTTCTTCATATTAAACTGCTGCCAAGTGGACAAATGAATTTAAATTTGGTCGAGAGAGCTTAGATGATGATCCGCGCAGTGGTCGGCCAATATGTGTCACTACTCCAGAAATCATTGCAAAAGTGCACAAAATGGTCATAGAGGGTCGCCGATTGAAAGTGCGTGAAATTGCTCATACTTGCCAGATGTCATCTGAAAGGGTATATCACATTTTAACTGAAGCATTAAAGATGAAAAAAATTATCTGCGAGATGGGTGCCGCGACTCTTGACGCTGGATCAAAAACGCATGAGAACGGAAATATCGGAACAATGTTTGGCCCGTTTTAGGAGAAACGAACAAGATTTTTTGCGCCAGTTTGTGACCACAGATGAAACTTGGGTGCATTACTATACCCCAGAGACAAAACAACAGTCAAAGCAGTGGAAACATGCTGATTCTCCGCCACCAAAGAAAGCAAAGACAATTCATTCGGCTGGGAAGATCATGGCATCAGTATTCTGGGATGTGAAGGGGATTCTGTTTATTGATTATCTCCCCATTGGGCAAACAATTACTGGAGAATACTATGCTAACCTCCTGGACAAATTGCAACAAAAGATACGCAAAAAAAGACCAGGTTTAGCAAGGAAGAAAGTCATCTTCCATCAAGACAATGCGCGCCTGCACACATGTGCCATCGCCATGGCAAAATTACACAAACTAAGGTATGAATTGTTGCCACATCCACCTTATTCACCTGATATGGCTCCGCCAGACTTCCATCACTTCCCACAACTGAAAATTTTTCTTGGTGGATGAAGATTCACTTCAAATGAAGAATTGATAGCCGGAGTTGACAACTATTTTGCAGACCTGGAGGAATCTCATTTTCGAGATGGGATCAAGGCACTGGAGCATCGTTGGACCAAGTGCATTAATCTACAAGGAGACTACATTGAAAAATAAAAAAAAGGTTCAGTGATGTAAGTACTTTTTTCTATTCCGTTAGAGAACTTATCAAACCACCCTCATATATTGGGCATGAAATACTGGTAATTTTGCTCAGAGGCCTCTTTATCAGGCTTAAGGTTCTTTTACGTGCTGTAAATCTACGACACGGAACCACCGGCTTTACTTCCGTTCCAAAGGCAGCCATGCTAAGGATTTTTACGCCCAAAAAAATCCATCGCCCTTCGCTGGGTTTGAACCTGTGACCTTGGGAACTAGAGGCTAGCACAGAAGCACTAGTCCACAGGGAAATTTTCATTCACACTCGAGAGTTCAATATCCGAAATTGAGTGAATTTCTTGCCTGACGTTTTCTTCTAGTTCTTTTGTTGCATATACTTCTTCCATAGATAAAGATCACATACAGTTAAACCAGGAGATTGCGGGGGCCATAATCCTTACTAATTACCCTGACTTCAAAAATTTCCTGAATTAAATTTAATGACTAATCGGCTGTATGCATGATAGCAGAGTCTTGTTGGAAAACTCCAGACTGACATTCAACATCAATCAGCTGTTCAAAAAACGGTGAGAGTATGATATTCCTGTATCTCTCTACATTTATCATGCAAGCTTCACACCAATTTTCACATCACACAAAGGAATCTCATGCGTAAAATTGAGTTTCTCTGTACTTCAATGTCTCCGTTATTTTACAACAAAACACAGCAATATCAATGGAACCATGCTTCACCATAGAAGAATATTAAGTGTGGGTCAATTATTGTATCACTGACATTTTGCAAAATCCAATGATGGAAATGTACACAACTCTGATAATGACATGAAACATAAGGTGTAAGCACCAAAAGAAAACATTAGGCAAGAAATTCACTCAGTTTCGGATATTAAACTCTGAATTTAATTCACAATAAAATTGCTTTGGTGGACTTTGTGACAGTGATGTGTCTATAATTAGTAATTATTGAGTCGATGGTAACACTACATCACTTGCTTGTTTTTATAATGAATACATGTTTCAGGGGCTAATTGCTCCCATCCTCAGTTCCCTGTCGACTGCCCGTATCCTTCGTCTTATTTGTTAGCTTGATCTCTAGTGGCGGTTGGAAGAACTTCTTCAAAAGTAAATCTCCTGGTGGGGTTTCAAAATTATAAGCGTGATTTCTGTTTTTCCAAATATAAATGTTTTCCCAAGTTGTAAGTTCTGCTTTTCCTGAGACGTTTTTAAGTATTTTTGGGTTTCTGTCTACGGTGTGCTTGTCTCTCCAAAACTGCCAAGCTACTGCTGATTTATCTTCCTGTTTTTGCTTTATGTAACTGAAGTGTTATTTCTCTTGCTTTTATACTTCTTTTGGTTTTTCCAATGTAGATTTTTTCACAGTCATTGCAGCTGATCTGTTATATTCCTGGTTTGTTCTCCCATGGGATGTCATCTTTTAGTTTTGAGTTTAGTAGGTTTTTGATGGTGTAATTGTTTTTTAGGGCCAAAGAGATCAGAGATCAAGCTAACAAGTAAGACGAAGGATGTGGGCAGTTGACAGGGAGTTGATGATGGGAGCAATTAGCCCCTGAAACATGTATTCGTTATAAAAACAAGCAAGTGATGTAGTGTTGTAATCGACTCAATAATTACTAATTGAACTCTGAGTTTGAATGAAAATTTCCTGACAAGATGCCAGGAATGTGTAGATAGAGAAGAACAACATTTCCAGCATCTCTTATGATAAGGCATGTGCTTATTGTCATTGATTATGAAGATGTGAAGATATTATAACTATCTCAGTGAGGTGCGCAAGTGGCCATGTGTAGGTGTAAATTAAATTAAATTGAGTTTTTTTATGGATGCTCTTTAACTAGTGGTCCTTAGCGTCCCATTCTATATTGGGCGTGAAACACTGGTAATTTTTCTCAGAGGCCTCTTTATCAGGCTTGAGGTTGTTTTACATGCCGTAAATCTATGACACCGGACCACCGGCTTTACTTCCCTTCCGAAAGAAGCCATGCCAAGGACTTTTATGCCCGAAAAAATCCATCACCCTCCGCCAGGTTTGAACCCGCGACCTTGGGAACTAGAGGCTAGCATGGTATCACGAGTCCACGGAGGACGACTCAAAGATGTAAAGGAAAAGCACTGTATTACATATATTTCTATGTTTTAATTAAAACCTAACCTCTCATAGCCACAAGCAACTGCAAGTATGTATTCAGCAATACCACACATTTATGAAGCAAATCATCATTTAAGCTGATAATTCCCATTTCCAGGGAATTAAGAAACATCCCTGATGAACCTCGAAGTTACCTGGAGAATGTTTGGAGCGCAGAATTCCACATATTCTGCAAAATCATCTGCCATGTTGATATGACAAACTGTTTATGATAAGTAAAAGTCATTGCTTAAGCCCATGGCTATGTAGTCTTAACTAAAGACTTTTAAAATTAATCAGAATTGACTATGAAATGAAAATCTATAAAAGACAATGCTTAAGAATGAGCGCTAAATAAGCAGTGATTATGAATTTACCCTTACTGTTTTTGGATATAATTCTTACATGTCTAATGGATATAATTCTGGTGCATGCTTTTCTACCTACAACCCCTCTCCAACTTCATTTTTCATTCTAGTATTTCTAACGGTTCAAAATTTTGGTACAAACATGAAAAATGTTGGGTTTGTGCACTATTTCCACATCAAAGCAAAAGTTAAATGCTAAAACTGTATCATAAACAAGAATGCTACATTGTCATTTTTTATATTTTAAAATAGAGAGTTGAGGGTTGTTACACTACATCACTATGATATTCTTACTTGAATATGAATGTCAAGTAAGAATATCATAGTGATGTAGTGTAACAACCCTCAACTCTCTATTTTAAATTATGACACATCACTGTTACAAGCTTCTATATCTTCAAAAATTGAGCTACATTGTCACTTTCCTTAATTGCCAAGTGCACATTTTTTAAGGTTTAACGTCCTTTAACCGGTTAGGTAAAATCAGACGAATGAATGAAATGGATGAGATAATGCTTAAATGAGCCTGGGATCCATAGAGGTTAAAGTTACCTGACATTCATCTTTCCAGGTTAAGGGAAAACCCTGGAAAAACTTTATCTGGGTAACTCACCTAGCCAAAATTTGGACTAGGGATCTCTTAAACATGAGGCAGACATGATAACCCCACACCACAGAGGTGGGCTGCAATTTTTTATTCTTCAGTTTAAGTTTCACAAGAACCTAAGTGGTATTTGTTATAAAAACATGAGAAACAGAACATTTTATGACATCTAGGGCCAGTTTCACCAACTGATATTAAATGTTAACAAATGTTAAACTGATTTAACATTGAAGTTTGTGCAAATTCAGTTTCATCAAACAATGTTACTATGACATTGTATTAAACTTTGTATTAAGTTAATGTAACCTTACCTTTGTGTTAAGGCATTTAACAAAGGTTATAAGTTAATGGCTGCTCAAACAAAGCTGTTGATGTGAAGTTGCTGTATTTGGAGTTTTTATGCCATTTCTAACCAAAGAATAGACAAGCATCATAATAAATCTGAAAACTTGCAAAAGAACTTTCAAAATGATACAGATTGTCTGATGTGGTCATGAACAGGTTTGTAGAGGTTAGAATACTACCAACAGAAACATGCCTCTTTCTCCTATGTTACAAATGTACATTTAAGTGTTGGAACTTCCAAAGCTACCGTTTGTGGGTTTATCTGGAAGGTTTCTAAGGCAATTGCTTCAAGAAGCAAACAGTATTTTTGTTCTACCGTTTGTGGGTTTATCTGGAAGGTTTCTAAGGCAATTGCTTCAAGAAGCAAACAGTATTTTTGTTATAACACATACTTTAGTTTCAATGTAAACGAACTTCACACCTGGCATTTTTGATGCTGTGGTTTATGTTAGCATAAAATTGCTGGACCTGGGAGAAGCCTGTATGTTGCAATTAAATTCTTTGCGGGTTTTCTCCTAGGCTGCATCCTTCTCCTTTAGTCAAGTCCATTGCCAGCTTTATTGCACTGGATAATTCCTCTATATTTAGTAACAAGTTCTATAATAAATGCCTTAACAAACGGTGAAAAAGTTGTTCCTCTGCACCTAGATATTTCAGATGACAACATTGCGATCCTAAAATCAATCAGGAAAATCAAATGGCAAATATCCATGAATGTATCTAGATGGTTTCACCTTAAGTTCAAAGGAGGTGTAAACAAAACCACTCATTGGCTATTGGGTGGTTTCCCACTTAGCATGTTATCTCTTCCTCTACTTAAAACAATGCAGCTCAGCATGTAACATTTTGTGGTTTTTCTTATGCAGAGAAATTAAAAAAAAACCATTAGGTACTGTAAGAATGAAACAAAATGCATTCATTCAGATTCATCTATCACTAACTGAACCATTATAACAGATAGTTTAAGAGTCTGGTGTTATAGTTCGTTTCTGGTTTCCAGATAAGGCATCAGCCACATGCTACATGTGTTGAGAAAATATTACTTTCGAGAGTGTCATAGCTGAGGCACAATCCTCCGTCACTGTGGAGAAAGCTAAAAATGGAGAGAAGACAATAAAATTGTGTTAAATGTTTTTAACAAAAAGTACCCATCTTTAATCCATAATGAATGTGGTTAGCTTTGTTTAGCAGTAATTGAACTTCATTGTTAGTGATGCTGGGACTGTTTGCATCAGGTGTATTTTCTGTTGTAATTTCTAACCTATACTGCTCATCATTTTCTTAACTTGTTGATTCAAAAAAGTTTAAAGCAAAAGGGTATTTTGATATTAGTGATTAAATAAATGATTTATGAAACCTAAAGTTGATCAGTTTAATCACAGGTTGTTGAGCTGCCAAACTGTTCAGGTACCACTTTTATTTGTCTACTCTTAGTATATGTGCTAGAAGTTTAGGCTATAAGGCAATATATAGGACAGAGGTGACGAAAACGTGACTCTGCAACCGTCTGTTTGTTTTTCACATGCTGCTGAGTGATGCAGTGCATGTTGCATATTTGGTGACTCATGGAAGGAAGTCGTTTTCGCCACCCTTGATATAGGAAAAGACATACAAACTGTTTAAAAGCTAATCATTCCCAAGCTGCGCAATGTGCCTTATTCACATTCAGTCTGGAGCAATTTTCTCTCTCAGATATTTAGTTCACTCATCCCTCTACCTGGTGCTGCCATGTGCTTAGCGGAGTGATACATTAAGGTTTGTTTATTTTTACTTTGAACTTAGAATGAAACAGGTATAGTTGTCTGCTGCTGACACACAGTGCATAGAAAAAAAGCATTGGAGCATATTCAAAAGCCAAGTAGTTTGACCGCCCCTGTTGTTAGAGTATTTTTAACATTGGTTGGTGAAACTGGCCCATAATGTTGGATAGACTACCTTTTCAATGAGCTGACTGAAAACACCTCGCTTGCCGTCTCTGCTTGTATCACACACGCTCTGTAGGGCCTGACTCATTGCTGCAGCTTGTTGCTGCTGTTGTCTGCTCGTATACATGCCACTAGCTGCAGCATCCATCATGGCCGCCGCTGCACTTGCTGCTGCCTGCTGCTGTGTCTGATCTCGACCCGCTGAGCTTCTGGTTCTTGAAGGTTCACGTACAGGAGCTTCTTTTCCATCCACTGCAAGGTTCATCAAACAGTACACTTAATGAGAACGAATAGGTTCATAAATTATGTGACCTTTCGGTAGATAGCAAAGATTAAATATCAGGAAGTATGAAAGCCATGTGCACGAGAGTGACCCTCAAACTGCTGGTTCAGTTAGAATTAAAACTGAGTCGCACACCCCTTATGCTCTCTAAAGCAAATTATTAAAACATGCTACTCCACAAAACACTACTACTCCAGTTTAGAAACAATATTAAAGTTAAAAAAAACTGCAAGGATTAATTTTGAACACAGGTGCTTTACAAGCTGTATTAAATTACAAATAGATGGAGAAATTATGTCTGAAATGGAATGTGCAAATTTCCTAAGAGTAATAATACATAAACACCTAACCTGGAAGCCATACATAAGACATATCATGCAAGTACAATTAATGTATCACACCAACAAAATTAAATACACAGATACCACTAAATTTCTTGGTCTCTGGATCCAAGACAATTTAAAATAGAATGCACACATTGAGCAACGAAATAAAAAAATGAGCACATTATGCTGTAACTTTAAACAACACATACAGTGACTGTAGATACATTCAGGAATGTTTTTTTTTTGGTGTGTTCATTCTAATTTATAACTCTATGGAGCAACTCGCCTCACTGCTTATAATACAAAAAAGATTTCTAAGGATAACGAGGGGAGCCAATTTAAGATCCTCAAGCAGACCACCATTTAAAAAGTTTTAAATCTTACCTCTTCCATGCATTTTTATTTTTGAAATTCTATTATTTATAAAATTGAACCTAAACAGTGGAAGTAGCCACTATATTTTTAACAATGTCATTCATAAAATTAAATTAAATTGAGTTTTATTTATGGACACTCTTTAACTGCTGTAGCCCTTAGCGTCCCATTCTATATTGGGCATGAAAGACCAGTAATTTTGCTCAGAGGCCTCTTTATCAGGCTCGAGGTTCTTTTATGTGCTGTAAATCTACGACACCACCGGCTTTACTTCCCTTCCGAAGGAAGCCATGCTAAGGATTTTAACGCCCGAAAAAATCCATCACCCTTGCCGGGTTTGAACGGGACCTCGGGAACTACTGTCCATTCCAAACCAGAGTTCCCTCTGATGTAAACAAAAGCACGTGCTTCTGCTTGTCATGAACCCAAGAACACACTCTTATGCCAAAGTAAATAGTTTCTTAATACATGTATTGTATCATGAAATATTAGGGCAGGAAAGATATAGAGCTGCACATTTTATTGTGGTTATCATAAGAACTCATCGTTAAAGGTAATGGATATATACTAGCTGTTAAGAGATTACAAAATATGATTTTTGTCTGCTGTTGCGCTAACGCCGAGAGTATCTTGCTTGTTAATACTAACTGTATGCATAACTGGCATTCTCTTGCATATACAAGAAATACAGCAATGAATTCCTTGAGGTGCTATCTGAGTACCAAATAAACACTTTGCATAACACAGGAAATATGATAAGCGAACAGGCATTCATAATATGCTAGCAGACTTATGCCCAGCTCAGGTCAAATCTTGTGATTTAGTCAGTTGATATTTGAGTTCACATGGCAGAGGAAAGTGCATGTGGTGTGAATAAACTGTTCAAACACAAAAGCGGGAAACAGTTAAAATGTGGCGAAAAACAAACAATACTTAATATATTCAACTCACTATTAGAAAAATACCCGACACTTGCATTATTGCACATTACGAAACTAATATCGGATTTTACAGGCATTTCAGTGAGAAGTGTAACCAAAGCGAGCAGGGAATATAAACAGACATAATAGAACATAAAAGTGGATAAGATGTGGGAACTTGTTTTAAGTGCGAAGTGCTGTGGAATTGTGGATAAGCTTGTCATTATTTTGGATAGTAGTTCTGATTCCGATATGGCAGCTGAGTCATCTTCGGATGATTCAGATTTGGGTGTTGCACTTTTGCCCGAGGATTGTGATTAACGTAAGTAAAATGTTCATTTCCACATACTTATAAAATCAATTGTTACCTCAGGTTGCATTTTGAACTATGATTCTCACGTAGGGCGCCTTTTTATAGCTTGAAAAAATGTTCAACAAGCAGCCATTAAGGGCGGGGATTGTGAACTACTTTCGCGCGGATAATACAAAGAGTTTGTTTACTGTGAGAGGCACTCTGGTTTGGAATGGACAGTAGAGGCTAGCACAATGTCATTCATGATCACATCACCAGGCAGAAAACAGACATTCATGTACAGAGAAGCAACACCAGTGCCCATAAAACAGTGTTACAAACTTAGGAATAATGTTTTTCAATAAATTGCCACTACCTAACAAAACCATATGCAAAATGTCAACATTTAAAAGGCAGTATTGGTATACTTGCTTCACCATTGCTTCTACTCAATTAATAAATTCCTGGGAATTGGTTGATAATCTTTATTACTAAATTCTGTATACAATTTTCATACTTTTTTTTTATATTTCTAAGTATGTCATAATACAGTTGTCAGTAAGAGATAACTCTTACCAGCTTATTTATATATTTAAATTGTTTTATAATTGTGCATTTTAATGTAAATCTTTGTAAACACAACTAAAATTTTGTAAACAATTTTGCTGAATTGTCCTATATCATGGCACCTCTCTCTGTCTCTGTCTCTGTCTCTGTCTCTCTCTCTCTCTCTGCATATGTGTGTCTATCTGTCTGTCTATATTATGAAGCAAGTTAAGAAAACATGATTGATGATGCAGTAAAACAGGTTTACTATGCCTTTTTACATTCAAACATAAAATACGGGCAACACTATGGGGGTACAGCAGCCGAAATGAAAAAAATCTTTAAACTTCAAAAAGGGGCAGTTAAATAATAGGGAATAAGGTAGAAGACATACTGAACAGGAATATTTTAAAAAGTTTAAGCATCTTAACTGTCCCATGCATATATATGAAAGTGTGAAGCATGTTTTACAAGAGCAAAATGCATCTAAAATTCTGATAAGTTACACTCACATGACTTTCTCTACTCTATCGCTTATTAGTGAGTACACAAATTATTCTTATGAAAGCTTATTTTCCTATCCACTTCAACTTACTCAAGATAAATCTTTCTGGAAATAGCTACAATATACATTTCGTTATAGATACAAAGGAAACAGCGATAGTCAAATGTTTAACAATTGGACATTATAGGCTGATCTTAAAATTTCATACTCTTTGCGAGCAATCAGGAAAAACAATTGAATGTAGAAAGGACTTGAAAAGAATAACAATGTATTAAACAATTCAAACCATTAATAACGGATATCTTGGAAATGGCTGATGCCACAAAAAGGTGAAATAAGTTGTGTGTTTCAAAGAGATCTACATTTTTTGTGTAGTACGTTTTCATCTATCACCTAACATTTACCAGTTATACAAGATTACAGAAAACTCTTCCAAATAAGAGACTTCACAGGCTATTCCCATAAAATTCAAGATGTACATTTTATTTATAATGTAAATATATTTAATATACGGTATTTTAATAAAACTGTTTGAGCTACTTCTTAGAAAATCAAACATTTTTTGTTTTTTAGTTATGCTGTTCACAGAAACACACACACAGACTTTTTTTTTTTTTGGAGGGAGTTCAGGAATCCTTAAAACATATATTTCCAGTGAAATTTCATATTGAATTTTTGGGTCGAATACAATACTTCCGCTACTTAATATATATAGTAGAGAGAGTAATTATATGACAGAATTAAATTTTGTGTAAGATGGGAAAGAAATAGAGCAACAGATTACATGGAACAAAATTTAGGTCTAAGGCAAGGTTTTAAATTGAGTCCAATTTTGCTCAACTTTGTTTATAGATGATGATATAGATAGGATAAAGAAAAGTAACAGCCATTGTCCAGTTACTGGAAAGAAAGGAATTCCAGGTTTGCTTTTTGCAGATGATTTGATTATGGGAGCTTATAACCATGGTAGGGATAATAATGAATAACAAGATTTTGTAATGAATAATGTCTAATGATAAATTGTAAGAAACCAAAAGTAATAGTTTTTACAAGGGAAGTAAAACTAAGAAGAGATAAAACGTGGTATATAAATAAAAAGCACATGGAGTAGTAAAATAATTTCATTATTTGTGTAAGATTTTCAAGCAATGGAAGCTGGGAGGCACAGGCCAAAGGCGCCCTAGTCATGAAAAGAGGAGGACAAAATGCCTACATTGTCAATGAAATGGTTAGAAAGATTATATGAAACAGTAGTGGAAGCAAAGGTGATGGATACCATAGAAATGTGGAGCAAGGTGAAAGGTTGGCAAACAATGGTGGTAGGTGTACAGACGTGTTCAGGCAAGCAGGTTTTTCAGTCGGTAAACAAGGAAGAAGTTAGTAAAACCGTGTTTGAAGCGTGTTCAGAATGTAAAACCATGTTGCATTCAAGTTTAAATAAAGTTAGCAGAATAAAAAATGGGATTATTAAAATATCCGACTCGCAATACACGCATGCAACGCAACAAGCCACGAGGGACACCAAAACTGTAGCGTCATTACATTTAGTCATTAACACACTAAACAGGGATCTATTAAATGCTCAAAGTGAAGTAAATGAACTAAAAAAGGAAATTGACGAGCTCATAAAGAAACAAATGGGCGATTGTGTAAATGCAACTTACTCAGCGGTGACAAAAAGAGGAACATCTGGAAACAGTGCCGTGTACAAAATGTGCCAACCAAAAATCGTTTTGAAGTTCTGAAAGAAGGGGAAGACGATGCTGGGGATAAGTAAAGGGAAAATTCATATGCAAAAAGCAGGGAAAAGGACTCAAACAAAAGGTAAATGCTTGTAGTGGGCGATTCAGTTTTAAAATTTGCTGGCAAGTGAGACAGCAACTCTAGGTCAACAAGCCCAGCTAAGGAATTATTACTAATTTGGATCATTGGTATTTAGTGAAATTAAATTATGTTATGCATAATTATGTTATGTTTTTTTTCTTTTTTTACTACTTGTGTAGCTTAAGAAGGGGGATTTAATGATATCATGTTTGTATTTGTGTTACTAATATTAGAGGAGTAACAAATTGTTCAATGGAAATATTTTAAGTGCTATGCTAAAATACTGTCCATGATGAAATATTTTAGATGCAGAAAAAGTGTTTCCAAAGGCATCAAATGTGTTTCACGATGTCTCTCTGGTAGCAAAAGTATTGTATGTATAGCGAGAGTGTAGAGCCATTGTCTTTTTGTACTATAATTTGCTGTGACCAGAGTGAGTGAGACAACAAGCTTAAACGACATAATTAGGGAAAGTCGCGACTTCGTGTTGAAATTGAGAAAGAGGGGTGAAATAGACCAATAGGATCCAAGTAAACCAATATGAAATAGTGAGACACATTGAGTGGTGCAAAAAATGCACCAATAGGAAATTAATGAGCTCAAGATGCCTGCAACAATAAATAGATTTGCTAACACCAAAATCAGGGAGTTGCTTCTAAACCACAGGCAGAGGATGAGGCTGCGCATAATTAAGAGGTGTCACGCCAAAAGTTTGCAGATTAAAACAGGGTTAGCTATATGCATAAGAGTTGCTACAAGTAAAGGTATTTTGGAAAATGTACAAACTTCACATCATATCAGCACCATGCTTCAGCAGTGGACAGTGTTTTAACGGTGACAATATCAGTGTGAGCAGGTTGTGAATTACTAGAAGTGACCAATAAAGAAAACAGTGGTGTGTCCTCTCAACTGAAGCACGTCTACTTTTCTCCGCTACCACATCCGTTTCCTTTACCAAGGAAAAGTCCCTGCTCTTACACATCTTCCTGTAATTACTACACCTAGCCAAGGATAGAGAGTAGAAACAGGTGATTGCAACATCAAAATCCGGACAGAGAGGCAGACCATGACAAGCATCCGGTGTCTACGCAGAGGGCCACAGAAAGGTAAGCCGCGAGCTGTGGGCATTTCGAACCAGAACAACTTCTATATGAGAAGGTGGTACTGCTGCACGAGGCATGCAGGGAAAAAGGCTACGAGGTATGCTGTTTCCCAGGTATTTGGCTGCAGGAAATACAAGATAAGGACGTGATAAGCAACATTAGCTCCATTAAACAAGTACCAATTTGCCTATCAAATAGGGAAATCAACGGAAGCAGCACTTCATCAAGCGGTCTCGACTATTGAGAAGGCGCTTAATACCAGAGAAATAGCCATTGGTGCTTTTCTTGATATTGAAGGTGCGTTCGACACGACATCCGAACGCCCTCTATGGACACGATGTACCTTCACTTCTTTGTGAGTGGATACGTTTTGTCTTACAACATAGGAAGATAACCATGAATCTATGTGGGGAGACGCTGGATGTGTCCACGGGGAGGGGCTGCCTGCAGGGGGGTGTTTTATCACCCCTGCTATGGAACCTTGTAGTGGACACACTTCTTTGCGCACTCAATAGTGATGGTTACTTCACAGTTGGTTTTGCAGATGATACTGCAATAATCATAAGAGGGAAATTTCCTCACATAGTTTCTCAAGTACTACAAATGGCGCTTAAGAAAGTGGAAGCTTGGTGCAAGATGAATAATCTAACTGTTAATCCAAGCAAAACAGTAGTGGTACCCTTTACAAGGAGAAGGGGGCCTGATTTAACCAGACTCTCTCTCTTTGGTGAAGTAGTGCCCTATTCAACACAATATCTTGGGCTTGTTTTCGACAAGAAATTAACTTGGAAACATCACATGGAATTATGTATTACCAAAGGCTACAGAGTCTTTTGGACATGTAGAGGTATGCTTGGTAAGACATGGGGTCTGAAACCTAGCAGAGTGTATTGGATATACACTGTCATGGTGAGACCTATATTCTCCTACGCCGCACTGATGTGGTGGCTTAGAGTCAATTTAAAGGTGTGCAGAAAGGAAATCTGTAAATTACAGAAGCTTTCAAAACTACTCCAACTGCGGCAATGGAGATGCTGATTGGGCTCACACCTCTCCACATATGGATGAAGGCAGAAGCCATGATCGCATATCACCGTATTTGTCGCCAAACCAAAGTGTCTAACACTGGACATATTAATCATCTCAAGCTTCCTTGGGATAAGAATGTACAACAGATACTCAACATGAGGACTGACCTTCTTGAACCAAGATTCAAGTTTGAATTGAAATTTACAGTCTCCTATCCACAGCAGGGTGAATGGGAAAGACTGGTAAAACCTCATAATAACAAAGGCCCAATCTGGTATACTGATGGTTCTAGAACCAAATCGGGAATGGGGGCTGGGCTTTACGGTAATGGCACCAAGATTTCTTATAGTCTTGGTACCTTAGCTACTTTTCCAGGCTGAGATTTATGCAATCCTAGCCAGTGTCATGGAAAGCATTAAAAGGAGATATAAGAATAGAAGTGTTCTTATCCTCTCAGACAGTCAAGCTGCTCTTAAAGCACTTGAATCACCATCAATAAAATCAAAGCTCGTCTCAGAATGCCGGGAATCCTTAATGACACTGGCTGAACACAATAAGGTTCAACTTATGTGGGTGCCAGGACGCATAGGTATACCAGGCAATGAGAAAGCAGATGAAGCAGCCAAGATTGGCCGTGAAATCCCATTTTTTGGTCCGGAGCCTGTACTGGGAGTGTCCTACAGACCAGTGAAACAGGCTATTAAGTGCTGGGCTCAAGCAGAACACAAGAACTACTGGAACTCCATTGAGGGTTGCAGACATTCCAAGTTGTTTATTACAGACCTGGATAACAGCTGGGCAAAATACTTGCGCGGTCTTAGTAGAAGAAGGCTTGCATGGGCAACAGGATTCATTACAGGACACTGTGCCCTAAAGTTTAATCTATACAGAATGGGATTGTTTAACAACCCTATCTGTAGTAGAGGTCTAGAAGGAGATGAGACTGTTACTCATCTACTATGTGATTGCCCTGCTCTTGCGAATCAAAGAGCAAGTATTTTTGGCAATCACTTTCCAAAGATAGATGAACTATCGAAAGCCTCAGTTAGCAGTCTGGATAAGTTCATATCGAGCAACAGACTACTTAACTGATGAAAGGGGGGATGCGCAATAGATCTTAAGGTCGCAGTGCTTGGGCATAAAACCCACCCCTTTTCAAACTAGAACTAGAAGCAACATTAGCGCACAGGTGCCGGATGTAAAAATCGTTATAAGTAGTGTTCTCCGCCATCGTGATGTTACCACCAGGAGAATTATAAGAATTAGCTGTGAACTGGATTGGCTTTGTGCAGAAGGAACTGTCTAATGGTTGATGGGAATTTCTGGCTCCAGGATAATGACCTTGTCAGGGATGGGGTCCATCTCAATCGAAGGGGATCCAGCAAATTTGGCAATCTGTTAAATAATGAAAATGAACGAGGAGTAGGAAAACTCATTTACACTCTTCACTTAAATAGAAGTACCTGGACATGTTTCAAGAGTCCCTTGCTCTCATCGTCAGCTGTTAACCTACTGGCTGGTGGTTGTTTGATTGTCCTGTATCTGCCTGTGTTGACCATCTGTGGTGGTATCTGGTGAGGGTTTGATGTACTTGTTGAGTTTGTCCTCTGCTGGGATATCAAAATTCATTGCAATATTCTTGTTCTTCCAAATGTAGATTTTCTCCCAAGCAGATAGTTCCATAGGTTTTGAGATTTCTTTTAACAGTTTGACGTCTGGGTCTATTTCGTGGTTTTTCTCCCAAAAATGATTTGCAACAGCAGATTTTTCAAATTGTTTTTGTTGAATGTTCCTGAAGTGTTCTTTGTTTTCCCAATATATTTCATGTTGCCATCTAGGCATATATTCCAGACTTTTGTTCTGGAGGGACTTGATCTTTCAACTTAGAACTTAGGTGATTTTTAATGCTATTCAGGGGCCAAGCTTGATGGAGGGACTGTCAATGTAAAGTTGAATGGGGTAAACGAGCAGTCAACTAAAAAGTGTTTGTCAAATTATGTTACAATATTTCATCAAAATGTTCAAAGTATTACAAATAAGCATACTAGTTTAAAGGTATTGATAAATGATAAACTACAGGGTGTTGATATAATAACACTAACTGAACACTGGCCAAAAGATAACCAAATTGAAATGTTAAGTTTACACGGGTATATAAGCGAAAGCTCATAGAAATTGCAGAAACTACAAAATGCTATAAGTAACAATGGATCAAACTTATTCTAAATGTTCAACTGTAATTATTATTTTTATTCCATAACATGGCATACACCCTCCTTCCAACGGGTATTTTTCTGTTAAGTTTTCTCGATCTTCTCTATTGCAGAAAATTTAAAAATAATGGTGGTTCTTGTATTTTTGTAAAAGAAAATATTATGGCAAAACCTATATACACTTTTTATAGAGCAAGAATTGGAGCATTGAACAAGTTAAAATGGAAGGATTTTAAAACAAACAAAGGTGTAGAAGAGATGGTAAACATGTTTCTTCTCACATGTGTAATAGGTATACTATTGGTAATTGGTGGAGTTGAAATCAACCCTGGGCCAAATGGGGATCGAAACGTCATGGAACAAACGTTGGCATACATTAAAGATATGGATGAGAGATTAGGAAATAAACTCAATGGAATGGAAAAGGAACTAATAGATATCAAGGGAGAGATCAAAAATGAAATGCAAGATATAAGAAATGAGGTACAGAAAGTTAAAAGAAGAGTTGAGCTGCTGGAAGAGAGACACCGAAGATTTAATTTGGTTATAGCAGGAGTGAAAGAAAGGAATAGAGTATGACCTGTAGATGAGGTCAGAGAGATTATAGAAGGAATGCTTGGTTTGAAGCTACAGGGCTGGGAGATTAGAGAAGCATTTAGAGTGGGGAGATCAAGAGGAGCCAGAATGATAGTTGCAAGATTTACGTCAGTGCAGTTTGTGTATGAAGTATTGAAGAAATCAAAGTTACTAAAAGGAACAAATATCTTTATAAACAGAGATTTATCGGTGGAACAACGGGCCTTGAAGAAGGATTTAATACAACAAATGATGCTGGCAAGAATGGAAGGGAAACGGGTCTTTATAAAGAATCTACGACTGTGGGTCGACGGGCGCATGGTGATGGGATACGAAAGTGACTCAAGGAACAGTAGATTCCAGGAGCAGGATATGATTCAGCGAAATACATCCGAGACCAGAGAATGCAGAAGAAGTCCAAAGAGCGATCGGAGACCAGAGGATAAGGATCGACACATGGAAGTTACGTCACCGACACGTGGAGCTGGTGGAAAGAAGATGACGGTGTCGGAGATAAGGAGTGGAGATGACGTAGCCAGAACGTCAGATCAGAGTGACGCAAGGACATCAGCTGGCGAAACAAGGAAAGTGATTTCACCAAGGAGGGAGGAAGCTAAACTGGCACGTGATCTGGCTGTGGGTAGGGCGGGGGCGTGGTCTCAGAGTGATGGAACGGAGGGAGAGGAAAGTATTGTGTCGACACCCAGTGGGAGTATACTGGTTTTGGACAGAAAATAGCGGGACCGTCAAAGGAGAAAACAGGAATAGAATTACGGAGTAGGAAAGTGTTGGACAGGTTTAGAAGCAGAACAGGTTCACAATAGGGAAAGGAAAAAAGAAAAAGGAAGAAGGAAGATTGGGTTCTGGAATTGCGAGGGATTAAAAAATAAAATATTTACAGGGAAGTTGAGACATCTACTAGAAAAGGTAGATTATTTAGGGGTAGCAGAAACCTGGCTGAGGGAGGTAAATATAGAGGTTAAGGATTATACATATGTTGGAATAGAAGGGGAGGGGTTAGCAAGGAAGGGAAGAGCCTCTGGCGGAGTGGGTCTTTTTGTAAGACAATCCATAGGGAAAGTAGTAAGAGATGCTTGGTCCAGAATTAAAAATGTTTTGTGGATTATATTGGAAGATAAACTGATAAATGAGAAAACCATATTTTTAGGTGTAGTGTATAATGCACCCGCTCCCTCGCAATACCATAATCCTGAATTGTTGAAGGCACTAGACAGAGATATAAATAGGTTAAGAGAGAAGTACGGGAATATGGAAGTAATAATAATGGGGGATTTTAATATCAGAATAGGTGAAGGGGATGTGAATATAGAGTGTGATATGTTTGTTGGAAATGAAACACGTTCCAGAAGGGAGCAGTGCAGGCAAAGTAAAGATAAGTGTATTGATAAGTCAAGTGATGGTTTTATCGATTTTTGTGAAGTGAATGCTTTAGATATATTGAACGGTAAATATGGAGATGATTTGGAGGGAGAGTTTACTTTTGTTAATATGAACGGGCAAAGTGTCATTGATTATATATTATGGCCGATTAGCAAGGCGTATACAATAGAAAACTTTAAGGTACTAAACTTTGTATCTAATAGTTCCCACTTCCCGCTGGTAGTGGAGATTCAAAGGCGATCAGAGGAAGTACGGGAAGTTAGACGGGAAGGGGGAAAGAATACTAAGCAATATAATGAATTTAAATGGAGGGAAGAACAGAGGATAGCATTTAAACTAGCATTAGATTCTAAGCATGGTCAAATATGTCAACAGGGAATGACTTTTATGATAAGGAACCAGGAAATAGAGAATGTAAACAATATTTTTAATATGTTAATGCAAAGAGCAGGGGAAGGGATGAGAAGGGGGAGGGGCAGGGTAATAAAGGAAATAGGGTGGTATGATGAGGAATGCAAAATAACAAAAAAGGTGGTGAAACAGGCATTAGTAAGATGGAAAAAGAGAGGGTATGAGGAAGATAAGAAGGAATACCTAAAGAGTAGGAATTTATATAATGCACTATTAGAAGAAAAGAAACAAGAATGGAGAAATAAAGAACAAAGCAATCTGATTAAAGTATTAAGGGAGAACAATGCCAGTAAGGTGTGGAGAGTGTTAAAATCCATGTATAATAAATGGTTAGTTAAACCAAATATCACTTCAGCAGATTGGATGGAGTATTTTAAAATGTTATTCGAGGAGGAGGGTTTTATTAAGATGAAGCCAGTGGCAGATTTTGGAGTGGGATACATATATATATATTAGAAAGTGAAGTAAGAGAAGAGGAGGTAGTGAAACAAGTGAAGGCAATGAAAAATAATAAGGCAACAGGTATTGATGGAATTCCTCCCGAGTTTATCAAAGAATGGTGTAGTGATGAGACTAGAATAAAGCTGTTTACTGATTTGTTTAATGTAATAAAAACCAAGGGGTATGTACCGAAGCATTGGAGGAAAGCAATAATTCATCCTATATATAAAGGTAAGGGGAGCGTTGATAAGCCCAATAATTACAGGGGAATAGCATTACTTTCAAATGTTGGAAAGATTTTCACAGGGATTTTAGCTAATAGGATACAAAACTGGGTAGAGGAATATAATATCCTCTCGGAGTTTCAAATGGGTTTTCGTAAGAGGAGAAGAATGGTAGATAACTTATTCATAATTAAAACTCTGGTGG
The DNA here is from genome assembly GCA_030765065.1 of Deroplatys truncata. Lineage (NCBI taxonomy): Eukaryota > Metazoa > Arthropoda > Insecta > Mantodea > Mantidae > Deroplatys > Deroplatys truncata. Next base: position 16,900,424 of record CM060983.1, read on the forward strand.
ATAAGTATTTAAAAGAAAAAAGGGGAAAATTATACATGGCATTTGTTGATTTGGAGAAAGCGTATGACCGCATTGATTTAAATTTGTTGTGGCACAAACTCTTGAGGAAGGGAGTAAGCCAACAGATGGTGAATTTATTTAAAGCTCTATACAAGGACAACACATTTTGTGTGAAAGTAGGAGTAGGATTGGTGACAAAAGAAGTAAACCAAAGGAAGGGGTTACGACAAGGATGTAAGTTAAGTCCAGTGTTATTTAATCTGTATATTGATGATATCCTCACTGAGATAAGAAGGAATAATAATTGGTTGCCTATGATAAATAAGGTATCAATCCCTGGGTTTTTATTTGCTGATGATTTAGTGATAGGATCAGTTTCAACGATTGGTCTGAAGCAGTCCTTACAGCAAATGAATAAATACTGTGATGAGTGGAATCTGAAAGTAAATCAAGAGAAGTCTCAAATTATAGTGTTTAAGAAAGGTGCCAAACTGGGCAAGTATGAAAAGTGGAAGAATGGAGAGAAGGAATATAAAGTGGTCAGAGATTGTATATATTTAGGGGTTAAAATGGATGGGGGTGGAAAATGGGAGAAACAGAAGAAACTGGTATTGACAAAGGGGAAAGGGGCAATGTCAGCAATTAGAGGGTGCAAATATAGAATATCAGATATAAATGTTAAATGGCTAGAGAAAATATATAACACAGTAGTTGAAGCAAAAATGTTATATGGAAGTGAAATATGGGGAGTAGAACGAGGCTGGGAAGAGATAGATATGGTACATAGGAGTTTATGTAGAGAAGTTTTAGGCCTGCCAAATGCTACAGTTAAGGAATTTGCTCTAATTGAAATGCAGAGAGTGGGGGGAAAGGGGTAATAATGGAGAGAGCTCTTAAATATTGGTACAGACTATTAAATTTAGAAGAGAAGAATTTGTTGAGGCAGTGTTTGGAATTCCAAGAAAGGAGCTTAAAGAAAAATGGGTGGAGCTATAGTATACAAACTAATTTGGAAAAGAAGAGAGAAATTTGGAGAAGAAGGGAAAATAATGTTAAGGGTTTTTGGAAAGAAGCTAGGCAGAGGTTTGAAGATATAGAGATACAAAATTTATTTAGTAACATTGGGAAGAAAAGTTCCTTGGAATCATATATATTAATAAAAAATGTATGGGCTAGAGAACAGTATGTGGATAACTCAAATAAGGAACAAAGAGAAAGTATAGCCTGGGTACGAGCAGGTGCATGGAGACTAATAGGAATGAGAAATGGGTTCCCACAGAACCAGTGTCCAATATGTGGGGAAAGAGAAGATTTAGAACATATCGTTTTTGACTGTAAAGGTACACAGCATTGGAGAAAGGAAGCTATAAATGGGAAATGGTTAAAACTGGACAGGAAAGTAGCTTTAAGCAAGATTTTTAACAAGGATAGTAAAAAGGTAGGAGAATACTTGTCCAAAGTAAAAAAGAAATGGTTATGGACAATAAAAAGAGATGTAAATTAATTTCATCAAGTGATGTTAAGTTATGTAATTATATTATTACTATTATTATTATTATTATTATTATTATTATTATTATTATTATTTTAGTATTATAATATTATTATTTTGGTATCATTACTATTATTTTTTACTATTATCATTATTATTATCATCATGTTTTATGTTATAATAAGAGTGTAATATGGGTAGAATATGGCAAGATAACAGCTTGGGCTGACGTATAGCCATATTCTAAGGAAGATTACTAGCACAAATAAATAAATAAATAAATAAATATACACTTTTGATACTATAATGTGTGATAAGGTCTTTGAAGGAAGTATAGTTGAACTAAGTGATAATAAGATTATACTGATTTGTCTGTATGGGAACCCCAGTAGTAACCTAAATGAGTTCATTAAGAAATTAGAGATTGTACTGAATCATTTTTATAGAATGAAAAGAAGTGTAATCGTAGTAGGTGACCTTAACATAAATTTAATGGAGGAAAGCCGGGGTAAAAAAATGATTATGGATTTACCAAGCACATTTGGGTTAGAAGCAGTTGTGAACTCTCCTACTAGAGTAGCTCAAAAGTCAAGGAGCACTATAGATCAGCTAATCTTGATCAGCTAATCTTGAACACTAATGATTTTAACTATGACATTGACAATTTTGAAACAGGTATCTCAGACCACTGTGGCCAAACATTTACAATAAAATCCATAACATCAAAATTTCTCATAACCAATCAAAATTTAAGAAGTGTAGAATTTACAGTGAAGATAATATTAAGTATTTTAATTACTAGCTCTCCAATGAAAATTGAGCAGACATGTTTCAATTTCCAAGTAATGTTGATGAAAATTAAGATACATTTAATAAGATTTTAAGGCATTATTTGAATGTAGCCATACATACCAAAATAATGAAAGAAAATACAAATAAAAAGGCCAAATGGATTACTGAGGGTATTTGGATATCAAGTGACAGGTTATGTTTCCTAAGTAAATTAACTAAAGAAAATTGTGTCTCTGGTAACTTAAAATAATATTACATAAATTACAAAAATATATATAACTGAGTAATGCAAATGGCAAAAAAAGCTTTATAATGGGAATCTAGTGAATAACTCTATAAATAAATCTAGAACTATATGGAATATTATTAAGCATGAATCCGAGAATCATAAAAGGAAAGATAGGAACTTTAGCACAAATACAAATGGTAGATTAGTGTCGCATCTTTAATTAGTAGCTCATGAGTTCAACCAATATTTTTCAACTGTTGCCAGTAATATTAGAAAAAAGGGAAATGTTACTAATAATCCTCTATCAGGTGACCAAAGAAATGTTATTCATGAATATACATTTTTTTTACCAGCAACTGAAGATGAACTGCTCACTATAATTACAAGCATGAAACCCAAAAAGTCTCCAGGTCTTGACAAGTATTCAAATTTGTAAATCAAAAAGTGTTCCTTGCATCTGGTAAAACCTCTGTATCACATAATCAACTTATCTCTAAAAGAAGGGTGCTTCCCTCAGAGTTTGAAGGTCTCTAAAATTAAACTGCTAAACAAAAAGGGTTAAAAACCCGAGGTAGAAAGCTATAGGCCTATTTCTTCAGTTTTTTTTCCAAAGTATCTGAAAGGGTAGTGTACAATAGGGTAGTACCATTGTTAAGCAAATATAATGTTATATCAAAAGCCCAATATGGGTTTCAGCAAGGGAAATCTACAAATTCTGCAATGCAGAACATTTTTGAAGAAGTGTATAAAATTCTAGGTGCTTGGGATTATTTCTTGATCAATCTAAAGCTTTTGACCTAGTTGACCATGATATATTAATTTACAAATTGTACAATTATGGTATAAGGAGAATTCCATTAAAGTGGTTTGAATCATATATTAGCAATAGAAAACACCCAACCAAAATTGAATCTGAAATAAGACATTCAAAAGAAATTAAAGCTTCTCGTTCTGGTTTGGAAAATGTTAACTATGGAGTACCTCAGGGCTCAATACTGGGGCCCTTACTATTTTTGGTGTATATTAATGATCTGGCCATAAACAATGACTTCCCCAACGCTAAGTTTACTCTTTTTGCAGATGACACAAGCCTTTTAATTTCTGGTAAACTTAAAGTAAACATCAATATGGCAACAGATTATGTAGTAAATTGGTTTAGTAAAAACAGACTTGTCATTAATAAAAATAAAAGTGTTGCCTTTGGATTCTATCATAAAGTTAACAAAAACTTAAATTTTGCCGAAGTTTATTTAGAAAATGAATTGGTAACAATGTCTAATAAAATTAAATTTCTTGGAATCTTGGTCGATAGTAACCTTGATTGGAGAACCCATATTGACATACTATCTAAAAAATTATCCCAAACATGTTTTGCATTACATACCCTTAAAACTTCAGTTAATGCTGATGTCCTAAAATGGCCTACTTTGCATATTTCCATGCTCATTTAGCATATAGTATAATATTTTGAGGAAAGTCCAGTTATAAAAATAGAATCTTTATAATACAAAAAAGGGCAATCAGAATAATGTTAAACCTTTGCAGCAAACCTTACTTCATACTGTTAAATATCTTAGCTGTTCCTTCGCTATACAATTTTTGAAACTCTGGTAACAATGTATAAGCAGCAAAACAGTTTTAACACAAATGCTGATATTTGTGAACTATAATACAAGAAATAAATCCAAACTGCACATTACAGGTCATAAAAGAATCCTATATGAAAAAGGTTTATATTATAATGGCATTCAATTGTTTAATAAACTCCCCACATATTTAAAAAAGGTTAAAACCCTAACAGCCTTCAAAAAAGATTTCAAAAAATTCCTAATACAGGGTTGTTTTTATCGGTGGAAGAATATCTAGAAGTGAATTAGTTTATAAGCTATCTTATGGAATATACTATGTTTTACAATTCCAAAATTCAGTTTAGGTACCTACTCATGTAATAAATTAGGATTTCTGAATTTGTGTATTACATCTAATTAGACCTGTTCTTTTTGTACTAATAATTGTATTGTTGAAATGAAGCCAATATTTCTGTATTGAAATCAAATGGTGAATAAAATTTGAACTGGATTGAATTGACATAGCGCACAGAATGTTCAGAAGAGAGGTTTTGGACTTGCTGAAAAGTTCATCTAGAGGAGTAAGTTTGGCTGAACTAGGAAGAGTAGGCAAGAGAGAAATACTGGTATAGATGTCTGAAACTTGATAATGCACTAAAAGAATGTATAAAATATCAAAGAGATGTAATGGGGGGCCAAAGCTGGTTTGGGGAGGTGAAGAGATTGGGGGAGAAGTTGGGCAATGGGATGAAACTGCTATGGATTCTGGAAGGAGGTGAAGCAGCAGGTTAAGGATATAGATAAACAGGGGGTAAGCGGTAGTTTGAAGGATAAACGCTCATTGGAACTAAACAGAAAAATTAAAAGGAATTGGGGTAGGGAGCAATACATAAATAATTCTGACAAAGTGGGAAGGATGAGCTATGCTTGAATGCAAACAGGTGAACCATTACTTAAAAGATTAAAGTCAAACTTGACAAAAGGAAGCAACATGTGTGGGAAACAAGAGGACATTTACTGCTGCCTAATTGAATGTGAAATGGTTAAAAGGTGGAGGGACAGTATTTGCAATGAGAAATGGAATAAATTACCAAAAGATGTAATAGCAATTAAAATGTTAGCTGGTAAATAAATTAGTAGGAAGAGTGAGGGATAAATGGGCAAGGAGCTCAAAGAAGGGGGCAAGAGACAATTGTAATAATTTGTTGTAGAGGTCTACACCATACATACAACCAGGGAGTTAAAGTATGAGGAGACTAATTTACAAAGTTTAAGGTGCTATGAATATCCAACTCAAACACTGTGCTTTCTGGTGCTGGCCATGTGCCCAAACAAAGACTCTGTATATTATAATCACTTACCTTTCATATACATCATATTTTCTGCAGTGGGAGAGGTTACTGCATGCCCTGGATGTACCCGACACTCCCCCTTTTGAGTGCCAGTGGCGTCCATCCTGTAACTGTCACATGAACACAAGGTTAATAGCAGACACTTTGTACTGCACTCAACATAACCACCACTTTAAAAGAGTTTCAACTTACGCACTAGAAGCATCAAATCGCAGCATGCTGATATGTTCCAGGAGATTCTGAAGCTGCTGATGAGATGAAGCATCTTGTTGAGTTTGAGCTGATGAAGGCTGCTGTTGGGTTGCATCAGCAGTCTGCTGACCTTGCATACCTTCTGCAGTGGCTAATGACTTCACGTAAGGCTCCAGTTGATGAGCCACCAAACTAAGGTGCTTCACTTCCGCACGCAGCGTCAGGATATCGTTCATCTGCAATGTAACTGGCTTATAATCTCACATTTGCAGTTTCTACTCATATAAGGGTCACTAGATAAGCATTGAGACAACAATGCTAGGAACATAAGTATTAAAAACAGAAGCACTATTAACTATGAAGTTATTTTCATTTTCATATTATAAATGAGCCAATGTTCATGCTTAAATTTCACTTATGCCAAGTTGTAAATTGTTGGAATGTTTTTGGAGACATTCATCTCCTTCCTCAGAATTGTAGAGCCTACAGATTGGAAATATAAGAAACTTACATACCACCCTTGGGTTTTTAAGATATTTGAAAAAAATTTCAGAAGATACAATATCATATTGGCTCCAGAAAATGAATTCAATTTGAAGAAATTATTAAATAAATCATTAAGAACATTATACCATAGGATTTAAATTCTGGCATTTATCAAATTAAATGTGATGGATCTTACATAGGAATGACCAAGAGGAACTTAAATGTCAGATTGAAAGAGCATAAAACAAACACAATTTAAACAAATGGACTATTCAGCAGTAGCATACCATTTTTGGACAGACAATCCAATACTGGAAAAGAAATTAAATGATTAAAACTTTTGACGCCCACACTAGAACTCATTACGTGAAAAAAGATCTTCCTTTTTAAAAATTCCAAGAACCTGTTAAATTTTGAGATCCTGCTAGTTAGCAACATCATTAAGCTTCCTCCAGATGGCAGCAGTTGGATGCTTGCTCAGCCTGAGGAAAGAGGAAGAAGAGATAACAATTGCCAGTCGCCACAATACTGAGGATGGAGATGAACATCTCCAAAAACATTCCAAAGTTTTACAACTTGACGTAAGTGAAGTTTAAGGGTGAACATCGACTCATTTATATTATAAAAATTAAAACTGATAGGAACATTTTGTTTATCCCAGTTTCTCAAAGTATTCCCCCTGGCACTATGTGCAGCATTCCACTCTTTGCACTCCAGCCATATACGAGTCAGTTGAATTTAATGACCTGGCATGTTGCCATGGTAAAGAGGTTATTAAAGTGCAACTTCGACATTTTCCCACCATTTCGGAATAAATCACTAGAATCTGGTGATATTTGGGTTGTTAGGTTCCGGCAGCTCCTCCGCAAACATTCACCTGTTACATGTATTAGGAAGGTTAGTTATATTGTATCTGTTATATTGACGCCTTGTTTTTATATTCACAGTTGTTCAAACTTTGCACGCCAACCATTTAGTCACCAACTGATGTTCTGATTATAATAATATTTATATTATATTGGCTATAGTTATATTAATTGCGCTAATTATATGAGCATTTAATTATCAATAGGTTAGGTTATATTAATTATTAGGTCCTATCTTTACAATCGACTGGAAATTTGAACTGCTTTTGCAATTTATGGCGTGAGTGTAAAAGAAAACCAAGAAATTTAATGGTTTGGTTTAGATAGGTAAGTATGCCAAAATCGTATTAAAATGTGACTATAAGTTGTTCTTCATACTATTACAGTACTGTAATTCACAACATACAAATGTTACATAAATTAAGTCCATAGCTTAATTTAACACTTGAGGTGCATTCAGATTATAGATAATCAGCGATTATGGAGGAGAAGGAAGGTGATGACCAAACCTTTGCACCAAAGAACAGAATATTACAGAGCAGTATATAGGATATGATAATGTCTCATAATACTAGCAGAAGACCGAAATAGTGCGTCTTTTGTAAATAGGTTGTCTGGTTATATAACTAATGATTCTGGTTACAACATTGACCACCCTGACATGCAGCATCAACCATTTAGTAACCTGAGTTAGTCTGCATCCCCTATAGAGCAGCAGCACGGTAAACCAAAGATACATGGTTCCAGTCCTGGATATAGCACTGAGTTTTTCAGTCTGATTCTACTTTTGCAAGATGGTGTGTGTCTAAGATTGATTTACCCATTTCTAGTATTTAGCAGCTGCTGTAATTTTATACGCTAAGACTGCAGTTGAGACTTATGGCAATCATTTAAAAGGCTTTCTAACATGTAATGACAGCATAGACACCATGAGCATACAACAATAGTAGTACCTACCTGCGACTGAAATATTTCCTGCTCCACATGTATTCGGCAGAGTTGTTCTTCCCATAACGTATCAAATACATTCTTCAATCTTTCCAACTCAACTTGGTGGCGCTCCAGTTGCTCTTCCAGCATGGCACATTCTCTTGTTACATGCTCATAACGAGCTGCCAAAGGTGGTGTATGAGCTCTGCGCAGGAGTGTCACATCTCTGTGTAGCTCTCCAAGACGGTCCTTCACGCCACTCAGTTGTTGACTTAATTCCTGAAGCAGAGTAACATTTAGCTGCACCAAGATAGCATCTACTTCCTCTAAATAAAAGTACTTTAGATTTAAGTTCCATTCTCAAGGAAAAGTAAGTGCACATGCAAGACTTTGCACCACATTGTGGATCAATGGCAGATGGTTGTGCAGGAAAGTGAAGTGACAACAGAACATGGCAAAAGGAGCTGATTCAGACAATACATCAGCAGTCTGGGTCACAGAACGAACACCAGCAGAAAGCCTAAAGAGCAGTCAGAGAACAGCTGGGCATACGATATCTGTATGACAGCATGGTAGCAGAGAGATTACGAAAAGAGTTTGCAAGATGACGTAGCAAATACATCACGAAGGAATAACATGGGAAAAACTGAAACAAAGAAATACAATTACCACAAGTCTAGTAGAGACAGGGAGGAAAGTATGGTCACAGAGCAGTGGACGGAAAAGAGAGTATCACATCCACTCCAAATGGCAGCCTGCTCATACTGGACAAATACAAAGTGCCATCTTCAAGAGGGAATAGAGTTACACACTCTAGTGTTAGACAGATTCAGAAACAGAACTCAATTGCAATAGGGAATAGAGACAGTAATTTATACAGGAAAGCTGAAAAAAAAACTACTAATAAAGATAAAAGATGTAATAGAAAGAGAGAGTTGGTTTGGGAGATGGGAAGTGTGTTAGAAGAAATTGGCACAAAGAATATCTGGCTACTTGAAACGGCAACTCTAGGCCGAGCCCGAGAAATGTAATTATAGATAATTTGATTTATTAATTTTTATTGATGTTAATTCAAGCTATATACATATCTTTTTCTTTTTACTGCTTGTATATTTAAGAAGGGTGATTTAACGATATGTATGTATTTAGGTTACGAATATTACAGGTGTTATGAATTGTTTAATGTAAATAATTTAAGCGCTATGTTAAAATACTGTCCACGACGAAATGTTTTAGCTACAGGAATAGTGTCTTCGAAGGCAGAAAATCTAGTTTTATGATGTCTCTCTGGTCGCAGGGCCATTGTTCATACAGCGAGGGTGTAAAGTCTTTGTCCTTTTATACGATAATTCGCCGTGACCAAGTGAGAGAGACAACTAGCTTAATGGAAAATTTAGGAAAAGCCGCGATTTATGTTAAACTTGGACCAATGAGATCCCTGTAAGTTTATACGAAATAGTGAGACGCGTCGAGTGGTGCTAAAAATGGACCAATAGGAAAGGAAGCAGCCCCAGAAGCCTGCGACTATAAATGGGTCTGCTAGGAACAAATTCGAGGCATTTTGTCATTTGTGGGCAGGGAGAGATGCTCCAGGATGTTTGATAGATATCGCGCCAAAAGGGAATAAAGACAGTTTTCGAAACACACATAAGAATCGCTACTCGTAAAGAGATAAGAAGCATATTTAAACTTCACGCCCTATCCGCGCCGTGTTTCAACAGCGGCGGACAGTATTTTAACGGCGGCAATATCAGTGTTGTATACTACGTGGATTAGCTAAATAAAAAGAAACTGCAGTGTCATCTTTTCGTAACCAAAGCACGTCTATTTCTCCTTTTTCCACCACCCGAGATCTACGCTTCCTTTACCAAGGATAAGTCCATGCTCCTACATAGTTTAATGAAAATTACTGCAGCTAGCCGAGGACAAAAATGCAGAGAACCAGCACACTGCGAACATCTGGAGCCAACGTGGAGGATGCAGCAAGGTAAGCCGTGAGCAACGGACAGGAGGAGGTGACTGCTGCATACTACATAAAAACAATAAGTGGATTTTGAAAAGAAGTGGGACTGAGGGTGGAAGACACAGAGAAACATGAATATGGGCTAGTTTTTTGACTTTGCAAAATAACGGTTAAAAGAAATTGGGGGAGGGAGACGTATGTAGAGATATGCAATCAATCTGAAAAAGTATGTCTTGCTTGGATGCATACAGGAGTATTTTCACTTTCTCTGCTACATATAGTAAATAGGGAAAGCACTGTATTCCATACAAAAATTTGATGTCAAGATTTGAGGCCACCTGAACCCAAAACAGTCGTTCTTATAAAAAGGCCCATACTCAAAGGACTCATTGTAAACCACTATTCAAAACATTTGGAATTTTACCATTAGCTTGTGAGTATATATTAGCTGTACTTTTAACCGTGGTTGAACACCCAGAAGTGTTCATAAAAAATTCAGACATACGCAGCAAACAAACCAGAAATGGGCAGGACTTACACAGGCCAAGCAATAACCTACAATATTCCAAAAAGGGGCTTACTACAATGGTATAGTATTATTTAATTCACTTCCATCATATATTAACGAACTGAAAACTAATAAAAATAAATTCAAGTTAGCAGTGAAAAGATATATCACTCACACCTTCTATACAGAGGAGGATTTCTTTCATTCAAAGAAATAACTGAATTTTATAAATACATTAAGTACAAATAATATTGTTTTAAAATTTTTAGCTCTAACTTACTCTACATAAGAACTACAATTTATTTACATTCAAGTACACAATGTAATTATTTATTTATGACGTAATCTACATCCTACAGTAGACTAGCTTTCTTTAAGCTGGTCTAGCTCACTATAGGGTCTACAGATTGAGATGCTATGTTATGTTATGTGTTTCTGTGTATTTTTAAGCCTGTCAATTTTCAGTTGTTTCTCGTGATGTCATGGAAACAGTATGGAATTTTAAGGCCAGCATATAGTATCCAGCTCTAAAGTATTTGACTATCACTATTCCGTTTGTATCTATAACAAATTTGTAATGCAGCTATTTCCGGAAAGGTTTATCTGGATTAAAATGAAGATAGGATAATAAACTTTCATAAGAATAATTTTTGAAATAGAAATAAACTGAAACTGAGTTTTATTTATGGATGCTCTTTAACAGCTGTGGTCCTTAGCATCTCATTCTATATTGGGTGTGAAAGACCTGAAATTTTGCTCAAAGATCTCTTTATCAGGCTTGAGGTTCTTTTATGTGCCGTAAATCTACGACACAGGACCACCAGCTTGACTTCTGTTCTAAAGGAAGCCACGTTAAGGATTTTTACATCCAAAAAATCCATCACCCTCTGCAAGGTTTGAACCCGCAACCTCGGGAATTAAAGGTTAACATGGTACCCCTAGACCATGGAGGACGATCAAGAGAAAGTAACACATCGGTTTTCTTTTAGAGAAAAGATAATAATCATTCGGGGAGATGTATTATATGTGAAAAATTGAGTGGTATTTTCCATTGTCTAATAGAATGTGAAAAGGTTCAAAAAATGGAGGGATGATATATGAAACAAAAAATGTGATAGTTTAAACAAAGCAATAATAGCAGTTAAAATGCTGGCAAACCTAAGGGTACAAACAATAAAAATGGTGGGGAAGTTTTTAGGAAATGTAAGAATATAAGTGGACAAGGAGCATAAGAAAGGGACAACAGAATAATTACAGCCTGGAAAGCGAAGAGATGGTATAGTACATAGAACCTTGGGGTTAAAGTATGGGAGAGCTAGTTTATAGATGCACTAGATTTTTAAATGTAATATGTTATATTTGTAACACTGTATCAATGAAAGATGGAAATACTAGCAAAGAGGGATTATCTGGGTGTAGCAGAAACATTGCTAATGGGAGAGAATGTGGAGATGTATGAGTTCACACATTGTACTCGAATAAAAGAGGAAATGGCGGCAAAGAAGGGAAGGGCATCTGGACACTCAGGCTTTTTTGTTAGGAAATCCTTGAGAAAAGTAAAATTTGGTTAGGTTAAAAAATGATGTGTGCGACGGTATTTATTGCTTACGTAATGTGTTTTTACGTAAATTATTAGAACTTGTAGATCTTATGTTGTTTTGCTTTTGTTTTGTTTGGTTACATAATTTTAACTGCCCCACGTATGGGAGCCAATTTGCGACGGTATTTACTTATAATGTTGATGCTTGTGATGTTTGTGTCTGAGTGTTTATTTCATGCGTTGCCATCTTGTGACGTCATTCTTTGTTAGGTTCGTAGCTCCATCTTGTGTTAGCAATTTGCATCAGTGTTAGCTTTTTGTTGATTTCATTTCAAATGTCCTCCGGCTAGCTATTATCTTATCTTGGGTCGAACATGTGTCTCTATACAGGTTGTGAAGCGGAAAGGAATCTTTTATCCAAAAATTACACTGATGAAGAAATTTGTTTTATAATTTTTATTGTCGAACACGTTCACTATCACTTTTACATATTGATCTGGATACTCGCCAAACTGAAACTGTTATAATACTTCTTACTGATCACTTTTAATTCACGTACTTCAACTTTGTGTATAATTAACTTTATAATACTTTAGATTTTCGTAACTTGTGAATCTATAGCCGACGTATCTCATACAAATATTTTGACGAACTTAAGACGACATGTATTGCACAAAGAATTTTGATGAACTGCCCGCGATCTACCTCTGACTTGGCTTATTTATACGCCTGCATCCAGATACGCCTAAAGATTATAACTGAATTACTATTGGCTAATAAAACGCGCCAACATTAGCGTCTATTTTAATATCCAATGAAAACCACGAATACATATTGCTTTTAGGGAGAAAATATTCCAGAAGTTTCTACCGAAAACGCGCCAACATTACGTAACTTCCTTGTTTCCAATAATGATAAACAGCTCACCCCCCTCGCTGCATTATTGCTCTATTATTGACAGTTTCAGTAAAGCCGTATAAACTTATTTCCCAATAATAATTACAATTAATAAACATCTGAAATCAATGTCACATAAAAATGCATATTCATATTACAATCATTATTTACATTTAGGTAATTTGTGATACAAATTACTGCATCATGTGTGGATTATAATGAATGATGATACAGCAGTAGTGTACAATCTGCCAATTTCTTCACAGTACCATAACGCTGACCTGCTTAAGCAACTACGAGGGTCACTATGAACATTTTGAGATGTGAGAAAGTGAAGGTAGCCCCATCCTTTGTAAGTAAACTGGTATCAGGTAGTGCCTCTCCCACTCCATGGTGCAAGTATGAACATCTGTGGTGCGAGGTAGTCAGTTCCTGCAATGGAGCTCAAGAGGGAGCACTTTCGCTCAATGATTTTCTACAATTTTAAAAGTGGGTTAAACCAATGCCAAAGTCTTGAACATTTGCAACAAGTTTTTGGGGATGTGGCTCCTTCCGTACCACAGTTTTTCAGTGGTTTCAGGAATTTCAAAGGGGCTGAACATCTTTGAAAGATGAGGAGAGAAGTGGGTATCTGGTGATGGTGGTGACTGAGGAAAACGTGAAAATAATCATGTTACATTTAAAGAAATTGAGGCATTGGTTTGCCAATAGTTTTGAAAATCCTACATGAATTACTTTGTGTGAGGAAATGGTGACAAGAATTGAAGGAGGGGACTCTAGACAGGTTTCTGACATCATCACAGGTGACAAAACCTGGAGACCAAGTGGCAATCAGCAATGTGGATCCACCGACAAAAGTGAAGTGTTGGAAAGAAAATGGTGGCCTCATTCTTCTCAAAGGGTAGTCATGTAGCAACTACTTCTCTGGAGGAGCAAAGGGCAGTTACCGCTAATTGGTACACCATGCTTTGCCTAACAAAAGTTTTTGCCAAACTTCAAGAACGGGACTGCAAGGGATCCTTCTTCACCATGACAACGTGTCTGCACACACACCCAACATCACTATTCAGTTCCTGGAGTCCCTGGAGATCAAACTTATGACTCCTCCACCATGCAGCCAACACCTGTGCCGTATGATTTTTTTTTTTTTTTTTTGGTTCCTGATGGTAAAAAATCACATGCATGGAAAGAGATTTTCAACCCCTGAAGATACTGTTACCATCTACAAAGGGTAGCTTGCAGCCATCAAAGAAAATGTGTGGTAGGAGTGTTTCCAGAAGTGGTTTCAGCAAATGCAAAAGTATAGACATTGTGGTGGCAAGTACTTTGAGAAACTACATAGGTCAAAATAATTTTTAAAAAATTATTGTTTGCATATCCAAAAACTTTCGTAGTGACCCTCATATAAAGTGAATAAGGAAATGTGTTGTACGAACACAGCAAGCTAAAGGCCTGGGCTGAATGTTTAGCCAAATTGCTTAGCAGAAATAAATTAATTAAATGTTTTTTTGGGGGAAACCATAGTGAAGTTTATTTAATACTTACATGCACAAACTCAGATGTTTATTACTCTAGTTTCACTTTCTACACCAAAACTTACTGGGACATGTACCAGAGACTGTTGTCTCCATTATCAGCCTACTCATTGCTGCGCTTCCTCCTGTGGCTTGTGTTTTGACTGGACATACTGTACAATGGCATCATTTTCACATGGCTTCACCAAAGAGATAATACACAGGAAGATAAAGAAATTCAAAAAGAAGAAACAAATAAAGGAAATGACCACACTAAGCAAACTAAAAGAAACCAAAAACTTCAAAAAATTCACTTTCCACCTTTGGGCCTTCCTGAAATCCACAAAAATATTCAAAGAATATGGTATACCTCTAGCCCCAGCTACTAAACATTGCTTAAAAAACATACTAAAAAGCAATACAGACAAAAAAAGTCAGTGGGAAAAACTTGTGGTATTTATGGAATTGGATGCCAATATTGTAAGAAAGTGTCCATAGGGAAAGAAAAGAGGAACTCAGACAAAAGGTTTAAAGAACACATGAGAAAATATGAAATATAAACAAATGGAGAAATCAACAGTTACAGAGCATTTCTGGTCGACAGATCATTATCACTGAAAGAGAAGCTGATGTCCCTTAGAAAATCAGCAGAACTCTCCATTTGGGAAAATTTATTTATACTTAAGAATAAGCAAATTGTCCCATATGAAAAGTATCTCATCGTACAGTACATCCAGCCAGCAAACACTATCTACAAGCCGAAGGAGGAAATGTGGCTGATAATGGAGACAACAGTCTCTGAAACATGTGCCAGCAATTCAAGTGTTATTCGGAAGTTAGAGACAGTGAAGTGAAACAATAATTTAATTGAAATCAAGCAGTGCTTTTGAAACATATTCGATTAATTTCAAGTAAGTGAAGTTTTAATGTATCCACAAACTCAAGATTCAATTAAATTAATGTCCCAGTAAGTTCTGGTACAGAAAGTGAAGCTACCAGAGTAACAAAAATCTCAATTTGCACATTTAAGAGTTAAATAAAATATTATTTAATGGAAGCATTCACACAGTCACATAACATGCTATTGTGACAAGGGATTGCAAACCTCAAACTCTTTTAATAAAATTCTAGTGGCAACACACTGTAACTTCACTCTTTCAAGGCAATTATCTTGAAAGAGTGAAGTTAGAGTGTGTTGCCAGTAGAATTTTATTAATATTTTAACTACTTCACTGTGTTTCCCATTAATTGTTATGTTAAAATTGAAGAACTTTGATTCTTTTGGGAAAGAAGAGCATAGTGGTTTATGCAGACCATGTGGACGAGTACAGGTTGGATATATGGAGGTGAGATCAACACAAAACTATGGTTTAGTATTCAATACCCATACAATGTGTATAAGCCAGAGATAAAAGAATTTTTAAAGTTAAAAGCAAAAAGGAGACTCATATCAGCAGATATAAAGTTCCTAACTGCTTGCCTTAAAGAGAAAGTTACATCAAAATTTGTCCGTAAGGTAGTTAAACATAAGCACAACAGTAAAGCGCAAACAACCGCCAATAAGAAAGTAATTGAAATAGAAAAGAGGAAACCGTATAAAAACCTATGTGATTTAGATATAAAAACGTATGGATTACACCTAAAATTAATACAGTGCATAGGTTACACAGGATGGATAAATCTGGAGCAAAAACATTTTGATCACATTTGTGTTCCGTGTAAAACAAAAAACGGAAAAACTAAATAAAAAGTTAACAAATCTTAAAAATACAAATAAGAAGATATTGGTTTTAAAAAAGATCAAAAAGCCATCACAAATTCAGGAAGACGTAGTCAACTTGTCCCAGATTTCACTCAACCAAAGGGAAATGCATGTGTTACATCAGGGACTCAAAACCTGTATTGACTATACACACAATATAGATGAATATATAGCGGATATCGAAATAGCTATTTTTGACAAATTGGAAGATGAAAAATGCGTCATAAGAGCACAATGTGAGGATATTTTGAATGAATTAGTAGTGAAGGAACAAAACCCAAAAAGTAACCCGTATCGGAAAAAAAAGAGTGGCTCTTAGCTGTTGATGAAGACAAGGTGTCTTCGAAACACGTTCAAGGTAATTATCCTGAAAGAGTGAAGTTAGAGTGTGTTGCCACTAGAATTTTATTAATATTTTAGCTACTTCACTGTGTTTCCCATTAATTGTTATGTTCTAACTCTATGCTTGCGATGCATGCATAAAAGAAGAATTGTGCATTTCCTTCTTCATGCATGCCTGCTTTTCAACAGCATGCAAGATTTTATCTACTATACATGCATATTGATCATCCATTGTTGACATGCTGCACCATTTAAAATGTTCTGGTTTTTGCTAGGTTCAACACCTTTTTGTATCTTGGATAAATTTTATTTCATATGAACTGTTAACTACTACCTTGTTCATGAAACCACTTTTCTACTGTTTGTATCCTGCTTTTGAGTTAAACATACTCGACAATGATCTTCACTACTGTTTTACTGCGCAGTATTAAAGAGTACGAGTGCTAAGCAAGCAGTGGAAGAGAGTGGATGTGTGTGGAGGAAGCTCCTGGAATGGAAGAAAGAAGGGCTTAAGTAACCATGGGAATTGGTATTGAGGTGCACAGAGCAAGAATTGGAGTATTTAATAAATTAAAATGGAAGGATTTCAAAACAAACAAAGGTGTAGAAGAGATGGTAAACATGTTTCTTCTCACATGTGTAATAGGTATACTATTGGTAATTGGTGGAGTTGAAATTAACCCTGGGCCAAATGGGGATCGAAACGTCATGGAACAAACATTTGCATACATTAAAGATATGGATGAGAGATTAGGAAATAAACTCAATGGAATGGAAAAGGAACTAATAGATATCAAGGGAGAGATTAAAAATGAAATGCAAGATATACGAAATGAGGTACAGAAAGTTAAAAGAAGAGTTGAGCTGCTGGAAGAGAGACACCGAAGATTTAATTTGGTTATGCAGGGGTGAAAGAAAGGAATGGAGTATGGCCTGTAGATGAGGTCAGAGAGATTATAGAAGGAAAGCTTGGTTTGAAGGTACAGGGCTGGGAGATTAGAGAAGCATTTAGAGTGGGTAGATCAAGAGGAGCCAGAATGATAGTTGCAAGATTTACGTCAGTGCAGTTTGTTTATGAAGTATTGAAGAAATCAAAGCTACTAAAAGGAACAAATATCTTTATAAATAGAGATTTATCGGTGGAACAACGGGCCTTGAAGAAGGATTTAATACAACAAATGAGGTTGGCAAGAATGGAAGGGAAACGGGCCTTTATAAAGAACCTACGATTATGGGTCGATGGGCGTATGGTGATGGGATACGAAAGTGACACAAGGAACAGCAGATCGCAGGGGCAGGATATGATTCAGCGATATTCATCGGCGACTAGAGAGAAGGAATGCAGAGGAAGTCCAAAGAGCAATCGGAGACCAGAGGATAAGGTTAGACATATGGAAGTTACGTCACCGGCACGTGGGGCTGGCGGAAAGAAGATGACAGTGTTAGAGGGTAGGCGTGGCCAAGACGCAGGCAGAACGTCAGATCAGAGTGACGTAAGGGCATCAGCTGGCGGAATAAGGAAAATGGAAGTTATGTCACTGCTAAGTGGGGCTGGTGGGAAGAAGATAGCTGAGTCAGAGAAGAGATCAGGAGCCGAAGCAGTGACGTCAGATCAGAGTGATGTATGGACAACAGCTGGCAAAGTTTGGAAAGTGGCATCATCGAGGAGGGAGGGAGTTCAATCGTCACGTGATATGATTGCGGGCAGGGCAGAGGCGGGGTTTCAGAGTGGTGAATTGGTGGAAGAAGAAACTATTGTGTTAACACCCAATGGGAGTCTACGGATTTTGGACAGAAACAATGCGGGACTGTTAAAGGAGCCACCAGAAATAGATTTATGGAGTAGGAAAGTGTGCCATACATATAGAAATAGTGCAGGTTCTGTGAGAAATATGGGAAAACAGAAGCAGTAATAATGAGGAAGTATATAGAATAGGAAGGGAGAGTGACTATAGAATGTATAGAAAGCTACAAAGTAGACAAAGTAAAGACAAGGTTTTGAAAGGCAAGTGATAGATTTTATGAAGTCGTGAAGTGAATGATTTAGATATAAAGGACGGTAAATACGAGAGGGCTAGGAGGGAGAGGTACATTTCTTAGTATGAATGAGCAAGTGTTGTTATGGACGATTAGTGCGGGGAACAAGTAAACATTCTCTAAATTGTATCTAATAGTTCCCATTTCCCGCTGATAGGGAGTATTAAAGACAGCGGAGGAAGCAAGGGAAGGAGATGGGAAGGGGACAAGAACAGTAAGCAGTATAGTGAATTTAAATGAGAAACGTTAGCGATATGAAGCTAACTCAACACACATGCCTTGTAAATGCGGAAGCTTGGGTACGATCGGCAAAAGGAGCTAGGGCTCGACGCTGATCATGCCCAAATGATTGTATTAGCTCAACACTCAATAAAGATATCATTAAAGAGTACATGGTGGGCCAAAAGTCACAATTGGATAGTGTTTGAATTTAAACTCTTCCATGATACCAGCATATACTCACACCTGCTACAAAATGCACCTAAAGCAATTTGGACACATATAAATGTCCAGCATGGAATTCCAATTTATTAATGAATTTAAGCTAATGCTGTAAATTGTTCAACCTTATCTTTTAGAAGATGTATTTTCAATGATATACCTAATAACATGAATCATATATGGTGTGGCCAATGTTGAGAGGCCTGCACTGCAACCTATCAATAGATAGGCAGCAGTGGTATTAATTTGTTTTTCTACATGAGAGATGTTTTTGCAACACTAGCAAATCTAATGCCCTACTCTTTGCTGTATCTTTTCCATTTTAACTTGTTACACTATACAACATGTGGGTAACTAGCAAATACAATAGAGAGTCTTATACAGCTTGGCAATACTTACATGGCTGTTCCATCTAATGTGCTGAGTATACGCAAGAACAAAGTACCAACTGGGTTACACATAACACAACTCCCTTATTACCCATAGGTATATAGTAATGTTCCTGACTATCAGGAAAAATCTCAAATTAAATTAAAAAGTCTGTTGCAAATGGGTGTGTACAGTAAAAGGAATGGCCCATTCTCAACATTAGCTGCACCATAGCTTCCTTGCATTGACGTACCACACACTTCTGTATCAACTCTAGTGTTACTGCATATGTTTGTTACCTTAATCTGCGACTCAAAGCTTCGACAGTGATTGGAGAACGGTCCCTCTCCTTCAAGAGCCTTTGCTCTAAGAGCAGAATGTTGGCGTCGAGATGGGGGAGGATGGAAATGCGATGTCACGCCTGCTTGTTGAGCTGCCGTTGTTGCCTGCTGTTGCTGTTGTGCTGCAGCTTGCTGCTGTTGTTGCTGTTGTTGTTGCTGTTGCTGCTGCTGCTGTGCCTGAGAAGCTGTGTACAAATATATCTATGTTAGAGGTTTACATGGCATGAATAACTACACATTTTAACATGAAATACTGCAACATAGCTTTAGATATGTTGCAGCAACCCAGGTCTCGGAATGAACCCCAAATATCAGAGTGAGGCAACACTTAGGGAAGCATTGAAATTGCATATGTGTTGAATCTAGTTAACAGAATGCTGATACCTCACAGTATAGGATTTTTAAGCAACCAAATTGAGGTCACAGGCAGGGTTACCAGACGTCCCGGACTTTTACAGAACAGTCTCAGATTTGTGTAAAATGTCCCATGTCTTGTATTTTGGTGTATTTTTAAACTTGGAAGAAAGAAAAAAAAAAGGTTAATATTTTCACCTTTGGTGCTGCTAAAACCAACTGCCAAATTCTTTTATGCTGCAAAGAAGTAATTCCCGGTAGGTTTTACCCTGTTATAATGGTTGGTAGTACTGGTATTGATTCCCTTTTGGTTCTTCTACAAATTTGGCGATTTTGGGGGGGTTGGCCAGCCTGGCAGATATGATTGCATAATAATTAATTAACTGCTGTGCCACTTACTTTTTCCTTTTGATTGGTATCCATCAACAATGAAGGGTGCTTGTTAGAAGCTTTTGAAGTGAACATAAACACATAGGTATATTGTTGGAAAACAGGAAGTAAATTAATAATGGAAATGGATAGGAATTTAAAACACAAAGGTGATCCTGTTAAAAAAAAGATAAAAGGCTGTGTGTTTTTCTATGGATTGGGAAAAGTAAACTGAATTAGTGATTGGTTACATGCAGTGGTGATGATAAGTACAAAACATTCTGTAATTACTGCCATAAGCATTTCTAACTTGCACATTGGGGACAAAATGTGCATCTGAAATTTTGATTTCAGATATCTGGCAACCCTGGTCATAGGGGCAGTCCACGACACATAATGCAGAACTTCTCCACAAGTATTTTTATAAATTGTGAATAAGAAGCAACTTTAGACTGAGCCATAGGCCTTTAGAATAAGATAAAGGGCTCAAGGCATGAGCAGTAACCTGCACTCCCCCCCTAGGTGATTGCTCTACCTCTTAAGTTACATCCCGCAAGTAGCACCTAGTATTTCCAAGATCATTACAATTTGGTGGTAAGGTGTGTGGGTATGTTAAAATTTAATTTTCACTACTAAAATGAATTTTCCCTGTTTCACAGTGCGCCAGTAAATGCCTACTATAACCATTGGTTTTCAACCATAAGAGGTTACCAGTTCTGCCCTCACAACTGTCATTTATACTCTGTTTTCTTTTTGCTAGTTTTTCGCTGGCAGTCCGTCAATTTGTTTGGCTTAGCCTTTAATCAGTGCAACAGGTGAGAACACTGATTTGTCAATGGTAATATATTTTGACCCGTCTTTTAAATTTCCATCTGGCCGCAGCTAATCTTTTCCTTTCCTCAGCACTTTTCTTCCTAATTAATTTTTTTTGGCCAGCAGCGTTGTTAACTTTCTCGTCAGATGTGTGTAACTACATTTAATAATTTATTAACAGCTTTAAAGTGATATACAGGATGCCCATCAAGTCCCAATACATTTTCGTGCTCTTGGTCTGCTACAATAGAATAAACGTTACATTAGGATAGAGTAGGGCCTTATAAAATCTAATGCAGTTCAACACATCCACCTTTATTGTTAACCCAGTTAATTGTACAAATTTACAAATTTATTCTTAACCCAGTTACTAAAAATAACAATAAAATAAAATATAAAAAAAACTAACCTCTTAACTACTGGTATTCAGCAGTATGGAATACTGGTAGCCAGCATTCCTCCTAGTACAATTATCAATTTATTTAATCTCCAATACTAACTCTAACTCTACCTTGAGTTGCTTTATTTTGGACCCCAACAAATTCAAACTTTGAGGTTGTAGAGTTGCTGGGTCCTACTTGCAACATATCAAATAAAAACTACTGTAATTTAATACTCATTTACCTCTTCCTTGCTAATTTTCCTCATGCATTTTGTTCTTACTCTGCCCAAAAAGTTTACAGAACCTTTTCTCTCAAATCTAAATTCCTGTAATTTAGCCTACTCCTAGTCATCCTTTCCGTTTCTGCCTTCTGCCCTGCATAATCTTCCACTTGCATAATGCTCCCTCCAGGTGACGAAATAATACTGAGACCGGATTCTCTCCACATGTCCAGTCCCGCAGTTGCTCCCAAGGCCATTCTGCTCGTGTCCTCTATCAGCTGTTTCTCTGGTATAATCTGTTTGCTCGTGACGTATGCCTTCCACTTCCCCTTTCTCTCTTCTTACATTCTTTTCCTCGTGCTAGCTTCACCTTGTGACATTTCATTTAATCTATCTGTCTCCGAATCCAATATTTCTACTTGTGTTCGTTGACGCTCTTCCGACACATGCCTCATATACTTTTATTATCAACACTGTTCCAATTGCCTTGTGGTTGTACGGAACATGCACTGTAAGATTTCAGGAGTTATTAGCAAGCAAGCTGCTCTTATTCGTTGTTTCAGCTCATACACATCCGGCACCCTGGTAGCGTAAAGTTGGTTCTTGATGAAACCTCATGCAAAAAAGTCAAGGGAAGTGAAGTTGGGGGAATGGAACCCACATACGATCTGCTGCCCCTCTGATCCACCAGTTAGGAAAGGTCTCCTTCAGGTAGTCTTGTACAATGTATGCGCAGTGAGTTGATAGAGGAAGGGTACCATCCTGCTGTGGCCGTGGCTCTAAGACCAACTGCAGCATGTCTTGTTTGACAATGAAGGTGGACATGTTGAACTTTATGGGCACCCAGCAGTACATTCGGTGAGACACTTATTATTTTAATTCAAGCCAAGACTAATCTATATGTAATTATAGTCTGAATAACATTTTTAATTTGGCGTGCCATGCCAGCCACCATCTTACCTAACTTCACTTAGCACATAAGTCCGGACGCAACCTTGTGCAGTACTGTTGTTTTAGCAATTGCAATTCCTGTTAAAATTGTTTATTAGTTTATTTCAAGTGAATGTTTATCATTGTATATTTCTATTTAACTCACTATTTTGTAGAAGATGTCTCTGTCGGTGGAATCTATTTAGCAAGCACGACAAGTATTTTAACAATACTGTAGTACTTTCTTACCAAAAGGAGATGTTTACACTTCACAAAACATATATATGTATTCTGCTTTATTTACACACAACACCAATACGATCTTTTAAATCCTACTGAAAAACTCTCTTTATCAATTTTTGTTTTAAAGAAGAACATTCTTTTCTTTGTATCACATTTATGAAGCATTAACTTGTCAGAGAGCAAGGAATCACCTTATTGTTTGACATAACCTTGCAAATTGTCTGTCCATTTGAGAACTGCTGAATGACAGATATACCTTTTCAGGGACAAGTCGATCATTATTATCAAATTCATGTATAGGTCAATTTTTTCAACCTGACCCTGTAGAAATGCAGAGGAGGAGAAGGTAGTCTAGGGTAGGGAGGGATGACTGACAGTATTTCCCTTGCATGGAACAACACAAATGCATAAGGTTCGGAACCAAAGCACAAATGTAAACATGTACAGTACTGTTAAAAGTTTACTGCTCATAGATACATTGGTAGATTCTTCAACTGCTTTGTAAAGTGACTGTCCTTGATCTAGATTCTTCTTAAAGTAATTTGTATATCACTTCCCATGTCTGAGAATGTAGAAGTGTACTTTCACCCAATTTACTTTTAGCTACAGACATAGTAACACAATAATTATGCACACAACTGTACTACAATCACTCAGAACAAGGTGATGTCACCTTATCTCACGCTGTGTGCACTTCTGCTACTCTGTTGCTATTGACCCAACACCCCTCCCAGAAGATAATGGACCTGTCCAGCTACTGCACATAAAGATAAGTGGGTTCAGGATGTAAAAATCAGCCTATAAATCAGTCTTCTTGCCCTGTACACGCATACAAATTTCTTCATCAGTCAACACCACATGACCTGGCAGTGTCCATCAACCACAAACTGTTCTTCAGTGTTCTCACTGTCCACATTTTTGCAGCCGGATGCAGCTTTTAAAGCAGAAGCTCAGGTTACATATTTCTGTTCCTTTACATACTCTGACGAAGGGATTCCCATTTGAAGGATGAATGGTCAGTGAATAGTAAAGTACCATAAAAGTGAAAATTTACTCTGCAAGAGCTATTGTACAGTCCTTAGCAAATCACAGTCCATCAAAACACTTAGGGGTACATAATACTAAGAAATTGCTTTGTAATGCAAGGTATACAAGCTGATAATGCAATTAATAAAAAGAGAAAGTAACCCAAAATAGCCACAAATAATTTGCAAAATGGTTAATCTGCCTGTGTATAATCAAGAGTCTGCTGTAACATAGAATACATTTGTATTTATATAATTTTGACTCATGTGACTACTGTTCTACTGTGTTGAAGTTTTATTAGGAATTTATACTTTTAATATAAAATAAGCACGTTTTGTGTAAATATAACTTAAATATTGCTTAAATTTCTTCTTTTATTTCACTTGATCACAAACTATAGTGCTTGGAAGCTGTGTATAATACTGATTGAATGCCATGTTTAGTGATTTTTGGCATTATATAATTGAATATTATTTTGTTGTCTCATATTATGGTATGGATTTCAGTATTTATTTCAATATTCAACTTAATTTAGTGATTTTATTTATAACTTTATACATAAAAATTGTTATTCCGAGTTTTATTCCACATTTAAGGCTGGGATTTTTGTGATTAAATATAATTCTCTATTTGGAGTTTCATATGATATCCCATACAATATTCTTATTGCCTGTAGTATTTCTAATTCATTTATTAACTTTTTGTTGTATGTTCCCCGAATCTAATTCAAAGAAGTGCATACTAACCGCTTTTTAGCTTAAACAAGATACCAACGACAGGAATGATTTTTTTTCTTAATATGATTAACATGTTCCTTTCAATTTAGTTTACTAGTTACTATTAATCTTAAGTACTTAGTGTTTTCAATTCTTTGCATGATTTCATTATACATTTTAATTTCACAATTTGTAGTTTCCTCCTCATTGCCAGTGAATATTATATACTTTCTTTTTTATTGTTAGTTTATTCTCTATTGGCCATTAAAGAAGTTTATGTTGTTGCATTGTGTTCAAAATGTTTTCAATACATTAGTCTACGCAGAATACAACACTGTCATCTGCAAATAGAACAACTTTGGCATTTAGTTTATATTAAGAACTAGCTCCCTGACATTGCATATTTAGCTTTTTAAACTCCAGCGATGAGTTAATTTCATTTACCTTCCCCGTTATTTATGAAATTATTGGACAATTTTTATAGTGAATAATAAACCCCTTTTAATTGTAATTTTGTAGAGACCTGGCTATTCCAAATAAGGCATGAAAAACCCCTGATATTCATGCAAAAGGATGTGAAACATCGACGGAATGTCTGACTTCCTTAACTTCCCCGAGTCTTCCAGTTCTGGACATGCTGCATAGCCTATAAGTACCATTTTGGTGGAAAAATCATTGGTCGGAATGGTCAAGTAATTTTTTATATAACTATAGCAGGTTAAATTTTAAACCTTAACATATACAACAAAATAAGGTTCTGAACTCCCCAACACCTAGTTAACAAGTTGAAAAAGACACACAGTCTGTGACCATCGAGAAAAATAATCTTCTCAACTAATATCAAATAGCAGTTAACTGATTTCTAAAGTTAATCAGTTATTTAGCATGTCGTGCTAACAAACTTGATTACAATATAAACAAAAAGTAAATAAAACAAAAATTTCTTATATAAGGCTTTGAAGATTTTGGCATCCAAAACCTCAGTGCATACATCTATAGAATTAGAATAAAGGTTATTCAGATGTTTTGACAATGTTTCATTACATACACATCTACAGTATTTGATAAATGGCAATTATAGAACCAAATCTAACAGAGGTTCGATTGTCGCTTTTTAAACTCTGTCTTCTGTTTTCTGAAGTGTTACTTCATGGCCCTCTATGTATATTCTTTACAATAAAATGTAACCAGCCTTTGTTTTTATACACTGTTGTGTGCAGCAACTGTTTATATTCTATGGAGTAACAACTAATATTTTTTCTACTCCATGGCATTCTGAACTAAAAGTCAAAGCCTTCTTTGTAGTTCTTTTATAATTCCAATGTGTTTTGTATTCAAGTATAAGGGCTCTGTAAATCCTGTTTAGTCTTTTAGTAATTTATGAAGGTGTTTTATAGACTCATGTCCATCAGAATGAATTGGGCTTTTCAATACCTAATGAAAGAAGTATCAAAATCGGTTGAGTGATTTTTGATCTCTCTCTCACCGAGGTCGCAGGTTCAAACTTGACAAGAGGGCGATGGATTTTTTCGGGCATAAAAATCCATAGCATGGCTTCCTTTGGAAGGAAAGTAAAGCCGGTGATCCCGTGTTGTAGATTTACATCATGTAAAAGAACCTCAAGCCTGATAAAGGGGCCTCTGAGGAAAATTGTCGGTCTTTCACGCCGAATATTCAATGGGCACTAAGAACCATAGTAGTTAAAGAGCGTCCATAAAAAAAGCCACTTTACATGTACACAGACACATCTTCTCTCCTCATAATATTAGTATAGGTAGTAAAAGACCCGAGGACTAACTGTTGAGCTGCACCATGCTTTATTATTAGCACTTCACTTTTGGATTATTACAATTATCATAATGTTTCTGACCCTTTATGAGCTTTCAAGCCAATCTAAAGTCTTTCCTTTAACGCTGACTGTCTCTAGCCTTTCTTTCATGGTTAACAGTATCGAGTATGACTGCACCTGTCGAGAACATCTCAGATTGGATTAATTACTTCCATGATAGGGTTTAGTATGCTGACTTTGGATTGAAATCCATACTGAACTTAAAGAAGTATTGTTTCTTTTCCAAATAATTTTGTAGTCTCTTTTGAATACTATTTCAAATATAGTTACTTATTGAAACACAGCTTCCTGTATATACAGGTTGCCACTGTGGATAAGCATACTTTGGTGCGGTATTCATTAATGTTTACGTAATATGTTTTTACGTATATTATTAGAACTTGAAGATCTTATGTTGTGTTGCTTTTGTTTTGTTTGGTTACATAATTTTAACTGCCCCACGTATGGTAGCCAATTTCCGATGTACTTGCAAATGTTTGTTTACATCAGTGTTGAAGCCATCTTGTGACGTCATTCATTTGTTTGGTTGGTAGCTCCATCTGGCGTAGCAATTTGCGGTTCTTAGTATCAGTTTTTGAAATAATTCATTTCAAATGTCCTCCGGCTAGCTATTATCTTATCTTGGGTCGAACATGTGTCTCAATACAGGTTGTGAAATGGAAAGGAATCTTTTATCCAAAAATTACACTGATGAAGAAATTTGTTTTATAATTTTTATTGTTGAACACGTTCACTATCACTTTTACATATTGATCTAGATACTCGCCAAACTGAAACTGTTATGATAACTCCTTACTGATAATTCTTTTAATCCACGTACTTCAATCTTTTATATAATTAACCTTACAATACTTTAGATCTTTCATAATTCTGCTGCGCGTAACTTGTGACGAACTGACAAATTGACGACGACGTGTAATGTATGAATGCTTTCGGCGAACTGAAGGACTGACTGACTTTACCTCTAACTTAGCCTCTATTTATACTCCTTCATCAAGATACGCCTAAAGATTATAACTGAACTGCTATTGGCTAATAAAACGCGCCAACATTAGCGTCTATTTTAATATCCAATGAAAACCACGAATACATATTGCTTTTAGGGAGAAAATATTCCAGAAGTTTCTACCAAAAACGCGCCAACATTACGTAACTTCCTTGTTTCCAATAATGATAAACAGCTCACCCCCTCGCTGCATTATTGCGCTATTATTGACAGTTTCAGTAAAGCCGTATAAACTTATTTCCCAATAATAATTACAATTAATAAACATCTGAAATCAATGTCACATAAAAATGCTTATTCATATTACAATCATTATTTACATTTAAGTAATTTGTGATACAAATTACTGCATCAACTTGATAACAACAATTTAACATTGAAATGAGAAACAATAACACATAAATGGACAAACATGCCTAAATTATAAAGTACAGGTCAAAGTTATCAAAGAGAAAAAATCTGATGTGTTACACTCACATGACTTTCTCTACTCTTGTACAAACTATTTTTACAAACACTTATTCTCCATATGCTTCATGTTAATCGAGATGTTAATCTTATTGCTAATTTTCTTGTAGGTTCAAGGGGAATATGCTAGGCTTTAAGCAATAGTCAAATATTTTAAGAGCTGGTTGCTATGTGGAGTATTCCATTCTCTTTGCATGTCCAGGACATAAAAAATCTGATGTGTTACACTCACATGACTTTCTCTACTCTTGTACAAACTATTTTTACAAATGCTTATTCTCCATATGCTTCATGTTAATCGAAATATCGAGATGTTAATCTTCTGGCTAATTTTCTTGTAGATGCAAGGGGAATTGGTAGAATTTAAGTGATAGTCAAATCACTTAAGAGCTGGTTGTTATGTGGCGCATTGCATTCTCTTTGCATGTCCAGGACATAAAGAAATGAATAACGAATTCCCATTTGAGAAAAAGTATAAGTATTGGAAAATTTAAGGGAATAACAAGCAATATCTCAAAAATGGTTCACTCAACAAAAAAATGTATGACACATAAATTGTGTATTTTAATGCAATCTATACTTTTTGTGTAGCAAAATTTTGTCTATCTCTTATGGTTTACCAGTTATGCAAAAGTCGTTCACAATGAAGAATACTTTTGGAGACATTCCTAGAAAATTCGAGATATACATTTCATTTGTCATGAAAATATCTTAAACATATGATATTTTAATCAAAATTGTTGGAGCCATTTTTGAGAAAATTAAAATTTTCGAAAACTGTTCCATGTAAAGGGTAATCTGGGGTGAAAGGATTTTCTTGAAAACCTTTGTGTCGCATCTCTGGAAGATACTGAACCTAAATACCAAGTTTGGTGTTTATCCGACTGTTCGTTTCTGAGTTATACTGTTTACACACACATGCACGCGCGCACGCACACACACACACACACACACACACACACACACACACGGGCATGTTTCCAAGAATGCTTTTTTTTGGATTCAGGGGGTCTCAAAACATATATTTCCGGTGAAATCTCGGTATCGAATTTTTGGGTGGAATACAATACTTCCCCTAATTACTATATGTAATAGAGAAAGTAAAAAGAAGACAGAACTAAATTTGTTATGAATCACATATGATAAATTAATTAGTGTACAAATGATTACGAAGTAAAGTTATTAATTCTCTAAGGGTGATGTTTACAGTATCCTTTATTTTGTTGTTCTTCAGGCTCCACATATTCTAAGAGGCAAGGAAGAACTTGGTGATCATCCCACGGGCACTCACCATCAAGCCCTATTACCTCTATTTCTTGGAGTCTGAATTTATCCAAGAAAAGTGGTATTTTGGGAACATATATATTTTGCTTCTCTGCATTTACTTTTTCAGGTTGATCTTTATACATCTCGAATCTGAAGTTGGATCAATTACATATCCGTTTTTACTGTTAGCAGGTATTGCTAGCATATCGATCCCTCTAGTGAAGCGAGGCCATGCGCTACCTCATGTACTTAGTAGTTTGATGATCTTAATTCTTGTGTGATCCTTGATCAGATCTTGTGATGGTTGTAGTTTCGAAGTAATTCTCCATAAGGACGGGAACCCAAAACATGAACAAGAATTTCAGTCCTTCTGCGGCATTGCTGACAGAGACGGCTATCTTGGGTGCTGCCAGGGAGGGCATAGACAGAGAAGACATTAGCTGTGATTTTAAGTGCTTCCCAACATTCACTGGAGGTTAAACCTGCAGAATCTTGTATCCAAGAGATAGCTTGTGGATATCCTTTGAAGTAAAATTATTGTAGCCCCACGTATGGGAGCCAATTTGTAGTAAAAATGTTTCTTACGTAATATGTTTTTTACGTAAATTATTTGTAGCGTAAGTTATTAGAACTTGAAGATCTTATATTGTGTTTACTTCATGTGAGTAGAAGCCATCTTATGACGTCATTCTTTGTTAGGTTCGTAGCTCCATCTTGTGTTAGCAATTTGCATCAGTGTTAGTGTTCGTTTGATTTCATTTCAAATGTCCTCCGGCTAGCTATTATCCTGTTGGCTTGGGTCGAACATGTGTCTCTATACAGGTTGTGAAACGGAAAGGAATCTTTTATCCAAAAATTACACTGATGAAGAAATTTGTTTTATAATTTTTATTGTCGAACACGTTCACTATCACTTTTACATATTGATCTGGATACTCGCCAAACTGAAACTGTTATAATACTTCTTACTGATCACTTTTAATTCACGTACTTCAATTTTGTGTTTAATTAACTTTATAATACTTTAGATCTTTCATAATTCTGCTGTGCGTAACTTGACGAACTGACTGACTGAAGACGACGTGTAGTATATGAATGCTTTCGGCGAACTGAAGGACTGACGACATGTAATGTGCTAGGAATTTTGATGAACTGGGTGACCGACTGACCTTACCTCAAACTTGGCTTCTATTTATACTCCCACTCCACGATATGCCTGAAGATTATAACTGAACTGCAATTGGCTAAGAAAACGCGCCAACATTAGCGTCTATTTTAATATCCAATTAAAATTATGAATACATATGCTTTAGGAAATATTCCAGAAGGTTCTCAACGGAAAAAACGCGCGAACATTACGTAACTTCCTTGTTCCCAATAATGATAAACAGCTCACCCCCTCGCTGCATTATTGCGCTATTATTGACAGTTTCAGTAAAGCCTTATAAATTTACTTTCCAACAATATTTACAATCAATAAACATCTGAAATCAATGTCACATAAAAATGCATATTCATATTACAATCATTATTTACATTTAAGTAATTTGTGATACAAATTACCGCATCACCTTGATACCACTGGTGTATTTACTATTGGTTGATAATTGAGTCTAATTTGTCCCCTTCTTTAAATATTGTTTTAATTTGCTGACTTTACCTTCTAAGAGTCAGAGATTTATTAGTAAATTTATTTAGATATGAAAGAACAGCTATTAGATGTGAGACTGAAAACATTTTGAAAACACAGATAATATTTTCACTGCTTGTATACTACTATGCAGTGGACCTAGATTGAATTCCTGATACTCTTTCTCATGCTGGAAGTTCTGAAATGGGGTACTGAGTACCAGTTACTGAGGAGCTATTTTGTTGAAAAGTAGCTGCTCTCAGTTTTAAAAAAGTTACATGTGCAACTGATGTATCTATGATGCACTTGGCCTTGGCTGTCAAAGTAGTTGAGTTTAGCTTTGCTTTGGATAATGTGTAGTTAATTTAAAGCGGTGCACGACCAAACTACTGCAAAACACCTGATTTATATCAAGCAGGATATTTGGTTGTCTGAGCACTATGAGATTTAATGCTAGCATTATAGAGATGTGCAAATTGCCTAGTTTTATCTCAGACTGCAATTTCCAAGCTCCGTGGACAAATAAAAGCTCAGCCTTTCTATATGGGTCAAACAACAAGTTCAAATATGAAATAATTGTCTTTTGTGACATACCCTACAATGTTTTGATCAATGCCTAATAAAAAGAGGTCCTATAGCTATGCGTTGGTAAAAATTAAAAGTGTTTCCTTTGTATTTGTGGAGTTGGGTATGAATGTACAAGTTTTCAATCTCTATTTGTTATTTGAAATGTTCCTTTGTAATGGTTTTGTATTCTAGAGCAAATGTTTATTTAAATTTTTAAATTTTATTCCTCGCTTTCTGTTCTACATTTTTTCTGCAGTTCAAAATATCCCAAATAGGCACATTTTGTTCACATTCTTTTGAAAAACATTAACAGAAATTTCAAAAGAAAAGAAATAAATCTACACAAAGATGTTTGTGGGAAGTAACTGTTATATGATGCTGGTATTTAGCAATAGGTGATAGTGTTCTTGATATACAAAAATAAGGAACTTATTTGGCTTTAAAGGAGTCATAAACCATTTTGGATAATTGACTAAGCCATCACAGTGATACAGAGATATCTTTGTTTCTCCTGGCTTCAATACCAATTGCTTTCAGCTTTTCTTCAGTCCTCAGGATGAATATCAATTCATTATTCCAAATTCATTCTTTGTATCACTAAGTCATTTTTCATTAGCTCAATGATTTTTTTTTTTTGTAGTTAAAAGACACTAACCATACAAATTCATACTTATAAACTTCCTAAAATTGAAACTTGGAAAACTTTTCCTTATCCAGCAAAGGCATAAAACTTTGCAATGACATAAAGCTTATAATGCGTAAAATATTCAGTGAAGTAAATGTACAAAATTTAGATATAAAATAAATGGGAATTCTGTTTTATAAGAATCCTTGAAGGCGTGGTAGTACTGCTTCATGCTGAAATTCTTTCTGGTACCACAATAACTACATATTAAACCAAAGAACACCACTTCCTAGGCTATACACAGATTTCTAGTTCATGTTTTACAATTCATAACATCAAGTATAAACAAAAACTGTCACAAAATGGGAAACATATCCAGCAGCCATAGAACACAAATAAAATAAGCAATTCATGTGACCAATTGATTTTACAATTCATGTCATCCATTACTAAATGTCTGTGCCCATTTACTGCTCACTGGTTATTGCTGATTATCATTGGAGGTCACTAGTGAGGAAATAACATTTTAAATCCCATAAATTAGCATTGCATTTTGTTGTAGCCCATAAAGGGAGAGCATGATGAAGGATAGACACTCTGGACTATCATAGCACTACATATTATTAGTGTGGTACATTCAAGCTGTAGTCTTAAGTTTGTGAGAAGTGTAATGCGATAAAATTAATGTTTTGTCATGTTCGGTGAAAATCTGCAGCATGTGTGTGCATTATCGTAGAGTCATAAAAAACCTTACGAGCAAACTGTAAAAGTTGGCAAGTATGAGAGAACCTTAAAAAAAAGAAAACGAGCTGACTTGTGTAACATTGGAATTATGATTAACAGAGATGTCAGCAAATCTGCTGCTCAAGATGAGGCACTCTACAGTATTTGGGTCAAGTTGTGCATGCAGATTATACAGTTTATGTAAACATATAAAGGGCCATTCACAAACACAGTGTTAACACGGTCATGATAGCAGTGCATCTCTACTGAGAGGACAAACTAATAAATATACTGATAGAAAGCTTGCAGATAATTGTGACCCAGTGTATGAAGAGTTTAAACTAAATACTAATTTGTTCAACTTAAAATACACTCATATCAGTCTACTGATAAGTTGGTATTAAAAAGATGAAATATAATATAGAATATAACTTCAGTTATACATTTTCAAGGGAGATGGCTAAAATAATGTATAAATTAGAAAATGTAAAAGTGCTTCTTCAGTTTTTCCACACAGTCATACACTTTTAAGCACTAATCACAGAAATGCTGTCATTTAGGGTTTGCAATGATAGAAATCATTGTGTAATTTCTGGTGCTTGAATTTCCTCATGCACACTGGGAACACTTTTATTATTTAGGCCTACTTCTTTATCATTGTCATCATCAGATACAACCTGGCGAAGAACGACTTGCCTGAACTATATTGTTAACATGTGTGCAGCAATAATGTGTTCCGAAATTATTGATGCCTCACCGCACATGCCTACTGCTTTATGCTGCGACAGCAAGGATACACAGAAACCAACTTAAAATAATGTATAAATAAGTAAGAAAATGAATATATTTCATATATGGGGACCACAAAAATGTGACATATTAATGAGAAAACTTAAAATTGAGCTAAATATTAATGGTAAAGCTTTGTGTCTAAAAAATTTAACATATATCTGCGAAAAACATAGAAGTGAGGTTCAATTGTAATACAGTAAGTTTTGAACATTTGTACGCATAGTGGAAATTCTAGTGCCAAAATTAAACAAAATAAATGATAAATAGCCTAGAATATGCCACTAAATATACAAAACCACAAAACTACTGGGATGCACCCCTCTTATTGCCACACCAGACACTCATCCCTCTTAGTGGTTTGCCTGAACATTCGACCTGGACCTGTTTCACAATGTACATATTTACAATTTACAAATAACAAGGAAAATACCGTATTTACATGAATCTAATGTGCACCGTTTTTGATCAAATGTAGTACTGAAAATCATGGTGTGAATTAGATTCGCTGACACATTAGATTCGAGTGCAAATCTGTTCCATAGAATGTCAGTAACTTCATTCAATTTTTTCGTTTATTACGTCAGAATGATTGCTGGAGTTAACATGCATCCAGAAAATCACGACAAGCTAGCTGCTCATTTATTGGCCTATTATTGAGCATTTTTAGTTATGTTATGCAGGGCAAGGGCAAACAGAGAAGAACGTCTTATGATGCTTCTTTAAAGTGTAAAGTAATCCTTTATGCTGAAAAAAAATGGTAATATAAAGGCAGGAAGGGAGTTCAATGTATCGAGAGCAACGTTCGCTTGTGGCAAAAACAAATTGGCATTATTTGCTACTAAAGCTAGTCATTCAAGAAATGCTGCACTTCAAATACTTTGTATGACAGCGAGCATGACTGGAGAGAGGAAATGAACCTGTTACTGATGTGGACACTTCCAAGGATTCCAGTGATGAAAGCATCAGTGAATAATGGTGATTTACGAAATTATTACGATTGGTCAATTTTGGGACCAAACTTTTTGGATATTGTATTGGAAATATTGTTGGATGAGTTAATTACTGATGCAAATGCTAAAAATACTGTAGCATATGCAGACGATGTGTTATTTTTAATAGAAGGAAATAGTAGAAGTGAAATAGAAAACAGAGCAAATAATTTAACTAATAAACTAAGCAATTGGTGCAGCAATACCACACTCCAAGTAGCTTTAAATAAATCAGGATATATGGTTCTCAAAGGCAACCTTAAGGGAGACCCATGCATAAAATATTATAACCAAAACATAAGACGCCAAAGAGAAGCTAAATATTTAGGTATTTATTTAGAGGAGCGTCTTAATTTTAGAAAACACACGGAATATGTTCGGAAAAAATCTGAAAAAGTAATGATGATATTAGCTAGATTAGTTTAATCAAATTTTAATATTCCATTAAAGGCCATATCAACCTATCACACAAGCATCTTTGCCTCAATAATAACATATGGAGCAGGGATCTGGGCAATGAGGATAAATGATGTACAGATAAAAACCTTATTACGAAGATCTCAGAGAAAAGTGTTGTTAAGATTTACTGGAGCATTAAGTACCTCACCTACATGGCCCTATTAGTAGCTACAAGCATATGGCCAATTGATTTAATAATAAAATTAAGAGGTGCACTTTTTTGGTTTAAGAAAGGAAACCTGGAGAAAGTATATGCAATAATTGACAGACAATGTAACAATATACGTGATATAAAATTTAGTTTAAAAACTCAATGGCAGTGGGAATGGGAAAACACTGAGGCTGGAAGAAGAAAACTTTTAATTTATTTAATAATATTTTGGAAAGATTGATGTTAAATCATATTCAACCTACCAAAGGAATCCATTACCTTACAGGTCATGGACCATAGAAAATCTACTGGAAAAAAATTAACAGAACACAGGACGACATATGTAGCCTGTGTAAAAGACAAGCCAACCCAGAGCATGTTTGTTTGAATGTATACAATTTTCAGAACAAATCAGAGAAGAAAGAATTGCGTTGAGTGGCCACCAAATGTATAATATATTGAGAAATAAAGAATTATATATGCATCTAGAGCAATTAGCTTTAAAAATAAGCAATTTAGCGAAGGATGTAGTGATACCGCAAGAAGACATTTTAGGAACCAATGAAGAGGAAGTAATAGTAAGATCGAAACGTATACGATTACATCAATTTATCTCACAGGGAGAAGAAAGAAGAAATGAAGTAGGAGAGGAAGAAGGGAGTGAAGAAGAAGAGGAGGATGATTACAATAATGAATATAAGAAGATACCTTTGGATTATAATAGGAAGAAGAAATGTGGAGATAGATTTTATTTAAAAGCAGTGGAAATTAAATGTATGTAAAAAAACATGAAGCAGTAAAGTGGGGAGAAGAGAGAAGGATTTATAGATGAAGTAAATTATCAGGCAGTTAAGAAAAGAGATAAAGTTAAGGGAGAAAAATAATAATAAAAATAAGAATAAATAAAAAGGAAACAGTTAAGTGAATAGAAGAGAGAAGAATTTAGATAAGGAGATTTAATGGTGATGGAGGATGTAAATTATAAGGAAGAAGGAAGAGGAGAAGTAATTAAAGAAAAGAGGGTAAGAGAAGAAAGAAGAGAGAGAGATAGGGAAGAAGATGGAAGAATAAATGAACCAGAAGAAGAAAGAAGAAAAGGAGTAGAACAAAACAAGGGAGGGAAGGAGAGGAAGAAAGAAGAAGGGAGAGATATAAAAGAGAAGAAATTAAGATCTAGCACATATTAATACATATTGAAATAATGATCCTATGGATTACATGACAAGACTATAAACTAATACAGCGACAATTACTAATGACATAACCATAGGAACAATAACAAACTTAAACAATATTACTAATAACTAATGGACAATACAATGACACTTAAAAAAACAACTTTCCCAGTTATATGATGGCAGCATAACAACAAAATTGAACCTATTGACTGTTACAACCACTAGACATAAATAAATATATAAACAAAGCAGTATATTATGGAAGGGGCAGAAGGATGATCTATGATGGAAGGAGGAGAAGCGGGATGACTAATAGCAAAGGAGGTGGTAGCTGGTGAATAGTGCGAGAAGAAGTATGGTGCAGTTACAAGGGAAGAGTATAAGTGGGAGTTATTGCTGGCATGAAGAATAGTTTTGGTGGATATTAAATAATAGTTGTGAAAGTGAAGTGCATTGTGAAATAGTTAATATGATATGAATATAAATTATTATCAGATTACTGAAGTGACATGGAAGTGAAGTGTAAATTTAATAATTGTGAATTTAGTATATATTTTAGTGCTGAGAAGTTAGGCTAAAAGAGTGAATTGATTATAAATTAAAATTTAACTAATTAGGGTATATAATTATATAAACACCTCAAAAGAAATTAAATTTAAATATCTCATAAACAATTAAAGCAGACAAGGATAAAAGAAAATTTTTAGCCATAAATGAAAATATTATGAATTATTTGTTTATTATAGTGTTAGTTTTGTATTGGAGGTGCTGGATACCAGTACCTAAGTTGTCAGTTTCTGACGTATATTTAGTTAGAATTTATTTAGATGGTTTAGTAGATAGCTGGCTACCAGTAGAAATGTAATTGTTGTATGTTTATTTTGAGTGGATGGAAATTTAAAAATTTTATTTTAGTTACTTTTGCTATTATTTTTTTTTTTTTGTATTTTCTTTCTTTTTATTAGTTATAGTTAATTATCTGTACAATGATAATGTAAGTGTATTGTATTAATAAACTGAAAATTTGTTAATACACGTCCCGGTTTAGGTAACAAGTTGCTAGGATGGAGTATTACAGATTTTATTTATTTATTTGTAATTTATGATATAGCATTAATAAATTCATTTTGAATGTGTACTTTCCTTATTTCATGTTCACTAATTTTCTTCTTTAACAATGTGTCTCCTAACAATAGGGCACTTTCTATTCTATAACCTGATGGTTTATATATACAATAAATCTATTTTTGTATTAAATAAATTTAAATAAAATACCTATTTACTGTCATTGATGCACTTTACATTCAATACAAACCCTTTTTTCATAATTTTAAGTTTCAAATATGGGGTAAGCATTAGATTCGCATAAATATGGTATTACAAATGTTTGTAAACCTTGTTTTACAATAAAAGTTTCTTAATTTGTAAAGTTGAGGAATTTTACAAATCCATATAAATAATTGACAAACGTAAACATTATACACATTCTGTTTTAAAGCATTACAAAAGCCACTAAAGATCTATGTTAAGTCTAGCAACGTCAACAAGGTGACGTTAATTACTTGAGCATTAGGAGAAAAATTTGGGACACTTTTGCTTCACTTACTCTGTTATTATACAGGACATATTTCAGAAGCATTTGCTTCCATCATCAGCTGTAGGTTGACTGGCAGCACTGGTGTCATTTTTATTCTGGTCTGGTATATAGCGTGATGAATCTGCTATAGATGTCTGGAGGTGGGATTTCAAAGGCTTGTGGAATCAATTTTTATCCACAAGTACAAACACTGAGTTATGAACTTTGAAATTGTATTGATTGGTTTAAGTATGAATGCAGGATTTTCAACTTTAGGTTCAACATATAACCACTTAATGCCACAAATAAAAGGAAAATTGCTATTTTAGCAAAATTTAGGGAAAAAAAATCTATATTATTTTGTAGGTTCTCCAAAATAATCACTAAAACCCTGAAAATTAATAAACGGAAGGAAATCCAAAATATGTGGTTCAGTTTGTAACGCTATCTTTTGCACACAAAGAATAGCAGATAAATCTCACTTGCTGGTTGCTATTTACTCTAATTCTCATGTGTCTGATATTGCATAAAATTGTTGTTTTTTTTTACTTTCTCTACTACGTATAGTAAGTAGGGGAAGTATTGTATTCCACCCAAAAATTCGATACCGAGATTTCACCGGAAATACATGTTTTGAGACCTCCTGAATCCAAAAAAAGCATTTTTGGAAACATGTCCGTATGTGTGTCTGTCTGTCTGTGTGTCTGTGAACAGCATAACTCAAAAACGAACAGTCAGATAAGCACCAAACTTGGTATTTAGGTTCAGTATCTTCCAGAGATGCGACACGAAGGTTTTCAAGAAAATCCCCCCACCCCAGACTACCCTTTACATGGAAGATTTTTCGAAAATTTTAATTTTCTCAAAAATGGCTCTAACGATTTTGATGAAAATATCATATGTTTAAGATAATGTCATGCGAAATGAAATGTATATCTCGAATTTTCTGGGAATGTCTCCAAACGTATTCTTCATTGTGAACGACTTTTGCATAACTGGTAAACCATAAGAGATAGACAAAATTTTACTACACAAAAAATGTAGATCGCGTTAAAATACACAACTTATGTCATATACATTTCTTTTGTTGAGTGAACCGTTTTCGAGATATTGCTTGTTATTTCCTTAAATTTTCCAATACTTATACTTTTTCTCAAATTCGTTATTCATTTTTTTTATGTCCTGGACATGCAAAGAGAATGGAATGCACCATATAGCAACCAGCGTTAAAATATTTGACTATCGCTTAAAAGCTACCATATTTCCCTTGCATCTACAAGAAAATTACCAATAAGATTGACATCTCGATATCTCGATTAACATGAAGCATATGGAGAATAGGCGTTTGTAAAAATAGTGTGTACAAGATGAGATGGTAATTTGTATCACAAATTACTCAGATGTAATTAATAATAATAATATGAATATGTATTTTTATGTAACATTGATTTCAGAGGTTTAATAATTGTCATTATTATTGGTAAATAATAATATACGGCTCTACTGAAACTGTCAACAATAACGCAATAATGCAATGAAGGGTTTGAGTTGTTTATCGTTACCGGGAACCAGGAAGTTACGTAATGTTTCGCGCCTTTTCGGTAAAAGCTTCTAGAATTTTCCCTAAAAAGTAATATGTATTAGTGGTTTTCATTGGATAGTAAAATAGACGCTAATGTTGGCGCGTTTTATAAGCCAATAGCATTTCATTTATAATCTTTAGGTGTATCTTGAGGCAAGCCTATAAATAGTGTAGATTCAAATAGAGCGTCCCCCAGTGTGCAACAAGATTCTCAACACCTAACACGTCAGCTCCCAGTTTAACAAGATTCTCATGTCGGTCTCTCAATTCGTAAAGTTACGCGCAGCATAAGTACGAGAAATCTTATAAAATATTCTACAGTTAAATATACAAAGTTGAAGTACGTGAGTTACAAGTGATATGACGTTATTATAAACAGTTTCAGTATGGCGAGTCTCAAGATAAATATGTGAAAGTGTTCATGAACGTGTTCTGCAATAAAAAATTATAAAACCAATTTCTTCGCCAGTATCATTTATAGACAAAAGATTCCTTTCCGCTGCACAACCTGCAAGAGTTAAATGTCTACCTAAATAGCTAGCCGGAAGATAATATATATAACCTTAAAATCTTTCATAAACTAATTGATACAAATTGCTACACCAGATGGAGTTAAACGGACAAGACCAACGAATGACGTCACACAAGATGGCTACACACGCGTGATGTAAACAACATTACGTGAGAAACATTATCCACCACGTGGTGCTTTAAAATATATATACAATTTGTACACTCTCAAATTGGCGCATCAACGTGGAGCTAGATGACTAGGAAAGGATCAACATAACCAGGAATGCAGCGGTGAAATCATCTACAAGACCCAGATTCAAGAAACAACAGGGACGACAGACTTCGATCGTAATTCCGAGATTACGAAGCAACAGGGAATTCAACGCAAAAACATCGAAACGACGTAGATTCATCACAACACAACGCAGAAGCAACATCAAATCTAGGAGAAAGGGGCAGAACGCTGGACATCAAAGCTACAGCAACATACAGCATCAAAAAGGTATCGTAATTTTTTTTTAGAAAACAAAAACAATGGCTGCAAGTAATACAGAAGAAACAATGATGGAGGGAGATAGTGTAACAGTTAGCTGTAAGTCAATACAGGTTACAAAAAAAAGCTTAAACAATGTAGTATCTGATGGAGGAAATGTTAGTGCAGAAAGTAAGAATAGAATAGCAGGATATATTACTATTGATGCTGGTACGATGATGGAAATTATGGAAATGTTTAGAAAATTTGATGAAAAACTAGATATTGGTAAGAGTATTGTAGATCAAGTAAGGGAAGATATGCAAAAGAGTTTTGAGAGATTAGAAAAGAAATTAGATCAAGAAAGTGAAGCTATAAAAAAGGATCATAGGGAATTGAGTGAAGATATTATTAAGAGTGTAGAACAAAAAGTAGATCAGAGTTTTGAGGAATTGAGAGAAGATATAAAAAAGGATCATAGGAAATCAATTGAAAATATTGGTAGGAGTAATGAGGTATTAGAGCTAAAAGTAGATCAAAGCAGTGAAGAAATTGAAAAGAAAGTTACGAAGCTACGTAGTAGTATGCCAGAAATAAGAGATGAAAATGAGGAAGTAATAGTAAGTGAAATATGTGAAGTTTCAAAGAAAATTTTAGACATGAACAGGGAAATAGATAACAAAGAAAGTGAGGTTAATACTAAAAGTGAGGTTAATGTAGAAGGCGCAGAGTTAGGAAGTCAAATGAGTAGTATTTCAAGTGAGATAAGA
The DNA here is from genome assembly GCA_030765065.1 of Deroplatys truncata. Taxonomy (NCBI): domain Eukaryota; kingdom Metazoa; phylum Arthropoda; class Insecta; order Mantodea; family Mantidae; genus Deroplatys; species Deroplatys truncata. Next base: position 16,941,715 of record CM060983.1, read on the forward strand.
GAGATAAAAGAGGTTAGGAATGTAGATGTAAATGAGGTGCAACTTAATTTCAGAGGGGAAATATCAGAAATACAAAATGAGTCAGTAATGCAAAGAAGTAAATTGTACCATGATGTTCAAAATGAAAACTCCAGTCCAGTACAGTTTAGTACAGATTTGTCAGAGTATTCTCAAGGTAAAGAGATAGCAGAAGAATTAAAAATGAAAGTTGTTAAAAGATGTGTTGTTCAAGAAATTGTAGATTGTTTTCAAGTATTATCAGGGAACGAAATTTCATATGAATACAAGAGGTTATTCATGAAGAAAAATTTGAAGGTTAGGTTACGGCTACGAGTAATATTTAGCCACACACAATTTGATCCAGGAGGGTAAATAGCAATGAGATGTAAAGTAAATGCTGGATAGGTAAAGACGACTTGCAGAGAAATGTATTGGAACGTAAGAGGGTTAACTATTTATATATGTCATTTGAAAGGAGAAATAAATTATATAAAAAAAAAAAAAAAAAGAGAGAAATGTTTAAAAAAAAAAAAAAAAAAAATAAATAAATAAATAAATTTTTAGTAACTGTAATAACATTTGAAAATTAAGAATGCAAAGATTGAAACTTAAGATGATATTAAATTAAAAGTACGTAAATACAATTCCAAGATTTAAAAATTAAGAATGCAAAGATTGAAACTTAATATAATATTAAATTAAAAGTACGTAAATACAATTCAAAGAGTATTGTTAAAATAAAATTCAGAATAACAAAAATTGGTAAAAATAATTTAACAACAAATATTTATGTAGCAAACAGAAAATGTGACACAGTGCCTAGATTTAAGAGATGTAAATATTTGTGTAGAGGGTGAATATTTTGGTAAAAATGTTAAACAATTACAAAAATCTTAAATGTATAAATTTTTGTCAACGATTTAAGAAAGTGCACAATTTGGTAACATTAATTAAATAATTCAGGGTAAAATATTTGCTATAAAATTTTGTGATGTCAGATTAATATCTAAATTAATTAAACCAGAGCCAGTAAGTAGTGGCGAGATAAAACATATGTCGTGTGTTAAATACGTGTGAAGTGTAAAGTGAAAGTGAATAGCGTGTGTTACAAGATTTAGGAGACTAAAAACAAAATTATAAAATTTCTAAACAGGTTATAAATATTTATAATTATGTTTCTAGTGGGGCATATGAGACGGTAATTTGTATCACAAATTACTCAGATGTAATTAATAATAATAATATGAATATGTATTTTTATGTAACATTGATTTCAGAGGTTTAATAATTGTCATTATTATTGGTAAATAATAATATACGGCTCTACTGAAACTGTCAACAATAACGCAATAATGCAATGAAGGGTTTGAGTTGTTTATCGTTACCGGGAACCAGGAAGTTACGTAATGTTTCGCGCCTTTTCGGTAAAAGCTTCTAGAATTTTCCCTAAAAAGTAATATGTATTAGTGGTTTTCATTGGATAGTAAAATAGACGCTAATGTTGGCGCGTTTTATAAGCCAATAGCATTTCATTTATAATCTTTAGGTGTATCTTGAGGCAAGCCTATAAATAGTGTAGATTCAAACAGAGCGTCCCCCAGTGTGCAACAAGATTCTCAACACCTAACACGTCAGCTCCCAGTTTAACAAGATTCTCATGTCGGTCTCTCAATTCGTAAAGTTACGCGCAGCATAAGTACGAGAAATCTTATAAAATATTCTACAGTTAAATATACAAAGTTGAAGTACGTGAGTTACAAGTGATATGACGTTATTATAAACAGTTTCAGTATGGCGAGTCTCAAGATAAATATGTGAAAGTGTTCATGAACGTGTTCTGCAATAAAAAATTATAAAACCAATTTCTTCGCCAGTATCATTTATAGACAAAAGATTCCTTTCCGCTGCACAACCTGCAAGAGTTAAATGTCTACCTAAATAGCTAGCCGGAAGATAATATATATAACCTTAAAATCTTTCATAAACTAATTGATACAAATTGCTACACCAGATGGAGTTAAACGGACAAGACCAACGAATGACGTCACACAAGATGGCTACACACGCGTGATGTAAACAACATTACGTGAGAAACATTATCCACCACGTGGTGCTTTAAAATATATATACAATTTGTACACTCTCAAAGACTAGAGAAAGTCATGTGAGTGTAACACATCAGATTTTTTTTTTTCAATTATTCCATTCCTTTAACTGCAATGGTCATATTGCAGCCTTTTACCTTCAGAACATATTGCCTATCGGCAATGGTGTTAACTCATTGAATTTCTGGTTTTGGGTCTTACACATTCACACTTCCAGACTCTGGGGAGGATAGAGAATAATCTTAGCTAAGAAAAATTCCCACTCCAGCTGGTAATCGAACTTGGTACCCCTTGCACAACAGGCAGGTGCTCTACCAACTGAGCTACAGGGACAGCCTGCCAGTTGTTGTTTTGAGGTTAAAGGCTGGTTCACAACAACCAAAAACAGTAATCAGAACAAGAATGACACAGTTGAAGTGTATGTATTTTAATGGGAAGCTTTCCCGGGCACCAGGAAAGGTTAGAAGACTTGGCCAAGTTCTAACTTTCTCTTCTCATGCCTGGGCGCAATTAAATCCATATTGTGCATATTAGACTCTTCATTGTAGAGGTTATTCTAGGCAGGCATGACATCAAACAGTCTCTAGTGCTCTCTCTAGTCAGAAGCTGGAAGCAATTAGTAGCATATGAGCTTTTAACCTCAAATCCTGACCCTGCAGATCCAGCGTTGGTTCTTCTAGTGAAAGGGACATCTGCAGTTTGCTTATATGCAACTCAAAATGGCTATTACCACAAAAACAATAACAAAAGCTATAAAAGAACAGCAAAAACTGGTAGAAATTGACAAAAACCAATAAACAACTTTAATATATGCAATTAAATAAAGGAATGAAAGCTTGGTACGACTACAGAAATCAGAAATATGTAATGGATCTGCATTTAGATAATGTTTACTCTATTGAATTTTGACGTTGGCTAACCCAAATTATGTTGGCTGAATTGGAAGTGCTCATCTGGATGCCAGGTCATTGTGGCAAAGAGGGAAATGAAAAAAAGCTGATGAACTTGCAAGACAAGTGCAGCTTCACAATTTACTGGGCCAGAGCCAGCTCTAGGAACATCTCAATGTTTAGTAAGAGAAGAGAGGCTATTAAGAAATGGTCCAAAGTAGATCATAAAACCTGGCTTAAAACTCCAGGAGACAAATATAGTAAACTATTTGTTAGAAAACCATGTAAGAAAAGAGCTGAAAGCTTACTTAAACGTAACAGGCTTCAACAGAGAACAATTATTGCTTTCTAATAGGATGTGCTCCACTAAAAAAGCATCTTAACACGATGGGAGTTTTCAGGCTAACTTAGATTGCAGACTGTGCAAGAAAGAAAGTGAAACAGCACAGCATATTATATGCTCCTGTGAGGCTTTGGCTCTCTGGAGATATATTGTTTTTGGGAAAAATTTTTTTAGAACCAGAAGAATTTGAAACTATATCTTTGTGAGACTGTATTCCTTGGTAAAGAGTGCAAGCATAATGAATTGGCTTTAAAACAATAAGGTAGGACAATAAGCCCAAGCAAGACAAGAATTGGAAGCAGGTGAAAAAATATCACTGGTTAGTTAAAAACAAATGAAATTCCAATGCGTAAAATAGACTTTCCATGTGATTGATTGATCGATGCGATTCTCAATATGCATTTCCATCCTCATTACCAGGCTATTGTGAACCAAAATCTTGTATGCTGCATTGTTTGCTGTTCTCATTCTTGTTTTCGTTTTGGTTACTGCTTTTGGGCTATTGTAAACCAGCTTTTAGGCACCACTTCGGAATATGATGTCCAATATCTTGTAATAACAATTCCATTTGAAAGCTCTCATTCTATTCATAAATAAATGTGAAGGCATTATTGATTTCCTTCCATGAATCACTGGAACTGCTGCTAAGCAAGATTTTATATAGTTTTTGGTGATATTTTGATGTGCACTTACTCAAAACTATACGTTTTTATGTGTTTTTGGTGATATTTTGATGTGCACTTACTCAAAACTATACGTTTTTATGTGTTTTTGGTGATATTTTGATGTGCACTTACTCAAAACTATACGTTTTTATGTGTTTTTGGTGATATTTTGATGTGCACTTACTCAAAACTATACGTTTTTATGTGTTTTTGGTGATATTTTGATGTGCACTTACTCAAAACTATACGTTTTTATGTGTTTTTGGTGATATTTTGATGTGCACTTACTCAAAACTATATGTTTTTATGTGTTTTTGGTGATATTTTGATGTGCACTTACTCAAAACTATACGTTTTTATGTGTTTTTGGTGATATTTTGATGTGCACTTACTCAAAACTATACGTTTTTATGTGTTTTTGGTGATATTTTGATGTGCACTTACTCAAAACTATACGTTTTTATGTGTTTTTGGTGATATTTTGATGTGCACTTACTCAAAACTATACGTTTTTATGTGTTTTTGGCTCATAAATGTTATTCTAAGATAGCTTCCTTTACAAACCTTAAACCATTTGCAGATAAACTGCTTACTTTAAGATGTCTTAAATTATTGTTTGGATGTGCAACAAAATGCCTGTAAAGTCTATAAAATTTCATTTGTAAATATTTAAGCTTGTTCAATTTTACAAACTTCCATTGTGAAGCAGGCTCCTGGACATAACAACTTAGAGAAACAGTACTCTTGAGTGAAAAGCTAATAATATTTGAGTTCTAAAACATGTCACTCGTAAACTGACCGTAAGTTTTCACGTGTACTTCACACTGTGGTACTCTCCTTTGTTCACATAATGTGTATATTAACACTGAGTTCTCTTTGTCAACAGCCCTTAGCAATATTTGCATTTGTTTCAGAGGTGAGGCACATGACCAAAAGCAAACAAATATGGGAAATCAAATGCAAGCTGTTAAAGATATAATCGTAAGGAGGCAAGTGTACCAACTGTATTAAAATTGTGTTTGGAGAGGTCCACAGGTACAGAGGAACTCCAGAGTTCCACCTCAGCCAACCATAAATACACGTCAAAGTACACAAATGAATACATTACTATAATACTAGACATAACAATCATTATTTTAGGGAACGAACCACCAACAAATTTACAGACAAGGATTGTTTTTGTAATGGGACAGACTTTATATAACAGAATACTGGCGACAATTAAGGCATTCAATGGATTGATTTGATGCACTCTAATCAGTTTTTACTTTCTCTAGAGGAAGTATTGCATTCCACGCAAAAATTTGATATTGAGATTTCATCAGAAATACATGGTTTGAAGACATTGAATAACATTTTTTTTTTTTTAGGAAAAGGTCCATATATGCCTCTTGTCTGTCTGTGAATAGCATAACACAAAAACAAAAAGTTTAGCATCTTTAAAATACCACATGTTTAAGATGATTGTAGGCTCTCACAGCCGGTGTTATAAGTAAAATATAACATATTTTCTGGGCTTGTAGGCCATGCTTGAACGATAAAATTATTAAAACTTGATATTTTATCCTCGGCTGTGGAGGACATCCTGAGAAAGTGGCAAGAATGGCTCAGGATTGCGGGTTCATATGGCAGTGCACAATACTCTATACTGGAGTGGTGTGAGGGTTGTTTATGGACTACTCTGTTCTATCGACCGATACAAAGGCGTTGTAAGGTAGGAATCCAAGCCTAATTTATCTTAAACACTTCTCTATTGCAATTACTGGGATGATTGTATATATCTATGACATTTCTGGACATTCTAGGGTAGTACTGTTTGGTGTTTGCAAGTACTTCTCTTTTATCAAACATAATATCATGTTTGTCTAACATGAGGGCATTCTCTGCAATAGCAGACTTGTCTGTGTGACAAGGCAACATCATCTTTTATGTTTGGCAATGCATGCTTTGTTGTACCTATATAAGATTGGTCGCATGTACACAGTATCTTGTAAACACCAACGGCAGAGGGCAGGTCCAATGGATCTTTGGCTGATTTGTGGATCTGTTTTAATTTTTGTGTGGGAAAAAATACTGTTTTAATTTGCTGAAGATGAAACATGAAGTTTTAATAATTTTAATAACTTTATTGTTCGACTGCAGCCTACAAGCCCGGAAAAGATGTTGTATTTTACTAATATGTTTTAGATATTTACATGGCAAATAAAATGTATATCTTGAATTTTCTGGGAATGGCCTGCAAAGGCTCTTCATTCTGAATGACTTTTGTATATCTGGTAAACCATAAGAGATAAATAAAATCACACTACATAAAAAATGTAGATCTTGTTAAATTCACACAATTTATGTAAACAATTTTTGTGGCATTAAGCATTTCTGAGATAGTCTCTCTTAATTGTTTGAATTTTCAAATACTTACACTTTTTTCATGTGGTACATCACTATTCATTTTTTTTCATGGTCATGCAAGGAGCATGGAATTTTAAAGCCATTACATAGCGACCTGCTTTTTAATAAAATCAGAGCATCTCCTTAATGCACTACATCTTTCTTATAGCTACAATGAAACATGTAATTAAAGTTTATCTTGAAAGAAGTTGATGGAAGAATAATTTGTGGAAGAGTGAGTAGGGAAAGTCACATGAATACAACACCAGATTTTTTCTTAGCGTAAACAAAATTTTTGCAATAAAATAGGACTGAACCTATTTAAAAAACAAACATGCAAAAATTATGCAAGTAATTAAAAATTCAAATGCACTACACTTTTAACTAACATTTAAAAACCATTTCACAAAAGTTTTATTGAAATTAAGCTGAAACGTTCATGTGTGGGGCACTTTATACTCCAAAAAAATTATGGAAATACTGAAACAAAGAAATAAGTTTTTAAAATTTTTTGAAAATATTAAACAGATGTTTAAGTAATTAAGTAATTTATGAAACTGAAGTGATTGACTAATTTTGAAGAAGTTGAAGTTGTTACACTACATCACTAAAATGTTCTTACTTGAACGCGTTTCGGGAGACGGTTTGTTCCCATCGTCAGCATGTCCTTGAGTTGAGTTGAGGACTCTCCTTTGTGTGGTAGTTACATAAGTTTGGAAATGCTATGGTAGGGGCAGATGATGCTCAGAAAGACATTCCCCAGTGTTACTTGATCATATAGCACTTACTCAGATCATAGCCATTGTAGAAAATAAGTTGTACAAGCTCGATAAATATGTAAATAGACCATAAATTGAGAAACTTCTTGTGTAGGTCATGTCATAATGCTTGTATCTTCCATTATGGACAAAGTACCCCCTCTATTAAATTCTGATGTTTATAAAATTCAGTGCAACTTAAGAGACTTGTATGTCGGACAAACAGGAAGGACCATACAAACACATAGGGTAGTGTGCACCAAGTTGGAGTAAATTACTTCTGAAGTAACATTTACTAAAGAAGTCATACTATGGAAGTAGGTTACTACAGGAGCAATTTACTCTGGAAGTAACGTTGGAGAACTCAATTACAATTTATTCTTTTAGTTACGACAATGGAAGTAAGAGCTCATTACTCCCAGAGTAGTGCTTTGTTTGTGTAATTTATTTGAAGCAAATCATGAATAAGTTTATCTGCAATAGGAAAAGGGGTAAAAAGATCAGCAAAAGAAATAAAAAAGATTTTTTGGTAGAGATAATGAAAATCCATTTAAATAATATGAGTGCAAAAACATGATGTAAAAATGCTTGAAAGTTGTGATGGATGAGTTTAATGCTTCAAGAGACAGGAAACATACTGAAAAGCAGCTTATACTTATTGGAACCAATGCTCCCAATCTTCATATTTGTGCCACAGATCACATTCCAATTTCAGAAAAGTTCAGCAATTTGATAAGCATAAAATAGGAACATGTGTGCAGCTGATTGAAACAGCCACAATGTGTAAGAAACCTGCCAAAGTGAAGAAGAATTGCCTTTTATTTTGTAAACAGTAATGTATATTTATTCATGTACCTTGCTCTTAACCTCAAAAGCACTTGAACGACATGATGAAAAATACAACCAATAGGCATACAGTGAATGTTTGTAAGATCACCTGCAACTATGTTCCAGCATGTGAAGTAACATGATTGCTTACGTAATGTGTTTTTACGTAAATTATTAGAACTTGAAGATCTTATATTGTGCTGCTTTTGTTTTGTTTGGTTACATAACTTTAACTGCCCCACGTATGGGAGCCAAATTTGCGAGTGTATTACTTATAATGTTTGTTTACATCACGTGTGTTGAAGCCATCTTGTGACGTCATTCTTTGTTCGGTTTGTAGCTCCATCTGGCGTTAGCAATTTGCGGTTCCTAGTTTTGTGTTTGAAAGAATTTAACTTTTAATTTCTATTCAGTTCTGTTTCACTGTCCTCCGGCTAGCTATTATCTTATCTTGGGTCGAACATGTGTCTCTATACAGGTTGTGAAGCGGAAAGGAATCTTTTATCCAAAAATTACACTGATGAAGAAATTTGTTTTATAATTTTTATTGTCGAACACGTTCACTATCACTTTTACATATTGATCTGGATACTCGCCAAACTGAAACTGTTATAATACTTCTTACTGATCACTTTTAATTCACGTATTTCAACTTTGTGTATAATTAACTTCATAATACTTTAGATTTTCGTAACTTGTGAATCTATAGCCGACGTATCTCATACAAATATTTTGACGAACTGACGAACTTAAGACGACGTGTATTGCACTAAGAATTTTGATGAACTGCCTGAAGACGACGTGTAGTGTATGAATGCTTTCGGCGAACTGAAGGACTGACTGACTTTACCTCTAACTTGGCTTCTATTTATATGCCTTCTATCAGATACGCCTAAAGATTATAACTGAACTACTATTGGCTAATAAAACGCGCCAACATTAGCGTCTATTTTAATATCCAATGAAAACCACGAATACATATTGCTCTAGGGAGAAAATATTCCAGAAGTTTCTACCGAAAACGCGCCAACATTACGTAACTTCCTTGTTTCCAATAATGATAAACAGCTCACCCCCTCGCTGCATTATTGCACGCTATTATTGACAGTTTCAGTAAAGCCGTATAAACTTATTTCCCAATAATAATTACAATTAATAAACATCTGAAATCAATGTCACATAAAAATGCATATTCATATTACAATCATTATTTACATTTAGGTAATTTGTGATACAAATTACTGCATCATATGAAACGCTCGTAGGATGCATAACAATAATTGCAGTTTGGGTGATACATCTGTATTCATGTTGTGAGTTCTGTTGTAAATGCTCTCCAATTTTTTTTGGGGGGGGGGAGAGGACAGGAATAAAAGTATAAGCGAAAACAGGTCTATATGGGTATCTGGGTAGGATAAAGGATTAGGGAGAGAAGGGGAAAAAAAATTAGTTTTATTTATGGGGGCTCTTTAACTACCATGGTTCTTAGCGTCCCATTCTATATTGGGCGTGAAAGACCAGAAATTTTGCAGAGGCCTCTTTATCAACTTGAGGTCTTTTACATGCTATAAATCTACAACATGGGACCACCGGCTTTACTTCCCTTCCAAAGGAAGCCATGCTAAAAGGGAGAGAAGGGATTTTATTCTGTGGTGATTCTTTATTTGGAAATCTTTTGGTGACATGGTGGGTGGTACTGCATCTTGCATACAGAGGTTTGTGGCTAATTGTCAGAATATGCCAAAAGCCAAGTGTAGTGTAGGCTGCTGCCTTGGCCAAGACCTAGACAGCTGGCCTACGACATTGTGGGTGACTGTGTTTTGCTGATTTGGGGTGATTCTTCACTCGTTGCAGCATCGGTGGTAGTGTTGTGATGGCTGTGGTGACATTAAGATGTGTTGCTCCATAAAGTTCCTTAATAAGTAGATATGTGTCTTGGAGTTGTTATTAGTCTGGAGGTGACATCATGGTGATCTTTACTTGTAGCTCTTGCATCCTGGTGACTGAGAGCTGTAAGGCTTCCAGTTGCCCGGGGCGGTCGTTGTTGTTATCTGTAGCAGTCAGTGTGGTGTTGTCTTCAAGGCAGCTCTTAATTCGGTACAGCTTGTCCTGTATCAAGGCAAGGAGTTCTGGGTCTTCACTAAGCTCTAGTTGCTATATTAAGTTCCGAAGTTTGCTGCATAGTTTCCGTTGGTAGTGCATTGTTTAGCTTCTATCACTGATAGTCTCTTGTTAGCTGTTGTCTTCAGTGCATTTAAGCATTGGTTTAGTGCTGTGACTTCAGCCTAGCAGATTCAAAAGAAATGTAAAAGATTCTTTTGTAATACTGAAACACTACTTGAAGTCTCTGTCTGTATAAGTATATGGATCTCACCTTAGCCATAGTATACACACTATCACACTCCTGTTGAGTTATTAATCGACATCATCAATGTAATCTAAGTAATCCAAAGACACATCAAAATATCTTCCTCCAAATACAATACGGTAATGTAGTTCAATCGGCAGGTGAGTTTTTATAAGTTGCAAGAGTAAATTGTAACCTATATTTGTGCTCTACTTAGTTTTGTAGTAACACATTACCTAATGGTGCTCTCTGACATTTACTTGTGTACTAATTTGCTCCAGGAGTATCTGAAAGAAGTAAAATACTTCAGAAGTAGTCTACTCTTGAATGGAAGTCACCGAGTTTGACTTTAATAGTAGTTTACTACAGAAGTAAAGCTTACTCTAGGTTGTGCATGCTGCCCTAAGTATTCCTAAACACGGAAATTCCTAAACACACAACATTAGCTGAGCATATTGTAAACACTGGGCATCATATAATTTTGACATCAAAATTTTGGCAATATATGGACAATTTTCCCACAGAATATTCCGAGAAGTATTGAAATATTTAAAGTGAACAGCAAATTAAACAGAGAAGGGTAAAGCACTTCATGTTAATTGGAAGGTCTTACTGACAGAGCGAGCTGCCATTGATTATTCATCACCCAATGAGAGAAGAGGAGGCGAGCCCAAACTACATATAAATATGGGCAATGAAAAAAAACTGCTGGTCATTCCGGACTTAGATGGCAAACAGGAAACATCAGCTCCAGCTTCGAGTTTTCTACGAGGTCCGCCACTTTTTCGGCAGCAGCTTCGTCAGACCGTCGGAGTTTTCTGCGCGGTCCGTCACTCTGCCGGGGTCTTGTGCTTCATTTCTTCTGAAATTTTGAGCAGTACACACCATTTTCACTGCTTTTATTAAAGCAGTGAGCAACTTTAATACATCTCAGCCAGCTGAGATAACAAGTAGCGGGCGAACAACAAGGCCACAGCCATCTTGCCGCAAGGTAAGGTACGGCGCACTTAAAGTTTAAGTGTCCGGCCCGCTGTTGTCACGCCGTGGGCCCCCGCTGCCTGTAGGTAAGTGGTGACTAAGTGAGATAGGAGTGCACTGCACACCAGTGTGCAGTGCACTTGTACCTACCCTTGCTTTCCCCCTTCCTACACCATGAAACCCGCTCCCAGTAGCGAGGCTACCAGCGGCCCTGCCTTGAAGGAGCAGGAGCCAACACCCAGCACCAGCACTGGTGTAACCAACGCCTCTTCCCGGACCTCCGGGTCGGGAAAGGCTAGAAATCCCAGGAGATCCCGAAAACGCGCAAGCGGTAAAGGGGACCTCACCCATTCATCTACAGAAGAGTCTGACAACGGCATCTCACGCGAGCGTTCGCTGCTGAGATTAGGCAAAAATGTGGAGTCTGAGGACTCGGAATGTGACAGTGACGTCACAAGCTATTCGGCATATTCGGATAAGGCTTCGGTCTTTTCCGTACACTCCTCCATTATGGGAGGCGACGAGGATGATCCCACTGCCCCCCCGGGGAGCAGTGGCGACGGCTTTCGTGTAGTGGGCAGGAAGGGAAGGCCAATGCCTACAGCCAGTCAGAGCCACCAGGTATCTGACAAACCCGCTGCGAGCGGACAACAACGGCGCCATATTCCTCCAGTCATTGTGGACTCCTTCCAGGGAGTGGTGGGCTTCCTCAGAGAAGTCATGCCTGCTCTTTGCCAGGAGTGTACAGTGACTCGCAGGAAGAGCCGCTACGTCTTCCAGCCTAGGACCTCAGAGGACTACGCGTTCTTACTGAGTGCCCTAAAGAAGAAGAACATTCCTCACTTCACCTTTGGCCTCGACAAGACCAGAGACCTAAAGCGTGTTATCAGAGGCCTACCTGTGGACACACCAGTGGGGGACATAGAGTATGACCTCACCCGTCAGGGCATTAAGCCCTGCCTTGTGAAGCAGCTCACAAAACCCGCTCCAGCCGGGCAGCAGCCCAACAGAATCCCCATCCCCCTCTTTTTAGTAGTGGTGGAGCGGGCAAATGACCCGGAGATTAAGATTGATCGAGTCACTTCGATCTGTTATCTCCGGGTAACAGTAGAAGCCTCCCGACGCCCTGACGGCCCTGCACAATGCCATCGTTGCTTGGGGTTCAATCATTCAAGCAACTACTGCCACCGTGTACTGCGCTGCCTTAGGTGCGGTGGCATGCACCCTAAAGACGTCTGCCCTAGGTCCCTCACAGATGTGCCCACCTGCGCAAACTGCAAGGGTGAACACATAGCTTGCTATGGAGGATGCTCAACACGCCTCAAGGTGATGGCCTCCATGCGCTCGACGCATGGGCAGCCTGACCAGGCACCGAGAGAGCGCACAGTACCACAACCCAGGAGGGTGGAGACTCAACGTAGGGAGGCAACCACGGCTCCCCTGCAACCATCAAAAACAACAGCACGACAGGCGCCAACACTAGCGCCTCCGCCAACACCAGCACCCAGGGGCGTCTCATACGCGGAGAAGGTCTCTGGTCGGGGTACCACACAGAACACCCCCAACAATACAACACAAGACCAACCACCAAAACAGAAACCTCCACCCAGTCAGAAGAGGAGAAGGCCGAATCCTGGGACCGACTCGGACCTGGAGGAGCCGGTGGCTGCAGGTCCTGCGCCCCAGCCATCACGCGCCTCCGGGGCCGGGGACGGCGGGGTTCGTCCATCGCCTCTTCCATCCCCTGTACCAGCTCCAAACCCAACCACACCAACCACCTCTGGTGTTGACCTCATGGGCCTGGCCCGGTGGCTGCAGCTATTACTGCAGGACCACGGTCGTCGGGTGCAGGAGCTCATCACCAAGTTCCTTCAGGCCACAGACCCATCCAGCAAGGCGATGATCCTCTTTGAGGGACTCACCTTTTTGCTCTCCCTTGCACCATTGCCCCAGAATGGCGGACGGAACTAGGTCTCGTACCTCCTTCCGTTTCGTCTTTTGGAACGCAAATGGCGTAGGGAATCATAGGGATGAGCTCCATCGCTTTGCCAACCTCTATGCTTTGGACCTCATTTTGGTCTCCGAGACACACTTGCGTCCCGACATCCCTTTCCGTCTACCTGGCTACGTTTGCCACCGCAATGACCGAGTACCTGGCCCAGGAGGCGGTACCGCGGTGCTTGTGAGGCAAAACATGGTCCATAAACCCATCCCTCTCCCTCCCCTGCAAACCCTTGAAGCGACGGCGGTGTGTGTTGAACTGGGCGGCACGGAGGTTATAATAGCTTCCATTTACCACCCACCTGCTAGACTGTTCGTACCAGCTGACTACCAATCCATATTAGCCCTTCATCCTTGCGTGATCCTCGCGGGGGACTTCAATGCCAAACATCAGCGTTGGCATTCAGGCCCTCGAGCGGATGCAAGAGGCAACGCACTGATTCGCATGATAGATAGTGACCCTCAACTTCGAGCTATGGGTCCTGGCAACCCACCCACCATCCGCAAGGTCGAGGATGACCCTCTGTCATCGACTTTGCGATCATCAAGCATTACCCCTTTCATCTCACGCTCACATCACTCTCAGCGCTTCATTCCGACCACAACCCCGTGTTGACGGAGATCAACACAAGGGTTGCCAGTAACGATTTTTCTGGACACACCAGAGAAATTGATTGGAACTGCGTAAAGGGTTGCCTCCACGCAACAATCCCGCCTAACCCCAGGATTACAGACATCCCATCCCTAGAGACAGCAGTCAAATCCTTCACATCCACAGTGGTATGAACGGTTCATAACCTCACCATCTTATCACCACCCCCACCTCACCCTGACGTCCTACCACTGGACCTAGAACTGCTCATCCGCCGCTCCTGGGCAGCCCGAAGGCTATACCAGCGCCGCCGAACGCCCCACAATCGAGAGCTCCTGCGGCAACTCCGCCGAGAGGTTCGTGACCGACTGCGCGAGCACAGAGTGCAAGCGTGGGAGGCCACGATTGCTCGTCAGAATCTCGATGGTGGAGACGTTTGGCGGATAGCTAAAAACCTCCGTCGCCAACGCAACCAATACCACTCCCCGCTTCAAGGTACCCAAGGCCTTGTTTACGAACCCTTAGCAAAAGCAAATGTGCTCGCTGACCATATTGAGAACACCTGCAGGCCCAGAGATGACCCTCAGGACGCCGACTTTACTGCCCGCGTCCATCAGGAGGTGGATCATTATTTGCGGTTACCTCCTGATGGAGCGGATAATCCCCTCCCAGTCATCCGCCCGAGTGAGGTCCAAGGCGCACTCCGGCGTCTCGACAAGAAAAAGGCTTGTGGACAAGACGGTTTGACCCCCGCCATGCTCCACAACCTTCCCTTCAGAGGTGTACTTTTCCTCACGAGGGTTTTCAATATGTGCATCACCTTGGGACACTTTCCGCGTGAGTGGAAGGTGGCCCGGGTGGTGTGCATCCCGAAGCCTGGTAAGGATCCGGCTCTTCCCTCCAGTTACCGTTCCATTAGCCTCCTACCCATCCTCTCAAAAGTTTTTGAGAGGCTCATACTACGCCGCTTGTCACCACTCCTGGCTGACATTCAAGCAATCCCAACCCATCAGTTCGGTTTTCGTCCTGGGCACTCCACCGCCCAACAGCTGCTGCGGGTAGTGGAAGCCGCTGCCCTGGGCTTCCAGGACAGGGCTTTCACTACTGCGGTGTCTCTGGACGTGGAGAAGGCCTTCTCTACGACCTGGCATGAGGGACTCCTATTCAAACTAATTCACCTTGGTCTACACAATCAGATTATCCACATTATACACAGCTTCCTACACCAACGTACATTCATTGTAGCAGTAGCGGGTAAAACATCCACACAACACCCACTACGAGGCGGAGTCCCCGAAGGCTCTGTATTATCCCCCACACTGTTCAGTCTGTACATGGCAGACTTTCCAGTGGCACAGGACGTCAAAATGGCCCAGTATGCTGATGACGTCCTGTTATACACATCCAACAGACACATTCTCAGAGCCTTCAACCCCATACAACGACACCTCCGTCTCATTGAACTCTGGTGCAGGCAGTGGCGGATGTCCGTTAATCCGGGCAAAAGCCAAGCTGTCCTGCTCACCAAGAGAAGAATTCCCGCAAACAGACCACACTTCACCTATCGAGGCCAACAGATAGAGTGGGGAAATTCTATCCGCTATTTAGGTGTCACTCTAGACAAGGGCCTAACTTTTCGTGAACACGTGCAGGGAACAACGAACAGGGCTAAGGGGGCGGTAGCCGCCTTATACCCGGTTCTGGCTTCCAACATGCCGGTTCACCTAAAGTTACGCCTTTACAAGGCGCTTATACTACCTCTGATGCTCTACGCCTGTGAGGTGTGGGGCATGGCAGCGGATAGCTGGCTTCTCTGGCTCCAGCGAATACAGAATAGGGGACTTCGGTCCATCTATTCTGTCGGTATTGTCTTTCCGGTCAGACTACTACACGAAACCTCGGCCATACCATATGTGGAGGAGGTGATTAGACACCGGGCAACTAAATTTTACGGAAAGTTGATTTACCATGAGAACGCCCTTGTCAGATCTCTGGGGGACTACGTACCTCAAGAACGCCAGTTCAGAAGTTACCGGGTTCCTCGCATGGCATGCGGGCATCCCCGGTAACGAAGGCTTTAAACCAGCCAACAGCAAGAACATGCTGACAACAAGTACTCCCCCCCCTCCCTCCTACGGGAGAGGTCATCAAAATTTCATCATCAATCAAAATTTTAAAAACAAAAACAAACAGCAGCGGAGCAGGGTATTGGGCTCTGTTCCTGAAAAGGCAGCCAATGAGGAGCCTATAAAAACTTAGCGCTACCTCCCATCACACCTTCTACATCAAAACCAAACTGCCATCCTAAAATTTCCTTTCTACCTATGGTTAAGCCCTTCCAAGGGCAGGTACATGGAAAAATCCACTTAGGTTCACCACGAACCTACCAGATGCACTCGGACTCGGACTGCTGGTCAGAGGCCCATAGAACAAGTTTGACACAATGGAGCGAAACATCAGCAAATTGACAAACATTATTATGCAGCCTACACCACAAGCACAAGAACTTTCTGCAATAGATAGCGACTGTGGAAGTCTACATACCTACTACAATGTAAATTGTTGTATACCCCCAGCACAGTCCAGCTAGAAAAGGTTTTGGTGAACCTGTGTACCTACATATATTTTATATTTTGTAAGAGTACTACCTGTGTGGAGAGTTTATGTCTGCATTGTGTGATGGGATGTTTTGTAAAACTGTTGTTGTTCACCAATGGCACTGGGGATTAATTGATCAGCATCATTTTCCCTCTGGCTTCCTAATATAAAGTCTGTGAGTTATCACTTATAAGGCCTTTGCATTTGGCGAGATTGTTTTGTAAATCTATGAGATTCCATAATGCTTTATTTACTACTTTCTCCACCATGTACATAGTAGGTAGGGAAGGTATTGCATTCCACCCAAAAATTCAATACCAAGATTTCACCGGGAATGCATGCTTTGAGGCTCCCTGAATCCTAAATATGCATTTTTAGCAAAAAACTCCATGTGTGTGTATCTGTGAACAGCTATAACCCAAAAAGAAAAGTTGGATAAATATCAAATTTGGTATTTACGTTCAGTAACTTCCAAAGATGCAATGCAAAGATTTTCAAAAAGCCCCCAGCCTTCACATGGAACATTTTTAGAAATTTTTTATTTTCTAAAAAATGGCTCGAATGATTTTGATTAAAATACCATATATTAAAGATATTTACATGACAAAATATATATCTTGAATTTTCTGGGAATAGCCTATAAAGCCCTCTTCATTTAGAAGGAATTTTGTGCAATTTTGTTTAACTAATAAATGTTATGCGATGGATGAAAATGTACCATACAACAATGTAGATCTCTTTAAAACACGCAATTTATTTCAAATAAGCTTTTTGTGGCATAAGCCATTTCTGAGATATCCATTATTAAAGGTTCGAATTGGTCATTCTCAGTCTTCTCTTCTCAAGTCCTGTCAGCATTCAGTTGTTTCTCGCAATGTCATGGAAACAGTGTGGAATTTTAAGGCCAGCATATAGCGTCCAGTTGTTAAACATTTGACTATCACTGTTCTCTTTGTATCCATAACGAAATGTGTAATGTAGCTGTTTCTGCAAAGGTTTATCTTCATTAAAATGTTGTATATAGAAAAATAAACTTTAGTAAAAATAGTTTGTATACCCACTAATAAATGTTGGAGAGTAGAGAAAGTGATGTGAATGTATCACATCAGTTTTTTTTTTTTTTTTTTTTTTTTTGTTTTAACTGGAGCATTGCATTATTTATATCTTAAATGCTGTCCAGGCACTTCTGACATAGCTGAGTGTGTTCTAAAATCGTGACAATAAACGTAAAGTAGGAAGCGCAACAATTATGATAGTACACAAAATAGTAGATGGATGAGAACAATTAACTGCTAAGGTCTAATCTGAAAAAAAATAAAGTTATAATTTGTTGTGTAGTATCAAACTAAACATGCAACATTTGAGTATCTTAATCATAAAACCACAGAGGTCTTGTAGGTTTATGGCCAATAAAGTCATTAACACCATTATGACTACTGCGGAGATTGCATCATGGTTATATTTATCTCTAGTGACAACATAATTAAATAAAACAGCTGATTTATTCCCTCCCCAGTGAGTAGCAGTCCATTACGCATATATGTAATCACATTTTCAGCTAACAAATGCTCCAAGCATTTCAGAAACATCATAGCTTAAATGCCAATAATTTTAGTTTTTGGATTTCTTGGACAATGTAGAGCACAAACACTTTCAAAATAAGCCAAAAGCTTGTTATATGCTTCAGTAGAATGTTGTAACTAAGAAAACCCCATTTGAAATAATACAGGGCCACATTTTAAATGTAAGATATTATAACAAAGGAAATTATTTACATGGTCACTTCAGTGATTACAAATGTTGCATAGGAATTTGAGAATATACTGAATTTAGTAAAATTACAACCTGCATCATTACAAAACTGAGACAAACCTCCTTGCTCTTAACACCAAGGGATTCCTTCCACACATACAGTTCGATCTCAATCTATCTTTCCCAGAACTATCATTTTCCCCACATTCATTGTTTAATTTATGAGGTCCTGGCCGGTTTTCAGTACAACTAGTATGTAAATAAAACCCATATTCATTGTTCCTCAAAATATTGTTTTCCAGCATTATTCGTTAATAATATTCAGTCCCAAACAAATTCTGTCCTCAAACAATCATTTTTTATGCTGAAATAATTGGAGCAGTGATCGTAATTTGCAACTAGTTGCCATACTTTTGGAGCAGCGTGTACCAGCTGGAATGAGAGGGGGTAAATAAAGTATGCAATGAGGAGAGAGAAGCAGCATGTGTTTGTGAGTGGAGTAAGGAAGAGGGGGAGGATAATGCAATGGCTGATACAGTACTGACTTTTACTTAAGCTTTGAAAGTATAAGAAACTACCATCACTCATGGCAGAAAAGGAAGTGAGCAACAAATGTGTTGTCTCAAATTAAAAGAAAAGCAGCTAAGAAATGTCAATTAAAAACTTTTTAAAAGAAAGTGTGAGACGGTAATTTGTATCACAAATTACGTTAATATAAATAATTATTTTATTATGAATATGTATTTTTATGTAACATTGATTTCAGGGGTTTAATAATTGTAATTATTATTGGTAAATAATAATATATGGCTCTACTGAAACTGTTAACAATAACATAATACTTTAGCAAGGGAGTGAGTTGTTTATCGTTACCGGGAACCAGGAAGTTACGTCATGTTTCGCGCCTTTTCAGTAAATAAGCTTCCAGAATGTTCTATAAAAGTAATATGTATTAGTGGTTTTCATTGGATAGTAAAATAGACGCTAATGTTGGCGCGTTTTATTAGCCAATGGTAATTCATTTATAATCTTTAGGTGTATCTTGAGGCAAGTCTATAAATAAGCCATGTCTGAGGTAAGCGTCCTCCAGTTCGGCAAGATTCACGAAGCACTACACATCGTCTCCCGCAGTTATACAAAATTCTCCGTACATTACACGTTGGCCGCTTAGTTCACCAAGTTACGCGCAGTGAAAATCATTAAAGATCTAAAATATTACAAAGTCACTTATATACAAAAATTGAAGTACGTGAGTTAAAAGTGAGAAGTTATTATAAACAGTTTCAGTATGGCGATTATCTAGACAAATCTGTGAAAGTGTTAGTGCACGTGTTCGACAATAAAACAGTATAAAACACATTTCTTCACTAGTAATTTTTGGATAAAAGATTCCTTTTCCGCTTCACACCCTGCAAGAATTAAATGCCTACCTAAATAGCTGGCCGGAAGACAATATACATAACCTTAAAACTAATTCATATAGATTGCTACGCCAGATGGAGTTAGCAGGCGACCGACGAATGACGTCACACAAGATGGAATCGCGGGAAGTAAACACATATTTGCTCTCGTAAATTGGCTCCACAAAGTGGTGCTTTTAAAACATATATACAATTTGTTGCTATCGCAAATTGGCGCCCGGACGTGGGGCGAAGTGACTAGGAAAGGAAGGCGAAGTGACTAGGAAAGGAAGGCAAAGTAACCAGGAATACAGCGGTGAAATGGTCTACAAGACGCAGATTCCAGAGACGAAAGGGACGATTGACTTCGATCGTAATTCCGAGATTACGATACAACAAGGAATTCAACTACAAAACAACAAGACGACGTAGATTCATCACTAAACAACGCAGAAGCGACATACAAACATTGGAGAATGGGGCAGAACGCTGGACATCAAAGCTACATCAACAGGCAGCATCACAAAGGTCAGGTGTTTGAAATTTTTTTTTAGAAAACAAAAACAATGGCTGCTAGCAATACAGAAGAAACAATGATGGAAGGGGATAGTGTAACAGTTAGCTGTAATTCAATACTGGGTACAGAAAATAGCTCAAACAATGTATTTGATGGAGGAAATGTTAGTGCAGAAAGTAAGAATAGAATAGCAGGAAATATTACTATGGATGCTAGAATGATGATGGACATGATAAGAAATTTTTTTGAAACGGTAAGGGAAGATATGCAAAAGAGTCATAGGGAATTAAGTGAAGATATTATTAAGAGTGTAGAACAAAAAGTAGATCAGAGTTTTGAGGAATTGAGAGAAGATATAAAAAGGGATCATAGGAAATCAATTGAAGATATTGGTAGGAGTAATGAGGTATTAGAGCAAAAAGTAGATCAAAGCAGTGAAGAAATTGAAAAGAAAGTTACGAAGCTAGATAGTTGTATGCCAAAAATGAGAGATGAAAATGAAGTAATAGCAAGTGAGATAGGAGAAATTTCAAAGAAAATGTTAGACATGAGTAGGGAAAGAGATAACAAAGAAAGTGAGGTTAATACTAAAAGTGAGGTTAATGTAGAATGCGCAGAGTTAGGAAGTCAAATGAGTAGTATTTCAAGTGAGATAAGTGAAATAAAAGAGGTTAGGAATGTAAATGTAAATGAGGCGCAAGTTAATTTCAGAGGGGAGATATCAGAAATACAGAATGAGTCAGTAATGCAAAGAAGTAAATTGTACCAAGATGTTCAAATTGAAAACTCCAGTCCAGTACAGTTTAGTACAGATTTATCAGAGTATTCTCAAATTAAAATGATAGCAGAAGAATTGAAAATGACAATTGTTAAAAGATGTATTGTTCAAGAAACTGTAGATTGTTTTCAAATGTTATCAGGAGATGAAATTTCATATGAATACAAGAGGTTATTCATGAGCAATAATTTGAAGGTTAGGTTATGGCTACGAGTAATGTTTAGCCACACACAATTTGATCCAGGAGGGTAAATAGCAATGAGATGTAAAGTAAATGCTGGATAGTTAAAGACGACTTGCAGAGAAATGTATTGGAACGTAAGAGGGTTAATTATATATATATCATTTGAAAAGAGAAATAAATTATAAAATAAAAAAAAAAAAAAGAGAGAAATGTTTAAAAAAAAAAAAAAAAAAAAAAAAAATAAATAAATAAATAAATAAATTTTTAGTAACTGTAACAACATTTGAAAAATTAAGAATGCAAAGATTGAAACTTAAGATGTTATATTAAAGTAAAGTACATAAATACCATTCCAAGAGTATTGTTATAAAATTCAGAATAACAAAAATCGGTAAAAATAAATAAAACAAATACTTATGTAGCAAACAGAAAAGGTGAAATATTGTCTAGATTTAAGAGATGTAAATATTTGTGTAGAGGGTAAATATTTTGGTAAATATGTATGGTAAAAAAAAAAAAAAAAAATTCTTGAATTGATAAATTTTTGGTAACAATATAAGAAAGTAAACCATTTTTTGTAACACTAGTTAAATAATTTAGGGTAAAGTATTTGCTATAAAAAAAAAAAAAATTTTATTGTAACGACAGATTAATATTAAAACAAATTAAACCAAAGCCAGTAAGTAGTGGCGAGATAAAACATATGTCGTGTGTTAAACGCGTGTGAAGTGTTAAGTGAAAGTGAATAGCGTGTGTTACAAGATTTAGGAGACTAAAAACAAAATTATAAAATTTCCAAACAGGTTATAAATGTTTATAATTATGTTTCTAGTGGGGCATATGAGACGGTAATTTGTATCACAAATTACGTTAATATAAATAATTATTTTATTATGAATATGTATTTTTATGTAACATTGATTTCAGGGGTTTAATAATTGTAATTATTATTGGTAAATAATAATATATGGCTCTACTGAAACTGTTAACAATAACATAATACTTTAGCAAGGGAGTGAGTTGTTTATCGTTACCGGGAACCAGGAAGTTACGTCATGTTTCGCGCCTTTTCAGTAAATAAGCTTCCAGAATGTTCTATAAAAGTAATATGTATTAGTGGTTTTCATTGGATAGTAAAATAGACGCTAATGTTGGCGCGTTTTATTAGCCAATGGTAATTCATTTATAATCTTTAGGTGTATCTTGAGGCAAGTCTATAAATAAGCCATGTCTGAGGTAAGCGTCCTCCAGTTCGGCAAGATTCACGAAGCACTACACATCGTCTCCCGCAGTTATACAAAATTCTCCGTACATTACACGTTGGCCGCTTAGTTCACCAAGTTACGCGCAGTGAAAATCATTAAAGATCTAAAATATTACAAAGTCACTTATATACAAAAATTGAAGTACGTGAGTTAAAAGTGAGAAGTTATTATAAACAGTTTCAGTATGGCGATTATCTAGACAAATCTGTGAAAGTGTTAGTGCACGTGTTCGACAATAAAACAGTATAAAACACATTTCTTCACTAGTAATTTTTGGATAAAAGATTCCTTTTCCGCTTCACACCCTGCAAGAATTAAATGCCTACCTAAATAGCTGGCCGGAAGACAATATACATAACCTTAAAACTAATTCATATAGATTGCTACGCCAGATGGAGTTAGCAGGCGACCGACGAATGACGTCACACAAGATGGAATCGCGGGAAGTAAACACATATTTGCTCTCGTAAATTGGCTCCACAAAGTGGTGCTTTTAAAACATATATACAATTTGTTGCTATCGCAAGTGACAAACATGTAAAGTTGATGTAGAATTTAGTGTTTGCTTATTTATTTTTGTGTAGGTTTGTGTATTCCGTTTATTCATGGCTTATTTTTTAACAGTTTTGTTAGAAAACAAGAGATTGAGGTTTGACTGTTCTTTCCAGCTAGGAAGAAGATATGGAAATAATAAGGTTGGAGAAAGCAATAATATTATTGGGGCCCAAGAAACAATAACCACCACATAAGTAAGGCAAACATGGTAAATGATTCACGTCACAAAATTCTCAAGTACAGTAAAACTGACTACTTTATTTTCTACTGCAGACCTACCACAAAAATAATCACTATTTCTTAAAAGCATAAACACTGTGCACTTCTATAGACATTACACATGTAAGTGACTGATGCACTCCAGGGTTATGAAAACATGGTTTCGTTATGAAGCAAAAACAGTACTGCAAAGACTTTTTTTAAATATCCTACTACTATTTGAAGTTTTAAAACTGAGGTTGGTACATTTGGGCATGCAACTCTGAAGTTTACAAAAATGCAATAGATGAACATTTACATTTATCCCAGGTAGAAGAGGATAGGAATGTGATAAGGCCACGGAAAAGCAGGGACAGAGCAAGTAATAGGGAAGGAAAAAAGCTACTAGAATTTTGTGAGGTAAACAACATGTTGATATGTAACGGAACAATGGAAGGAGATGAGGAAAGGGAGCTTACATTTGTAAATGCAAATAGGCAAAGTGTAGTAGACTAAATGCAAAGAATTAGCAGAATGGAGACAAAAAGTATGGGAGGAAAAATAGTAGCAATTAAAATGTTAACAAGAAAAGAAAGGAAAAATAATAAGAAGAATATGGGGGAGTTCTTAAAAAAAGTAAAGGAGAAATGGATTAGAAAAGTAAGAGAGATAAGAAAGGTAGAAGGGCAAACAGAGGAGGGAGAGGATGGATCATAAGTGATTAAGGGTAGCAAGGGCTGCTCAGCTGAGCCATAAGGCCAGGGTGCCAAGCAAAATGAGCAGTATAGGTACAACATAGCTGACAAGAAAATTTGTATGTAGGTTTAGTTAGTTTACAAGTGGAATATAGTAAAAATGATTGTGTAAAAAAAATACACAAATAAAGTTTATTCATTTATTCCAAATACATTTATCGCGTTGAAAACCTATTAGATTTCAACAAGCTGTATAGTTCTTAACAGCTATCTCTCACAAAAGCAAACAACACAGTCTCTGAAAGGAAGTTCTATTTTTCACTTTCTCTACCATGTATCTAGGTATGGGAAGTATGGCATTCCACCCAAAATTTTCATCCCAAGCTTTCATCAGAAAGACATGTGTTGAGACTCAATGATCCAAAAAAAAAAAGCATTTTTAAAAAAGGTCTGTATGTGTATGTGTGTCTGTGAACAGCAAACTCAAAAACAAAACATCAGATATATGCCAAACGTGGTATTTAAGTTCAAAAGATGTGGCACAAAGGTTTTCAAGAAAATCTACCCAACCCAAACTACCATTTATATGGAAAAATTTTCAATATTTTTTATTTTCTTAAAAATGCCTCTATTTTGATTACTGTCAGTGAGGATAACTGTGAACAAATTCATGACTACAACATCTACACAGATGGCTCACAATATGCTGATCATCTAGAGAAGCCAGCTTGTGTGGGATGCACCTTCGTTATGTACGACAAAAACAACATGGAATTGCTTTATAAAGGATACAGACTTACACCTATTATATTCCAGGCCACTGAGTAAAGCAGTGGAATGGTGCCACTAATGAGTATAGCGCATGTATATACAGTGATTCCCAGTCATCTGTCAGCGCTATCGGTGACAAATATACTACACATCCACTTGCTACTAAAATAAAGAACGACATTATAACAAACACTAAACACGTGTGTATTGCATGTGTTAAAGGCCATATGCGTGTATGTGGCAATGAGAGAGCAGATGAAATTGCAAAACGCTATGCATTACCTCAAAAAGAATTCTACATCATGTATGTTAAAAATACGTTGAAAAAAGATATCCTTCAAAAGTGGAATAGCTCTTGGATAAACAGTGGTTAAGGACAAATCACTCGAGATCCATTTTTTCCTACTATTAATCATTGTGTAAGCTGTAAATACTTTACACCTAATTTATTTTGATCCAGTTTGCTACCAGATATGGTAAATTTAAAAGTTACTTTCAAAGATTTCACATAGACTCTCCAAATGGATACCTATGTAAATGTGAAAGTTCTGAAGAAAGTGTTGAACATTTAACATATACATGTGTTCTTCATTCAAGAAAGAGAGATATTTTTATTCAACATCCATCATATTGTAATATGGATCTTCAAACACCGTTGACTAATGTGTTCTTTAAAAACTGTTGCACTTCAGCTTTTGAACAATTTATTGGCCAATTTGCAAATCATTATAACTATAATCTTGTTTAAGTTATTCGCTTCTTGTTTATACATGTGTTTCTTTGTTAATCTAGCACCCTAACATACCTTGCAGGTGAAATAGGGTTATTCAATTTGGAGGGAAAAAAAAAGGCTATTTTGATTACAATACCATATGTTTAAGATATTTACATGGCAAATGAAATGTATATCCTGAATTTTCTGGGCACAGTCTGTGAAGTCTTTTTCATGCGGAAGAAATTTTGTATAACTGATAAACCATAAGAAATGAACTTATCACACAAAAAATGTAGAGCTGTTGAAAATGCACTGTTTATTTGAAACACCCTTTTTGTGGGATCAGCCATTTCACAGATATTAGCTATTAATTGGTTTCAGTTTGTTAATACTTTATCGTTATTTTACAGTGCTGTCGCTATTCACCTGTTTCTCAATAAGCTGGTCGCATCTGTACAAGGTCAGCACATAAAGATGCATTTTTAAACATATCAGTATTGCTATCTGCTTTGTGCCTACAGTAAAATTTGTAATGGAACTATTTCTGTAAACATTTAACAAGGTTAACTTGAAGTAGATGCACGAATAAGCATTTCTACTGCAGTATTGGATTATGGGCAAAAATGAAGTGTTTTACTTACAAAATCAGGGTTTTTATTTTATATCCAGAGTAATCCTTGTGTTATAAGGAAGGTTTTGGTATGTTAGATGCTGCTGTGATGATAATATATTGCCCACTTGAGCTCCCTTTTATGCAACCGTTCTTATATAGTGTTTTTTCGCAGATTTTGGCAACCTTTTGAAGGAAGTACTGTCAACGTGAATCATTTGAGTTTTAGATGTGCAGATCCCTCGACTACACCCTGTCATGCTTAGCAGTTGCAGCACTCTTGAGATATTTGTAATGCAATGTCTGATAGTCAGCAATAAGAACAAAAGTGACAAAATATGCTATAAATTCATGAAAATACCTGAAGCACAAGGTTCATTGTTGTTTATTATGTGTAATAATGGTATTAAAGAAATAAAAGCCATGCAAAGTATGCATGTGTTATATGTGTATAGTGATATTGCCCATAATTCGATACTGCAGTTTATCCAAGAATAGTTCATATAAGCTATAATAAAAGATAGTGAGTTGCAAAAGTCATGTGAATGTGATACATAAGGGTTTTTTTTTTTTTAAACCATTTACTTAATGGAAATATTGTATTTCGCCCAACAATTCAACATCAAGATTTCAGTGGAAATGCATGTTTGAGGTCCAACCCAAAAAACAACCCTTTTAGAAATAGGTAGAATGGGTGGGTGTGTTGGTATTTAAGTTCACTATCTTCAAGAAAATTCCTACCCAAACTACACTTTACAGGAAAATGTTTTGTTATTTTTGATTTTCTCAAAAACGGTTTTAATAATTTTGAATGTTTAAGACAAATAAAATGTATATCTTGAATTTTCTGGGGATAGTCTTGAAATCCTCTTCATTCTGAATGACTTTTGTATAATGAGAAAATTACAAGAAATAGATAAATATTTACTACAGCAAAAATGTAGACTGTATTAAATTACACAATTTGTGTCACATACATAGTAGGTACAGAAGGTATCGCATTTCACCCAAAAATTTAGACTTCACTGGAAATACATGTTTTGAGGCCCCTGAATAAAAAAAAAAATTTTAGAAAAAGGTCCGTGTGTGCATCTGTGAACAGCAAAACTCAGAAATAAAAACTCAGATTAAGATCAAACTTGGTATTTAAGTTCAGTATCTTCCAAAGATGTGACAGGAAAATTTTCAAGAAAATCTCCCCCCACCCCAAACTACCCTTTACATGGAACATTTTTTGAAATTTTTTATTTTCTAAAAAATGACTTAACGATTTTGATTAAAATACCATACATTAAAGATATTTACATTACAAATAAAACATGCATCTTAAATTTTCTGGGAATAGTCTGTGAAATCCTCTTCATTTAGAGGGAATTTTGTATTATCTTGTATAACTGGCAAACATTAAGCAATAGACGAAAACGTACTATACATAAAATGTAGATAACTTTAAGATGTACAATTTGTTTCAAATAACTTTTTTATGGTATCAGCCATTTCCAAGATATCCATTATTAATGGTTCGAATTGTTCAATACTTGGCCATTCTTTTAAAGTCCTGTCAAATTTCAATTGTTTCTTGCGATATCATATAAAGAGTATGGAATTTTAAGGCCAGCATATAGAATCTGGTTTTTAAACATTTGACTATAGATATCCCCTTTATATCTATAACGAAATGTGTAATGTAGCTGTTTCTGAAAGATTTATCTGTATTAAAATGAAGTAGATAGGAAAATAAACTTTCATAAAAATAATTTGTATACCCACTTTTTTTTTTTTTGGTGTTAGCTGTTGTTTCAGTATTCCCCTAGTGTGAGGCACATCATCTATACCTTTTTCACTATAAGCTGAAAGGAGAAATAAACAAAACCACGTGACAAGAGAGCACTTCATTGGCTACAACCTTTCCCGCTTAGTATGTCGTCTCTTACTCTACAAGAAAACAGCTCAGTTTAGATCGTAACATTTTGTGGTTATTCTCGTGCAGAGAAATTTAAAAAATCCATTATTGTAACAGTTCAATTTATGAAACTAAATGTGTTTGTTCAGATTCACCTATAACTAAATGAACCGTTATAGCAGAGGGTTTAAGAGGCTATGTGCAGGCGTTGCAGTTTGTTTCCGGTTTCCAGATGAGCCGCCAGTGTACTTTTGCAATATGTTGAGAAAATCACTACGTTTCCATGGGGAAATGAAATCAATTTGAGTCCAATTCCATACTGAATGCGATCTGCATTTCCATGTTAAATTCAATACGTATTGAGATCGATTTGGATACACTAAGTTCGAGAATAAAATAATTCAAGCTTTTATGTTGGTCAACTTGGATTTACGCTGCCGAATCTGTTAACATGTTAATTTGTTTTTCTGTATATTTTAAGTGGTTTTTGAGGTTAGTGAATTTTTTTGAGAAGAATAAATTGCGAATTATGGAAGCGATAAAAGTGGCTTTGCTGTGTGTTTTATTACGCACGTGATTAGCAATTTCTGCTAATAAAAACAAAATGATGAGCGTGTCGCGTGTTACGAGTATAGTAGAAGATAGTATCTTTGGCGTATTTAAAACGATTTGAATACGGTAGGTGTTTCCATGCAACAAATTTCGATCTGATCCTACTTTCTAAGAGTTGGCCAATGTTTAGCAATAATTGAACTTCTTTGTTAGTGATGCAGAATTGTTGCTTGGATAGCTTGGGTCGTGTTTGTTTTCTGTTGTGTTTTAACCTATAGTGCTAATTGCTTTTTTTAACTTGACTCATAAAAGGTTAAAGCAAAGTGGTATATTGATACTAGTCATTAAATGAATGATTTCTAAAGTCTGAAGTTAAGAACAGTTTAATCCAGTACCTTTAATCACAGAAGCCGAACTGTTCAGGTACAACTTTTATTTGTCTCCTCTTAGTATTGTGTGTTAGAGATTTAGAATGTAAGACAAAATATAGGAATAAGACATACAATGTTTAAAAGCTAATGATCCGCAAGCTGCGCAATATACTGTATTCACATTCTATCTGAAGCAATTTCGTCATCCTCCACGTGGTGCTGCCATGTGCTCAGAAGAGTGATACATTTAAGTTTTGTTTACTTCTCCTTTCAGCTTATAGTGAAATAGGTATAGCGGACATGATTGAAACTTTGTAATTTTCCTTTATAAACTTTTGAATGCTGTAACTAAAGCATTTTCTGTTTAATTTGAAATCACCTTAACTGTAATGTAACATGGATAGAACTTCATCTCAGAGTAAGAACATGCAACACATCAAGTAATAAAAGTTGAATCTACTTTACATGTCCTACTGCTGTGAAGCCAGACTGGAAAAGAATATTACAAAGAGACATTCCACAACGTCTCACCTGGCGCTTGTGGCCCCATTTCCCCACCTGCTTGCTGCTGTTGCTGCTGTGCTGCGATGACGCTCTTCCCCACCCAGGGCTCCAATGCATGGGAGAACTCACTTCTGTAATTGGTCCGTATCTGGCTCGACTGTACTGGCCTGTGGAGTGCAATGATGGAACAATGTGAGTAGTAAATTATTATTGATAGTAAAAGGGTGGATCATTAAGTAATACACAGTAATTTTTTCCTGTGATGTTGTCGTAACTGGAAAGTTTGACCTATAGTTTGAGTTTGTGCTGAGATGTAATATGTTTGATTAAGATAGCTCTTGCAATAGAAGCGAGAACTACAGTACAATGATGGCACACATGTGATTGTTGCCAACTTTTGAAATGCAAAGAGTGTGGTTCGGCTTTTTGTGGGCAAGGACAAAACCTAAGTAAAATATGTAGGGAAAGACTGTTTGGAGCATGGTAACATCTCCAGTTGGTGCTATGTGAACCTTGATGGCTAACCCGTTCTGGACGACCATTAACAGCCACAACTCAATAAAATGCCACAGCATTGAGAATGAAATTCTTAACAACAGGCAGGGTGGTTCAACATTTCTTATATGCTATACAATGTCATGCTGCAAGTACTGAATTTTTGTAAAGTTAGCCTGCTGGGAACTGAAGAACCTGACAGATGTGAGCAAATGGCAACAGGCTTGGACCATTGCCGTGTGATGAGTCCTGGGTGTACCACTACACACCTGCAACAAAACAGGCCTCAGTGGAGTGGAAACATACCAATTCCCCAGCAAAAAGAAATTCAGAGTGATGCAATTTGTAAAAAAGAGGTTTAGTGACCATGTTCTGAGTACACATGGTTTTCTATTGGTGGAATTTCTTACACAAGGGAGCCCTGTGAATGTTGTATCATATGGAAGAGAAAAAATAAACCATGAAGAAGTTGCACCATGGCCTTTGTGACAAAACCAATGCTGCAAATGTGATATCATTCCATGACCATGCTTACCCCCATGTTACAGATCCTGTCCATACCAAAATGGTGATATTTGGTTGTGAGGTGCTCCAGCACTCACCATACAGTCCAGGCCTTTCACCCTCTGCAATGAAGAAACTCTATGGTGGCCATGTTTCAAATCTGACAAAGAAGTGTAATTGGCTGTGCACAGATGGCTATACTCCCAAAACATGCAGTTCTCTGTAAATTGAAACTAGTGTCATGATGGGAAAAACGTGTTGAGAGATTGGATTCCTTTGATTTCGGAAACTAAATATACTTACTCTGCCCTCACTCTACATTTATGAATTAGCCAAACACATTTATGAAAATTTTGATAAATATTATATTAAACAGAATGCACATAAGCATGAAACCAGAACACAAAACTATCTGAAGTACCAGCCCATAGACTCACACTTTCACTCTGGTATCAAAATTTACAACAAACAACCTCATAAATATAGAGAAATTAAAGATAAAAATGTGTTTCTCATCACATTAAAAAGGACTTTAACATCAAAAGCTTATTACTCTATAAAATAATACATGGAAGACAGCCTCTAGGAGCATACTCTCTACTCAACCTGTTAAATATATACAAAATTATGTAAATAACACTGCATACGATATTTCTTATTGTAACTGTTTATAGTATTAGCTTAGATAGATTAATTTGACAAGTCATCAGTTTACTGGGCTTTTGCCCAACCTATGTAAATGTATGTGACAAATAAATTATTATTATTATTATTATTATTATTATTATTATTATTATTATTATTATTATTATTATTATTGAAACGTAGCTGAGGGATGTGGTTTCATTCTTTCCCAATTATTTTGTCTTAACTATTAAACTTTCTTTACAAAAAAAAAAAAAAAAAAAAAAAAAAAAAAAAAAAAAAAAAAAAAAAACATGTTGTGCATTACTTAATGATCCACCCCTGTATGTTACAAATTTACATGTACATGGTGGAAAGAAAAGAAAAATACTGTCTGTTAACGAACAAAGAATCATGACTTGATGCAAAAAGGAACCTGAGTCAGGCAACCAACAGTGCACCAAGGGTAGTTTACTGTTATGGTTAGGCAAAAATACCCATGGCCACACTCGACTGTTTCTTTCAAACAGTTAAGGTTGGTTCACAATACTGAGAACGATAACCACAACAAAAACAACAATCTTGAAATACATATATTCTAATGTGAGTGTTCGCAATTAATGGGTAGCTTTCCTGGGTCCGGGAATAAGAGAGAAGACTTGGCCAAGTTTTAACTTTCTCATTCTCATTCCCTAGCACAGCATATTAGATCCATATTGTGTGTATTAGACTCTTCACCCGAGAGGTAATTCTAGGCGGCCATGACATAAAACAGCCGCTAGAGCTCTCTAGTGCAAGCTGGAAACATGAAGCTGGAAGAAATTATAACATATGTGCGTCCTAGCCTCAGATCCATTGAGTGTTGGTTCTTCTAGTGAAACTGCCATCTGTAGTTTGTTTATATGTGACTCAAAACTGGCTATTGCCTAAAAAACAACAGCAAAACTACAAAGAACAGCAAACAACTTTAATGTACACCATTAGTATAGAAATAAAATCTTGGTAGGAATCGGAAATAGTAATGGATATGCATTTAGATAATGCTTACCTCTATCAAATTTTGATGTTGCCTAACCTGCATGATATTGGCTGAATTGGAGCAGGTGAAAAAATATCATTGGTCAGTTAAAAAGAAATGAAGTCCCAATGCACAAAATCTACTTACAACTTTGTAATCAGTATGATCATCAATATGTATTCCCAATCTCATTACTGGGCTCGTATGCTGCATTGCTCCCTGTTCTCATTTCCGCTTTGGTTACCATTCTCAGATAATTGTGAACTAGTCCTTGTTTGGAACCAAGTATCCTTTTTGGAGTTGGAACAGTTGTCAACTGTTAACTAAAAATAGCTATTTTCCCCACTTCCAACATACATACATTTTTACCTTTTCAACCACGTATGGTAGGTAGAGGAGGTATTGCATTCCATCCAAAAATTTGATACCAAAATTTCACCAGAAATACATGTTTTAGGTCCCCGAATAAGAAAAAAATTATATGTATTTTGGGGGGGGAGGGGGAAGGATAAAGACCCATAGACATATGTCTGTGAACAGCACAACTCTAAAATAAAAATTGGATAAGTTCCAAACTTGGTATCTTCCAAAGATGCCGCACAAACATTTTCAACAAAATTCTCCCAACCCAAACTATCCTTTACAAGGAAAAATTTTCAATATATTTTATTTTCTCAAAAATGACTGAAAACGTTTTGTTTGAAATATGATACATTTAAGATATTTACAGGGGTCATTCAAATATAAACCAGAATTTGTTTGTTAGACTTGCATAGTGACATGAGCAGCACAGTGCACTAGGAAATCAGTTGTGGGAGAATGGAGAGGGAATAGCCATGTCCATGGCCCTCACACTCACGTCCACCATTTCAGTATTGTTATGAGTCAACAGAGAGTACCAGCATCTGTTGCACAATGCATTATTACTCGTTTTCTAACCAATGAAGGTGTGAAACTGAGTGACATTTTGAAGAGACTCCAAGCACAGTTTGATGAGTAAAACCCAAGTGTTTGATTGGGCCCAAAAGTTTCAAAATGGTTGCAATAAAGTGGAAAATTAAAGCCATAAACACCATCCAGCACCGACAATGATGGTAGATTGAGTCACACTTATTGACACTCACCTTCATTAATTAAATGTTATATAAAACAGAAACATTTTCAAGGGCATTCTTCCTCATTGTCAGCAACTGGGTGACTAAAGGTCACTTTCTCTTGTATGCTCTTCTTCCTCTTCCTGCAGATTCTGAACCTGTTGCCATGTGAGAGATATGTTGATGACATTTTTTCCATCATACCCCAGAAATTAACAGAAAATGCTTTAAAACTATTGAACCTGCAGGACAACAGCATTAAATTTATGGTTCAAATTGAAGAGAACAACAGCTTACCCTTCCTGGATCTTATTATAATTAGAGATCAAAATGATATTAAATTCGGTATACACAGCAAACCTACACATGTGGACAATTATATAAAGAAAAACGGTTGCAACCCAACTTCACACCAACTAGCCACCTTTAGAAGTTTGATCCACTGGTTACATAGTGTCCCCTTGAACAATGAAGAATCTTTAAAAGAAAAACATATAGAAAAAATAGCAGTAACTAATGGGTTCAACTCGGATCTCATAAGGAACTTGATAAGCAAGAAGAAGAAACTAAAGGCAATTTCACAAACTACCATTCTAACACCGCTCTCAAACACAAACTGGAAATACAGGAAATTCACATACTACCCTTGGGTCTTTAGAAAATTTGAACGAATCTTCAACAAATTTAACATAAGACTAGCTCCACAAAACAAATTCAGTCTGAAGAACTTGCCAAACACACCTCTCAAAAATACCATCCCAAATACATTAAAATCCGGAATTTACCAGATTAATTGTGATGAATATTACATAGGAAAAACAAAAAGAAACTTGGAAACCTGACTTAAGGAACATAAAACTAAAACAAATAGAGAAATCCGCTGTATCACACCATTTTTGGACAGAAAACCACAACATTGGCCAAAGTATAAAATCGTTAAAACCCCTCACCACACCAATAGAATTGAACATCTGGGAAAAAATACACATCATCAAAAACAGCAACAACATCATTAATTTTGAAATCCTGCCTGTGAACAATGTGTTAAAACTTTGTGTCCCAAACACAAGATGGCAACAGGTTCAGAATCCGCAGGAAGAGGAAGAAGAGCATACGGGAGAAAGAGACCTTTAGTCACACAGTCGCTGACGATGAGGATGAATGCTCTCGAAAACGTTTCTGTTTTATACAACATTTAATTAGTGAAGGTGAGTGTCAATAAGTGTGACTCAATCTACCATCTTGAAGAATACTTCGCTGTTAATATGCTTCTGTTTTTAATCTTTAATGAAGACAATACTCAGGCTGTGTGTGAGCTTGTGGAAGGTGATCACCACATTACTGTTTCCAAGATTGCATCAGTGGTGGGTACAGAAAAATATCAGCAAGTTCCACGTCTTCTCACCAAGGTACAAAACAATGTGCAGAGAGACATCTGTCAACGACTTCTGAATTGCTTTGAAGAAGGGGAGGCTCTTTTGGACCATATTGCAACCTGTGATGAAAGAGGGTCAATCACTATACCCCAGTGAACAAGAGCAGTTGGGGAGGAGACACCAATCAAGGCCAAGACTCAACTGTCAGCCAGTAAAGTTTTGGCAAGTGTGTTTTAGATTCAAAAGGTGTATTGCTCATTGGCTACCCTATGTGGCTAAAGGAAAGTGATTGCAGCCTACTACTGCTGCTATTTGCTGGATAAAGCGAAGACTGCTTATGCAACAAACAACACTGGCAACCAATTTGCAATGTCCTCCTCCTGCATGACAACACACAGCAGCTCTAACTAGTAATAAACTCAGTAAATTACACTGGCCACCACTTGAACACTCACATTACAGTCCAGACTTGTCCTCCTGTAAATACCATATGTTTGATTCAGTAAAGGAGATATTAAGTGGTGAAAGTCACAAAGATGATGCTGTCGAACAGTACCTGCACAACTGGCTACTGGGGCAGCCCTCTTCTTTTTTCCCATGAAGGAATCCGAAAGCTTCATATCTGATGGAGAAAATGTATTTCTGTTGAAGGAAGCTATGTAGAAGAATAACGCACTCCATTTGTACTTTTATCTATCACCAATAGAGCTGTGTGTTGAAAAACTCCCATTTATATTTGAATAATCCTGGCACATGACAAATAAAATATACATCTTGAATTTTCTGAGAAAAACCTGTGGAGCTCTCTTCAGCCTGGAAGAAGTTTTGTATAACTGTAAACTATAAGACATATGCAAAACTATCAACATAAAAAGTGTAGATCTCTTTAAAACACCTGACTATTACTTCATTTCCTCTATCCCTCTTGTACCTATAATGAAATGTGTAATGTTAACTGTTTTTGCAAATATTTATCTTGAGTAACATAAAGTACATAGAAAAATAAGCTTTTGTACAAATAGTTTGTAGAAGCTATGTAAAAATATGAGTAGAGAATGTCATGTGGATGCAACGGATCAGGGTTTTAAAAATGTGAGTTTTAGCTTTAAATAGCACATAATACAGTGTAACCTTAGTTATCTATCCCAAATAAAAACTTGGCAGGAAACTTTGATTACAGTTTTATTATATATGAAGATTATTTTTCATGTAGATACCTGAGCGGTTGACTTAGTTGAGATACGGCAGAAAGGCGGTCCATCATCGGATATGCCAAATCCAAAAACTGGTACTTGTTAGCTGCGCTGGAAAATGCTGAGCAGAGAAGAAGATGTAGCTGGAGAAGTGGCAGAACTGTACCCAGGCTCACCAACTGTCCTCGGAACTGCCTTTCCTTCGTCTCAAACTGCCTGTATAAAGAAACATTTTGGCTGCACTGAAATATGTAACAGAGACAGAAGACAAAACCTCTTATAGTAGCTACAATTTACCAAAGGCTACTACAGTGCAACTTCGACATTTTTCGACCATTATGGGATAAGTCATAAGAATCTGGTGATATTCGGGTTCTTAGCTTCCATTTATAACCAGCAGCTCTTCCTGAAATATGCGCCTGTTACATGAATTGCAAAAGCTAATTATACTGTACCTGTTAGGTTGACACCCTTGTTATTGGGTGTCAGTAGTTCAAACTTTGCATGCTGATTGTTTAGTCAGTAAATGGAATACAATTTTTTTGGGGGGAACAAGTAAGACAATGGACAGGTTATTAAAAATACGAAAAAAGTGCATAAGGTATATACAACCTTCAGTTTCAACAATCCTCCTGGGAAACATTTGTAACACAAAACATCCTAACTGTAGTTTCACTGTATGTGTTCAAAACTATTATATTGTTAGATAAAAAACAAGCAAATGAGAGACTGTCATACATAAGATACAAGGAGAGTAAATGATTACCATAGGTTGAGCACGAATAAAACTCAACCAATAAGGACCCATATAAAATAGGAGCTATATTATATAGCAAATTACCATCAGCAATTAAGAATACCTCCCCTTAACTGTGGACACAAATGCCTATCCCTAGTTGTCTTCCCCACTTTGATGTTATACTGGACAAGATTCCCTAATTCAGTGGCACAGGAAGATGTTTGTTTTCTCTGTTGATGCTCTACCTCTGCAGCTTGAATATCTCCTAAGTCAAAGAGTTGCCTTGGTTCACAAATATGAGCTTCACTTTTCAATTAATACTTATGCTGATGAGTAATTTAAATATAATAAGCTCCTATTTCAAATGTACCAATGAAAAGTGTGAGGGAAAAAACAAACCTGAAACATGCAAGGCAAATTCAACTGTTGGAAATATAAAGTGAAAGGATGTGATATATGTCTCAAGAGAGCAGATCTGCAGTTTGCAAACAATAGAAATTGCAACAAAAGCCAACTGTACACTCAGTCAATTTAAAACTGGTCGGCGTCTGGGAGACAGAGGTAAAATTGGGTACTTCTGTGAGCGCTCAGGACAGTCAGGCTTTCTTCATGAGAGTGTATATACTCATATTGTTGTAGTAGTTATAATGGGGAACACAACTAAAATCACAAAAGTGTTATACACAAGATTTCACAGTGACACTGAATATTTGTAACCAAAACACACTATTGATTTACGGTTCTCAAGTGGAGTATGAATAAAGCTTACTACTACAATGCCATGCTTACTGCAGCACACTTAGCTCAGTGGTAGAGAGTTAGCTACTCTTCCTGAGGTTACAGGTTCAAATCCCCTTGGAGCTACTTAACTCCCCCCACTTTCATTTTAAATACATTGGTAAAAATATGTATGTGGCATTTATTTACTAATCTGTTGTACTGGTAGAGGGCAACCATGACATTAATTTATCGGTTGGGAGGAGGTTTCATACTAGTGAATTTATTTTTATAACCACAAATCTCATCATTATTGTAATTATATTTGCAAGTAAAATGAAGTAACACAAGTAATATTATTTAACTGTATTACAGTAAAATCAGTTGTAAAAAATAAAAGATAATAATCTACTACGGAGAATCCAACTTGGGTTGCTTACATAGAAGTTAAAACAAATTAACTACTGCTCCATGCCATGCATGGTATAGAGTAGCCCAAATTAGTGCTTGTGGCTTTTATTATACGGTTAGCCAAAGCGACACACACAAGCTGACAGTTGTAAATCATCCACTCGCTTGAAGGGACTTTGAAAAAATTAACTGCTCAAGACACCAGCCACTTTTAGTTTGACCAAATGTACATATTTCCCCATTATAGCGACCTCTGCTTGTATTTGGTGACATTCCCTCTGTTCACATAACATCAATGCCAACAACTGTAAAGATATGGCCAACTTGGCTGTATCTTAATGCCATGGTGTTAATTGCAGCTCTTACAGCAGTGCCACAGCATTATCTGGCAGCTATGTATACAAATAAACCCTGGTTGTGTATAAAGCTTTAGTAAATTTCTGAAAACTAAGACACTGTTCCAAACTATATAATTAGCCACTGTACCAAATTTGAAACTTTTAACCCAAATGATGTTTGATTAGTTAAAAAATTCTCTGGCTAATTTGTCTGTAAACAATTTTATTTAGAGAAAATATTTTGAAAAAAAAAGTAAGCAAGCCTGAAATAATTCCCTAATTATAACATTTGAAAACTCAATGCATTTTGAATTCTGATTGTTCATTTTCAGGGAAAAAATTTACAATTTAGATCAAATGTTGAATAAATGATTATGAAAGATGTACACAGAGTATGTAAAAAGCATGTCTTGTTTCTTTACACTATCAAAAGCTCCAAAGCAAATTTCAAGTCAACCTTTTTTTTTTCCTCTTTTAATTGTGTTTAACGCTTGTGCTTGCTGCATATGGCACTGCGGCTGATGGATACTGGTGATACATGAAATGAAATGATAATTTGGGAAGTAAACATTCCAGGCATTTACCAGTTATGAGGACTGAGGAAAACCTGGAAAAAACCTCAAGTCAGGGGGGCGGTCTTGGTGGGATCTGAACTGCAGACCTCCAAATCAACCTTGCCTTCAAAACTTTCACTGCTCATG
The DNA here is from genome assembly GCA_030765065.1 of Deroplatys truncata. Classification (NCBI taxonomy): domain Eukaryota; kingdom Metazoa; phylum Arthropoda; class Insecta; order Mantodea; family Mantidae; genus Deroplatys; species Deroplatys truncata. The sequence goes on from CM060983.1 coordinate 16,980,188, forward strand.
TCGGGTCTCAAGTCAACTGCTTCACAACGTTTCTCAAAATAGAATTTCAAAGAGCGTAAAGTGTTGAAAATTTGAAATGGAAAGAACAGAGCCATGCCTACATCACAATAACTGTACTTTTAAACGGAGACATTTTTTGAAAGTGCTAACCTCTGCACTTCCATTATCATGCTGGCGTGAGTCTTTGCAATGGCCTCCTGCATCCCCTGGCAGAAACTGTTGATTGTGTGCTTCTCTGTCTCCATGTTGCGGCGCAGCTCCTCCAGGAGTGTCTTGAACATAAGCAGGCCCTCACGGACTGAATTCTGCAGGTCACACACTGACTGCAACAATGTCAAACAATCAACAACTATTCTACATAACTACAATGAACGCACGTGACGAGGTTACTCTCCTTCTTCAATGGGCTGGTTGAGGCTGCAAGTTCTTCGCTGCATGCATCCCCCATGTGGTTTTATGTGATCGGCAGAATGCTGCAATTACAACCATTCCTCACTGAAACTGTGCCTTCGTTCTTGCCATTTTAATTAACAACAAACAGAGCTGACTCATTATTTATGAATGTCATGTGTTACTTTTACAACTGTAACTTTAAACCGATTACACAATGTAGCAATTTACATGAGAAACTGTACATTGTTATATTCAGTGGTGGCTTCTGCTTAAGGCACATGCCCTCCCTTTAATTTTGAACCATAATTACCTTTAAATAATTGCTGCATAAATTGTCAACTCAAAAAATGAAATTATAGAATTTTAGATTGTTTCAACACCTACATTATAGTATATAAGATAAGCACGCACACAACTTTGTATGTGGTATGTGTGTCAGGGCACATTCTCCTTGTGTCTGAGAGAATGTTTGGGTTTAAAAGGAGCTGTTATAATGGGCAAGGGCATGCAGAATCTATGGCACATGTGCACTGAGCCCTCCTCCCTAGCAGAGCAATGTTATTACTTCCCATCAGCAACTTGCTCTATGAAGAATGTAAAGTATAAGAAATCCTTCCGCTATAAAGGCAACTTAACTAACATTGTATCCATAAATAACATTAAGGTTTAGCATTATCAAAAGAGTAAACTTGAATAATTTGGGAGAGGAAGGTTACAGAATGGACTTCATTTCTGTACAGGATGTGTCTTTATTGGTGTCATATATTTGGAGGACGTGTTCCTGACATCAAAACAGTAAAAAAAGGTCATATGTCACACTCAGCTCTGAGATGGCAAAGAAGAAACAACATAGAGTCGCCGAGCCTGCTAAGGCAGGAACCTCTTCTTCTCCTTCGGCATCCGCCGAGGAGAAACCGATGCAGCCACTGCAGCTCGGGGCCACTTACAACTTGACTGCCGCTTTGCCGCCATCCACTGCAGCTTCACCGCAACTGCCTCAGCAGTTGCCGCTATCTTCACCGGCATTCATGCCGCCGATCCTGGGAACTTCTCAGCAAGTGCAGATCCAGCCTGTACTTCATGGGAAGTACAGCACTGTCATCCGAGGGGTCCCGAGGGACCTGCCAGTCAGGTTCCTCATCAGTGCAGCACACCAGCAGTGGCCTTCAGCCTTGAAGTGTTGCACTCAGGTTTCATGGCTCCAACCTAGTTACTACCTTTACCCACTCCCGCCCATAGGGTGGCAGCCAACAGCTCTCAGTTACTAATGTGGGTGCTATGCGGGACCACACAAACATCACGTTCTATTCCACTTTTCCTTCTACTCCTTTTTCCTTTCGGTGGAGGAGTTTTTAGTGGGTATGCCGACGTTTCGGAGAGTCCCACGCTCTTAGTCCCGACTCCCATCAGGGTTGAGGCCAGTGATTAAATCATTTTCTCCTCGACTCCAATTAAAAAAAAAAGGGGGGTTCTGAAAATCAACTGTTTCGTTGTTATAGGTCAAAGAAGATGTACTTCATGAGTGAAAAGGCGGACATGAACTACACGTATGGCTGTGCAGATGGCAATAATGCAGCACGAGCACATGACTTTATGCAGAAAGGTACCCTGACAGGCCATTACTGTGTGCAAGAACATTCGCACTAATTCACCAACACTTGAGAGAGAATGGCACATTTGAGAGGAGTACTAGGGATGTTGGGAGACCAAGAGTGGTACGAGGCATTGAGCTTGAAGAACGAGTTCTTCGTGCCGTGGATGCAGACCCATCACAAAGCACAAGACGTATGGCTGTAAGGGAAACAGTTAGTCATATGACTATCTGGAGTATTCTGCATGAAAATCTTCTGTACCCATATCACCTTCAACGTGTGCAAAGATTAAATGAGGCGGACTTTGAGCTAAGAAGATGTTTCTGTCAACGCATGTTACAGCAATGCACTGTGTTCATCAATTTCCTAGCCTGTATCTTATTCACGGATGAGGCTGGTTTTACTCATGATGGCATCTTCAATTTTCATAACATTCATAACTGGACATTTGAAAATCTTAATGAAGCACGACAGGACAACCACCAACAGAGGTTCTCTCTCAACGTTTGGGGTGGAATCATTCATGATCACCTTATTGGTCCCCTCTTCTTCCCTCTGCGTCTGAATGGACAAACCTATCTCCAGTTTCTCAGAAACGAGTTGCATCACTTAACTAATAATGTACCTCTAGACATCATCCAACGAATCTGATTTTTACACGATGGTGCTCCAGCTCATTTCAGTATGATAGTTCTAAGTTTTTGAATGATCGATTTCCGCAAAGATGGATTGGTCGAGAGGAACCCATTGCATGACCTGCTCGATCACCTGATTTGAATCCAATGGATTTCTTCATCTGGGGACATTTGAAGTCCTTGGTTTATAGCGACTCCTGTAGGGGAGAGTGGGCCACAGTGAGACAGGGGCCACAGTAAGACATATATATTTTATCAGTTTCTTACATGAGGGAAATTTGTTTCTTAATGTATAATGTTGGCACACTCTATGAAGACCATTTTGCTGTTAATACTCTTTGAGAGAAGTTTGCTGTTTACAGAATATGTAAAAGTTCAGATTTTAAGGTAAAGAAAGTAAATTTTTCTTATTGTGTTGTTAATTTTTTTATAACTATATATATTTAAATATATTTATAATAAACAAATATTTAAAATGGCTATATATTGTGGAATAAATGTGAGAAATACCAACACAGTGTGCAATATGGGTTCGTTTTTAAAAGCGAAAATTTTTTATTGAAACATGTGGGCCACAATGAGACACAGCAGGTTGGGCTACAGTGAGACAAGTCTCTCTGTAGCCCTTGCATGTCAATTTCTTTCTATTTTGTGTTGAATTTAATTACTAAAGGGTAATGTTTAATGTTAAACATGTTCCTAATTACTTTTTAGCTAGGACACACAACAGAGAGAGGAAAACCACAATTGGAATGTTTAAAGAAGACATGAGGGCAGCTGTAAAGCTTGTTCAGGAGGGTATATCAGTGTGTAAGGCTGCCAAAGCTAAGGGTTTAGCTTTTCAAACACTTCACAGGTGTGTGTAAAGGTTTCGGAAAGCAGGAATATTTCCATTTGACAGACATGTCTTTTCTGATCAGGATTTTTTTTAAGTGCTGTAACTGACAGAGAAATGAGCGCTGAAGGTGTTAACAAAGTCTACAATGAACCTGCCCAGGTAATAGCTCAAGACAGACAACTGGTGATGGAGAGTTGATAGGAAAGGAGAAAAAACCAAGTCACATTAGCCCTAAGGACATCCGCGACTACCCCAAAGCTGCAGAGAGGATGGAGTCCACTTCCAGAAGGAGAAAGAGGAGATCCTTCATTCCAACAGACACTCCAGAGAAAAACTTACTTGCGCTTCAGATAAAAAATCAAACAAAGTATAAGAAAAGTTGGTTCAAGCAAACAGAAGTTAAGTCAAAAAGAGCTCAGTCTACCAGCAATGATAACAAATCTAATTCAAATGGTTCAGATGATGAAGAGACAGGTCTCCAAACATACGAGAAGCTGATCACTGAGCCAAAAGAAGGAGACTTTGTCCTGGTAGAGTTTCCAGGAAAACACTCCAAATTCTATGTTGGAGAGGTGCTGCACGGTAGAGATATGGATGATGATTATGAAGTGAAATTTCTTAGGAAGAGTGAAAAACTGACAGACAGGTTTTGCTATCCAGCTGTTCCAGATATTGCATCAGTTTCTACTAAGAATATAAGATCCCTGTTGCCAACTTCTTCTGCACATGGCAAAACAAAAAGGCAGAACTCATACCTAAACTTTTGTGTAGATTTTGGAGACCTGAGTGTTCTATAGAGTTTTTGGTGTAATTTCAGTAATTATTATGTTGTGATAGGGTTTTAATGTTCCCATAGATTATGTCTCATTGTGGACCACCTTGTGTCTCACTGTGGAACACTGATGGGCCACAGAGAGACAGTTGTTATGTAACCAAAAACTTGTGGTTTTTTTTAAACAAACTTGATAGCTTCAAAAATGTTAGATATGTCAACTTGAAGAGCAACATTAATACAATATTTTAACCAATAAAGAGTTTTGTAAAAGTAAAAATTTGAAGCAGAACGACAAAATATATTTTTTCTGTCTCACCCTGGCCCACCTTCCCCTACCTGATGTTGAGATTTTGAGAGGATGTATCCAAACTGGATTTGATCAAATAAGAAACACACCAGGAATTTTCAACAGAGTGCATCAGAGCATGGAACGCAGGCTTACTGCATGCATCGAAGCAAGAGGAAGCCACTTCGAGCAATTTTTGTAAGTAACTCTGAAATAAATGCTTTTCAGACCCATGTTCATACAAACTTTTTTTACTGTTTTGATGTCAGGAACACGTCCTCCAAATATATGACACCAATAAAGATACACCCTGTATAGAGAGGTTAGTGTGCTTACTGCATCCTTTAACATTACATTTTATTATTGTTTCTAATACACTTTAAGATAATGCATCTGTGAAAACCCAAAATTCCACACTTTTGTACTGATTACCTTGACTTTTTTACCATCTACTCAGAACATAAAACATCGAGTGCACACAAATTTTAATGAGCTATGTCAAAATGTTGTTAAAATATTAATTTTTTATTCATAATTACTCACTTTTGATATGGTAATATGATATGCTACTTGAACCTTACTGTTTATCATATTATTCCCAAATTTTAAATTAAATTTAAGAATATAAAGTTAAAGAAATTATCGCGCAGGCTCTTAAATCTTTAAGAGAAACAAATATTTTTGTATACTGCTATTGAAATTTTCAACTTTTTCAGTGTGAGTTATGAAAAATAATAACTTCAAATGAAATATTAAATATTTTTAAATAGTGTGCAACAATTTTGAATTTAAAATTTTTAAATTCATTTTTACTTTCTTTAATTTCTCTTTCTCCAACATGTACATAGTAAGTAGAGATGGTATTGCACTCCACCGTAAAATTCAATATTGAGATTTCAGCAGAAATAATGTTTTGAGGCACCAGAATAAAAAAAACAATTAGAAAAATGTCTCTGGGTGTGTGTGCATAACTGGCAAACGTTAAGCAATAGACAAAAACGTACTACCAAAAAATGTAGATATCTTTAAAACATACAATTTATTTCAAACAGCCTTTTTTTTGGTATAAGCCATTTCCAAGGTATCCACTATTAATGGTTCAAATTGCTCAATACTCTGTCATTCTTTAAAGTCCTGTCAACATTCAGTTGTTTCTCGCGATGTCATGGAAACAGTATGGAATTTTAAGGCCAGCATATAGCGTCCAGTTGTTAAACATTTGACTATCACTGTCCTCTTTGTATCTATAACAAAATGTGTTATGTAGCTATATTTGTAAAGGTTTACCTCAATTAGAATGATGAAGATAGGAAATTAAGCTTTTATAACAATAATTTGTATACCCACTAATAAACAATTGAGGGTAGAGAAAGTCATGTGAATGTAACACATCAGATTTTTAAATCTGTAATTCCTGAATCTCTCCTGAAGATTCCAGGTTAGTAAGTTATAAACTGTGGTACAAGAAGCGTTCTGAATAATGAAAAATGCTGTTAAGAGGGAATTGAGAGAAACAGTTTAAATTAAATAGCCATTTGAGGCTTTAAAAGCTTTGATACTAAAAAACCAATTGCGTGGCATGGAAGTAAAAGTTGTAAATATAATAAAAATGCAAGAAATAAAAAATTTAAAATTATTACACGTTTTATCAAATTTCCTCAACACATTGTCTTAAAGACCTCCCTTCCCTTCCAAAAATGATGTTGTTTAAATATGCTGCTTCAACCTAAGTATTTATAGTTAATGCTGACATTAACAAAACTATTAACAAACATCTGAAATGCATGAGAAATGTAAGAGAAGATGAACTATTTATTTTTTGGTAAAAGTGTAGGAAAATTTCTTTTTCTTTTCTTTTCTGGCCTGGTCTGTTTTTACAGTGTGGTGTGATAAATTCCTGTTTGTGGATTTTACGCAACACTTATTATTTTTATAAGTTGTGTCCCTTCAACTAAAATGTGCACAAATCGCCACTGGTTGTATTCTTTTATTCCTGTATAAGAGTTGTTTATTATTGCATATATTAGTTTTAAAATGCATAACAACGTGACTCCTGGTTTCTAATGCCCTGAATGTTAATAGAAATTCTTTAAACATAAATTTTATAAATAATTTATTTAACAAGTGTATCTTTAGATTATGGCATGAGTGATAATGTATGCATAATTTTCATGAGTAGTATAATAAGTTGCATACAATCCTAGCATTTTAAATGTAATAAATTTATACAAACCATTCAAGCCAACTTCTTGAAATTGAAACCCATAAAACTTTCCCTCATCCAGCAAAGCATAATAATTTGCAATGACATGAAATTTGGAGTGTAAAATGTTTAGAGCAGTATCTGTACAAAATTTCTATGTAAAATAAATTCAAATTCAGTTTTGTAAGACCTGGTAGTACTGCTTGTTCCTCATATCATATAAAACATGTATTAAAGCAAAGAACACACTACCTAGGTTATACAGAGATTTGTAGTCCATATTTTATGTTTCATAACATTAACTATAAACAAAAACTATCACAAAAAATGGAAACCTATAATCCACAGGTATAGAATCTGAAGATGAACAATTTATATAAGAGAGTTCAATTTACAATTCACTACTGAATGTTCACGCACACCAGTGGTGTAAACCCACATACTATGCACTTTGTTGTAGCCCAGTGAAAGGGGACCATGATCACGATGAAGGATAGACACACAGATAAGCTCTGGTCTATCATAACACTGTATACCATTTACTAGAGATCACTAGTGGTGCTATACATTTTGTTACAGCCCAGTGAAGAGGGACCATGATCACAATGAAGGATAGACACACAGATAAGCTCTGGTCTATCATAGTATCGTATACCATTTACTAGAGGTCACTAGTGGTGCTATACATTTTGTTGCAGCCCAGTGAAGGGGGACCATGATCACGATGAAGGATAGACACACAGATAAACTCTGGTCTATCATAGCACTGTATAACATTTACTAGAGGTCACTAGTGGTGCTATACATTTTGTTGCAGCCCAGTGAAGAGGGACCATGATCATGATGAAGGATAGCCACACAGATAAGCTCTGGTCTATCATAGTACTGTATATCATTTACTAGAGGTCACTAGTGGTGCTATACATTTTGTTGCAGCCCAGTGAAGAGAGACCATGATCATGATGAGGGATAGACACACAGATAAGCTCTGGTCTATCATAACACTGTATACCATTTACTAGAGGTCACTAGTGGTGCTATACATTTTGTTGCAGCCCAGTAAAGAGGGGCCATGATCATGATGAAGGATAGACACACAGATAAGCTCTGGTCTATCATAACACTGTATACCATTTACTAGAGGTCACTAGTGGTGTTATACATTTTGTTGCAGCCCAGTGAAGGGGGACTATGATCATGATGAAGGATAGACACACAGATAAGCTCTGGTCTATCATAACACTGTATACCATTTACTAGAGGTCACTAGTGGTGTTATACATTTTGTTGCAGCCCAGTGAAGAGGGACCATGATCATGATGAAGGATAGACACACAGATAAGCTCTGGTCTATCATAACACTGTATACCACTTACTAGAGGTCACTAGTGGTGCTATACATTTTGTTGCAGCCCAGTGAAGAGGGGCCATGATGAAGGATAGACACACAGATAAGCTCTGGTCTATCATAACACTGTATACCATTTACTAGAGGACACTAGTGGTGCTATACATTTTGTTGCAGCCCAGTGAAGAGGGACCATGATCATGATGAAGGATAGACACACAGATAAGCTCTGGTCTATCATAGTACTGTATACCATTTACTAGAGGTCACTAGTGGTGCTATACATTTTGTTGCAGCCCAGTGAAGAGGGGCCATGATGAAGGATAGACACACAGATAAGCTCTGGTCTATCATAACACTGTATACCATTTACTAGAGGTCACTAGTGGTGTTATACATTCTGTTGCAGCCCAGTGAAGGGGGACCATGATCATGATGAAGGATAGACACACAGATAAGCTCTGGTCTATCATAACACTGTATACCATTTACTAGAGGTCACTAGTGGTGTTATACATTTTGTTGCAGCCCAGTGAAGAGGGACATGATCATGATGAAGGATAGACACACAGATAAGCTCTGGTCTATCATAACACTGTATACCATTTACTAGAGGTCACTAGTGGTGCTATACATTTTGTTGCAGCCCAGTGAAGAGGGACCATGATCATGATGAAGGATAGACACACAGATAAGCTCTGGTCTATCATAGTACTGTATATCATTTACTAGAGGTCACTAGTGGTGCTATACATTTTGCTGCAGCCCAGTGAAGAGAGACCATGATCATGATGAGGGATAGACACACAGATAAGCTCTGGTCTATCATAACACTGTATACCATTTACTAGAGGTCACTAGTGGTGCTATACATTTTGTTGCAGCCCAGTGAAGAGGGACCATGATCATGATGAAGGATAGACACACAGATAAGCTCTGGTCTATCATAGTACTGTATATCATTCACTAGAGGTCACTAGTGGTGCTATACATTTTGTTGCAGCCCAGTGAAGAGGGACCATGATCATGATGAAGGATAGACACACAGATAAGCTCTGGTCTATCATAGTACTGTATATCATTTACAAGAGGTCACTAGTAGTGCTATACATTTTGTTGCAGCTCAGTGAAGAGGGACATGATCATGATGAAGGATAGACACACAGATAAGCTCTGGTCTATCATAGTACTGTATATCATTTACTAGAGGTCACTAGTGGTGCTATACATTTTGTTGCAGCCCAGTGAAGAGGGGCCATGATCATGATGAAGGATAGACACACAGATAAGCTCTGGTCTATCATAGCACTGTATACCATTTACTAGAGGTCACTAGTGGTGTTATACATTTTGTTGCAGCCCAGTGAAGAGGGACCATGATCATGATGAAGGATAGACACACAGATAAGCTCTGGTCTATCATAACACTGCATACCATTTACTAGAGGTCACTAGTGGTGTTATACATTTTGTTGCAGCCCAGTGAAGAGGGACCATGATCATGATGAAGGATAGACACACAGATAAGCTCTGGTCTATCATAACACTGTATACCATTTACTAGAGGTCACTAGTGGTGCTATACATTTTGTTGCAGCCCAGTGAAGAGGGACCATGATCATGATGAAGGATAGACACACAGATAAGCTCTGGTCTATCATAACACTGTATACCATTTACTAGAGGTCACTAGTGGTGCTATACATTTTGTTGCAGCCCAGTGAAGGGGGACCATGATCATGATGAAGGATAGACACACAGATAAGCTCTGGTCTATCATAGCACTGTATACCATTTACTAGAGGTCACTAGTGGTGCTATACATTTTGTTGCAGCCCAGTGAAGGGGGACCATGATGATGATGAAGGATAGACACACAGATAAACTCTGGTCTATCATAGTATCGTATACCATTTACTAGCGGTCACTAGTGGTGCTATACATTTTGTTGCAGCCCAGTGAAGGGGGACCATGATCACGATGAACGATAGACACACAGATAAGCTCTGGTCTACCATAGTACTGTATACCATTTACTAGAGGTCACTAGTGGTGCCATACATTTTGTTGCAGCCCAGTGAAGAGGGACCATGATCATGATGAAGGATAGACACACAGATAAGCTCTGGTCTATCATAGTACTGTATACCATTTACTAGAGGTCACTAGTGATGCTATACATTTTGTTGCAGCCCAGTGAAGAGGGACCATGATCATGATGAAGGATAGACACACAGATAAGCTCTGGTCTATCATAGTACTGTATATCATTTACTAGAGGTCACTAGTGGTGCTATACATTTTGTTGCAGCCCAGTGAAGAGGGACCATGATCATGATGAAGGATAGACACACAGATAAGCTCTGGTCTATCATAGTACTGTATATCATTTACTAGAGGTCACTAGTGGTGCTATACATTTTGTTGCAGCCCAGTGAAGAGGGGCCATGATGAAGGATAGACACACAGATAAGCTCTGGTCTATCATAACACTGTATACCATTTACTAGAGGTCACTAGTGGTGTTATACATTTTGTTGCAGCCCAGTGAAGGGGGACCATGATCATGATGAAGGATAGACACACAGATAAGCTCTGGTCTATCATAACACTGTATACCATTTACTAGAGGTCACTAGTGGTGTTATACATTTTGTTGCAGCCCAGTGAAGAGGGACCATGATCATGATGAAGGATAGACACACAGATAAGCTCTGGTCTATCATAACACTGTATACCATTTACTAGAGGTCACTAGTGGTGTTATACATTTTGTTGCAGCCCAGTGAAGAGGGACCATGATCATGATGAAGGATAGACACACAGATAAGCTCTGGTCTATCATAACACTGTATACCATTTACTAGAGGTCACTAGTGGTGCTATACATTTTGTTGCAGCCCAGTGAAGGGGGACCATGATCATGATGAAGGATGGACACACAGATAAGCTCTGGTCTATCATAGCACTGTATACCATTTACTAGAGGTCACTACAGGTGCTATACATTTTGTTGCAGCCCAGTGAAGGGGGACCATGATGATGATGAAGGATAGATACACAGATAAACTCTGGTCTATCATAGTATCGTATACCATTTACTAGCGGTCACTAGTGGTGCTATACATTTTGTTGCAGCCCAGTGAAGGGGGACCATGATCACGATGAAGGATAGACACACAGATAAGCTCTGGTCTATCATAGTATCGTATACCATTTACTAGCGGTCACTAGTGGTGCTATACATTTTGTTGCAGCCCAGTGAAGGGGGACCATGATCACGATGACGGATAGACACACAGATAAGCTCTGGTCTATCATAGTACTGTATACCATTTACTAGCGGTCACTAGTGGTGCCATACATTTTGTTGCAGCCCAGTGAAGAGGGACCATGATCATGATGAAGGATAGACACACAGATAAGCTCTGGTCTATCATAGTACTGTATACCATTTACTAGAGGTCACTAGTGATGCTATACATTTTGTTGCAGCCCAGTGAAGAGGTACCATGATCATGATGAAGGATAGACACACAGATAAGCTCGTCTATCATAGTACTGTATACCATTTACTAGAGGTCACTAGTGGTGCTATACATTTTGTTGCAGCCCAGTGAAGGGGGACCATGATCATGATGAAGGATAGACACACAGATAAGCTCTGCTCTATCATAGTACTGTATATCATTTACTAGAGGTCACTAGTGGTGCTATACATTTTGTTACAGCCCAGTGAAGAGGGACCATGATCATGATGAAGGATAGACACACAGATAAGCTCTGGTCTATCATAGTACTGTATACCATTTACTAGAGGTCACTAGTGGTGCCATACATTTTGTTGCAGCCCAGTGAAGAGGGACCATGATCATGATGAAGGATAGACACACAGATAAGCTCTGGTCTATCATAGTACTGTATACCTTTACTAGAGGTCACTAGTGGTGCTATACATTTTATTGCAGCCCAGTGAAGGGGGACCATGATCATGATGAAGGATAGACACACAGATAAGCTCTGCTCTATCATAGTACCGTATACCATTCAGTCTGTAATCTTAAGTTACAATATAATGCAATACAATTTAATGCTTTGTCATGTGCAAAGCAGGCAAAATATTGTTTAATAAACTACCAGATACTCTAAAGACAACCAAAGGCAAACTATTTAAAAGTGAATTAAATAATTTTCTAATATAAAAGTGTATGTATAGGCTGGATGAACTATGGTTACAAATCATTTTATATATTTATAATAATGTTTTGCAATAACATGTACATGTTACTATGGATGAAAATAAATTGAATTGAATATCTGTGGTGAAAATTTGTAATACTTTGAATACGTTCAGAAAGCCCTAAAAATGCTTCGTTTGCCACAAACGCGTAAGAGGCCTCTACTCCCGTAAATTTTACGGGCAAACCATAAAAGTTGGTAAGTATCAACAAGGCATTTAAAAATTAAATGATGGTATTGCAATAAAACTTAAGAAAACTCTAAGAACACCAAAAGCAAGAGAGATATTAAAATGATGCATACAAATTCACTGTATACAAACAATTTGGGCTGAGGTTAGTTTTATCCATTTCCCTTGAAGTTCTCAGCCAACGGCACACTTTCAGCTAGCAAAATATTTTCATTTATTTATGAATTGTGAAATCCCACAACAGCAGCTCCCAAATGATAAGGACTGTTGTACTTTAGTTTCAGCAAGTTATGAATATCAATTGCAGCTTTCTCCCAATCCTCATGCTCATGCATTAGAAGTATAGTGTCATGCTGTGGTAGGGCGGAATCCAAATTACTGCAACAAGGATCAACATATGATAAACCAAGTGAGGCAATCACTAAAATATTAATTACCATACTGGCCCATGCAAGCAATCTTTAACAAATACAGCACAACAAAAGTTTAAAATGAGCAAATGCTTATATTTTACTATAGGAAAAAATCTGCATAATTTGTACTTGAGATAAAACCAATTTTTACTTTCTCCAAAACTTACCTAGATTAGATAGAGAAAAAGTTGCATTCCACCCAAAAATTTGATATTGTGATTTCATAGAAAATATAGGTTTTGAAATGCCACAAACCTAAAAAAGCAATTTGGGAATAAGGTCAGAGAGGGAGAGAACAGCATAACTCAAACACGAAAGGCATATAAATACTAAACTTAAAGTTCAGCATCTTCCAAGTATAAAAAAAAAAAGTTTTCAAAACCTTCCCTCCAACCACAAATTACCCTTTACATGGACTGATTTTCTTAAAAGTGGTTCTAATGACTGATTAAAATACCATATGTTTAAGATATTCGCATGACAAATAAAATGTAGATCTTGAATTTTCTGTTGATAGCCTCCAAAACCCTCTTCATTCTAAATGACTTTGTATATTTGGTAAACCGAAAGATAGAGACAAAATTTTAGCACACAAAAAATGTAAATCTTATTAAAGCACACAATTTATGCCAAATAAAATTTTTATGGCATTAATGGTTTCTAAGATGTTCTTTGTTATTGGTTTGAATTTTCAAATACTTATACTTTTTTCAAGTGGTAAGTTGCTATTCATTTTCTTGTGCTCATGGAAACTGCATGGAATTTCAAAGCCATTAAATTTCAACCTGCTTTTTAAAAATCTATCACTTTAACCTACTGTATTTTTCTTATACCTCAATGAACTGTGTAAACGTGAAATGAAAGTTTATGTATATTAACAAGAATAGAAGAATAAGCTTTTGTAAGAACATAGTGAGTAAAAAAATTCAAGTGATTGCAAACTTGCATCACATTCTTTTAGCTATATATTAAGATATTTCTGGATTAAAATCAGAACTTTGTTTATAGAGGTGGAATTGCAAAACTTCACCACTGCAATCATTCTGGTCTGAGAATGGGACTGCACATAAAAATGCACGTAATATCATGCTATGCTTAACATCTTGCGAATGCATCCAGCTACTCAGCTGTTTACATTTGGTAGCTCAAGAAATTGCCATCATTACCTCCCAATGTTATCTTAACCATGTTCTTTCACTGCACCAGCATTAAGTGTTAAAGAAATACCTGCCACTATAATTTTTCTTTTTAGTTGTGCTTGACGTGCATTCTTACTACAAGTGCCACCACAGGTGGCCCCTATACTTGGTAAACTAAATGGACTAGTGTACTAATTCACAAATGGATGAAGAGACGTTATGAAATACATTTTATTAGTAAAAAATAGATTTACGAGGGTGGATCGAAAAGTAATGCACAATATTTTTTTTATAAAAAAGTTAAATAGTTAAAACAACAGAAACTCACAAATGAACTTACACCTTTTACCTAATTTTTGACATAGTCACCAAGTTTCTCAACAGATTTCTCCCATCATGATACCAGTTTCAATATGCCCTGTTCGTAGAAGTCCGTTTCCTTGGAGTATAGCCATCTGCAGACTGCTGATTTCGCTTCCGCATCTGTCGCAAAGTGTTGGCAGGCCAAGAATTTCTTCATGGGACCAAACAGATGAAAGTCCAACACTGCAAGGTCCAGACTGTATGGTGGATGCTGGAGCACCTCCCAAGCAAATTTGGTGATTTTCTGACGAACAGCAGCAGCAACATGGGGGTGAGCATTGTCATGAAGAATTTTGACATCGTCAGCATTCATGTTGTGGCGTTTGTCACGAAGGGCATGATGCAACTTCACCAAAGTTTTCATGCAGGCTGTAGCATTTACAGTGGTCCTGTGTTCAGCAAAGTCCACCAATACAACACCATGCATATCCCAGAACACCGTCACAAGCACTTTCCTAGCAGATTGAGTCACTTTGAATTGTTTCTTCACTGAGGAACCAGCATGTTTCCACTCCATACTTGCCTGCTTGGTTTCAGGTGTGTAGCGGTATGCCCACGACTTATCACCAGTGACCCGAGGTCGCAGGTTCAAACCCGGCGGAGGGCGATGGATTTTTTCGGGCATAAAAATCCTTAGCACGGCTTCCTTCGGAAGGGAAGTAAAGCCGGTGGTCCCATGTCGTAGATTTACGGCACGTAAAAGAACCTCAAGCCTGATAAGGGGCCTCTGAGCAAAATTTCCGGTCTTTCACGCCCAATATAGAATGGGATGCTAAGAACCATAGTAGTTAAAGAGCATCCATAAATAAAACTCAATTTCAATTTCATCACCAGTGACGATTCCTTTCAGAAAGTCATGCCCTTCTGCAGTGTATCACGTTAGGTGATCCAAGCTCGTCATCATTCGCTGGCCCTTGTGGTTGTCTGTCAGGTTCTTAGGCACCCAGTGAGGACTGACTTTACGAAATTTCAACATGTCATGAACAATAACGTACACTGCACCATAGGGAATGTTGAACTGTTGCGATAAGGTTTGCAGTTGCACATACCAGTCATTCAAAATTGCTGCCTCAATGCCTCTGACATTATGCAGGGTTGCAGCTGTTACCAGTCTCCCAGAGCGTGGCGAATCACTAAGGTTTACATGGCCCTCTAGGAAGAATGCACACCACCTGCAGACATTGCTATGGTCCATACAATCATCCCTATACATGCCATGCATGTACGAGGGTAATCCCAAAAGTAAGGTCTCCAATTTTGTTTTAAAATACAAAGAAACTTTTTTTGACAACAAATGGTACATAATTTTGAAGCTTTAACATTTGTCTATTTTTCCACATAATCGCCATTTCGGTCGATGCATTTTTGTAGACACTGTGGCAGTTTTTGTATGCCCATGTCATACCAGCTTGCCACCATGCTCTTGAAAAAGTGATGGACCTCATTTTTCACCTCATCTTCGTCACCGAAGCGCCTTCCAGCCAAGTGTTCTTTCAACTTGAGAAACAAGTGGTAGTCACTGGGTGCTAAGTCCGGACTATAGGGTAGGATGGGTGATGGTTTCTCATCCAAACTGTTGCAGAAGAAGGTTTGACGGGCGGTGTGGGAGCGAGCATTATCATGGAGAAGGCTTATGCCCTTGCTCAACATTCCTCTTCTACGGTTCTGAATTGCCCGTCTGAGTTTTTTAATGTCTGACAATACCTGTCGGCATTTATTGTTGTCCCAGGATCCATAAAGTCGACCAACAATATCCCCTTTCGATCCCAAAACACAGTTGCCATGACTTTACCGGCAGACTGTGTTCTCTTGAATTTTGGCGGCTTGGGTGAACTGGAATGCCACCACTCACGTGATTGTTGTTTGCTCTCAGGTGCGAAGTGGAAAGCTAAGGTTTCATGACTATTGAATCCAAAAGGTTGTCCTTTTCATCTGCATAGCGTTGAAGAAATTGGCGGGAAGTTTCAGCGCGTTGCCTTTTGTGATCTTCTGTCAGCATTCTTGGGACCCACCTTCCGAAATTTCAACTCTTCAATCAAACTTCGTTGAATAGTGCTTCAAGAAATCTCAAGAACAACAATGCAGAGCTCATCAAGAGTGATCCGCTGATCTTGAAGCACGATTTGTTCAACCTTTGCGATTGTTTTGTCAGAAATGGATGGTCTCCCGCTTCTTTCCTCGTCATGAATTTCCGTGTGACCATTTGCAAATTCTCTACACCACTTGCGGACATTTTTGACATCCATACAAGACTCTCCATACACTTCCATCAACTGTCGATGAATTTCGACATGTTTAACCCCTTTTGCACTAAAAAAGCGAATAACTGCGCGAACTTCGCACCTGGCAGTAGTGGCTAACGGGAGCTCCATTATAACTGGCTGCCAAGCCAAGACTGAGGGCCCTAAGGGATGTGCGTGGTTTCTGAAGAGAGTGGAGGGAGGAAGGAAAAAAGCAGTATGGTCAACATCCACACAAACAGTTTCCCTGCGATCCCAGCGCTTTGAAGATCTTACTTTTGGGATTACCCTTGTACCTGTGAATATCACTCGGTTTATGCCCTTTGGCCCACAAATATTGAATCACACCTCTCTGCTCTTCACACATGGACAACAGTAACGTGTGCTCCATCTTCGTTGCGTAGTTCATGCTTCTCCTGCTAGAGCTGCACATGAAACAAAAAGCTCTGTAGTGAAAACTTCAAACTATATCTGTTTGAAATTGCAACATTCCAGCTGCAATACCAGGCAGAAAAAAATTATTGTGCATTACTTTTCGATCCACCCTCGTATTAATCAGAGTCCTCAGGTAATAGTGTGATGCCCAACTCGGAATCAAAAGTGATGATATTGCTTGAGTCATCTTCCAGGTCTATGATCAGCCTGTGTACCACTTGGTTCTACAGCATTTCCAGATGTTAATTTAATTCTTAATAGCAAGGGTACAACAAAGGGTTGAATACATTCAGACAGGGGTGACTTCCTAATATGGTAGCAAGTGTGTACTACAACCATAATCCTGGCATCTGCTTTAATGTAAATAACTATACTACTTATACATTCCGACCTCATCTTGTGTAGTGGACTTCAGCAAGCAGTATATTTGCAGGTGCCAATTAGTGCACTCCTTGCTGTAAACCACAGTCACATAAGGGCATGGCGAACCAAGGGAGCACAGAGGTGTGTGGTGGGGAAGTGTGGGGCATATGCCTATGCTGTTGATTAACCTAATAGTCAGAGAGCTTGGAACAGGACAATAGCTTTGACTTCATCACATAAACAGTGCCATCTATTGGTTTAATAGCGAAGGTTTGCCTCACTTTTATTGCCTGTACATTTCACATTAGTTGTACTGTTTCAATTGTTGTGACTTGTAAAATCCAGAAAAACGGTGCTATACAGAGAAACAATGTTCCATTCAGTCTCTTTTAGCATCACCTTTCTCTACACTAAACTTGAAAAGGAAATTAAATGTCTTGGTAGATCTACACCACATCTAAAAATCATAAAGCTGTTAAAATAAAAACAAGATGCTTTTAACACAAATTTTAACGATGATGTACATGAGAATATGAATGCACATGCTGATGACATTTCGAAGTATTTAATTGCTAATAAAAAACATTTATAAAGCTAAATTGGTGATACAGTGCTTATTACTTTAACAAATTGAAATTGCAGCTACCTATAACTTTGTGAACAACCAAAGTTCAGTCATTAGCCCCTGCATTTGCAACTATCAATGTTTCACCATTTTAAGGGCTTTGCCACTTCTATACATAATTTCACTGCTATGACACGCTGCTCACTCAGCCAAGATTGTAACACAAACAAAACTGCATTAGCATGACCGTTGCTTTGCTCCAGTACACAAAGAGGGTATACCAATTCCCATAATATAAATAAAAGCTAATTATTTGTTACATTTAAATAAAACAGTTATTAAATTCTACCATTATTCACCATCTTTATTACTTGAACTATAAAATGGGTGATAATACATGCAGTGCAGTAACAAACTATTTTCACTGGCTTGAAAGGTGTGCTGCAGCAGTGGCACATTGAGAGAGAACACATTGTGTTTACTTCACGCGAAACCATCTCGTGTGACGTCATACGTTGGTTGGTTCATTTGTTGTTTGTAGATTCCTCTGACGTAGCAATTGGTATCAGTTTTAGGTTATGTATATTGTCTTCCGGCTAGCTATTTAGGTAGACATTTAACTCTTGCAGGTTGTGAAGCGGAAAGGAATCTTTTGTCTATAAATGATACTGATGAAGAAACTGGTTTTATAATCTTTATTGCAGAACACGTTCACGAACACTTTCACAAATTAATTTGGATACTCGCCATACTGAAACTGTTTGTAATAACTTCTCACTTTTAACTCACGTACTTCAACTTTATATATTTAACTGTATAATCCTTTATAAGATTTCTCGTACTTCTGCTGCGCGTAACTTTATGAATTTAGAGACCGACATGAGAATCTTGTTGAACTGGGATCTGACGTGCTACGTGTTGAGAATCTTGTTGAACACTGGAGGACGCTTACCTCAGACATGGCTTATTTATAGACTTGCCTTAAGATACACCTAAAGATTATAAATGAAATGCTATTGGCTAATAAAACGCGCCAACATTAGCGTCTATTTTACTATCCAATGAAAACCACTAATACAAATTACTTTTATAGAATGTTCTAGAAGCTTTTACCGAAAAGGCGCGAAACATTACGTAACTTCCTGGTTCCCGGTAACGATAAACAACTCAAACCCTTCATTGCAGTATTGTTATTGTTAACAGTTTCAGTAGAGCCGAAAATTATTATTTACCATTAATAATTACAATTATTAAACCTCTGAAATCAATGTTACATAAAAATACATATTCATATGTAAATAATTATTTACATTAAAGTAATTTGTGATACAAATTACCGTCTCATATGCCCCACTAGAAACATAATTATAAACATTTATAACCTGTTTGGAAATTTTATAATTTTGTTTTTAGTCTCCTAAATCTTGGAACACACGTTATCACTTTCACTTAACACTTCACACGCGTTTAACACACGACATATGTTTTATCTCGCCACTACTTACTGGCTCTGGTTTGATTTGTTTTGACATTAATCTGACGTTACAAACAATTTTTTTTTTTTTTTTTTATATCAAATACTGTACCCAAATTATTTAATCACTGCTACCAAATTGTTTACTTTCTTATATTGTTACAAAAAAATTTATCAATTCAAGAATTTTTTTTTTGTAATTACCATACATATTTACCAAAATATTTACCCTCTACACAAATATTTACATCTCTTAAATCTAGACACTGTGTCACATTTTCTGTTTGCTACATAAGTATTTGTTTCAATTATTTTTAATTATATTTACCAATTTTTTTTTTTTTTTTTTTTTTTTTTTGAATTTATTAATTTATTTCTCTTTTCAAATGATATATATATAAATAGTTAACCCTCTTACGTTCCAATACATTTCTCTGCAAGTCGTCTTCAACTATCCAGCATTTACTTTACATCTCATTGCTATTTACCCTCCTGGATCAAATTGTGTGTGGCTAAACATTACTCGTAGCCGTAACCTAACCTTCAAATTGTTGTTCATGAATAACCTATTGTATTCATATGAAATTTCGTTCCCTGATAACATTTGAAAACAATCTACAGTTTCTTGAATTACACATCTTTTAACAACTTTCATTTTCAATTCTTCTACCATCTCTTTACTTTGAAAATACTCTGACAAATCTGTACTAAACTGTACTGGACTGGAGTTTTCATTTTGAACATCTTGGTACAATTTACTTCTTTGCATTTCTGATTTTTTTTGTATTTCTGATATCTCCCCTCTGAAATTAACTTGCACCTCATTTACATCTACATTCCTAACCTCATTTATCTCTCTTAGCTCACTTGAAATATTACTCACTTGACTTCCTAACTCTGTACATTCTACATTAACCTCACTTTTAGTATTAACCTCACTTTCTTTGTTATCTATTTCCATACTCATGTCTAGCATTTTCTTTGAAATTTCTCCCATCTCACTTGCTATTACTTCATTTTCATCTCTCATTTTTGGCATACTACTATCTTGCTTCATAACTTTCTTTTCCATTTCTTCACTGCTTTGATCTACTTTTTGCTCTAATACCCCATTACTCCTACCAATATCTTCCATTAATTTCCTATGATTCCTGTCTATAGCTTCCCCCAATTTCTCATAACTCTTTTGCATATCTTCCCTTACAGTTTCAAAAAAATTTCTTATCATGTCCATCATCATTCTAGCATCAATAGTAATATTTCTTGCTATTCTATTCTTACTTTCTGCACTAACATTTCCTCCCTTCAATACTACATTGTTTGAGCTTTTTTTTGTAACCTGTATTGAATTACAGCTAACTGTTACACTATCTCCCTCCATCATTGTTTTTTCTATGTTATTAGTGGCCATTGTTTTTGTTTTCTAAAAAAAAATTACAATCACCTGACTTTTGTGATGCTGCCTGTTGATGTAGCTTTGATGTCCAGCGTTCTGCCCCATTCTCCTAGATTTGATGTCGCTTCTGCGTTGTTTTATGATGAATCTACGTTGTCTCGATGTTTTTGCGTCCACTTATCCGCGTCATTTGTCGCTCCTCTTGTTTCTGGAATCTGCGTCTTGTAGATCATTTTACTGCTGCATTCGCCTTTTCCTGGTTAATTCTGCTACTATCCTGGTCGTCTAGCCTTCCTTTCCTAGTTGTCGCTCCACGTTGATGCGCCAATTTGCAATAGCAACAAATTGTATATTTACTTCACTTTAACTGCCCCACGTATGGGAGCCAATTTGTGAGGAGAACTAATTGTATATATGTTTTAGAGGACCTCGTTGTGGATAATGTTTCTCACGTAATGTTGTTTACCTCATGCGTATATAGCCATCTTGTGTGACGTCATTCGTTGCTCGCTTGTTAAATCCATCTGGCGTAGCAATCTATATGAATTAGTTTTAAGGTTATGTATATTGTCTTCCGGCTAGCTATTTAGGTAGACATTTAACTCTTGCAGGTTGTGAAGCGGAAAGGAATCTTTTGTCTATAAATGATACTGATGAAGAAACTGGTTTTATAATCTTTATTGCAGAACACGTTCACGAACACTTTCACAAATTAATTTGGATACTCGCCATACTGAAACTGTTTGTAATAACTTCTCACTTTTAACTCACGTACTTCAACTTTATATATTTAACTGTATAATCCTTTATAAGATTTCTCGTACTTCTGCTGCGCGTAACTTTATGAATTTAGAGACCGACATGAGAATCTTGTTGAACTGGGATCTGACGTGCTACGTGTTGAGAATCTTGTTGAACACTGGAGGACGCTTACCTCAGACATGGCTTATTTATAGACTTGCCTTAAGATACACCTAAAGATTATAAATGAAATGCTATTGGCTAATAAAACGCGCCAACATTAGCGTCTATTTTACTATCCAATGAAAACCACTAATACAAATTACTTTTATAGAATGTTCTAGAAGCTTTTACCGAAAAGGCGCGAAACATTACGTAACTTCCTGGTTCCCGGTAACGATAAACAACTCAAACCCTTCATTGCAGTATTGTTATTGTTAACAGTTTCAGTAGAGCCGAAAATTATTATTTACCATTAATAATTACAATTATTAAACCTCTGAAATCAATGTTACATAAAAATACATATTCATATGTAAATAATTATTTACATTAAAGTAATTTGTGATACAAATTACCGTCTCAACATGCGTTTGTTTACACCAGGACCACTTCTTGAACTGAACTGAATCTAGTTTATACCAAATTTTGATGTCCCTAGCCACAGCAAAGGAAATGCTCTGCCCTGGGGAATGAGTTGACAGTACATTGACCCAACATGTGAGAATATTTTGATGTCCCTAGCCACAGCAAAGGAAATGCTCTGCCCTGGGGAATGAGTTGACAGTACATTGACCCAACATGTGAGAATATTTTGATGTCCCTAGCCACAGCAAAGGAAATGCTCTGCCCTGGGGAATGAGTTGACAGTACATTGACCCAACATGTGAGAATATTTTGATGTCCCTAGCCACAGCAAAGGAAATGCTCTGCTCTGGGCAATGAGTTGACAGAACATTGACCCAACATGTGAGAATATTTTGATGTCCCTAGCCACAGCAAAGGAAATGCTCTGCCCTGGGGAATGAGTTGACAGTACATTGACCCAACATGTGAGAATATTTTGATGTCCCTAGCCACAGCAAAGGAAATGCTCTGCCCTGGGCAATGAGTTGACAGAACATTGACCCAACATGTGAGAATATTTTGATGTCCCTAGCCACTGCAAAGGAAATGCTCTGCCCTGGGGAATTAATTGACAGTACATTGACCCAACATGTGAGAATATTTTGATGTCCCTAGCCACTGCAAAGGAAATGCTCTGCCCTGGGGAATTCGTTGATCCAATATGTAAGAATATTTTGATGTCCCTAGTTACAGCAAAGGAAATGCTCTGCCCTGCGGAATGAGTTGACAGTACATTGATCAAACATTTGAGAATATTTTGATGTCCTTAGCCACAGCAAAGGAAATGCTCTGCCCTGGGGAGTGAGTTGACAGTACATTGATCCAATATGTAAGAATATTTTTATGTCCCTAGTTACAGCAAAGGAAATGCTCTGCCCTGGGCAATGAGTTGACAGTACATTGACCCAACATGTGAGAATATTTTGATGTCTCTAGTCACAGCAAAGGAAATGCTCTGCCCTGCGGAATGAGTTGACAGTACATTGATCAAACATGTGAGAATATTCTTATGTTCCTAGTTACAGCAAAGTAAATGCTCTGCCGTGGAGAATGAGTTGACAGCACGTTGACTCAATATGTCAGAATATTTTGCTGTTCATTTGGACTTAAGCAATTGCAAGTTCTTCATTTCTCATCTGGTTACATCATGCACATATTAGACATATCAATATAATTTCAAATAGTAACTTTATTAATCCTCTATCATTCATTGGATTGAGATTCAGATTTATTCACCAACTGTTATGATTTTACAAGGTTTCATCATGTGAAATAAAGTATACATAAAGTTAGGTTTAAGCATTAATATGAGAAGAGGTACTACTATCTATATGTAAAATTTTAACCTTAAACTTTTAATAAGTTGATCATTATTTATTTCTTTCTTTCTTTTTTTCTTTCTTCTGCTGTATAGAAGCCATTCTTAATAAGACTTAATTTGTTTTAATTTTATTGGTTCCTTATCTGTTTCTTTAATCCATTGAGGTAAATGATTGTATGTATCTCTTACAGTACTTTCAGTATATTCATTTTCTAATGAGCTTCAATCTATTTCTAAGGTAGTTTTTCTTTGTTCTAGTGCCATGTTCATGAACATTCGTATTTTTGTCTTCTTTATGGGATTTTGCAAATAATTTACCCATTCATAATTATACATAGACAAGGTTAGTAAACCAAGTTTTTTACAGGCAGTTTTGCAGGTATTTCTCCTTTGTATATTTTTAAGAATTCTTATTGTTTCTTTCTCCAGACTAAATACTTTTAATATATGTTTCTTCCCTGCTGATCCCCATAACTCAAATGTCAGATTATAAATGCATAGTATACCTGTGCTGTGCTATCTTCATCCATGATTTATTTGTGCTGTTTTAGAATATATAAGGTGTGTTAAAAAATAATGGGAATTTTTTAATTTCACAAACTTTATACATCTGATGTTCAAAACTTTTGTTTTATCTTGTTGGTACACATGTTCCTGATGTATGTTTGCATTTTCAGCTGCTTTGAATGTTTAGTTTACTGTTGACAGTCAAAAAAGTTATACGTGTTTTCAAGTGCTCGGCGAGTTCTTACTTTCGAAAAAGATGGATAAAAGAATTTGCATTAAATTTTGCTTGAAAAACAGAATAAAGTGCAGCGCCACATTCAGAATGTTGACTGTGGCTTTTAGCAAATCTACTATGAGTAAGATAAGAGTTTATAACTGGTATAAACAGTGTCAAGAAAACATTGAAGACAACGACCGCTCTGAACGCCCTAGCACATCAATTACTGATGACAATGTGGAAGAAGTAAAGAAAATGGTTCTAGAAAATCACCGAATCACCATCAGAGAGTTGCTGATGATGTCAGCATATCCTTTGGCTCATGCCAAGCAATTTTTCGGATGTTTTGGACATGAAATGTGTAGCAGCAAAGTTTGTTCCGAAATTGTTGAATTTCAACCAAAAACAACATCGCGTAGACATTGCTCAGGAATTGCTGAATGAAGTCGAAAATGATCCAGAACTTCTAAAGAAGGTTATAACAGGTGACGAAACATGGGTATATGGGTATGACATCCAAACTAAGGCCCAACCATCCTAATGGAAACTGCCTGAAGAGCCAAGATTGAAAGAAATTTGACATTTGCATGAAGCAATCCAAAGAAAATGACCAGACTTTGGCAAAACCACTCGTGCAAATTGCATCACAATAATGCACCTGCGTATACCTCAATGCTTTTCATGACTTTTTTGGCAAAAAACAAAACCGTTATGCTGCCTCAGCCACTATGTTTGCCAGACATGGCCCCCTGTGACTTCTTTCTATTCCCGAGGCTGAAGAGAACCATGAAAGGACGACGTTTTGCCACCATTGATGAGATAAAAACAGAATCACCGAAGGAGCTGAATACCATAACAAAAAGTGAGTTCCAGAAAAGCTTCCAAGATTGGAAAAAGCGCTGGCAGAAGTGTATTATATCTGAGGGGGATTACTTTGAAGGAGACAAAGTTGATGTTGATGATTAAATAAAAATCCTTTAAGAAAAACAAAAATTCCCGTTAATTTTTTTTTCACCTCATATATACCCTTATTGAGTTTCTTAGAAAGTTTTTCTATATGTCTCTTCGATTTCAAATTGTTATCTATCACTGGTTCTAAACGAATTTGTGTGTATAATTTGCCTAATTTGCTCATTTTTTATTTCTAAGCAGATGTTAACTTGTGTTTTATTACTTATGTTGATTTGCAACTATCTGTTTTATTTGTATTTAATGCCATTCCTAATTCTTCCAAGAGTGTACTAACTGTCTCTAACAATGTGTTTGCATATCTGCCGCTGTATTGCCTGTTACAATTATTATTGTTGTGTCATCTGCGTAACTAATAGCTAATCCTCTTGCTTCCTGAAATTTTTTAAACAGGCTATATATGTATAAAATAAATAAATACAGCCCCAATTTTCAACTTTGTCGTACATTGTGGGTTATATGTTTAAACGGTGATTGGACTTCGGTTAGCTCTCCATACCTCTACACATTGCTCTCTGTTTTAATAAATACGATCTTAGCCAACGTAATGGAATGCTCCTAATGCCAGGGTTTTCAAGTTTTACAATTAATTTTCCAATGTCAATGCAGTCAAATATGAAAATAAATACATATAATACTTAAATAAAGAAAAGGACAGTTAAAGTCAATATTTCTAACAACTAAAGGATAAAAAATACGTAGAGATACTAACAAATAGTTAGGTACATTAGTGATTGTATCATACATAACAATACACATCTAAGAACTCTGTAAATGAATAAAATGAATTAATAGAAATGACCTAAGCTTCTTTTTAAACAATTTAAGATACTTAATTCCTATTGCTTGTTTTTTGTATTTTTAAACCCTCTTCCCATTCTGTTGCAACTCCCCAGAATATGACTGTGAAGCTGTGCAAAATATGCCCCTCTGGGAACCTGTGTGCCCAAGACTTTTTGGCATGTTTAAAATATAATATCCCAGCATTTTTGTTAGCATATATATGTGTGGTCCCCATTTTAAATCTTCATTTACTAGTACCCCCCAAAATTTTGTTTTTCCTATATAATAAGGTGTAAAGATACTGGACTCAGTGAGATAAAGGATACTATGATGAAAATTAGTTTTGGGAATATGTGGAGAGCAAGGGAATTGTTACAAAATGGTTTCTGGAAAGAAATCAGATTCAGACTGGAGGATACTGAAACACAAGAAAAATATTTGAGGTTTCAACTTGAAAAGTTAATTGGGGCCATACAGAGAAATAAAAGCGGCTTGAAGTAGGGAAAATTATTATTACTTTTAAATCAGAGGACATAGTGAAAAGATTAAATATAATATATAGAAGTGGTTGCAAATATACAATTTCACTAAAATAGGTTCAATACCTCAGAACTAGTTTTGAGGAATCACTTCCTCATCGTCAGCTGATTGCAACTGGTTGGTTTTCCTCTGATGGTTATAGATGTCTCTTTGTCCCACTAGTGGTGGTTCTAAAAATTTAGTAATCAAATTTTTGTCCATAGGGATGTTGAAATTCATTAACCTTGGATGAAATTTTCAAAGAAATATTTTCTCCCAAATGTTTAATTCCGTAGGTTTTTGTGCCTGCTTGATAAGTGATACTGTGTCCTCAATTTCATGTCCCTGTATCCAAAAATGTGCTGCAACTGCTGATGTTTCTTCTTCCCTGGATTTGATGTTTCAAAAATGTTCCTTAACCCTCGTTTCTATGTTACGCTTAGTTTGACCAATATAGATTTGTTCACAATCCTTGCAATCTATTCTATAAATCCCGGATTTTTTATGACCTGGCATTTTTTTCTTTTTGGTTTGCATTTATGAGGAATTTTATGCTGAATTTATTTTCGGGGATGAGTGCCACATTGCTATCATTGAAAATTTTCTTGAATTTGTTATGTGCCCATGGGTGAAATGTGACTTTTTTGAATGTCAGATTTTGTTTGTGTGGTTTGAGGGTTGTATTTTCTTTTATCATTTTTTGTTGCTTGAATTTTTTGATTAACCTATCCACCATATCTGTTTTGTAGCCATTTTTTCTAGCTGTTTTTAAGATTTCTTGGTATTCTAAGTTATATTCCTTTTCAATGAGGGGGATTGTAACTATTGTTTTTTATGTAGTTATCCGTATAGGTGTTTTTTCTGTATATTCCAAAAGTTAATCTATTGTTCTTCTTCATGATTTTTAGGTCCAGGTAGGGGAGCTGGTTATCCAATTCAGTTTCCATGGTAAATTTAATATTACTGTCTTGCAAATTCAATAATTTGAGAGCATTTTGTACATGTTTCTTGTTAACTATTGTGAATACGTTGTCAACATATCCGGCCCAAGTTTTAAATAACCAAGGAAAGGCTTTTACCACTCTTGTCTCAAGTTGCTAGGCTTTTATTTGTGTGCTGAATGCATTTGTTTAAGGATCAGCGCACAAATAAAAGCCTAGCAACTGTCCAATACATTATGGGTGACAAAGATAAAAATAGATTAAAAGTAGCCAACCCCTCAACTCCAAAAATGTATGGTTTACCAAAAATACACAAACCTGGAAATGAAATCAGACCAATTATCTCATGCATTGGAGCCCCAACTTATGATCTTGCAAAATGGCTAATCCACAAATTTCAAGAATTCACAAAATTTTAGTCTTTAAGCATCAGGAATTCATTTGAGTTAATCACTAAGATAAAGGACTTTCAACTTGGAGATGGGGATACTTTAGTGTCTTTCGATGTGGTTTCACTGTTTCCAAGCCTACCTAGATAGGGTGCAAGAGGTATTAAAAAACTGGTTAACTGCCATCAATAGAAACCCAACAGAAATTGAAGAACTCATTAATCTGACAAAACTGTGCATAGAGCAAACCTTCTTCAGCTTTGAAGGAAAATATTTTGAACAACACACAGGCCTAGCCATGGGAAATCCAATGTCACCCTTTCTGGCTGATTTATTCATGAGTGCTCTTGAGACAAGAGTAGTAAAAGCCTTTCCTTGGTTATTTAAAACTTGGGCCAGATATGCCGAGACGTATTCGCAATAGTTAACAAGAAACATGTACAAGATGCTCTCAAATTATTGAATTTGCAAGACAGTAATATTAAATTTACCATGGAAACTGAATTGGATAACCAGCTCCCCTACCTGGACCTAAAAATCATGAAGAAGAACAATAGATTAACTTTTGGAATAAACAGAAAAAAACACCTATACGGATAACTATATAAAAAACAAGTGTTACAATCCCCCATCACACAAAGTTGCAGTTTTTAACAGTTTGACCCATAGATTAGTGAACATCCCCCTCAATGAAAAAGAATATAACTTAGAATACCAAGAAATCTTAAAAACAGCTAGAAAAAATGGCTACAAAACAGATATGGTGGATAGGTTAATCAAAAAATTCAAGCAACAAAAAATGATAAAAGAAAATACAACCCTCAAACCACACAAACAAAATCTGACATTCAAAAAAGTCACATTTCACCCATGGGCACATAACAAATTCAAGAAAATTTTCAATGATAGCAATGTGGCACTCATCCCCGAAAATAAATTCAGCATAAAATTCCTCATAAATGCAAACCAAAAAGAAAAAAATGCCAGGTCATAAAAAATCCGGGATTTATAGAATAGATTGCAAGGATTGTGAACAAATCTATATTGGTCAAACTAAGCGTAACATAGAAACGAGGGTTAAGGAACATTTTCGAAACATCAAATCCAGGGAAGAAGAAACATCAGCAGTTGCAGCACATTTTTGGATACAGGGACATGAAATTGAGGACACAGTATCACTTATCAAGCAGGCACAAAAACCTACAAAATTAAACATTTGGGAGAAAATATTTCTTTGAAAATTTCATCCAAGGTTAATGAATTTCGACATCCCTATGGACAAAAATTTGATTACTAAATTTGTAGAACCACCACTAGAGGGACAAAGAGACATCTATAACCATCAGAGGAAAACCAACCAGTTGCAATCAGCTGACGATGAGGAAGTGATTCCTCGAAACTAGTTCTGAGGTATTGAACCTATTTTAGTGAAATTGTATATTTGCAACCACTTCTATATATTATATTAGGGAAAATTATGTTGATGAAGTAACGAAGCAGCAAGACAAGGCTTTGCATGCGCGAGAATAGAGATGAGAAATTGAAAGGTTTAAGAATGGGAAGTGATTATAGAAATGTTGTTTATGTAACCTGAATGATAACAGTTGGCACATATTTTTGGAATGTGAGGAAAGTAAGATGCTCAGAGAGAGGATAGGAAAAAGGAGTGGTCAAATTTACTAAAAGAAATTCAAGAGACAAAGTTTATGAATGTAAACTCTAGAAAAAATATAAGCGAAATAGGAAATTTTTTGGGTAAAGTAAGAGCCAAATGGCTGAGGAAAATTAGTACGCAAGGTGAAGAAGAAAGTTAAATAATAGTTGGTATTAGATAAGCTATAAGCAGAACGTAATAGCTCGGCAACCACAGGGTTCACAGCAACTTAGTGTAGTGATAAGAAATGTATATTAACTTATAAAACTTGTGTCTAGGTTTAGGTTTACATCATTATTTCATTTGCATCCTAAATTTTGTTTGTAGTAATACAATGAAATAAATAAACAAAATAATAAGGTACACTGTTTACATATGAATGCTACTCACCTAAAAAAATAATATCCTGGCACAAATATTAATTGCTATGATCTTTGCTTGAGCCAATATAGTAGAAATGCTACAGTTATTGATCTTCTGTGTAATAAACAAGCAGTGAAAACACAACTAAGAAAGCAAGTGTTGGTGACCCAATCAAACTACATATCAACAACTGTCTAAGATTTCAAAGCCAATTGGTGATGTGACTGTTTATTACACACTTGAGGAAAACTAGCATGCAAGCATTTAGTTATCTTACATGAATCTAGAAACATCTATGTCTAAGAAAATTTCATGATATCATGTTTTATAATGAACAAGGCTGCCAACTTTGTCTCTGTGTTTTACACAAGTAATGTATGAGGATAAACTTCAACCATGATCAGCATCTCCGCCACATGCAATCAAACCTTGTATTGTACATATGAGGAGCTCATTTTAATACTTTAAATTTAACTTTACCCAAATGGAGAGTTCAGCTTTTAAAAGCTTTGGTTTTCTTTAACTGATGATCTGTTAACCAGGTCTAGGCAAGTTTTTGGTAAAGAAGTGAAGCTACAGCGATTAAAAATTCATTTTGAATACCTATTTATTATCTATGTGATATACCATTACACCTCGGATTTTAGGCTAAATGCCTACTTTGTACATATATGAATAGATTAAAACTAGTTAAATGTCTTAAGGCGTTTCACCAACTGATGTTTAAGTAATGTATCTGTGAAAATTCAAAAATCTACAGCTTTCTTCTCATTGCTTTGACCTTTTTATTATATACCCAGAATACAAAACATATCATGAACACACAGGCTACCTGCAGGCTTTGATAAGTGCATCCTGACCCAGCATCTGGGTGGGACCCTTGACCAGCCTTCAGAACAATGAACACAATGTACAATTAGCACAATGAACCCATTATGTACCATATCCCTGCAGTTTTTACTGCTCCAGAAGATTCCTTTCAGCCGTTTCTAGTAGCTTCCCCTTCTAAAACATTTTGCTTTGTATGCAGGGCCTATACAAGGAAATGCTGTGCATTGTGAGGAGGTCAATTTAGTGCAGTTAGTGAAGAAGTTATAAGCTAAGAAATCAAGAGTTAGGGCAGCTAAAAGCACACAGTGCTAAGAGCAGTTCAGCTGTGATTCAATTTGATGGATCAGTTGTGTTCTGTTCTGAGTGTAAAGTTTGTGCTACACTGAGCACCTAAGTGATAAATAAAGTGTGTTCAGCAGCAACTGGTGTTCTCTTCTGTTACAATATAATGCACACAAAATGTTAAAGAGCCATGTCAAACCTCTGTTAACACTTATGTTTTTATTCATAATTAATCACTTTTTGATATGGCGATATGAAATGCTCCTATGACACTACAGTTTGTCATATTTTTAAATTCAGCTTAGTATATAAACATAAAGAAATTGTTGTGCAGGAATTCCTTAATTTTAATTAAAAAACATTTTTTGATAAATGCTATTAATTTTTTTAACTTTTTCAATGTGAGTTAAGGAAAATAATTAATTTCAACTGAACTATTTAATATATTTTAATTGGTGTACAACAATTTTTAAGTATGTAATTCTTAAAGCTCTCCTGAAAATGTCAAGCAAAAAGTTATAAACTGTGGTTCAAGGAGCATTCTGAATAGTGAAAAATGCTGAAAGGAAGGAATTGAGAAAAATAAGCTTTAAGTTCAATGCAGTGCTTTACCTAAATGGTAAACAACTGATTAAATAGCCATTTTTTGGCTTTAAAATTGTTGATATTAAAATGCCAACTGTATAGCACGAAGCATAACAAAAATACAAAAAAACAAAAAATTGAAAATGTTCAGATTTTTAATGAGCTTTCACCAATGCATTGCCTTAAAAGTGCTCTTATTTTGTATCTTAACATAATGTTAAAACTGTTTTAACAGTGAATTTTTAGCTAACATCTTGTTAAACCTCCATCAGGCGCGCGCTTTGGTAGAACGCCGTTAGTCGTGCGGGGCCTAGTAGACCCGCGCTATATTTTTGTTGTTATTGTTTGTATTTTTGTTTTCTTTCGTTTATTTTTTTTTTTTTTCCTGTTTTCACCTTTATTTAGATTAAGCGTACAAGGCTTTCATTAAGAGGTATTATCTTACAACATAAAAATACAAGCTAAAATATGAGTACATATACGTTATAAATTGTATTACAGTAAGTATAAAGAAATACATTGCCTTTTCCAGGTATACATACAACTTGTAATTTCAAATGTTCAGTTACTCAGAATCATCTACTATTTCACCCGTGTTTTCCCCGACTAAGCAACTATCGCAAATAATTTTAGCATTTATTTAAAGGTGAGTCGGAATTGTAACACTAACATCACTTAAGTTTACTCACTTAACATGTTTCGGGAAACCGTTGTTCCCATCCTCAGAAGGTTAATTCGACTGGCCCGTGTTGTTGGTGTTTCCGTTTTTTGGACTGGATCCTGTGGTGGCATCTTGTGGTGGAGAAATGTACTTCCAGAGAGGATTTGGTGGCGGCAAATCAAAATTCATTAGATGTGTGTTGTGTTTTAGAATGGTGATCTTCTCCCATGCATCTAATTCGGCTGCAAATTTGGCTGGTTTGACTAATGTAATATTGGGTTTGATGTTGTGATTAGTGATCCAAAAATGGTGTGAAACTGCAGATTTGTCCATTTGTTTGTATTTAATACATCTCATGTGCTCCTTTAGCCTAGTTTCTAGGTTTCTTTTTGTCTTACCTATGTATACTTTATTGCAATCTGAACAATTGATTTTATAGATTCCAGCTTTTTTGTCTTGTGGAATGGGGTCTTTTAACTTGTTACAAAGTAATTTCTCTATGTTAAATTTGTTCTGTGGAGCTAGGCTGATGTTATGTTTCATGAAAATCTTCTTAAATTTGTGAAAAGTTCCTGGGTGGTATGTGAATGTCTTGAACTTTAGCTCTTTATCTTGCTGGCTGAGATTTGTTGTGTTTCTGATGTGCATCTGTCGTTTGAATTTTGCAATTTTTTTGTCAATAGTTGTTTTGTTGTACCCATTATGTATTGCTGTGTCTACTATATGCTGATATTCTAACTGGTATTCTTTTTTATTTAAGGGGGTATATACCAGTCTATGTGTTAGGCTGTTTAGTACTGCATGTTTGTGTGTGGTTGGATTGAAACTCTTATTTTTTATGTAATTAGTAGAGTGTGTTGGCTTCCTGTATATGCCAAAGGTTAGGTTCTTTTGTTCTCTGATGATTTTTAGGTCTAAAAATGGTAGCATGCCTTCTTTTTCTATTTCTATGGTGAATTTTATTGATTGGTTCTGTAGGTTTAGTAAGGCTAAGGAGTCTTGTATGAACCTGTTAGGGACAACAGCGAAGATGTCGTCAACATATCTGTGCCAAACTTTAAACATGTATGGAAAGGAAGTTGTTATGTGTGTTTCTAAGTAGCTCATAAATAAATCTGCCAAGAAGCGTGAAAGTGGGTTGCCCATGGTTAGACCAGTTGGTTGTTGATAGAACTTCTTATTGAAACTAAAACAATTTTGTGCAATGCATAAATTGGTAAGTTGTATGAGGTCTTCTATTTCTTCTTCAAGTAGGTTAGTCTGCTGTAGCCATTTCTTTAATTGATGCAGGAGTTGATCTGTAGGAACACTTGGAAATAGTGCAGTGACATCAAAGGAAACTAATCTGTCTTCTGGTTCGAGTTCCAGGGATTTTATCTTCTGTATTAAATCTTCTGAACTCATTATGTTTTTGCTATTGAATTTTGGTAGTGAAGAGAATCTCTGTACTAACCATTTTGCCAGTTTGTAGGTAGGAGAATCAATATTGCTGACGATTGGTCTCATCTTATTACCTGGTTTGTATATTTTAGGTAGAGCATACATTCTTGGTAAAGTGGGGTGATCTGGTTTTAATCTAGATTTATCAGTGTCTGTTATAGTTTTGCTTTCCTGGATGGTTTGATTGAAGGCTTTTAAATGTAATTTTAATGGGTCTTCTTGAATTTGTATGTAATTTTCTTGTTGCAGCATATTTTCTACTCTGGCAATATAATCATCTTTTTGCAGTACAACTAGTTTATTTCCCTTGTCAGCTTTTGTGTATACTACTGGTTTTGATTTTAATGTTTTGATCACATGTTTGGTTGGGAAATTGTTATGTTTGTCTGCTTGTATTTCTTGGAGAACCATTTCACATTCTTTTTTTATGTCTAGTTTTTTCTTTAATTTCAGCATACATACTACGCCGGAAGCAACATTCATATAAACCTAACCTAAAAAATGAAAAAACGATGTCATACCCAGACGTAATTAATCTTTCAAATGTAACTTTCACCAAAGCAGAATTATCGGTATTAAACCTTGGCCTAAAAACATGTGTTGGCTACACAAAAACAACCGATGAAATAGTCGCAGACATTGAGATTGCTACTTACAACCTAAATGAAAATAGTAAAACCACTATAAAAAAAGAATGTGAAATGGTTCTCCAAGAAATACAAGCAGACAAACATAACAATTTCCCAACCAAACATGTGATCAAAACATTAAAATCAAAACCAGTAGTATACACAAAAGCTGACAAGGGAAATAAACTAGTTGTACTGCAAAAAGATGATTATATTGCCAGAGTAGAAAATATGCTGCAACAAGAAAATTACATACAAATTCAAGAAGACCCATTAAAATTACATTTAAAAGCCTTCAATCAAACCATCCAGGAAAGCAAAACTATAACAGACACTGATAAATCTAGATTAAAACCAGATCACCCCACTTTACCAAGAATGTATGCTCTACCTAAAATACACAAACCGGGTAATAAGATGAGACCAATCGTCAGCAATATTGATTCTCCTACCTACAAACTGGCAAAATGGTTAGTACAGAGATTCTCTTCACTACCAAAATTCAATAGCAAAAACATAATGAGTTCAGAAGATTTAATACAGAAGATAAAATCCCTGGAACTCGAACCAGAAGACAGATTAGTTTCCTTTGATGTCACTGCACTATTTCCAAGTGTTCCTACAGATCAACTCCTGCATCAATTAAAGAAATGGCTACAGCAGACTAACCTACTTGAAGAAGAAATAGAAGACCTCATACAACTTACCAATTTATGCATTGCACAAAATTGTTTTAGTTTCAATAAGAAGTTCTATCAACAACCAACTGGTCTAACCATGGGCAACCCACTTTCACCCTTCTTGGCAGATTTATTTATGAGCTACTTAGAAACACACATAACAACTTCCTTTCCATACATGTTTAAAGTTTGGCACAGATATGTTGACGACGTCTTCGCTGTTGTCCCTAACAGGTTCATACAAGACTCCTTAGCCTTACTAAACCTACAGAACCAATCAATAAAATTCACCATAGAAATAGAAAAAGAAGGCATGCTACCATTTTTAGACCTAAAAATCATCAGAGAACAAAAGAACCTAACCTTTGGCATATACAGGAAGCCAACACACTCTACTAATTACATAAAAAATAAGAGTTTCAATCCAACCACACACAAACATGCAGTACTAAACAGCCTAACACATAGACTGGTATATACCCCCTTAAATAAAAAAGAATACCAGTTAGAATACCAGCATATAGTAGACACAGCAATACATAATGGGTACAACAAAACAACTATTGACAAAAAAATTGCAAAATTCAAACGACAGATGCACATCAGAAACACAACAAATCTCAGCCAGCAAGATAAAGAGCTAAAGTTCAAGAAATTCACATACCACCCAGGAACTTTTCACAAATTTAAGAAGATTTTCATGAAACATAACATCAGCCTAGCTCCACAGAACAAATTTAACATAGAGAAATTACTTTGTAACAAGTTAAAAGACCCCATTCCACAAGACAAAAAAGCTGGAATCTATAAAATCAATTGTTCAGATTGCAATAAAGTATACATAGGTAAGACAAAAAGAAACCTAGAAACTAGGCTAAAGGAGCACATGAGATGTATTAAATACAAACAAATGGACAAATCTGCAGTTTCACACCATTTTTGGATCACTAATCACAACATCAAACCCAATATTACATTAGTCAAACCAGCCAAATTTGCAGCCGAATTAGATGCATGGGAGAAGATCACCATTCTAAAACACAACACACATCTAATGAATTTTGATTTGCCGCCACCAAATCCTCTCTGGAAGTACATTTCTCCACCACAAGATGCCACCACAGGATCCAGTCCAAAAAACGGAAACACCAACAACACGGGCCAGTCGAATTAACCTTCTGAGGATGGGAACAACGGTTTCCCGAAACATGTTAAGTAAGTAAACTTAAGTGATGTTAGTGTTACAATTCCGACTCACCTTTAAATAAATTCAATACACATCACTGTTTCTAGCTTCTTTTCATTACAATATCAACGTAATTTTAGCATGTTTGCTCAAACACAGGGGGGTGTTGCATTTCCCACATGCATATTTAGCTTTGCAGTTCATTTTGTCTTTGTTGCTGGGTTCACATCGTTTCCTTTTCAATGTGCATAGTGGTGTATTTGACAATTCATCCACGCCGGATTCTTCAGGTTTATATTTTGTCAAAAGTCCTTTCAAATCATCGGATAGATTTGATGCTGTTGCTCTCCTTTGTAGCTGTTGCAACAGTAAAGCTAAAGATAGTGATTTCAAACACTCCTGCCTTGTGGAATATTTATTTTGGTTTCCAAGGAAGATAACCCTAGAATTAATACCTGCAATGTTCAAAATATGGTCAAAAATTACCATGGGCCACCTTCTCGTTGTTCTGGCTACATTGTATGTAGCACACAATTTATTTACTGCATCAACTCCATATTTAGTGTCGTAATGCAGGATTATTTCAGGCTTTTTCTCAGCACCTTCTGATAACTATGTGGATGAAACATGTAGACTTGAGAGCAAAACTACTGTTTTACCCTTTTTTGGAACATATGAAACAAGTGTTTCATTTTTTGTGTAACCAAATATGCTTTCGTACTGTCTGCGATCTTTTGGAGAAGTGAAATTAGTGGGTAACTCTTTTTTGTTCTTTCGCACTGTACCGACGAAAGAAAGTTGTCTTTTGCGCAATTCATTCACCAGCGATACACTGGTAAACCAATTATCTGCAGTAACGTTTCGTCCAGTGCCAGAGATACGTTCAGTTAGTCTCAGCACTACAGCCTTTGCCGAGTTAGTTTGCAAATATGGTACGTCCGGCTGCTGTCAACAATAAATCTCCATGTTAGTTGTATAAAACAGTTCTGCATCACTCAAACAGAATATCTTTATGCCATACTTGTTTGGCTTGGATGGTATATATTGTCTAAAAGCACATCGACCACGAAATGCCGGCAACTGTTCGTCGACAGTGACATTTTGTCCAAGAGAATAATGGTTCTGACAGTTCTTCAGAAACAATGTAAGCATTTCTCTAACAACAGCCAATTTATCCAATCTTCGTCGCTCCAGTCTTGAGCTTTTGTCATCAAAGCGAATACAGCGAGCGTATTAGAAAACTGAATCGTTTTTCGGACATAGCCATTCAGAATAGAGGAATTCCAAGATCGGTTCTCCAAAACTCGTGAATATTCTGGCGTCCACCATGAATAATTCCTGCCAGGTACAATAAGCCTAGGAAAGCTTTTATTTCTATTACATATGTAGGTCTGCTGTCTCTTTCACAATCAAATTTGTGCTGCACACTGCTAATGTAAGTATTTGAGCTTTCAACAATCAAATCAACTATATCTTCAGTAACTAAAAGGTTCCAACAATCAATTTCCGTTTTCGCATTTTTGGCAGCTCCTACCACACCAGGAAATTTGGTCAATATATTGTGAGCCCTTGTCTGTGTTATTTTCAAAGGTGTTTTTTCTTTCCATTTTGTTCCATCTCTTCCTGTGAATAACAACAGAATGTATTGCCAATAATAATAATAATAATAATAATAATAATAATAATAATAATAATAATAATGGGAAGAAGAATTACTATGATACGCATATGATGTTGCCTATAAAATACATGTTATCACACAAGCTGCTTTCATCGTCTTCCTCTTCATCTTCATGGTCAGTTTCTGAATCTAAAGACCTGGTGTCGAGTTTATCTTCTGAATCAGAGTCATCTTATTCATATAAGTTGTCATCCATGGGCAAGGCATCATCATCGCAAAGTAAGCGATGTACTTCTTCCAAATCATTTGGATTTTGTAGATCGTACCTTTTACTCATATTCATGATGAAGCAGTAACAGCTCCTTGCAATAGTAAAGCAATATTGCACAAAAGCTGATGAGAAACAAATCTGTCAACAATATGTAACGAGAGCAGGCTCGCAGGGCCTGGTTGACCTGTGCGACACGTAACTGCTGATTATTCATTCCTCCAGCCAAACAAATAAACAGATAAGGTTATCGCTGCAGCAAATAATCGCGCAAGGTGTAATGTTAGATGTCCTAGTCAGGCAATTGCATAGGTGCGTTCGTTCGAAAATTATAACATTTATATAATGCCAGGGGTCTCTCAGGCCCCTAGCGACTGGCGGAGGGTTAATGCCAAAGACATCCACGAACAACAGATTTTGAGAAGTCACTGACCAAAGTACACAGGTTCTGAATGTACTTTTGTATGCACATTGCAGCGCTCTCTGTTTCTGTAGCCGACAACTGGTTACATTCATTGACAATTATTGGCACGTGGTTTTCCTGAATGTTTAATGTTAGAATCATAAAAGTTAGTTCCACAGAAACTTATTTTTCTCTGTTTGTAAAGACACTAATTATAGTAATGGTTGCCAAGTGTTATCAAGTGCAAAAAAGCCAACAGATTTAAGGGCAGTTCACAACAGCCCAAGAACAGTAACCGAAACAAGAATCAATGCAGCATACAAGATTTTTGGTTCACAATAGCCTGGTAACAAGAACAGGAATGCATATGAATCACAAAGTGGAAAGTCGATTTTGTGCATTGGGATTTCATTTGTTTTTAACTGACCAATGATATTTTTTCACCTACTTCCAATTCAGCCAACATAATGCGGGTTAGCCAACATCAAAATTCAATACAGATTCAACATCATCTAAATGCAGATCCAATATATTTCTGATTCCTCTAGTCATACCAAGTTTTCATTCCTTTATTTAATGGCATACATTAAAGCTGTTTATTTTTAATTTCTACCAGTTTTTGCTGTTCTTTGTAGCTTTTTCCATTGTTTTTGAGGCAATAGCCAGTTTTGAGTTGCATATAAACAAACTACAAATGACTCTTTCACTAGAAGAACCAACGTTCAATGGATCTGCCAGTGTCAGGATCTGAGGTTGGGAAGCACATATGCTAATAATTTTTTCCACTTTCATGTTTCCAGCTTGCGACTATAGAGACCTGTTTCATGTCACAGCTGCCCAGAATAACCTCTAAAGTGAAGAGTCTAATATGCACAATATGGACCTAATATGCTGGGCCTGGGAACAAGAAATTTAAAACTGGGCCAAGTCTTCTTTCCCATTCCCAGGGCCCGGGAGAACTTCCCATTGATTATGAATGCTCCCATTAGAATATATGTATTTCAACTTTGTCGTAATTGTTCTGGTTAGTATACTCGGCTGTTGTGAACCAGCCTTTACATGGATACAGTCTGAGAGAAAATCCATGAAAAATGTAATTAAAATGCACACATTTCTCCCAGGTCCAGTAAGCAACTGCAGTAACATATATGCTGACATAAAATGCAGCATCAAAAGTGCAAGCTGTGAAAAGAGTTTAGATGGTTTAAAAGTGGTGGGACACTACACTGACACTGAAGTGGACGAAAGCATGTTATCATTGATTGAGGATGAAACCCCAATAAAAATACTGTTCACTCTTTAAGCAATTGCTTTGGTAACCTTCTGAATAAACCCACAAAAGGTAGCTTTGGAAATGCCAACACTATCACTTACCATTAAATGAAAAGTGTCAGAGCATAAAATCTCTAAGTAATTAACACTTGTAGCATGGGAGAAAGAGGCATGTTTCTGTTGTTAGTATTGTAACCTCCCTCGCACTTCCTTTACAACCCTGCTCATGACCGCTTTGGACATCTGTATCATTTTAAAAATTCCTTTTACAGGTTTTCAAGTCCATAATGATGCTTGGCTGTTCTTTTAGGAGCAGCATTAAAAAACTCCAAATATAGGAACCGCGCATCAACAGCCATTTTCTAAATTCTAACATTTGTTACACACCTCAACACAAGAGTATGGGATGTTAACTTAACACAAAGTTACAGCTAAAATTGTCCCATGAAACAGAGTTCACATCAACTTCAATGTTAAATCACTTTAACATTGTTAAAATTTAACATCAATTGGTGAAACTAGCCCTTAAATTTTATTTAAAATATATGGAAGGGGTTTTGTGGTGCATAAAATCCCTGTTTTACTATTTTTAAACTTCTGCAACAGTCATGTTTTCATCTTCAACACTGAGTATTTATTTTCATAAGAACCTTCTTTTACTAAAAACTGACTAGATGATGGAATAATGTTGTATTAATTAGTAAACTAAAAGAAACAACAAATTATCTGACTATAATTGAAACACAAGTGGTTTCTTCAGTTTTGGTAAGACCTGAACAGAGGCTGGGAGAGTGGTCTCGTAAATAGGTGGCAACCATTAAGGCTGGTTCACAATAACTGCGAACAGGAGTGACAAAGTTAAAATATATTGTTGTACTACAATGGGAATGCTTAACCTTAACGTGTAGCTTACCAGAGCCTGCAAATGGAAACAAGAGGCGTTGTCAAGTTTTAACTTTTCCATTTGCTTTTTCTGGGAGTGGCATATTGGATTTGTATCGTGAGCAGATGTCTTCATGGTAACAATTGTTCAAGGAAGTCATGAACTAAAACTGTCCCTAGAGTTCTCTGTAATCTCATGATTGTGTAGTGGTTACCATGCTAGCCTCTAGTTCCCAAGGTCGCGGGTTCGAACCCAGTGGAGGGTGATGGAATTTTTGGGGCATAAAAATCCTTAGCGTGGCTTTCTTCGGGAGGGAAGTAAAGCTAGTGGTCCCGTGTCGTAGATTTACAGCACGTAAAAGAAAATTCAAGCCGGATAAAGAGGCCTCTGAGCAAAATTACCAGTGTTTCACACCCAACATAGAATGGAATGCTAAGTACCACAGCAGTTAAAGTGCGTCCATAATTAAAACTCAATTTAACTTTTCAATTTATGATTACAAAATAAAACCAGAACAAACAAATGTATTAGGATAACACTTTAATAAGAGGAATCTCCAAAAGCAATGGTCTGGTTTTTAGAAAACGTTAAGAGATTCTGGAAGGAAAACGAATTGGCAGATTGGTGAAGCCTTCAGAGTGAGAAGACTAAGAGGAACAAAAATGACAGCTGTATTTACTTCTGTGAAGTTTGCAAGAAAACAAAGCAATTACAAGGAAGACAGATACCTTTATAAGTAAACAAAGTCAGGTCGCTTATAGGACAATTATATAAAGGTAAGGGGAATGTATAAGTCCAATAACTACAGAGGTACTGTATTACTATCAAACATTGAAAAAAATTCTTACAGGAATCTTCACAAACAGGCTACAAAACTGGGTAGACACGAATATAACATTGTTTCTGAATTTCAGATGCGGTTTCGTAGAGGGAAGATTAAATTAAATTCAGTTTTATTTATGGACGCTCTTTAACTGCTGTGGTCCTTAGCATCCCATTCTATATTGGGCGTGAAAGACTGGAAATTTTGCTCAGAGGCCTCTTTATCAGGCTTGAGGTTCTTTTACGTGCCATAAATCTACAACATGGGACCACCGGCTTTACTTCCCTTCTGAAGGAAGACATGCTAAGGATTTTTACGCCCAAAAAAATCCATCACTCTCTGCCGTGTTTGAACCTGCAACCTTGGGGACTAGAGGCTAGCATGGTAACCACTACACCACAGAGGACAACTTCGTAGAGGGAGAAAAAATAGATTATGAATGAATGAATTTATTTGTACAAGATTTATGACAATATTTCCCCTAGGAGTAACTACAATTGTGGCTGTCTAAGCACATTATGTGCTACTCAGTTTGCTCGGCTCTCTAGGCTCCTGTTGTTCACTGAGTAGCCCTTTACCACTTCGGCCCCCTGCACTCATTCTTCTCTCTCTGTCCTTTATTGTTCTTCCTTCTTTGCATGTCTTACTTTTCTAATCCATTTTTATTTTACTTTCTTCAAAAACTCCCTCATGTCTCTAGTTTTCTTTTCTTCTTTTCCTGTTACTATTTTTCTGTGCATTTTCCCCATACTTTTTCCCTCCTTATCATTTATTTATGTTCTGTCATGCAGTGCTCTATGTTTTCCCTTTCACCACAAAATATTCCTTTTCCACTGCCTCTTAAGTGCGTTGACTCCATTCTCAACCATGCTAATCCTTCCTTTTCCTGTCTATTATACTCCTCTCCTCTCTTCTTGAACTCTCTTTTGTATTACTTTATACTTTTATATTCTCTAGAAACATCTTCATAATAAAAACATTAATGGTTAAGTACTTAAAAGGAAAATGAGGAAAACTGTGCATTGGCATTTGTAGACGAACAGAAAAAATTAGCTACAAAGGTAGCTTTAATTGCACTCCTTACTAAAGATAGCAAGAAGGTATGGGAGTACCTAAGCAAAGTTAAAAATAAACGAAATTGGAGAATAAAAACAGAAGCAAATCAAACTTAAGGGTTGTCAAAATAGAAGATTTAGATATTAAGAACATTTTGTGTATGAATATGGCAATCTAAGAGATTGGGCCAAATGCTTCGCCATATTCTTTTGTATTTTGCTTGGTACAAATAAACCA
Organism: Deroplatys truncata; assembly: GCA_030765065.1. Taxonomy (NCBI): domain Eukaryota; kingdom Metazoa; phylum Arthropoda; class Insecta; order Mantodea; family Mantidae; genus Deroplatys; species Deroplatys truncata. The sequence continues at coordinate 17,022,963 of CM060983.1, forward strand.
TAGAAAATGTTTATTGCTTTGGATTTCAAGTGGCTTAGTCTGCATTATGTTAACTGAATTTCAAGCAGGTGAAAACATGTCATTAGCCAGCGAGAGACAACGTGTTTATGTTCCTGATTCCCATTTAAGTTTATTGTGAACCAGCCTTTATGGTCAGTCATGGTGAAACACTGCAATGGTGGAGAGCAAATCATGGTTGCAATGGCAGCTGTTTCTAATTGTTACTTACAAATGCTGGACCTGAAGCTTACCATCACAGCACGGTCAAGCTTCTTACAACCTTGGGTGTACGCTGTGTCAATATCCACACAGTGTAACCTGGCTTCTGCTGGAGTATCACGGAAACAGTTGACACACAGCATTGCCTTTTGTGTGTTGGAGAACATGATGTACTGCTCCCCATGAACTGCGCACTACAACAAAGTCAACATACTTGCAGCTGAACATTTAGGCATTTTCTTACACCAAGTGAGATGGTACACAAGTCATCTTTAAGGGGAGACTAAACAGCAAAAATTGCCAAAATATGACATTCTTTGTGCAGTCTTATTAACTGTAATTTCCTCTTTAATTTCATACATATATTATTATTGTATGCGCACTACCTATATTTTAAATATACAGTAGACCTATCAGTTACCCATGATAATGCAAAAATTATCATAACCCCTATAGTATTTAGTAATGTGAGGTATGTTTATACATATTAAAATAGTTAAAATGCTGAAATTGTTTAACTCACAATTTTGTAGTGAGGCAGTATTTTTAACACTTAAATGATTTCAGCCTAATTATATAATATAGAATATAATAACAACCCGCCTTAAACCAATATGTGTATAATATAATATATAAAATGCATGTAACAGTCATTGTATTAATGTTTATATTATTATGTACATGTTCAATAATGTTATGTGAATGTATTACGTAATTTAATAATGTAGGAGCTGTGAGAATAATAGGTTAAAAGTTGCTAACAATGAGGTAGCCTTGAAGCAATAATCAATTAGAAGGTTTAATAATGCTACTAGTCATTCTTGGAAACAATAATGCAATTTTTGAGACAGTTTATAAAATAGCCAATCAACAACCAGAAAGAAGCTTAAGTTAAATGAAAGTATTCTATTGGAGTAGGATTAGCCAATCAGAAACTAAAATGGAGCAAAATGTACAAATTCAGTTGCCAGTTGCTTGTAGACAGTGTTTCTAACCGGACGCGAGATGCGTCCTCGAGAAGTTTAATACGTATTTTGTGTGAGACAAAAATAGTTTACGTGTTAAAAAGTGCAAGTAATTAATAAAAACATCTCACAGCTCTCTCTCTCGCTATATCAGTGAAATGTTATTTAAATAGTGTCAAGCATTAATAAAAGGAGTGAAGTAAAAATTATAATCTGTGTAAGCCTACATTCTTCAGTCACACCACTCCCTGCTAAGACATTCATGTCTCTAAAAAAATATAAATACTGACGCAGTCGAGGCAAACATAAATATATAATATTTAAAGAAACAGTCAAATTACAAAGTTAATATTTTTAAACTTGGGGCGAAGGCAACCAGAAACTTTTTACCATACGTGCGGTTGCTACTACTTCAAGTTCGGCTCCCCAACAGTCGAAATATAATATATCTTCTTCAAACTGACTTTCCATACGTAGCAACAACAAACCTACTTCAGTAGAAGGCATCTTTGTCGGCACAATCTATTTAGCAAACACCCATTGTTGATCTATTTTGCACTTCAAGTATTATTGCAGTGCTTTCTTACCAAAAATAAGCTATTTACACTTCACAAAAACTATACTATGATTCTGCTCTATTTACACAAATACACTGGTAAAATCTTTCAAATTGTCTGAATAAAACCTTAAATCCAATTTTGTTTTAAAGAAGCACATTCTTTTTACTTTCTTTACGATGTGCCTAGTAGGCAGACAGAGTATTGCATACCACCCAAAAGCGTGATATCGAGATTTTACGGAAATACTTCTTTTGAGATCTCCTGAATTAACAAAACACAAACAAAAGCATTTTTAGAAAAAAGTCTGTGTGCGTGAATGTGTTGTTGTGGTTTTTTTTTCCCCCTCTGAACAGCAAAACTCAAAAATAAAAACTTGGATAAATACCAAACTTGGTATTTTTAAGTTAGTATCTTCCAACGATGTGACAAAAAGTTTTCAACAAAATGCTCCCACCATTTACATAAAATATTTTTAGCTCTGAGGTTTATGAAAGTGCATACTGACTGAACTGAAGAAATGTAGCTATGACTATTGCTTCAATCCATTTAATGTTCCCAAGCATAACACAAAATAGAAATCATTAAGCTTAGTTACCTGCAATATGATTACAAACTTAAAAATGGAGAACTTAACTTTGTCACCAGACCTAAAACTATGTGATGCATGTCGAAAAAAATTCCCAAGTACCAACCACTGATAACAGTGATTGTCTGCTACAAAATACCAATGCCGTGAATAATCCAGAAGTGGTTTTGAACATAGTCACCATTTTGAGGCAAGATACACCAATGCAAAAGCATTCTCTGGTACCTTTGAGCTAAATTCAATTATTCCAACAACCAATAATGCAATAATAATAATAATCAGATGGTATTCACTTGAGCCTGAAGGGAAAAAAGTGCACATTTAAATTGTGGTTAAGTTGCCTCTCATAGGATAAGATTGAAAGTTTGAATATTTCTTAACTGTATGCCAAATTTAAGTTACATGTGAATAAACTAGTACAACTAAAGTGCTGTGAACAATTGACAAGGCATCCAGTGACCTGCTGCTGCTACTCTCCAGCCTTGCTGCGCTGGAATCCTGCTACACCCGCTTTCTAAATTATTTTATTTAAAATTAACCATAGAGGATCTCATCTTTGTTGTACGCAAATATATATAAAAAGTTACAAGGAATTTATTTATGATTTTTATAGAAATTTACAACTTGCGGGTTAATAAGGATACATAGTTTTTGAATGTTTGGATTTTAAAAATTGATGTAAATAATGAATCATATCAATTATAATAAATATTAAATAAAAGATTACATACTAAGCTTTGCATTGCACTTTATAACATAATTTTATCACTTATCACCTGTGAGATACTCTAATTTAAAGGTAGAGAGGTGTGCCACTTTTCACAAATTGGATTGTGCAATGTTTTTTTAAGATATTGTGATTTAAAGACAATAAGAATTTAAAACATAGTTCACTTTGTTTTTATAATCCATGGACAAAATTTGAAGTGAATTGGAGACATTATGGTCAAATTTTGTGAAAATTTGTGTGACTTGACGTGGAATGACTCATACACCACTGGCTATTTATTGAAGCTGATGTGAGAAACAAAGAGGCATGCCTCTTTCTTCTGGTAGTGTCAGGCCCCATTCACAATGCTAACATAACACAGCATGACAGGTGTGAGGTAAGGCCAATCTCAGTATGGCTGTAGGCGTAACACACAAACTTGGCAACTGTAAGTTGCATGCGAGAATCTTCTGAGTGTACTGCAGGTTTCAATATGAAAATTCATCATTCTTTATAAATAAACAAGACATAAAAATGTTGAATCAAACAAACAACAGATCAGCATCTGGTGTCCGAAATGGAAGAGCACCATTATTGTATGAGGGCGGATCGGAAAGTAGCGCACAATATTTTTACAAAAAAGTTTAATAGTTAAAACAACAACAAAAAATCACCTTTTACCTACTTTTTGACATAGTCACCAAGTTTCTCAACACATTTCTCCCACTGTGATACCAGTTTCAATATGCCCTGTTCGTAGGAGTCTGTTTCCTTGGAGTATAGTCATCTGCTGACTGCTGATTTCACTTCCGCATCTGTTGCAAAGCATTGGCCGGCCAGGAATTTCTTCATAGGACCAAACAGATGAAAGTCCAATGGTGCAAGTTCAGGACTGTATGGTGGTTGCTAGAGCACCTCCCAACCAAATTTGGTGATTTTCTGATGAACAGCAGCAGCAACATGGGGGCAAGCATTGTCATGAAGAATTTTGACATCGTCAGCATCCATGTTGTGACGCTTGTCACGAAGGGCATGACACAACTTCACCAAAGTTTTCATGTAGCCTGCAGCACTCACAGTGGTCCCGTGTTCAGCAAAGTCCATCAATACAACACCATGCATATCCCAGAACAACGTCACAAGCACTTTCCTAGCAGACTGAGTCACTTTGAGTTTTTTCTTCACTGGGGAACCAGCATGTTTCCACTCCATACTTACCTGCTTGGTTTCGGGCGTGTAGTGGTATGCTCACGACTCATCACCAGTGATGATTCCTTTCAGAAAGTCATGCCCTTCTGTGGTGTACCGCGTTAGTGATCCAAGCTCGTCATCATTCGCTGGCCCCTGTCAGGTTCTTAGACACCCAGCGAGCACTAACTTTACGAAATTTCAACGTATCATGAACAATATCGTACATTGCACCACAGGAAATGTTGAACTGTTGAGATAAGGTTCGCAGTTGCACATGCCAGTCGTTCAAAATTGCCGCCTCAATGCCTCTGACATTCTGCAGTGTTGCAGCTTTTACCGGCCTCCGGAGCGTGGCAAATCATTAAGGTTCATACAGCCCTCTAGGAAGAATGCACACCACCTGGAGACATTGCTATAGTCTATACAATCATCCCCATACACGTCACGCATGTCCCTGTGAATATCGCTCAGTTTACGCCTTTTGGCCCACAAATATCAAACCACACCTCTCTGCTCTTCAGACGTGGATGACAGTAACATGTGAGCCATCTTTGTTGCATAGTTCATGCTTATCTCGCTAGAGTTGCACATGAAACAAAAAATACCCTGTGTAGTTAAAAAACTTCAAACTATATCTGTGTGAAATTGCAACATTCCAGCTGCAATATCAAGGCAAAAAAAAATTATTGTGCGTTACTTTTCGATCTGCCCTCATATATGGTATAAAATCTTGCAACACGATTGTGTATTGTTCAGTGGCTGGCAATGCATGGAGAAAGAAATGCATGCAACGCAAGCATCAAGTGAACATTTCCATTAAATAACACTGGTGCAAAGCCTTGTGCTTATCTGCACTTACTTTTCATTGTGAATAGGGCCTCATTCATTTCATTTTGGTGCTTTAGTTGAGTGTTTTTGTATACTGATATGCATAGAAAGTGACTTGTAATGGAAAACAACTGTTTATGTTGGTACTAACAAATCTGTACGTACCCTCCTGTTCTGTTCTAGTCACTAGATTGTCAAATTACTTTACTTCCCCCAAAATGCGGCTGAAGTGTCAAAGGTTAACATTACAAACTAGCTGTCTAACATTGTTTATTTACCTTGATCAGTGAGAGTTGAGTTGCAATGCAAACAAATGCATGTGTTCTTGTCCATAACACGGGTGTCGTATTCTTCCTCTTTTACAATTAGTTCCCAAAACATTAGCTCAGTTTAAGCTTTTTTGGGGGTTATTTAATGTTATTTATATACCTACAAAAAGGTTGCATACAGCTGGTTTAGTTAGAGCTATTCCATAAAGGCTTTATTTAGTGGTTCAAATATCTGTTTCAAGAAATACCACAATCTATGCGGGAGAGGGAAGATGTCCCTTCCACTATATTATGCAATTGCCTTACTTCCCCGCCTCTCTCTCCATCCAAGTGGGACAGTCATTTTCAGGTAAGAATGGGCCCATTTTCACATACCAATAAGTTATTGTCATTCAGTCACAGTATGGACAGTGATGGTATGGTTTAAGTTGTGGCAAAAGGACTTCGTTTTATTCAATATTGAAGCAGATCAGCTTTGATTTTGTGAACAGGAAAAAAACAAAAGTGATTATGACAGAGAATATATTGTTGTGTGGTGTCGTAAATATTTACAAAACAAAGGTGGCGGAACTGGGCGGTTTAACATACAGTGTTGTGGACTCTCTGGTCATTAATGCTGCCGAGAATGATTCAGAAGATGGTTCTGAATCTAATCTGGAAGGAATAGAGCCGCTGCCAGAATCGGAATAAAAGTAAAAGTGAAAAGGTATTATTATTTGCCTCCAGCAATATATTAGTTATGATCTACAAAGTAGCATATTACAAAGAGAACAACTGTACATTAAGCACATAATCTCCAAGTCCTGGACATAAAGCAACATCAGTGATGCAATCCCAAATGTGCGCCAATAGTGTAAACCTTTCCTTCCTCCCACTCCTCCATCTTCTCCGTACACATGGAAGGATATGTATGTATCAACTCTCGCTGAACCAGGTATAATTCTATTGCTTTTCAGCCCACTCACATAGAGTTGGGCAGAGTTTAAAGTTTGATTACCTAAAGGTGGAAACCTTACAGAGGGAAAAGCAAATCATGATCTAGAGGAATGGGCCACTTTTTATACACATCAGTGTACATAATTTGTGTACTTCCTATATCCATTGTTATTTTTACCTGCTCCCTTGGAATCAAAGTTCGACTGCATTAACTAGATTTCCTATCATAACTAGAGTAAGGTGAATTATTTAAAAGTATTTACCCTACGATGACCTTCCTTCGAGCACTTGGACATGTGGACAACCTCGTGCGTGGAAAACATTTTGGCCCGATGTGTGTTCTCTCGACAATGGTTGCACAAAGCTTGTCCTATCAAAAACAGTGGCATATTGCTCTATTATGTTGCAATTGTACACAAACACTTTCCTTGGAAATAAGCTTGCCAACAGCAAAAGGTAAAATAAGTTACTTCAAGTTGACACTATGCTGTGTAATTAAGTTAAAGATCTTCATGCTCTTAATTAAGATTTAACTACACTGCACTGGACAGCACTAAAATTCCTGATTGAACTATTAAATTTTGGTGAAGCCAATGTACTAAAGGGTATTTTAATTACAAAGATGCAATCGACCTTTACTGTTATTAAAAGTGCCATCTAACAACTTCTGGCAAGTTTATTTCCAGTGAATCATTGCAATTTAAAATAAAAACAGACAAATGTAAATAAATTAAAATTTCCGCTTTGTACAAATACAATACCACTGCACCTTTGCCGACATACAAGTTAACCCCCTAACCAATATGATTTAAACAATTAGTGTTGTTAAATATTTTTTCTCATTCTGTATATGACAGCCTTTAAGCACAGAATTGCTAGTACTAAGAAACGTGAACATATTGGATATGGGGTTAAACTGTATAAAATAATAACATGTCACTTATTCATTGAGGAATGAGCTCTTTACAATAATAATAATAACAAAGGAAAACAAATGAAACCTTAAGCAATCATGCATTATGTCCTCCATTCCGTACCACCATCTTCACGTCACACCAAACAGCCAATTCTTGGTTCTAGTCACAGTCTAAAAACAATAAAAGTTTACAATTACTAAAGTATAAAGATCCATTCATCAAATAAAACATACAACTCCACTACAACATCATTAAAAAACTGTAAACTATTCAGCCCAAGAAAGGGTTCTGGTGTAAACAAATGCATGTGTCTTTGCCGCAGCTGAATAAAACTACTTTGTTACTAGATGTATTATCATCAGCCTTTTTGTAATTTAAATAATAAAGACGGTGAATAATGACTTCATTTAAACATTAACTTGTATTTATCATCATGACTACACAGCTATCAGTATTCTGCATTGTTTACTGGAGTAAAACAACAGTTGTGCCAATGCAGTAGTGTTTATGATGCTGCAATCATGGTAGCAGGTCAGAGCAGGGTAGTGGCAAAATAGTGAAAAAATTATAGTTTTGAATATACTTAACTCTTTGTTTGAATGCTATTGTTAAGGATGTCATTAATTTAACATTGGAAGCAACTGTGTGCTTCCAATTTGAGGAAGGAACTGGATAAAAAAAAAAAAAAAAAACGGTATATATAGCACACTTCACACTTAAAAGACAATACATGTTAAATGTGGTGCACTGTTGCCAAATGTGCTATATGTAAGCCCACAACTTTGGTGCTCAGCTATAATAGTCTACCAATCTAATATTATCTCGTCAATGATCCATCACCAAATAGTGAAATATCTGCACTGCTATTTAAGGCAATTGTAAGACATTTAATTCTCACCTGCACTTTCTCTCTCCTCTTTGTATTTTTAGTACTTCCAAATACAACTTTAAAGGCATAAAAATATATATTAACACATGATTAATATAAAACTGGAAGGTGACGATAGCAGCTTCTTTAGCTCCCGAAAGTAAACAGCTGGGAGAATTAGAGGAAACTCCTCCATGTGTTCACAAGATGTCAAGTGCACAGTGACACTATGGCATTGTTTAAGTGCAGGCCCATTCTCAGGCCAAAAATACTATAAAAACAATAAGAAAATAACTCATACACATAGTTTAAACACTTGAAAAACAAGAACAAAAGCCATAGCAATAGTATTGCAAAAACTTTATTTATAACTATTTCTTTTTAATTATTACAGAAAGAAACTATCTAAACACAGCTGCAGAATAAAAACGTGCTGCAACATGCAAACTTAAATGTTAGTTTCATTTAGCTGTAGCCATGTTTATTAGCCAGGTCAATATAAGTATCACTTTTATTTCAGATAATTTTTCTTAACATGCACATTCTAGTACACAGTTCACTAGTTCAATTTAATGCTCAGATATTTTGTTTGGACATTTGCAATGACTTTTACTGAAATTCCAGAAGAGGCATACTTCTCATGTAGCAATTATTTATTAATGCTACTGAAATAAGCCTGAACACAGGGGCAGTTTATGGGTTTATAGTCTTATGTGTTGCATTCACATGACTCTTCCACAAACTATTCTTACAAAAGCTTATTCTTCTATCTACTTCTTCTTAATACAGATAAACTTTCATTACACATTTCGTTGTAGCTATGAGAAGAATAGAGTAGGCTAAAGCGATAGTCAAATTTTTAAACAGTACATCGCTATGTGATGGCTCTGAAATTTCATGTTCTTTGTATGACAATGAGAAAAATGAATAGCAATTAGCCACTTGAAAAAAGGGCACTAGTATGGTATGTGAGTAGGAGCATAATGCAGCGTAAATGTTCCAGAGGTGTCAGTAGAAAATGGGGATTTGTTTTATGCAGGAGTTGTTGCTAAAACAAAGTCAAACAGCCCAGACACCCTCCCCTTTAGCGGCTATTAGCGACATTTTGTAATGAAGTTGCCAACTGAAGAAAACAATTGCTATTAAAGATTCATACGGGTTTAGCCTCACAGATCCTAGGGCTCTGCTCTGTCATCACTCCTCTACTTATAAAAAGCATCCCTTGGCTACACTTTGCGGCTTAGGGCCCTCAATGCTGGGCTATGCTTGTGGTTTAGGGCAGGAGAAGGACAACACAAGCAATGTTCCCATAATGCCTTGGGTGGGATGCATGTGATGGGAGTTGTGTAACATGTAAGTGACAAGATATAATGAAATATGCTAACCACGTGTTCCTCATGTTCAATAATGTTATGAAAGTAATAAAGATAATCCTGTAGATGCCATGTGTATAGTGAACATGGCTCCTACTCATAATTATACCAATAACAAAGAATATCTTGGATATTGGTTTACGACACAAAAAACTTTATTCAACATAACTGTGTGTTCTAATGAGACCTACGATTTAGTGTAATACAATTTTGTACAGTTTACCAATTATACAAATTTCTTTACAAACGAAGAAATCTTCACAGACTATTCCCAAAAAATTCAAGACATACATTTTATTTGTCAATATTTTAAATATATGATATTTTAATCAAAATCATTACAGCCATTTTGAGAAAATAAAAAAACATTAACAATTTTTCCAAGTAAATGGTAATCTGGGGTGGGGGATTTTCTTTAAAATCTTATTGTTGCATTTTTGGAAGCTGCTGAACTTAAATACCAAGTTTGTTATTTAATACACTTTCCATTTTTTAGTTAAAATGCTATTCATATATACACACAGACCATCTTCCAAAAATGCTTCTTTTTTTTTTTAATTCAGGGGATCTCAAAAGCTGTATTTCTAGTGAATTCTCAATATTAAATTTTTGTGTAAAATGTAATATTTCATCTATCTTACTACAGGTAAGTAAGAGAAATGATAATTTAAACTAGCGCTAATGTGATGGGAATTAATAAGTAATGACTCATCATATGATAACATCACAATAAAAAGTACTTCTGTTCATTATAAGTAAAAGAAAATTTAAAATATATGAAAAGTTAACAGAGGGAAAAAAAAATGACCAATAAGTATTAAAATATGGAGCAGCAGAAGAAGAAGAAGAAGAAGAAGAAGAAGAAGAAGAAGAAGAAGAAGAAGAAGAAGAAGAAGAAGAAGAAGAAGAAGAAAATAACACAAAATATTCAACATAACCATATACTTTATGGAGAAACTGTAATATCGAAACATTGAAGTATCAATTTTTACTTCAACTTATTTATTATTTTCTCCACCCCATCCATGTAGGTAGAAGAAGTATTGCTAGGGACTCCAGATTGTCGGTAAATAAAATAATGTAATATCGGTGTAAAAATATTATAGTGAGCGGTGTTTTGGGCGGTAAATAAAACTGCTTAACGGTGTTATCTCGTGCAAAAAAGGGAAAAAACAAAAACACAGTTTAAACTATTTTACTGTGGAACAAAGGGCACCTTACATGTAACTTAAAAAAGAGGAGCATGAAAATATTTACATAGCATACATTTCGACTGACTTACTTTGTTAGAGACAAAGCCACCATAAGTGCGGTGTTCTCTGACTTAAGATTTGTTCTTAAGTTTGTCATGATGTTCCCATATGCAGAGAAAAGTCTTTCACTGTCCACATTGGACATGGGTACTCTCAATAGTTTCATACACTTCTCACTGAAACACAAGTGATCACATTGAAGTCCAGAAAGTAAATCCAGTATGTTCACTTCAGCAGCATCAGCAGAACCAGACTTAAAATTCATGCATTATTTAACGATACTTTTGCGACAATCTTTTCCAGCTGGCATGAAATGGGGCGATGCAAGCACGAATCATTAAAATACGGCATTAGAGAAGAATTGCAGGTAGTATTGTCATTTAAATCCAAAGAATAATTTGAGTGAAATGAGAAATCCGTTACTGATGCGGTGTTGCCGAGTTCCGATAAACATGGCATTCCTTTTGTTGTGCATGCGATAGGTGAAGAGTGAAGGGGACAGGGTAGTCGAAGCACTACCGATGTTTGCCGAAGCTCTGGTTAAATCACAGTGCAGTTTGGTGTTCTGTGCCGTGCAGCATGGCCGTAGCGAATGACAATACACGTATCCGTATATGCTTGATAAGCCAAATATCTGATTGTTTATGTGAAAAGGAGAGACAAACGCCAAAAAAAAAGGGGAGAGAGAGAAAAATTTCGGGTTATTTTGCACATTTTTTTTCATAACGGTGTTATTTCGCGACTCAGAATGGATATATATGTGGAATTTAAAAATAATTGATTAAAGGTTTTCCTTATTGTTAATTTTCGGCCAATTTCGTGAATTAACTACTCGCGAAAAGTCAGGTTCCCTAAGTATTGTATTCCACCCAAAAATTGAATATTGAAATTTCACCAGAAATATATGTTTTAAGGCTCCCTGAATAAAGCATTTTTAAAAAAACGTTCATGTGTATGTGAGCAGCATAACTAAACTTGGTATTTAAGTTCAGAATTATTTCCAAGGATGTGATACAAAGACTTTTAAGAAAATCCCTCTACATCAAACTACCGTTTACATGGATAAACTTTCAATATATTTTATTTTTGCAAAAATTGCTAACAATTTTTATTAAAATACCATACATTTAAGATGTATATCTTCAATTTTCTGGGAATAGCCCTTGAAGTCCTCTTCATTCATAAGGAATTCTGTATAACTGGTAAACTAAAGAGACAAAAACTTACTGCACAAAAAATTAGATCTCTTTAAAACAATTTACTCGATAGCACACAAACATTTTTGTACCATCAGCCATTTCCGATATATCCATTACTATTGTTTGAATAGTTCAATACTTTACCATCCTTTTAAAGTGCTGTTGGTATTCAGTTGCTTCTCACAATATCATGAAAAGAGTATGAAATTTTAAGGCTAGCGTATAGTGTCCACTTCTTAAATATTTGACTATCGCTATTCCTTTTGTATTTATAACAAACTGTGTAATGTAACAATTTATGAAAACATTTATCTCAACTAGCTTGAAATAGATAGAAGAATAATCTTGCAAGAATAGTTTGTAGACACTATGTGAAAATAAACAATTATGGGTAGAGAAAGTGAATGTAATACATTATATTTTTATTCTTACGTTGGCAATGTTTGAGTACCACACAGAATTGTTATTACTCAGCATATGATTATGTTGAAACACTGGATTCTTTGATTTCAATGCACAAAGTAGAAGAAGAAGAACTGGAATTTTGTTTGTCAGCTGTTAATTTGAGATAGATATGGATAGCTTTACTTTTGCTCATTTTTAATGGAAAGGGAGAAAGAAGAAGAAAAATAAGCAACAGGAGGTTGAGAATGGAATATTGAATTCCAAATTAGTTATGTCAAAACTTGGTCAAGATTGGTGCAATGGTGTGGATTTATGTGCTAATTATTTTTCTCTTAGCATAATGGACTGGCTTCTAGTTTGAGTCATTTTAGTTTTCCTCCCTCCCGTCTGGTGATGGTTGTGCCTCGTTTCATTTTTATTTTGGAACTTTAACAAGGCACTGCCATTGCTGGCTGGGTTGGTGAGAGATTTTGAGTCTTGGGCATTGAGTTATGTCAAAGTTTTGCCAGCAGGTAGATCATCTTGTGTTGTGGTGAGTGTTATGCTTTCTCATTTGGGCATTATTCTTACTGCCTTATGATTTTTGTGTTCGCCTTTCTGGGTGTGTTTCAGAGCTCTCATTTTCCAGAGTTTGTTTTCCTTCTGGCCAAAAGTTTTAGACTTGCTATGCTGAAAACAAGAGGCACTTTGTTCTTACACTTTAAACTGTTAAATTACGCTGCAAACGAGTTGTTGCTGGTTAGCTTACAGTTATAGGCATCCAGCTTATTTACCCATTTCAATATTTCGTGTTGAAACTAACCCAGGCATATTGTTCCAAACTCCTTCAACTGCAAATGCTTTGAATTAATGGTGCGAGATATTAGATGAACTTTCCAACCATTTGTACATCTGGCTGTTACATTTCTTATGGACCTTGGCATGTTTTATCGTCCCCCTTCTTTTTAATAATGGTTAGAAGGGAATATCAAGTCAAAGGAGAGGGCCTGGTACATTTGAGTAAATGTGTGCTGGACCTATAACCCAGAGGTTTGTGGATTGAAACCCGCTCTACTGCCAAATGTGGTAACAGAGCCTTGTACCAGCATGTTGTCATGGTAACTGTGTTGGTTAGAGCAACAGTACAGAAAGCTGAACATCTGTGCTTCAATTCTACCTTTTCAACTTTAGCCTACACACAGCATATGTGGAAGAGCAAGTAATTTTGCAAGAATAGTCTGTAAAAGCTATATAAAAATAAACAATAGTAGATAGAGAAATTCATGCAAATTTAACACATCAAATGTTTAATGTAAAAGCAGCATCAAATACATTAGAGTTGTCTTTGGGTTTTGTAGCCCCTTAGAAACTTGTTTCTCAAAATTCCAGAAACAGATGGAAGCATACTCTTGAAGCTTCCCAATGTATCAGAAAAGGAATTCAAGACACATAGCAACAGTGAATCAGATCAGTTCAGTTATGGCAGAGAGATTGTGCTCAACACAAACAAGAATAAAAACAACAATTTTATATGGTTGTTTTGTTTGTTTATTATGAAGGCAACAAGGACATGAAAAGTTAATTTTCTTTGATTTACTTATTGCAATATTAAGTGTGTATTATCTATATATGTTTAGCACGCAGAATACCCTTTGCTTATGTCCAAACAAAATAATGCAAACAAGTTGTAACCATGTATGATACATAGTTACCTGCTATTCCTGCAAGTTAGAAAACAAGGAGTAACATCGTACATCAATGCAAAACCAACTAAGCATTACTCTTTATTCCAGTGCGGTAAGATGTAGTTTCCAGGGCCGTGGTCTAAGTGGATAAACTCTTCCAGACGTTTTGGATGCAGCTGTGGCATCCATCTTCATGGCAAGTTCATGGGTTCCTTCTCAGGAGCTCCTGTTTGCATTGGTTTACATATGCATCATGGGTGTATGGTTACAAATTCTTTGCTCCAACTGGGGCTGTCCTTCTCTAGACCAATACACGAGCTACTGCATCTCGGTGACTTTGTTTTTGTATCCTGGAGTACACGATTCCTACTACTATTAAGTCCAATGCTTCCTCTCAAAGCCATATCTATAGTTGGACCAATCAAAATGCTTAGCCATGTTCTTATGAAACACAAACAGATCCTTTGTTTTGATGTGTGGCCATATTACAGGGAATTGCTTGACCTGTACTGCACTGTTTCTAATTGGTTCTTTTCTTCTTCATGTACTGCCTGACCAGTTGACGCAAAGTCTGTGCTGTTCAGACGTTGCCAGATGTCCCAGATTTGTGCCAGACATCCCACATCTCACAGTTTCTCTCTGGGACAGTAATTGTCTCATATTTTGGTGTATTTCGAAACTTGTAAAAATAAACACATTAATGTTTTCACCTCTGGTGTTAGAACTACTGACTACTATATTTCTTTATGCTGCAAAAAGTAATTCCCGGTAAGTTTTACCCTGTTATAACAGTTGGTACCCACTTACCATGGATGCCCATCCACACCAATTTTTCTGACAGATGAATTTAAACTATTTAGTACCTTTTCTATGTTGCTGTAGAGCTTCTCAAAGGGGGTGACCTATAGGTACCATAGTAGCTATTGTGCTATTGGTACACAATAAAAGCTTAAAAAAAAATTGGAAAATTACAATCAATAAAAAATCATAATATTTACAGCAAAAACTATGAATAAAAATATTTGTCAAGTGGTTTATTTTATTACTTGGTATTTCAATGTGTCCTATTGTATCTGTCTAAATAGACCAATATATCAAGTGTAATAATGCTACATACCTACCTATAATGTTATAGTTCCTTTCATACATTTCCAAAAATTATCATTTGATATGCCACATTATACCATACAGTATGAATTATACTTAAGATTACTTTAGATTAACAAACATAAAGATACATACTGAGTTAACAATTGCAATTGTAATAAATGTGTTTATATTTCCTGCATTAATCTACTTCAATATTTTTGTATTCCCCAAAATTTAGAATTCCCTCCAAAAATGTTCCTGATGGCATAACTTGCACCATGACCCCCTCACCATGGGCAACCCTGCCACTTACAATACTCTTAGGTTCATTGTCTATAAATCTGGAGAGTTTTGGAGGTTTACCAGCTAGGCGGATATGATCTGTAATAAGTAACAAATGCTGTGCCACTTACTTTTCGCTTTTGATTAATATCCATCAACAATGAAGGGTGTTTGTTAGAAGCTGAATGCTGTTTGTGAATGCAAACACATGGTTATTTTGTTGGAAAACAAGAAGTAAATTAATAATGAAAATGGATACGAATTTGAAATGCAAATGTGATTATCATAAAAAAGATAACAGATTACATGTTTTTCGTATGTATTGGGAAAACAAATGTGAAAATAGTGATTGGTTATAGTATGCAATGTCGACGATAAGTACAAAGCATTTTGTAAATATTGATGTAAGAATTTCTCAGTTGCGCATGGGGGGGGGGGGGGGCAAAATGCACATCTGTCCCTTATTTTGATTTCAGGTATCTGGCAACCCTGTGCTCTACAAAAGTTGATACCACATGTTTTAGTGCTATAAAGTGTTAGTGCTGTTATAATGCCTATATACTTTAGCACCCAGAATCTACGTGTATGATTCCTATGTAACAAAAACTCTTGCAGAAAAATTTGATGGCAATTTATACACAGATTCCGTACTGTTTGTATGCCTCACAGAGAAACAGTTCAAAATCCTGTGAATAGATTTAGAAAAACAGGGTTTATTTTTTATAAGAAACCAAAATTAAACAACCGTGTTCTTAAAGAGGAAAACTTGACAACAATGGAGAAAAGTTAGTATTGTGACGTATGCGCATACGTCCCTTTGGTCACCTGGATTGTAGATGGCGGTTGTAGTTTAGGTGGGGGTAGCAGTTTAGGTAGGGGTAGTTTGCATGGCGTCCCCACGCTATTCGTGGTATGCTTGGGAAGGGAGTCTGTGAGTAGAAGCCAACCAGACCAGACGTGTGTTCGCTCTCTCCATGCAGGACTGCATGGCGGCCTCGCCCGACAGGCATGGAACTAAGGAGATGGGGTATGTAGTAAGTTTTATCTAATAAACCCTTTGCCATCCAGATCTTTATTGTCTTATTTATGATAGTGTAGAGCTCCTTCTACCTATTTTGAACCATGTAGGTGTCCTTTTGGCAGTATTTAATAATATTTCTGCACTTTCACTTTAGCTGCGTCCCTAGTCGTGGCCTCGCCTTGTTTAAATTATTACAATTTGTTAACTACCTGATACCTCTCTAGCGAGTGCTCTGCCCCTTGAGCGTGTAGTTTAGAGGCTGCGACAGTATGAAGTCCAAAGAAATTTCTGAGAAGCTTGCACAGGAATGAGAATTTTGTAAACCTTGGCTTGGAATGCCATTAAACTTTTAAAATTAAAACCCTTGTGTAGTTCAGGAATTGCAACCATGCAATGTGAGTAGAATTAATTTCTTCAATTGGATGTTGGATAATGTTAATGATCACTCCATTGACCCGCACGGTTTTATTTACATAAAGTCATAAAGAATTAATGACTGTTAATACAAATTTTGTTAAAAAATGTGAGAGATGTATGGACATCATTTCTGACATCTTCTATGTGGTTATTGTAGTTATAATTTGCATGAGAAATCTTTGGGCTTGAATTTAAGAGGCTGTAAATATCAGACTCAAACAGCGTGCTTCCTGGTGACGAGAAAATTCCTGTTAGACGTGTCTTGCATCCAAACAAAGGCTCTGTATAAATCGACACAAACAGGCACTGCAGCAGTTGCCTCTGAGGCTCCTGACGAGCAACCAACAAACATGCTGTTGAGGAAGGATACTTCAATGCATCTGAAATGTCTGGAAGAGTTTGTTCAGTTAGGCCACAACCCACATTTCAGTTTAGAAGTCAATCAGGCAGTTTCACATCACAAAAGTATATTCATTCTACCATATTATTTGGAATTGCATTCTATGGCAGAGCCACTTGCAATATTTCTGACTCTTCAGCTGAATCACTTTCTTCTTACTTCAGGTTTTCTCTGTAGTGTTCATGCTGTTCATCTTCATTTATAATAAACTTCCATGCATTAATATTGTATTTGTACATAATTAAATAATGGTTCTCGCTCTTTTCCTCTATCTGCAAAACTCCTCATCACTGCTTATGGAGTATAAAAACCTTCTCAGATCTTTAAGTTAATCAAGATCAGGAAAATATTTCAAACTCCTACAAATGCATATTAATATGCCCAAATTATTTTCCAATGTTGGACACCCTCTTTCAGTTTCTCTTCTGTTCTTATTTCTTTTAGAAAAAGAAGAAGAACTAAATGTATAAGATTTTCTGATCATGCGGCACCATCAGGAAAATATTAAATGGGGGTTATGTATAGGGATCCATTTTTTAAACAATTTGTACCATTTTATTATTATTATTATATATAATTAATTGAGATTAATTATACGTTTTACAGAACTTCGCCGGTCTTGGCAAGTTTTTAATAGAGTCAACTGAAAAAATGTGTACCAATTCAAAAGATAAATATGAATTAATCCTCAGTTAAAAATAAACTGATTTTATATTCACAGATTAAGGTGCAGCAATTGGTATTAAAATGAGTATATGCAAATGCATTGTGACACGAGAATTAATGACCACTGTGAAGTATCTGTATTACTGCTGCAGGACATTTTACTTCACTACACTAGTGATGTTCTAAACTGGGAGTTACTGCATTCATTTAGAAACCATCAAATTTAGCACTGGAATGAAAACACGCCCCTGATATCTTAACATGGTTGTACCAGTGCCATCTGAAGTACAGTTTCTGTTGCTGTCACCTTTCAAATATTGTCTAAGACATTCAGCATAGAAATACTGCTAGCAAGTATCTCGTACCTGCCAACCTAGAAAGATACTGTTATTTTAACAAAGCTATTTTTGCTATTAATTTTTACCAGCGATTCCAACACCCAAAACCCCTTCCTAGCTATGCCATTGCTTCACATAATCCCTCATTATTCCGGTATTCACATAAAAAGTGATTCTTCTATTTGGCTCAAACATTTTTACCTTCTCTACCACATTCCTGTAGTAAGTAAGAGGAAGTATTGTGTTTTAACTAAAAATTCAATGTCAAGATTTCACAGGAAATGCATGTTTTGGGACCCCCTGAAAAAAAAATTAGGAAAAAGGTCCATGTTTGTGTGTATCTGTCTCTTAAAAGCAAACTAAAAAATATTAGAAGTTGGATAAATACCAAACCTGGTGTTTAAGTTCAGTGTCTTCTAACAATGTGACATGAAGATTTCCACAACAGCATTTTCAATATTTTTTATTTTCTAAAAAATGGCTCTAACAATTTTGATTAAAATACCATATATTAAAGATATTTACATGACAAATAAAATATATGTTTTGAATTTTCTGGGAATAGTCTGTGAAGTCTTCATGTATATAACTGGTAAACAGTAGTCTTACTACACAAAAATTATAGGTCTCATTAATACACAGTTTGTCAAATAAATGTTTCTGTAACATTAAGCATTTCCAAGATATTCTTAGTCATTGGTTTAAATATACTTATACATTCATCAAGAGGTAAGTTATTATTTGATTTTTCCTCGTGGTCATGCAAAGTGCATGGAATTTCAAAGCCATCACATAGTGACACCTTTTAAAAATTTGACTATCGGTTTAGCCTACTGCATTCTTCTTATACCTACAACGAAATGTGTAAGGATAGCCATCTACTTGCAGTTTTTCTCTACCTCAATTATAAGCAGATATCTTACTGTATAAAACTGGCATATAGAATTTTATTAATACTCTTTTTAACAACTTATTCCCACTAGTTAAATTAATTATGTCATATCTAGAGCAATTTATAAGTGTAACAAAAAAGTTTTTAAGCTCATTTTCTTTAAGTTTACAAAACTACATCATATGGAACATTTTTAAGGTGTAAAAATGTAAAAAAAAAAAAATCTAAGTTAAGTAAAAGGCATTGAAAGTAAATAGGGATCATTAGGCCGTGTGCTCTTGGGCATTTAAATGCCATGTGTTGAAGCTTTAATAAAGAGCTAAGATATTTAACTGAGGCTAAAGGTTCAAAGTATTCTCTGGACATAAAAACTAATTTTTTGAAAATTCTGACCAAATTTGAGCTAAGGGTACCCTTAACAAGAAGTAAGAGTAAGCTTTTGTGACAACAGTTTGCAGAAGAGCGGATAGAGAAAGCAATGTGAATGCAACATATCGAATTTTCACTTTTTTAAGCGCTATTTAGTTGTTTCTGATGATGCCACGGAAAGAGTATTGAATTTTAACGCCAGCACATAGTGGGCTGTTTTTAAACACCTGACTATCACTTTTGTCTCCTGTATCCTCATATCTACAACAAAATGTGCAATGAAACTATTTCTGCAATGAAAGAAGTAGATAGAAAAATATGCAGAGGTTATTCAGAAATAAATGATTGTGGGTAGAGAAAGCAATGTCAAGTCCGGAATCCAACTCAAAGTCAGTGAACGTTTGGCAGCAGAGGACACGGGGAAGGCACCAGTAAAGATGTCCTGCATATAAAATGTGGTAAGTGGAACAAAAGAGCGTAATAGTCAACTCACTTCTACAGTTGCCAGGAATGCTCTTGTTTATATAGAAATAACACTGCATTTGCCTGTGGCTATCTGATTGATTTGCTCAACACTTCTCACGTTCTCATTTCCAATTCTGAAGGAGTTTGAAATATTTTGCTACACTAATGTGAAAGCTAAGCTAGTCGTACATCAAGTAATTATTTATTTATTAATTTCTAACATTGTAACCTTGTCAGCAATGAAAGGCATACCATATTTTGGACATGGAGTCCAGGAAAAGCTTTTACAAGACTAGTTCTTATTCTACATCTTTTTTAGCTTGTATGTGATAATTCATATCTTAAATTGTTCTTTTATGTTCTTCCAAAGCATCAGTGCTGCTAGTTTTGAACCTTTGTGAGCTTATTTTGAAATCTATGCATTTTCCTCACTTGGAATGTTCCATAGTTAATGATAACACAATGAAATGTAAGTATAAAGTGATCAAATTTATAGACTGTTTAATACACGACATAACTGGTGGTTGGTGCACCTTGACAACAGCTAGTGTCTTTCCGAGAACAACATAACTCAAAAACAAACAGTCCAATAAATACCAAACTTTGTACTTAAGTTCAACATCTTCCAAAGATGCAATATGACCATCTTTCAGAAAATCCCCTCACCCCAAACTACCCTTTACATGGAAACCTTTGCAGTGTTTTGCTTTTCTCAAAAATGGGGCTAATAATTTGATTAAAATACTACAAGGGCAATTCAGAAACTAACCTCATCGTCACATAGCACAGGTGCAGTGGGCATAGTGCCACCATTTTTATATCCGCTGCATAATTCAGTGCACATCCAGCCATGCTAGCGAGAACATCATACTGGTACGCATTTGCTCACCATAACCATACAAAATTAGTGCCACGCTAGAAAATCTCACCAAATGTGAGGTGCATGGTGTTATAAGATTTCTTTAAAAAGCTTCATGTGAACGAAGAGATGAAAAACACCCAGCGCCAAGCCTGGGTTATAAGGGGGATGATCAAACTGTCTCATTTTAAGTTATCCAAAAGTTCCTCAGCTTTTTGTGTACCGAGAGGTTGAGCACTGTCATGCCAAAGGACAACATTGAATGTCAGCATACTGCAACATTTAATTATGCTTCACAGCAATGTAAAAATTTGCAGTGCTATTCTCACTACTTCCTGCGCTACATGACAATGAAAGTTAGTTTCCAAATTACTCTCAAATATGTTTAACATATTTATGTGGTAATATAATGTATATATCTTGAATTATCTACAAACAGCCTGTGAAGTTCACTTCATTCATTATGAATTTTGTACAATTTTGTATGACAACCTTACCACACAAAAAATGCAGATCTCTTTAAAACACACAATTTATTTCAAATAACTTTCACTGTGGCATCAGCCATTTCCAAGATACCTTGTTTGAATTTTTCAATATACTTTGTTATTTCATGAAGTTGCTGTCACCATTCAATTATTTCTTGTGATGTCACAGAAAGAGTATAGAATTTCAAAGCCAACATACAGAAATGTGCTTTTTAAACATTTGACTATACCTTCAATCTTCTGTATTGCTCTCGTACCTATAACAAAATGTGTAATGAAACTATTTCTGTAAATGTTTGTCTAGATTAACGTGAAGTAGATAAAAAATAAGCTTTTGTTTGTGAAAGAGGTATAAAAAACCTAGAGAAAGTCATGTGATGTAACACATGAGTTTAAATATAAAACATTGATTTACTACAGTACTACCAATGTCCTGTCAACATGCATACATGCCGATCACCATTTGTTTTACGTGTTACCACCCATCCCTTTAGCTCCACTGCAAAAATTCAAAGCTATCTATCTACTGACAGTGACACTCTGTGTTTTAGTCAACTCAGCTACACGAAAACAGTTTTAAGGGCACAAGTAGCAGCAACATGCTGTCAGTTTGTTTTGTTGTGACTGAAAGGTATAGAGAGTAGGATGATCGATTCAAAGTCCAAATAAATTTGATCACATTATAGATACTTCCAATTGTATATGGATGCTGAAAATACATCTGTATCTTGAAAATTGTTGTGTAATATCATAACAAGTACCTTACGTGCTGTTATTTCTTGCATTCACTCCTTATTTTCTAGACATTAACTTCAGCATGCCAAAGAGAGCAACATGCTCTTCATCATTAATATCATCACGGTGCACTGAATCTACATGCCTAACGTTTCATAACATACCACATGTTGAGCAGAAGTACATCGAAGCTTTGTCTCTCTTGTCACAGTTGGCACAAGGAGGATTCTCTGCGTTGGACAGCTCTATCAGCTGACGCATTAACATATCTGCTGGTGGAAGGGATGCCCCTTCCTTTAATACTGTTTGTTGCCTGTTTAAACAAGAAAACATTGCTGGAGCAAACGTTAAACTTACTCAATGTGAAATATGTACTTTACTGAAATGTTAAGCACAAATAATGCGTAGAAAGCCATAAAATTAGTAAAATAATTGACAGAGAAAGAAACAACACCAACCTGAAATAAATAAATTAATCATAACATTTGAATTTCTGCACCTGCCAAATGGAAGTAACAAGGATAACCCTCATAGGTAGTGGCAATGTAAAAACCTCAAATTACATACGATGGAAATAATACTGATTACAAGGGAGAAACAAAATTCTTGGGTACATATGTGAATGAAAATCTTTATTGGGATACACACACACACTCATCATTTAGCAAGTAAACTTAGTTCTACTTGTTACATGCTTAAATGTCTAAAATGTACATTGAATTTATTTAGGACTCAAAAACATATACATATTTTGCTCATTTTCATAGTGATTAAAACATGGAATGAAACTCTGGGGAGAAAAATGTGAGAGAATATTTAAAATCCAGAAGAGGACTATAACAATAATAAGTGGTAGTTCTGTAGACAACCTAATATGCTACCATTAGCTTGTCTCTTTGTAGCAGAGGTCATAAATTATATTCAGAGATATCAAGAAGGGCTATGCACAAATACAGATATCCTTCTCATAGCACAAGAAGATAAAATAGCCATCATGTTCAGCTATGCAGGATAAATATTCTAAAAAATAATCTCACAAATTTAGGCATTAAACTATATTTGTACATTTGAATAAGCTACTAACAGTGATGCAAATTTAAACTTATGGAAAATTTGTTTCAATTTTTCCAAAAATTAAACTATATAACAAACTACCAATGAATATTAAGCAAATAACTAACATAAAAGAGTTTAATAAACAAGTCAAAGCCTTTTTACAACATACCTTTTATTCGGTAAATGAATATAATTATAATTTCTAATTGTAAACCCTGTATAATTAATTATCCTTGTATATTTTATATATTTATTTCTGTCTATATCATGTACTATGATCAAAATGGTGAATAAAGAATTATTATCATTATTGTTTTTCAAAGATCCTGTAAGAATATGGTTCTAGGAATGAGGCATTCCAGGAAAAAGACTGATTTATTTTAGAACTTTATCACATAGATTCACCCATTTTGTAGAAAGAGAAACACAATACTTGCGCCCTCTAGGACTTTTTGCCACTCTTTGGTATTGTTGGTTGGTGACTGCAGTATGACAGAAATCCCTTTCAAAGTGCAAGAAGTTTCCTATCATTTCATGACTCACATATATTGTCCCCTTCGTTAACTGTTGATATGCATACACTTTCAAGATCGCTCCGATTTCTCTGCTGTATTTCAAACAGTTCTTTTACATTACTGCACTTTACAACATTGGGGGGGGGGGGTAGTTGATATCAGCTTTAGGGTATTTAGATCACAATATTATATCTGTGGTGTATGTATGCTGCATTTCCACAAAGATCCATTCAGTAAGTTTTGAGTGTCTTTTCACTTTCTCTACTATAAATAATAAGTAAGGGAAGTACTGTATTCTATCCAAAAATTCTATGCCAAGATTTCACTGCAAAGATATGTTTTGAGGCCCCCTGACCCCAAAAAAATCATTTTTAGAAAAAGATCTCTGTGAGTGCGCCTGTGAACAGCATAACTCAAAAACGAAAAATTGGATAAATAGCAAACTTGGTAGTTAAGTTCAGTATCTTCCAAATATGCGACATGAACATTTTTAAAAAAAATCTCCCCACCCTCAAATACCCTTTACATAGAACATTTTCAAAAAATTTCATTTTTTAAAACATGGCTCTAACAATTTTGATTAAAATACTATATATTAAAGATATTTACAAGATAAATATAATGTACATGTTGAAAGATAGCCTATGAAGTCCTCTTCAGTCAGAAGCAATTTTGTATAATCTTGTCTAACTGTTAACGTTAAGTGATAGATGAAAATGCACTACCCAAAAAATGTAGATTTCTTTAAAATACACAATTTATTTCAAATAACCTTTTTTGTGGCATGAGCCATTTCTGAAATATTCATTATTAATGGTTCAATTTGTTCAATACTTTTGTTATTCTTTTTAAGTCATGTTGATTCAGCTGTTTTTTGTGATGTCATGGAAAGAGTATGGAACTTTAAGACCAGCATATATCATCCAGTTCTTAAACATTTAACTATCGCTAATCTCTTTGTAGCTATAATTAAATGTGTAACACAGCTATTTACAGGAAGGTTTATCTCAATTAAAATAAAGTAGATAGGGAAATAAACTTTCATAAAAATAATTTGTAAACTCACTAATAAGCAATAGAGGGTAAAGTAAATCACGTGAAAGTAACACATCAGATATTTTTTTAAAAACTCATGGTTAGCCCGTTTTCACAAGCATCAATTCAATTACTCATTGCAAATAATTTTCATTTGTTTACATTTGGTGCTAATAACTATTGTTGTGGAAACTAGAATGTTCAAATGATGCGCAAATGAACCCAGAGAGCTTAGGGTGACCACATCATCATTTACATATTTTCAAGTTCATTTTTATGTCATTTCAATATCTGTGCAATCAGAGCTACCAGGCATCTCATATTCTACAGAATTTCCTTATTTGAGCTGCAGAAGCCTCCCTCTTGCTGACCTTAAATGGGAGGTCCAAAATCCTTTATCTACTGACAACTAATAGAATGAACATTTGTCATATTTTAGTATTCTTGTTGTTTCCCCATAAGACTTCCATTTTACATTATGCAAATTAGGCCATGTCAAACGTCCTTGTACAAGCACTCAGCAACCAATAAAGGGTTCAAGTTTTATGCTTCATAGTGTAGAACTGGGAACTTAGTTGCAATGAATATACAGGACATTTCAGGACCTCTGCACAAACTCTCAGGAACGATAAATCTTACAGAGGAGAACAGTTTTTGTCAAGCAACCACCATCCTCCAATGCATTGTTACAGTGTTATTCACCCCTGTTTGAAGCGTATCCAGAGACACAGCCACTACACTTTGACTTTCTGTTTGTTTATAGCCGCTGAATCAAGTGGCTTTACCTATTTCCTGTCCCTTATGTTTGGTTAGGTTTCATAGGTCTGAGATACAGCCCAATTTAACTCAGTGTTTGTGAACAACAGCTCCACATCCAGAAAGTACAGGGACTGGGGCCGAACGACTACGCGCCTCATTTTCAGTTGTCCACTGGTTTCTGCAATGAAGTATCACAGAAACATTTCCCGCACACATCTTGTTTACCAATGAGGCCTGCTTCACATGAGACGGATACTTCAACAGCAAGAAGAGCCACATGTTGAGAACCCTTATGCAGTGTTTGTCACCAGAAAAAGTATCCCATAAACATCTCAGCTGCAATCTGCTGAGACCTTTCATTTTGGCACACTGTTTAAGTTGGGTTGTGCAATCTCAGACCTACCAGATGTATGGGACAAGAAAGAGGCAAAGTTACTTGATTGCAGTTATAAACAAACACAGAGTCAAAGTGTACCGGCTGTACCTCTCAAACCTATCTTACCAGATACACTTCATTATTCACATATACAAGTTATTCAGGGATGAAAACTCTGTAACGATGCATCAGAGGATGGTGGTTGCTTGACAAAAAATGTTTCCCTCTGCGAGATCTATTGTTCCTCAGAGTTTGTCACACAGGTCCTGAAACAACCTGTATAATATACCTATTTTCAAAACTGACGAGTCCACTTTTTAAAGAAATTGAGATAATAATGCTGTTTGGAAAGCACATCTTATTCATAAAGAACAAACCAGACAAAACCTGCTAAACTATATACAAGAAGTGCGACATTAGTATACAGAGATTTCATTTGGATGCATTGCCATATTACAAGGAATTGCTTGCCCTGCACTGTACTGTTTCTAACCAGTTGTTCCTTCGCTGTGTGTCGACTGATCATTTGAGGCAGTATTTTAATACCTAAATAATTTCAATTGTATTTTTATAATAAATAAATTCAATAACAGCCCGCCTTGAAACAATATATATGTAATAATTATTTAAAATGTATATAACAGTCATTGCATATGCTTATTTTTATTGTAAACATGTTTAATAATGTTATGTGAATACATTACATACTTTAATAATGCAAGAGCTGTGAGAATAATAAGTTTTAAGTTGCTAACAATGACGTAATACTGAGGTAACCTTGAGGCAATAATGAGTTTAAGAGTTTGAATGTTACTTAGTCATGATTAGAGCAACGATAATGTAAATTCAGTAACAGTTTAAAATTAGCCAATCAACAGCAAAGAAAAGCTTTAAGTAAATTGCAGATATTCAATTGGACTAGAATTAGCCAATCAGAGTCTTGAAATACTGAAGCTTACGGGTTTAACGGTTGAAATAATGTTCAGTTGCTGGCAAACCTTGGTAGTGACCAGATGGAAGATGCGTTCTCTAAAGAAATATTACGTGTGAACCATAAAATATGTATACGCGCTAAGTGAAAGTATTAAAGAATCTCACAGCTCTTAAAAAGTGTAGTGCTTTATTAAATTGTGCAAAGGATAAATAAAAGAAGTGAATTTAAAAACTTAAAAATCTGTTATGTCTACAATTCTTGTTGCACCGCACCCTGACTAAGATATACGTGACTCTACAAACAAGAATGACACAGCTGAAGCAAACATAAACATAAATACTATCTATAGAAGCAGTTTTAATAACAAAGTTAAATATTATAGTGTAAAACTTGGAGTGTAACAACTAAAATTACTTCTTTAAATCAGCTTCTCATACGTAGCAGCATATTGCATAACAACAGTAACTATTACGTAAGCAACAAAATTCAAACCGACGCCCAAAGCATGTTGCAAACTTTTTAAACAAAGTAAACTCCAAGAACAATACTTCAAGTTAGGCTTCCAATGAATGAAGCTTAAATAATGTACGTAAAACTCATACGTAAACAAAACAACTTCTTCACGTTGATGTGAAATCTGTGCTGTACGGAGATTGATACATTATGAGACCACATGTTTCAGTGGTTAGTGCTCTTATAATGCCAAAATGTCTGTATACTTTCAACACACAGAATCTTCGTGTATGATTCCTATGAGGCAACAAGCTCTTGTAGCCAAGTGAGACAGATTCCCTGCTGTTCATGCACCTCACAGAGAAACAGTTCATAGTCTTACGAATAGATTTAGTGAAATGGGATCTATTCTTGATAAGAAACCATATTCTTACAGAGAAAAAACTCTATGACATCACCGAAGAAGAGTTAGAATGAAGCCCAAAGAAATCTCTGAGAAAACTTGCACAGAAATCAGCAATTTCACAAACCTCGGCTTGGAATGTTATTAAAGTTTTAAAATTAAAAACCTTTAAGGTAAGGAATTATAATAATGTGAGTAGAGTTAATTTCTGCAATTGGGTGTTAGATAATGTTAATGATTATTCTATTGTTCTGCATTGTTTTATTTCCATGGCCATGAAGAATTAATCAGTGTTAATACAAATGTTGTTAAAAAGTATGAGAGATGTTTGGACATCATTTCAAACATCTTCTATGATAAAGGTATATAGTTATAATTTGCGTGGGAAATCTACACACCTGAATTTAAGGGGCTATGAATAGCTGACTCTGCCAGCAAACAGATGCTTCCTGGTGCCAAGAAAATTCCCCTTACAAGTCCAAACGAAGGCTGTGTATTATGATGTATGCAACAGATATTCTTTCAGTATTTTCTTAAAAGCCAGAGAGAAAGGCATGATCAGTTTTGAAAATACATGCCTCATATATAGAGGACATTTCACACGTGTGTTGAGTATTGAATTGACAGTAAAAAAATGCCAGTCATAAGCTGTTTCTGTACATTTATACTCTCATTTTCACATGACATAACCATTTTTAATTCTATCTTATCAGCCACCAAGTTATTTATGAATTGGGTTCATTTTTTTATTGTTTTTTTTTAATAATGTAACCAAGCAAAAATGAGTGATTCTCCTCCATTCAAAAAATGTAGTGTCCTCATTTCTGATAAGCTTGTTATCTCTGTTAAATGCTGATGTGTCTCCTACTGGCTTTCTGTGATTGCAGGGTGGGACAAACAGAGCATGCACTGTACAACACATTGTCTGTTTACCCTGTCCTGTATTTATAAAAAGCCATATTATAACTCAGCATAGCTTCCAAATTTATCACCAAATGTTAATGAAATAAATATAACAATTGAAAGAAGTATATAGAGAGATATATATTAACAGCATACACAATGTGATCTTTTAATCCCTCTGCACCACAGTACACTTCCAAGCTATTGAAACTGAGTTTTATTTATGGATGCTCTTTAACTACTACGGTTCTTAGCGTCACATTTTATACTGGGTGTGAAAGACCAGAAATTTTACTCAGAAGCCTCTTTATCAGACTTGAGATTTTTTTACATGCCTTAAATCTATGATATGGGACCACCGGCTTTACTTCCCTTCTGAAGGAAGCCATGCTAAGGATTTTTACGCCTGAAAAAAATCCATCACCCTCCGCTAAGTTTAAACCTGCCAACTCAGGAACTAGGCCACAGAGGATGACCCCAAGCTATTGCTTAGTGCCTGTCAAGGTCATGGACCAAAGCATCATCCCTATTGTAACCAGAATTGTCAGTGTCAGACTCTCTACAAGTATGTTTTCATTTAAGGAGAGAATGGCAAAAATTGCCCCAAAAAAAACAACTGCATTTTTAGTTTTTTGTGTAGTTCTACAATTTTTAACTTTCTCTTTAATTTGATATCTATTTTATCATTGCACACATAATATATATATATTTAAATTTATTATTTTTTTTATAATGATACTGAATCTGCCATTTTATGCTATGAATTGTGCACCACCTCACAGAAAGAAATAACAACTACTGCACACTTTGGAGTAAACTTTAGCCCATCTTTTAGGGAACGTTTTGCTCCATACATTGGTACTATTGTTAAGTACAGCAGCTTCTGTGTACTCAAACCAGGTAATTTCTTTTTTCTTGCAAATATATGAAAGCTTTTTTTTTTCATTTTTGCTTTAAATAGCTTTTTATGGGGGAATTCAAATATAAACAGTAATCGAGCTATATACTGAGAAAGCAGCTCCGAGCAGGATGGTGGAATGGGAGGTGTGTTAGCCGCTTGGTTGGCCGCTTCACTCTGTTCTGGGTCAGTGCAGCCATGAGTGAACAAGAGGTTCCTTCGTCTGTTGTGCAATGCATTATTATAAAGTTTTTACTCACTGAAGAGGTTAAACTCTCTGAGATTTTAACTCATTTAAAGGCACAGTTTGGACACACTGTCCCAGAACCAAGTGTTTACTTGGGCCAGAGAATGTAAGGGCAGCTGAAAAATTGTAGAAATGAAGATCATGTTTGACGCCCAAGGTCAAGTCTTACAGATGACAACATCCATGCTGTTCAAGAGCTTATCAAAGGTGATCGCTGGCGCACTGTTGAAGAAATCACATCAGAAGTCGGTATCAGCATTGGGAGTGCTCATACCATTATCAGTGAACATCTTGGCTTTAGAAAACTTAGTGCTCGATGGATTCTGAAGTTGTTAACTGAACAAGTCGGGTTGCAGATCTGTGAGTGTCTTCTGAATTGATTCCAGCAAAACGGGGAGGATATTTTGAGGTGCATCGTCACATATGACGAGACATGGGTCCATCATTGCACTCTAGAATCCAAAATGGGAAGTAAGGAGTGGCAAAGAAAGGATGAAGCCTGCCCAGTGTTGGCCAAAGCCCGCCTCTCAGCCAGAAAAGTTCTCGCAACGATGTTTTTTGACTACAGAGGAATTTTACTCATTGATTTTCTTCACAATCAACATACAGTGAATGTGGCTTACTATTACCAGTTATTAAAGTCAGCAAAAGCCACTACTGAAACAAAAGACGTATGACCATCAAGATGCATCCTTCTACATGACAACGCTAAGCCTCACACCACAAATTTGACAAGGGACATATTGAAGGACATACATTGGAAAACCTCTGTACAGTCCCCCTGGCTATTTTTTATTTGCGTCCATGAAAGAATCGCTTGGGGGCCAGCGATTTGAAAACAATGAAGATATCGAGGAGCATGTGTGCAACTGCTTGAAGACACGCCCTCAAAAGGAATGTTTAAGCTTCCAAACTATTAGAAAAAGTGTGTAGAGTGTGAAGGAGGCTTTGTAGAGAAAAACTGAAGATGTCACTTGTGTATATGGTTAATCAAATTACTATTTATATTTGAATTACCCTCATGAGAATGACATTTCCTGGTATAAATGACCCGTTTTCTTAGAAACCATCGAAGAAAGCTGAATTAAGTTTAAGGATAGTAAAAACAACCTCTTAATGCTGTTAGGGATCCACTTTGTTGTTAGTATAATGGATGGTTATTTTAAAAAAAATTACTGACACATTTTAATTAAAATATGGTATAGTTAGTCCTATCTTCTTTATTAAACAAAACTTGTAGTATAAAAGTAGATCAGTGAACTTAGAAGGCATTCATTCACATCCTGTAAACGTTTCACTCTCATCTCTTAAACAATTTCTGAGATAATGGGTGATGAATTTAGTAGATTTAACATTGGCGAGATATGGCTTTTAATCTTCCCTCAAGTTGAAAATGTTTTTGATTGAACAGTGTCTGTAGTGAAAAATGTTTTTAAAGAAGGTGAAACAAAAATTTACAAAGCAGTTTTCAAATTCGAGATTACAATTTTGGGATACAGTCCACAATTTAATACATCAATTTCATGAGACTGGTTCTACAATAATCCAAAAACAATACATGAACTGAAATTGACAAATAAAAATTACACTTTAATCAAAGTGTTGAACAATAAAATTCAACATGTGAATTTGCACCTTCAACAAAATGGGGGACTTTTTTAACATCTTCTGTGAATGGTTAAGTATTTATTTGTTTTTCCTTCCTACTACTTTCTCCAAATTCATTCCAACCAGTCTACCACTGTAGCATCACAAATGCATGAAGTCCGGTTGCCATCACATTCCCATATCTTGCTTATTCCACCACTGTGGAGAGACTTAAAGATCATATTGTAAGTCTCCATGGCTGTTGCATTAAATGTACCACTTTTATTGCATACTGCCTTAGTTGATAACAGTTTTACTGGACTGATTCACTGTTATTTGTAAAATCAGTGTTTTCACTGCTTTCGTCAAGTTAATCACAGATTAATTACCAATAATAGTAATTGTTCTTTGGAAGCAGGTTTCCCTTTAAGCACCTCAGCCTTAAAAGACTTTTTGTGCACTTCCTGGTTTCTAATCTAGGGATCAATATCTACATTCTTGGTTATTTGCAGTATTTGTCTCATTTCTTGTTTCTAGTTTTGCAATAGCTCCAAGAACCAAATATCTTATCCATTCTGTGGCTTCGCGTTTTAGTAAAATGTTTCATCATTTCATTGGCTTGTAAACACAGACAGCAAATGGGTTTCATGTTGTATAAACCCATTGTCTTCATGCATTTTCTGAACTTTCAATGTCCAGTTATCAAACTTATAACTCTTCTAAGTGAAAGTTTATTAAGCCTAGTAAGTGAATTACTTATTTTTTCTCTAGGTTTATTAGTTGCTTGTAGAATTTGTTTTTGGGTATGTTTTCCATTTCTTTTGGATTACTGTTCGGACCCAAAGTTTTACTGTGTGTTTTGTATTTAAAATGCTTATTCCACAAGTAGGTTCTGGTCCTACAAAGTAATAGATACTCCTTTCTTTGCTAGGGAATCAACTTTTTCGTTTCCCGTGTTACCTGTGTGTCCAGGTACCTACCGCAATTCTACTGTATTGTGGGAGGAAAGGTTTGATAAATACTGCTAAATTTATAACATTCTCACACCAATTGGGATTTAAAATGATGGGAACTGAGAGCTTTGAGTGCAACCTGGCTGTCAGAGTTTATAAGGATGTATTTTCCTATGATTCTCTTTTCCCAGCATAGGCGTATGATTACCAATAGCAATCACATTAACTTCTTGACATTCCTACTGCAATGAGAGAATTTCTTGCACTGAAATATGATTTTTATATAATGTTTGAAAAATTTAGTGTTATGAAGAATGAATTTAGAAGCCATGCTTACAGTTAAGTATATAATAAAATTTGTACATGAACACATCAAACACACATACTCCACTTATGTCAAAGAGTTAAAAAACTATACATATTTCGGGAAACTTCCCTCCCATCCTCAGTAGGCCAACAGATGATGGGAGGGAAAGCTTCCCAAAACCATGTATTTTTTTTTAACTTTTCAATGTAAGTGGAGTATATTATATGTTTTAAATGTGTTCATGTGTAAATTCTCAAATTTGAGTTGTTTGTGGTTCTGTGAGGCTGTTTAGAAAATCTCCTTAAATACCGTTCTAAAATACATAAACTAACATCTGGAGCCACTTGTAACCTCAATAGTATCTGGTATAGTAATTACTTCTAACACTTTTTGAGTTTTACAGCTGTTATGTGGCTGAACTACAATGTCAGATTGTCCTTCAAGCATTTACACGCTTATTTCTAAAAATGTGTTATATTCAAGCTATGTGAAAACATAATCCTACATTAATATTCTTTTTACATAGCATGGCCTAAAAGTGGAACTTCTAACACAGAGCACACGAGCTAAAAACTTTAGATTATTGCGCTAGTACGATAATCTTCAGTGTGACCAATTTTGGTTTCAAGTCCAATTGCATGGCAATTACACTTTGTATTTGCACATGTTTAATAACTCGACTTGGTTCCATTACGGCTTTTTACATGATTAATTTCTCATGGTGCTCACATCAATTTATCGCAGTTTGTTGCAGAGTTAACCTATACATTATATTGGCAGCTTTCTTTGATCTAAAATGCTATTCTTTTATCTAACACATAAAGATTAAATGGCAGAAATTATGAATTCAGAAGAAACTAACATGTAAGTGAAATTACAGAAGCAACAGAAAGAATATTGCTAGAAGTACTTATCCAAAAAATCCAAAAAGCAATATGATACAGCATTTAATCACTTCATTGCCTGATATAAGGCAACACAAGGTGAAAATAATTTCAGTGGACATGATTGCTAGTGAATCAACAAGACATCTCGCTTTTTTAACATCATTCCTCTTGTTTCAAGAATGTGTTCTAAATGTCTTATCTATTAGTTTCAGGAATTATATAATATTATTGATATTTTACAAATTCGAGCATTGTCTAAAAAATAGTATATACCACATGCGTTAAAAGTGATTTTATTTTGCTCGTAAGCCAAAGGCCTACATTTCGCAAACATTCCTACTTGCAAAATAAATGCTTTTACCCCTTGTATCATCTACTTTTTTTTAGGCTATGTAAGTTTGATTTTTCTATGGTTTGCAAACTTCTGGTGTTGCACTGTATCTCAGCAATCGAGCACTTTTCATATCATTTTAAAATCCTTATAGTCTTAGTAATTATCATGTGTAATGCCATGAACTACTTATCTAGGGAATTTAAAAATTGTAAGCTGCACTTGCTAGGACCATTTAAAAAATAAATTGAATTAAAAAAAAACAATAAAATAATATTTTAATGCTCACAACACATAATAAGTTAACCTCCAAAATACTGGTCATTGCAGCTATGTTTCTGTACATGTCAAAATACTTACTGAACATAAATTAAAAGCAGTGCTGCATATTATAAGAAATCCTTGTCGTCTTCTCTGTTTACCTTTCTCATGTCATCTGGCAGGCCTGTTAAAATATTTATGGACTGATGTGTTAATTCCGAACATACTTTCTATTTATTTCAGTGTTCTAAGGCTTAGCCTGTTAAATTAATTTATTTCTTCTCTATTTCGTAGCTTAACCAAATCTTTCACACTTGAATTTACTGCTTGTTTCCGCTGCACACATGTAGGTTATACCTGATCATAAAAGAACATGGGATAGAGTATGGTCCACATTTACCAATATATAGAGAGCCAATGTCTAGCATATGACTGATCTACATCACATGAGTGGAATAGTCATTGTACATAGGTTTGTTAAGAAGCAGTGCCCATGACATCTTCGATACAGTATTAATAGAAACATATGCAGTTCCATTTCCAACAACTGTTAAATGTAACAACTTAAAATTTCTGAATATTGACAATCTTTACTTTTACAATTAGTTAACATTTGATGTGTGCAATTTGCTTTTCCTTATTCTATAATTCCTGCTCGTGTGTAACGTATCCTACAATGAACATGCTGAGCAAATTCAAATTCTGAGAGGACAAGTCCATGCTTTTCATTTATAGTCAGGCTATATATTGCATATATGCATAGTTCCCTTTCACTGCAGTGACATCTGTATTTTTACGCAGCACACTAGTGGTGAATGAGCCACTCAAGGCTATATTAATCATCTGTGTTATACTGTGTCAATTGCTGCCTTCTGTTCAAGCTAAAGAGACTAGAGTTTGTTCATTGTGCATCTTAAAAGTGAAAGTTTATTCAAGACATCTGTGTTGGGTGTGAATTACATTAGTCCATTGAAATGGCTACCAAAACATTCATGGCTGAACAAACAATTTTTATGTACAATACATATGTAAACATTGAATCATGCAGACAGGTGTGGAGACAATTTCCTGGTATTCCAGTTCAGGTAGAGAAACTGTTAGACAATGGGATTGCTAAATGCTAAATCTAACAAGTGAAAAATAAATGTTCTAACAAAGGAAAAAAATTGACGAAATAGAGCATCATTCCAAAATTCTCCAAAGACATGTTGCACAGCAAGTGGGTATTTCAAAAACCTTTGTCCATACAGCTGCTAAACTTGTAAAGTTGAAACCCTACAGAGTGACTACTGTTCATGAATTACAACCTCGTGACTACGAGGAATGCCAGGAATGTCTCAAAACAGAAGGACATTACTTTCAACACACCTTATAACAAGGCTAGGAATCATCATAGTGCATGTTACTATCACTCACGAGTAAATAGTGTGGGAGTTTTAGAACAGAAAACCCCCCAATGTAACACAAAGAGAGCGTAGACCACACATGCGCATGATATGTGGCCCAACAATATGACAAACAAACTGTATAAAGGTGCAATACAAATATGTACACCCTGACAAAAAATCTGATGTGTTACACTCACATGACTTTCTCTACTCTTGTACAAACTATTTTTACAAACGCTTATTCTCCATCTATTTCATGTTAATCGAGATAAACATTTGCAGACTCTATCTTATTGCTAAGTTTCTTGTAGATGTAAGGGGAATATATATTTATAAGGGCAATATAGAAATACAGTAGCCTTTAAGCATCGACATATCTCTTAATAGCTGGTTGCTAGGTGCAGCACCATTCCCTTTGCTACAGATTAATACTCTTTGCATATCCAAGACAAAAAAATGAATAACGAATTCCCATTTAAGAAAATAAG
Organism: Deroplatys truncata; assembly: GCA_030765065.1. Classification (NCBI taxonomy): domain Eukaryota; kingdom Metazoa; phylum Arthropoda; class Insecta; order Mantodea; family Mantidae; genus Deroplatys; species Deroplatys truncata. The sequence goes on from CM060983.1 coordinate 17,058,707, forward strand.
TATTGAAAAATTTAAGAGAATAACAAGCAATATCTCGAAAATGGTTCACTCAACAACAAAAATGTATATGAAATGAATTGTGTATTTTAACGCGATCTACATTTTTTGTGTAGTAAAATTTTCTCGATCTCTTATAGTTTACCGGTTATACAAACGTCGTTCACAATGAACACTTTTGGAGACATTCCCAGAAAATTCAAGATATACGTTTTATTTGTCATGAAAATATCTTAAACATATGATATTTTAATCAAAATCGTTAGAGCCGTTTTTGAGAAAATTAAAATTTTCGAAAAATCTTCCATGTAAAGGGTATCCTGGGCTGGGGGGATTTTGTTGAAAACCTTCGTGTCGCATCCCTGGAAGATATTGAACTTAAATACTAAGTTTGGTGTTTATCTGACTGTTCGTTTCTGAGTTATGCTGTTCACAGACAGACAGGCAGACACACACACACAGACACACACACACACACGGACATGTTTCCAAAAATGCTTTTTTTGGATTCAGGGGGTCTCAAAACATATATTTCCGGTGAAATCTCGGTATCAAATTCTTGGGTGGAATGCAATACTTCCCCTACTTACTATACGTAGTAGAGAAAGTAAAAAGATAACAGCCAGAAAGCGAGTCTGATTCAGAAAACATCAGAAGCATACCGTGACATTGTGTCTATCTTCATTTTCAAGTAATGCAATAAGCAGGAATACGCATATCATCTTGTGAAATGCACATGTCTGGTAATTGAAATTATCTAGCTTCAAATCCTTTTTACTTTTTTGGAAGTAAAATTAATGTTTACTATACTGCAATACTTCATAATTTATAGCACAACATATATTTGAATAATAAGTATTCATGCATTACACTAGAAGCACCATTGCACGGTGGGACAGAATGCAATTCTAGCACGACAAAATTACTATTTCACTGCAAATCAATAACCGAGAGAAAATTCTAGGACTAACCTATGAATAACTATGTTTGGACATGGAACACTAAATTACACCAATACAATGGTAAAATTATGAATGTATTTGATTTGTATTGTATTTTGTAATGCATTGGAGACATTTTAACTCTTTTTGCTTCCTTTTCAAAAATAGCCAGGAACTGGAAACTTGACTACTTTTCTAACAATGTGGTGTTAAGTGCTTACCCAAATTTCAAAAAGAAAATCACCTCCAATTTTTAAAGCTTTCCTACATCTACCTAGAGCTGCTGTTCAGGTCATTTTGACCAAGCAGTCCTAGATTTCCACCAAGAATATTATTGTGACATCTTGCATTCTTGATGTGTTTGGTGAAGCATATTGTTGCAGTGTACACATGCCTGGAGCAAATTTGTTTTTACATTGTATTTAACAGAAATGTTAGCACACATCAGATGTGCAAGATGGCTTCAAGGAAAAGGTATACAGATCTCAAATTATTGACAAGAACATAGAAAACTCCATAACAAATAAAAGATTAAGTGTAATGGTAATAAAACCAATGTGAAGTATTATCACTGTGAAGAATTTATTTCTGGTTACTTTTTTGTGGTATGTTCAAGATATTTGATAATATGACAGCATTGCAACTCATGTTTAAATTCTAGTGACTTTCTGAGATTTTCTGTTATGAAACCGGCAACAAATGAAGCACCAGAGTTGGTCACATTAGATGCGACTCTCATTGATGATTATCATTAAACCCCCACCCCATGTGCATCAGGTGTTCAACAATAAGCATCATGGAAAGGGAGAATCAGATGACTGAAAAATTCAATGCCATAGCCAGGATTTGAACCACGGCTATGGCATTGAATTTTTCAGTCATCTGATTCTACCTTTCCAACCCTGTCCAACACACGGCTTGTGTGAAAGAACAATTAATTCCAATAAGCATCATGTTTATAAATAGGAGTGTTTCAAGCCATTGTAGCTTTATCCCTTCCTCTTGGGGGATAAATTAAAATTGAGTTTTATTTATGAATCTCTTTAACTGCTGTGGTCCGTTCTATATTGGGCGTGAAAGACTGGTAATTTTGCTCAGAGGCCTCTTTATCAGGCTTAAGGTTCTTTTACGTGCCATAAATCTATGACATGGGACCACCGACTTTACTTCCCTTCCTAAGGAAGCATGCTAAGGATTTTTATGCCCAAAAAAATCCATCGCCCTCTGCCGGGTTTGAACCCGCAACCTTGGGAACTAAAGGCTAGCATGGACAGCTACAATAGATCACCTAGGTTGGTATGTAAGCTGTCCCCTTCCATTGTATACCATATATTCCATAATAAAGATGATTATTAACCAGTGCAGTCAAATGTATTTTAACTTTGTGTATGTTTTTAATGTTTTAACCTCGTGATGAAGGGTAGACCTGAAGTATTGAACATTATCATTGTGTGACTTTGCCTGCTTTTATCTTTTGCTCAGAAGAATCTTGTTCTTTCACCACATATATCTCTTCTTGAGTTTTATTTATTGATCACCCATACAAATACACACACACTCACACGTTATGCGAGTATAAGTAGTCCTGGAGGACTGACATTGTAGATAAAAATTAGGTTATGTCTCAAAGTGTGAGGGGGGGCGGCACTTGCAATTATTGCACGGACAGCAAAACTCCTACAGTTGACCATGTTTAAGGTGGCCTATATGGTAATAAAAAATATGAAATAAGCAATTCATATATCCCTCAACATTTAACTAGGTAATATATATATTTTATCTTCAAGGGCAAAGTGTCTGAATTATTATCAGAAATTCATTCGTAAATTCCAATACAAAAACTTCTGAGAATAGTTGTATGCATATGTGAAAAAGTATTGTAAGTTTTACAAATTTGGAAGAGTAAAACACAGCATTTTATTAAAAGCAAGCTATAAATTATTAAAATTTGCTTTAATTATTTTAAAAAGAAGCTATTTCAATGTCATTGTTGCTTAAGTTAGTTTTGAGGCTTCTCAGGATTGCTTTAAAAAATGTTTGGAAAAATTAAAAATGTAATATTACTTTTTCCCCTGCATGTATCCTCCCCTTAATGGTTTAAGACAATTAATAGTGCATCAGTAGGAGACTTAAATTTCAAGGTGTAGAGTCACAGAGTTATAACAAAAATATATTTTTGGTATATGATTATTTTTAAAACCAAAGAGGCCATTTGATAGTTACTAACAGCAAAAACTAGATATATAAATGTCTTATACTATTAAGTGTTCAATCCACATTATTTTAGTTAGGTAAAACAGTAAACCAAAACTTAAAATGGATCTCTCACATTGAGTTCTAAAGCATAGGTTTTTTACTCACTTTGTTCTATGGTAACTCAAGTGCTGCCAAAGCAATATTTATAATTCAAAAGCTAACTGTAAATATAAATGGTAGAACATGTTACAGATAATTCTCCAAAACCTGCATGTGTATTTTCAAAGTACTAATGTGTTTAAAATACAAAATAAAGCAGTTTAACACATATCCCAGGTTCATTCACATGATACATGCAATAAAAAGAATCTTCATAAACAGATGCACAATTCTATACCTTTTGAAAATAGTTTTGCACATACAGGACTAATTTTACACCAAATTACCTATTGGTTTTAGAAATAGTGATGTCCAACACTTTAAGATTGAACTAAACAGTTTCCTGCTACAGCACACACTAGACAAGTTCATAGAAAACTGTAATTATTAACTGTACAGATGTTTTGTATTCTTTTAAATGGACTATTAAATATTATAATTATAGATATGCAAAATATGAAGAAAAAAATAAAAAATATTACAAAATATATATTTTAAAGCCAAAACATATTTAATGGTTTTGAGCAGGTCCACTTCAGTTAAAAAAAAAAATAGGCTTCATAGACTTTTGTCCATATTTAATAATAAAATATCAAATGAAACACGACAAATTACATGGAGTTTATAATCAAGTGAAACCCTTAAACTTAGAGGAAAAAAAAGAAGTTGCTGGTTGCTTTCTCCTTACTTAATGCTAATTACAATACGCCACTAAAAGCACCAGTTCACGAATGTAAAAACTCTTTAAGAATATAGGGTGTTCAATTTCGCATGACATCACATACAGGAAATGCTACATTTTCTCAGCCATACCTGACTTGTTGGAAAGAGTGGTTCAAGTTATCTAAATGTGTTCCACAGAAAACTGCTCATATAGAATACCTGGAAAGTCAGGTCCATTGCTAACAGAAATTATTGTAAAAGCAAAAAACTGCAAATGCTACAAAATATGAAGATGTTGAATTTAGAATGAGTTACACTATGTTTATACATACCTTCACTTACTAGTTTTAAAACGTTTTCAACAGCACTTGTTCTCATCATCAGCCATCTAACTGCTGTTTATGAGGACAAATGCCCTCAAAAACGTTCCAGTTTTAAAAACTTAGTAAGTGAAGGTTTGTGTAAAGATAAGTGTGACTCATTCCAAATTCAACATGAAAACTTCATTGTTGTAGTGCTTCTGTTTTTAATATTTAAAATATGAAGATTTTACCAAATTATTATGAAATTTTTGTCACATCCATAGAATTCTACACATTGCAAAAATACTTGTTCCCATAATGATAGCAAACATGGTTTAGAACATGAACTTTCATATTTTGCCTGTCTCCAGTTGTAAGTGTGGACTATTTAATGTGAAACTGTATTCTGGAAATATTGTAAATGTTTCATAAGTTGATGTCACCAGTAACAATGTACATTGTTCTCAAAGAATGAAAATTATTATTATACCTCTATCAAAAGATACTTTTATGGATGTTTTCAAGATTCCATGCTACTGAATTGAAAGTAAAAAGTAAGCAATGCCAAAAATTGATCATTTCATGTGAGTTAACTTATAGATGAAAAAGGATTCTTTTTGTTTGTTTGGTAAATTAACACATGTATTTCAGCCTTTCTTTTAGTAATTTTAGATGCTCGAAATCCAAAGCATTCTCATGAATGCAATAAAATATAAATTCATTATTTATAAAATTAGCAAATGTATAAATATTAATGACTGAAGAGCAAAATGCAGCCACTAGCTGACATTTGTATTGTAGAGTTGCATGTCTCCCTTTTGATTCAATCTCAGTTGGGGTGAGTTCCCTCAGCAAAGTTTGTTCCCTTTACACTCTCAACTCAAATGTCAGGTATACATCACATCAGTGTTTAACACTCGTTCTCGCTAAATATGGCACCAAAGGTGTGGACACTGATAATACATGAAATGAAAAGATAATTGGGGAAAAAATTTGAGAGGAAACGTTCCAGGCCTAAGTTTATGGAGCCCGGATCATTTAAGCATCATTTCATATAGTCGTTCATCACCCAGTAAGCATAAAAAATGTGTACATTGTAACTTTCACAATTTAGTTTTATGACAGGAAGGACAGCGTACTAAATTTTTCTAAACTCCTCTCCGATTAGAAACTGGTTTAACAATAGTATCAAGAGATCAAAACGTTTTGTTGCCAAAATTCTTCAAAATAATAGACTTGAATGCATTTAACAATACGGGAATATAATTGCCCCAAAAAACAGTATTTAAAAATTTCACCTATAGATCCCGCATATCACAGGAACATGTTAAAAAACAAATGTCTGCCCCACTTCACATACATTACATCCCAAGGAGTGTAGAGGCTATGCCCCAGTGTACATGCATTACATCCCAAGGAGTGTAGAGGCTATGCCCCACTTTATCATGCATTACATCCCAAGGGGTGTAGAGGCTATGCTCCAGTTTGCATGCATTACATCCCAAGGGGTGTAGAGGCTATCACATGCATGAGAGGTATGATATTACGCACCCACATAGCGGGCAGGTTATCTTTCCGTCGACGTCTCTCCCACGAAGACACCGCGCGCAGAAAGTGTGATAACAAGTAAGTAAACAAGGCTCCGAGTAATAATCATCACATAGGAAACAGAGCAGAGGGTTTCTTGGTTGAGGGTTACCCTCCCCAGATTGACCCTCGGCCCCGGGGCCATCGGATGGGTGGTATCCACCACTTGACATCATCCAAGTCGCTTCAGCTATTCTCAACGGCAATCATCTCATCGTGACGGCACTGAAACCAAAAAACTGTGCCAACAACCGTACACCCAACACTGTAATACACATGTGTTAAAAGCCGCACGCATCCCTACCTCTTCATATTAGATAATCTGTAGGCAAAAAATCGTATGTCCGGAATAATGTCAGAAAAACTGTCTCATCACATTAGGTAAATAAAAAAAAATTGTAAACAGGAACGTGACCTTATATCTGCAAGGCCCTTGGCAAACCCCTGAGCGAGCACCAGATGATTATTGATGAAAATTAATTCTACTTGGGATCCATTTTATGTCTAAATTGGGGACCGATTTTGCAGCGGCCGGTAATTTTGAAACACTGTTTCAGTTTTCAGCCGCTTCCTGAAACTCGTGTCTCGCGTCTTTCTGCACAAGAAAATATATGTGTACATAAGGTCATATCCACACCATCGTGTATACAGTAAAAATGATATATTTTCACACTGTGAAATGTACTCCTCCGCCAAATTAGCTATACAAGGGGAAACCACCATTTTCTGTTTGGTTTCTCACGATGCGAAATATTCTGCAGAGTATTAACATAATATTAACGATTGCTACTGCTTGTAATACGCGAAACCGATATATCTAGTTCACAGCAGCTCTAGCAGAAAGCACAAAAGCACCCATTTCCTACAAAATACAATTCTGAGCATGGTTCCGCCTACTACCCCAACCAGCGACCAATCCAAATCCACGACACGCAAACTGAATGCTAGATTATAAAACTGTGACTTCGGCCGCCATTACATGTCAAATTGCTAATTCCAAATGTAGGTCAAAGGTCGAATTGATCTAGTGACCGCACATGACCCTCGGAAAGGTTCCAATTTGTCAAAATGTAAATAACATTGACGCGTGCTAACCTAAAAGAATGTGTGTGTTGATCATTTTAACTGGCTAATAGGGGCTGTAGTTTGTAAATAAAAGGCTGAAATTTTATAAGTAGTTATATTTTAATGTATATACAAATTTTATACACATTTTACAGCTCTTACATTTTTTTTCCCTTTTTTCATTTCATTTTCTTTTTTATTCCTCTTTTCATGTCATACACTTGGTCCCCAATATATTGTTCTTTACTCCATAAAGCTTATGCAATATTCTTTTATTCAAAAGAAAATGGGATACCAAGAACTCAGCTATGTAAACAATATTTGTAATGTCTCATTACAACTGAACAACAACATATATTGCCAAAAACTGTAGTCAGATATGTTTACATTTATTGACATTAATTTGTACATACAAAAGGAAAGATAAAGCACAATACTTAATGGTACTTTTGATTTCAGCATTTTATTTTATTTTAAATTTATATACACAGCAGTATTATACAGGCAATTATTTTTGGGTGGAATCTCGTTATGAATATACTAATTTGAGCATTATTGTTAGTGTTAAAGTCATATTACGATAAACATTAACCAATGGCAAGGATTACAATAGGGATGGGGCAGGAGAGTACAGATGGACCACCAAAAGTAGGCAAGCGAGAGGAATGCGTTACATAAACATTTTCTACTGTCCCCATCATGTTTATGCATACTAGTAACATATAAAATACACAGTGCTGTCAGCTAAATCATCCATGGCTTCACTTTTTACCATCCATCGTAATGTATGTTAGCAGCGAGGGCCAAATAATGCACAATACCTATCACAGCAGCTATCTTAAAAAGCATCAATCAATTAATTTATTTATTTATTTATAAATTCAAGTATTAGATCTGGCAGCATGGATGATTCACATACCTACATTTCATAGTAAACAAATTGACTACATGAACAGCTAAACAGTTCAAGCCCCCTCAGGCCTCACTCGCCGTCTTCTGGTGGTCCAACAGTACCTCTCTTGTCTTTTACACACATCAAACTGTGACCTGAGAAAGCTACATGTCTAAGTACATTTCATGCAGAGTTGAATTCAAATACATTTTTTTTTCTCTCTCTCTCAACTTTCTGCCATTAGATTTCAAGTTTCTGTAGCTCTTCTGTTAATTTGGACAGTGAGCATGACAACACAAGTCATTGAGAAGTTGTTTGCCAAATAATATTTAAAAAAAAAAGTAGCAGTAGTTGGCTGCACACAAAGCAAGAACCATTCAAACAGTTGCATTTATTAATAATTCATATTTGATTAAATAAAGTTCTAAAAACTGAGTAAAAATTAGGGTTCAGTTAGAGAAGAGTGGATTAGATGGGTACAAAAACATGGTGTGGTATATGGAGTTTTGGAAATATGTTCGCTCTAGGTATGAAGATATGGGTAGACAAAATATATGAGAAGAGGTCAATTTAATTTTTTTATAAAACAATTAAGATAGAATCAAGTGAAGAAAGGTATTCTGATTTACTTAATAGAAAGGAGAGGGAAGCCATTGCATGGTTCTTTCTAGGAGTATGGAAACTAAGAAGTAATATAATGCAAGGAAGGTATCTTGTCCAATCTGTGCAGATAACAAAGATGGAGTAGATATTCTGATGAAGTGAAGAGGAACCAATGAATGGAGGAAAAACTAATCAGGGGAAATAGTAGATCTGTAGTGATTAAGAAAATGCTTATGGATCAGTCTCAGTTAAGTGATTAGGGGAATTTCTCTGGAATGTCAGAATAAAATGGAACTATTCAGGTGACAAAAGCTAATAATGATAATTAATTTTGTAAATAGGAGGCAATACCAAATGCAGAGTAAAGAGAAGAGAAAAATTGTAAATATGGAATGCATCATCGGATGTCTATGGGGCAAATGGCCAGGGCCAGTTCCCCTAGATTCCATCATGTAATTCACTTAGAAATAAATAAAATATAATTAAATACAAAAGTAATGTATAACAAACTTCAATTACAGAATTAAATGTACAAAATGTTAGCAAAGAATTTCTGAAGTATGAGGGTCATCCAGGAAATAACAACCATTTGTCTTCAATACAGTAAAAAATATATTTTATTAAAATAAAAACATGTCATAAATTTAAAATAAAGAGAGTTGAAGGTTGTTACACTACATCACTAAAATGTTCTTACTTGTCATAAAACTAAAGCTTATTTATTTCTCCACATAATCATCTCCATTTGTTATATCTGTTCACAAGCTTTAGAATTCCTGTGTTGTAGGCAGCTGCCGCCAGTCTATTTAGCTAAGATGTTGGGATACATTTCACCAAGCAAAAATCGAGATATGCTTGGAAAAAGAGATCTGTATAACTCATCTAAGGTTACATGCCTGTCTTGTTGTTCACTTGATTCTTCAAATCATCTGTGACAAGTGACAGGCATCTGAGTCAAGTTTTGTCATGAACATTTGTTCATCCATTGTTGAACATTTCCACCAGTTTCTCACATTTCATATGTTCATTACTTTATCACCATATGCTTCCTTCAGTTGACAGCAAATTCCTGCAGGTTTCAACTTCCGAACATTCCAAAATCAAATAACATCTCTCACCTAACAGTAGGTGGGACTTTGCATCATGCTGTTCATTTTGTACAAACACAGAAAGCACAATAACAACTTGTTTGACTGGCACTCAAACAACACTGAGAGGAAATGTCAAGGAAACCATTCAACCTTGGATAGAAGCCCAAGAGTGATCTGCGCAGTGCGAATGCACAAACAGTTGTTCCTGTGTTACCCTCATATTTCAAAACAGCAAATAAAGTAGAAATAAAGAAACCTTGAGGAACAATGTGGTTCTTGAGAAGTCATAGAAAGTTCCAGGATTACAATTCTTTATCCAAAATATTTTGTTTTTAGGATTCCACATGAAACACTTCAACCTTTTCTATCATTCCTTTAGCCACTAGAAATTCAGAAAAGTGTTTAACACAGCAGTCTTTGTACCAAGCTGAGCTCTAAGAAGATGACACAGCCGGGGCAGACAATCAGCGAAGAGTGCGGCATTACAGTTTCATCCAACAGAAGCCCTTCACATTTCGTTGTTAGTCTTTTTCACAGGATACAAAACAGGCACAATTGGCGTATTATTCCAAGGGAATTACAAAATATAATTTCTGCTAATGGTAGATGTGCTTTTGCCAAATCATGCAATTCAGAAGTTAGCATAACAGAGCATAGTTATTTTACAATGTTCACAAACTGTGATAATGTAAAATCATACAAAATTTATGAGCTTACAGATTTGAAAGTGGTAAATGTTGAGGATGCAGATAAATAGCACCATTTGTTTCTTTTTTAGTTTTTAGTTATAATCCTGGAACTTTTGAATGTCCAATGATTCTATCACTTGTTTTATATTAGCTTATAAAATACTGAAAATGAACACCTTCCCTAAACCTCACATTCTTTTTAAATATGTAATTTAGTTTTATTGCAAATCTTCATTAAACTTTTAGGTTTTTTTAAATTTATTTATTTTAAGTCACTTTAACTCATGAAGGTCTATTCACGACTCTTACATTAATACAGTGGTGATTGAATAATAGATTTCTATGAATATACATACATAATATCAAAACTTTTAGGTTTGTTTAATGTAGCAAGGGTGGATCTGAAAGTGTAGTAATATGACAGAATTGCGTTTGTTCTTGAGGTCCTACAGTGAACAACAAACTTGTATTTGTTATACCCATTACATCTGCATTGTTAACAAAGCTTTAGAAAGGTGTAGCTTGTCTGTCTCACATTCAGGAAATCCAGAGTTCAAACCTAAGTTAAGGTGAGCTTCCTGGATAAGGATTTTTTTCGGAGTTTTCCCTTATCCTGTTAAAAACGAATGTTGGGTAACGTTAAGCTCTATGCTTTCATTTGAGCATCATTCCACCCATTTCATTCATTGTCCAATATGAGCTTTACGGTTAAAGGTATCCCTTGAACAACGCTATTGGAAACCTTTTACAAGAGAACGTACATTTGTGTATTTACGTAGGGTAATCTCAAAAATTGCTTAGCCAGTTTCGATAATTCTTTCAACATTAAAATGACCTGTTCTTCCTGATGGATAGATGTTACAAAATATTTCAACAAATTTTAAAAGTGGAGAAGGGGTTAATGTTCATGTCACACTATTTCAATCCCATTTTGTTAAATACAAATGTTATCCAATTTCTTATCGTTAATATATTGCAAGCATGGCAGATTTTTTATGACTTCCAACCCAAAGGAATAAAAATGGAGCTCAAAAACTTTAAAATTGTGTTACTGGAGGGCAAAGGTGTTGCATATCACATTCATATATCAACAAATTTCCCTCTAATTTCATTTAACATTGTTATTTGGTATGACATGGGTTTCAGAATCTGCAAACATAACAAATTACCCTATCAAAAGTTATGCAATCCTTATTTTCAAATCAAAGCTCTTTGAGCTATCTGGATAAAACTTATATTACCCCAACCATTGTTTTGTTTTCTTATTTATTTAATAAAGTGCTTAGAAAATAGTTACAATAGGTTTGTCTAATGAAATCCGGCTCTGGCCATTCATTCTGTAGACAACTTCTACAATCCATATAAATGTAATAACTAAATAGTATTACCCTCAATTAAATTGTCTTTCTTTCTCTTCATGACCATTTCCACTTATTTTTTATATTATACAAATACTGAGCCACACTCTTACATTCTTCTCTAAATATTATGTTTAAAATTTATCACCACTTGTGATTAGTTAAGTTCTTCCCTCCAGTTTTTAGTGCCTCTACAAACAAACATTATGTCCTTTAGGTCTTTCTCCCCTCCACATAGACCATTTAACTTGTTCTTGCCCTCTTTTCTCCTTGCTTAATTTATCAGCATATTTTGCTGTAACCCAAGAACATTCCAACAAAGATACCAATGATCTCGACCATTATGTTATATCATATAGTACCTAAATTTTTAAAAACTACACTCAGCCTTTATTTTCAATCCTACTTACAAAACTGCATTGATTCACCTAATGGGACACAGTTTTTGCACTTGAGGTATATGTACAATTCTAAAAAATTACACTTATCTTCATTTCCTTCCTTACAGAATGCAACACCACATAGGATGGCTAGTCAGTGTATAACATGGAAATCAAAACAGTGGACACAGGGATTTAATGCAGGTGTCTGTTTTTCTCAAATACTATGTGTTGATTTTGAATATAAATGTTATTAAATATTTTTAAAACATTTAAAAAAGAAATCAGAATAAAGCAATATAAATTAACTTTTTATTTAATTAAGGAAAAGTAGATTCAACATCAACATTAGGTACTCAGAACAACCAAAACACATCTTTCATAATTTTCATCTGTTACAAAATTGTTGTGAGTCACAGCCAACATTATGAAACAAAAAAAATGCTCTAAAGAATTAATGAAAATTGCTATATTATTGTTTAGTCTAAAAATAAAAACAAGCAAAGTTTCTGCTGTTGCCTATGATTCCTTTTTAAATCTCCTTAAACTACTGCATAAATTTATCTGCAGAGTCAATGGGAGAGACAGTACCCGAGAAAATTGATTCTACATGTTAAGTTCCTACCTAATGTTCTGAATTCTACAATGTGTATACATTTCATTCTAAATGAGTTATCAATGGGTTCTGGTAATGCAAGGGAAGTAAAGCCAGTGATCCTGTGTCATAGATTTATGGCACATACAAGAACTTCAAGCCTGATGAGAGGCCTCTGAGCAACATTTCCGGTCTTTCACACTCAATATAGAATGGGATGCTAAGAACCATAGCGGTTAAAGAGTGTCCATAAATAAAACTCAATAAAATAAAAATGGTAATACAGTATCATAACTTTGGCAGAGGCAGCACTAAATACATCATAAAGAAAACCACAGGGATTAATGTGGGTGACCTGGATAGCCAAATACAGCACACATAATTGGTAAGACAATCACCAGAGTAAACATATTTATTTATGATAATGGGAGAGTGCACCATTTGTTGTAACAGGGTGGCTACAGTGAAATAACAAGAATTCAAAATGATAATGGGATGGTGCACCTCCTTGTTGTAACATGATGGCCACAGTGAAGTAACAATAAGACTTCATTATGATAATGGGATAGTGCACCATGTTGTAATAGCATGGCCACAGTGAAGTAACTAGACTTCAAAATGATAATGGGATGGTGCGCATGTTGTTGTAACATGATGGCCACAGTGAAATAACAAGACTTCATTATGATAATGGGGCAGTGCACCATGTTGTCGTAATAGGATGGCCACAGTGAAGTAACTAGACTTCAGAATGATAATGGGATGGTGCACCATCTTGCTGTAACAGCATAGCCACAGTGAAGTAACAACCAGACTTCAAAATGATAATGGATTGGTGCACCATCTTGTTGGAATATAATAGTTACAGTGAAGTAACAACTAGACTTTAGTATAACAATGGAGTGGTGCACCATCTTGTTGGAACAGAATGGCAGTCTCAACAGTGTCATACCCCCATGTTCTAGAGGTACCATGCTAGCCTCTAGCATGGGTTCAAACCCGGCAGAGGGCGATGAATTGTTTTTGGAAGTAAAACTCCTTAGCATGGCTTCCTTCATATGGGAAGTAAATAAAGCCAGTGGTCTCATGTCATAGATTTACGGCATGTAAAAGAACCTCATGCTTGATAAGGTGGCCTCTGAGCAAAATTTCCAGTCTTTCACATCCAATATAGATTGGGATGGTAAGGACCATAGTAGTTAAAGAGCTTCCATAAATAAAAATCTCAGAAAACAGTGACAACCAGACTTCAGTATGATAATTGTTGGAACAGGATGAGCAGTCCAACATGAAGTAACAACCAGACTTCAGAATGACAATGGATGATGAACCATCTTGCTGGGACATGGTGGCCACAGTGAGGTAATAACCAGACTTCAGAATGACAATGGAGTGGTGCACAATCTTGTTGGAACAGAAAGGCCAATATAACAACCAGAGTTCAGTGTGATAATTGTTGGAACAGGATGAGCAGTCCAACATGAAGTAACAACCAGACTTCAGAATGATAATGGATGATGAACCATCTTGCTGGGACAGGGTGGCCACAGTGAAGTAATAACCAGACTTCAGAATGATAATGGAGTGGTGCACAATCTTCTTGGAACAGAAAGGCCAATATAACAACCAGACTTCAGTGTAATAATGGAGTGTTCACCATCCTGTAAGAATAGGCAGACTATGGTAGAATTCCTTTCTACTAACTTTGACAAAGTACTTTCTCATTCACAATTTGCAATAATAGTGTCAACAATGGTGTGTAACAAAGTATGCACATGCACTACAGTGTGTTCTCATTCACTGATGTCTTATGCATTTCTTGTAATGTATTAGTTTTTTTCTAATAAACAACCAAAGTGGTATCATTCATCTAGAATTGTCTTGTAAAGCTGAAAATATAAGTGGGCCATTTTGTTAACCAAAAAGAGAAAACCTTTGCTAATTAGCAGCTGGTACAACTGTAAAGGTATTTTAACTGTTATCATCTCCAAGAGAATGAGTAAATTAACCTAATGCAATAACAAGACTACAAGCTTCAATACCAAACTATTCTGTCTAAGCCTTTCTAATACACATAATCCACTGTGTACAATTATACTGTTAACTGTTCATGTGATCACATGTATGTTTAATTCTTTTAGCTAAGTTTTTAGATCCCTTTTAACTAAATTTGATGAAATGATCCCTGTGTCCACAGAGCTGAGACTAAGCAAGATTTAAACCCAAAGCCTCTAAATTAGGATACAGACACATTACCACCATACCATGGAGGTATTCACATACTGGTTTCTTTTGACATCGTTAAATAGCTACACAACAAAATGTGATCTACTCAAAGAGGGGAAAAAATAGGACAACTGGGAAAAACACCAGCACATTTACAAATTTCTATTTGTTGATGTAGAGATTCTTAAGAAATTATTTTAACCCTGTTAATCACAACCTTCAGTATTCAAGTTATCTAGTGTTTTTTTGAACAATGAAAGGCATCCGTTTAGACACCTGAAAGTGTTACCAATTTTCCCTATAACATATGACATTTGGCCATCTTACCATCTGCTTGCATGTTTTAAAGTTGGATTTGTCCACAAAAACCAGGAAAAGTAACCAGAACAACAATGCTAACACAATTTAAAAGGAGATTAAGGAAAACACATGGAATTTTTAGTTATTTGTGCAGTCTTTATAAATTGGAATTTCCTCTCTGATTTTATGTGTACATTGTGGGCCACAATAGTTGTATTTTAAATATATTAAAGAGAAGGGGGAAAAAAAAAGATGTACTGCACCTGCCAATTTGTACTCTGAATTCAGCACCACTATATAGAAAAAATCATAACTTGTATATTTTTTGGAATGGAGAAGTAAATTTTAGTTCGTATTTTAAGATGATGGTTAATCTGCAAATTAGTATTCCTGCAAAATGGGGCAGCTTCTGTATATCAAAGCATGTGCTTCTTCCTTGGTAAACATATGAATTTATCTTCATCTTTACTTTGAAAAGCTTTTTCTATGAATGAGGTTATGTTATCAATGACCTTTGACCTTTTCAAAGAAGCTGTTGAAGATATCTAAATAAAATTTTAGTAAAATAAAACCAGTACCTTAATGCTGTGATGGATCTTCTTAGGTGTTCATAGTTTGATTGGTTACTTTTTAAAAAACATTAATTTAGCCAAAAATTGTATAATTAATAAAAAAAGATTCTAAATTCCTTAATAAATTATGTTAGTGTATCAAAGTAGATAGTGCACTCAGAAGGTATGCATTTACATCTTATACAAATTTCATTCTGATAATTTCTGAGATAATGGATCATGAATTTAATAATAATGATATCACCTAATCCTTGAAAGGAGGAGGAGGAGGAGGAGGAGGAGAATAATAATAATAATAATAATAATAATAATAATAATAATAATAATAATAATAATAATAATAATTTAATAATTCACTGACAAGATAGGCCTTTAATCTCTCTTTAAAGAGGGCTATACGAAGAAAGAAAAAATGATAAACCAAGAACAAGAATGATACTTAATATAAAACAATGAGGAAAGTTGGTTTTGTACATTTGGATGTACAAGATTTTTAACTGATTCAGTAAGATCTATATTCAGTTAACATAATGCACATCAACTGGCTTTAAAATGCATTATATCACGTTTTAGAAATGTCATACTTGATGTAGTGAGTTGATTCAAGAGAACTATTACATAGCAGAAATTGGCAGTCAATTGCTGTAAATGGAATGTAAGTGTTCTCAATTTACTCACTACATCAATTTTAGATTAAGATCACTACAATTAACTTCCTGATCAGAGTAATCATAGTGTCTGATTTGATAGTGTGGACAAACTCATATGGAACAGTCAGCCAAGCATTGGAAGAGGTTTTGACTTGCTATTCTTTGAGAAAGTTCACCATCTACATTCTGGTAAATTCTGGAACATTGCATTAATGTGTCTCCCTAGCAACAGGGGACTATAAAAATATGGCAGAAAATAAATGAGTAGCAACAATGTTATGAGTGATTTGTAAGTCAAAGCAATGCTTGTAACACATTTTGCATAGTAAATATAGTTTGTTAAGAGTTAACCAGTGTTTTTATTTGTCACTGTACATTGTGAGCATGTGCTCGAAGCTACCCGAGACCACCAGTAAGTGCATCCTGGTCTGGCACCTGGGTGGGGCCCTCAACTGGTCTTCAGAACAATAGCCCATTATGTGCTACTTCCATGCTCCAGAGAGCAATTCAAGTAAGTTCCCTTTCTAGAACATTCCACTTTGTATGTGGCATCTATATAAGGGACTGCTCTTGCCCAAGCGGGGAGTTCAGTTCAGTTAGTCAAGAAGTTAAATGCAGTCAGGAGTTCGAAAACTTTGGACAGTTAAAAGTGGACAGCGCCAAGTGCAATTCAGTTGTCAGTTGTGACTCTGCAGTTCAGTTGTGTTCTGTTCTGAATGTGAGCTAAAAGTGTAAAGTTTGTACTGCACTGAGCACTTAAGTGACAAAGTGTGTTTAGCAGCAACTGGTGTTCTCATTTCTTACAATATACATCAAACCTCAATTACCTATCACTTGGTTAACCATTTGGCTCATTAACCACCATCATCTTTGTTCTTTCTTTCTTTTTTTTTCCTTTTTGTTTAGTGTTCTGATATGAAAATTCCCTGTATGCAGCAAAACTGAACTTCTGGAACAAAAATCTAGTTACATTGCTTCCCATGTGAGCATGGCAACAATGCCATGAATTGAATACATACAAACATTTACTCTAGTCAGGAGGTTGTTCTGATGCCTTCAGCGGTGTTTCAAATCACAAAGGGATAAGCCAATCAGAGTTATGAGTTACAATAGTAGTGATCATAATGTGCTGCTGTTGCCAATGTACCTAATTGACAACAAACAGATGTGAGTAAGCGCGTGCACTTGTATTGGTTTTATGGAACAAGTGTATTACTTCTTATTGTGCAGCCCTGCCCCGCAGACAACAATCACCTTTATTGCCATTTTTTCTAAATATACAAGAAATGTAAGATAGGACTCGTGTTTTTAATCAGTTTTTTGTGTAATTGCTTATTAAATCTGTTGCTTATGTTAAGTAAAATGATTTATCTGTCATTTTCAGTTAACTGTCAATCACAACCCCTCCATTATAATCGTTAATCAGGGTTCTGCACTGAGGTAATTTGACCTCTGTTTGAGTTTGTGGGTTAGTTAAAAAGCATTGAAGAAGAGGAACATATATTTACTTCTTTAAGCAGAGAGTCTATTTTGGACGGTGAGTAGATGCTCAAATGAGTCCAGATTCCATAGATCTAAGACTTATCTTGCATTGTCTTCTCATATTAAGCAAAAACCCTGGAGAAACCTTATCCAGGCAACTCACTCCAATCAAGATGTGATCTTGGACCTTCTGGTTATGAAGCATACATACTACTCTACGACTTTCAGGACTTCTGCTATCAAAATATCTTTCACCTTTGAGACTGTTGCCATTTATGTTTAGTTTCTTGTACGTTAAAGTTTAAAATTTTAGCCTGCTCCATGAAGTGCCTTGACAAACCGACTAAGGATATTGGCTAGTCAAGTGGTAGTATGGGATGGGTACCAGTGCATTAGAAGCTCACCAAGCTTCCCAAGGATCATGAGCTCTCACACTGTAAATAATCTCAGTAATACAGCTGAGTGCAGTTTTAACGAACTTCAAACTACATGCGACCTTGCAGCACTAAGGACTGGTTTCATGGTTTAAAAGCTGAGCTTAAGTGTGACTTGGTTTAAACCGTACTGAGCTGTGATTTAAGCCAATGAATCACCATGTAATGTGAAGAAGTCGGTATTTTTGATGAGGAAATGCAAATTATTTTAACCCAAATGCATAACAGAAGACGTCGGCAATGATGGTACCATAAATTATTGATGATGTAATTAAACATAAAACAACTGGTAAACAAAACTTACTTTATAATTGAGTAACAAAGCCTTCTCATCAGAAACAATGCTCGACATTGAGGTTATGTACAGGTGAAAGAATGCTAATTGCAGCTGGACATTTCCAGCATGCAGAGATGTCAAAATTGTTTCACAGCATTCTAATCCACTCTTTGTATCACATTTTCCCCCCACGTTTGGTTTTTCTTACTCCATAGTAATTTGTTTGTTTGCTTGCCCTCTATTACTACATGCTTATGCTGCTTCACAACTTCTAGGAGAATGCTGACCTCTTGAGGTAAGGTTTGCAATACATTTTGACTGTTGATTTTTTGTTCACTTGAACTATATGTTGCTGGATAACCTATAAATGTTTATTAGGGACAGTGTTGCCATAAACAAACACTCGATGTGCATTACCAACTTTACAGTGCCGTGGAGTTGTTCAACTCAGTACAGCCAAACATAGTTACCCCACTAGGACCCTGAAGCTTAAACTGTGAAACCTGCCCTTAGTATGGTCTGTTTAATTTAACTGAATTAGGCATTAATTATCTGCCCGTGATTCTAAATTTAGTTATCCATTGATTTCAATAAATAATTTCAGAAATGAAACATACTTCTTTGGCCAGCATTTCCCGAATGAATACATGGTGAATTTTTAATGTACACTAAGCTTACTATCTGCTACTTTTTATAAGATTTTTGTATACTAAACAGTGGACATATCCACCACTTTCCTTATTTAAAATAAAATGCCTAAACATTGATGAAGTTTACCTAAGTTCCCTTTCCCTTATTCAAGGCACACACAAGCCCTCTCATCTGTTGCTAGCACTTTTGATAGCCTGATTTATTTCTTATTCTGATACCATTTCCTGGTTAACGTGGATCAGATAACACATCTGGCCACATGCTCACTTTCAGTCCACCCTGCATGTTATTTTTACTGAACATCAGGATTTGTCTTGAACATACTACTATGTAGTACATACATATTGTGTTACTTTTTAAATTCAGCATCAATATTAGTATTGGTTAATAGAAGATAGATGAGACAACCTAATACACTCTTACTGCTTCACTTGCTCAAAACTTTGAGGACATATTTCACAGGTAGTAGTCTACATCATCAGCTTATTCTCAACTGCCAGCATAGAATAATTTTACCAACTCCTCAGCACTGCTGGTGGAAACTTAATGAACTTGAAAATCACGTCCTCAGGGATGTCAAAGTTCATGAGGTCATCGTTGAACTTCCTTATAAAAATCTACAATTTGCTGAGGTTAATCCCTTATTTAGTGCTTTAAAGGCTGGTTCACAACCACCCGAGAACGGTAACCAGAACGGAAACGAGAACAGGAAGCAATGCACCATGCAAGATATTGGTTCACAACAGCCCGGTAACGGGAATGCATATCGATTACAAAGTGAAAGTTGGTTTTGCGCATTGGGATTTCATTTGTTTTTATCTGACCAATGATATTTTTTCACCTGCTTCCAATTTAACCAAGCCAACGTCAAAATTCGATAGAGTAAACATTATCTAAATGCATATCCATTACATTTCCGATCCCCCTACTTATGCTAAGCTTTCACTCCTTTTAATGGAATACATTAAAATTGTTTATTGTTCTTTTTTTATTTCCAGTTTTAGCTGTTCTTTGTAGCTTTTGCCATTGTTTTTTAGGTAATAGCCAGTTTTGAGTTGCATATAAACAAACTACAAATTACCCCTTCACCAGAGGAACCACCGCTCATTAGATTTGTGGGTGTCGCGATGAGGTTAGGAAGCACATTTACTACTAATTCCTTCCAGTTTCATGTTTCCAGCTTGCAACTATAGAGAACACTAGTGGCTGTTTCATGTCACGGCCGCCTAGAATAGCCTCTAGAGTGAAGAGTCTAATATGCCATGCCCGAGAACGAGAAAGTTAAAAGTTGGGTAACTCTTCTTTCCCATTCCCAGGGCCCAGGAAGGCTTCCCGTCGATTGTGAACACTCCCATTTGAATACACATATTTCAACTTTCTCATTCTCGTTCTGGTTGCCGTTCTTGTTGGTTGTGAACCACCCTTTAGTGATTTAATTTCTCTGTTGATCTCATGGTTTTGTCTGAGAAATGTGCTGATTTATCTGTATACTTATTGAAAATGTGATGGAAATATTGAGACGATCTTATTGCAATCCAAACAATCAATCTTGTATATGTCAAGGTTTTTTTTTTCCCCCCTGGAGCACTTTAATTCATGTTTACAGAAATTTAGTAACAGTGGCGTCCAAATTATACCTGTATATTTGTGGAGTCAGTTTTTTTTTAACTATGTCACTTGCGCTTTAATTTATAAGGGACTTGTTTTGGGAGCCAATGAACTACTTCACTAAAGGCTGGCTCACAATCGACGGTAACCAAAATAGAAACGAGAATGGAAAGCAATCCATGTACAAGATTTTGGTTCACAATAGCCCGGTAACAAGAACAGGAATGCATATTCATCATCACATTGATCGCAAAATGGAAAGTGGATTTTGCATGTTGGGATTTCATTTGTGTTTAACTGACCAATCATATTTTTTCACCTGCTTCTAATTCAGCCAACATAAAGCAGGTTAGCCAACATCAAAATTTGACAAAGTAAACATTATCTAAATGCAGATTCATTACATTTCCGTTTCCTCTCATTGGAACAAGCTTTCATTCCTTTATTTAATGGCAAACAAGTTGCTTATTGTTCTTTGTTAATTTCTACTGGTTTTTGAGGCACTAGACAGTTTTGAGCTATAAATAAACTACAGATCATGCTTTCACTAGAACAGCCAATACTCAATGGATATACAGATATCAGGAACTGAGGTTAAGATGCACATATGATAGAATTTCTTTCAGTTTCATGTTTCCAGCTTGTGACTAGAGAGCTCTAGTGGCTGTTTCATGTCATGGCCGCTAAAATAACCTCTACAGTGAGGAGTCTAATATGCACAACATGAGTGTAATATGCATGCCCGGGAATGAGGATGAGAAAGTTAAAATTTCACCAAGTCTTTTTTCCCATTCCCAGAGCCAGGGAAAGCTTCCCATGATTGTGAACGCTCTCATTAAAATACATATATTTCAACTTTGTAATTCTCGTTCTGCTTAGCGTTCTTGGTTGTTGTGAACCAAACTTAAGGTGTCAATTGTTGTCTATCTCCTACTCTGTTTAATTTAATTAATTGATCTTAAGTTGTCTCATCTATTTTCTATTACTGCATTAGGCTTTGCTATACTTAAGTTCCTTCATCTTATGGAATTATTATTGCTAATTATATCATAAAATAATTATGAATTTAACTGCAACCAACAAGTAAAGCGTCACTTTTTCCGAGCCAATAGGTTAATGTCTACAACAGTTTGACTTCATCCATAATCACGTGTGGAAGGATTAACAACATGTTTTTATAAAATGTAGTTTTCATGTTAAGGCCTGCTGTAACAGCTTCATGATAATTAACTTCTGATGATGAGCAAACTCATGTGCAAAATTTAAATAATTTAACAAAATAAACATTCAGCACTACAAAATTAAGTATAAAGTGTCCGACATATACAAACACACTCACACACACACACACACACACACACACGAGAAATTCTATGTCTTTGCAGCTATGCAATTAATGCCAAAATGGAATCATTGTGAACTTAGGCTCAGTGTTTGAAAAGAACAGTGCAGCGCCTTGTTAATGATGTGGCATGTTCTTTCTTCATACATAGTACAGTCGAACTTTCGATGTGGAAACTAGAAGGTCATCGTCATAAAACTTGGTTTCTATTACAACATTACCGCTGAAACAAAGAAAACAATAATGTAACCAACTTGCTTCTCTGTCAGTTTCTGCACAAAATCACTTCTTTGTCAGTAACCATGATTATTTACATTTAAAATCATTGGAAATTTCACACAGAGTAACAAGTAATTTAATTATGAAAAATGAATCGACATTAAACATTCATATTGCTACACTTATCAAATTATTGGTAGGACATATTTTAAGAACCTATTGTCCCCATTCACAGCTCCTCCTCCTCCTAGATAACTGTAGTGTCATCTGGTGAGGGGTTGGTGAAGTTAGAGATTAAACTATTGTCTACTGTAATTTCAAAGTTCATAATTTGAAGACCGAAATCTTTGATATATACTCTAGATGTTCTCGGACTTCAAGCCAGGTGAGGTAACATTGAACACTGCTTTGAAATGGACCATAGAGCCATCTTCCGTGACACAACCATCTTGGCCAAATGTGACGGTTACTGGGAGCACAGAGTCAAGGAGGCGTTGGCCATACCCGAAACAAACACCTCACCTGGTTTGAAGCCTGAGAATGTCTAAAGTATGTTCATTGCCAGAAAAGCTTCAGCTCTTATTTCATCTTTGATATATGTTCTTTTCCAAAAGCTCAGTTCTACATAGTTATGTACTGATTTTAGCAGTTTCACTTTTTGCTTTAAATTGTTATTTTCTTCCCAGAATGCTTGGCTATGGCTTATTTATTTGTATCTGATATTTTTGATGTGTTTTTACTTTCTCTACTATGTATATACTCCACCCAAAAATTCTATACCGAGATTTCACCGGAAATATATGTTTTAAGAGCCCCTGAACCCAGGAAAAGCATTTTTAGAAAACGGTGTGCACACGTGTGTAAATCGTAGTGTAGCCAGAAAAATATTAAAGGGGGTTTATATATAGGGATGCATTTTTAAACAATTTGTATCAATACAATGGTAATTATAAATTAATCCTGAGTTGAAATATTTAAATACATCAATTTTATATTCACAGATTACAGTGCAGCAATTGGAATTAAAATTAGGATAGGATGTTTTGCATATTCTAAGCAGCATATTACTGCTGCATGTCAGGATATTGTACTACAAGATAGGGTTTCTGTTATGTTGTAAACTGGGAGGTGCTGTGCTCATTTGGAAGCCACTCAAATTTAGCACTGGAACAAAAACATGCCCCTGATATGTTAACAAGGTTGTACCACCGCCATCTAAAGTGCAGTTTCTGTTACCTTTGGAGATACTGTTCAAGAGATGCGGCGTAAATATAGCGCCACCAGTGGTAGGTATCTCATTCCTGCCAACCCAGAAAGATGCTATTATTTTAACAAAACTATTTTTGCTATTCATTTTTACTTATCTTTTAGCAAGAGGGGTTCTAATCCCCAAACACCCCCCACCTACGCCTCTGCTGTGAAGAGCATAATTCAAAAACGAAAAGTCAAAAAAATTCCAAACTTGGTATTTAGATTTAGTATCTTCCAAAGATGCAACATGAAGATATCATGAAAATCCTCTCACCCCAAACTATTCCATCCTTTACATAGAAGATTTTTGTAAATTTTTTATTTTATAAAATAGAGTTCCAACGGTTTTGATTAAAATACATATATTAAATATATTTACATGACAAATAAAATGTATATCTTGAATTTTCTGGGAATAGCCTTTAAAGACCTCTTGATTTGGAAGGAATTTTGTATAATATTGTATAACTGGTAAACATTAAGCAATAGAAGAAAATGTAGATCTCTTTAAAACTCACAATTTATTTCAAATAAGTTTTTTATGACATATCCATTATTAATGGTATGAATTATTCAATACTTGGTCATTCTTTTAAAATCCTGTAAGCATTCATTGTTTTTTGTGATGTCGTGGAAATAGTATGGAATTTTAAGGCCAGTGCATAGTGTCCAATTCTTAAACATTTGACTATTGCTATTCCTTTGTATCTATAATGGAATGTGTAATGTAGCTATTTCTGAAAACGTTTATCTCAATTAACATGAAGTAGATAGAAAATAAACTTTAGTAAGATTAGTTTGTATGCTCACTAATAAACGAGAGGAAAGAGAAAGTCATGTGAATGTATCACATTTGATGTGCGTTTTGTTGCACTCTAAACAGATGAGACTACAAATGCTTAGAAAAGCTGAGGAAGATCAGTTAGTAGACCAGCAGTCAAAAGTGGGGACAAGAAGTCCTCAAAACATGTCCTGCCAGTAAGTGGAGTAATATAACTGTTTAATGTTGACTCACTATCTATTATTTAACTATGATTATCTTGTACGTGCATCCTGTTGGTCTCTGATTGGTCAGTTTTATTTCCTCTACTACATACTTATGCTAGGTACACAAAATATTTTATTTTACCAAAAATTCAATATTGAACTATCACCAAGAATATTTTTTTTAAGGTCCCCCTGGATACAAAAAAAGGATTTTTGGAAAAAAGATGTGTGATTATTGCCATTTTTCTAAATATACAAGAAATGTAATTTAAGACTAGTGTGTTCAGTAAGTTTTTTTGTGTAATTCCTTATTAAACCTACTGTTTATACAGTATACTCTCGATTATCCACAATAATGGAGGGGAATGCTACCATAGATAAAGCAAAACAGCAGTTAGTCCAAAAAGGGTACGTAAGTACTACGGTGAGGTATACTTTTAGATATTAAGATGGTTACAATGCAGAAATTGTCATTTATCTCACAATTTTGTAGAAACTGTCTCTATTGGCGCAATCTATTTAGCAAGTAGCCATTGTTGATTTATTTTTTATGTCAAGTATTTTTTTTATAATATTGTGTAATTTCTTACCAAACATAAGTGATTTACACTTCACAAAAATTATACTATGTATTCTGTTCTATTTATACACCAGTAAGATCTTTCAAAACCTACTGAGAAAGTCTTTAATCAACTTTTGTTTTAAACAAGCACTTGTTTTTTGTACCACACTTCTTAATTTATGTTGCTGTTCGAGGTAGTCTAACAAATTTGTGTACATTCAGAAGCTGCATCATCATCATTATCAACGTAAAGTGTAAACCATTCTTCTCGCCCCTTTCTTTGTCAGCACCTGGCAATGTTCGCTAACTGCAAACTATTCTTCAATGTTTTCACTGTCCACATTTTTGCAGGCAGATACAACTTAGAAGCATTATTTCTCCTCTTTGACATATTCTGACCAAGCAATTCTGTTTGTAGGCTGAATGGTTGGAGAACAATAGACTATCATAAAAGTGAAAGCTTAGTTGGGGAGGCCTACTGTACAGTCCTTAACAAATCATAATACACTGAAACACTTCAACATAGAAAACACCTTGGAGTGCTTACTACAAGCCAAAGCTGGTAAAGGAAGTAAAAGAAAAAGAGAGAATTCTAAAATGGCTGCAGATAATCCGCTCGCGGATAATCAACAGTTTGCCTCATTGAAGTAAGATGGATTATCCACAATTTTTGGTTAATTGCCTACCCCACCCCTCCTTTATAATGCTAATCAGGGTTCTATTGTACTACCAATATTTTGTATTAAACTTTTTAAGATATTTAATAATTTGGAAAGTAATTGTCAACAAAATGAAATTTTGCACATCAATTATTGCTGCCATTAAGAACATGTACACAAATTTTAAACTAAATAACTTCAAAATTACAGAAAGTGGTAAATTCAGTTTCAGAATCCCTTAAAATTCAAGTATGTTTTACTCAACTCCTTTTATTTTCAGCATTTTTCACTTTTCATAATGTTTTGCATAATACAATATTTAATTTGATGCTTAAATTTTTAAGACTACTTCAGATAATTACAATTTAGATATGGTTATTATGAGGGGGACATTGAAAATTTTTAAAAAAATCAAAGAAGGATTAGTTTTAAAGCATTTAAATGATTTTTTATTGTTTTTTTCAAAATATCCCCCTTTATTAACATTAATACATTTTTGTATTCGAAGAAACCATTGTTAAAGCAATGATGCCACTCTTCCTCAGGCATTTCAGAAACCAGGTTTTTATAATGTTCCACTTAGTCCGCCTCCATGTGGTGTTCCCTGGGTAACGCTAAATGGACTACAAAACAGCTTCCCAAGCAAAAAAAGTTAAAAGAAATCAATAGAAATTACAGACTTTATATTGGGAAGCCAGAGGGAAAATGATGCAGATCAATTAATCCCCAGTGTCATTGGTCGTCAACAACAACATAATGTTCCACTTCTTCATCTGACGTAAAAGTCATTCCACACATTTTATCTTTAATTTTTGGAAACAAAAAGAAATCACAAGGTGCCAGGTCAGGGCTGTATGGTGGAGGGTCCATAGTGCTGGCCTTTAAGGCATCCAGATTCTCAGTTGTTAGTTTTGTTGCATGTGACAATGCACTGTCATAATGTAACATTATTTTTCTTTTTGGGCATTTTTCACAAACATTTTCAAACATTTGCAGTAAACAAACATTTATATCAATTAGCAGTAATGGTACATCTATTTTTAATGCTATAGTAGCAATATGGTCCCGTTTAGAAAAAAAACTAGCAACTATTTTCTCACCAGAACTGCAAATTCGTTGGACTTATAGGCTTAGGTTCTGTTCGAGAGACCCATTGAGCCGATTGACTTTGCTTTTCCGGATCATAACAATAAAACCAAGATTCATCGCCAGTAACGACATTCCAAACCAAATTTGAAGTGCTGCCTGAATTTTTCCAGAATTTTTCTGTACCAATCAATGTGTTGTTTTTGATCGGGAGTCAGTTTATGTGGAATACATTGATAACAAAGTTTTCTCATGTCTAACTGTTGATGTAAAATGTTTTGGATTTGACTCATACCAATGCCCAATGTCGCCCGAAGAAATTCATAAGATGTCCATCGCTCTTCTTCAAACATTGCTTAAATAGCAGCAATATTTTCATCAATAACAGCAGTTCTTGAGCGCCCTTCACAAAATTCATCACTAAGAAAAAAAACTCTCTCTTTTGAATTCGCTGTACCAATTAGAAATTGTTGCCTCAGGTGAGGCTTCTTCGGTAAATGCATTTCCAAGCTGATCTTCACATTGTTTAGGTGTTATCGTAAAAACTCATAGTCCGGAAATATTCTCTAGTCAAATCCATTTTTGAGTGAACAATAATCTTTAAATGATGATGATTAACAAATTATTAGAGCAAACCAAACAAAACAAACTACATGGCAATCAACTCGCAAAACATTAGAAAGTAGCTGTAAAATACAGTTGAACCTGCTTTATACGTAACCCAGTTCTAAGTACATTGTATTTATACGTAAATTTTTGTAGATCCCAGCAAAGTGTAATTTAGAAACGTGTTAATAGAACCTTATTTATACATAATGCATTTATATGTAATTTGCTGTTATATATATCAAATTTCAGTAAAATACAACTGAGTTCTATGTAATTATAAGCATACGGGATACACAATCTTAAAAGAAACTCAAGGCATACTTTCCTTACCTCTGTTGACAAAGATGCAAGCTGAGCAGGTGGCTTTTGGCCGCGGAAACAAAATCAAAGACGTTTATTGGTAGAGTTGGTGGCTTTCAGCGCGACAATGTCTTAGCAACAAATGATAAGTAAAAATAAAAATTTTCGGTATCTGGCATTTACTGTTGAACAGCAGTTTTGCCTTTCAGTTCTCAGTTGCTTTTAATCAGCCATACAGAACAGAAAAAGGAAATGTTATACACTGGATCAGAAAGTAAAATTCATATGGGAGGTGGAACTTAATCCACACAAAAAAATGCAAAACTGAAATTGCTTATACCACGCTATGTACAGTCATCAGTAACAGAAATGCTATTTTGGATGAGTTTTTAAACTTGAGTGCAAAATGAGCATAACACAGCCGTCAGCAGAAAGGGAGATGTGCTGATTTGGAAATGGCAATTTTCACATGGCTACAGCAGAAACGGGCTGCAGCTCTACCAATTAGTGGCAACATGCTGAAAGCAAAAGCGATAGATTTAGCTAAAATTATGAACATCACGGTTGATTTCAAGGCTTCATCAAATTGGTTGCAAGGATTTAAAGATCATCACGGAGTCACAGGGAAAACAACTTGCGGTGAGTCAAATGCTGTGGATGACATCACGGTGCAACACTGGAAGGAAGAGGTTCTACCAGGAATCATAAGTGATTATCCATCTACAACTGTGATGAGACTGACCTATTCTGCAACCTCCTTCACAGCAAGACATTAGCCAAAAAGAGTGACTCATGCCATGGAGGGAAGAAAAGTAAAGTTTGTGTAACAGCTCTTCTTGCCACCAATGCAGATGGATCAGACAAACTTCTCCCACTTGTGATAGGAAAATCCAAAAATCTGATGTGTTTTAAGGGTGTGAAAACAAAACCTATGGAATATGAATCCAATAGGAAGTCTTGGATGACTATGATTTTAATAGAACAGTGGTTAAACAAACTGGACATTAGAATGAAAAAGAAACAGAAGAAGATCCTTCTTTTTATGGATCCATGTGCAGCACATCCACCTCAAATAATTTTGGAAAATGTTCAAGTGGAATTTTTCCCTCCTAACTGTACCAGTCGTCTACAGCCACTTGATTTGGGCATCATTACAAATTTCATAGTTCATTATAGAAAAATGCTGGTTCAACATTTAATAACACTGACTGATGCATAAAATGAAAATCGTACCATTAACTTACTACAAGCCATGGAATTATTTCAGCTGCCTGGAAGCAAGTGTCATCCTCCACAACAAACACTGTTTCTTTAAATCTGGTGTCTTACAGAAAGAGGTTGACTCTGATGATGGTGATGGTACTGGTAGTGACGAACTTGTGCCTATAAATGAGCACCCTCTTTCGATATCTTTGTGCATTTTGATGACAATCTAGCTGTGTGGGGAACTACAGGATGAGGAGATTATTGCAGATGTGTGCCAAAAGCAAGCGAACCAGCTCCAAGCGACACTGGCAATAATGGGGATGACGACTCAAATCTTGAAATACCTAAAGTGAGTGAAGTGTTAAGTGCAATAAATGTGTGTAGGGACTACATCAGTGTGAAAAGTTGTAATGAAAATGCTCAAAGTTCATTAATAAGTTTGCAAAATGAGGTGTGCACTTAATGCAAGAAAAGTGAAACAAGCCAAATTAACTGATTTCTTGAAAGCAGGACCAAGTTCAAAATAATGTTTTCTTCGTACATATCTTTGTTGTTTGTAAAATTTTACACATGTAGGCCCACTGTATTGTTGTTTAAAAAAAAAATGATGCATTATCAAAATCTCATTTGTAAGTAATTCTAAATTACAAGCAATCCTCCCTCTTCCCCTTGATATACATATAAAGCAGGTTCAACATGGCATTCTAAAAATGTTCAGTATCACTCTGCTAAAGAATATCATGTAGTTCACATTTTCCGTAGCTCAAGTTGGTAAAGTTGAAAAATTCAGTAACACTTACACAATAATATAATAATTAAAATGAATCTCTTACTTCCACAGCAATTTTTATACTGGATTTCTTTAAGTTGAACCATTTGGAGATTTTGTATTAGCACATCAAAAGTGATTCACTTGCTGGTACATATACTTACTTAAGGACATTGGCAGGCATCATTTGTGATTCAGGTGCAGCTTCAATGAGCGACTGCCATGTATTGGTTGAATTAGGTATTACAAAACCAAATTCAAAGAACCACTCCTCCAAACACCGGCCCTGAAAAAATACAAAACATTTTGTGTTTTTAGATTGTAAACATTGCCTCTGTGTTCCGGAGATTAGACGCTAGAAGCCCCACATTCAATTGCCTGCTGGAGGGTTCCAATTTTTATTTATTTAGGATTATTTGTTCTCCTCCCAGGAGAGGGAGGAGATATCTTAATGTTTAGAGAAAAACCTAACGTGACAGAAAAATTCAACAAAGGTCAAAAATTGCAAATGGGGTTTATACTACTAACTTATGTGTCTTCATTATAATCCATTAATAATATTAGGAGGATTGGTCAGAAAATTCGAAATTTTAATTATTTGTGTCAAGCATTCAGCCCATATTGTCTAAACATTTAGCTTTAACTACCATAAAAATTATGCATTATTTTCTTGCCTTCTCAGCATCTAATTCCATTTATTTTTAACTTTAGTTAAGTACTCCCCTACATACCTGCTTTAATGATTCACAGTGGGGCCTCTACGGAACATTAACTTCAATCTTATGTCTTAAAAAAAATTCTGTATAGCCAAAAATAAGGGAATAAATTTTAAATTTTTGGTAATTACTTTATACATTTTAACTTTAGTTTAAAATTTATAAAACAAACATCTTTGTGCACTTGAATCAATTTCAATGTGGTAACTTTATGAATGCTGCCTGCTTCAACAATTAAAATTACTGCATACACGTAATTATTTTGATTATAGTCAACTGTTGCGGCTGGTTAACAACAACCAAGTATGACAAAGTTGAAACACGTGTATTCTAATTCCCATTCACAATCAACGGGAAGGTTTCCCAGACCCCGGGAAAGAAGGCTTGGCCAAGTTTTAACTTTCTCATTTTTGGCACAGCATTTTAGACTCTTCACTGTAGAGGTTATTCTAGGTGGCTGTGACATGAAACAACCACTAGTGCTCTCTATAGTCGTAAGCTGGAAACATGAAACTGGGAGAAATTATAGTACATGTCCTAACCTCAGATCCTGACACCCACTGATTCATTCAGCATTGGTTCTGTTATAATCTGTACAAAATGAGAAAGAACTTGAGGCGGAGCTAGATAACACTGGTGAAAGTCACTCAACCAATGGCGCTAGAGTGAGGTTACCTAGTTCAAGTGCAGCGCAATCTCGCTGTAGTTACGGTTCCTACTTTTCAATTGCGCTGTTAAAAGTTGTTAAGTACTTATCATATATAGTACTATAGCTAGGCAGGGCTAAACATTTTGAATCAGACTGTCCAAAAACTATGTCTCTATGATATTTGGTTCTTTAGTTACGTATCAAAGCAGACATTTATGAGGGTTCTTGAAAGACCTTGACCATTGTACACCATCATCAGCAGTATTGTGTTTACGTTCGGTCTTGCCAGGCCATTGGGATAATCCGTCTCTATCATTTCTAATTTAGCAGTTTTTAATTTACTTAACTACTTCATTATACGTTATGCACTTAACAGAAATTATACAGGATGCATTCACTGCCATGTTTACATAATTATTGTTATTGGTATTGTAGTCTGAAAGGTAGTGTGATGAAAGCATGTCTGCTGGACTCCATGTCAAGTGATCGGGTGAATGTGTATGCTACACTGGCCGTATCTTGCTTCACGCTGTGTGTCTCGTCTCTGTCACACTCACAAACCATCTGCCAATGCATTGCTCCACTGGCTTGCTTCAGATTCCTTCTCATTTCGCCCGGATTATAGTGAAACAGTCATCTGTAGTTTGTTTATAGTGTGACCCTGTGACCGTGCATGCAGCACTACCTATGGAGTGCCCCCAGTGGGGCCTGCGACGAATCATCAGAACAATAGCGAGTGTAGAATAAAAAGCCCTTTGTTTGCCGCTTACCTATACTGGAGCATTTGTTTTGGCGTGTTCTCATGGGTTTCTTTTCTAGAAGGTTCCACTTTGTATGCAGGACCTATGTAACGGAGGCTGCTCAGTCTTGAATTGAGTCAAAGTTGAGTTCAGTGGAGTTGCATGCTGGTGACAAGTAGACAGTGTAGTTTAATTGTGAGTCATACAGTTCAGTTGTGATTTGATTCGTCGTATCAGTTATGTTGCATGCCAAACTGACTCACATGTAATGTTTGAGTGCCTAGTGATAAATAAGGTGTGTTTTCACAGTAACTGGTGTTCTCATTTGTTACAATATGCACCCAAAACTGGCTATTGCCTCAAAAACTACAAAGACAGCAAAAACCGATACAAATTTACAAGGAACAGTAAACAACTTAACATTAAATAAAGGAATCAAAGCTTGGTATGGCTAGAGGAATAGGAAATGTAATGGATCTGCATTTAGATAATGTTTACTCTATCCAGTACTGACGTTGGCTAAACCTGCATTATGTTGCCTAAATTGCAAGCGATGAAAAAATATCATTGGTCAGTTAAAAACAAATGAAATCCTAATGCGCAAAATTGACTTTCCACTTTGTGCTTGATATGACCATCGATAAGCATTCCTGTTCTCGTTACTGGGCTGTTGTGTATCAAATTTAGTTCTGTGCCATCTTAAAAGTAACAACTTTTAGTTTCATATACAATTGTCAGAATTTGCAATATTTTGCCTGTAATAAAAGATGAAATTGAAACATTTATGAAAAATACAACTGTCTTGCTATATTTACGCACTCAACATACTTTAATTAATTACAAAACAATCTCAGTTATACGTTTTCAAAAGGAAATGGCTAAATTCTATGTTAATATTATAAAACAGAGAAAATTTGTGTGTGTAGGGTAATCTCAAAAACCATTCAAACAGTTCTGATAATTCTTTCACCACTAAAGAGCTCGCTAACTTCATTTCATAAATTACTGAAATATTAAAAAGGATTTACAAAGATCTTGTACTTGAACACGAACACATTGGAGTTATAAAAGAACATGCTTACGAAGAAGGCCTAACTTTTAGTTGAGAATGCCATGGAACAGAAGATAGTTGTTACTCCACAAAAACAAAGCTGGTTACATTTTATTGCAAGGAATATATGGCCAGAAGACAATTGATCCTGTGTTATATTTAAAAGAAATAAAGCCATTTATCAAATACTGCAAATGTCTGTATAATGAAATAGTGTGAACTCCTCTGAATAACCTTCACTCTGATTCTATAGATGTATGCAGTGAAGTTTCTGGGTGCTAAAATTTGTAACAAAATTCTGCTTTATTTCCTTTGTATTTACGTTATGATCAAGTTCGTCAGCAGCACAAACTATATAATTGTATAAAGTGAGAAAATTGCTACATTAGAAATCGGTCAACTGATATTTTACAATTAACAACTGAGAAGATTATTTTTCTAGATAGTCACAGACTATGTCTTTTCCAAAGAGATTAACTTGGTGGTCTGGGAGTGCAGAATCTGATTTCATTGTATACGTTATGGGTTTCTACATTTTATGAAAATTGTGTAGCTTTTGTTATTAAATAACTATGAAACCACAAAGAAGGTACAAAGGTTTAAATTTTAAAGTACTACATTTATCTAGGAAATTACTCAATCATTCCAACCGATGATTGTTCCACCACTAAAGGGTACTTATGAGACATACAGCATTTCCAGAACATGAGTGGGGGGATTAAGGAAGTCACACATTCCACCAATTTTTGCATCCTTTGCATGAATATTGGGGGATTTTTCATCTTATTAGAAATAGCCAGGGCTATATGAAATTACAGTTATAAAGAGGTTAAGGGGAGGATTGACCACAAAACCACTGTACAATAATTCCATAAAGGACGCGGTGGATAAATGAAATTAATTTGTCATTCAAGTTTGAAAAGCTTCCCGTTCAAAATCAGGCATCCAGCTAGTTATGTGTAAATGAGAAGACTAAAAGTGAATTTTCTAACAGAACCGAAACTGTTTTATTAGATTACTAAACTAATTATGTATTATTTAATATAAGAAAGCAATAAATGAAACAAACACATAAATAATAAACATAATACAGCATTATTTAGAGTACCAATATCCATGCCACTACTGTTTTTCATAATTTAAACAAAACGTAAATTCAAAATATTGTGCTTTCCATTGGTTTAAAAAAATTATTAATTTTTCTTTGCTTTTTTAATTTTTCCACAGTTATACATAATCACAGAAATACTGTCATTATTTGGAATTATAGAAATCATTGTGTAATTTCTAGAGCTTGAATAGCATCATGCACACTGGAAACACTTTCATTATTTAGCTCTAATTCATCATTAGATACAACCTGGAGA
Source organism: Deroplatys truncata (assembly GCA_030765065.1). Lineage (NCBI taxonomy): Eukaryota > Metazoa > Arthropoda > Insecta > Mantodea > Mantidae > Deroplatys > Deroplatys truncata. Next base: position 17,092,938 of record CM060983.1, read on the forward strand.
AGAATGACCTCACCCAACATGTCTACTGTTTTGTGTTGTAACAGCAAGGATATGGAACACACAAACCATCATAGCATAGCACAAACATAATGCATAAATGAGTAAGTAAATTAATATTGTGACTTTGTCCAGTTTTTCAACTATCAGTTCTCACTCTCATTGTTCTAAGTTCTTATGTAGTTCAACTTCACTAAGGTGAACTAGTTCAATTCTCCAGCACTTCACTTCTTCATGATGTAGTCTCTTCATGCTGGACAGTTTACTTCACTTGGGAGTTGTAAACAAGACCTCCACAACCCATCGCTCTGCAGCAGCACTCGCTGCACGTCACAGCAGCCGTCACCAACTCACTCAGAGAACTACTCTTGATGTCGCACGGGAAACTCACCCGCCAACTTGCTTGTTCGCTGATTGACCGATGCAATTCAACTCACACTGAATCAACTCCACTCCTCTCCTAACATTTGAGAGAACACTCATTTATATAGTCTTTCCACAAGGTTCTTGAACATTCTGGAACTATTTTGACACTTTCCGGAGGGGGGAGGAGAGTAAGCTTCTAGTTATCTGCTGATAATGCACCCAATGTTTATGTTATCATTGTTTACATGGACCACCCAGCGCCAACCTCCCGTAAACCTTGGGCCATGGCCACTGCATCACGTGGAGACCACAGAACTGTCTCATATTAATGAGAAAATGTATAAATATTAATGGACAAGGTTTGGTGCCCAAAACATTTAACATATACCTGCTAAAAACATAGAAGTGAATAATTTATAAGTGAGGTTTAATTATATATGTTCATCATGCCTTGTGGATGACCAGAAATTACAATAATCTATGAAATTCTAAGCTGTTATGTAAAACATAATTAGGACACAGCCTATGACACATAGCTTATGTTGCATTACAAGGTTCTCTGAATGTTCATTTATAAACAAAAAATTACTTTTCACCTTAAATAGTATCTTCTGTTCCAATCTAAATTTTTCCATTGGCTCCACTGAAGAAAAATTTATTTCTCTTGAAACTGCTCTGCATTTCAAAATTTTCTTAGGAACTCGAGCTTCGTGTTCTACTTCTGGAACCGACCTGTAACAAGTGGTCCACAGTACATATATATAAACTGCTTTATCACTTTCATATGTAGCTGTGGTAAATTTATCATTTAATTCCCTTATGTACTTACAAATCTTCATTTCCCTGCCAAAGAATTTTTCCAGTATCTGCATCTCTTAAATTCATCCAATTTCTGTTTTTGTTATTAAGGACTGTAATAATAATGGTGACAGTTTAAACATCACCAGACAGTCACAACGGTGATAGATTTTTGTCAGCTTTACTACTACAAACATTACAATCAACTTACATGTCAACAGCATAAAAAGAAATTGAAAGAATCCTATTACAAGGGCAATACTAACAATTTTTAGAATGCCATGTTTCTAAAAAAAAATCAAATTTGTTTACATTTGACAGCTCTTTTTCTAATGTTTTGTGAGTTGACTGCCATGTAATTTGTTCAGTTTGTTGTAATAGTTTGTTAATTATCATCTTCTATGTTCACCCAAAAATGAATTTGACTGGGGAACATTTCCAGGCTATGATTTTCCACTTTTTAAGTCATTGTTAATGTCTAAACAATGTGCAGATCGGCTTAGAAATGCATTTGGTGAAGAAGCCCCATCTGAGGCAACAATTTAAAATTCATACAGAGAATTCAAAAGAGATCAGTTTTTTCTTAGTAATGAATTTCGTGAAGAACGCCCAAGAACTACTACTAATGAAAATATTGCTGCTGTTCAAGCAATGCTTGAAGAAGATTAACTGACATCTTCTGAATTTATTCGGGCGACATTGGGCATTGGTATGAGTCAAATCCAAAAACTTTTACATCAACAGTTAGCCACGAGAAAACTTTGTTGTTGATGGATTCCACCTAAACTGACTCCTAATCAAAAACAACAACACACAACAATGCATTGATTGATGCAGAAAAACTCTGGAAAAATTCCATGGCAGCACTTCAAATATGGTTCGGAATATTGTTGCTAGTGATGAAAAAGCTATGAGTAACTATCTGGGTAAGGTCAAAGAGAAATGGTTATGAATGACTACCAGGAAGATGAGGCTAAAGGCACATGAAATACACAAATAATGTAAGCAAGTAGACAGAAAACCAGGAGTTGCATGTATTCAGACTGTAGATTAGTATAGGCAACAACCAAGAAGTGAACTTATAGCGTAAATAGCTTAATATTTTCAACTGTTATTAATGTGTGTAATTGTGAGTATTGTGAAATAAATATTCCTATTCATACTAGTGATGAATCTTGTATTCATTATTATGACCCTGAAAAGAAAAGTCAATCGGCTCAATGGGTGTTTCAAACAGAACCTAAGCCTATTAGTCCCACAAATTCGCAGTGCTGGGAAGAAGATGGTTGCTAGCTGTTTTTCTGAAACAGGTCATATTGCTACCATAACATTAGAAGATAGATGTACCATTATTGCTCATTGGTAAACACATGTCTGTTTACCACAAATTTTTGAAAAACTTTGTGAAAGTCATCCAAAAGGAAAAATAATGTTACACCATGACAATATGTTAATAAAGAAATAAAGTAGTGTCTGTTTCAATAAAAGAGTAGCAAAAACATCAGTAAACATAGAACCACTGAGAGAAGTATATTTTGCTTACTTTCATTCACCCATGGGTTAATTTTCTGGGGAAACTTGACAACAGTGTGGAAGTCTTTAAAATACAAAAGAGGTTACTTAGAATCACAACAAATAAATTGGCCAAAAGTAGGTGCAGGGAGTTATTCAAGCAAGAATTACCTTTGCCATCACAGTATATGTTTGAACTATTGTTATATATGAAACAGAACATCAACACACTTATAGTTAATTCCCAAATACACAACCACAATACCCGTAACAAAGAAAGCATTTCTGTAAGCACACATAATATAGCCCTTTATGAAAGGATTCATCTACATGGGTATTATATTATACAACCACCTTCAGGTTGTGTACAAGAGCTTTCAAAGTTATAAATTATTTCACTTTATGTTAAAAATTACTTTTATAATATAAATCAATTTACAGAAACATGTAAGATGATAAACTGTAAGTAGTGTGTATTGCTATCGACTAATTATATTTTATATAACTTTTGTAATAAATGTGATGATTCCAATATCATTGTAATGATTAAATTGGATGAATAAGAACTTAAAACTCTTCACTGTAGAAATTATTCAAAACGGTCATAACATGAAACAGCCGTTAGAGCTGTGTCTATTTGCAAGCTGTGAAAATGAAACTGGAAGAAATGCCAGCATCCTGACTGCCTCAGATCCATTGAGTATTGGTTCTTCTAGCGAAAGTGTCATCGTAATTTGTTTATATGCAACTCAAAATAGCTATTGCCTCAAAAACTAAAAAGAACTGCAAAAACAGCAGAAACTAATAATAAAGTAACAAATAACTTTAATGCACTCTATTAATGAAGGAGCTAGAGAAATCAGATATATTAACGGATGTTAAAGAGAATTGGGCTGCATGAATCTCCCCACAGAAAAGCAACGGTTTGCTGTATCACTAACATATACACCCCCTCAAGAAAGTATTCATCTGCAATTTAAAAATTTCTAGCAGCCAAATTAATGGAGGGAAAAAATTCTGTTTTTTTTTACATAAAGATTAAATGGTAATACAGTTTACATGTTTTGGTAGTTTTTCAGATTGTTCATTTTGTCAGTTCTATAAATTTTTTAAAAATATGCCAAAATTGCAACTTTCATATACGTAGTGTTTTAAAAACTTCTCTCATGCATTGGGTAGAGCATTTTTTTGTGCATACATCCACATGCTTTCATTGACATGTGACTTAAATTGGTGAAGAAATAAATTCATGAAGCCATAAAAACTGAGTTGAAAATGAGGAACTAAGGCAAAAACATTGAAAACTGCCAACTTTGACATTTTATTCCTCCATCAAATAAAATCCTATTTTCACCACAAAATCAAGTAATACACACAAACTGCTCTACTTAATGCATGTAAGACAATTTTGAAAGCACCACATACAGAACTGCCATTTTGGCATATTTTCCAAAAATTTATAAAACTAATAAAGTGAATGATCTGAAACATTGCCAAAACATGTAAATTGTATTACTATTTGATCTTTAAATCCAAAAAAATTTAGATTTTTCCCTCCATTAATTTAGCTGCTAGAATTTTTTAAAGTGCAGACAAATGCTTTCTTGAGGGAATGTACATAGTTTCTAACAAGTAGAGACCACATCATCCTTGCACGGTAGTGGTTTTGTCCGATAATTGATTGCAGCTTCAAAGCCAGTAGGGCTCTGTTAACTTGCGTATATTACAAATAATTTTCCCCGTGGCACTCCGACATCTTCTTCTATGTTCGATAGGAGACATTTGATGGAGAGTATGGTTGATTGAATCATATGCTTACATAAATTTTCATTGTGAATGTCACCCAAGCATCTTTGTCATATATAAAACCACTCTTTATGAACAGGAATATTTCCAGAAAGAATGACACATGCAATGGTAAAGCCTGAGAACAAAAAAGGAAACAAACGTTTGCCCTCCAATTAAAGCCCAATCCTTCTCCTAATTGCACTTCACAAGGTGGCAGAAAAGACTATAAATAATTGCATAGTAAATTATCTGCAAATAAACAACATTCTCTCAGCATTCTAGTTTGGCTTTAGTAAAGGATTGTCAACAAACATACATGCTTACTACTCAAGTACTCACTGTATTAGATACGTAAAATATCTTAAATGTTACATTCATATGACTTGCTCCACCCTCTATTGCTTATTAGTGAGTATACAAACTATTTCTACTGAAGTTTATTTCTCTATCCACTTCATTTTAATCCAAATAAACCTTTGCAGAAATAGCTACATTACACACTTCGTTATAGATACAAAGGGAATAGCATTAGTCAAATGTTTAAGAACTGGTCACTATACGTTGCCTTAAAATTCCATACTGTTTCCATGCAATTATGAGAAACAAATGAATATTGAAAGGACTTTAAAGAATGACCAAGTCATGAACAATTCAAAGCATTAATAATGGATATCTTGCAAATGGTTTATGCCATAAAAAAGTTATTTGAAATAAATTGTATGTTTTAAAGCAGATTTATAATTCTTGTGTAGTGCATTTTTGTCTATTGCATAACATTTATCAATTATATAAAATTGTACAAAATTCCTTCAGAATGAAGAGGACTTCAAAGGCTATTCCCAGAAAATTAAAGATACACGTTTTATTTGTAATATAAGTGTCATTAATATATGGTATTTTAATCATAATCGTTAGAACCATTTTTTTTTAAATAAAAAATTTCCAAATTTTTCCATGTACACAGTGGTTTGAGGTGGGTGAATTTTCTTGAAAATATTCATGTCACTTTTTAGAAGGTACTACATCTAAATACCAATTTTGATGTTTATCCGGCTTTTTGTTTTTGAATTACGTGCGCGCGCATGCATGCATGCATGCAAAAGTGCGCGCACACACACACACACACACATGGACCTCTTTCTAAGAATGCTTTTTTTGCATTCAGGGAGCCTCAAAACATGTATTTCTGGTGAAATCTTGGTATCGAATTGGATGGAATGCAATACCTTCTCAATCTCCTATGTACGTGGTACAGAAAGTAAAAGGAATTGATTACCTTTATTAATTATTTGAGATTTGGCTATGCCATTCAATAGATGGGCCAAATTGTTGCTATAAAAGTTGAACTATAATGGTATAGATAAAATCTCCATGACTTGGTTTGAATCACACTTAATGAATATAGTGCACAAAACTAGAATCAATGGCTGTGATTCTGAACCTGGATTCATTTCCAAGGTGTTCCACAGGGTTCCATACTGGGCCCTTTGTTGTTTCTGGTATTCGTTAATGACCTGCCATTTAATCTTGGCAGATAACAGCAGCAGAGTGTCACATGAAAAATTGATAGAATCGGATAATGAGGCATTTGAAAGTTGAATACTTGATTTGTGACTCAGATTTTCAGTAAATTATAATAAAATAACTTTCACAGAGATCAGAACTAAAAATAAGCAGGTAACTGAATTACATATTATACATACTATAATTAAACCATCAGTGATGTCCTTCAAACAAAATTTCTGGGGCTTGATACAAATAAAGAGCTCAACTGAGGAAAACACATAAAAGTTATAATATGAAACCTTAGTTCAGCATGTTTTGCTTTAAAAACCCAACACACTCTCTTCAACATGCATCATATGAGTGAGTACTTTGTTTACTTTCACTCCATCTTTTTGAGATGTGGAATAATCTTTTGGGGTAATTCAGTACCAAGTAAGAAGCTTCCCTGTTACAAACCAAAAAAACAAAGCTAAAAAGGATATTACTATTCTGCAATAAAAATTTACAATAGGTTTCCAGAAACTTAAAATGTTCGGAATTCCACAAAAGCACATGGCTTTCAAAAAAGCACTAGTGTCATTCTTAAACACAGTCCTTACAGTGTGGACAAATACTTCAACTTAACATTATTCAGAATGTAACCGTTTAATTTGCAGGTATGCCTGTTTACAAACCAAATTTGGTTTATACGCTGTTATCACCTGCTCAATGTCCCTGAGCAAGGCTTTGGTGGGAACTAATGATCAAAATAAACAAATTGTAACACAGAACTGCATACTTTAAAGTACAACTTTCAAACTGCAAATAAACATTAAGCAAATATGTGGCTTTAAAAACCCTTTGGTAACCTTGAGGTTGTGGCAGCAAACCTATCAATAACAGAAATACTTAACAAAATATAGAGAATAATATAACACGTTATATCTTAACCATACAGGACTCATGAAACGATATTTGTGTCTTAAAATAACCCTACAAATACTAAAAATGAACGGAGTTAACCTATATTTTAATTAATTTTCATAGGTTTAGTTAGGAAAGGTATTCATTCTATTTTCGTTATGACAACGTATTAAAGGAACAAAATCATTAAAATGGTTTATGGTAAATGTTTTACGAGCCTGATTGATAACATGCATTGTGTAAGACGTACATAGACACACTCTGTAATGAATAAAGATCACACAGAATGAGTGCTGACAGCTGTTTAAGGGAGCTTTTGCGCACTTAATGAGTTGTTACTTTATCATGTAAGGTTTAGGAAGCGGAAAAATGTCAATGTTATGTTGCATAAAGGATACACTTGAAATCCTTTCAAAATATCTTCTCCCTTTGGTGCCATTTTACAAGTTCTTTGATGTGTTGACGTTCCACAATTTTTTAATAACGGCGTTCCTTTTCACTTCACTGTGACGACAGTTTTAATTTAAAATCGCCATAGCTTTTATCTCAAGTAATATTTTATCCCAGACAAGTCAATGCTTAAACCTTCAATTTAATTTCAGGAAATATTTTGATTTCCATTTGCATTCCTCCTTGCTTGTGATTGGTGGATGCCGTTTAATTCTTGTTCCGCTATAGTGTATTCCGTCTGCTACTGACGTCACCATCTCGTGTCATGAGCTGTCAATTACTTTATCAATGAGGGAAATATATGCTTTTCCTTGTCTTTTTTTTACACATATCCTACATCTAGATTAGTTGCCCATTAAACAGTGTTAGTAATTTAATCATGGCAACTGCAGAAACAGAACAGAGCGAAAGATTTGAATTTCGCGTGGTACACGATGCATTTGCAGCATCTTTATTAGAAGACGAAGATGTAGGATTGGATAACTATTTAACAGGATACAAGGAACTTTACAAGTAAGTTAAAATGCAATTAAGAACTTAATATCACATTCCTGTAACATATTTGGTCTGAAAATCTTAAATACTGAATGCTCTCTCATTGCAGATTTTTTAACCTAATGGGAAAGGTATTTGGCTTCGTTGCGTCAGATGTTAAAAGCAAAATAGAAATACTGGAAGAACTACGTAAAGGAGTAAACAAAGACAAATTTGTATCCCTAAAGAAAATGGTAGTTTATGAAACTGAAGCGCAGCTTTTGAATAAATCTAACTATGTTTCAGGCTGCCGCACTTTGCTAAGATTGCATAGAGGGCTAGGTATGTTAGATTTAGTTATATTATATTTCGACCGAACAGATTTAGACATATATTGATATATTTTGGCTAACTTGGTGACTCAGCATCAACATTATCATTAATGAAAACTAATGATTGTGTATATGATAATTTAAAGCAATTAAATCTAAAACAGTAGAGTAGGATATCATGGATATCACATCAGCCGGTCTAAACTGAGTTTTGAAATCTTTTCAGATTTTATAAGACTATTTATGCAGAAGCTGTCAGAAATTGAAGATGCAGAAAAAACGGCCGGAGTGTGCCAAGAGGCATATAACAGTACTTTGGCAAACTTTCATCCTTGGCTTGTGCGTAAAGGAGCATTAATGGCTATGTACACTCTTCCAGCAAGAGGGGCAATGCTTCAAAAGGTACTTTGTAAAGGTGTTCATATCCTGTTACAAATATGTGTCGCAAATGAACAATTTTGTTCAATTATTTCTGTCATTGGGGAAAAAAGAATAAAATTCCAGATTTTTAGCTTTTGGTATAAAGTTTGATATTACTAGATTTTTGGATATACCTTTAATCATGGGCATGGCCAACATCTCTCCTCCTGCATGGGATGCACTCTTAGGTTAAAGTGTACCTACGTGAACATGCTGATTGGTTTTGTTATAGAGTGTTATTGTCTGATAATTTGATTGAGAAGTCGCGTGCAGAAGTATTTTCTGTTTAATTTTTTTTTCTGTTGGTTTATTTATTAGATCAGAAGTTTGAATGTTATGTGTGATTTTATTTAACATTTTTAATTGTATAGGTCATTCAGTTGATGAATGAATGAAATGAATATGCATTGGGAAACTTGGAGCTTCAAAATTGCCTCGTATTATCCTAAGAAGAAGAAAAAACCCAAATACAAACCTCATCCAAGCAGTTTGAACCAACTGAGATTTGCACCATAGCACAACATGATACATTTTCTTGCATTGTATTGATTTATGAAGCCTCCAATAAATCAGTGGAGACAAACTATATAGCAAATATCTGTTGTGATTTAGCTGCTTAAAGTCACACTTTTTGATCAATAACACTGGGGAACGTGATTTTCGTCAAGTTACATCTGACTATCCTACTGCTTTTGGTCTTGGGAATGCAAATATGATCCCCCCCCCCTATCACTTCAACCAGTTACTTTCTCTGCCACTTAGCTAGTAGGTAAGGAGAAGTATTGTATTCAACCCAAAAATTTGATATTGAGAATTCACCAGAAGTACATGTTTTGAGACCCCTGAATTCAAAACTAGCATTCTTAGAAAGAGGGCTGTGTGGTGTGCATGTGCGCGTGCACGTGCGTGCGTGAGACTCAAAAACAAAATGTCGGATAAATACCAAAGTTGATATTTAAGTTCAGTACCTTCCAAGGATACACCAAGATGATTTTTAAAAAAAATCCCCCAAACTATCTTGGAAAATGGAAATGTTTCAAAATTTATTCTCTCAAAAATGCCTCTAATGATTTTGATTGAAATTCGATATATTTAACGTGTATCTCAAATTTTCTGGAAATAGTGTGTGAAGCCCTGTTTATTTGAAAGTAGTGTTGCCATAATCTGATAATCCAAAACCAGAACTTTTTTTTTACCGTTAGTTTAATTAAATTTTGAGGAATAAGGTTGGTTAGTTAGTTAGTTAGTTGGTTTATTCATCCGTTAAAGTGGTTTGGTACAATGTACATTCACTATTGGACACGTCAAGCTATAAACATAAACAATAATAGGTTTTTGCAATATATACAATATGTTTTTACATTATATACAATAGGTATTCTAATGTAGAATAAATGTTCATTTAATTAATAATCCAGAGTTTTGGAAGGACTGCTTTATTGTATTTTACCTTAAATGAGCATATATTATAAAAAATGTATTAAATATATTCCGTTGAACTTAAATGTATTTTGTGTCAACATTTAAAAGTTTTTTTTACCAATTGCACTTCTCAGAACCTGGAACAGAAGAAAGGAACTTGGCATTGCTTACAATAAATTGATGAAACTCACTACAACTTATATTTTTCATATTGTATTTGCAGCATTGCATTAACTGATGGTGGTGTTAACTTATTCCTTTGTTTTGTCCTCTGAGCACTCGCGAGGGAAAAGCTCTCTTTACATTGGTGTTATGACCAGGAATAGAGAAATAATATCACAATATTTAGCAACTCTAATTGCTGCTCACTAGAAATGCAATTGTGAATGAAGGCATGCAATCCATTTCTTATGTAACAATAAATTCTGAAAACTAACATCCCTTGCCTAAACATTTTGTATACAGTTTTGTATAACTGCCAAACATTAAGAGATAGACAAACATTTACTTCACAAAAAATGTAGATCTCTTTAAAATACACAGTTTATTTCAAATAACTTTTTTGTGGCATCAGCCATTTCTGAGACCTGTTATTGTTGGATCTTTGTTAATCAGTTTAGTGTAATCTTTTTCCAGATGTAAGCATTCTTTGTACCTTGTACATATTCATGTAGCTCGTCATTTCTTTTAAACTTATGCAAAGTTGATTTGATGAATAATATTTCCCTCTACACACAATGAATGTACAGTAAAATACTTTTTATTTTTAAAACATCTCGACAACTTTGTACATTATTCAATTTATACATTATAAATACATTCATTTCTTTCATAATACTAAAGCACTATTCAGTATGGAGATGCACTTGAGTCCCAAAGTTTAGTACCAGATGCAGGTTCATCCACACATTTGGATAGATTATAATTATACATTATGTTCCTCTAGAAATCTGGTAACAGACTAAGTCAATCCTTCTACATGAGCTAAAGGAGAAGTAATTATAATAAGAATTTAGATTTAAGGTATTCATATTTTGTGTAATTGAGTATTATTTGGTACGGTTGGAACTGTTACAGAATTACATTCACGTGACTTTCTCTACCCACTGATGTTTGTTAGTGAGTATACAAATTATTCTTACGAAAGCTCATTTGTCTATGTACTTCATTTTAATTCAGATAAACCTTTACAGAAACAGCTACATTACACATTTCGTTATAGATACAAAGGGAACAGCGATAGTCAAATGTTTAACAACTGGACGCTATATGCTGGCCTTAAAATTCAATACTGTTTCCATGACATCACGAGAAACATGTTGAGCAAAGGTCTACCAAGGCAAGAGCCTTAGCCCAAGTCCCCCTCCAGAAACCAGGGCTAGCGCCAGCCGAGTGGCTCTCCAACTGTGGGGATTCCCCATGAGGCCATTACCTTGAGTCTAAAAAGGCCCCCACGCTTATACGAGGATGGAAGTGGATACGCCACTTACACACGTCATCCCAAAATGGGGCAATTACCATTAACCACGGTGGGGACAACAGCAATCTAGCATGCCGTCCACCAACTCTCACTCATGGTCTCACAACCCCACCTGTGCGTAAAACCAGCCAGGTGTACCCAATCTCCCATGGGTATCGGGAACCACTGTCCTGCCGAGTCCAACCCAATCCGAAAAACTCCCTGTTGGGAGGGGCTTGAATGTTTGTCCCAACGTACTTCTAGTAACATTAGAAGTACCACGAGTGCTCACGGTCCACAGTGCCTGCACCACAGCAGCTGAAGGGGTTGGAACCCCCCCTCCCCTTACGGAGATCGCGAGAAACAACTGAATGTTAATGTGACTTCAAAACAATGACAAAGTATTGAACAATTCAAACCATTAGTAATGGATATCTCCCAAGTGGTTTATGCCACAAAAAAAGTTATTTGAATTGAATTGTGTTTTTTAAAGAGATCTACATTTCTTGAGTAGTACGTTTTTGTCTATCGCTTAACGTTTACCAGTTATACAAGATTATACAAAATTCCTTCAGAATGAAGAGGACTTCACAGGTTATTCCCAGAAAATTGAAGATATCCATTTTATTCTTCTTGTAAATATGCTTAATATATGGTATTTTAATAAAAATCATTGGAACCATTTTTTAGAAAATCTAAAATTTCAATAAATGCTCCATGTAAAGGGTACTTTGGGGTGGGGGAATTTTCTTGAAAATCTTTGTGTCGCATCTTTGGAGGATGTTGAACTGAAATACCAACTTTGGTGTTTATCCCACTTTTTGTTTTTAAGTAATGCTGTTCACACACGCACGCACACACAGAGGCCTTTTTCTAAAAATGCTTCTTTTTTTTTTTTTTTTTGTTGATTAAAGGCACCTCAAAACATATATTCTTTGTGAAAACTTGGTATCAAGTTTTTTGGTGAAATGCAATACCTTCTGTACCTATGGACATGGTAACCATTTCTCGTGCCTCTAAGGCCTGTTCCATATAACTTAATGGTCACATGCACTAGTCACTTCCCATTGGCTGCTGTCGTGGAATATGTTGTTATGCGATACAAAATAGCTCCTTTTTGACATGATGATATATCTTAATATATTTTAAGATAATTGTCAAATTTACATTTTAATAAGTGTATGAATCTTGCACTCCATGTGGCTTGTTTGTCAGCTTTTAAAGGTGAATGTTGGCCAACCAGGAGAAAGGGGAAGGAAATGCAATGCAAGAGAATTTATGTCTGCAAGGCAGGGTTATACTTATAAGATAAGGGTTTAGGTAGAAGGACTTGATGACATAACCTAAACCATTTCTTTGCTTTCTTTAAAGGTATGCGGAGAAAATGAAGTTCAGCATGCACTGAGTGTATTACCAAAAATGCTAGAGGTAACACAAGATGTCTATGATCGCACTGAAAGATGTTATACGGAGCATGATCTCCACAGTCTGCCTTAACTTATTCAGTAGCAACGCTTGGAAATATTTTGTTTCCAATGCATTTTTAAGAGTTCACATTTTAACCAAGGGATATGTGCAATCAAATAGGAAAAAGAAAATAAATTATATAAGTATACAGTTTGCATTTGAGGTTGTGCCCATTTTTTATATAATAACCAACAGTTTGCAAGAAATAATTTTCTATATGCATTTTATGATAATGTTTAAAATACATGCATACATCGTACATCAAAATGATGTAGATAATAGAATTATGTGAAGCTGTTATTTATTGAGGCTTTTCAGAAAATTGCATCACTTGTTTGGTACTTAATAGAGCTGCTATTACATTCTGAAGAAAGCATTTTATCTTGTTTACTTGCACATATTCTTAGAGATTTTACTTGCACATGCATTTAAGTAAATGAAAAGAAAGAGAGAAATGATTCAGTTGTAAAATGGATGCTTAATGTTGGTATGTACTAAACACATGTAAATGGCGTACTTCATATTTACAACAGTATCATTTGTCATTAACAAGGAGGAAGAAATGGACGCTGGAAATGAAAAGCTAAAAGCATTATTAAATCAATGGTTCCAATTTCCAGTGTGCATTTAATGACCAATGCATTAAGTACAAAATTAGTGTACAGCATTTCAGTTATTACTTGTTTTATTTGTTTGTATATATTGTGCATAAACTTATTTTAATATTTCTTTATCATTGAATTTGAAGATTATTGTTTCAGATTACTTTTACAAAAATGCTCCACAGTTTTGTTCATATTTCATATTGAATTCTCAAATCATAAATACAGGACTGCAATTGTAACCTAACAAACTTAGTCTCAAATAAAGTATTTGAAGGATTTGGAAGTAAAGGATAGTAAACAGAAGTCAAATGTTTTAATGGTGTAAATATATATCTGTGATCTATAATGCTTATAGAAAAATATCTACTAGCCATTTTTATCAGTAGTTGCTATATATGGTTACTATCAAGTCATTTTAAGTAATATACAAGACATGATTTTGTATGAAAGAAAACAAAATTGTAATGCATTTGCCTGGTTTCCGAAATATTTATTACTTGTAGAGAGAGTATGCATTAATAGCAGCATAAAATATGGAGCATTTCTTGGGTTCCTTTATAGCACTAGACGGCATGTGGCCCTCACGTCAGTGCTGTAATTTGCCGGTAGGCAGGTCAGAGTCCTGCGCAACAGTTTATCTCTTTGTCCCTGCCTTCTCTCTGCTGTATGTGGCATTACATTGTTATTGTATACATCAGCACTGTCATTCGCTAGTGGGCAGGTTAGAGTCCTGTGCAACAGTCTTTATCTCTTTGTCCCTGCCTTCTCTCTGCTGTATGTGGCATTACATTGTTATTGTATACATCAGCACTGTCATTCGCTAGTGGGCAGGTTAGAGTCCTGCGCAACAGTTTATCTCTCTGTCCCTGCCTTCTCTCTGCTGTATGTGGCATTACGTTGTTATTGTATACATCAGCACTGTCATTCGCCAGTGGGCAGGTTAGAGTCCTGCGCAACAGTTTATCTCTTTGTTCCTGCCTTCTCTCTGCTGTATGTGGCATTACATTGTTATTAAATACATCAGCACTGTCATTCACCAGTGTGTAGGTTAGAGTCCTGCGCAACAGTTTATCTCTTTGTTCCTGCCTTATCTCTGCTGTATGTGGCATTACATTGTTATTGTATACATCAGCACTGTCATTCGCTAGTGGGCAGGTTAGAGTCCTGCGCAACAGTCTTTATCTCTGTGTTCCTGCCTTCTCTCTGCAGTGTGTTGGCATTATGTTGTTATTGTGCATGTCAGCACTGTCATTCGCCAATGGGCAGGTTAGAGTCACATGCAACAGTCTTTATCTCTGTGTTCCTGCCTTCTCTCTGCAGTGTGTTGGCATTATGTTGTTATTGTGCACGTCAGCACTGTCATTCGCCAGTGGGCAGGTTAGGGTCCTGCGCAACAGTCTTTATCTCTGTGTTCCTGCCTTCTCTCTGCAGTGTGTTGGCATTATGTTGTTATTGTGCACGTCAGCACTGTCATTCGCCAATGGGCAGGTTAGAGTCACATGCAACAGTCTTTATCTCTGTGTTCCTGCCTTCTCTCTGCAGTGTGTTGGCATTATGTTGTTATTGTGCACGTCAGCACTGTCATTCGCCAGTGGGCAGGTTAGGGTCACATGCAACAGTCTTTATCTCTGTGTTCCTGCCTTCTCTCTGCAGTGTGTTGGCATTATGTTGTTATTGTGCACGTCAGCACTGTCATTCGCCAGTGGGCAGGTTAGGGTCACATGCAACAGTCTTTAATCTCTGTCCCTGGTGCTCAGTTACCTATAAGATTTATTGGAATTACGGTTTTATTGGTTTCCTTCCTAGTTATTGCTTAGTATGGCACCCTAAAAATTAATATTACAACAAAGGATTTATCTTTTACAGTGCTACATCAGAAAGAGGAATTGTGGGAAAGTGTGATGTCATTCAGCAATAAAATTTTGTGGCGCTCCTATTCTAAGTAAGATCACTATATTAAACATCATAAAAAAGTTTAGAGAAACAGGGTCAGTTCAGAATAAATGTGGAAAGAGAAACCCAAGTGTACTGAATAAGGAAAGACTTGATGAAATAGGAGAAAGGTTACAACATTCTCCTCAAAAATCTCTCCGCTGCCTATCACAAGAAACAGGTATTTCAAAAACCACAGTGTTTAAGTCCTACAGGGTGACATTAGTTAAAAGCCTGCAGATAATGCAAGTCATTTGAATTTTGGTAACTGGGTTTTATAAAGTGTTGCCTATGGCATTGTGGATCCTAAATTTATTAGATTCACAGATGAAGCATGGTTTCACGTACATAGTCATGCTATAATGCAAAACAATGGATACTGGAATGCTGAAAATCCTCATCTCATTCACAAAACTCCTTTACATGACAAGAAGGTTGGCATATGGTATACTATAACTGCACATAAGATTGTAGGTCCAGTATCGTTTGATGATACAATCAATGATGAGAGACGCAATCCATTTTTTGAACAGTTAACCAATATCAAGTGCCAGAGTGCTTGTTTTCTGCAGGACTCAGTAACTGTCTATATAGCAGCTGAAAATTCAACTTCATAAAGGAAATATTTGAGGACAGGGCTATTAGTAGAGGATTAGGTCCCAATTTGTCAAAAGGCAGTTTTTATTTATGGAGAAATCTAAAAAATAAGGTATACAAAGACAATTTCTCACAATCTGTGAGTTAAAAGGGAGTATTGTGAGAGAAATTAGGAGAATATGAACTTACACATGCAAATGCAAATTTCCTATAGAGATGTCAGGAATGTGTTGTAGTAGATAGACATCATTTTCAACAGCTTGTGTAGGCAGGGTTAATAAAGAATATGAAAGCTGTATTTTTAATAGCTGACTGTAGCGGACCCGTTCACCAGCAAATTAGAACACTGATGCAGGGACCATGTGCCACCTAGTGTCGTGAAGAATCCCAAGGAACACACTGTATTACCAAAGTAAATTTCAGTTCATGTCAATGAAAATTTTAAACAAGTCAACCATTTATTAAATATAGTAATATTTTTGGTATAATAATGTTGGAATGTTGACTAACTTTAGTCAGCAGTGTTCTGATTTGATATTTGAATTGAAGCATAAGTACAAGCGCCTATATTGTATTTTGCATCTGTTCAGAAAAATGGCAACTAAGTTTATAGAATATTAAGCAGGCTTTTGTTCCATAAACCCAAACACATTGTTTGGGCATGCACAAACATATGAATACATATGGGAAATAATCTGTTTTTGTGTTAACTTTCCTTTTCCTGCATTTGTTTTTCATAAACATGTGTATATCATTTGACAACATCTTTACAGTATGAATATCACTCTGATCTGTTTGAATGTACACATTTTTGTAATGAAAATTTAACTAATTCAGAAATGAAATCAGTAGCGTAACATCATGACTAGAGTATTAAATTTGTAACATTCCTTTCTCATCTCTCACAGTAATTTGCTGTAATATGTGCAGTTGTTCCAAGTAAAGTGCATTTCATGTCAGGATTTATTATTGACACATCTTTAGTTGGTGATTGACGTTTAGTTCAGTTTCAGTGACGTTTCAAGTGGAGGTAATAGTGTTGGCACTTTTAGCACCACTGTCTACACAGTGACCTTTGGCGTAGTTGTAAACAATGACTGTCATATTTTATTCAAACACATCTGTCTTCATTGTGTACAACCTTATGCAGTTCTATTTTTTTGTCATGGCTGAAACCTCTGCAGTGCCACTGTAGTATTTTAAGTTGGTTAGTTTGTGACTCTCCCAAGTCAGTCCTCCTGCAGAGATCCAAATGGGAGGATATTACTCCAAAACGTTTCTTTTTGGGAATCATTTTTCATGTTGAGCAAGTTGTAATCAGTTCGAATGAACACCTCTTTTTTATGACTTGGCAATTACATTGTTTATTATAAACCTTCAATATGTTTGGAGAAACACACTTGTCGTTGGTCAAAGAGTTCATTGAACTTAGCTATGAGGATTATATATATCCACTGACCATATCCTCAGTATACCACTCAGGGGACATTTTATCGTACGAGGGGCATCCAATAAGTAAGTTTCCCTATTTTATAAAAAACATTACACACAATTGATCATGTTGAATTAATGTTATTTATATAATACAATCCTTCTGTTACTTTCCTACATAGTCAACATGTTTTTCCAAGCATTTTTGGGGACGTGACACAAGTTTTTCCAAGCCAGTGTTGTGCAGGTCCGGTCCTGTGCTTGCAACCAGCTGTTCACTGATTTGACTTCATCGGTGTTAAAAGTGCTTACCTTTGAGTTGGAGGAATATGTGAAAATCACTTGGGGCAAGCTCCAGTGAATACGGAGGATGTGAGAAAACTTCCAAATTGAATCTTGACCCAGGTGGAGCTCAGAAGATTCAACTGGGAAGTTTTTTTTGCATCCTCCATGTTCACCAGATCTTTTCCCAAGTGATTTTTACATGTTCCCATGACTCAAAGGTCATCATCATGGAGGGTAAGCACTTTAACACCGTGACGAAGATCAATCAGAAGTGAACAGCTGGTTACGAGCACAGGACCCGACTTCTGGTTCACTTCTGATTGATCTTGTCATGGTGTTAAAGTGCTTACCTCCATGATGACCTTTGAGTCAGGGCAACATGTGAAAATCACTTGGGAAAAGATCTGGTGAACATGGAGGATGCAAAAAAACTTCCCAGTTGAATCTACTGAGTTCCGCCTGGGTCAGGATTCAACTTGGAAGTTTTCTCGTATCCTCCGTATTCACCGGAGCTTGCCCCCAAGTGATTTTCACATGTTCCTCCAACTCAAAGGTAAGCACTTTTAACACCAATGATGAAGTCAAATCGTGAACAGCTGGTTGCGAGCGCAGAACCTGGCCTGGTACAACACTGGCTTGGAAAAACTTGTGTCAGGTCCCCAAAAATTTTTGGAAAAACATGTTGACTATGTAGAAAAGTAACAAGATTGTACAATATAAATAAAATTAATTCAACATGATCAATTGTGTGTAATGTTTTTTATAAAATAGGGAAACTTATTTGATAGCCCTTGTATTATCTGATTCCAAGGCTGCAATTCAAGCAATATTTATAAAAATCAATGAAATATACAATAGGAAAAAACATAGTTTTACAATGGATCCCAGCACACTGTGACATAAAAGGAAATGAAAAGGGTGACATGTTAGCTAAAAAAGGAGCTAAAATCAGCCATCCAAAACCTCAGAAACTTCCCTTTGAATCTATAAAGAGAATAATCAAAAGTAAAACTCCAATGATTATAATTGCAATTTAACTAATAGAAATGATATCTTGAGTTGGAAAACAATTCTACAAAATCCAAAACAGATACCGGAAACTCCTCACAAATCTTCTGTTGCCATGTTCCAGATGATTACTGGACATGATTGTCTGAATAAACATCTTCATAGGATCAGAATAATCAACTCTAGTTTCTAGTTCTAGTTTGAAAAGGGGTGGGTTTTATGCCCAAGCACTGTGACCTTAAAGAACTATTGCACATCCCCCCTTTCATCAGTTAAGTAGTCTGTAGCTCATTATGAACTTAAGCAGACTGCTAACAGAGGCTTTTGATAGTTCATCTATCTTTGGAAAGTGATTGCCAAAATTACTTGCTCTTTGATTTGCAAGAGCAGGGCAATCACATAGCAGATGAGTAACAGTCTCATCTCCTTCTATCATCTACTACAGATAGTTGTTAAACAATCCCATTCTGTATAGATTAAACTTTAGGGCACAGTGTCCTGTAATGAATCCTGTTGCCCATGCAAGTCTTCTTCTACTAAGACTGCGCAAGTACTTTGCCCGGCTGTTATCCAGGTCTGTAATAAACAACTTGGAATGTCTGCAACCCTCAATGGAGTTCCAGCAGTTCTTGTGTTCTACTTGAGCCCAGCACTTAATAGCCTGTTTCACTGGTCTGTAGGACACCCCCAGTACAGGCTCTGGACCCAAAAATGGGATTTTGCTGCCAACCTTGGCTGCTTCATCTGCTTTCTCATTGCCTGGTATACCTGTATGTCCTGGCACCCACATAAGTTGAACCTTATTGTGTTCAGCCAGTGTCATTAAGGATTCCCGGCATTCTGAGACTAGCTTTGATGTTATTGATGGTGATTCAAGTCCTTTAAGAGCAGCTTGACTGTCTGAGAGAATAAGAACACTTCTATTGTTATATCTCCTTTTAATGCTTTCCATGACACTGGCTAGGATTGCATAAACCTCAGCCTGGAAAACTGTAGTTAAGGTACTCAGACTATAAGAAATCTTGGTGCCATTACCGTAAAGCCCAGCCTCCGTTCCTGATTTGGTTCTAGAACCATCAGTATACCAGATTGGGCCTTTGTTATTATGAGGTTTTACCATTCACCCCGCTGTGGATAGGAGACTGTAAATTTCAATTCAAACTTGAATCTTATTTCAGAATGTCAGTCCTCATGTTGAGTAACTGTTATACAGTCTTATCCCAAGGAAGCTTGAGATGATTAATATGTCCAGTATTAGACACTTTGGTTTGGCGACAAATACGGTGATACGTGATCATGGCTTCTGCCTTCATCCATATGTGGAGAGGTGTGAGCCCAATCAGCATCTCCATTGCCGCAGTTGGAGTAGTTTTGAAAGCTCCCATAATTGAAATGCAGAAGGTCCTCTGTAATTTACAGATTTCCTTTCTGCACACCTTTAAATTGACTCTAAGCCACCACATCAGTGCGGCGTAGGAGAATATAGGTCTCACCATGACAGTGTATATCCAACACACTATACTAGGTTTCAGACCCCATGTCTTACCAAGCATACCTCTACATGTCCAAAAGACTCTGTAGCCTTTGGTAATACATAATTCCATGTGATGTTTCCAAGTTAATTTCTTGTCTAAAACAAGCCCAAGATATTTAATTTGTGTTGAATAGGGTACTACTTCACCAAAGAGAGAGAGTCTGGTTAAATCAGGCCCCCTTCTCCTGGTGAAGGGTACCACTACTGTTTTGCTTGGATTAACAGTTAGATTATTCATCTTGCACCATGCTTCCACTTTTTTAAGCGCCATTTGTAGTACTTGAGAAACTATGTGAGGAAATTTCCCTCTTATGATTATTGCAATATCATCTGCAAAACCAACTGTGAAGTAACCATCACTATTGAGTGCGCAAAGAAGTGTGTCCACTACAAGGTTCCATAGCAGGGGTGATAAAACACCACCCTGCGGGCAGCCCCTCTCCGTGGACACATCCAGCGTCTCCCCACATAGATTTGTGGTTATCTTCCTATGTTGTAAGACAAAACGTATCCACTCACAAAGAAGTGAAGGTACATCGTGTCCATAAAGGGCGTTCGATGAATAACCAACTCACCAAACTGTGTTCTGTGTCACCAAGAGGTGGAAAAGGATATACACCCATCAAAATATTGGGAAGCGAGGGAGAGAATGGTTTTGTTGTTAAATCAAGAGCAGTAGATACATTCAATACTTATGCCAGCTTTCATTATAAAGTAAGCAATAATTGTATAGTGCAATATTATAAGGGGGTCATTAAGTAAATTCTTGAGTTCTTGTTCGCTTGACAGTAACAAAACACAAGAGCTAGACTGAATGAATATTAAGATATTTTAATTACAGCGCATCAAACAAAACCATACCTGAGTAGTCAGACTGTTGTTACTGCTGTTATTGTTGTTATCTATTGTTATTAAATACAAATATTAGACCCGGACATACACACACCTACACATAATAATGATTACTGAATTTTGTGTTTGCAAATACCACTATAATAAAACGCTATACAAATTAAACAGTGCAACATAATGACTGCTTTCTTTGAAAATGCATATTGTGTCTGCATACTAGCATCAAATAGAGATTTTCCTTTAAAGGAATTTAATCACCAGAACGGTGAATGGAGAACCAGAATGGAGAAAATGTAGTATTCAATATTACTGCTGGCAATGCTGAGTTTGCCGAGGAAACAGCTTACCTTTAATTGATGCCTTTTATTGGTTGCTACAAGACCAGAGCGACCTCCTTCAGTTTTCAGAGCACAGTAGTACTTGGCCAGCAAACGTCAATCACCAACTAAAAGTGCACAAACAATAGGAATACTGAGACCATTGAAAATATGGATATATTGCTCTTCATAGAACTTTGTTCCATAAATAATCCCATTTTCACAAAAATGCAACATATACTTAAAATTATCCTGGGGTGATTACCATCTTTCATCCCCAAAATCTTAATTTGTAACCTTTGAATGACAGCATGATACTAAAAGGATCAAACTGCTCAAAGTTTTTATGCTGAATTTTTTTTTTTTATAATGGTATTCAATAATATTTATATTTGTGCTTACTGGTTGCTTCCTGCTTGATGTATACAAATCTAATGGTACTCTCCAAAATGTTAAACAAAAGTATTGTTATATGAGAAGAAAAAGCTGGTATCACACTTTAATTTCGAAGATTTACTTCAAACATGTTTTGGAGTCTCTTGCCCCATCCTCAGCAGGAGCCTCCAGAACATGTTCAAAGTAAGCATTTTTTAAAATAGTGAAGTTAGAATGTGATACCAGTTTTGTGTTCTCGGGTAGTGCTAAATACTTCACTGTGCATTCCTGCTAATGTTATGATCATGAAAGTATTATTTTAATAATTGTTGTTTTCAGTTAAGTGTCATTCTATCTTTTGAGAATTTTCAAACAGTGATAAGTCTTTCACTTTGACCATTTATGCTGGAAAGTTGAATTAGATTTTAAATATTAGTGCCATGGCCAGGTTTCAACTAATGATCCAATAACCATGCATCAGTTTTAAAAGATCTTCAAGAAACAAAATATAATATTGGCCTAACAAAACAAATTCTCTCTTTGAAGCTTACAGCTGAAGAAAAACCGAGAGTATACCAAAGTAACTGTTCTCATGATAAAAGGATTTACATAAACCAAGATAAGCATAAGTAGAAGATTGAAAGAGCATTTTGGTAGTACAGTCAAACTTGCCTGAACGGCCATCTCTGTTACTTAGCGGTCACCTCAATAAATGGTCATTTGTCCTTTGGAACTGATTAATTTGCAGATATTAATATTCCTTCTCTTTAATGGGCACCTCACACTGCGGCCAGTGGCCACACAAAATGACGTGAATTATACAGCCAGCCAGTCTCACACAATCACTACGAACGCAGTACAGTACTTTGTCCACACAATAGGTCTGTCGAGTGGTGTGAGATAAAGTGTGGTTTATTATTACAGATTCTGCAAACATGCAAGTGCTGGACAGAGTTGTGGGGACACATTAGGTCAGCTTTTGCTACCACATCGAACAGCAAACATGCCAACACTTATGTTTATGTGTATTGTTAAACTTCTTGACAGATTGAGTTCAGTTGTATTCAGTCAGTAAATGTGTTAAGAAGGATATCTTTTTTTTTTAATTCTGTGTATTGTATTTATTCCATTATTCTTTGTCACAAAGCAAATTCTAATATTAGAAGAAAATAAATAAAAAGTGACTATTGCTCATGCCTATGTTCATTGCTGCATAAGGGGTTTACAATAATTTATTGTATTGTATATCAGTTAAATAAGCACTAATTACTCAGTGAACATGTTTATCTCTTTTAATAATATATTGTAGATCCTGCTGTAGTTAATCTTGCAATGATCAGACCTCTTCCCCAATTTTGAATATTTCATAACCTCAATTTAGTGGTCACCTTTAATGGCCATTTTTTGTAAGGATGGCTGGTGACTATTTTAGGCAGGTTTCACTGTATTATATATGAGCAAACCGATAAACTGATCATAATTGTCCATTATTGGTAAATCAACCGCTACATAAACAGGGAAATTAAATTGTACAGATTGCACTCATATTTGTCCATTTTCCAGATTACTAGCAGGACATATTTCCAAGATCTATTTAGGACTTTTCTGTGACTTTGTGGTTAAGAAGCTTGATTCCGTTACACTTTAAGATGAAGAAGCACTAAAAGTGCATGCGTTTTCACCCAGTAGTAAGTAGTATTGCTAACAGCACAGTCCTGGCTCTTGGTATCACTCATCATAATTTTCTTCCTCACAACAAGATGAAGTTACAATAGCCTGGCTAGTGGCATTAACAAGTTGCTAAACTTTAATGAGATGTTAGAACAAGGGTGGCGAAAATGCCTTTCTCCCTCGAGTTATCAAATATGCAACACGCACTACACCACTCAGCAGCACATAGAAAACAAATGAATAGACAGCTAGAAAAGGAGTGGCACCTGCGAGTCACACTGCCTCGTGAGTCCCGTTTTTGCTACCACTGTGTTAGAGAATAGGTATGATTGTTAAACTATCATCTGCTACATTACAAACTACATAATAATTAAATCTCTAAATTCACCAACCCCGTACCAGATGGCATTCCAGATATCCAGGGAAGAAGATTGGGAATCATCATTTAGTCAACCAACAGCCGAGAATGAGGACAATAGGTCCTTAAAACATGTCCTGCCAGTAATTTGATAAATGGAGCAACATGAATATTTAGCATAAATTCGTTTTCCATAATTTAATTATTTGCTTCACTCTATGAAAGTTCCAATGATTTTAAGAGGGAAGTTAAAGTTTTAAAAACAGTAAGGAACGTTACAGAATTAGATATGTGGGATAAGTCTGATTGGGTGATGCATCTTGAAATTCTCACGGAATGAATTTGTATACCAAATTATTGAAGCCGGGGAACCATGTCTGAGCCAGAACTGTGTGTGTTTAGTTATCTCCATCGTATTTAATGGATTTGTGGTTTAGCAAGACTGTGCTACCATTGAACTTCTGCTGTCTGATTCAAGACAGTCTTGGTTACTTCGAGTTGCTGGGGCTAAAGTCGGAGACATCAATTTATAAGCCAAATTTCCATGATCAAGTCCTGGTCTTGGTATTGAGTCTTTCCAAATCTGATTCAACTTTGCAAATGGTATAAGTAATATGTTTTATATTATACTTCTGTTACTGCTATGAAAATTGCAGATAGTAATTAAATATAATAAAACAGATAATTTATAGAAATTAAATTTTGGGATTGTGAAATAGTTTTCATGGAATTACTCTGTAAAAGAAATTAACATTCTTATATATGAAGAAACATTTTTTAAAAATATTGTACAAAAATATTTTGTTCCTAATTGCAGTATGAGATGTGATAATTAGTATTAAAGGAGACAAGTGTTTTATTTCTGCTGGTTTATATAGCTTTTAATTATATTCCAGTAAAAGTGTTCAAGTACTCTAATGTGTGTGTCCTGTGAAGAAGCATCAAGAGAACTACTTAATGTGTTTCATTCCACATTTCTGGCTATTGAAATGCTTGCTACCTCAGTGTCACTGTAGTAGAGCATGTTTGTACTTCAAAAATTGAAAGATGTTCCAAAAATGTTCCCCCTGAAAGTGAAACAATTTAGAAATTAGTCAATTCATTTTTCTTAAAGAACTCAGCAGTTATTGCGATGTTGCATTATCTCTCTACCTTATTCTTTGATTAAATCAGTAGGTACTTTAACACATAGATAACAGTTTTACTCAGATAACTGGCCTTTCAGACAGAGATAAGGTACATTAAACAATAAGGTAATAAGCCAAGGATAATACTTTAATCTGATTTATATGATATCAAGTAATAAATTGACCTTTAAACACAGCAAAAGTTTTGGGTTGCTGCATAGTTTATGCAATGCATTTTAACAGAAAGGTGTTCATAAAGGATGCAATAAATACAGTCCATTTCATAACATTATATTCCATACACATCTGCTTCCAATGTAAACTAACCTAAGAATGACTTAATGCAAGTACAAATTCTTGTTCCTCAGAAAACTAAATATTTTATCTTAATATATAAAAGTCAATTTATGTGTGTATATTCCCTTTAGGTTTCTACACCGTTGCACAGATTTTGACCAAACTTAGCACAGATAACCTTTGACACAAGGCAAAAGTTACTTTCCAACTCAGAATTTGAAATTTCACCCCATTCTACACTATTAATTATTTAATTTTATGTGATGCCTACAAAAGCTTGCAAGACCAAACTCTGAACATGTATCCACATATTGTCAGCAAATATTTGGAAGTTAGAAGGAAAAGGACTTTGTTGTAAAATCCTGACCATTAAACATATGTATGCATGCATGTGGTGTATTTATGAGGGCATTTGGACTGTGCAAGAAAACGTAAGATTTAACAGAAATGCTTTTATTATTATTTACTTTTTTTAACATAGTCACCTAGTAACCTAGTAAATCAACACATTTAGTCCAACTTTTCAATAGATTTGTCCAGCTGTGCAAAAGAATTGCCTGTTTCAATTTGTACCTGTCTTTTGATATGAAACTCCATCCAGCCATGCCTTCAGGTTTGGGTAAACAAAAAGTAATCACTGGGAACTGAATACAATGATTGTGGAAGTACTCAAAAGTGAAGGTCATGCAGTTTTGCAGCAACAATCCCAGCCATGTGTGAAGGCACATTATCATGATGAATGGGAACTTTATTTTTCATAACGTGTGCACATTTAGCCTGAATATCATCCTTGAATAGATCCAGTAGTGAAGCATAATATCCCGGTGATGGTCCTGCCCTTTGGAGATAGTCAATGAGCACCACACCATGGGAATGCTGGAAAACCATAGCCGATGGAACCGTTTTTGCTCTGGTGCATTTCACCTGTTGACACCCACTGTATGGATTGCTCCTTCATCTCTGGCATGTAGTGATGAATCCATGCTTTAACTACTGTTTTGAAACATTAGAGAAATTTACTGGAATTGCATTTAAACAAAACTTTATGTAAAATGTAGTGCACACAGCCTTATCAAGGTCTTTACAATCAGACAACTCGTGCACCTTCAATGGATCATCATTGAGGATGGTATTGTGAATTTTTGTCACAATCTCATCAGTTGAAGCAGTTTTGGGATGCCCTGAGTGCTCATCTTGAATAGATGTACGACCATGCTTAAATTCAGCAGCCTCCTTTTTAACCATTGAAAACAAAGTGGAAGAATCCTTTAATGTTCATTCTAAGTCCTTTTCTATTTCTGTTGGGATTAAACACTTCACATGCTAGCCTCTAGTTCCTGAGGTCATGGGTTCAAACCCGGCGGAGGGTGATGGATTTTTTTGAGCATAAAAATCCTTAGCATGGCTTCCTTCGGAAGGGAAGTAAAGCTGGTGGTCCCGTGTCATAGATTTACGACACGTAAAAGAACCTTAAGCCTGATAAAGAGGCCTCTGAGCAAAATTTCCAGTCTTTCATGCCCAATATAGAATGGGATGCTATAGACCATGTAGTTAAAGAGCATCTATAAATAAAACTCCATTTAATTCTTTTTCTTCAGAATCTAGTACTTTATCACATATTGTATTTCAGTTTGTTTACAAGATCATGACAAACACATGTCTGAAACTGTACACAGTGCCATCTAAAGGTTGGTACTTAATAACTATCATAGTATGTTCATGACATCTCTGAGCCAGGTCAACCTATGTAATATCATCTGGATAGCATCTCTTTAATAAACAAACTAATATGTGTAACATCAGATTTCTGCCTCTACCCATTTGAATTTATTTTCATACCTATTCTACAAATTATTCATATGAAAATAAATGATACTGGGTGAAGAAAGTCATGTGAGTGTAACACACTGGTTTTTTTTTCTTTTATGAACTCTTTGTTAATCATGATGAATGTTGGCAAGCATTGGTTTAATTTAGATAATGTATTATTATTATTATTATTATTATTATTATTATTATTATTATTATTATAACAACATATACTGAGAAAACACGCTTTTTCTAAAGTGGTGAAATCTCAATATATTGTGACTTTATCCAGTTTTTCAACTGTCACTCTTTTGTTATATAGTTCACCTTCACTTCCTTCATGACATAGGCTCTTCATGCCGGATGGTTCACTTCACTCAGAGTGAAACACAAGACCTGCACAACCCGTCGGTCCACAGTAGCACTTGCTGCATGTCACAACAATTGTCACCAACTCGCTCGGAGAATCACTTTTGATGTTGCACCAAAAGTGCAGTCACTAATTTGCTCCTCACTGATTGACTCGTAACTGACCGCTCACAAGAATACTTGCTTATATAATTAGAGCCTTACCACAAGTTTAAAATAGAGAGTTGAGGGTTGTTACACTACATCACTATGATAAACTTACTTGAACGCGTTTCGGGAGACGGCTTGTCCCCATCGTCAGCATTCTCTACACATGAGAATGCTGACGATGGGGACAAGCCGTCTCCCGAAACGCGTTCAAGTAAGTTTATCATAGTGATGTAGTGTAACAACCCTCAACTCTCTATTTTAAATTATGACACATCACTGTTACAAGCTTCTAAATCTTCAAAAATTGACCTTACCACAAGGTTCTCAAACATTCTGCATAGAACTATTTCGACACACTTTCTGGAGGAGGGGTGAAGAAGCTCTGGTTATCTGCCGAGGATGCTCCCAGTGTTTACTCCGACCTCCCGATAACCTTGAGCCACAGCCAGTGTGTCACAGTATTTTGGTTGGAAATCAAGACTTACCATACCTGTTTGTGAAAGTAAACATTTAGAGGCAGTTTCAAATGCAAGCAATGCATTGTTCATTTCCCTCTCTTGCTTCTAATGCAATTAAAGACATTATTAGAAAAAAGATCAGTCTTCTAGACATCTCAAGGAACTGAGAATGTGTAGGATTGATAGAGATAGTCCACATATAGGAGTAAGGGACAGTTATTAAGGGCCATGGAGATCCTTGAATGTCCATCCATAATAGTGTGCCAGTACCTAAAGAACTACTGTTTGCTCCCTTTATAATTTAACTTTGAAGATCAAGACTCAAAAATCGAGGACCTGAAGAAGCTGTATGCAATACTTTCTCCAGAAAGCCATCAGTTCTTTGAAAATCTCCAAACTGATTCACGAGAGAAAGCTTCCATTACAAGTGATATTGCAGACATTGATGGATCAGATAACAGCAGTCGAGATGAATGTTGTTTCCAAGTTAATTCTGTAACACAATGTTTTCAATTGCATTAAAAATACAAAACTGTTCATTTCCATTATTTTAGTCAAAAATAGGCAATGTCACGTACTACCACATTAAACAGTTTTCATATTGGTCTGTAACACATAAAAACTTAATATGTCCATTAAATCTGATGCTTATATCCTCAGGAAACAGTCTACACTCTTTTAATTTATATTTTACATAAGCTGAAAATTAAATTGAGTATTATTTAACCACTATGGCTCTTAGCTTCCCATTCTATATTGGGCATGAAAGACTGGAAATCTTGCTCAGAGGCATCTTAATCAGGTTTGAGGTTCTTTTATGTTCCATAAATCTATGACATGGGACCACTGCCTTTACTTCCCTTCCAAAGGAAGCCATGCTAAGGATTTTTATGTCCGAGAAAATCCATCGCCCTCTGCCGGGAACTAGAGGTTAGCTTGGTACCCCTAGGCCACGGAGGATGATTACACAAGCTTGGAGTTGTTGGTTTTTTTTGCTCTCCTGAAAATTCACAATTTATGACAAGGGATTTTTTGTAATAAGGTTTTCAATTTCAAAGCTGGCTTGTCCAAGTAAACTTGTAATTTGGAGCTTCTGCATACAGCTTTTTGTAACAAATTGCTTCTGTAAACAAAATTTTGAGGTTAGTCAAAATTTGATACTTCTCTTGTGGGACAACAGTTGGTCAGTGATAAAAGAAGTCATTGTACATCAGCACTGAGCTTTGGGAAGATTTAAATTACTACAGAATATATTTTGGAAAGGGCTTATGCCCTTTCCAAAAAATTTAAGGTTTTGAGGTATTACATTCACATTCTTCAACAAACTGCTATTGCAAAAGCTTATTCATCTATGTACTTCAGCTTAAGATAAATATTTGCAGAGATATTCTTGTTGCATATTTCCTTGTAGTTACAAGGTGAGTAAGGGAATACAGTAAACTTTAAGCAATAGTCAAATCTTTTAAGACAGGTCATATGTGATGGCTTTGAAATTCTCTTCTTTTTGCATGACCAAGAGAGAAAAAAAAAAAAAGGAATAACAATTTCCCTTTTGAGGAAATTGTAAGTATTTGAAAATTCAAACCAGTAGAAATGATTAATGCCACAAAAAAAAAATTTGGTGTAAATTGTATGCTTTAATGAGATCTACGTTTTTTATGCAGCAAGTCTTTGCCTATCTCTTACAGTTTACTAAGTTATATAGAAGTCCTTCAGAATGAAGAGGACTTCAGAGGTTATTCCCAGAAAATTCAAGATATACATTTTATTTGTTATGGAAAATTTCTTAAACATGTGATGCTTTAATCAAAAATTTTAAAGCCATTTTTAAGAAAATTAAAATTTTTAAAAAGATTCTATGTAAAGGGTAGTTTAGGGTTCGGGGATTTTCTTCAAATTCTTTGACTTGCATCCTTGGAAGATGCTGAACTTCAAGTTTAGTATTCAACCAACTTTTCTGCTTTTAGTTGTGTTGTTCACAAACAGACACACACATATGGAAACCTTTTTCAAAAAATTATTTTTTGGGTTCAGCAGGCCTCAAAACTTGTATTTCCAGTAAAATCATGGTATCAAATTTTTGGGTGGAATACAATACTTATCTACTTACTGTAAGTAGCTAGTAGAGAAAATAAAAGGGCTTTTGGCATAAATTGTATATTTTAACAAGATCTGCATACATTTTACTATAATAAGTTTTTGTCTATATAGTTTCACAGTTGTATAAAATTCAATAAAAATGAAGAGGACTTCACAGGCCATTTAGAGAAAATTCAATGTACGCATCTGTTTATCAAGAAAATATCTCATATTTATGTTTTAATTAAAATCCAAGAACCTTTTTGAGAAAATAAGCAGTAACAGATGTTTTACCATATAGAGTTGTTTAAGGTGGGAAAATTTGCTGTAAATCTTGCATGACTTAAGATCTGAATTTTGGAATTTATCCAATATTACATTGTTTATAGAGAAATAAACATGACCTTTTTGGATTCAGGATTCTGATTTATTTCCTGTGAAATCTATACATTCAAACTATATGCCACAAAACAAGTGGTGAATTTCAACTTAATATAGCTACAAAGTACACTGTTTAAAAATAAAGGATAGGGAGTATTTGTATATCTGTAATACCATACTATCATGGAATGTGTATTGGAGGGGACTTGGCACCGATCCAGTGAATGAGGATATTGTACCTATGCCCCCTGAGGGCACATCCGGGAGGGAGGTATGCGGTGAGGAGACAACAGGCAGCCAGAACAGGTACGGTGGCACAGCAATGACAGAGTCCCGTTGTTCACATTGAAAGCCAAGCTTTTGGTCATTTGCATTCTGCTGAAGTTGCATTATTGAATGTTGCAACCAAATCTGACTTATCTAGTCTGTCTACATCCCTCTAGAGAACCACCACAAAATCTCCTTCCCTCATACCTAGTAGGTATAGAAGGTATTATATTCCACCTAAAAATTCAATATTGAGATTTCACTGGAAATACATGTTTTGAAGCCCCCCGAATAAAAAAAACAAATACCAAGCTTGGTAATTAAGTTCATTACCTTCCAAAGATGTGCACAAATACTTTCTAGAAAATCCCCTCACACCGAACTACCCTTTAATGACATTTTTAAAACTTTTTATTTCCTGAAAAATGGCTCAAACTACTTTGATTTTATATTAAATTCATATATTAAAGGTATTTACATGGCAAATAAAATGTATATCTTGAATTTTCTGGGAATAGCCTGTTAAGTCCTCTTCATCCAAAAATAAATTTGCATAATCTTGCATAACTTATAAATGTTAAGCAATAGATGAAAATGTACGACACAAAAAATTTAGATCTCTTTAAAATGCACAGTTTACTTCAAATAACTTCAAAGATATGTGTTATTAATGATTCAAATGTTTCAGTACTCAGTCATTCTTTTCAAGTCCTGTCGATTTTCAGCTGTTTCTTCCAATGTCATGGAAAGAGTTTAGAATAAGGCCAGTATATAGCATCCAGTTCTAAAACATTTGATTCACTATTCCCTTTGTATCTATAGTGAAACGTGTAATGCAGCTATTTCTAGAAAGGTTTATTTCGGTTTAAAATGAAGCAGATAGAAAAATAAACTTGTAAGAATAATTTAAATACTTACTAATAAGCGACAAAATGTAGGGAAAGTCACATAATGTAACATATCAGATGTTTTCTCCCATTGCCAGAGTGCCTAGAATTGTCAATCATAGTAGTGTGCAGCAAATTGATGATCAATGGAGAAAACTCGGAATAACTGACCTTCCCGGTGAAATAAAGAACATGTCTGAATCTGATAGCTTCTGGAATGCTGTTAAACACATGTGCAACCTTGATGGAAATAATTATTTCAAAGATATAGAGGATTGCATTGACAGTGATTATCAATGCTGCTTCTAAAATGGGTTTAATCTTCTTCTTCTTCTTCCCTTACAACCTGTTACGAGGCTCTTGAAGCCGTACTATCCATCTTCTTCATGGTTGTCCTATATTTCTCTGTCCATGTGGTTTATATAATAATACTTGTCTAGGAAATCTTGAAGATAGTATTCTTCACACATAATCCCTCCACTGCCACTGATATTGCTGTATTTCCTCAGTCACATATTGTTCACCCACTGTTTCCCTTATATCAACACTCCCTAAGTTGATCTGCTCTTGTTACTCTCAATGTGATTATAAGAATCTTTTTGTGCTGCCTCCAGCCTTGCCTTCTCATAGTCTCCAAGGACCCAGGTTTCACAACCTATTTCTATACCAGCTTACCTACTATCCATGGATCCTTAGTTTTATTTTCCCCATATTTTTTCCAGAATTTCTCTTTATAGATCCATTAAGTTTACTATACATATTTCTTAATATTTTCTCCAATATCCACTTTCCTATTATTGACTAATATTTCAGATCCTAAATATTTTAACATTGGCACTTGTTCGATTCATACCCTCTATTACTATTTTCACTCTCACATGTTCTTTCCCCCTCATGGCCATAACTTCAGTTTTCTCACTTTTTATTTACATATTGTATCCTTTTATTATTTCGTTCAATTTAAATATCCTTTTAATTTTCTACTAGTAATATATGATTATCTGGCAACAAAATTAAAATTTGGAATAGTCAGACACTAGACACAGTAAATATCTGAAAACTTCTAAGTCACAGAAAAGCAAACCCTATGACAACAAATCTGCATGTTGCTGCAGCAGTTCGGAGTGAAGATGAGTAGATTGAGAAATACATGCGGTTTTCCTGGTTGTAGTCATTGATATTGTAAATGCTATAGAAATGAATGTTGTTATTCTCAGTCTTATTTCAGGTTGTTAAATTTGTTTAGATGTATGATAATTTTGAGCGTAGTTCTATAATTGTTAGTGGCTGGTACAATGTTTTTATACTTAAAAGTTGGCAACCATGATACCCACAAGAAAAAGAGGAAGAAGCAGTTCTGTCACCTGCCCAAGGAAGTCTTAGGGAGGCTGTCACTTCTGTTGTGAACTCATACCCCCAAGCTAAGCAGCACTGGGCTTGGTCATATGTGGCCACAGCTGAGATCCTGCCCTCATACCCTTATTTTCTCACTGGCTGGGATACACTTTATTTAACAATAAAGTTAAGCAGTACTGGACTTGGTCTTGTGTGGCCATGGTTGAGATCCTGCCCTCGTACCCTTATTTTCTCACTAGCTGGGATACACTTTATTTAACAATAAAGTTAAGCAGTACTGGACTTGGTCTTGTGTGGCCATGGCTGAGATCCTGCCCTCGTACCCTTATTTTCTCACTAGCTGGGATACACTTTATTTAACAATAAAGTTAAGCAGTACTGGACTTGGTCTTGTGTGGCCATGGCTGAGATCCTGCCCTCGTACCCTTATGATCTCTCTGCATCACATTTTCTCACTAGCTGGGATACACTTTATTTAAAGATAAATTTAAGCAACACTGGACTTGGTCTTGTGTGTCCACAGCTGAGATCCTGCCCTCGTACCCTTATGATCTCTCTGCATCACATTTTCTCACTGGCTGGGATACACTTTATTTAAAGATAAATTTAAGCAACACTGGACTTGGTCTTGTGTGTCCACAGCTGAGATCCTGCCCTCGTACCCTTATGATCTCTCTGCATCACATTTTCTCACTGGCTGGGATACACTTTATTTAAAGATAAATTTAAGCAACACTGGACTTGGTCTTGTGTGGCCATGGCTGAAATCCTGCCCTCGTACCCTTATGATCTCTCTGCATCACATTTTCTCACTAGCTGGGATACACTTTATTTAAAGATAAATTTAAGCAACACTGGACTTGGTCTTGTGTGTCCACAGCTGAGATCCTGCCCTCGTACCCTTATGATCTCTCTGCATCACATTTTCTCACTGGCTGGGATACACTTTATTCAAAGATAAATTTAAGCAACACTGGACTTGGTCTTGTGTGTCCACAGCTGAGATCCTGTCCTCGTACCCTTATGATCTCTCTGCATCACATTTTCTCACTAGCTGGGATACACTTTATTTAAAGATAAAGTTAAGCAGTACTGGACTTGGTCTTGTGTGGCCACGGCTGAGATCCTGTCCTCGTACCCTTATGATCTCTCTGCATCACATTTTCTCACTAGCTGGGATACACTTTATTTAAAGATAAAGTTAAGCAGTACTGGACTTGGTCTTGTGTGGCCACGGCTGAGATCCTGCCCTCGTACCCTTATGATCTCTCTGCATCACGTTTTCTCACTAGCTGGGATACACTTTATTTAAAGATAAAGTTAAGCAGTACTGGACTTGGTCTTGTGTGGCCACGGCTGAGATCCTGCCCTCGTACCCTTATGATCTCTCTGCATCACATTTTCTCACTGGCTGGGATACACTTGATTTAACGATAAAGTTAAGCAGCATCATACATGGTTACCTGGATGGGTGATAGTTGCACCCAGGGCATTAGCAGCAAAGACACAAAGGCTTATGAAAACTCTTTCATCCTGCACTATCCAAAGACAAACCTGCATTCAAGCCACTAGGTACCCAGGTACTGCCACGCAGGTAAACTTGACAACTGCTCTTACTTCTTGGATGCCTGTGTTGAGATGCACTATTGTCATGTAGGGGCTTCAAAAAGCATGCTCTCCCTTTTGAATATAAAATGCTGTAGTGTAAGTTGTATAAGAGGTACTGCTATGTTGTAGATTTATAATACTGGGCACTTACAGCAAAATGCCAACTATCAATTGCTATGAAATGTAAGAGCATTTATGTGACAAAACTACAACACAATTTCCTATTTTTTTTATATGAAATGCTATTGGGAACATTTCTGGATCAAGCTTTCAGGTTCACAACTACTGGTTAATGAATACACTAAAATACAAGGTAATATGTTTGATAACTATTTAAGTATTGTTAAAAGTTATTTAGCTTTTATAAAGAGCAACAAGGCAACATGATTTGAATTATGTAAATAGGTTGTGTGCATGTGCCAATAAATGAAGCCCCATTTGGAAATGGTGCTTGAAAACAAAAATGTGATCCTTTTTAGCTACCTTTTAATGCATTTGTAAGAAAAATTCTTTTGAAACAATGAGATTAACAGAACATAGATGAATTTAAGAAGAAATGTCCATGAAATGTACCATAAATCAGAAAATAATATCATTTTTATTTGGTACAGCAACTTTAACACCTAAATTCCAACTTGGCTATGGGAGCTTCTAACAGCAAAAGTATGTACTGACCTCTCAGATTATTGAAACAAAAAATGAGTTAAAAGCTTGGCAGAGAGCAGAAAAAGTCTCCAGCTGTAAGAAGGATAATATAAAATATAACAATATCAAATCAATCCTTAACCCATGGAAAATCTTATCATGATGTTAAACACCATCTGAGGAAGCATATTATTTTACTTGTGCAAATATCATTTGTTTTTGTTTTCTCAGTAAACAACAATGTTCAAATATCATTTGGTATTTTTACTTTCTCTACTGCGTATAGTAAGTAGGGGAAGTATTGTATTCCACCCAAAAATTTGATACCGAGATTTCACCGGAAATACATGTTTTGAGACCCCTGAATCCAAAAAAAAGCATTTTTGGAAACGTGTCCATGTGTGTGTGTGCGTGCGTGTGTGTGTGAGAACAGCATAACTCAGAAATGAACAGTCGGATAAACACCAAACTTGGTATTTATGTTCAGTATCTTCCAGAGATGCGACACGAAGTTTTCAAGAAAATCCTCCCACCCCAGACTACCCTTTACATGGAGAATTTTTCGAAAATTTTAATTTTCTCAAAAATGGCTCTAACGATTTTGATTAAAATATCATATGTTTAAGATAGTTTCATGACAAACGAAATGTATATCTCGAATTTTCTGAGAATGTCTCCAAAAGTGTTCTTCATTGTGAACGACTTATGCATAACTGGTAAACCATAAGAGATAGACAAAATTTTACTACACAAAAATGTAGATTGCATTAAAATACACAATTT
Organism: Deroplatys truncata; assembly: GCA_030765065.1. Taxonomy (NCBI): domain Eukaryota; kingdom Metazoa; phylum Arthropoda; class Insecta; order Mantodea; family Mantidae; genus Deroplatys; species Deroplatys truncata. The sequence goes on from CM060983.1 coordinate 17,129,013, forward strand.
ATGTCATATACATTTTATTTGTTGAGTGAACCATTTTTGAGATATTGCTTGTTATTCCCTTAAATTTTCCAATACTTATACTTTTTCTCAAATTCGTTATTAATTTTTTTTTGTCCTGGTAATGCAAAGAGAATGGAATACTCCACATAGCAACCAGCTCTTAAAATATTTGACTATTGTTTAAAACCTACCAATTCCCCTTGCATCTACAAGAAAATTAGCAATAAGATAAACATCTCATATCTCGATTAACATGACGCATATGGAGAATAAGCATTTGTAAAATTAGTTTGTACAAGAGTAGAGAAAGTCATGTGAGTGTAACACATCAGATTTTTTACTTTCTCTACCACATACATAGTAGGTAGAGAAAGTATTACAATGCAACTAAAAATTTGATACTGAAATTTCACTGGAAATATATGTTTTGATGTCCTCTGAATTCAAATAAAGCATTTTTAGAAAAAAGATTTGTGTGTTTGTGAACAGCATAACTCAAAAACAAAAAGTTGGATAAGTACGAAACTTGGTATTTAGGTTCAGTACCTTCCAAAGATGTGGCACAAAGAATTTCAAGAAAGTCCTCCACCCCAAACTACCATTTACATGGAACATTTTTCAAATGTTTTGATTTTATAAAAATGGCTAATGATTTTGATTAAAGCACACTATATTAAAGATATTTACATGAAAAATAAAATATATAGTGTGACCACATGTGCATGCCAGCAAGCCATGCCATATATGAGAGCATGTTAGCCCCTTTACCTGGCTGGCTGATTTGTTAGTACCTGCAGCAGGCTCCTTTAAGACAAGTGACCTGAGCAATAATGGCCTTTCAGAACAAATGGCCCAAGCAACAAACCATTTATATGCACTCACATCTTTCTGGAAGTTACCTTGGCAGCAGGTTTGAGAAGCCTAAAAGAAACAGCCCCATAGAGAACATCCCGCTTTGTTGCAGGGCTGCTGGCAGGCAGCGGTTGTTGAGTTCAGTCAGAGAGAGAGTTGAGTGTAGCTGAGCATCTAAGGGATGAATAAAGCTATTTGTCAGCAATTTGGAGCCATCATTTGTTACACTGATGTTAGGATGGAATTGAATGCCACAATGGAGGCAATGATTAAAGAATTATTAGCGGAAATCAAGACCATGAATTCCGCAATGCAGAAAATGGAATCTGGAATGGAGAAGATGGAGGAGAAAATGGAATTTGAAATGGAGAAGATGCAGACAGAAATGTTGTAGATGAAGACAGAGCTATTGACCAAAATTCACTAACAACCGACAGGCATGAAGAAGGACATGGACAAGCTGGACCAATGTGTTAACCCCTGGAAGACTTCGGGGGAATAGCTTAATGTCCTGGAAGGAAGGGTCATCAGCAGTTCCAAGAAACTGAACGCCATGCTGGAAGGAATGCTTAACGTGAGACTTAAGTACTTGAAGGTGAAGACATCTGGACATGACACATCTGTGCGCATCAAGCCATCCAAATACGACGGAACCTTTTCTTCCACTGACAATTCACTGCCCACAACCAATGGTCAGCAGAAGAGGAAGCTGCATAGCTGGTAGCCAGGGGACAGGCAGCAGAGTTTTTGAATGTCATCCCGACGTTGGTGGCATCCGAAGACATCTGGGAGACCCTCAAAAATCGGTTCGAGAACCATCGCATGGCCGCAGCCTACCATTGTCAGCTCAAGTCAAGGCTGCTGGGGAGACGCTGCAAGAGTTCGCCCTGGCAATTGAACAGCTCGTAAACAAGGCTCTCAGCTAGAACATATCAACTGATGAATGAATGAAATGATGCTCAAATGCGCCTGGCCCCTCTAGAGCTAAAGTTACCCAATATTTTAGGATAAGGAAAATCCCAGAAAAAACCTTATCCAGGTAACTCATCCTGAGATTCGAACTCAGAATCTCCTGAATGTGAGGCAGACATGCTACCCCTACATGACAGAGGCAGGCTTATTTTGTGTTCTTGAGATTCAAGAAGTTATATAATGAAGGTTAACTTGAAACAATCTCTAAAATTAATGAGATTATACGAAAGAGAAAAATAAAACAAAATTACAAACGAATACAACATGGAGTTTCTAAATAGCTTTTTGCACATAAGAGAACACATTGCTATTTTTTTTTATTATTATTAATCTCATTACAATAAATATTTCATTTTTATGGCACTGAACAATAGGATTGTATAAATAAACAGTGCTGCAATCTGGTGGGAATCACTGTAATTGGTTGATGGGACAGAACTTGGATAGAAGTATTTTGGTTATCTTAGGAAATGCATAACTCTTGGTAGTTGATGTAATGTAGCATATGCTTCACAATTTCTTGAAGAAAATAAAGCTATACAACGGATCTTAAATGTGATGCTAGTGGTAAGTATATTAAATACGTGCTGTGTGTTCAATGTTTGACTACCATTACATGTATCTATGGGAACAGCCACCAGGAAGTACATTTAAGAGATCTAAAGGTGACTATTCTTACCTGATTTGCACATTATATGGGAGTTGATTAATGTTTCTCTCTCTTGAAAATAATCCTGAGACTTCTTCAGGCAACTTTTTATCTAATAGATTCCTATTATATAATTCTGCCTGCATGATGCTATGTTGCCTTGGACGCTTTGACAGTGACATTGTCTTGCTTTCCTTTACTTATAAAATGTCCACAGTCACATAAGTTCTTCTGCAAATATACGTCAGTGACAGCAGCCATTGGGAAGTATAAGGCTTCTTGAATCATATTTTACATTTCGTCAATTATACAATGCCAGTCTTTGCCCGCCTCCATGATGTGGGGATAAATGTCAGTCTCATATTCAAAACTTCCCAAGTTCAAATCACAGTTTTGGTGAGTTACATCGATAAAGTTTTTTTTCCTGTGATTTTCCCTTACCCTCACTGGGTATAAGCTCTATTGGTGCAACACTCAATGTGCATCATTTCACCTATTACATTCATTCACTTTTCGATATGATGCACCCAGTTAGCGCACACGTTCATAAAAAGTCAGTCTGTTATACCGCAATTTGAAGCTCCTGGCAGTAATTTACGTCTAATTACATTTGGGGCATTTCGGTAAAAATCATATCGTTCGAATGGTCACTTTTGCTGCCAATTTCTTATATTTGGTGGGTTGACTGTTAATTTTAAATAATTTTAGAGCCATGGAATCGCATATTTATTTTATTGTTTGGAAGTTCTCTACGAAAACTGAGCGATAATTTAGTTTATTTATCGACGCTGTATCCGGTAACACCCAGGATATCCGCATCCTAAGTTAGTTAGAACAGAGAAAGTACAAAAATATGGTATTTTGTCCTCGGAGGATGTGATTTCTACTTGGGGATTATGGTTTCACTTTAGTAATAAAATATTCATGCACATCGTGTGCTATTCTCTCCATTACTATTTTCATTTTACATCAGAGCGAACATTTAAATACCGCGCTTTAACTGTTGCAGATCAATTACAATGCTACCAATGCAATAGTTCAGGTGCTCTGTTGGTAGCGCTTGCAGATAGCTCAACACAAGCGCTTGCAGAAAGCCACCCGAAGGTGTACGAACACCACGCTTCCAAAGCGAATGTCGCGACCTCTGCCATGCTGATTGCTGAGGCTTGAAACTAAACTAAGATGGAAGTTAAGCTGATAAAATAGCAATGCCGAAAATATAAAAATAAAGCAGAATTTTCGTATCAACGAGCAATTGTGTAAATGTAGGAGTTTATAGTGATACCTTATTTAATATTGAGTACCAAATAACGCGCATTCGGTGTTTAAAACTGGAACATGACCTGAAAACCTAGTAAGGTAGAAGACAGGTTATGAATCGAAAGTTTAGTTGGTTTTAATGAAGAATTGAAATATATATAGCGAAAACAAGCTAACCTTAAATATAAACTATAACTTAGTATCTTAAGGTGTTAAAATGTGTTCGAATTAGGGACTGTATTTCGAAAAGTTTATTTTTATGGATTGCACACTAATATCGTAAAACGAACAAGAGAACTCGTGCTCAAAGGTTATGTCTGATACCTATTTCAATTTTGAATGTGATGTAATGATAATAGTTTGGGATCCATAGTTTGATTTTGGATGTGTATTGGTGTTGTGCTCAAACACTATTTCCTGCTGTTATACCAAATAAATAAATTAGGACATAATGCTCTTTTCATTGCAAAATAACTTAAAGCATTTCATAAACAGAAAATTCTCCATATGTACTGTATATCTTTGGGAATTTTTTGTCTATCTGGGTAACTCGGTTAAGTGCTGGCCTTGGATGCACAAATAGTTACATTATTGCTGAATGATTTCTACATATCGAAATGTCAGCTACCATATTTATGACAAAACACCCAACTTAAATTATATAAATGTATAATATATATTTCATGGCAAAATATCTGCTTAAATAGTTATTCTCTCATTTGTGAAGTCATAGTGGGAGCTGCCTTGTAAAACAACTTCTTGGTTTCATTACTTGATAGTATTGAGTAATGCTATCTCTGTTTTAAATGTTGTCTCATTCATACTTCTAATTGGGCAGCACTATGGCCTCTCACAAAAAAGCCTGGATTCAATCCTAGGGATCAGAGATGGGATTTTGTGTAGATAAAATGGCACTTAGAATGAATGTTGTCTGGTTTTCCCCACCATAATTCCATCAATTGCACCATCTTCATCATTGTCATCCCCCCTCCCACCAGTCTCGAATCTCTGTAAACCTGTGAAGTTAAAAGGGACATTAAAATTAAAAATACTATGGAGGACAGAGAGCAATAGTAATGAACGAGTGTCTCATCCAGCCACCCAAATTTATAAACCAGCATGTGCTGTTACATTCTTTCTGCAGTCAACATATGAAAAAACAATTAATACTGGCACACTAAACTACATGTTAAAGTGATTGACAATTATGAAGGATGGGTGTGATATGGCTAAACACAAAGAGACATTGTTATTATTTAGAGACATTGCATTCACATTCATATTTAATAATACTATATAATACATTTGTATGGTATTTTAAGGAACATGTGCCTACATTAATATACATTTGAATGGCCTACCCAATTAAAATGTCCATAAAATTCTAACCTCTTGAATGTCTGTTATTACAATCTATTGGAATGATCTTATAGGTAATTGCACTTATGCATACACAAAGCCAGTTCTAGTTAATAAAACTTACAGTTATTGAATAGAAAATACACTTTGATTCCTTTTCCTGGGAAAGGTTCTATATATAACATTTGGTATAACACAGTGGAGGTCCTACAGCACATGGGAACTTTAAATTTATTGACAGGTCATATGGGAAAAAAAACAAATTGAGCCCATACAGTGATGTTTGTTTGTTTGTGTTTGTTCATTTGGCGCCACTGTGAGCAATGCTCAGGGAAATTGAACACATCATACAATTATGAAGTATACAGAGTAAGTAGGAATATACCCAAAGCCAAGAACAGCCTTTGGGGGGGGGGGGATGCTCCCCTCCCCATCATGCATTATTTAAGAGAGAAAAATTTGTAAACCATCACCATTTCAACAGTAAACTTCTCGACACGCATTACAGTAGGACAACAATAGCAAATAAGTGTTAATCACCATCACATGCAATCTGCCCTACATAAAGTGCTTACATGAGGTTGATACTATTATGATGATTAATTCACTTTGAATAAGCTCGAAATTATAACTTTATACTTATGTTATGCTTAAATTTCAATTTCCCATGTAATTTCTATTACCTTGAAGACATGTTTGAGAAAGACCACTTGAAACGAGAAATTCTCATTATTACTGCATGGGTATTATTTGGGAAGACAGTATACAGGGTGGAAGGTACTGCTTGAACTGTACGTTAATCATGGATTCTATATAATGATTAGTGCAAATATGTCAAATACAATTTTTGTCATTAAACCTACAAAAATGAAACATAGTGATGTTCCTTGTGCCTGTGTCTATTAGCCATTTTATTACAGTTCAAGCAATACCTTTCACCCTGTATAAGAAAACATTTAGAAAATGGTGGAGTTTGCATATACATAACACATTATAAAATATAAAACTGGGATGCAACAGATCCATCTATCCCATTGACTAACAATTATACAATCACTGTGTGCTACCGGTATTCCTACTACTTTCTATCCAGCAATAATATTTACATGGTAGCTTAAGTATTTAAAGTCCAATATCAAACCTGCTATGTCTATAGAGACTGGTACTGTAGCAAGATGACAATATCACAAAAGACATGTCAGGAATGGGGAGGAGTATAATGTTTATTTTGGGTGGGGAATTTTCTTGAAAATCTTTGTGTTGCATCTTTGGAAGGTACTGAACTTAAACCGATTTGTACTATGTATGTACAAATTCATGCTTTGAAGCGCATGGCTTTATGTATTCACTTTCAATTGCCAGTCGAAATGCGCGCGCCAACGTTCCGTTACGTATTTGACCACAGCCAATGTGAAAAAATGTGCCGGAATGGACTACCTTCTCCCTTGAACTGGAAGATCGTTCCCTTTCGTTCATTTTCGGCATTCCAACTTCGTCGGGCAACTTCGGGTGGCTTTCTGCAAGAGCTAGTTAGCTCAACCGAAGGTAAACGAACAGCCCGCTTCCAGAGTGAATAGCGGGACCTCTGCCATCATGCCATGCCGTGCTGTTTGCTGTTCTGTGGCTTGAACATAAGATGGAAGTCAGCTGAAAAAATAGCAATGCCGAAAGTATAAAAATAAAGCTGAATTTTCGTATCAACGAGCAATTGTGTAAATGTAGGAGTTTATAGTGATACCTTATTTAATATTGAGTACCAAATAACGCGCATTCGAGTTTAAAACTGGAACATGACCTGAAAACCTAGTAAGGTAGAAGACAGGTTATGAGTTTGCTGTTCTGTGGGTTATGAATCGAAAGTCACAACGTTAGTTGGTTTTAATGAATTGAAATACATATAGCGAAAACAAGCTAACCTTAAATATAAACTATACTGAGTGTGTTAAGGTGTTAAAATATTTGTTTGTGCTATTTAGTGTTGAAATGTGTTTGAATTAGGGACAGTATTTCGAAAAGTTTGTTTTTGTGGATTGCACACTAATATCGTAAAACGAACATGAGAAGTCATGCTCAAAGGTTATGTCTGATACCTATTTCAATTTTGAATGTGATGTAATGATAATAGTTTGGGATCCATAGTTTGATTTTGGATGTGTATTAGTGTTGTGCTCAAACACTATTTCTTGCTGTTATACCAAATAAATAAATTAGGACATAATGCTCTTTTCCGACATTTTGCTTTAAGTTTGGCCCGCACAGCGATCCCACCGTCCCGCACAGCGATGACGACGATGTATATTTCCAACAGATGTCACTCTATGCAAAGCACTAGCTCAGCAGATGTCACTCTATGTCACAAGCTTGACTAACACAATACTGCCAACATATGAATAATTGATGCCACCAAAGCGCCGCAACTTCAACCACAGAGCGTAGCCGAGGGATATATAACCTTAGGTTTATGAATTCACGGAAGATTACGTTTTTTTTATTCATATAACCTTACGTTTCTGAATTCACGGAAGTTTAGGTTACTTTTCTTTTAATATAAGCTTAGGCTTCTGATATACTTTTATAGGTTAAATTAGGTTTAGTTTTTTTTATAAGCTTGTTTTAATTAGTTAACAGTGGTTACATCAAAGCACGCGAGCGAAGCGAGCGTGCGTTCCTAAGCTTACGCTTCTGGTTCACGGGAGGTTAGGTTTAGTTTTTTTTTTATATAAGCTTGTTTTAATTAGTTACCAGTGGTTACATGAAACCGCGTTCCTAACTTTACGTTTCTGGTTCACGATAGGTTACGTTAGGATTACTGGTTTTTATATCAGCTTACGTTTCTGAATTCAGGGAAGGTTACCGTTAACTATCTACCACTGTTACGGTAAAGCAACTTCTTTATTACACTGTTATTACAATCGAAATAACCTCTTAATAAATTATAATTTGACAAAAACTATTACAACCTTAAAACTTTGGTGCATATTCTTTTGCTACTTTCAATTAGTGCACGGTGCAGACAGTCTTTGAATGCGTTACGTTTTCTCAGCGGGAATAACACACGAAGAAAAACAAGAAGAAGAAAAAACACTACTAACAACTGCGCATCGCATTTCTGGTGGATTTTCATTTATGTTGGCAGTTCCCACTATACCTCTTCTTCAACGAAAAAATGGCTACGTTTCTTTTGTTTCGTACCCGATTCACCTATATAAGTAAAACACTGTCGAAGGGTGGGTAGGTGGGCACAAGCTATTGAAGAGGCCACATCTACTTCTAAACTCACTCACAAGGTAAATTATTCGCTTTTCTTTGGCTAATTTAAGCCAGTTCGACGAGCCATAACTATGGAAACTTTGCCATTTTTTTGGCTAAATTGTCATACTTTTGCCCGCATTAGGTCTTACTTTTGCCCATGTAAATTAGGAATAAGGAAGTGAAAAGTAATGAAAATAATTACCTTAGGAGTGAGTTTAGAAAATGATGTGGTCTCTCCAATATCTGGTGCCTATTTACACACCCGTTTTAGATGTTTTACTTATATAGGCAAGTAGCGCGAGGAAGCCAACAAACGTAGCCATTTTCTATGCAAAGTGGGTACTGCCAACCTAAATAATCAGTGAAATGCACTGAATATGCGATGTGCTGTTGTTTTGTGAACGTGAATCATTGGAGTTTTAGACGCGCAGATCCCTGGGCTACGCTCTGTCGTCGCTTCGCAGTTGCTTGCTGCACTCCTCTCCTTCTAAAAAACATCCCTCGGCTACGCTTTGAGGCTGAGTATGTTAGCGGCTTCGGTGGCATTATTCATATGTTGGCAGCATTACGTAGAGCAGCGTAAGACCTAATGCGGGCAAAAGTGACACAAATGGGGGCAAAAGTATGACAATTTACCCATTTTGTGTCAATCTGGGTAACTCGGTTAAGCGCTGGCCTTGGAAGCACAAATAGTTAAATAAAACTTGTGTATTACCACATTATTCCTGAATGATTTCTACATATCGAAATGTCAGCTACCATATTTATGACAAAATGCCCAACTTAAATTATATAAATGTATAATATGTATTGCATGGCAAAATATCTGCCGAAATAGTTATTCTTTTTGCTTTATTTACATACACCTCATTTGTAAAGTCATAGTGAGAGCTGCCTTGTAACAACTTGGTTTCATTACTTGATAGTATTGAGTAATACTATCTCTGTTTTAAATGTTGTCTCATATTCACACTTCTAATTGGGCAGCACTATGGCCTCTCGCAAAATCCCTGGATTCAATCCTAGGGATCAGAGGTGGGGTTTTGTGGTAGATAAAATGGCACTTAGAATGAGTGTTCTCTGGTTTTTCCCACCATAATTCCATCAATTACACCATCTTCATCATTGTCATCCTCCATCCCACCAATCGTCCTCCGTGGACTAGTGGTACCGTGCTAGCCTCTAGTTCCCAAGTTCAAACCCGGCGGAGGGCAATGGAATTTTTCAGGCGTAAAAATCCTTAGCACGGCTTCCTTCGGAAGGGAAGTAAAGCCAGTGGTCCAGTGTCGTAGATTTACAGCACGTAAAAGAACCTCAGGCCTGATAAAGAGGCCTCTGAGCAAAATTACCGGTGTTTCACGCCCAATATAGAATGGGACGCTAAGAACCATAGTAGTTAAAGAGCGTCCATAAATAAAACTCGCCACCAGTCTCCAATCTCTGTAAACCTGTGAAGTTAAAAGAGGCATTAAAATTAGAAATACTATGGAGGTCAGAGAGCAATACTAATGAACGAGTGTCTCATCCAGCCACCCAAATTTATAAACCAGCATGTGGACCATTAACCTGCAGAAACAACAATATAACTATACTTAAGTGATAATAAAATTGGGTAAGGAGGTAAGTAGGTAATAATGAAGTATTGCATTTTAAGCAAATTTAAATTCTGTAATTGCTTAAAAAACAATAGTATGAAAGTCATACAAAATGCTGTTACATTCTTTCTGCAGTCAACATATGAAAAAACAATTAATACTGGCACACTAAACTACATGTTAAAGTGATTGACAATTATGAAGGGTGGGTGTGATATGGTTAAACACAAAGAGACATTGTTATTATTTAGAGACATTGCATTCACATTCACATTTAATAATACTGTATAATACATTTGTATGGTATTTTAAGGAACATGTGCCTACATTAATATACATTTGAATGGCCTACCCAATTAAAATGTCCATTAAATTCTAACCTCTTGAATGTCTGTTATTACAATTATTGGAATGATCTTATAGGTAATTGTAATTGCACTTAGTCACTTATGCATACACAAAGCCAGTTCTAGTTAATAAAACTTACAGTTATTGAATAGAAAATACACTTTGTTTCCTTTTCCTGGGAAAAGTTCTATATATAACATTTGATATAACACAGTGGAGGTCCTACAGCACATGGGAACGTTAAATTTATCGACAGGTTATATGGGAAAAAAACAAATTGAGCCCATACAGTGATGTTTGTTTGTGTTTGTTCATTTGGCTCCACTGTGAGCAATGCTCAGGGAAATTGAACACATCATACAAGTATGAAGTATGCAGAGTAAGTAGGAATATACCCAACGCCAAGAACAGCCTTTGGGGGGGGGGGATGCTCCCCTCCCGATCATGCATTATCTAAGAGAGAGAAATTTGTAAACCATCACCATTTCAACAGTAAACTGCTCGACACGCATTACAGTAGGACAACAATAGCAAATAAGTGTTAATCACCATCACATGCAATCTGCCCTACATAAAGTGCTTACATGAGGTTGATACTATTATGATGATTAATTCACTTTGAATAAGCCCGAAATTATAGCTTTATACTTATGTTATGCTTAAATTTCAATTTCTCATGTAATTTCTATTACCTTGAAGACATGTTTGAGAAAGACATTACTTGAAACGAGAAATTCTTATTATTACTGCATGGGTATTATTTGGGTGGAAGGTACTGCTTGAACTGTACGTTAATCATGGATTCTATATAATGAGTAGTGCAAATATGTCCAATACAATTTTTGTCATTAAACCTACAAAAATGAAACATAGTGATGTTCCTCTAGCCTGTGTCTATTAGCCATTTTATTAAAGTTCAAGCAATATCTTTCACCCCGTAGAAGAAAACATTTAAAGATGGTGGAGTTTGCATATACATAAAACATTATAACATATAAAACTGGGATGCAACAGATCCATCTATCCCATTGACTTTTTTGTGTAGCCCATTTTCCTCTGTTGCTTAAATTTACCAGTGATGCAGTAATTTGTATCACAAATTACTTAAATGTAAATAATGATTGTAATATGAATATGCATTTTTATGTGACATTGATTTGAGATGTTTGTTGATTGTAATTATTGTTGGGAAGTAAGTTTATACTGCCTTACTGAAACTGACAATAATAGCGTGCAATAATGCAGCGAGGGGGTGAGCTGTTTATCATTATTGGAAACGAGGAAGTTACGTAATGTTGGCGCGTTTTTCTTTTAGAATCTTCTGAAACATTTCCCTAGAGCATATGTATTCATAATTTTCATTGGATATAAAAATAGACGCTAATGTTGGCGCGTTTTATTAGCCAATTGCAGCTCAGTTATAATCTTTAGGCATATTGGGGTGTATGAGTATAAAAAGCCAAGTCAGAGGTAGATCGCCCTCAGTTCATCAAAATTCTTTGTACACTACACGTCGCATTCCCGTCAGTTCGTCGAAAGTATTTGTACGGCACACCTCGGATATCAATGTGCAGGTTACGCGTAACAGAGTTATGAAAAATCTGAAGTAACATATTTGTAGCCCCACGTTTTGGTAGACAATTTGTTGTAACATTATTTGCTTACGTAATATGTTTTTACGTAAGTTATTAGAACTTGAAGATCTTATGTTGTGCTGCTTTTGTTTTGTTTGGTTACATAATTTTAACTGCCCCACGTATGGGAGCCAATTTGCGACGGTATTACTTATAATGTTGATGCTTGTGATGTTTGTGTATGTGTGTTTACTTCACGCATTGCCATCTTGTGACGTCATTCATTTGTTCGGTTTGTAGCTCCATCTTGTGTTAGCAATTTGCATCAGTGTTAGTGTTCGAAAGAATTTGAAGTTTTGTTTATTGTCCTCCGGCTAGCTATTATCTTATCTTGGGTCGAACATGTGTCTTGATCAGGATCGTGTAAACGGAAAGGAATCTTTTATCCAAAAAGAACACTGATGAAGAAATATGTTTTATAATTTTTATTGTCAAACACGTTCACTATCACTTTTACATATTGATCTAGATACTCGCCAAACTGAAACTGTTATAATAACTTCTTACTGATAATTCTTTCAATCCACGTACTTCAATCTTTTATATAATTAACCTTACTATACTTTAGATCTTTCATAATTCTGCTGCGCGTAACTTGTGACGAACTGACAAACTGACGACGACGTGTAATGTATTGAGAATTTTGATGAACTGGCCTGAATACGACGTGTAATGTATGAATGCTTTCGACGAACTGAAGGACTGACTGACTTTACCTCCAACTTACCCTATTTATACGCCTGCATCAAGATACGCCTAAAGATTATAACTGAGCTGCTATTGGCTAAGAAAATGCGCCAACATTACGTAACTTCCTTGTTTCCAATAATGATAAACAGCTCACCCCCCTCGCTGCATTATTGCGCTATTATTGACAGTTTCAGTAAAGCCGTATAAACTTATTTCCCAATAATAATTACAATTAATAAACATCTGAAATCAATGTCACATAAAAATGCATATTCATATTACAATCATTATTTACATTTAGGTAATTTGTGATACAAATTACTGCATCATATGCCCCACTAGAAACATAATTATAAATATTTACAACTTGTTTGGAAATTTTATAATTGTGTTTTTAGTCTCCTAAATCTTGGAACACACGCTATCACTTTCAATTAACACTTCACACGTATTTAACACACGACATATGTTTTTTTTTTTTGTTTTTTTTATCTCGCCACTACTTACTGGCTCTGGTTTAATTAATTTAGATATTAATCTAACATCACAAAAATTTTTTATAGCAAATACTGTACCCTAAATTATTTAATTACTGTTACCAAATTGTTTACTTTCTTAAGTTGTTGACAAAAATTTATACATTTAAGATTTTTGTAATTGTTTTACATTTTTACCAAAATATTCACCCTCTACACAAATATTTACATCTCTTAAATCTAGGCACTGTTTCACATGTTCTATTTGCTACATAAGTATTTGTTTTTAATTATATTTACCAATTTTTGTTATTTTGTACTTTATCTTAACAATACTCTTGGAATAGTATTTATGTACTTTACTTTAATATCATATTAAGTTTCAATCTTTGCATTCTTAATTTTCAAATGTTGTTACAGTTACTAAAAATTTAATTATATATATATTTTTTTTTCTTTTTTTTTTATAATTTATTTCTCTTTTCAAATGACATATATAAATAGTTAACCCTCTTACGTTCCAATACATTTCTCTGCAAGTCATCTTTAACTATCCAGCATTTACTTTACATCTCATTGCTATTTACCCTCCTGGATCAAATTGTGTGGGGCTAAACATTACTCGTAGCCGTCTCCTAACCTTCAAATTTTTGTTAATGGATAACCTCTTGTATTCATTTGAAATTTCATCACATGATAACATTTGAAAACAATCTAAAGTTTCCTGAACAATACATCTTTTAACAACTTTCATTTTCAATTCATCTGCCATCTTTATAACTTGAGAATACTCTGACAAATCTGTACTAAACTGTACTGGACTGGAGTTTTCATTTTGAACATCTTGGTACAATTTATTTCTTTGCATTTCTGATTCTTTCTGTATTTCTGATATCTCCGCTCTGAAATTGACTTGCGCCTGATTTACATCTACATTCATAACCTCTTTCATCTCTCTTATCTCACTTGAAATACTACTCACTTGACTTCCTAACTCTGTACATTCTACATCAACATTTTCCAACTTAGTATTAACCTCATTTTTTTGGTTATATATTTCCCTGCTCATGTCCAACATTTTCTTTGAAATTTCTCCTATCTCACTTGCTATTACTTCCTCATTTTCATCTCTCATTTTTGGCATACTACTATCTAACTTCATAACTTTCTTTTCCATTTCTTCACTGCTTTGATCTACTGTTTGCTCTAATTTCTCATTTCTCCTACCAATACTTTCCATTAATTTCCTATGATTCCTGTCCATAGCTTCCCCTAATTTCTCAAAACTCTTTTGCATATCTTCCCTGTTTTGATCTATTTTCTTACTAAGATCTTCTCTTAATTCCCTCTTATTCTTTTCCATATTCTCATTCATATTTCTCAGCAATTCCATCATTTCCTTCATCATACCAGCATCAATAGTAATATTTCCTGCTATTCTATTCTTACTTTCTGCACTAACATTTCCTCCCTCAAATATTACATTGCTTGAATTATTTTCTGTAACCTGTATTGAATTACAGCTAACTGTTACACTATCTCCTTCCATAATTATTTCTTCTGTATTATTAGTGGACATTGTTTTCTTTATCCTACCACTCCTAAGGTACATTTAAATTTGTTTACCCTTTTTTTTTTTTTTTTTATATATAATTAACATAACATTTTTCTAACCTTTCTGATGCTATCTGCTGATGTAGCTTTGATGTCCAGCTTTCTGCCCCTTTCTCCTAGGTTTGTATGTCGCTTCTGCGTTGTATTATGATGAATCTACGTTGTCTCGATGTTTTTGTGTCCACTTATCCGCGTCGTTTGTCGCTCCTCTAGTTGTTTCTTGAATCTGCGTCTTGTAGATCATTTCACTGCTGCATTCGCCCCTTCCTGGTCATCTCACTTCTTCCTGGTTAATTCTGCCCCTTCCTGGTTATTCTGATCCTTGCCTGGTCATCGTGTTCCTTTCCTGGTCACTATGCTTCTTTCCTGGTCATCGTGTTCCTTTCCTGGTTATCGTGCCCCACGTTGGGCGCCAATTTGCGAGATGACAATAATGATTACTTAATATGTTTTTACGTAATGTTGTTAAAACTTTTTGCGAGAGCATCATTCTTGGTTACGTAATATGTTTTTACGTAAATTATTAGAACTTGAAGATCTTATGTTGTGTTGCTTTTGTTTTGTTTGGTTACATAATTTTAACTGCCCCACGTTGGGCGCCAATTTGAAGTAACATATTTGTAGCCCCATGTTGTGGTAGACAATTTGTTGTAACATTATTTGCATATTCATATTACAATCATTATTTACATTTAGGTAATTTGTGATACAAATTACTGCATCAAATCTCAAGTGTGATAAAGTTAATTATACAAAAAGTTGAAGTATGCAAATTAAGAAATATCAATAATGAAGTTATTATAACAGTTTCAGTTTGGCGAGTGTCAAGATAAATGTGTAAATGTGATAGTAAATGTGTTCGACAATAAAAGTGTAAAACAAATTCTTTCATCAGTGTTATTTTTGGATAAGAGACTCCCTTCCGTTTGAAAAAACCTGTATAAAGAGAAGTGCTTGACCAAAAAGATCGTAGCTAGCCGGAGGACAGAGAACCAAAATTAAATAAAATAGCAGTAACATTCTTTCAAACGAACATTAATACTGCCGCAAATTGCTAACACCAGATGGAGCTAACAAGCCTAACAAATGAATCACGTCACAAGATGGCTTCACCACGTGAAGTAAACACATACACAAACATTATAAATTTACCATCGCAAATTGGCTCCCAAACGTGGGGCTCAATAATGTTAAATAAATAAACATTAAAACCATCCCAAATTGGCACCCAGAACGTGGGGCAGAATAACCAGGAAGGAGCAGAATTAACCAGGAAGGAGCAAAGGAATCAGGACGTGGAGCAAATGGAGCAGTGAACTGAACTACAAGACGCAGATTCCAGAAACAAGTATAGGAACGACAGACTACGCGGATGATTGGACATCGTAATTCCGAGATTAAAAGGCAACAGGGGAATTCAAATACAGAACACCAAAACGACGTAGATTCATCATGATACGACGTAGAAGCGACATACAAACCTAGGAGAGAGGGGCAGGAAGCTGGACATCAAAGTAACAGCAACAGACAGCATCACAAAGGTCAGAGTATAGTAATTTTTTTTTTAGAAAACAAAATTGTAACAATCAAATGTACTTGAGCGGTAGGATAATGAGAATAATGGCTACTAATAATATTGAAGGAACAATAATGGAAGGGGATAGTGTAACGGTTAGCTGTAATTCAATACAGGTTACAGTAACTAGCTCAAACAATGTAGTATTTGAGGGAGAAAATGTTAATGAAGAAAGTCGGAATAGATTAGCAGGAAATGTTAATTTTGATGCTAGTATGATGATGGAAATGCTGAAAGATATTGTTAAGAGTAATGAGAAATTAGAACAAAAACTAACTCAGAATATGAAAAAGAATAATGAGAAATTAGAAAAGAAAATAGATCAAAACAGGGAATATATGCAAAAGAATAATGAGAAATTGGAGAAATTAACTCAGAGTAATGAGAAATTAAGGGAAGATATGCAAAAGAATAATAGGGAATTAAGAGAAGATATTGATAGGAGTTTAGAACAAAAATTAGATCAGAATAAGAGAGAATTAAGGGAAGATATTGGTAAGAGCTTAGAACAAAACAGGGAAGAAATTGAAAAGAAGTTCATGGAGCTAGATAGTAGTATGATGAGAATGAGAAATGAAAATCAGGAAATGATAGCAAATGAAATAGGTGAAGTTTCAAAGAAAATGGTAGACATGAGCAGGGAAATATCTAACCAAAAAAGTGAGGTTAATAATAAAAGTAAACATGTTGATGTAGAATGTACAGAATTAGGTAGTAGAATGAGTAACATTTCAAGTGAGATAAGAGAGATGAAAGAGGTTATAAATGTAGATGTGAATCAGGCGCAATTTAATTTCAGAGGGGAGATATCAGAAATACAGAAGGAGCCAGTAATGCAAAGAAATAAATTGTACAAAGAAGTTAAAGTTTTGCCTGTAAATAATCAAAAGCTAACTTCTGAAATTAATAAGTACCAAGCTGTTCAGAATGAAAACTCCAATCCAGTACAATTTAAGACAGACTTGTCAGAGTACTCTCAGATTAAAGAGATAGTAGAAGAATTGAAAATGACAGTTGTTAAAAGGTGTGTTGTTCAGGAAACTTTAGATTGTTTTCAAATGTTATCATGGGACGAAATTTCATATGAATACAAGAGGTTATTCATGAACAAATTTTTGAAGGTTAGGATACGGCTACGAGTAATGATTAGCCACAGACAATTTGATCCAGGAGGGTGAATAGCAATTAGATGTAAAGTAAATGCTGGATAGTTAAAGACGAAATGCAGAGCAATGTATTGGAACGTAAGAGGGTTAATTATGTATGTATGTCATAAGAAAGGCGAAATAAATTTTGGACATAACTAAATGTTTAAAAGGAAAATAACATTTTATTAGTAACTGTAACAGCATTTGAAATAAAGCATTATGTTATATTAAAATAAATTACGTAGATATAATTCCAAGAGTATTGTGAATATACAGTACAAAATAACAAAAAAGGGGTAAAAATAATTAAAACAAATACTTATGTAGCAAACAAAAAAAATGTGAAACAGTGCCTAGATTTAAGAGAGGTAAATATATTTGTGTAGAGGGTGAATATTTTAGTAAATATGTATAGTAATTACAAAAATTCTTAAATGCATAAATTTTTGTTAACAATATAAGAAAGTAAACCAATTTTGTAACTAACTAAATACTTCAGGGTACAGTATTTGCTATAGAAATTGTGATGTCAGATTAATGTCTAAAAACATTAAACCAGAGCCAGTAAGTAGTGGCGAGATAAAAAAAAAAAAAAAAAAAAAAACATGTCGTGTGTTAAATACGTGTGAAGTGTTAAGTGAAAGTGATAGCGTGTGTTCCAAGATTTAGGAGACTAAAAACCCAATTATAAAATTTCCAAACAAGTTGTAAATATTTATAATTATGTTTCTAGTGGGGCTATGATGCAGTAATTTGTATCACAAATTACTTAAATGTAAATAATGATTGTAATATGAATATGCATTTTTATGTGACATTGATTTGAGATGTTTGTTGATTGTAATTATTGTTGGGAAGTAAGTTTATACTGCCTTACTGAAACTGACAATAATAGCGTGCAATAATGCAGCGAGGGGGTGAGCTGTTTATCATTATTGGAAACGAGGAAGTTACGTAATGTTGGCGCGTTTTTCTTTTAGAATCTTCTGGAACATTTCCCTAGAGCATATGTATTCATAATTTTCATTGGATATAAAAATAGACGCTAATGTTGGCACGTTTTATTAGCCAATTGCAGCTCAGTTATAATCTTTAGGCATATCGGGGTGTATGAGTATAAAAAGCCAAGTCAGAGGTAGATTGCCCTCAGTTCATCAAAATTCTTTGTACACTACACGTCGCATTCCCGTCAGTTCGTCGAAAGTATTTGTATGGCACACTTCGGATATCAATTTGCAGGTTACGCGTAACAGAGTTATGAAAAATCTCAAGTGTGATAAAGTTAATTATACAAAAAGTTGAAGTACGTGAATTAAGAAATATCAATAATGAAGTTATTATAACAGTTTCAGTTTGGCGAGTGTCAAGATAAATGTGTAAATGTGATAGTAAATGTGTTCGACAATAAAAGTGTAAAACAAATTCTTTCATCAGTGTTATTTTTGGATAAGAGACTCCCTTCCGTTTACACAGCCTGTATAAAGAGAAGTGCTTGAGCAAAAAGATCGTAGCTAGCCGGAGGACAGAGAACCAAAATTAAATAAAATAACAGTAGCATTCTTTCAAACGAACATTAATGCTGCCGCAAATTGCTAACACCAGATGGAGCTAACAAGCCTAACAAATGAATCACGTCACAAGATGGCTTCACCGCGTGAAGTAAACACACATACACAAACATAAAATTTACCATGGCACCAGTTACACAAGATTATACAAAATTCCTTCCGAATGAAGAGGACTTCACAAGCTATTCCCAGAAAGTTAAAAATAAACATTTTATTTTTCATGTAAATATCTTGAATACAATGGCATTTTAATCAAAATCGTTTGAGTCATTTTTCAGAAAAAAAATTTGAGAATTCTTCCGTGTAAACGGTTATTTTGGGTGGGGAATTTTCTTGAAAATCTTTGTGTCGCATCTTTGGAAGGTACTGAACTTAAACCAATTTGTACTATGTATGTACAAATTCCTGCTTAGAAGCGCATGGCTTTATGTATTCACTTTCAATTGCCAGTCAAAATGCGCGCGCCAACGTTCCACATTACGTATTTGACCACAGCCAATGGGAGCAAAATGTGCCGGAATGGACTACCTTCCCCCTGGCACTGGAATGCTCCCTTAAGATCGTTCGCTTTCATTCATTTTCGGCATTCACTCGAACTTCGTCGGGCAACTTCGGGTGAGCTATCTGCAAGCGCTTGTAGATGAAAAAGTCTAATGTGTTGCATTCACATGATTTCCTCTACTTTTGTACAAAATATTGCTACAAACGCTTGTTTTCCATCTAATTCATGTTAATCGAGATAAACATTTGCCGAAATTATCTTATTGCTAATTTTCTTGTAGGTGCTGCAGGCGGAATGTGATAGGGTTTAAGCCAAAGTAAAATCTTTTAAGAGCTGGTTGCTATGTGGAGCATTCCATTCTCTTTGCATTACCAGGACATAAAAAAAGAATAACGAATTCCCATTTGAGAAAAGGTATAAATATTGGAAAATTTAAGCAAATAACAACGAACATCTCGGAAATGGTTCACTCTAGAAAAAAAAAATATGAGTTGTGTGCTTTAACGAGACCTATATTTTTTGTGTAGTAAAATTTTGTCTTTCTCTTACAGTTTACCAATTGTGTAAAAGCCATTCAGAATGAAGAGGACTTTTGGGGACATTCTTAGAAAATTCAAAACATACATTTTATTTATCATGAAAATATGTTATATGTATGTTGTTTTAATAAAAATTGTTAGAGCAATTTTGAGAAAATAAAAATTTTCAAAAAATGTTCCAGGTAAAACGTAATCTGGGGTGGGGGATTTTCTTGAAAATCTTTGTGTCGTATCTTTGAAAGATACTAAAACTCAAATACAAAGTTTGGTATTTATCCAACTTTTTGTTTTTGAGTTATGCTGTTCACAGACAGACAAACACATTTCCAAAATTCAGCGCAAGCATGTATTTCTGGTGAAATCCTGGTATCAAATTGGAATGCAATACTTCCCGTACTTATTAAATGTAGTAAGAAAGTCATAGTGTCAGAAAACAAGTGTTTCGTAGTTGCATCTTAAAAATGTTGTATTATTGTTGTTATTGTTTCTTCTTTAAATATAACTGGCTGTAAACACCTAAAATTTAAGAAAGTGTTAATTCAAATGCCTAATATATATGCATGTAAATGAATTTTTTACGTTTGTCACCTACCTTTAATAAGAGGACGTATTGTATTCCATCCAAAAATTTGGTGTTGAGATTTCACCAGAAATACACATTTTGAGACCCCTTAATCAAACAATTATTTTTAGAAAATGGCGTGTTTGTGTTTGAACAGCATAACTCTAAAACAAAATGTACGATATATAACAAACTTGGAGTTCTTAAGTTCAGTATCCTCCAAACGCACTTCAGAGTATGTTTAAATCACCCCCACCCTAAACTACCCTTTATATGGAAAGATTTTCCAAATTTTTAATTGTTTCAAAAATAGCTGAAATGATTTCGATTCAGATACCACATATATAAGGTATTTAATGACAAATAAAAGGTATATCTTAAAGTTCCTATGAAATCCTCTTCATTCAGAAGTAATTTTGTATAACAGGGAAAGCATAAGCAACTCAAAAACGTAGGTCTCTTTAAAACACAAAATTTATCTCAAATAATTTATTTTTGTGGCATCAGCTGCTTCCAAGATATCTGCTAATATTGGTTTCAGTTGTTCAATACTTTGCAGTCCTGTCACTATTCAATTGTTTCTGGCAAGGACGTGGAAAGCATAGCTAAACTTCTGGCTATCTATTCGGATTCTTATATTTCTCTTCTACCCACAACAAAATGTGTAATGAAATTATATCTGCAAATGTTTATCTTGATTAACGTGAAGCAGATAGAAAAATAAGCTTACATAGGAATAGTTTGGAGAAGCTATATAAAAATAAACGATATTGTGTAGAGACAGTCATGTGAATGTAACACAGCAGCAATCTAATGTTAGTTACTAAATACTCTGATAGTTACATGAAGTTGCTGAAGTGACTGAATGTGCAAAAGCAAATTGAGGTTAGTGTGGCTTTCTCTTCCTGTTCTGCAAATTTATCTTCATCTTCTTGTGGATTCCTGCAACAAGCTCAGAGAAATGTATATTATGTTTGTGCCCCTGCTTTCGCCAAGCAACTGTTCACTTGTGTCCACTGCATATTAACAATGCAAAACTTTCAGCTATTGTTGCTTCATACAGTCAGAGAGGGGACCACCAGCTTTACTTCCCTTCTGAAGGAAGCCATGCTAAGGATTTTTACGCCCAAAAAAATCCACAAACTCAAGAACTAGAACACAGTAACTACTACACCACGGAGGATGACATTGGGCCTTGGGGATACTTCACATGATGTTGGTAAAGTTAATGCAACAAATTACCTATGACTATTAAAAAAATAAAAGAACTTCAATTGTTTAAAAAGAAGCTTAGGTCATTCTTATTAGTTAACTCATTTTATTCAGTTGCAGAACTCTTGATATGTAACGATTAAAGACGAGAACTCCATGCACTATAAAACCCCAAAATATGCATGCATTTGTGCTCGATCAAGTGAAAAATACATTAAAACATGCACTATCATTTTTGCACTGTTAACAACTAATAACGTTTCTAAAGTTTTTCGTTTGAGGTTCCCTAGCTTATTAGTCAAAATATTTTTGAGGCAGCATTCCATCAAACTAGTAATTGTGGAGTTATTTGCTTTTTGCAAGACTTTACAGCATACTAGATGGGGTTGACCAGGCCCATCTTCAGTTAATTTTCCTACAATTAGGTTAATAACATATTGCCCCATAGGATAGTTGCTTCATCTGCAAACGTCCGTATGCTTGAATTTTCCAAATCCTTGAGAATTTTATCCAATACCTGGTTAGCAAAACAACAAGTATTTGTACATGTCTGAAAATAGTTTGCATTTATTTTTACACAAAATTAAATTTATTTTGGCAAATATGTCGAAAAATGTTGAAGGATCTTTTGATGTACACTTCTCCAAAAAACCCTAAGAGTTTCTCAAGTGGTATATTTGCCCCTACAGAATCATCGCACAAATCCACATAAAAATTATTTTGTGATGCCTTAGATGTGGTAGCAGTAATAAATGACTAGATTTTGTGTTGCAGGTTCTTTTGTTTTTTGCATTCGTGCAATAGGTGACGCAGATGTGACATGCTGTTTGATTTGAAATTTTTAGTACATTTTATCTGAAATCATAAAAGGTTTTCGGTTATATGGACATTGTTTTTAAAAAACTGGCATTCTTATTTAATTATTTAAAATAAATTTTGTAATGCTTTACAAGGAACAAGTGCCATAGAAAATTTTTGGAGAAAGGATAGCTTACCTCTTTACTGCAATAATCACAGAATACAATATCCCCATCTGATTTAATAAAACCCTTTCCTTTTATCCACTGTGCAAGGACTACACTTCTGGAACTTTTAATGGGAGGCACATTAACACATGCAAACAGAATAACACAGACATTTATCACTTACGAGGTTCATACATACACTCTGAGAAGACAGTTTAGTGAATGATTTCATTTTTAGAAAATTTAAAATTGCTAGTAAGGTTTGTTCAAATTCCACAAGACTGCTCTGCAGCTGTGTCTTTGTCTCGGTATCTGACATAGAAGGCTAAATGTCCATTGTGCAAAATCAAAGGCTTGCCGGTGATTGTTGTGGATAAATAAATTTGTTTATGACAGGCGATCTGCAGAGGGCTGTCGGTAAATTTCTGGGAAAGTCATCCTATATTAACTTTCTATTTCTGTTATCCCCCCCTTTTTTTTCTTTTTTCAATCCTGATTCCTTAAGCAAAAATAAGGATTATAAAGTCAAAAAACTGAGGTATCTACTCAAAACCATTAAAGCATGCATTTAAACTCAAAATGATGTATATTATATGTATAATTAAACTAAAAATGCCTTATATATGCATTATGCATGTTTTTATCCCCAAAAAGGCCAAAATATGCGTAGAAACGTACACATATTTGAATCAGAAAGTAATGAAATAATAAGTACTAAGTTTGAGCTATGTCCAATGATCTTATAAAAGCATGCATTTGCATGGAATTCTCGTCTTTAGTAATGATATATATGATATGATCACATAAGTAATTAATTCTTAGTTTCTCTACCTATTTTTGATGTTTAATCTATATGTGATCATGTAAATAGCTGAACAGCTTTAGTTGTTAGGAATCTTACTTTTAATGTTCTTTTTTTCTTCATCTATTTAAGTATTATATTGCAGGTAGGCTTAAGCAGTCGGTTTCAAGTTATCTATACTCAAATGGTATGCCAATACAAAGAACGTGTCGTCCTCCGTCGACTACTGGTACCATGCTAGCCTCTAGTTCCCAAGGTCGCAGTTTCAAACCCGGCAGAGAGCGATGGATTTTTTCGGGCGTAAAAATCCTTAGCACGGCTTCCTTCGGAAGGGAAGTAAAGCCGATGGTCCCGTGTCGTAGATTTACAGCACGTAAAAGAACCTCAAGCCTGATAAAGAGGCCTCTGAGCAAAATTACCAGTCTTTCACGCTCAATATAGAATGGGACGCTAAGGACCATAGTAGTTAAAGAGTGTCCATAAATAAAACTCAATTTAATTTAATTTAACAAAGAATGTAAGCAACGGTGGTCAAGTGTTGCTGAATGCTCTCTACAAATGCCAAAGGACTGTAGGAGGAATGGGAGGTGGTTTGTTACCTGCAATGTCCCTGCCTAAAGTCCAGTAACAGTTTAGCTTTATTTGTTTTTGTCCTGGCTTTAGTTTTTAGAGATTCTTATGTCTGATTATATGTATTTGTTTTCATACTGACAAAGCTATGAAATAGTTATTCAGAGGACTAGTTACTAAACGTAATTTGTAATGCGTTGTCTACAATATTTTATCTATGTTCAGAGTATATATTGTATATTTAGTATATTTAATGAAATTTATTTATTGCAGAAAAGATATGTTTAGAGAAAGAGTAATGTGTGCTTTGGAGAAAAAAAAGACACGATAAAACAACAAACTTTGTTGTTATATTCTGCAATTTTGGATGCTAGTTTCATATGTGAATTTAAAGTAGAGCGAAGGAGGTGATTTTTTACAGTTCATCAGGGAAACATTTTAAAAGAGTGGAAATCAAATACTGTTGCAGAAGAAAGTGTGGAAGGTAAGAAGAAAATTGCTGATCTATTACTTAGGGAAGGAAGTTCAATTACAGGCGGAGTTGTGAAAAACGACACTTCAGATAATAGAGAAAATGTGCCTCCAATAAGTAAATGGTTATAATAATACAATAACTATCAATTAGGGGGAGAACGTTTTTGTTTTAATGCATGTTACAGGGTTATTCAAAAAGAAGGAATAGATTTTAAATATTCATTTTTAATGAACAACAATAGATAGCGACACATCATTGAATAGAGGAAAGTTCAAAGTTTTAAGCCCCCACCTATTAGTTCCATTCAGTGCCTACAGTGGCGCTGTGTTTGTTTACGAGAAAATGGCAATGCCACAGGAAAAGTCATTTTGAGTGCTGCATTATGCAAAGAGTGAATCCATTGTTTGATTTCAGCATGCATTTCGTAGTAAGTTCAACAACCAGCCGCCTCGTTATAAAACATTTACAACTGATACAATAAATTCGTAGATGATGGTTGCATAAGCAAGCGGAAAAGCACTGGTCATTCTCGCATAACAAATGGTGCTCATTCTGAACACATAAGATAAAATTTTTAACTTTTCTCTATTCAGTTATGTATCACATGTGTTGCCATCTGTTGTCATTCATTAGAAATAAATATTAAAGTCTGTTCCTTCTTTTTGAATAACCCTGTATTATCAAGGAAAATAAGATATAGATGATCATCATTAAAGTGTACTTTACGTTATGTTAGAATATAAAGTATAGGTTTTGTTGTCTAGTAACTACGAACTAAAGCATCACTGATTATTATCTTAGTAGATAAATATAATTTTTTCAAATCCTGAATAAAGAATACTAAGAATAAGAATAAAGAATACATTTTTATGCACGTGTGTTCACTGTGTGTATGAAGCAAGTAAAAGTGTAGAATGTTCACACATATAAACTTATTGCTCTGTAAAGATAAGACACAAGTGAATATTTGCTTGTTGCTCCCCCAAACCACGGTGAGGTACAGGGGCAAGAAGGGGGAAAAATGTGGGAACTCTGTTCCATTCCAGGAAAATTTAGAAAACATTATTAAGTTTACAAAATGGGGTTTTTGTTGTGTATGTTGATGCTATGTGAGCTCTGGAGCTTCGCCTAACTAAACCCTACCTAATGGTTAGCTAACCTCACACTGCCCCTAGAGCCACATACCATACTCACATAACCAACAATTCAGTAGCTGGTGTCATCAGACTATGTCTTCCTGGAGGGCATGTCTGGAAAGGTAATTGCTGCAAACAAAAATGCTTAATATTTACAAGCTCTGAACGTAAGGTTATAAGAACAGCCAAAGATACGCTTTCACTTTAGCTGTTAGTTGCTGAGAGAAGTATGCCACCAAGAAAACAAACACACAAATACAATATATGAGATACCTCACCTTGTTATAACCTGAAAGCTGCAACAGAAGAAAACAACACAACATGGCAGCACAATTCTCTCAATGCATGTATGGCCCTTGTTCATGTGTCTGGCATCGCCCAGCCAATGGAAGAATCAAGCGGGACGCGAAGGTAGCGGGTTCCAGGTTTTGCCCATCCTGGCGCACTTATAAAATATTGTTATTACCACGACCTAACCATGGCAAAGGGGAGGACTGGGTTAGTAACAGCACCCACCCCACAGGCCCCCATTGGCTGTCTACTCTACTCCCTAACATACTCTCCACAGCCCCCAAGTCGGGTGCAGGATCCCGGGGAGATAGTCACCTGTGGCCCCCAGATACATTCCTATGAGCACATCTGCTAATACAGACATATCACTCAAGGGAAGTGCATCTTTAAACTTGGTCGCATCAGGCATGTGGAGGTCCTACAGCGATGCCAGATTAATGATACAGCGGCTGTACATGCGGGTAACTGGCAACTCTTCTCCTACCTTTCGATGTCTTCAAGCACCGGTGAGAAATACCTGCAAAGGAAACTGTAACAAAACACAGATTGTCTGTTGGTCCAGCAGTGATACAATGATGATACATGTAAGTAACTGGCAACTCTTCTCCTACCTTTCAGTGTCTTCAAGTCCTGATGACAAACTCCCAGAGGGAACCTGTAATAAAATAATGAAGTTTCATCAGTAATCATGTGAACAAATCGTATAGGTATATAACTTATTTTATCTACTTTAGTTACATAATATTATTTTACAATACTAAAGAAAACGTAAACCTATTCACTACCTAACTAGTTTCGTAATGGTACCTCATTACGCAACTAGTTTCATAATGAAGCTTCCATTATGCGATGATTTTTGTAATGTCACTTTTACCACAAAACTGGTTGTGTATTGTGTGCCATACATATATAATACAAAGTCGGGATTGATTAGGAATTAAACTATCTATAACAGAATATAGCTATTTCTATTTGCAATATTTTTGTCAGAACTCATTTTTCAAAGTGTATTTAATTCACCTAGTACTCATGTTCTTCAGTTTTAAACAAAAACTAACAAACAAATCGTTTATCAAATCATGCATGACCCACTACACACACGTATAAACTATGTATCAATGTTCCAGTAATTGGCAATACATCTGGAATAAAAATATAATTTACCAAAGTAAACAAAAAAGCTTGACATTACATAACTAAAGTAGATAAAAACGTATGATACACATATTGTAAATTACTATTCTCTGTTTTCTTTCCTATTTTACAAATCTTTAGAGTTTTATAAATTTTCTGTACTTTTATACTTTCACTACTTTGATGTCTATTCCATTATGCATAATGCTAAATAATAAGTAGATAATTTAAATAAATAAATTATTCTGTACCTTACTGATGTGGCGATGAATCCTCCACCAGATGTCTTGCAGAAGTAATTCTGTCATTGCTTGTACCAAACACAACACTCCGACAAGGTTTGTAATCCTTAAAATACTAATACTCATTCTTAGTATGAAAATTAAGAATATAATTTTGAAGTGTTATTAAAATTACAGCCATCTTCTATTTGAAAGCAGAATCGGACGTAGTCGAATAACTCAATTATATGAATTACAACAGGTAAAACACAAAATTGGAGAGATGCAATAGAAATTTGACTATAGGTCATTCAAAAATGAAAGATAACATGTAGAGAGATATATCAGGAAAAGTTTCAGTGCTCCAGGACAAATGAAAATAGTTCTGAGGTATAGTAAAAGATCTAATATTTGTAAGAACTGGCACAAATAATAGAAGAGAACTGTAGTTTACAGCTTTGGGCTGCAGATTGGTCACAAATAATGTTTGAACCCAGGTTGTCAAATATGAAACACTGTATTTAAATGTACTATGAAATATTGCAGCTAACCATACTGATGAATTTAACTGTCCTTGCCATCAGTTCTGCTCAGAAAAGTAAGGAAAAATGCCTAACAATTCAATGCATTTTATCAAATTGGAATATTAATAAAACTGATAATAAATATAAGAAGAGGTAGATACACTGATGAATAGATGCGATACAGCAATAAAATACTTGCAGCTGGAAAAGCAAGAGAAGAAAACCATAAAAATTGCTGAGGAGTCAGGTTCAGACTTTTGGATAATAGACCATTTGAGTTCAGACCACAGGGATAAAGTGTGCATGTAGTCAGACTTGGCACACATTGAAACTACTACAGCAAGATTTGTAATCGTCTTGATGTTTAAACAAACAGCTGATAGAATAAAAATCTCTAAAAGAAAAACAGAAAAAAATACGCCTGAAAACATTTGCAGATATAACAGTTTAAAAACAGAAGACTGGGTAACCATATGCAAGTAATACAACATGTTCCGAGGTATAATTTTGACAATCATTCACCCTCATATGAGGCTGATGGGTGGTTTGGTTGACCATGGTCTGTTGTGCTATACATCATGTAGAAATGAACAATCAAGTGACTGTCTTCAGAAAATAATACTAGCAGTATGACTAAAGGCATCTTGAGATGCAGTGTTTTAAAAACAGACAATGTGGTGACTATTTCGTAGAGGATGATAGCAGAGCACTTGTTGCGGGAAGATCATTGTTGCACATATGATCAGATTCAAGAAGCCCTAAATATTTGATCGGCAGCAGTGAAAACAATCCTAAAAGAAAAGCTTGACATCAGTGCAGTTGCCGGATCACCCACCAGCTTGCAAATGAACAGAAACAAGCACGTTGCAATGTTGCCAGGAAATTATTGAAAAATTCAATGAAGGAAGATCCATAAACATTCAACATTGTAGCAGGCGATGAAAGCTGGAGTTAGCAGTATGATCCAGAAACTAAATGACAGTCATTGGTCATGGTCTTGCCAGGAGAAGATCCTGCAACAAAAGTGAAGCGAACGAGAAGTGTTGGCAAGAAGATGATCTGTTCCTTCTTCTCAACAAGTGGCCATATTGTAATGATTCCACTTGCGGGACAAAAGACTTACTTCTAGATGTTACACCATAAAATGTCTGCCACAAGTGCTCAATGAACTGAGAAAAAAGCATCCTAAGACTGGTCTGCATAGAATTTTGTTATGCTACATTGCACAAGAAACAACCCAATTTCTGCAAGAGTCAGAGATTTGTACCACCATCCCTACAGTCCAGATCTGGCCCATGTAAGTTTTTTCTATCCCCAAGATGAAAAAATAAATTTGAGGCGAATGATTTAAGTCACCTGAAGCCAGAGTAGCTGCTTACGAAGAATGTATTTGCAGTCACTCCAAAGAAGAATGGTGTTCGGCATTTGAAAAATGTTTGATAGGATCAAACAGCGTAAAGAATGCAATGGAGCATATTTTGAAAAGATGCAATAATCAGGTCTAAATTTTTAATATTGCGTCCATTCCCAAAACGTTTGGACTGGCCCTCGTACAAGCAAAAATGTTCATGAAGCCAGCAAACACTTCAGCAGAAATCATGTAGGTTATAATGAAATGCTAAGATCATTGTTGCCAAAAAATTAGTCTTCTTATATTAAATTCTGGGATGCTTTCCCCATTTTGTTTGCTAAAGAAGACAAAATACACCAAGGAAATACATTCCTCTGAAGCCAGACAGACATCGCTTAATTCAAAGCCACTGCCTGATATGCAGCCTGTTGGTATGCTACAAGAACACCACTGCAATGTCTGCCAAAGAAACACAAAATGAAAAAGAAACTAAAGTAAATAAGGGAGTCTGTGTGTGTTTCTTCTAATATTACTTGTTAATGCTGTCACTACTGCTACAACTACTACTACTACTACTACTACCGCTACAATTAATACTACTTCTAGTATACAGAAACCACACACAGAAGCCTCTTAAACAAAATTACAAAATAAATAAGCAGGGCATTGCAGTTCGTATATTTGTGGCATAACAAAAATATGCATTCTTGAAGCTGTTTATCAGTATAATGCAATAGAAGCTCTGCACCATAAAAGAATCAGGATCCAAACTGCGTTCAAATTTGTAGTAAACCTTGTGATCTCTTTGACAGATCAGCACTTATCATGGTAGTAAAGATGTGGCTGGCATAAACTCAAATAAGACTCCTTAGGACAGCTCTAACCTTGCAAAACTAATCAGGTGTATCACTCATGAGGAACAGTAAAGGAAAAAAGAAGGCTAAAGTATGCAACGATTAACACAAAATGGATGGAAGTAATCCTAGCTTTTGTTCTACATGGATGACATTGTGATCATTGAAGATTCTTAGAAAAAACTTCATAGAACAATTGCTATATAGACTAGGGATCTGGAGAAATTAGCAAAATGATGACAGCACTAGAGTTACAGTACAAAGATGGTGTGCAGAGGAGAGATACAACAGCTAATGGGCTCCATGTGAATGTCTTAAAATTATGTTCATAGCCAATGAAAATACTGGCACACAAATTTTGAACAGGATTAAATGAACAAGTTTTACATGGAAGAAATAAATAGAAAAGAAAACAACATTTAAAATAAACAGTGAGTGCCCCAATCACAAAATACTGCAGCATAGAAGCTGTCGAGTCCATTAATGAGGAACGATAGTTTGGCAGCTTAGTCCATAAAACAGTTGGCACAAAGAATTATGTTATTACTTGCTAGAAGACTGATACCAGCAGTTACAGAAATAACAGGAACAGAAGGCCAATTTCAAATCTTTTGAATTAGAATTTTCTGATGTTATAACGGTGCATTCATATAAATGAGGCAAGAAGAAACGGAATCACTTTTTGCAGTGAGAAGTGAGACAGTTTTACTGCCACTAAGCAGCTATTGCCATGCTTCAGAAGATCAAGTCAGTAACCTAATAAAAATACTGAAATATAGAGCAAGAATTTGGTGCAATGCCTATAAAATGTGAATGCAGTAGGTAACATCAGGAAAACCTTAATTTTTCCATGGTCCAGCATTTTCAATAACAACAAGCAGTCTAATACTCAAGGATACCTAACAAATTTGAAACCAAAATTCTTATGGCTGGAGAGAAGAAGCATCACTTTGGAAACAAGTTATAAATTCAATAAGATAAACCAGGTAATTCACAAAATTTGTAATGCCTCTGCAGGTCAATACAATTATGATAAATGTTAGCTAAAGCAAGTAAACAGTGGCTGTTTCAATAAGTACACAAATTAATACATTTCAGAATGTAATTAATTTTTAAACGTTAATACCTATTGGAATGTAGTTATCTTATCAAGCAAAGCAAAGAAATACATTTGTAACTTAATTCCTTATAAAACTTACTAATAAATTTAGAATGAATGCACATTTTCAAATATTAATAGAAAAACATGTATGATGCCCAACTGAATAGATAACAGCACGTTAAAGATTCCAAACCAAGAGAATTTACCAAGTAAATTCTTACCGCGTTACATTTCGCCTTTGCATTTCGGCGGGCTTCTAGTTTCTGATGAAGCCAATGCGCTTGCGTCGTTCGTAAGCGCGCGTTTTGGGACGTACCACATTGCAATATTATAGGGGAGGCAAGTAGAGCTACCGTTCACCGGAATTGTAACATTTTACGCATTCCGTTGAAAAACATACTAAATAAAACGTTTTTAAACAATACAGTTGTTTCCTTACTCAGATTCTCTTACGCAATGTAAAAATAAACTGTAAAGGAATCAATTTTCATGCTTTAGTTGCAAAAGGGTTTTCCCGCCATTCACGGAACACGTATACGGGTATACATTTGTGAAAAAGTTATAAAAAGAAAACCTATGACAAAATAAGCAAACTATCAATTGAGATGCTAAGAATAAAAAAAGTATCCTTTTTTTTATTTTTAAATGCCGAAGCTTTGTTTAGTGGTACTGGTGAGCAGCTTAATAATTAGTTTTCTTTTATTCTTTAAGGCATAACCGTGGTTAAATCTGCGCTTGCACTCAAATACTACACACACGGAGAGACTTTTGCTGTATGTGTTATTGCACATCTGCCATACAATCATTGCATCTTTCTGGATAAAATGGAATTTGGTGACATAATATTATTTTAATAAGCAACCAAAGAGTAGGGCAATTGTACCTGGATGGCCTTGCCGTGAAGTTCAAGTGCCAGATACATTTCCTTTGCAATGGTTGGATGTATAGGATTAAAAATCTATACCTATAGAGATTTTATGCGTTTTGGTTCATGGTCCAAGATTCATGTTAGTCTCATAATGGCTGTAGAGCCCTTAACAAGGACGAAAGCGCCAGAATTTTAATTTGGAAACGATTGTAAGTGATGCGACCTTAGTCGCAGCCACTTCAAAGGAACGGTTTCCACATTAGTAGTGAAAGCAGCCGGGGTGGCCATGGATGTATATAACAGCTGGATCGCTGACAGTATGAACTCAGAGACGATCGAGGTGCATCGAGAATCGACCATCGACGACTCGACTGGTGCTTTCTATGAGATCCGCCACCTTTTCAGTAGCGCCGTACCGTAGGGTTTTCTCCGCGGTCGCCACTTCGACGGGGTCTCGCCATTTGGATGCCTTCTACGAGCTTCCAGCTTCTACCATTCAACATTTTCACCTGTGCCAGAGACGATAAAGAACAACTAGTCGCTGATTGGCCAGTTGCCTCTTCAGAGAAGCGACCCTTTTAAGGGCAGCTTCTGGCAACTGTGCATCTTTATTTGAGAACGCAAAACACCTACGGTTCTCAGGTAGGCGGGTAGGCATACAAGGCCACAGCCATCTGACCTTTTTGGTCGGGTACGGCGCATCTTTATTAAGGTGTTCGGTCCTCTGTTTTTGCCGCGCCAAACTGGGCCCCTGCTACCTGCAGGTGAGGGTAGTCCATAAAGTGTTATTTTCGCATTGCACCCTTGGGTGCAGTGCTGTACATATCCTTGTTGACCTGGTGCAGTCGCCTCGCCTTCTAGTGGCCCTGCCCTAGAAGGCCGTAAAAGAAGATCTAGCCAGCAACGCGAAAGCGGCAAAAGCAAGATCACCCGCCTGGAGAAATCCAAGCTTTCAACCAACGAGGGCCTCCCACGTGAGTCTGATTTACGGGTAGTCCAAATTGCGGGGCCTAACTCCGCCACTGACGGTGCAAATGTATGCACCGATGATGTTTCCTCGTACGCCTCCATGATGTAAGACGACGAAGCCAGCCCTTCTTGCTTCTCCTCGGCTGAGGAGGATGAGCTTCAGGAGGTAGTCTCCCGGAGAAAGCAGCGTGCTGTCCGATTGGCTGCAGGGGGCGTGCCCTCTGGCCAATCAGCTGCAGCCGCTTCTAGCTCCGCCCATTCAGGGGCTAGAAGGCATGTTCCGCCGATTATCGTGGACGACTTCGCTGGGTCTATTGGCTTCCTTAGGGTGGTCATGCCGACCCTTAGTGGGGCGCGCACGGTACGGCGGAATAAAAGCCGCTTCGTGTTCCAGGCTGAAGCAGCCGGCGATTATACCATCCTCTTGCAACACCTAAAGAGGAGAGGAATTCTCCACTTTACCTACGGGTTGGACAAAGCCCGTGATCTGCGGAGGGTCATTCGTGGTCTTTCGGCCGACGCATCGGTGGGAAATATCGAGGCAGATCTCATCCGCCAGGGTATCACCCCCAGACTGGTGAAGCACCTCACCAGGCCTGCTACCAAAGGGCAAGGGCCCAGAACCCTCATCCCCCCTCTTCCTTGTAGTAGTGGAGCGGGCCAACGACCCGGAGGCCAAGATTGGTGGAGTCACTTCCATCTGTTACCTCCGGTTTAACATTGAACCATCCCGTGGCTCTGTCGGACCTCCCCAATGCCACCGGTTGCTGGGATTTAATCATTACAGTCACTTTTGCCACCGCAACCTGCGCTGCTTAAGGTGCGGTGGTGCTCATTCCAAGGAGATCTGTCCCCGCACTCTCAACGATGTGCCGACCTGTGCAAACTGCAAGGGCGAGCACGTCGCCTGCTACGGAGGCTCCTCCACCAGGAGGGCGATGATTGCTTCAAGAATACCAGCAGCTGAAACCAACCAGGGCGGGCAACCGCCTCAACCAGCAAGGACAACCCAACCGGGGCCATTGCCGTCGAAACAACCACGACAGAATTCAACACCTCGTCAGCGACCCTCATATGCCGCAGTGACAGAGGGCCGCTGATGGCCCTGGCAGATCACGGGCTCAAACACCACAACCACCCACAACACCAACACCAGTTTCAGCCCCCCGGTCTAAACCCCGCCCCAAAAGGGTGAGGCGACGCCGGGCGAATCAGGAGCCGAGTTCGGACCCCGTTTCCCCGCGCGATGGTGGTACTCCCAGCGAGCAGGTCAGTCGGGGGCGGGACAAGCACTGCCCGACCGGCGCCTCAGCGCCCTTCGCCTCCTACCCTCCCAAGACCACCCCTTCCACCCTCTGTCCCAGAGCATCCTGATGTGCTCACGTGGCTGCAGCAATTGCTGCAGTCCCACCGCCAGCGCATCTGTGATCTGCTGGTCAGATTCCTCTCCGCCACCGACCCGGCCGCAAGGATGGCTATAGCCATGGAAGGGCTCGCTTTCTTCTCCAGCGTCAACCGCATGGGACAGAATGGCGAATCGTAATGGGCTTCGTACCTCATTCCAGTTCGCGTTTTGGAACGCGTGTGGCCTGACGCTCCAGGGGAGTGAGCTCCAGCACCTTGCCGGCCTGCATGCCTGGATGTCATCCTAGTCTCTGAAACACATCTTCGTCCAAATACCACTTTCCTCCTAGCGGGCTTCAACTGCCTGAGGACAGATCGTGTGGGCCGTCCGGGGGGCGGCACAGCGGTCTTCGTGAAGAGCAGCGTAGTCCACCGATCCGTCCAGCTCCCTCCACTTCAAACCCTAGAGGCCACTGCTGTTTTTGTTGACCTCGGCGGGACGAAAGTCTTGATGGTGTCTGTATATCACCCTCCTCGGAGGCAGTTTGTAACCAACGATTACCTCTCCATTTTAGCCCTTCATCCTGACGTTATCATGGCCGGGGACTTCAATGCCAAGCGTCCGCGTTGGCATTGCGGCCCCCGATCGGATGCACGAAGCAGTGATATTATTCGCATAGTAGGCGCGGACCCTCAGCTCAGAGTAGAAGGTCCCTGGCAACCCACCCATCATCCACGAGGTCGAGGACGGTCATCTGTTATCGACTTCGTGATGACCAAGCAGTTCCCCTTTCATACGTCACTCATTTCGATCAATGTGCTTAACTCAGATCATAATCCGGTGTTGGCTGAGGTCAACACCCGGGATGCCAATCATGACCTCAAGGTTCAAAACTGAGAGGTTGACTGGGACTGTGTAAGGCATTGCCTCAACGTCTCCATTCCGCCTAACCCAAGAATCACCGACATCCCATCCCTAGAGGCTGCGGTCTCTTCCTTCACTCCCACCGTGGTGAAAACTGCCCAAGACCTGACTGTTCTCACCCCTCCACCCCTATACCCAGATGTTCTACCTGTAGAACTTATCTCTCTCATCCGACGATCCTGGGCAGCCCGCAGACTCTATCAGCGGCACCGCACGGCTCACAATCGAGCGCTTCTGAAGCGCTTGCGCCGAGAGGTCCGTGTACGTGAGCACAGAGTGCGCGCGTGGGAGGACACCATGACCCGCACGAACCTCGAGAGTGCAGACGTGTGGCAGATCGCCAAAACATTTCGGAACCGGCGAGGCCAATAAACCTCTCCGCTCCAAGGCACCCTAGGCCTGGCCTATGAACCCCAAATCAAATGTGTTTGCGGACTATCTTGAGCGAACCATGAGGCCCCGAGACGACCCCGAGGACGACGCCTTTTCCGAGCACGTCCGGCAGGAGGTTCGCCGATTCGTTCGGCGTCCCCTGGACGAGGCAGCTCGGCCACCTGTTATCAAACCAAGCGAAGTCCAAGGTGCACTCCGGCGACTCAACATCAAAAAGACGGTGGGACCTGACGGGCTCACATCCGTCCTGCTCCGCCGCCTTCCCTTCAGAGCCGTTCTCTTTCTCACAAAGGTATTCAACATGTGTTTTGCCCTATGTCACTTCCCACGAGAGTGGAGAGAGGCGAGGGTGATCTGCATCTTGAAGCCGGGGAAGGACCCGGTTCACCCCTCCAACTACTGCTCCATCAGTCTCCTGTCATTCCTCTCGAAAGTCTTCGAGTATCTAGTACTTGCCCGCTTGTCCCCTGTTTTAGGCGACATTCACGCCATCCCTGACCATCAGATTGGGTTCCGTCCTGGGCATTCGACGCTCCAGCAGCTGCTGCGGGTGGTGGAGGCCGCTGCCCTGGGTTTCCAGGACAGGGCTTTTACAGCCGCGGTGTCTCTGGACGTCGAGAAGGCTTTCTCCGTGACTTGGCATTCAGGTCTCCATTATAAACTCATTCAGCTGGAGCTATCACCACACTACATACACCTGTAACGCTCATACCTCAGACACCGAACTTTTTCTGTTTCAGTTGCGGGGCACAAATCAATACACAGGCCAATACGAGGCGGAGTCCCCGAAGGTTCTGTTTTATCCCCTATGCTCTTTAGCGTGTATGTGGCCGACATACCAACTGAGCAGCGCGTTAATATAGCCCAGTATGCTGATGACGTGTGCTATACTGCACAGACAGACACCCCCTCAGAGCCTTCAATCCAATTCAGCGACACCTCCGCCTCATTCCAAGAGTGGTGCAGGCGTTGGCGATTGTCCATCAACCCGGAGAAAAGCCACGCCATTGTGTTTACACAG
Source organism: Deroplatys truncata (assembly GCA_030765065.1). Classification (NCBI taxonomy): domain Eukaryota; kingdom Metazoa; phylum Arthropoda; class Insecta; order Mantodea; family Mantidae; genus Deroplatys; species Deroplatys truncata. Next base: position 17,165,766 of record CM060983.1, read on the forward strand.
CGCCGCCTCCCCGCCAACTTCCCCTCATTTACCTACCTCCGACGTAGGATAGAGTGGACGAATTCCATCTCCTATTTAGGTGTTCAGCTAGACAGACGTCTAACTTTCCGGGGTCACATCACGGATCTCTCGCGTCGGGGCAGGGCGGCTGCAGCTGCCCTGTACCCCATGCTGGGGTCCGTGAAGCCGATACCGCTTAAGTTGCGTCTCTTCAGAGCACTTATAATCCCCGTCCTGCTCTACCCCTGTGAAATCTGGGGCATGGCCGCAGACTCCAATCTGCTCCGACTGCAGCGGGTACAGAATAGGAGCCTTCGAGCCATCTATTCTGTATGCCGCGCTTTCCCCGTGAGACTACTCCACGAAGCCTCATCTCTTCCATACCTGGAGGATGAAATTAGGCGTCGGGCCAGAAAACTATACGACCAGTTGCCATTCCATCGGAGTTCCCTCGTTCGGTCTCTGGGGGACTATAACCCCAGAGAACGCCGATTCAGGTTTCACTGGGTTCCCCGCATGGCTTGCGGGCATCCCCGGTAACAAAGGAGTTACTCCAACCATCAGTAAAAGCTGAGCTCCTTATAGTCCTACCAAGAGTTGCTTGGTAAATTCAAAATTTAACCCAAACAATTTCGATAATATCACCCACCAGCGGTGCACTAGGGCCGTTGCACCCTGACCTGCAGTCGTCGAGGAGCTCAATGCTACCTCCTATCACCCTCACAACCTTAGTCTCAACCGCCATCCTGCAAAACCCCTTCCTACCAACCAGTGGTTAAACCTAGCAAGGGTAGGTACACTATATAACACTCAATGCTACAGTAAGGAATTTGCTCTAATTGAAATGCAGAGAGTGGGGGGAAAGGGGTAATAATGGAGAGAGTTCTTAAATATTGGTACAGACTATTAAATTTAGAAGAGAAGAACTTGTTGAGGCAGTGTTTGGAATTCCAAGAAAGGAGCTTAAAGAAGAATGGGTGGAGTTATAGTATACAAACTAATTTGGAAAATAGTGGTCTAGGGGAAATCTGGAGAAGGAGGGAAAATAATGTTAAGGGTTTCTGGAAAGAAGCTAGGCAGAGGTTTGAAGATATAGAGATACAAAATTTATTTAGCAACATTGGGAACAAAAGTTCCTTGGAATCATATATATTAATAAAAAATGTATGGGCTAGAGAACAGTACGTGGATAACACAAATAAGGAACAAAGAGAAAGTATTGCCTGGGCACGAGCAGGTGTATGGAAATTAATAGGAATGAGAAATGGGTTCCCACAGAATCAGTGCCCAATATGTGAGGAAAGAGAAGATTTAGAACATATCGTTTTTGACTGTAAAGGTACACAACATTGGAGAAAGGTAGCTATAAATGGGAAATGGTTAAATCGGGACAGGAAAGTAGCTTTAAGCAAGATTTTTAATAAGGATAGTAAAAAGGTAGGAGAATACTTGTCCAAAGTTAAAAAGAAATGGTTATGGACAATAAAAAGAGATGTAAATTAATTTCATCAAGTGATGTTAAGTTTTGTAATTATATTATTATTAATATATTATTATTATTATTAGTAGTATATATATTATTACTAGAAGATTATTATTTTGGTACCATTACTATTATTTTTATTATTATTATTATTATCATCATTTTTGATGTTATAATAAGAGTGTAATATGGGTAGAATATGGCAAGATAACAGCTTGGGCTGATGTATAGCCATATTCTAAGGAAGATTGCTAGCACAAATAAATAAATAAATAAAATAAATAAATATAACACTCCTTCGGGCTGCCCTCAGCCTGCCAGCTGTCGATTTGATTTGATTATAAACTCATAGTTTTGCTACTAACCCACTCTAAGGCTGGTTCACAACCAACGAGAACGAGAAAATTGAAACACGTATATTCAAATGGGAGCGTTCTGGATCGACGAGAAGCCTTCCCGGGTCCCAGGAACGGGAAAGAAGACTTGCCCAAGTTTTAACCAAAGGGCGACAAAGATAGCTGCTTCGCTGAAGCCAGAGCTGCCATCTTGCGTCACAATGCCCTGCATTATACACTCTGTCAAACGCATTGTTTTCCCAATTTTTTCAAGTAAAGAACAATAAAAATTGAAGTAGAGAGATTGCTAGTTAAACGGATATTATACATCCACGTTTTTGGGCCTGTCAAACATTATTGACAAACTGGTATTACTACACCAAACACCGCGGCAAAGTCATACCTAAATTTGTCTGCTATTCCTTGATCTAAAACCACTGTTGATGTAACAAAAATCTATAACGTATCTTACAGCACAGGCTTAAATATTTCGGAGAATGTGTGATACTATTAATTAGGAACTTCGTTATGAAATGCTGTGGCGGCCGCCATGGTTTATCACTTTGTTTTTAAAAGGAGTAACCTCGCATGGATTAAATGCGAACAAAAAAAACAAGCTTTTGTGGTGTAAAGTGTTGGATTAATCAGTAAATTTATACATTATCTTCAAACCAATATACCGGTCAACACGTATGTGGTGTTTGGATGCAATTTCCCTTATAGAAAGAGGAAAAACAAATAAAATGAGATGTTTCAGTACATACGTTAGTGTACGTATTTAAGAACCTTTTCGGCGGTAACTTCATGAAATATGTTATGTACTATCAACAGGCAACATGTAGAAAGATCTGAAACCCACTCCGTCTTGTGCTATGTACTCCCAGCACTTTGGGCCCAACGATTCGGAACTAACACATTTTATATAAAGGTTTTCCTAGTAACTGCTTCATTCTTGAGCTCAAAATGAATATAAGCACTATTTTAAATATGGCGTCAGAATGGCGCATTATACATATAAGTAACAGAATTTTCATATAGATTTAGTTATAAATGTTATCTTGCGTGTACGTAATATCTGTACATGTTTCTCTAAGAAACGTTTTGCTAATCAGCCCATGAGCGCGAGAGAATTGGAATCAAGTTATCTGGTTGTGATACCAGACACTTGAGGATCGGAAACGTATTCCTAGGACTCTGGAATGGACATTATTATACTCACAGCATTCCATAACGAAGTTCCTAATTAATAGTATCACACATTCTCCGAAATATTTAAGCCTGTGCTGTAAGATACGTTATAGATTTTTGTTACATCAACAGTGGTTTTAGATCAAGGAATAGCAGTCAAATTTAGGTATGACTTTGCCGCGGTGTTTGGTGTAGTAATACCAGTTTGTCAATAATGTTTGACAGGCCCAAAAACGTGGATGTATAATATCCGTTTAACTAGCAATCTCTCTACTTCAATTTTTATTGTTCTTTACTTGAAAAATTTGGGAAAACAATGCGTTTGACAGAGTGTATAATACAGGGCTTTGTGACACAAGATGGCGGCTCTGGCTACAGCGAAGCAGCTATCATTGTCGTCCTGTGGTTAAAACTGGGCAAGTCTTCTTTCACGTTCCCGGAAAGGCTTCTCGTCGATCACGAAAGCTCCAATTTGAATACATGTTTTTCAATTTTCTCGTTCTCGTTGGTTGTGAACCAGCCTTAGAGTGGGTTAGTAGAAAAACTATGATTTCATAATGTCAGCGATCCAGATGTTAAATACATCCATGGTCGCCCCAGCCGCGTTCACTACTAATGTGGAAATCGTTCCTTTGAAGTGGCTGCGAGTAAGGTCGCATCACTTATAGTCGTTTCCAAATTAAAATTTTGTAGCTTTCGGCCTTGTGAAGGGCTCTAACATGAACCTTGGACCATGAACCAAAACGCATAAAACCTATATAGGTATAGATGTTTAATCCTACACAGCTAAAAATCATACAGCGGATAAAATTGTTGCCAACCATTGCAAAGGAAATGTATGTGGCACTTGAACTTCACGGCAAGGCCATCCAGGTACAATTGCCCTACTCTTTGCTTGCTAATTAAAATAATATTGTCACCTTTCTCCATGTGTGTAGTATTTGAATGCAAGCGCAGATTTAACCACGGTTATGCCATAAAGAATAAAATAAAAATAATTATTAAGCAGCTCACCAGTACCATTGAACAACGCATGGCATTTAAAAATAAAAAAAAAAGTTACTTTTTTCATTTTTAGCATTTCAATTGATAGTTTGCTTCTTTTGTCGTAGATTTTCTTACTTTGCATAACTTTTTCACAAATGCATACACGTGCGTTACTTATAGAATATGTTCCGTGAATGGCAGGAATATCCTTTTGCAACTAGAACATGAAAATTGATCCCTTTACAGTTTATTTTTTTTTTACATTACGTAAGAAAACCCTGTAAAGGAAACAACTGCATTGTTTAAAAACGTTTTATTTAATAAGTTATTTAACGGTATGTGTAAAATGTTAGAATTTCAGTGTACGGTGGCTCTACCTGCCTCCCCTATGATATTGCAATTGTGGTACGTCCCAAAACGCGCGCTTACGAACGACACAAGCACATTGGTTTCATTAGAAACCAGAAGCCCGCCGAAATGCAAAGGCGAAATGTAACGCGGTAAGAATTTACTTGGTAAATTCTCTTGGTTTGGAATCTTTAACGTGCTGTTATCTATTTTGCTGAACATCATACATGTTTCTCTATTAATTTTTGAATATCAGCATTCGTTCTAAATTTACTAATAAGTTTTATAAGGAATTAAATTACAAATTGATTTCTTTGCTTGATAAGGCAACTAAATTCCAATATGTATTAACGTTTAAAAATTAGTTACATTTTAAAATCTATTAATTTGTATGCTTATTGAAACAGCTACATTTTACTTGCATTAGCTGCCATTTATCATTATTGCATTGACCTGCAGAAGATTTACAGATTTTATAAATTATCCTGGTGCACACTTTCAGGTATTACCTGCCTTATCTTATTGGATTTACAACTTGTTTGCAATCAATGCTGCTCTCCAGCAATAAGAAGTTTAATCTCAAATTTGTCAGGTATTCTTGAGCTTGTTGTTATTGAAAATGCTGAACCATGGAAAAATTAAGGTTTTCCTGATGTTACCTACTGCATTCACATTTTATAGGTATTGCACTAAATTCTTGCTCTATATTTCAGTATTTTCATTAGGTTACTGACTTGATCTTCTGAAGCATGGAAATAGCTGCTTAGTGGCAGTAAAACTGTCTCACTTCTCACTACAAGAAGTGATTCTGTTTCTTCTTGCCTCATTTATATGAATGCACAGTTATAACATCAGAAAATTCTAATTCAAAAGATTTGAAATTGGCCTTCTGTTCCTGTTATTTCTGTAACCGCTGGTATCAGTCTTCTAGCAAGTAATAACATAATTGTTTGTGCCAATTGTTTTATGGACTAAGCTGCCAAACTATCGTTCCTCATTAATGGACTCGACAGCTTCTATGCTGCAGTATTTTATGATTGGGGCACTCACTGTTTATTTTAAATGTTGTTTTCTTTTCTATTTATTTCTTCCATGTAAAACTTGTTCATTTAATCCTGTTCAAAATTTGTGTGCCAGTATTTTCATTGGCTATGAACATAATTTTAAGACATTCACATGGAGCCCATTAGCTCTTGTATCTCTCCTCTGCACACCATGTTTGTACTGTAACTCTAGTGCTGTCATCATTTTGCTAATTTCTCCAGTTCCCTAGTCTATATAGCAATTGTTCTATGAAGTTTTTTCTAAGAATCTTCAATGATCACAATGTCATCCATGTAGAACAAAAGCTAGGATTACTTCCGTCCATTTTGTTTTAATCGTTGCACACTTTAGCCTTCTTTTTTCCTTTACTGTTCCTCATGAGTGATACATCTGATTAGTTTTGCAAGGTTAGAGCTGTCCTAAGGAGTCTAATTTGAGTTTATGCCAGCCACATCTTTACTACCATGATAAGTGCTGATCTGTCAAAGAGATCACAAGGTTTACTACAAATTTGAACACAGTTTGGATCCTGATTCTTTTATGGTGCAGAGCTTCTATTGCATTATACTGATAAACAGCTTCAAGAATGCATATTTTTGTTATGCCACAAATATACGAACTGCAATGCCCTGCTTATTTATTTATTTTGTAATTTTGTTTAAGAGGCTTTTGTGTGTGGTTTCTGTATACTAGAAGTAGTATTAATTGTAGTGGTAGTAGTAGTTGTAGCAGTAGTGACAGCATTAACAAGTAATATTAGAAGAAACACACACAGAGACTCCCTTATTTACTTTAGTTTCTTTTTCATTTTGTGTTTCTTTGGCAGACATTGCAGTGGTGTTCTTGTAGCATACCAACAGGCTGCATATCAGGCAGTGGCTTTGAATAAATGATATCTGTCTGGTTTTAGAGGAATGTATTTCCTCAGTGTATTTTGTTTTCTTTAGCAAACAATATGGGGACAGCATCCCGGAATTTAATATAAGAAGACTAATTTTTTGGCATTGTTCAAATAGACATTATCCTCTTTAGCATTTCATTATAACCTACATGATTTCTGCTGAAGTGTTTGCTGGCTTCATGAACATTTTTGCTTGTACGAGGGTCAGTCCAAAAGTTTTGGGAATGGACACAATAGAGTATTAAAAATTTAGATCTGATTATTATATCTTTTCAAAATATTCTCCATTGCATTCTTTACACCGTTTGATCCTTTCAAACATTTTTCAAATGCTGAACACCATTCTTCTTTGGAGTGACTGCAAATACATTCTTCGTTAGCAGCTACTGCGCCTTCAGGTGATTCAAATCGTTGGCCTCAAAATGTTTCTTTCATTTTGGGGAATATAATAAAGTTACATGGGCAAAATATGGACTGTAGGGATGGTGGTACAAATCTCTGACTCCTGCAGAAATTGGGTTGTTTCTGGTGCAATGTGATATTGTCATGGTGCAACAAAATTCCACGTAGAGCAGTCTTAGGATGCTTTTTTCTCAGTTCATTGAGCACTTGTGGCAGACATTTTATGGTGTAACATCTAGAAGTAAGTCTTTTGTCCCGCAAGTGGAATCATTACAATATGGCCACTTGTTGAGAAGAAGGAACAGATCATCTTCTTGCCAACACTTCTCGTTCGCTTCACTTTTGTTGCAGGATCTTCTCCTGGCAAGACCATGACCAATGACTGTCATTTAGTTTCTGGATCATACTGCTAACTCCAGCTTTCATCGCCTGCTACAATGTTGAATGTTTATGGATCTTCCTTCATTGAATTTTTCAATAATTTCCTGGCAACATTGCAACGTGCTTGTTTCTGTTCATTTGCAAGCTGGTGGGTGATCCGGCAACTGCACTGATGTCAAGCTTTTCTTTTAGGATTGTTTTCACTGCTGCCGATCAAATCAATTAGGCCTTCTTGAATCTGACCATATGTGCAACAATGATCTTCCCACAACAAGCACTCTGCTCTCATCCTCTATGAATTTTAAGGAAATGTCTTCAAGGTATATATTGCATTTTCTTCGAAATAGTCACCACATTGTCTGTTTTTAAACACTGCATCTTAAGATGGCTTCAATCATACTGCTTGTATTATTTTTTGAAGACAGTCACTTGATTGTTCATTTCTACATGATGTATAGCACAACAGACCATGGTCAACCAAACCACCCATCAGCCTCATATGAGGGTGAATGATTGTCAAAATTATACCTCGGAACATGTTGTATTACTTGCATATGGTTACCCAGTCTTCTGTTTTTAAACTGTTATATCTGCAAATGTTTTCAGGTGTATTTTTTTCTGTTTTTCTTTTAGGGATTTTTATTCTATCAGCTGTTTGTTTAAACATCAAGACGATTACAGATCTTGCTGTAGTAGTTTCAATGTGTGCCAAGTCTGACTACATGCACACTTTATCCCTGTGGTCTGAACTCAAATTGTCTATTATCCAAAAGTCTGAAACTGACTCCTCAGCAATTTTTATGGTTTTCTTCTCTTGCTTTTCCAGCTGCAAGTATTTTATTGCTCTATCGCATCTATTCATCAGTGTATCTACCTCTTCTTATATTTATTATCAGTTTTATTAATATTCCAATTTGATAAAATGCATTGAATTGTTAGGCATTTTTCCTTACTTTTCTGAGCAGAACTGATGGCAAGGACAGTTAAATTCATCAGTATGGTTAGCTGCAATATTTCATAGTACATTTAAATAGTGTTTCATATTTGACGACCTGGGTTCAAACATTATTTGTGACCAATCTGCAGCCCAAAGCTGTAAACTACAGTTCTCTTCTATTATTTGTGCCAGTTTCTTACAAATATTAGATCTTTTACGACACCTCAGAGCTGTTTTCATATGTTCTGGAGCACTGAAACTTGAACATTTTCCTGATATATCTCTCTGCATGTTATCTTTCATTTTTCAATGTCCTATAATCAATTTCTATTGCATCTCTCCAATTTTGTGTTTTACCTGTTGTAATTCATATAATGGAGTTATTCGACTACGTCTGATTCTGCTTTCAAATAAAAGATGGCTGTAATTTCAATAACCCTTCAAAATTATATTTTTAATTTCATACTAAGAATGAGTATTAGTATTTTAAGGATTCCAAACCTTGTCGGAGTGTTGTGTTTGGTACAAGCAGCGACATCTGCAAGATATCTGGTGGAGAAGGATTCATCGTCACACCAAGAAGGTACAGAATAATTTATTTATTTAATATCTACTTATTATTTAGCATTATGCATAATGGAATAGATGTAGTGAAAGTATAAAAGTACAGAAAAATTATAAAATTCTAAAGATTTGTAAAATAGGAAAGAAAACAGAGAATAGTAATTTACAATACGTGTATCGTACAACGTTTTATCTACTTTAGTTACGTAATGTCAAGCTTTGTTGTTTACTTTGATAAATTATATTTTTATTTCAGATGTAGTATTGCCAATCACTGGAACATTGATATATAGTTTATACGTGTGTGTAGTGGGTCATGCATGATTTGATAAACGATTTGTTTGTTAGTTTTTGTTTAATACTGAAGAACATGAGTACTAGGTGAATTAAATAAACTTGAAAAATGAATTCTGATCAAGATATTGCAGACAGCTAATTCTGTTATAGATAGTTTAATTCCTAATAAATCCCAACTCTGATTATTTATGTATGGCTCACAATGTGCAACCAGTTTCATGATAAGAGTTACATTATGAAAATTATTGCATAATAGATGCTTCATTATGAAACTAGTTGCTTAATGAGTTACCTATCACAAAACTAGTTAGGTAGTGAATAGGCTTATTTTTTTTTTAGTATTGTAAAATCTATATTATGTAATAAAGCAGACTAAGTTATATACCTATATGATTTGTTCACATGATTACTGATGAAACTTCATTATTTTATTACAGGTTCTCTCTGGGAGTTTGTCATCAGGACTTGAAGACACTGAAAGGTAGGAGAAGAGTTGCCAGTTACTTACATGTATCATCATTGTATCACTGCTGGACCAACAGACAATCTGTGTTTTGTTACAGTTTCCTTTGAAGGTATTTCTCACCGGTGCTTGAAGACATCGAAAGGTAGGAGAAGAGTTGCCAGTTATCCGCATGTACAGCCGCTGTATCATTAATCTGGCATCGCTGTAGGACCTCCACATGCCTGATGCGACCAAGTTTAAAGATGCACTTCCCTTGAGTGATATGTCTGTATTAGCAGATGTGCTCATAGGAATGTATCTGGGGGCCACAGGTGACTATCTCCCCGGGATCCTGCACCCGACTTGGGGGCTGTGGAGAGTATGTTAGGGAGTAGAGTAGACAGCCAATGGGGGCCTGTGGGGTGGGTACTGTTACTAACCCAGTCCTCCCCTTTGCCATGGTTAGGATGTGGTAATAACAATATTTTGTAAGTGCGCCAGGACGGGCGAAACCTGGAACCCGCTACCTTCGCGTGCCGCTTGATTCTTCCATTGGCTGGGCGATGCCAGACACATGAACAAGGGCCATACATGCATTGAGAGAATTGTACTGCCATGTTGTGTTGTTTTCTTCTGTTGCAGCTTTCAGGTTATAACAAGGTGAGGTATCTCATATATTGTATTTGTGTGTTTGTTTTCTTGGTGGCATACTTCTCTCAGCAACTAACAGCTAAAGTGAAAGCGTATCTTTGGCTGTTCTTATAACCTTACGTTCAGAGCTTGTAAATATTAAGCATTTTTGTTTGCAGCAATTACCTTTCCAGACATGCCCTCCAGGAAGACATAGTCTGATGATACCAGCTACTGAATTGTTGGTTATGTGAGTATGGTATGTGGCTCTAGGGGCAGTGTGAGGTTAGCTAACCATTAGGTAGGGTTTAGTTAGGCGAAGCTCCAGAGCTCACATAGCATCAACATACACAACAAAAACCCCATTTTGTAAACTTAATAATGTTTTCTAAATTTTCCTGGAATGGAACAGAGTTCCCACATTTTTCCCCCTTCTTGCCCCTGTACCTCACCGTGGTTTGGGGGTGGCAACAAGCAAATATTCACTTGTGACTTATCTTTTCAGAGCAATAAGTGTATATGTGTGAACGTTCTACACTTTTACTTGCTTCATACACACATTGAACGCACGTGCATAAAAATGTTAGTAATAGTATTCTTTATCAGGATTTGAAAAAATTATATTTATCTACTAATGGGAGAGCCAAGAAACTACGAACTGGCTGCGCGATGTTTTAACACTGCTGCTATAAACAAGGTCACGCTGTTGACGTGGTTTTGCTCCGCAGTGAGAAGTGCAGTATTGACTTGACGGTGATGTGATGTAGTTCAGTTATTACGAGTTATTTATTATTTTGTCCTGTACTTACTCACAGAGTATATTATGGCTCAGTATATGTTTTCCACTGCACAGCGTGTATTTATTTATGATTCGTATGTGTTAACTCAGTCAACTCGCCAAATGAAATTACAATTTGCAGAAAGACTACCAGGTGTAAAAGTTCCGGCTCATACCCGTAGGGCCAATTTATTTTTTTCAACAGTTGAACCCGAGCATATGTGAATACAATTTTACTCCCTGTTTTTAGAGAATTAACAGACAGGTAGCGTGATTTTGCCTTTTTCTCAACAACTCTGCAACAGCTCATATTTCGATGAGAACAATTGAAAGTGTGTTTGAGGACAATGATTAGTAGAGATTTGTGGCCCCCTCAGTCCCCCGACCTAACCCCTGCGATTTCTATTGCTGGGGTAACTTAAAACATAAAGTGTACAAGACAAACTCACACACACTGGAAGAATTAAAACAAAATATCCGCCAGGAAATTGCCAGCATTTCTCAATGTGAACTACAGCGAGTGATGGATAGTTTCCTAAAGAGGTGCCAAAAATGTATGGACAACAACGGTGGCCAGTTTCAGCATCTCCTTTTATAAAGTTGGTAAGCAAAGCCTTTAAAAGTACTTTTAGAAATGTTGTATGATTTCATCCGTGCCTTACTATGACAGCAGCAAATTGCAACGAGCGCCGAGGATGCAGACAGGAAAAACACTGAACAGCCAGTACGTAGTTTTTTAGCTCTCTCTCTGTACTATAATAATCAGTGATGCTTTAGTTCATAGTTACTGGGCAACAAAACCTATACTTTATATTCTAACAAAACACAGTATCAAAATATAAAATACATTTTAATAATGATCATTTATATCTTATTTTCCTTGATAATAATACACATTAAAACAAAATCTTTCTCCATAATTGATAGTTTACAATTTGTAGTACTTATTGGAGGCACATTTTCTCTATTATCAGAAGTATTGTTTTTCACAACTCTGCCTGTAATTGAACTTCCTTCCTTAAGTAATAGATCAGCAATTTTCTTCTTACCCTCAACACTTTCCTTCTGCAACAGTATTCGATTTCCACCCGCTTTTAAAATTTTTCCTGATGAACCGTGAAAAATCACCTCCTTCACTCATTTTTAAATTAAATTCACAAATGAAACTAGCATCCAAAATTGGTGAATATACAACAAAGTATTTTGATTTATTGTGTCTTTTTTTTTCCAAAGCCCACATTACCCTTTCTCTAAACATATGGTTTCCACAATAAATAAATCTCATTAAATATATTAAAAATACAATATATACTAAAATGTTCTGAATGTAGATAACACATTACAAACTAGGTTTAGTAACTAGTCCTCTGAATAACTATTTCATAGCTTTGTCAGTATGAAAAAAACTACATATAATCAACCATAGGAATCTCTAAGAATTAAAGCTAGGGCGAAAGCAAATAAAGCTAAACTGTTACTGGACTTAAGGCAGGGACATTGTAGGCAAGAAACCACCCCCATCCCTCATACAGTCCTTTGGCATTTGTAGACAGCACCGTGATACTTGGTTATTGTTGTTTACGTTCTTTGTATTGGCATACAATTTGAGTATGGATAACTTGAAGCTAACTGCTTAAGCCTACTGCAATATAATACTTAAATAGACGAAAAAGAAAGACAATTAAAATTAAGATTCCTAACAACTAAATGTGTACTGCATTCAGCTATTTACATAATCAGTTACAGATTAAACATCAAAAATAGGTAGAGAAAATAAGAATTAATTACTTTGGTGATCATATCACACATCATTACTAAAGACGAGAATTCCATGCAAATGCATGTTTTTATACGATCATTGAACATAGCTCAAACTTAGTACTTATCCATTTCATTACTTTCTGATTCCAAATATGCATACTTTTCCCATGCTTGTTTGCATATACATTAGGTTAACAACATAACGCCCATAGGCGCTATACATTATTTTCGGTTTAAATGCATGTTTTAATGGTTTTGAGTAAACACCTCAGTTTTTTTATTTTAAGTTCCTTATTTTTGCTTCAAAAATCAGGATTAAAGAAAGAAAAGGGGATAACAGAATTAGAAAGTTAAGATTCTTGCAATAGGATGACTTTCCCAGAATTTTACTGACAGCCCTCTGCAAACTGCCTGTCATAAACAGATTTATTTAACCACAACAATCACCAGCAAGCTTTTAATTTTGCAACAATGGAAATTTAGCCTTCTAGGTTAGGTACCACGGCAAAGACACAGTTGTAGGGCGGTCTTTTGGAATTATAACAAACCTTACTAGCAATTTCAAATTTTATAAAAATGAAATCATTTGCCAAACTGTCTTCGCAGTGTGAATGTATGAACCTCGTAAGTGATAAATGTCTGTGTTATTCTGTTTGCATGTGTTAATGTGCCTCCCATTAAAAGTTCCAGAAGTATAGTCCTTGCACAGTGGATAAAAGGAAAGGGTTTTATTAAATCAGATGGGGATATTGTATTCTGTGATTATTGCAGTAAAGAGGTAAGCTATCCTTTCTCCGAAAATTTTCTATGGCATTTGTTCTTTGTAAAGCATTACAAAATTTATTTTAAATAATTAAATAAAAATGCCAGTTTTTTAAAAACCACGTCCATATAACAGGAAATCTTTTATGATTTCAGATAAAATGTACTAAAAATTTCAAATCAACAGCATGACACATCTGCGTCACCTATTGCAAGAATGCAAAAAACAAAAGAATCTGCAACACACCAAATAGAGTCATTTATTACTGCTCCCACATCTAAGGCATCACAAAATAATTTTTGCGTGGATTTGTGCGATGATTCTGTAGGGGCAAATATACCACTTGAGAAACTCAGAAACCCAACTCTTAATGGTTTTTTTGGAGAAGTGTAGATCAAAAGATGTACCTGATCCTTCAACATTTTTTGACATATTTGTCAAAATAAATTTAATTTTGTGTAAAAATAAATATAAACTATTTTCAGACACATAAAACTACTTGCTGTTTTGCTAACCAGGTATTGGATAAAATTCTCAAGGACTTGGAAACTTCAAACATACGGACGTTTGCAGATGAAACAACTATCCTATGGGGAATATGTTAACTGAAGATGGGCCTGGTCAACCCCATCTAGTATGCTGTAAAGTCTTGCAGAAAGCAAATAACTCCACAATTACTAGTTTCTTTGATGGAATGCTGCCTCAAAAATATTTTGACTAATAAGTGCAGGAACCTCAAAGGAAAAAATTTAGAAACGTTATTAGTTGTTAACTGTGCAAAAATGATAGTACATGTTTTAATGTATTTTTCACTTGATCGAGCACGAATGCATGCATATTTTGGAGTTTTATAGTGCATGGAATTCTCGTCTTTAATCGTTACATATCAAGAGTTCTGCAACTGAATAAAATGAGTTAACTAATAAGAATGACCTAAGCTTCTTTTTAAACAATTGAAGTTCTTTTATTTTTTTAATAGTCATAGGTAATTTGTTGCATTAACTTTACCAACATCATGTGAAGTATCCCCAAAGCCCAACGCGTCCTCCAGGTGTAGTGGTTACCATGTTCTAGGTCTTGAGGTTGTGGTTTTTTTGGACGTAAAAATCCTTCTTCCGGAAGGGAAGTACCAACCCAACATAATGTGAAATACAAAATAAAACTCAAACCTCTGTGACTGTATGAAGCAACAATAGTTGAAAGTTTTGCATTGTTAATATGCAGCGGACACAAGTGAACATTTGATTGGCGAAAGCAGGGCCACAAACATAATATACATTTCTCTGAGCTTGTTGAAGGAATCCAAAGAAAGATGAAGTTAAATTTGCAGAGCAGGAAGAGAAAGCTACACTAACCTCAATTTGCTTTTGCACATTCAGTCACTTCAGCAACTTAATGTAACTATCAGAGTATTTAGTAACTAACATTAGATTGCTGCTGTGTTACATTCACATGACTGTCTCTACACAATATCATTTATTTTTATATAGCTTCTACAAACTATTCCTATGTAAGCTTATTTTTCTATCTGCTTCACGTTCATCAAGATAAACATTTGCATATATAATTTTATTACACATTTTGTTGTGGGTAGAAGAGAAATAGAAGAAGCTGAATAGATGGCCAGGAGTTTAGCTATGCTTTCCATGTCCTTGCCAGAAACAACTGAATAGTGACAGGACTTTAAAACCTTATATATGTGGTATTTGAATCAAAATCATTTCAGCTATTTTTGAAACAATTAAAAATTTTGAAACTTTTTCCATATAAGGGGTAGTTTAGGGTGGGGGTGATTTTCTTTAACATACTCTGACGTGTGTTTGGAGGATACTGAACTTAAAAACACCAAGTTTGTTATTTCTCGTACATTTTGTTTTAGAGTCATGCTGTTCAAACATAAACACGCCATTTTCTAAAAATAATTGTTTGATTAAGGGGTCTCAAAATGTGTATTTCTGGTGAAATCTCAACACCAATTTTTTGGATGGAATACAATACTTCCTCTTATTAAACGTAGGTTACAAACGTAAAAATTAATTCACATGCATATATATAAGGCATTTGAATTAACACTTTCTTAAATTGTAGGTGTTTACAGCCTGTTATATTTAAACAGGAAACAATGACAACAATAATACAAAATTTTTAAGATGCAACTACGAAACACTTGTTTTCTGACACTATTACTTTCTTACTACATTTATTAAGTAAGGGAAGTATCACATTCCAATTCGATAACAAGATTTTACCAGAAATACATGCTTGCCCTGAATCCAAATAAAGTATTTTTGGAAATGTGTTTGTCATCTGTCTGTGAACGCGTAACTCAAAAATATGACACAAAGATTTTCAAGAAAATCCCCCGCCCTAGATTATCGCTTTACGTGGAACAGTTTTTTAAAATTTTTATTTTATCAAAATTGCTCTAACAATTTTTATTAAAACAACATACATTTAACATATTTTCATGATAAATAAAATGTATGTCTTGAATTTTCTAAGAATGTCCCCAAAAGTCCTCTTCATTCTGAATGGCTTTTACACAATTGGTAAACCGTAAGAGAAAGACAAAATTTTACTACACAAAAAATATAGATCTCGTTAAAGCACACAATTCATATATTTTTTTTTTCTAGAGTGAACCATTTCCGAGATGTTCCCTGTTATTTGCTTAAATTTTCCAATATTTATACTTTTTCTCAAATGGGAATTCGTTAGTCATTTTTTTTATGTCCTGGTCGTACCAAGAGAATGGAATGCTCCACATAGCAACCAGCTCTTAAAAGATTTGACTATCGCTTAAAACCTGTCACATTCCCTTTGCAGCACCTACAAGAAAATTAGCAATAAGATACTTTCGGCAAATGTTTATCTTGATTAACATGAATTAGATGGAAAACAAGTGCTTGTAGCAATATTTTGTACAAGAGTAGAGGAGGTCATGTGAATGCAACACATTAGACTTTTTCATCTACAAGCACTTGGAGATAGCTCATTGAAGTTGTCCGACGAAGTTCGAGCGAATGCCGAAAATGAACGAAAGCAAACGATCTTAATGGAGCATTCCAGTACAAGGGGGAAGGTAGTCCATTCCGGCACATTTTGCTCCCATTGGCTGTGGTCAAATACGTAATGTGGAACGTTGGCGCGCGCATTTCGACTGGCAATTTAAAGTGAATGCATAAAGCCATGCGTTTCAAAGCAGGAATTAGTACATACATAGTACAAATCGGTTTAAGTTCAGTACCTTCCAAAGATGTGACACAAAGATTTTCAAGAAAATTCCCCACCCAAAATAACCCTTTACACGGAAGAATTCTCGAATTTTTTTTCTGAAAAATGACTCAAACGATTTTTATTAAAATGCCATTGTATTGAAGATACTTACATGAAAAATAAAATGTTTATTTTTAATTTTCTGGGAATAGCTTGTGAATTCCTCTTCATTCGGAAGGAATTTTGTATAATCTTGTGTAACTGGTAAATTTAAGCAACAGAGGAAAATGGGCTACACAAAAAATGTCAATGGGATAGATGGATCTGTTGCATCCCAGTTTTATATGTTATAATGTTTTATGTATATGCAAACTCCACCATCTTCTAAATGTTTTCTTCTACAGGGTGAAAGGTATTGGTTGAACTTTAATAAAATGGCTAATAGACACAGGCACAAGTAACATCACTATGTTTCATTTTTGTAGGTTTAATGACAAAAATTGTATTTACACTACTCATTATATAGAATCCATGATTAACGTACGGTTCAAGCAGTACCTTCCACCCTGTATACTGTCCTCCCAAATAATACCCATGCAGTAATAATGAGAATTTCTCGTTTCAAATGATGTCTTTCTCACACATATCTTCAAGGTAATAGAAATTACATGGGAAATTGAAATTTAAGCATAACAAGTATAAAGTTATAATTTCGAGCTTATTCAAAGTGAATTAATCATCATAATAGTATCAACCTCATGTAAGCACTTTATGTAGGGCAGATTGCATGTGATGGTGATTAACACTTATTTGCTATTGTTGTCCTACTGTAATGCGTGTCGAGAAGTTTACTGTTGAAATGGTGATGGTTTACAAATTTTTCTCTCTTAGATAATGCATGATGGGGAGGGGAGCATCCCCCCCCCCCCCCAAAGGCTGTTCTTGGCTTTGGGTATATTCCTACTTACTCTGTATACTTCATAATTGTATGATGTGTTCAATTTCCCTGAGCATTGCTCACAGTGGAGCCAAATGAACAAACACAAACAAACATCACTGTATGGGCTCAATTTGTTTTTTTCCCATATGACCTGTCAATAAATTTAAAGTTCCCATGTGCTGTAGGACCTCCACTGTGTTATACCAAATGTTATATATAGAACCTTTCCCAGGAAAAGGAATCAAAGTGTATTTTCTATTCAATAACTGTAAGTTTTATTAACTAGAACTGGCTTTGTGTATGCATAAGTGACTAAGTGCAATTACCTATAAGATCATTCCAATAGATTGTAATAACAGACATTCAAGAGGTTAGAATTTAATGGACATTTTAATTGGGTAGGCCATTCAAATGTATATTAATGTACGCACATGTTCCTTAAAATACCATACAAATGTTTTATACAGTATTATTAAATATGACTGTGAATGCAATGTCTCTAAATAAGAACTATGTCTCTTTGTGTTTAGCCATATCACACCCACCGTTCATAATTGTCAATCACTTTAACATGTAGTTTAGTGTGCCAGTATTAATTGTTTTTTCATATGTTGACTGCAGAAAAAATGTAACAGCACATGCTGGTTTATAAATTTGGGTGGCTGGATGAGACACTCGTTCATTACTATTGCCCTCTGTCCTCCATAGTATTTTTAATTTTAATGTCCCTTTTAACTTCACAGGTTTACAGAGATTCGAGACTGGTGGGAGGGGGGATGAAGATGGTGCAATTGATGGAATTATGGTGGGGAAAACCAGACAACATTCATCCTAAGTGCCATTTTATCTACCACAAAATCCCACCTCTGATCCCTAGGATTGAATCCAGGCTTTTTTGTGAGAGGCCATAGTGCTGCCCAATTAGAAGTATGAATGAGACAACATTTAAAACAGAGATAGCATTACTCAATACTATCAAGTAATGAAACCAAGAAGTTGTTTTACAAGGCAGCTCCCACTATGACTTCACAAATGAGAGAATAACTATTTCAGCAGATATTTTGCCGTGCAATATATATTATACATTTATATAATTTAAGTTGGGTGTTTTGTCATAAATATGGTAGCTGACATTTCGATATGTAGAAATCATTCAGCAATAATGTGGTAATACACAAGTTTTATGTAACAATTTGTGCTTCCAAGGCCAGCGCTTAACCGAGTTACCCAGATTGACAAAAAATTCCCAAAGATATACAATACATATGGAGAATTTTCTGTTTATGAAATGCTTTAAGTTATTTTGCAATGAAAAAACCATTATGTCCTAATTTATTTATTTGGTATAACAGCAGGAAATAGTGTTTGAGCACAACACTAATACACATCCAAAATCAAACTATGGATCCCAAACTATTATCATTACATCACATTCAAAATTGAAATAGGTATCAGACATAACCTTTGAGCACGAGTTCTCTTGTTCGTTTTACGATATTAGTGTGCAATCCATAAAAATAAACTTTTCGAAATACAGTCCCTAATTCGAACACATTTTAACACCTTAAGATACTAAGTTATAGTTTATATTTAAGGTTAGCTTGTTTTCGCTATATATATTTCAATTCTTCATTAAAACCAACTAAACTTTCGATTCATAACCTGTCTTCTACCTTACTAGGTTTTCAGGTCATGTTCCAGTTTTAAACATCGAATGCGCGTTATTTGGTACTCAATATTAAATAAGGTATCACTATAAACTCCTACATTTACACAATTGCTCGTTGATACGAAATTTTGCTTTGTTTTTTTATTTTCGGCATTGCTATTTTATCAGCTGACTTCCATCTTAGTTTAGTTTCAAGCCTCAGCAATTAGCATGGCAGAGGTCGCGACATTCGCTTTGGAAGCGTGGTGTTCGTGGTGTTCGTACACCTTCGGGTGGCTTTCTGCAAGCGCTTGTCACATGATAAACCCGTAATTTAGTTTATAACCTCGAAAGGCAAATTGCCTGTTTAAAACAAAATAATTCTCTAACTTGGGATTTTCCAAAATGTACACTTGTTAGTAAACGCGTGAAGTTAAGTATGAAGCGACTTTCGGAAGAGAGAACCAAACTTCTGTTTGAAAAGCTATCAAAATTGTAAGTATTAAGCGTGATGAACCACGTGTATGTATGTACTTGTCAGTAGTTTCACATGTTTACTTTACTTAAATAGTTTAAACATTAAGAATGTAGCGGAAGTGAAACTCAATATAAAAAAAACCTAGAGATGAAATTCCAAATTAAGGTTGGAAGTTCACAAAAGTATCTTTATCGTAAATACAGCTTTTAGGTATAGCATTACGTGTTTTATTTATGATTTTAGATTAGGAACTTGGATATTTTAGTGTACATGAACCTCAGCAATACAAATTCACTGTAGCGGAGCGAGGTACTCCCTTCGGAGTAAAATAAATATTTACAATGCTTGTACCTCTCATATGTCGTCTTCGTTTTGTAATGTTTTTAACGCATTTTATCATATTCTAAAAATAAAGCTCTCAAATTCACTCCGCTACAGTGAAACACAGTGTTTATGATTGTAAGATTGTATTTAGACTAAGTTTTACAAATATATTACAGCATAGGTGCTAATGTGAAGCTGCTGATAGATCGTCCAGATGGCACATACTGTTTTAGAGAAAAAAAGGATAGAGTATACTATGTCTCTGAGAGGATTCTGCAGCTGGCATCCAATGTGGCACCCGATCATTTGGTCTCTGTGGGCACATGTTTTGGAAAGTTCACAAAGACTGGAAAATTCAGGCTTCATATAACTGCGCTCAACTATCTTGCACCATATGCACAGGTAAACCAGAACGATTATTATATATTAGGTTCACAGAGCAATACAGTCAGGCATCATCTTTTCGCTACATTATCATTTAGTAACTGACCACTACAATAAATCAGTTAAATGTAACACATATTATTGCTCTTTCCTCCTCAGATGAAGAAAGGTTATTTGTAAATACTTTTCTTGAGAGAGCAATTATGATATGTCCTTATTTTTATTAGACATCAGGATAGTACTTCCACTCTTATCTTCTGGTTAATTTGGTAAAAATTAGTAACTTAGAGAAAGAAAATGGGGATTTGTTCCTAGTCTACCTTCTACAATTTGTTCATGCTTTGGCCGGAAGCAGGCACTTTGTATCTGTGCTGTTCATATGGAAGAGCTGCCAATATCTGAACAGAAAATAGCAAACTGTACATGAATGACTGATTTAGAGCCCTAAGCTGCAAAGTGTAGCCCAGGGTTGAGGCCTAAGCTGCAAGGCATAGCTGAGGGATGTTTTTTATAAGTAGGGGAGTGAAGCATGCAGGATGACGGTGCAGCTGTTGGATCTGTGAGGCTAAACCCCAAGAATGAATTATGAAACTTTATTTTTTGGGATAGATATGGAGGCAACGAGTGTGTTTGGAAGAAAAACTTAAAATTGCTATTTTCATGGATTTCGCTAGTACTGGCACTTTCTTCTATGCATGCGCAGTAGTAACAAAATGGAGTACATTGTTGATATTTAGTGATTCATTCCAAACCAGAGTTCCCTCTGATGTAAACAAAAGCATGTGCTTCTGCTTGTCACGAACCCAAGAACACACTCTTACGCCAACGTAAATAGTTCCTTAATACATGTATTGTATCCTGAAATATTAAGGCAGGAAAAATATATAACTGCACATTTTATTGCGGTTATCATAACAACTCATTGTTAAGGGTAATGGATATATACCAACTGTTAAGAGATTAGAAAATATGATTTTCGCCTGCTGTTGCGCTAACGCAGAGAGTATCTTGCTCGTTAATACCAACCGTATGCATGACTGCCACTCTGTTACATATACAAGAAATGCAGCAATGAATTCTCAGACATGCTATCTGAGTACCGAATAAACAATTTGCATAACACAGGATATGTGATAAACGAACAGTCATTCATAATACGCTAACATACAGCTCAGTACAGGTCAAATCTTGTGATTTAGTCAGTTGGTATTTGAGCTCACATGGCAGAGGAAAGTGCGTGTACTGCGAATAAACCGTTCAAACACAAAAGCAGGAAACAGTTAAAAAGTAGCTAAAAGCAAACAATGCTTCATATATTCAACTCAGTATTAGAAAAATACCCTACACTTGCATTAGTGCATATTACGAAACTAATATTGGATTTTACAGGTGTTTCAGTGAGAAGTGTAACCAAAGCAAACAGGGAATATAAACAGACATAATAGAACATAGAAGAGGAGAATAAAATGTGGGAACGTGTTTTGTGTGCGACAATGCTGTGGAATTGTGGATAAGCTTGTCATTATTTTGGAGAGTAGTTCTGATTCTGATGTGGCAGCTGAGTGATCTTTGGAGGATTTGGATTTGGTGTGTGCACTTTTGCCCAAGGATTGTGATTAATGAAGTAGAATGTTCATTTCCGCATACTTATAAAATTGATTGTTACCTCAGGTTGCATTTTGTACTATGATTCTCACTCAGGGCACCTTTTTATAGATTTAGTATTCAACAAGCAGCCATTAGGGGCGGGGATTGCAAACTACTTTCGCATGGATAATACAAAGAGTTTGTTTACAGTGAAAGGCACTCTGGTTTGGAATGGACAGTAGTTGGTTCTCTGTCACTTAACTTCCTTCACGACAGCCTCCTCTTCTGAATGGTTCACTCGCTAGGGGGGTCTTTCATAATCCCTTGCTCTGTAGTAGCACTTGCTGCAAACCGCAGCAGTTGCCACAAGCGCATTTGGAGAATAGCACTTGATATTGTGTGGGGAAACTCACCCACCAACTCGCTTTCTCACTGACCAGCTCAACACACTTATATGATTATTCTTAATTTCTACAGGGTTCTCAAATGTTCGAGAAGGAGAAACATCCAGAAGATTCTGGTTATCAAGCGATAGTGCTTTGGTGTTTATGCTGGTGAACACTATTTATGATTGTTTATCTCAACTGCCGATAACCTTGGGCCATAGCCAGTGCATCACAGTATCTGTTCAACTTTGATTTTTAGTTATGTTGGTTACACACTTTTTTTATTCAGAGGAACTCCAAACATGCATTTCTGATGAAATTTTGATATATTTTTGGATGGTATGTAATATTTCCTCTATCATAAATAGTTGCTAGTAAGCTAAAATTATGAGACAATTAAAATAAATGACACTGTGTGCAAAATAGACTTTACACATTATCAACAGCAGGTATTCACATTTCCAGTAGTTGCTCATGATTATGTACATTTTGGGTGTTAACAAAATTTTAGTCAGACAGCCCTGAAAATGTGATATAGCATCTGCTGCATAACAGTTATGATCAGGGCCAGTTTGTTTTGCTATTAATGATAAACAAGAAATGTAGCAAGTAGTACATGCATGATTTATGACAAATGTGACCGATTTATGGCTATACTTTTTTCGCAAAAATTTTTATTTTTACAATAACACTTCAAAAACATGTATTTGTTTTGAAGGAAAGGTACATTAAGCTGAAAATTTAGACTAAGTTATTGTATTTTATGACCTGCTGGGCCATCCATGACAGCTGACAGGGTTTTCCTGAGCTTTTGTAACATTCCACTAGAAATACTTTTGTTTTGAAGTTCTTGAAGCAATTGCTGCAGTGGAAAAATAATTGATCGCATTGAAACAACAGAAATAAACTAACGGAAATGTGACCATAAGCAGTGCATGTGATTAACAATTCATAACGACTGAAAGCTTCCAGCCGAATTTCAAAAACATCACAATGCAGCTGCAACAATGAGCCATTGCCTATGACATTACACAAAATTTCCACCATATTTTAAACTATAAATAGAAAATTTTATATATTTTTAACAAAATTTTTTTAAGTATAAACACAAAAAAAAACCTGGTCCTGGTTATGATTATGAACAAACTGATAGAACTACAGCCATTTTCCAACAACAGCAATAATAATGATAATTTGAAATAATAATACATAAGCGTCTGACAAAAAAAAAAGGATTGTTTTTGTGGATGTTTGTTGTTCTGTATATAATTAAATAGAGTATTTTAAGTCAAGAACGAAGTAATCTGTAAATTAAATTGTAGTTGAGAGTGTGGATAGTATGGAATAACTGGGAGAAGTTTACACACTCATGCACGTTACCTACTTCTGCTGTACTGCTATCATCTAGTGTCATTAATGTAAAATTATAGTGATAGTGAAACACAGAGTGGGAAAAGCTTTGTGCAGGATCCATATGTATTTGGTCCACAAGGTAATTATGTAATACCAATAATATTGCATTGGTGGACTTTGTGACAGTGATGTGTCTATAATTAGTAATTATTGAGTTGATTGTAACACTACATCACTTACTTGTTACTCCAAGAAAAGAAAAATAGCCTTAGACATGTTTCCTCAACCTATGTAGGATAAAGACCGTCAAGCCTACATTTGTTACAAAACTAATCAAATCTAATAACAAACAAGAGAAAGCAGCCGTTAAAAAGACCATAGAAATAGAGAAGTACAAACACTACAAAAATAGAAGTGAGACAGAACTAAAACTATACGATTTACATCTTAAACTAACCAAAAAACTAGGAAGCATACTTTGGGATAATTTGGAAAACAACCTTTTGGCTACATTGAGCGTCAAAATGCGAAACAAAACATTAACACAAAAACTGAAAAATTTATGCATACACCAGAAGCCAAAAACATTGCCCAGACAAAAAATAACACCACAAATGAACGTTAGCAATCAATCAAAAGAAACTTTCACCAAAACAGAAATTGAATTCCTAAACAAAGAAATGAAAACATGTGTAGATTTCTCCAACAAGGTCGAAGATTACATTGCAGAAGTCCAAATTGCAACCCATAACCTAAAAGAATTAGAGAAAACTATAATACAAAGCGAATGTTGCAAAATAATTGAAAAAATAGGAAATGAAAAGAAAGCTAACCCCCACAAAAATGTGATAAGAGCACTCAAAAACAAACCCGGGATTTACACAAAAGCTGACAGAGGGAACACAGTAGTGATTTTGGAAAAAAACGGACAATGTAGAAAGAATGGAAACATATTTAGAAAAAGATAAATATTCTAAATTACAAAAAAATCCCCTAAATCAATGTACAAAGAAATGTAATGTAACAATCGCAGACTCCAAATTAATACACAAAAAAGAACAATACAAAATCAAAGTAGACAATCCTACACTACCCAGAATCTATGGAGTTCCAAAACTACATAAACCGGGAAAAACAATGAGGCCAATCATAAATAATATAAATGCTCCCACCTACCAACTAGCAAAATGGCTGACACACAAGTTCTCAGCAATGCCAAAATTTGAAACTTTAGGCATAAAAAACTCCTTGGAGCTAATTCAAAAAATAAAAGATGTTGAAATAGCAAAAACAGATTCCATAGTTTCTTTTGATGTTACGGCTCTCTTCCCCAGCATACCAACAGAAACCCTACCAACACACATCAAAAACTGGCTGCTAGCAATAGGAAGGACTACAGAAGAAATTCAAGAATACATTACACGAACTTAGCTGCGCATAGAACAAAATTATTTCACTTTCAACGGGAACTACTACAAACAGAACTCAGGGCAGTCCACTTTCACCACTACTGGCAGAACTCTTCATGAGCAATATAGAGATGAGAGTCACAAAGGCTTTCCCCTGGATATTTAAACGATGGTACCACTACGTTGATATTTTTGCAATAGTCCCAGAAAAACACTTGGAAGACGCACTAAAATTATTGAACCTTCAGGAAAACTCCATAAACTTCAGAATGGAAAAAGAACAGAATGGGCAACTCCCCTTTCTTGACCTTAAAATCATCAAGAAAGAAAACCACCTAACATTCAGCATCTACAGGAAGCCCACACACACAAATAGCTACATAAAACAAAACAGTTTCAATCCTGTTCCCCACCAGCATGCAGCACTCAACAGTCTGACACACCAACTGATAAACGTCCCTATGAACAAAGAGGAACACACATTTGAGCTAAACAACATATTGGACATAGCTACAGAAAACGGATTCAGGCCAGAAACAATATACAAGGAAATAAACAGAGCTGTGAGCAAAAAGAAGTTACCACACTCATCCCTACTGAAAAAGAAAAGATGATCTTCAAAAAATTCACATACCACCCAACAGCTTTCTACAAATTCCAGATAATCTTCAAGCAACACCTCTCTTTGGCCCCAAAAAACAATTACACCATAAAAAAACCTACTAAACTCCAAACTAAAAGATGACATCCCTCAGGAGAACAAACCAGGAATATACCAGATCAGTTGCAATGACTGCAAAAAAATATACATTGGGCAAACCAAAAGAAATATAAAAACAAGAACAAAAGAACACTTCAGTTACATAAAGCAAAAACAGGAAGATAAATCAGCAGTAACTTGGCACTTTTGGAGAGACAAACACACCAGACAGAAACCCAAAAACACTAAAAACATCTCAGGAAAAGCAGAACTTACAACTTGGGAAAACATTTATATTTGGAAGAACAGAAACAGCATTTATAATTTTGAAACCGTGCCAGAAGACTTACTTTTGAAGAAGTTCTTCCAACCGCCACCAGAAATCAAGCTTACAACCAAGACGAAGGATGGGAGCAATTAGCTCCTGAAACATGTATTCGTTATAAAAACAAATAAGTGATGTAGTGTTACATTCGACTCAATAATTACTAATTATGTAATACCAGTTGCACATGTGCAAAACTTCTTAAAACGTTGATATTGTAATGAAAAGAAGCTAGAAACAGTGATGTGTTGAATTTATTTAAAGGTGAGTCGGAATTGTTACACTAACATCACTTAAATAAATTCTTAAAACGTGCTCAAATTAAGATGTGCTCCAACCTTGTTGCCACATCTCATCAAGCTTAGAGGAGTGGTGCATTAGATTTGAATGTCATAGATTTTAAATTACTGCATATATGTTACATTGAATAGCATTCAAAGAAAAGAAAACCATTAAATCTGCAAGGTGTCAAAAGGAAGGGTGTTCATACGCTCTTGTGCTATTATACAGCAGCTGCCACTGGTATGTCTGCTTCATTTCTAGTCTATTGCAAACCATCATAAACAAATTATATTGCCCACATACAAAATCAACTTTCCACATGATTGTTGGAAGGCATTTCCATTCCCAGTATGTAGTAAATAAAGTTTGCTGTTGAAATTCTAGTTCAAATTTATTTTATTATGAACCAGCATTTAATTTAACTCTGGAATTAATGACTTAAAATGTTTTGTGATTTCAGTACAAAATATGGGTTAAACCTTCTGCTGAGCAACAGTTTCTCTACGGTCATCACGTATTGAAATCTGGGCTGGGGAGAATTACAGAAAATACCCCAAAGTATCAAGGTGTGATTGTATTATCGATGAGTGATTTGCCATTGGTAAGTGATTTTCTTTTGCCCATCAAGAAACCTGTATGGCTGCATGTTGATTATTTCACTATGTAACATCTGTACTTTTATGCTATAGGGTTTTGGAGTTGCTGCTAAATCTACATCAGACTGCAAACATGCCGACCCAATGGCAGTTGTGTGTTTTCATCAGGCAGACATTGGAGAATACATTCGTTCGGAAGATACTCTGATATAACTGTGTGAAAGTGTACAAAGCAAAAACTGTAAACTTGGAGATGAAGGCAGTGTAATAAACATATTTTTTTATATTATAAATATTGAAAACACAAGCATTATTAACTTGAAGTTATTATCATTTTAATTTTTTAAAATATGATTTGAGTCAATGTTCACACTTAAAATTTCACTTAGGTCAAGCTGTAAAATCTTGGAACGTTTTTGGAGACATTTGTCTGCATCCTCAGCATGGTGACAATTAACAGCTTTATTCTCTCTCCCTCCTCAGTCTGAGCATCCAACTGCTGCCATCTTGAGGTAAACTTAATGACGTTGCTTACTGGTGGCATCTCAAAATTTAACAGGCTCTTGAAATTTTTAAAAATGAAGATCTTTTCCCACTGGATGAGTGCTAGTGTGGGCTTAGATATTTAATTTCTTTTCCAATATTGTGATTGTCTATCCAAAAATGGTGTGCTACTGCTGATTTAGCAATTTGTTTAAATGTTATGTTTCAGCTATGCTCTTTCAATCCGACATTTAAGTTCCTCTTGGTCATTCCTATGTAAGATCCATTACATTTAATTTGATAAATGCCAGAATTTAAATCCTGTGGTATGATGTTCTTAATGATTTATTTAATAATTTCTTCAAATTTAATTTATTTTGTGGAGCCAATCATATTGTAGCTTTTGAAAATTGTTTCAAATTTCTTAAAAGCCAAAGGGTGGTGTGTAAAATTGCTTAGATTTTACAACTTGACGTAAGTGAAGTTTAAAGTATGCTCATTCATATTTTAAAAAAGTAAAATAATTTTTATAATTTGTTTCCAAAGTTTTAAAGGCTGGTGCACAATAACCAAGAACAACAAAGTTAAAACATGTGTATTATAATGTGAAGCTTTCCTGGGTTCAGGGTATGACATATCAAACTCCTCACTGTAGAGATTATTCAAGGAAGCTGTGACATGAAACAGCTGCTAGAGCTCTTTCTAGTTGCAAGGTGGGAAAATAAAACTGGAGGAAATTCTAGCAAGTATGCATCCCGACTCCCTCAGATCCATCGAACATAGGTTCTTCTACAGGGTGTCTACTGATACTCAAAATATACTGGATATAATGAAATTATACTGGAATTAGTGATTGCATGCTGGAAAAATCGGATGAAATAACCATACAACATTGATTTATTTCAGATTAAATTTTCAGGTGATTGGTTCTTGGAAAAACTTGGTAATCAAATAAGTATTTTTTTAATGTTATTGTTTTGCATGATATCTATTGTTTCATAATTTTTCATCTTAAGTAAAAATGACTCAAACATTTGGATAGTCTTTCACTCCTAATACTTTTTTTACAGACTGTAGTTTTGAAGGTTGTTATGGGAAAGGCTAAGATAAATATAAAATCTGCTGTTATTTCATTCCCATTTTCTGCAAATATCACTGAATATTTTGGTCCATTATTATGACTAGCGTGGGAGTTTCATGAGGTTAACTTCTAAGAGGTAATGGGGAGAAATCAACATAAAAAAATCTTCTAATCATTGTACAATAATTTCATACAGAGATAAATTTAATTAAATCATTATTAGAGATTTAAAAAGCCATCTGTGCAACCGTGGGTATGGTAGCTAGTAATAAACACAGCATCATATTGTGGCTGTGAAAACAAATAAAATAGTAAAGTTAGACACATCATACATTTTTTACTGCAATATGACTTGCAGCACTGAAATTTTGTCACAACTTATACTGGAAATATTGGAATTTTAAACCTCCAAAGCAATAGACACCTGTTCTAGCAAAAGCATCATCTGTAGTTTGCTTTTATGCAACTTAAAACTGACTATTGCCTCAAAAAAATAACAACTGATAGAAATTAACAAAGAACAAGCAACTTTAATGTAGGCTATTAATAATGGAATGAAACGATGTTGTAATGAAAAGAAGCTAGAAACAGTGATGTGTATTGAATTTATTTAAAGGTGAGTCGGAATTGTTACACTAACATCACTTAAGTTTACTCACTTAACATGTTTCGGGAAACAGTTGTTCCCATCCTCAGTCGAATTAACTTCTGAGGATGGGAACAACTGTTTCCCGAAACATGTTAAGTGAGTAAACTTAAGTGATGTTAGTGTAACAATTCCGACTCACCTTTAAATAATGGAATGAAACTTTTTCCAATCTCATCTCATTTAAAAAATGTTTACCTACTCTCTGGAATGTTGATGTTACCTAACCTGCATTATATTGGCTGAATCGGAAACAGGTGAACATCATTGATCAGATACAAACAAATGACGTCCTAATGCAGAAAATCAACTTTCCACTTTGTTATTGATATGGTCATCAATCGAGACCAGGATATGTGGTGAAATAGAATACTCATAGCGCTGAAATAAAAAACCAAGGAATGACAACTCAAGTGGAATAAGTATTGCTTTTCTATTAAAATAATCATAATTACAAATATCTTAAAAAGAAAGATCACTTAGAAATAAATAGTAAGTATAATAAAATTAGCTGTGTCACCAAAGTACAAACACAGCATTGTTTCTACATTTTCTGGGCATAAATTTGTTCGCCTGTCTGAAAATAAGTTTCACATGCTGAAAAGCCTCTCTTGCTATCCACATTTGTAGTTGGAAACCATACTGCCTTCAAGTAGCGACTTGAAATATCAGGATATTCCTGCATCAGCTTCTTCAGTAATTCAGGCTCCACATGCTGCTTCACAATTAGATAAATGAAAAAGCTGGGCAGTTGAGCGAAAGATTTTTCCTGCAGGATCTTCTGCCAACAGCTTCTCCAGCTATTTGATGCTGCATTCATCACTCGAGCATCTTCCCTCAGCTTGGTTTCATCCTTCAGTTTACACAGGGTTATGGATGTTCCGTCTCCAGACATCTTGTTTTTTATGAGCTGCACTTCACCAAGCAAAGCAGTCACTCTTGGCACAAGCTTGTGCACTGTACAATATTGAGTAATCTCAGAATTAGTGCAGCAATGCTATTTCACAAAAGCAGCCTCAGAACAAATGAAAGCTCTTTAAAGTAGCTGACTGCCGAATTTGAGTCAGTCAGTTGCTTGAAGTACTTGAGGAGATTGTTGAACAGATTTTATCCATGAACCCTACAAGTTAAAACAGGAATCAGAAACATCTTTGCTTCTGTAGCACCAGCATGTTTATGTTTAAAAATGGTTACATACTGGTGCTTCCTCTTCCTAGCATTCTTGAAGACTGCCTTATCCATAGAATGCACAAATAATCAATAAAAACTTGACATCATCTGCAGCATTTCATTACATTTCACATTTTAAAGTAGGTTTCGTAAAATAAAAACATTTGCGATATTTCACGGCTTCAATTTAAAAAAATGAAGTTTATCTCATACAAATATGTGAAAATTTCAGAGTTATCGTTAATACCAGAAATCCGGGCCTCTAGTCATCAATATACATTCCTGCTCTCGGGTTATTGTAGACCAGCCTTTACTTTAAATATTACACCTTTCCAAAACTTTCATTCCATTGACATAAGTGCATGCCAAGCAATGTTTTGATTTAGTTTTAGATTTTCTTTAATGTTTGGAACAATCATTTATTTAAAAGTATTTGTTCAAACATTTACTGGACCTGGACCAATTTTTGGTATACACTTAAACAACCATTGGATTAATCACAACCAGCAACTGTGATGCAAGCACAGGAGCAGTATATTCTCCTCACTCACTGAAGATGTACTTAATCTCAATAATCTGAAATAAACCTGGTTGACGGGACATTGTAAATTAGGAAACATGAGGAACCAGTATGCAGTCTATGTAACAAAGAGGATGAAACTGCCTGTCATATAATCTTCAAATGTGAAGCACTGGATAGGAAAAGAGATAAACTTTTGGGTCCAATAAGTCCAGATCAGAACTTAGTTAATAAACTACTGTTCACAACTAAAGGAACAGGACTATTTAACTAAAACAATAGTGACAGGAGATAATACAACAAACCCTTAGTTTTCAGTGTTTGGGCAATTACAACATGACTCCATCTCTATATAGTCAAATTAAGTCCATTTTGCAAAGTAAGAGTAAATCAACGGGTGGACAAGTGTAGGGCTCATGTGCTCATAAGTTCATGCTTTTTTAATCAGGCAGGTCACATTAGCTTGCGGTCAATAGAGTTCAAGTGTTAGCCAGCATTTATTTTCTTAGGATCAAGAGAAAAAATGTTATCTGGAGTACTACAGCCCTCTACATGGCTGTACTTTCCCCATACTAGGGGTGGCATTTAAAAATCAACAATCCTTGAATTTGTAACATGTGAACATACTGCAGTGTCTTTCCTGATTCTTTAAGTAGCAAAACCCAAGGGTTACAAGCAGTAATTTAATTTCAAATTGAAAGAAGTTAATAACAGTGAAGCTGTTTACAAATTACTGGAGGCAGTTTTGTCACAACTTCATTTACATTTTTTAAAACTCAAGACATGTTTCAAGAGCTATGCTATTATCCTCCGCTGAAGGTCGACAGGATCCAGAGGTGGGTGTCGAGATGGCGATCTCTAGGTCTGGAGTCAGAAGTAGGCATGACGAATCTGCTGAAACTATCTATTGGCAGAATTTAAAAATTCATAATTTGGTGATGTACATTTTCTACCAAGCAGCTAGTTCTAATGTACAGCTGGCATGTTTTACTAGGGCTGTATTTCATGACTGAAGTCGCAGAAATGTGTGGCAACTGCAGATTTATCTACTTGTTTATACTTTATATGGCAAAAGTGTTCATTAGTGCAGATTTTGAGGTGCCTTTTTGTTTTACCTATATATACTTAATTGCAATTGATTTTGTATATTCCAGTTCTGCAACTTGGTGAAGCTTTTAGTAAGTTCCTTAGGTTGTATTTGTTCTGAGGGGTTAGAATATCGTGGAAACTTGTGTAGTCATAAGTGGTAGCTGAATTTTATGAATTTCTTGCTTTCTCTCAAAGAGTTTCCAGGGTGGTGGTGGAGTTGTTTATTTCTTTTTTAAAAAATCTTCTACATGATTGTACAATTATTTTATAAAGAACGGAGGGTAAGTAAATGTATTCATGCAATGTCGAGCAGCCTGCTATAAAATGCAATGTAACAATTCAATATTTGTATACTATATTCAGTTAAGGCCAGACCACAACCAAGTATGTACTTAGCACCACAAATAAATATTTAATATTGTGACATAATGGCTATAGCTCAAGGTTATCAGGAGGTTGGCACTGGGCAGCTGGAATAAACAATAATAAATATTGTCAACGAATACACCAGGTGTGCTATTGGCAGATAGCCAGAACCTTCTGGAAGTTTCTTCCCCCCTCCTCCAGAACATGTCCAAATAGTTCTAGAATGCTCTGTGGAAGATTCCACTGCCTATATAAGTGAGTGTTCTCGCGAGAGCAGTCAGTCAGTGAGCAAATTTGTAACAATGTGCAGCGAGTGCTGTTGCAGGAGAGATCGAAGGAGTGCTGTGTTCAACTCCCCAGCGAGTGAAAAGTCTTGGAAGTAGAAGTGAAGTGACAGAGAATTGAACCAGATAAAATAACTAAACAGTGATATTCAGAACTTCGAGAAGTGATGGTTAAAAAAAAAAATACTGGACAAAGTCACAATACCCAACAGATCACTCTGTAAATAAAATAATGACAGTTTTAAACTCAGAACATGATTTACTATTTTTTAATAACATCTTCAGTTCTTGTTTATTTTCTGTTGAAATACATTGTTGAGGTTACTGCCTTTAGGTAACCAATTATTTGCTATCTTATCAATTACTTGAAGCAAAATATATTTATAGAATCAATTAGGGGTATTTAAAAATCTATTACACAATCGTTTATCATTTTTATAAATTCATTTTCCTTAACTGTATAGGTCCACTTTACTATTAATAATTTTGGCTTGAGGGTTTATTTCATTATTAGATGACCAAAAATGATTTGCTATAACAGATTTATTAATTTGCTAGTACAGTCAAACCTTGATCTATCATTTTCTGAAGGAGTAGAAAAGAAAAGTATGGATATGGGATGTGCACAAAGGAATGGAAGTAAATAAAAACAGCAATAACACGGTTAAGAACAATGATTGGAAAACGTATAAACACTTGATTCAATCACAAAGTGAAGATGCTATGATATCTATACACATGGTAGTACTTGTGGAGTTTCCCTCCTCTTGCTTTCACAGCTGCAGAGGTGCCAACATATGAGTAACAACCACTGCCATCCTTTCACAAATAATGAAATTAGTAAAGGGGAACAAGTATTATTACTACTTGCACCTCTTTATTGGCACTAATGACATTTTCCTAGCCCAGAAGATCTCATCACATTGTATAAAAAATTCTCACATACGTTTTTCTCAACTTTAATACTCCAATGATATAATTATGCTTTACTTCTATTAACATCTGCAGAAGAAGAACAATGTGTTACAACCTTACCAATCTACACCTTTTTCACTCTAAGTTTAAAGTAGAAGTAAGCAAAACTTAATATGGCACTCCTCTCGGCAACACCACATGGAGGATGATGGGACTAACTATTTGCAAGAGGAAATTGCTTCAGACAGAATGTGAATACGGTATATTGTGCAGCTTGGGGATCATTAGCTTTTAAACATTGTTTGTCTTATTCCTATATTTTGCCTTACATCCTAAACTTCTAACACAATACTAAAGCCCCTTGTACACGATCAAACTTTTTTATCAATTCAAGAGTTTATAAGAAAAATTGTCAAACATTTTTCAATATGTGACAAGACCTGACAATGTCATAAATGTGAATTTACAAGTTGTCTTTTTCAAACTGAAAAATACGTTATCACGCTCAAAGCAATTTACTATTTGCGTCACGGTATAACAGTTTGCAATGAACTACTGTTCTATACTAATATTATGTAGCACTTTCACATATTATATCCAATGAAATCACATTACGATTATGGAATACAATGGAAATAACACCAACTGATAGGTTAACCACACTATATAACATTGCATTAATGTATACTTAGTTTCAGAAATCTGCCTGGCAATTATTTCTTCATATGCCTTCATCTGCTTAATCTGTGGTAATCCATGGAGTCCTAGACACATGATCAGCTTATGTATAACCTAATCAGTTTGCATATGACATGCCTTGGTCGGGTAGCCACTTTTTTTTACTTTTCGCCTTCCACCATGTTGCAGATTTTGTGACGCACTGTAAATATTTGCATTTCATTGACTAAAGCCAGCAAATTGTGATCGTTTAGAGCATGTTCTTATTTACTTTCAAAACTTTTAAAGTATTGGAAGAAATTTGACAAGAAAAGTCTTGTAATTTATTGAATTTGACAAAAATTTGATCGTGTACAAATAAAAGTGGTACCTGAACAGTTCAACATCTGTGATTAAAGGTACTGGATTAAACTGTTCCTAATTTCAGATTTTAGAAAACATTCATTTAATGACTAATATCAGTATACCACTTTTACTCTAACCTTTTATGAGTTAAGAAAATGATTAGCACTATAAGTTAGAAAACAAATCTCATCACTAACAGAAAATTTCAATTATTGCTAAACAATAGCCAACTCTATTATCGATTAAATTTTTTCACACAATTTGTTAAAAACATATAACAAAATTGTCTTCTTTCTGCAATTGTTTTGGGCAGAGTACTCTCAGCTATGACACTCTTGGAAGTAAGTATCTGCAAGCCGGGAACGAACTGCAGCGCCTGCACATAACCTCTTAAACCCTCAGCTATAATGGATCATTTAGTTATAGGTGAATCTGAACAAACACATTGTATCATAAAATGAACAGTTACAAAAATGGGCTTTTTAAATTTCTATGCACAAGAATAACTACATAATGTTACAATCTGAACTGTTTTATGTAGAGGAATGGACGACATGCTAAGCAGGAAAAGTTGTAGTTTTCCCACCAGCCAATGAGGCGTTCTCTTGTCACATGGTTTTGTTTACAACTAATTTGAACTTAAAGTGAAACCACTTAAGCTGATTTGCTTAACTACCATTGCTTGGCAATCCCCTACAAGCATGCATACTATCAACAAACAATACGGTAAAGTTTGTTGTTATTACAGCAGATTTTCCTATATACAAGAAAGGGTGGGTTACAGGCTGTGGAAGTGTCAACATCTCCTCCAAAACACAATACTAAGGTAATCTCAGTAATGCTTTTCACCTTTATAGTGTTTTCAACACTGTTTAACATGTGTATAGATATCGTTTGTGGAAAGAGGGGAGTATGCATGTCTCTTTGTTTCTCACATCAGCTTCAATATCCAATGGCATACATCTGTTGCTGGTATCTATCCTTCAACCCCTGCAGTACCCAAATGGACATGAATTTTGCCATTTCATTTCTCCCACGGCTGGTACTGGCAGCTCCAAAAGTATGAGCGACTATGTCCAAATTGTGATCACTGCTTCAATTATTGTAGTTTAAAAAAGATTGAGGATAGAGTTTCTTTGGCACTGAAAGTTTTGAACAATTAATGCTGGAGATTATACTTTGTTGAACAATGAATACAGGTTTTATTTCCATAAAAGACCAGGATTGCATAAATTGAATGAATGTGGAGAAGCGATAGTTTCGGGAATGATAGATTGTGGTTTGGCTGTATTTAATAATCCCAAAATGCTTTTTAATTCAGCATAAAAGGACAAAGTCTAACCTGATTTTATCTAGGATAAATAATAACTTCACAAAAATGTTTAAAGAACAAAGGTTCTTCAATTCAGCATTAAACTGTGTTAGAAATTTCCTAAAAGGACCAAAATTCCAGAAAAATAAAAATCTAGTATTTAACAAACTAAAATTTTTTTGATCAAATTTAAATATTTCAGATTCCATAAGTAGGAGCAAAATTATCCAACTATTTTATTTGTTGTCTGTTGAGAGAGATTATCATCAAGAAGAAACATAAAATATTTATTTTTTGCTGAACGAAAAGCAATTCAACAAACTGTTTTATACATAGAGTGAGTTTCTGATTCTGTTTAGTTCTAACATATTTCTATACAGAAGATGGATTATGATATAGTTTAAGAGTAAAGTTGAATATATCTTTTTCTTGAAGCATAACAACATTTCCGTGTATTAGCACAATATTTACAGTACATTATCAAGTTTAAGATGGAACTTAAAGGAGATGGTTTCATGGCGATGGTTTAAAAGGAAAATAACAAGTGGCAAGCTGACATTTAAAAATAAATCACATTTTAATTGGTACACTAGTTGAAAAAGCTTTGTCATCACTCGCCTAAGCCAATCTACCATGTTCATATCTGAAGAGAAATATATAATATATAGTACAACCTCAGTTATACGTTCTCAAAGGGAGATGGCTAAAATAATGTATAAATGAGAAGACTAAAAGTGAATTTTCTTAAGCAACTGAAACAGCTTGATCTGATTATTACTCAAACTAATTATGTATTATTGAATATAAATATAATACACTATTTAGGGCCAGTTTCACCAACTGATGCTAAATTTTAACATACTGTTAAACTCATTTAACACTAAAGTTAATGCAAATTCTGTTTCATCAAACAAAGTATTAAACTTGGTGTTAAGTTAACATTGCTGTAATTCTGTGTTAAGGCATTTAACAAATGTTAGAAGTTAGAAAATTATAAATCTAATCAAGTCGATCCAAAATCCAATAGAATTGACGATATGGGAGAAACTCATAAAAAAAAAAGCCCTCTAATGAATTTCAATTTCCCTCCGGAAAAGGATCTCATCTTTAAATACATCAAGCTGAAAATGACGTCAACGTCAGGAAGCCCAATGGTGACCTCTACTGTCCATTCCAAACCAGAGTGCCTTTCACTGAAAACAAACTCTTTGTATTATCCGCGCAAAAGTAGTTCGCAATCCCCGCTCATAATGGCTGCTTGTTCCCCTCCCACGTGCTTGTTGAACACTATTTAATCTATAAAAAAGCGCCCTGTGTGAGAATCATAGTTCAAAATGAAACCTGAGGTAACAATCGATTTTATAAGTATGCGGCAATGAACATTTTACTTACGTTAATCACAATCCTCAGGCAAAAGTACAACACCCAAATCCGAATCCTCCGAAGATGACTCAGCTGCCATATCAGTATCAGAACTACTCTCCAAAATAATGACAAGCTTATCCACAATTCCACAGCACTTCGCACTTAAAACAAGTTCCCACGTTTTATCCTCTTCTATGTTGTATTATGTCTGTTTATATTCCCTGCTTGCTTTCGTTACACTTCTCACTGAAACGCCTGTAAAATCCGATATTAGTTTCGTAATATGCGATAATGCAAGTGTCGGGTATTTTTGTAATAGTGAGTTGAGTATTGTTTGTTTTAGCCACTTTTTAACTGTTTCCCGCTTCTGTGTTTGAACAGTTTATTCACATTACATGCACCTTCCTCTGTGAACTCAAATACCAACTAACTAAATCACAAGATTTGATCTGAGCTGAGCATATGTATGTTAGTGTATTGTGAATGACTGTTCGCTTATATATCCTGTGTTACGCAAAGTGTTTATTTGGTACTCAGATAGCACCTCTGGGAATTCATTGCTGCATTTCTTGTGTATGTAACAGAGTGGCAGTCATGCATGTCGGTTGGTATTAACAAGCAAGATGCTCTTGGCGTAAGCGCAACAGCAAGCGAAAATCATATTTTGTAATCTCTTAACAGCTAGTATATATCCATTACCTTTAACGATGAGTTCTTATGATAACAGCAATAAAATGTGCAGTTCTATACCTTTCCTGCTCTAATATTTCATAATACAATACATGTATTAAGGAACTATTTACGTTGGCATAAGAGTATATTCTTGGGTTCGTGACAAGCCGAAGCACGTGCTTCTGTTTACATCAGAGGGAACTCTGGTTTGGAATGGACAATAGACTGTAACCGACATACTCGTTAGTGGCTCTTAGCTGATGATGAAGACAAGGTATCTTTGAAATGCGTTCAAGGTAATTATCTTGAAAGAGTGAAGTTAGAGTGTGTTGCCACTAGAATTTTATTAATATTTTAACTACTTCACTGTGTTTCCCATTAATTGTTATGTTAAAAGTGTTGATTACTTTGATATTTTATACTACTGTCGCTTTTCATTTAATGGTAGGTGATAATGTTGGTATTTCCAAAGCTACTATTTGTGAGTTTATCCAGAAGGTTTCCGAAGCAAACAGTATTTTTGTTCAGGTCTGCTTGACTCTTAATCAGCATTAACACACTTTCATCCATTTAAGTTTCACTGTAGTGTCCAGACCAGTTTTAAAGCATTCTAATTGCCCTTCACGCCTGACATTTTTGTGCTGCACTTTAATTAGCATAAAATTGCTGCAGTTACTTACTGGGCTTGGGAGAAATGCATTCATTCCAATTAAATTACTTGCGGATTTTCTCTCAGGCTTCATCCTTTAATGTAAGACTGTTGACTTTCCCGCAATCAATAATACTTCTATACTTAATGACCAGTTCTGTAATTAACGCTTTTCAAACAGTGAAACATTTAGTTCCTCTGTATCTAGATTTATCAGTTGACATCAAGATTCTAATCTCAAACAATCAGAAACGTCACATACCATGAATGTAACTAGTTGTCTGCTAATTAATTATGATGGTAGATTGAGTCACACTTATTGACACTCACCTTCACTAAATTAAATGCTGTATAAAACAGAAACGTTTTTGAGAGCATT
Source organism: Deroplatys truncata (assembly GCA_030765065.1). NCBI lineage: Eukaryota > Metazoa > Arthropoda > Insecta > Mantodea > Mantidae > Deroplatys > Deroplatys truncata. The sequence goes on from CM060983.1 coordinate 17,204,592, forward strand.
CGTCCTCATCGTCAGCGACTGGGTGACTGCTAATGACACAGATGCAATATGTAAACAAGTGCATGTTGAGAAGTTGTGTTATTTAGTCGCTGCCTTCTCAAAAGTTGTCTTTGATGTTAACAAGACGTTAGCTAACAAATTGATGAAACGCAAGAGTTTTAATGTTGTGTTAAATTTTGAACATAATGTTAACAAACAAGATGTTAAGAGTATTCTTAACGTCAGTTGGTGAAGCCGGCCCTTAGAGTACTTATATGCATGCCAGTACTCTTATTGATATTTGAAACTAATAAAAAAAAATATGTATATATTTTATTTAAAGGTGAGTCGGAATTGTTACACTAACATCACTTAGGTTTACTCACTTAACATGTTTCGGGAAACGGTTGTTCCCATCCCCAGAAGCTAATCCAACTGGCCCGTGTTGTTGGTGTTTCCGTTTTTTGGACTGGATACTGTGGTGGCATCTTGTGGTGGTGAAATGTACTTCCAGAGAGGATTTGGTGGCGGCAAATCAAAATTCATTAGATGTGTGTTGTGTTTTAGAATGGTGATCTTCTAACCTTTGGCATATACAGGAAGCCAACACACTCTACTAATTACATAAAAAATAAGAGTTTCAATCCAACCACACACAAACATGCAGTACTAAACAGCCTAACACATAGACTGGTATATACCCCCTTAAATAAACAAGAATACCAGTACATAGTGGACACAGCAATACATAACGGGTACAACAAAACAACAATTGACAAAAAGTTGCAAAATTCAAACGACAGAAACATCAAAAACACAACAAATCTCAGCCAGCAAGATAAACAGCTAAAGTTCAAGAAATTCACTTACCACCCAGGAACATATCACAAATTTAAGATTTTCATGAAACACAACATCAGCCTAGTCCCACAGAACAAATTTAACATAGAGAAATTACTTTGTAACAAGTTAAAAGACCCCATTCCACAAGATAAAAAAACTGGAATCTACAAAATCAATTGTTCAGATTGCAATAAAGTATGTATAGGTAAGACAAAAAGAAACCTAGAAACTAGGCTAAAGGAGCACATGAGATGTATCAAATACAAACAAATGGACAAATCTGCAGTTTCACACCATTTTTGGATCACTAATCACAACATCAAACCCAATATTACATTAGTCAAACCAGCCAAATTTGCAGCCGAATTAGATGCATGGGAGAAGATCACCATTCTAAATCACAACACACATCTAATGAATTTTGATTTGCTGCCACCAAATCCTCTCTGAAAGTATATTTCACCACCACAGTATCCAGTCAACAAAACGGAAACACCAACAACATGGGCCAGTCGGATTAGCTTCTGAGGATGGGAACAATCATTTCCCGAAACATGTTAAGTGTAAACTTAAGTGATGTTAGCGTAACAATTCCGACTCACCTTTAAATAAATTCAATACACATCACTGTTTCTAGCTTCTTTTCAAATATCAATGTATATATTGTTATATATATCAGAGTACCGGTGCTTTACATTGGTTAAAAAAAAATTATCAACAAATCTTTGCTATTGTTAACATGTGCACAGCAATAATGTGTTCCAGAAATACTGATGCTTCACCCAACATGCCTACTGTTTTGTGTTGCAACAGCAAGGATACAGTATACAGAAACCACCTTAACATAACATGTAAATTAATATATTTTGTACATGGTGACCAGAAAAATGTGACATATTAATGAACAGTTTGATGCCTAAATATTTAGTATACAACAGTGAAAATGTATAATTGAATAACGTATAAATGAGGTTCAACTGTTATATACACTCTTGAATTAAAAAATAAATTTCAATAATGAATTTTTTTTAATTAAAAATAAATAAAATCAACACCCCCTACCCCTCTTTTGAAAGTTTAGAGGAGCTACTTAAGACAAAGGAAGTAAAAAGCAATTACATGCAATTTTGAATATGTGTATTTAATATGTTTCAATCATATATGTATATTTATGTATATATATAATATATGAAAAACAAATTTGAGTTCTAACCATGTAATCTCGTTTTTCTGACATTGTTCTTCAGTTTAACAAATATAATCTTCAGTCTACTTTACACTACACGTTGGACAGACCCGGAAGAAAATCCCCTATATAAATGTTGGAAAGAAAAACCTGCATATGTGTTATATTTCATTGCGTATGTTAAAAAGAAAACAATACAGCACCAACTAGGAACATAACCCCACAAACATTTCTATTAGTGATCATTTTTTTATCTTTTTCTTTTCTTTTGAAATATAAGCATTTATATATTTGAAAGCAAAAATGACCATTTCCAAGTTACTAATTATTCTTTGCATGCCTTTAAACAGTTACACTAATATTTTCCTTTATACAAAATTATTTACACAAAGTAATGTTACTTGTACTAAATGAATGAGACTATTATCTAAGCAACTGTTGCAAAACAATAAAAATTGTACTGTGTGTTTTTCTTTGCGCTTTTCAAACAGAGCGACAGCTACTTCAATTGCTTCTATGATTAAGGACAACACATTCACAGCAGTTCTAATGTGCATCTTCGTGGGTTAGTAGTATACAGAAAATAAATTTCATAAGAACACAAGGTAAACGATGATGATGATGATGTCTGGATCTGGTCACATCTGCTTGGTAATTACGAGGACCCGCCAAAGTTAACCACTCACCAATAAAACATAAAACTTGTGTGCTCGGTTAGTACAAACTCTTATTCAAGTAACATCTATGATTCGATACCAAATTCTTCATTTAATCTCTTCAAATCCCTGCAAACAGAAAACAACAGCAACTTTATACACGCGGCTTGAGATACTTTTTTAAAAAATAGATTAATACCAATAATGGAAGGGATATTCAGCTAAGATGTAGACAGGGTTGCAATATCCATACTAATATTATAAAGAGAGAAAATTTCTATGTTGTATAATTTAAAAAAACCACTTGACCAATTTTGATAACTCTTTCACTATTGAAAAGCCCTGTTCTTTCAGATGGTGACAGGCTATATAATGTTTCATGGCTTTTGTAGATCTAGAGAAAGCGTATGACCGTATAAACTTAAAACTGCTATGGTTTAAACTCTTGAGCAAGGGAGTTAGTCAGCACATGGTGAATATTCTTAAAGCTTTGTACAAGGAGAATACATTTTGTGTAAGAAGAGGAGCAGGAATGACAATAATCAAAGAAAGGGGTTAAGACAAGGGTATAAATTAAGTCCTGTGCTTTTTAATCTGTTCATAGATGATATAATCACTGAGATATTGTCTACCAGCAATTAATAATTTAACAATCTCAGGACTATTATTTGCAGATAATTTAGTAGTAGGATCCATCTCGATAATTGGGCTAAAGCAATCCTTGCAGCAAATAGAAAACTATTGTGAAGAATGGAACTTGAGAGTTAACCAGGAGAAGACTCAAATAATAGTTTTTAAAAAAGGGGCAAAATTGAGCAAGTATGAAAAGTGGAGGAAAGAAGATAAAGAATACAAGGTGGTTAGAGAATGTGTATATCTAGGGGTTAAAATTGATGGGTGTGGGAAATGGGAGAAACAGAAGTTGGCTTTAGCAAAAGGGAAGGGAACATTGGAGGTTAGAGAGTGTAAATACATGTTACCAGACATAAATGTAAATTGGCTGGAAAAAATATATAATATGGTAGTTGAAGCAAAAATGTTATATGGAGCTGAAATATGGTGGATAAAGTACACAGGATGTTTTGTAGAGAAGTGCTACGTTTACCAAATGCAATAGTAAAGTAAGTTGCTGAAATTGAATTAGGAAGAGTGGGAAGGAAAGGTATGATTATGGACAGAGCCCTTAAAAACTGGCATAGAATACTAAATCTAAATGAAAGGAATTTGTTAAGACAATGCCTGGATTTCCAGGAAAAGCATGTAAGGAATAGTGGATGAAGTTACAGTATACAAACTATATTAGAGAAGAATGGGCTGGGCGACATCTGGAGAATGACAGAAAATAATGTAAATGGGTTTTGGAAAGAAGTTAGGAGGAATTAAACATTCGGGGGAAAATATTTCTTTGGAAATTTTGTCCAAGGTTAATGAATTTCGACATCCCTATGGACAAAACTTTGATTGCGAAACTTGTAGAACCACCACTAGAGGGACAACAAGACATCTATAACCATCAGAGGAAAGCCAACCAGTTGCAATCAGCTGACGATGAGGAAGTGATTCCTCGAAACTAGTTCTGATGTATTGAACCTATTTTAGTGAAATTGTATATTTGCAACCATTTCTATATATTATAGTTAGGAGATTTGAAGATATAGAAATAAAAGAGTTGTTTAGGAATATAGGGGATAAAAGATCACTAGAATCATATGTAGAAATAAAAAATACATGGGAAAGAGAAGGATATGTGGACAAACTGAATAAAGAACAAAGAGAGAGTATTGCTTGGGTTCGAGTGGCTGTGTGGAGGTTAAAAAGGGATGAGAAAAGGTTTCCAACAGAACTTGGGTCCAATATGCGGAGGGAAGGAAGATTTGGAACATATAGTGTTTGAATGTAAAGGGTCAGAGCTTTGGAGGAAAGAGTATTTAAGTGAGGAATTGCTTAAATTAGACAGAAAAGTAGCTTTAATTAAGCTTTTTAGCAAAGACAGCAAGAAGACAGGTGAGTATTTAACTAAAGTTAGGAAGAAATGGCTGTGGTCATAAAGAAGAGAAGAAAATGTGACTTAAGATTGTGATGTGTGTGAAAATAAAAGTTTCGTGGCACTAACTCGAACATTGCACACGTTTAAACCCTCATCATTATTGTTACTATCATTCATGAGCAATGTTACGAAGAGATTAGTATATAAATAACACTAGCAACATTGTTAATATTATAATTATTACTGTTATTATCTTTGTAGGGTAGTTGTAGTAGATACAAGGAAAATTGGATTCGGAATATGCCTATGATAACAGCCTGGGCTAATGCTAGCCATATCCTGTGTATGGTGGCTTAGTAAAAATAAATATAGTTTCAGCAGACGTAAGTGTCAATTGATTAGACAAAATATATAATATGGAATAGAATTATGAGGACCAGATGTGGAGGGGAAGCTTTAGATGCTGTGCATAAGATGTTTTGTAGGGAAGTGTTATGCCTGCCAAGTGCAACAGCAAATGGATTTGCTCAAGTTGAAATGGGAAGAGTGGGAAGGAAACATGATTATGGAGAGAGCTCTTAAGTATCGGTTTAGAATATTAAATCTAGATGAAAGGAATTTGTTAAGACAATGCTTAGAAAATGGGTAGAGCTAAGTATGCAAACTAACTTGGAGATATTTGTTATTCATCAGTATGTTCGTTGTTCGCTTGTGTTGTATAATTAACGTGAATACTATGTTTCCTTGTTTATTTATGGATATATTTTGATCTGCATATGTCTGGAATTATCAGGATAGAAGTAATTCAAAACTTACATGGCCAACTGTAACCACTGCTTTTAATAAGGAACATTTCCATCATTTGTCAAATAGCCATGGAAAAGTAACAACTAAGAATTCCTGAGGATTACTTTTATATGTAGGGAATTTTCAGAGATGAAGACTTTACTGTTCAGTACTTACCTTTTGACGTCACTCATTTAGCTACTTGATAATCCACACATCACAAAATTATTCAATAGGACAGCATGTTTATTGAAATACTTACTAATAACATGTTATAATTGTGAAACATACATGAAACAACTGAATAAATTAATACATTTTCAAGATGAAGTAATTTATTCATGAAACAGCCTTCCCTTTACCACACCCTAGAGAAAATCAAAAGATCTCATAGCTCAAAACACATAATAACATTAAAAACAATAATGATGAACTTCTATAGTACCAGGACTTGAACCCAGCACATATCTTTTTCAACCGCTGCAGTTGGTTCCCGTGTATACAGTTACATCAAAAACCACCACAGGAGTAGAGAGGAGATTTGAAGCCATAGAATAACAAAAATTGTTTAGTGAAGGCTGGAGAAAGATCGTTAGAATCATATATACTAATAAAAGGTACATGGGAAAGAGTATTGATAAATTAAATAAAGAACAAAGAGAGAGTAATGCGCGAGTACGAGCAGGTGTGTGAGGCTAAAAGGGATGAGAAAAGTTTTCCCACAAAATTATTGTCCATTATGTGAAGGAAAAGAAGATATGAAGCATTGTTTTTTAATATAAAGGGACAAAGATTTGGAGAAAAGGATGTATAGATGGGAAATGGCTTAAATTACACAGAAAGGTAGCATTAATTAAACTCTTTAATAAAGATAGCAAGAACGTAGGTGAGTACCTAACTAAAGTCAAAATGAAAATATAAAAAGAAATTAATCAAGCATAAGCTTAAGGCTTGTTAAAACAGAATGCTTTAGAAAATAATGAAATTAGGACATGAATATGACAAGTTAACAGCCTGGGCTGAATGCTTACCCATATTCATTTGTATTCTTCTGTATTGATGCTTAGTACAAATAAATAAATGTGTTTCCAAAAATTTGAAAACTGGAGTTTTAGGGGTTTGTTTTTCATATTCATGTCACAAAATTTCAATCCTGTTTCGCTGAATATGGATATCAGAGGTTTCTTAGGCACTTTATTGCAAATATGGTAAACTTTAATTACTTTGAGCCCAAAGAGGTAAGTGGGGTGGCTTAAAGTATTTTAAAATTGAGTTATTTTAGGGCGATGTTGTATATTGTTCATGTGACCACATTTCCCTTATATTTCACTGAATTTTATCAAGTCATATTTGCAGGGAGGGATGTGTCTGGTGCAGTCTGCCTTTGTTGTTCGACCAAGCAGTGGTGTGTGTTAACTGTAGCTCATGTAATGTATGCAAATATTTTGGAGGTGCATCGGGGAAAATTATGGGTATATGGGAAGCCATTTGAAGACATTGCTAGGCAATTCCATGTAGGATTCGCATGGACATATTGTTAAAACAATGTGTAGTAGTAAATGTGTACTCTTTAAGAGTAAAACATGTAATATATTTCAGCTTTAAATTATGTTGCCATTAAAAATATTTTTTCATGGAGATATTGTGCAAAACAGGGTTTTATTTAGTTATATAATTAAACATGGTTATTATAAGTGATGACCAGTAAAGCTATTTCTCAAAGTTATGTATTCATGTGTGAATAATGTAGAACTGTGCACACAAAACAGGACACCACTGCATGCACAAAAAGGTAAACAGATACACACACGTCCTTCTTCCTCTACATACTCCACCTGTGAAGGCCAGTAGCGCTGCCTGAAGCTGCGGTGACAATATAATGGAAGCAAATGTACTATAAATTTTGACGTGTCCTTTATCAATGTAGTTTGATTCAATGGATGAAACACATAAAATAATATTTCCGATTGCTCTCACCATAACAAGCTTCATTCTTTTATTAATGACATTTATGTTTGTTGTTGTTTGTAGTTTTTGCTATTGTTTTCAAGGCGATAACCAGTTTTGAGTTGCATGTAGACAAACTATGGATGCCGCATTTGCTAGAAGAACAAATACTCAGTGTATCTGAGGGAACAAAGATCTGTGGTCATGATATGCATTTGCTAACATTTTTTGCAGTTTCATTTTGCCAGCTTGTAACTAGAGAGAGCTCTAGCAGCTGTTTCATGTCACGGCTGCCTGGAATAATTTCTACAGTGAAGAGTATAATATTGTGACGCAGCACCTATGTCCCAAGGTTACCGGGAGGTCAGCAACAGGATGTCAAAGATAAGTCATGCTTTCATTCAGCCGGCATAAACATGGAAGCGATATCAGCAGAATCTTCTGCAAGTTTCCTTCCGTCCTCCTCCAGAATGTGTATCGAATTAGTTCTAGAATGTTCTGTGAAAGATTCCATTGCCTATATAAGTGAGCATTCTCGCAAAAGGAGTCAGTTAGTTGAGTGAGTCACTTAGTGAGCAAGTGCAGTTCTACAAGTGAGTTTGTGATGACAACTGTGATGTGCAGTGAGTGCTGCTGCAAGGGAGATTGAAGAAATCTTGTGTTCAATTATCCAGCAAGTGGACCATCCACAAGAATTAACTACGTCATGCATATTGCACACGCTGCTATGTCAAGAAGGAAAGTGAAACAACAGGGAAATTGAACTACTTCACATTAGTGAAGTGACAGCACGAACTAAGTGAATTCCCAATGAAGCTGAAGTAGATAAAAACAGTGAAGTAACATTGAGAAGTTAGAGAAGTGACAATTGAAAAACTGGACAAAGTCATAATATGAATCTAATATGCCGTGCCTGGGAATGAGAACGTTAAAACTTGGCCAAGTCTTCTTTCCCTTTCCTGGCACCCAGGAAAGATTCCCGTTAATTGTGAAATGTATTTTAACTTTGTTGCTCTCGTTCTGATTACCATTCTCAGTTATTGTGAACCAACCTTATGAGCCACAACATATAAAACTGATTAGTTATTTGTTACAGCATAGTGACAGGGTCTGCTGTTGCTATTGTTTATAAAACTCACCTATTATCAAGAGCGTCACCTAAATCCCGTCTATCCATTAACGATATTACTAGCCTAAGTGTGGACCATATAGAATCTGACATTGCTGGCCATGAGGTTTGCCCCTTCATGCCTCTGCCAGCTGCCTGCTGATTCAAGGCTGTGAGGAGATGTTCTGCGGCTTCTTTATGCGCTGAAAGATTTATGCACGTGATGCCGAGATTGTACCTGGAACACACACACATGGAGTTATTAATCTTAACGATACCACAGTCTGGAGTTTGTCAGACATCTGTTTTCAAGAAAACATCAGGCTTTTGAAATTACAGAAAATGGTTATTTATACCAATCTAAACAAAGTCATATGTGTCCTTAAAAGTAAAATCTGCCCCAATATTTCCTCCCAAACTACATGATCAATGTCAACCTAACTTGGCACATTTATTAAGTTCTATATGAGCAGTATTAAGGGTGCTTGATACTGAATTTTCAATACAATTTTGAAAAACCTGAAACAACTATCATTTATTTTCATATAGCCTCTACAAACTATTCTTATGAAAGCTTATTCTATTTCAAGTTGACCGAGACAAACCTGTTGAGAAATATCTGCATTACACATTCAGTTATAGATACAAAGGAAATAGCAATTGTCAAATGTTTAAGAACTCAATGCTATATGCTGGGCTTAAAATTCCATACTCTTTCCATGCAACTGCGAGAAACAACTGAATAGCAACAGCACCTTAAAAATAACAAAGTATTGAACAACTCAAATGAGTAATAACAGATATTTTGGAAATGGCTTATGCCACAAAAAAGTTATTTGAAATAAATTATGTGTTTTAAAGAGATCTACACTTTTTATATAGCATGTTTTGCTTATCTCATATGCTTCACCAGTTATATAAAGGTGCCTATGAATGAAGAGGACTTTAGAGGCGTTTTTTAAAAAATTCAAGATATACATTTTATTTGTCATGTAAATATCTTATGCACGAGGCATGTTTTTAAAGCACCAATTTAATATTTTGCTGCTGTAGTTGCAATTTTGAGCATGCGCTATCACTTCTTCCATTCATTAGGAAGCCAGACGCAGCTGTAAGGCAATAGTAACTTTGTGTTTTCCTGTTGTTAGAACTTTTCAAAATATTAAAATAATCGAATGACCAGAAATCAGAATCAGTGATTCCTTTTTTGAATGCGAGAGATGTTATGCCAGCAAACATTCATTGCCATTTGTGTGAAGTTTATGGGAAACAATAATGAGTGACAATGTCCAGCCACACACAGCCAAACAAACTCAAGATCTGATTGCATCATTTGGTTGGGAACAATTCGACCACCCTCCCTACACTCCAGATTTGGCACCAAGCGATTTTCATCTGTTTCTTTACCTGAAAAAATTCCTTGGTGGAAAAAATTTCAATGACGACGATGTTGTAAAACAAATAGTGCAAATTTGGCCTTTATTATAGGTGCCATCATTCTTTGATGAAGGCACACAAAGCTGGTTTCCCATTACAATAGTGCCTGAATAATAGTGGTGACTACGTGGAGAAGTAATGTACAGTGTAAGGTAATGAATGATGAAGTATTTGAAAAAGAATGTTCTGTTATTTTTTAAACAATTATTAGTACTTAATTTAAAAATCTGATGTGTTACACTCACATGACTTTCTCTACTCTTGTACAAACTATTTTTACAAACGCTTATTCTCCATCTACTTCATGTTAATCGAGATAAACATTTGCAGACTCTATCTTATTGCTAAGTTTCTTGTAGATGTAAGGGGAAAATATATTTACAAGGCCAATATAGAAATACAGTAGCCTTTAAGCATATACATATCTCTTAATAGCTGGTTGCTAGGTGCAGCACCTTTGCCACAGACTAATACTCTTTGCATATCCAAGACAAAAAAATGAATAACGAATTCCCATTTGAGAAAATAAGTATTGAAAAATTTAAGGGAATAACAAGCAATATCAAGAAAATGGTTCACTCAACAATAAAAATTGTATATGACATAAATTGTGTATTTTATTGCGATCTACATTTTTTGTGTAGTAAAATTTTGTCTATCTCTTATGGTTTACCAGTTATGCAAAAGTCGTTCACAATTAAGAATACTTTTGGAGACATTCCCAGAAAATTCAAGATATACATTTTATTTGTCATGAAAATATCTTAAACATATGATATTTTAATCAAAATCGTTAAGAGCCATTTTTGAGAAAATTAAAATTTTCGAAAAATATTCCATGCAAGGGTAATCTGGGGTGGGGGATTTTCTTGAAAACCTTCGTGTCGCATCCCTGGAAGATACTGAACCTAAATACCAAGTTTGGTGTTTATCCGACTGTTCGTTTCTGAGTAATGCTGTTCACAATCACACACACAGACATGTTTCCAAAAATGCTTTTTTTTGGATTCAGGGGGCCTCAAAACATGTATTTCCGGCGAAATCTCGGTATCGAATTTTTGGGTGGAATACAATACTTCCCCTACTTACTATACGTAGTAGAGAAAATAAAAATTCAAAGGCATCACATATCGACCGGCTTTGAAAAGATTTTATTATTGCTTTAGCTTATTGTATACTTCTTATTCCTTCAATGAAATGTGTAATGAAAGTTGTTTTGATTAACAAGAAGGAGATAGAAGAATAAGCTTTTGTAAGAATAGCTTGTGTAAGAGTGAGTTGAGAAAGTCATGTAAATGCTCTGGGATATCCCTGGCATATCTTTATCTTTCTGGATGTTCATTTTGGTATATTTTACAGTGTTTAAAGGAGAAAATCTTTATTAAAATGCGAGAGGATCAAGTTATGAACTTTGACATTGCTATGGATGTGGATAGATATGTGAATTTGTTCAAATTGAATCTTGAGTTGGTGGATACACTAAGGGTGGTGTGCACCATGTTGGAGTAAATTGCTTCGGAAGTAGTGTTTACTAAATAAGTCCCCACTACGGAAGTAGGTTACTACGGGAGCTATTTACCCCGAAAGTAACGTTGGAGAGCTCAATTACAATTTACTCTTTTAGTTACGACTACGAAGTAAGAGCTCATTACTCTCAAAGGTATTGTTTTGTTTGCACGATTTACTTGATTGCAATCATGAATAAGGTTATGTGCGATAGGAAAAGGGGAGAAACGTCAGCAAAAGCGATAAATGTTTGTTGGTAGAAATAAAGAAAATCCATTTAAACAATATGAGTGTAAAAAACGTGTGATAACCTGCATTACATTGATCTTCAAAGCCAGTGAGATACCGACAACACTCGCAACGTGCGTTCCTAATTACTTTTTATTTTAGGTTTATTAGTTTTTTACGTTTGTGATTTACAGGAGGTTAGAATAGGGTTAGGTTTATTTTTTTTAATATAAGCTTAGGTTCCGATTTACGGGAAGTTACTTTTATTAACGTTTTCAATGAAGACCCAAGTAATGCAAAAAGTCAAAACGTGTTATAAAGATGCTGGAAAGTCGTGATGGACGAGTATAATAATTCTAGTGGCGGGAAACGTACTGAAGAGCAGCTTAAAATTCTGGAAACAATACTTCTAATGTTCATTTTGCATCGCAGATCACTTGTGTGTTGATAAAGAAATACTCATTCTGATTTCGGAAAAGTTCACCATATTCACGGATGGGTACAAAATAGCAACATGCATGCAGTCAATTCAACACACAATGTGTGGGAAATCTGTGAAAGTGAAGAAGAATTGCCTTTTATTACCTTGCTCTTAACCTCAAAAGTGCTCTAACAACGCGGTGAAATACACGGCCAGCAGATGCGTGGTGAACGTTTATTTATATTATCGCCTGTAATACCGGGATTACGATGAACTTTACTTAACGTGACATGAAAATGCTGGTAAACTAAAGGCATAATTGGCATGCACTTCACATAATGGGAATGATTTTGATTCATAGTTCTTTTATTACTTCGAGCTGAGCTAGTACCGATAGGTTCTAATTACCATGTGAAATCAAACTTGACGGGAAGAAAAAGTTTAACACTGCCAAACTTTAAAGTTACATTGCATTAAGTCAGTTGTAAATATCTCCATTTAATACAGTGTAAAACTGAATCATTACATAAATTCATCTTAATACCGGCTCAAACTTCTGAAATATTTCGGTACAAAACACTCATAGGACGCATAACAATAATAATTGCAATTTGATGCAGTAATTTGTATCACAAATTACTTAAATGTAAATAATGATTGTAGTATGAATATGTATTATTATGTGACATTGATTTGAGATGTTTCTTGACTGTAATTATTGTTGATAAGTAAGTTTATACGACCTTACTGAAACTGTCAATAATAGCGCGCAATAATGCAAAGAGGGGGGTGAGCTGTTTATCATTATTGAAAACGAGGAAGTTACGTAATGTTGGCGCGTTTTCGGTAGAAACTTCTGGAATGTTTCCTCCCTAAAGCATATGTATTCATAATTTTCATTGGATATTAAGATAGACGCTAATGTTGGCGCGTTTTATTAGCCAATTGCAGTTCAGTTATAATCTTTAGGCGTATCTGGATGAAGGCGTATAAATAGGGTAGGTTGGAGGTAAAGTCAGTCAGTCCTTCAGTTCGCCGAAAGCATTCATACATTACACGTCGTATTTAGCGCAGTTCATCAAAAATCTGTGTACACTACACGTCGTCTTTAGTCAGTCAGTTCGTCGAAAGTATTAGTACGGCATACATCGGATATAAATTCACAGGTTACGCGCAGCAGAATTATGAAAGATCTAAAGTATGGTAAAGTTAATTATACAAAAGATTGAAGTACGTGGATTAAAAGTGATCAGTAAGAAGTTATTATAACAGTTTCAGTTTGGCGAGTGTTAAGATCAATGTATAAATGTGATAGTTAACGTGTTTGACAATAAATGTGTAAAACAAATTTCTTCATCAGTGTTATATTTGGATAAAAGATTCCTTTCCGTTTACACAACCCTGATCAAGAGACATGTTCGACCGAAATAATAGCTAGCCGGAGGACAGTAAACAAAACTTAAAATTCTTTCAAACACTGATACTAGGTACCACAAATTGCTAACACTAGATGGAGCTACAAACCGAACAAATGAATGACGTCACAAGATGGCTTCAACACTGATGTAAACAAACATTTGTAAGTAATACCGTTACAAATTGGCTCCCATACGTGGGGCAGTTAAAATTATGTAACCAAACAAAACAAAAGCAGCACAATATAAGATCTTCAAGTTCTAATAATTTACGTAAAAACATATTACGTAATCATTATGTAATATCGCAAATTTGGATTATAGAGATGAATTTGTGTCTGAGTTTTGTTGAAATGTTCTCCAAGCAGGTTCAAAAGGCGTGTATAAGATTCTTTCCTAATACCAAATGTTCACTGAAATTTCTCTGTCTGTATAAGAGCTAAATACTCCTGAAGGTATTGTTTTGTTTGCGCAATTTACTTGATGCAATCATGAATAAGGTTATGTGCGATAGGAAAAGGGGAGAAACGTCAGCGAAAGAGATAAATGTTTGTTGGTAGAAATAAAGAAAATTCATTTAAACAATATGAGTGTACAAAACGTGCTATAACCTGCATTACGTTGATCTTCAAAGCCAGTGAGATACCGCCAACACTTGTAATGTGCGTTCTTAATTGCTTTTTATTTTAGGTTTATTAGTTTTTTACGTTTCTGATTTACGGGAGGTTAGGCTAGGGTTATATATATAAGCTTAGGTTCCTGATTCATGAGAAGTTACTTTTGTTAACGTTTTCAATGAGGACCCAAGTAATGCAAAAAAGCCTAAATGGATTATAAAGATGCTGGAATGTTGTGATTGATGAGTTTAATAATTCTAGCGACGGGAAACATACTGAAGAGCAGCTTAAAATTCTGGAAACAATACTTCTTATGTTCATTTTGCACCGCAGATCACTTGCGTGTTGATAGAGAATACCCTTTCTGATTTCGGAAAAGTTCACCATATTCATGGATGGGTACAAAATAGTAACATGCACGCAGTCAATTCCACACACAATGTGTGGGAAATCTGTGAAAGTGAAGAAGAATTGCCTTTAATTTTCTTAACACTCGTGTATATTTATATGTGTAGGTACCCTGCTCTTAACCTCAAAAGTGCTCTAACAACGCAGTGAAATACACGGCCAGCAGATGCGTGGTGAAAGTTTATATATAAGATCGCCTGTAATATCGGGATTACGATGAACTTTACTTAACGTGACATGAAAATTCTGGTAAACTAAAGGTATAATTGGTATGCACTTAACATAATGGAAATGACTCTTAATTCATAGTTGTTTTATTCCTTTGAGCTAGTACCGACGGTTCTAATTATCATGTGAAATCAAACTTGACGTAACGGGAGGGAAAAGTTTGATGCCAAACTTTTAAGTTACATCGCTTTAAGTCAATTCTAAATATCTTCATTTAATACAGTGTAAGACTGTCACATTACGTTAAATTCATTGTAATGCCAGCTCAAGCTTCTGAAATATTCCGGTACAAAACAATTATAGGATGCATAACAATAATTACAATTTGGATTATAGAGCTGAATTTGTGTCTGAGTTTTGTTGAAATGTTCTCCAAGCAGGTTCAAAAGGTGTGTATAAGATTCTTTCCTAATACCGAAATGTTCATTGAACTTTCTCTCTCTCTCTGTATAAGTATCATATGGTTCTCGCATAGCACTATCGCATTTCCGTTGTTTTATTTTTTTTGCCGTCAAGATCATCAATGTAACCTAAGTAATCGCTGTTTTCTTCATTGAGGTCATCAATGTTATCTAAGTAATCCATGAACGCGTCAAAAATACCTTCCTCCAAATACGATATGGTATTCTAGTTCAATTGACAGATCAGTTACTCCATCCAGGTCCAAGAGCAAATTCTAACCTATATTTGTGCTCTATTTAATTCCGTAGTAACATACTACACGATGGTGCTCTCCGACATTTACTTCTACGGTAATTTAATCTGGGAGTATCTGAAAGGAGTAAAATTCTTCGGAAGTAGTTCACTCTCGCATGGAAGTCACCTAGTGTTGACTTGAATAGTAGTTTACTACAAAAGTAGAGCTTACTCCAGGTTGGTGCACGCCACCCTAAAACTTTACTTACTCAAAATTAATCAATCATGATTAACTTCAAGTAAGTGAAGTTTTAGTGTATCTACTGACTCAAGATTCAATTAAATTATTGTTTGACTTCACTGTCTCTAACTTCAGACTTTAAGATGTTTGAACCAGTTGACAGCAGCTGATGATGTTGATAAAAGCCTACAAAAGCAAGCTCCTGCAGTATCTGTATGCTAAGTGGAACCTTATGAGTGTTAAGTCAACTACTGTAACTTTGTTTTTTAAATTACACCACTAAAATATTTTGAAAAACATTTTAAATCAAAATAACAAAGTTGAAATTAAAATCAATAAATGCTAAATTATGGAGAAGTTTGGAATAGTACAACAACAAACAAAAAGCTTTAAGCTGCTCTCTGGAACAGTTTGTTTTTGTAACCTTATGCCTATTACCAAGGACTTACCTAGCTCGTATGAAGCCTGGTGAAAGCTGCAAAGCATTATGGTAGGCATCCACAGCTTCTTCTGAGCGATTACCATTTGCTAGTGTTGCTCCTAAACGATTCCATAACCGGAAGTCCTACAATAAACACACAAACATGTCTCAACCTGGAATTTTACTGCATTATTACTTTATATGCTACTTGAATTAACATCAACTATACCATATGTAAGGGGTATAGATATTCCATCCTTTAAAACAAAGAGAGATGTTGGTGAGTGCTTTGAAAAAGTTTATGAGGTAAAAAATGTGTTACATTCACATGACTTTTTCTACCTCTATCCCTTTTCATGGATATACAAACTATTCTTACAAAAGTTTACTTTCCTATATACTTCATTTTAATTGAGATAAACCTTTCTGGAAATAGCTACATTACACATTTCATTATAGATACAAAGGGAACGGTGATAGTCAAATGTCTAGCCAGCTTTAAAATTCCATACTGTTTCCATGACATCATGAGAGACAATTGAAAATCGATAGGACTTGAAAAGAATGGCTAAGTATTGAACAATTCTAACCTTTAATAATGATATCTCGGAAATGGCTGATGCCAAAACAAAAAATTATTTGAAATAAATTGTATGTTTTAAAGAGATCTACATTTCTGGTGTATTCATTTTCATTTATCACTTAATGTCAAGTTATACAAAATACCTTCTGAATGAAGAGGACTTCAAGATTGTACCCAGAAAATTTAAGATATGCATTTTATTTGTCATGTTAATATATTTAATATATGGTATTTTAATCAAAGTTGTTAGAGCTATTTTTGCAAAAATCAAAACTATAAAAAAAAAACACTCCATGTAAAGGGTACTCACTCTCACTCTCTCTCTCTCTCTCTCTCTCCCCTCTCCCCCTCCCTCTCTCTCCCCTCCCTCTCTCTCTCCTCCCCCGCTCTCTCTCCTCCCCTCTCTCTCCTCCCCCCTCTCTCTCTCCTCCCCTCTCTCTCTCCTCCCCTCTCCTCCTCTCTCTCCCCCTCCCTCTCTCTCTCGCACACACATACCTTTCTCTAAAATGCTTTTTCTAATTTCCAGGGACCTCAAAATATTTTCAGTGAATTCTGGATATCTAATTTTTGGGTGGAATACAATACTTCCCCTACCTACTACACATAGTGGCCTCAGAACATGTATTTTCATAGAAAGCTCGATATGCAATACTGGTAGTAAAGCAAAAATAATTATTTCTGAGAAAGTTATAAGATGACAATTAACTTAAACAGCAATATAATTAAATAAGGGAAAAATTGAGTAGGATTTGAAACATGTATATCACTTATATATATTTGTTTTGACCGGTTTCAAGAGTTACCTGCTCTCATAGCGGTGTTGTCCAGTATGTAGTTCTTGTATGTGGTGATATCAAGAGGTGGGGATACGTACTTCCATAGTGGATTTGGTGGCCGCAATTGTAAATTCATTAAACAATGTTTGTGTTTTATAATTAAAATACATTCCCAAGCATCTAATTCTGTTGTGCTTTTTGTAGATTTTAGGAGTATTATCTTGAGAAAGTATTTTAATGCCTAAATGATATTTATTGTATTTTTATTATAATTAAAGTCAATAACAGCCCACCTTGAAAAAAACAGTATGTATATAATTGTTATTTATATTGTATGTAAAGTCATTATAAATACTCATTTTTATTGTAAACATATTTATTAATGTCATGTAAATGTTTATATACTCTAATAGTGCTAAAACTGTGAGAATAATATGTTTTAGGATGTTAATATTGAGGTAATAATGTAATTTTGGTGACAATAATGTGTCTGGAATTTAAAAAATACTGGTTATGAAAAGATCGGTAATAACGTAATTTTGCTTACAGTTTGGAATTAGACAATCAACAGTAAAGAAAAGTTTTAGTTTGAATACTTAAATTCTATTGGACTAGGTTTAACCAATAAGAGACTGGCATTACCGAAGCTATAAGATTTTTACCGTTGAATTCAGTCAGTTGCGGGCAAGATGTTGTAAAGAGCAGATGTGAAAGTCACGGGCAAGATGTTGTAAAGTACGGATGGTAAAAATTGTGTTCTTTGCTAGAATATATATAAAGTGCTCACAGTTTTTCTTTTATAAAGTATTGTGTTATAAATGTGCAAGTATAAAGAGAAATAAAAAAAAAAGTAAAAATTAAAAAGTAAATTCTGTGAGGTATTTTAATTCTTGTCTTATCACAACCTTAAAAGAACTTGTGTTTCTATAGTGCGACTGAAAGCAGCCGAGGCAAATAACTTTAATAATATTACATAAAACAAGCATCATCTTCACTATAAAGCTTTGGCATCCCAAGCATTAAACAACATCAAAGTGTATCTTCATTACGTAAGTTAAATACTTCTTTGTAAGTGACGCACATATGCGGGTATTCTCACATCTCATATCCAGCATTCAGCTAAATATCTTTTTCAAAGTTGGCAACAAATACAACGAGGCTGAATAACATTCTCAAAGTGGGGTTCCTCAACGTGGAGCTTAATAATTACATAACAACACTTTTGCAAATATTACGTGATAATAATATTTACGTAAGCAAATTGAAGAAGAAATACTTCATCAATCTTTGGTTGTTGATTGGTTGTCCAAAGATGGTGTGAAATTGCAGATTTATCATTTGGTTTGTGTTTGGTGTATCTCATGTGCTCTTTTAATCTGGTTTCTAACTTTCTTACTTTTACATTTTGTGACATTCTGAGCAATTGACTTGGTAAATCCCTGCTCTTTTGTTCCAAAGTATTGGTCCTTCACTTTATTGCAGAGTAACTTTTGCAGAGCTAAGCAGATGTGTAATTTCTAGTGAGGTATGGGTAAACTGTAAACATAAACAATGCTTAATGAATTTTGATTTGCTTCCATAGTGGAAGCACATGTGATGTAGATGTCACCACAAACAACAACCGCACAACGGACAACACTGCCATGGACTAGTCTGACAATGTGAACAACTGGCTCTTGAAACTGGTCAAGGAACAAAATACAATAATAATACTACTAATAATAAAAAGTAAAAATGTTTCAATTCTGACACTCTTACTAGCTTATTCAAATACCATACAATTAAATAGCTTGTTCCAGTTATTCCTGATAGTTTGAGCATGTATATTCATGATTTTCAACAAACTCTGGCATTGTAATAAACTTAATCGGCACATAACAAATGTCATGTACCCATCCCAACTGGCAACCAATGCTAAACAAGTGCATGCACACAAAGGCTGGATCAAAGTAGAAATTCAATTTTGCACTTTGGGATGTCATTTGTTTGTAACTGACCAATGATATTTTTTCACCTCCTTCCAATTCAGCCAACATAATGTAGGTTAGCCAACATCAAAATTCCATACAGCAATGCCACGTTTTACCAACCATTGGCAAATTTAGCTTAAGGGATGTCAAACTAAAGCACAATATTTCCAACAACAATCACATCAGTGATGGTTTGTTAACTACGACGACTTGTTACATACATTTATGAAGGTTGGCAACAGTTATGTCTGCTATGTCCCTTTTCATTGGCTGAGATTGTGGCTTCAAAAACATAAGCATAATATATATATTTAAACCATGCCATGCTCCTCGTTAACCACTGTCACCAAGCACACAATGCCATTTCCCTGTCTTATGTTAATACCTTTTACTTAGTATCATTTTTATAATAAAATCAGAGATATTTGCTATAAGAAACATATGTCCATCCTTTAGAACAACAGAGAGTAGGTGCATGTAGTGGAACAGCAAGTTTAGCTGAAAGCACACAGAGAAAGGAAAAAGAAATTGCTGCATGTTGTTGATAGCCCACATTGTTTTGCCTTTGGCCGGCCTGCTGTCGTCGAAATGAGTAATATGCACCTGTTGAGTGGGCGTTGCTAGTAAAAATGACAAAATGGGCCTACCTCAGTTACAAGTATAACAAAACCATCAGAGGATCGGCTGGTGTTTAAGTTATTACATACAGTTTAGTGGTAAGACTTAACCACTATTGGTGAGCTAAAACAAGGCTGTATTTAGCCTGAAACGTTCTTGCCTATGAAGGCAAGTTGTCTGCTATGGAAAGCTGGCAGATTGTCCTTGGTAACTTACTACTTGAAGGAAGGAATTACATTACATGAAACTGAACCAACATGTGTGCAATTTACTTGCTGGGGAGGACGCCCACTTTTATTGGTAATGTTTTTGCTTTTGAAAAGGGGACTTTAAAATTTCTACAGTCAGAACAAGCTAAGTGTTTCACTCTAGCATGTTCATATTTTTCTTTATTGTAAAACTAGCGTTTAGAGAAGTGTATTCTCAACCAACTGCTGTCAAATATAAAGCAGGCATGAACAGAACATGGCCAGCGTGCCACAATACTGGTAATTAGTAAACTTACACTGCAAACTGTCTGGCATTATGCCCACCGGGTGACAAAATGGGCAATGAGTACAGTCAATGCTGTCTACAATGCCAGGAAAATTTGCAATTGCATAAAATTCTTGGATCAATGTGGCTGTAAGGAAGCAATTGCTTCCAATACTTACTGCACGCCGTGGATTTTGAAACTCCATTGCAGTCACCTTTAACAATATGGAATGATCCCGTGGAGAAATATCTGAGTGTTGCCAATAACTGCTGAATCAGTAAAATGAGCGATTTCTGTTCATAGGGTATTCTATTCTCAGTATTGTATCTATTGTATCTCAGTATCTATTGTATTTATCTAAGAAGATAAAAAGGTTTGAAAGACAGAAATACATCCAACAAATGACTACGTTACTCAGACAACAAAAACCACAAGCATATAGAAAATTCACTTATCACCCTTGGACACATCATAAATTTCAAAGGATTTTCAAGAAATACAACATCACCCTGTCTCCACAGAATAACCACAATATACAGAAACTACTATGCAACAGAACAAAAGATCCTATCCCCAACGATAAATCAGCTGGTATATATCAAATTGATTGTAATGAATGTAACCTGGTATACATAGGAAGAACCAAAAGAAATCTTGAAATAAGACTTAAAGAGCATATGAGATGCATTTACCAAAAGCAGCAAGATAAATCAGCAGTAGCACATCATTTCTGGTCTTCAAACCATGATATCACTCCAAACATAAAACTCTTAAAACCGATCAACAACAGCAATGAATTGGACATTTGGGAAAAAATACATATTGTCAAACACAGGAATCACCTAATGAATTTCGAACTGTCGCCACCCAACAGCCTTCGGAAGTTCATTAGCCCAGCACCAGAGAACACCACAAACCACACACATCCCCCAGACAATGACCGGCAAAAATCAGTTGAGAGAAAATGCTGACGATGGGAACAAGCCGTCTCCCGAAACGCGTTCAAGTAAGAATATCATAGTGATGTAGTGTAACAACCCTCAACTCTCTATTTTAAATTATGACACATCACTGTTACTAGCTTCTAAATCTTCAAAATTAGTCATTAACTTCTGCTTTTGATGAGCTGTCAACAGCTTCACAATCTTCAAATACCTGGTTGGTGAAACCCAGCATAAACATTCTCTAAATGTAGATCCATTACTATTTCCAATTTCTCTAGTCATACGAAGTGTCATTTCTTATTAATAGCATACATTAAAGTTGTTTATGTTAATTTCTACTGGTTTTTGCTGTTCTTTGTGGTATTTGCTGTTGTTTTTGAGGCAATGCCAGTTTTGAGTTGCATGTAATCAAATTACATATGATGTTTTTGCTAGAAGAACCAACACTCAATGAATCTGATGAAGTCAGAATGCTGTAATTTCTTCCAGTTTCAGTTTTCCAGCTTGCGACTAGAGAGAGCTCTAGTGAGTGTTTTATGTCATGGCTGCCTTTCTACAATTAAAGAGTTTAATATACACAATGTTGTGATGCAGCTACGGACCACATGGATGGTAGTGTCCTTTGGCACAGACCCACTGGTGTTGCAGAGATAAGGAGAAGAGCTCTCTCTCTGACGTAAATCCCAGAAGTGCATTCTACGAGTGAGGTTATGACAAGGAGTGCTGCTAAAGGAAGTGATTAGAGAGGTCCTGTGTTTGATGCTTCCAGCGAGTGAAGTGGAAGGAAGAAGAGGCTGCTTTGTGCATGTTTCATTGCGCTGCTATGCAAGAGGAAAAATGAAGTGACAGCGAAAGCTAAACAAAGTTGCAATATGCATCTAATACACTGTTTCTAGGAGCAGGAAATAAAAAAGCTGAAACTGCATATTAAGTCTTCTTTCCTGTTCCTTTCCCTGGACCCAGTAAAGATTCCCATTAATTGTAAACATTCACATTGTAATTGTATCATTTTCATTCTAATGTCTGTTCCTGACCATTGTGAACTGCCCTTAATTGCTTCTTATTTGAATTATAGTACCAAAAAAGTGTACAAAGTTGATTTTCTCTGCTGATGTAAAAGTTCATGACTGAAACAGTATAGTAATTTTTCATTTATAGTGTGTACAATCACATCCTAAGCAGACTACATCCATGCCCCTTTCACCCAATATATGCAGAAACTACATTTGTTAAAATCACATCTGCCATCTGAAAGATAAATAGAAATAAACTCACATTTTGTCGAACTTGTAACGCTGCTTTAAAACAATCCACAGCTTTATCATATTCATTGCTCAAGTTGAACAGTACACCGAGACCGCACTGAACATCTGGATCAATTGTTTCCGAGGGATACCTTCTAGCTGCACCAATGTACATCTCTTGAACTTCCTTAAGTATGTTGCTGGAAAATTAAACAACAATTCTTAGTGTTCAAGAAAAGAAAAAAAAAGTCTGATGAACACCAGGTATTGATTTATTTTTTATACACAGGTAAGAGTTTAATGTAACAATGTCACTGCTAGAATACAACACATTATAGCAGTGACTGCACTAACACTGCTGAAGTTATGAACATAGAACTTCTATTTAAGTCCCCTCATTTGCAAAACTTTAACTGCACTACATTGCTCATTACAGCCGTAGTAAAGCCAGAATTCAACTGTTCTTTCAGTCTGGTTTCTACACATATGAAATGCCTAAAATACAAACAGAAGAATCTAGTCAACCAATAACATAATTTTATTAAACCAGGGGCCTGTTTCATAATACTCGACAAGTACAATAATTCTAACAATTATGTAAAATCCAATGACTTATAATAATAACTTCATAAGTCTCATAAATATTACATACAATTTCACTGTTAACCCATTTGAGTCATATAACTAGCTGCACTTGCATAAGTTAGTAATGGCATTTAAATCGCATGACAAGCACAGCTTTCAAGCTTGGTTACTATGGGGATAGTTTAATTGCTGACTAGTGTGACTGTTATTTTTACCACAATTCGCACAACCACTGTAGCAAATGAAATTGTAATTATTTAATAAGGTGTTCAAAATGCTCCCCATTTACAATCTGGTAGTGGCTAAGTTGAAGCGTGAATTCTTGTTCAACATTTTCAATTACTGCTGGTGGTATATCTCTGATCTTCATTTTTAGCTCTCGCGTACTAGCAGGCCTCGTAACAAAGACTCTACATATTAAATATCCCCATAACCACCAAGCATTTTGTACGTGACAAATGAAATTGTTCATGCAACTAAATAAAATAACTATCTTTCAAAAAAAAAAGAATGCTGTATAAAATTTTTGTCAATGGTGTCACACCCTGCACAATAATTGCTGAAAATTTTGTTTCTTTTTTGTAAAATTTTCCTTCCAAAACATTCAATTTGGTGTGTCCAAGCATTTATAAAAAAATAAGTTAATTCTAGTTTTATTTGCATGAAAAGAGCCTGTATATTTGCATTTCTAATATAAAAGAATTTCCATATCGCTAATGTTGTTGGCACCATGAGAGCAAATAAAAAGGATATATCTCATAGTAAAGTAAAACTTTGGTCTGCAACGAATGTGCTATGTGTGAAATGGAAGAGTAACAAGAATTTTTATTTTCTATTGATGAAACACGACAAAGCTGACATTATAGCAACAGTTACATGTCATAATACCCATAAACAACAAACACACATAAAATTGATGATGTGGAAAATATATTGCACAACTAGTCTAGTGTTTCTTGAAAAATAGGAAAAGTTTGATTCTCTGTTTTTGTAATACACTTACTGAACACTAATATTACGTACTATTTTTTGTACTATATTATTTATGTAAATGGGATTATAATAACTGACATTTTAATTAGAATATTCTAAGAGTTAAAGCAAAGAATAAAAACTTGAAGCGTTGTTCTCCAATCGACTGTGATTAAAGTTTAATCGTAAATACTTGTGTCATGGCAACATGTTTATAAGTGAGTATGTTGAGTTTGTGAAAGTTATAATATAAGGAACTTGATTTGGAATTTACTTCTCCATTATTATAGGAAAAGTTATAGATAATGTGTCTAATGATGTCTAAGAAGTTTGGATGTGCCTAATTATGAGGCATACTTTTAAAGTGAATACCGATAATATTTTAAAAAATAACAACATTATTTTCCAAATACTTTATTATCATTCATTAGCTTACAGTATTTCTCCACATAGTCACTGCCATTATTCAGGCATTTGTCATAACGGGAAACCAGTTTTTGTATGCCTTCATTAAAGAATGATGCCTCCTGTGATGAAAGTGAACTTTGCACTTCTTATTTCACATTATCATCGTTAAAATGCTTTCCACCAAGGAATTTCTTCAGATGAAAGTCACTTGGTGCCAAATCAGGACTGTAGGGAGGGTGGTTGAATTGTTCCCAACCAAATGATGCGATCAGATCTTGACTTTGTGTGGTTGTGTGTGGCCGGGCATTGTCACTCATTATTGTTTCCCCATAAACCTCATACAATTGGCAATGAATGTTTGTTGGCATAGCATTTCTCGCATTCAAAAAACAAATCACTGATCTGAGTTCACAGTTGGTGGGTCGTGAGATTGTTTTGAACATTTTCTAACAGGAAAACAAAATGACAATTGCTCACAGCTGTGTCTGGTTTTCTAATAATTGGAGGAAGTGATCACACATGCTTAAAATTGTGACTGCGGTATTTCAGCGGTACCTACTTTAAAAACACACCTCGTATTACTGAAGAAATCTAAACAGGGGTATTAACTGGTATATCTTGGATTCTGTAAGTAATTGGAAGTTAATGAGAAGATGCCCTAGCATATTTCATTCTAAGAAGCAGTAAATTAGTCTCCAGCAGGTTTGTGAGTGGAGACAGAGAAAACACTGTACAGATTGTAACATTACGATAAATATTTAAAAAAAAATGTTTGTATTGTGATGATTTATTTACAGCACTAGTATTATGTGTTATTTGTTTCAGTATTTAGATTTATTTTGTTTTCATAACAACATCCATGGCAACATATTCATAAGTACTGAAAAAAAAAACTTGGAATTTGTAAACTAAATTGTCAAAGCTACAGTCAAACTTATACAGGAAAAACTAAAATAAAGTAAAAAGTAAATCAGTGTGTGAAAAACCTACCTTGACAACAAGGAAGTAATGTTTCCAATTTTTGTCGAGTTTTCTGCTTGTTCTTCCTTTGGTACCAAATCTGTGTACTTGGGATTTTTGGCAAGCCATTCCTGCAAACAATGTGTGCTAATAATAGGAGCAACATCACATGTTCTATCCAAGAAAAAACAATTTTGTTATGGTTTCAGAATTGTCACAGGTAGCAACTGTAGTCTCTGTCAAGCTTCTTTATTAGAAATTAGCAACTGCCCAGGAGTGCAAACCAGAACAGAAAAATCTGATGCTAGATTCACATGACTTTCTCTACCCACTAGCATTTATTTTTATATCACTTCTACAAACTAGCCTTACGAAAAGTTATTTTTCTACCTACGTTAATCAAGTTAAATGTTTGCAGAAACAGTTTTATTACCCATTTTCTTGTAGATACAAGAGGATTACAGAAGACGGAATAGAAAATCAGATATTTCAAAACTGGGTTGCTTTATGCTGGCCTTGAAATCCTATACTCATTTCATGACATCTCAAGAAATAACCGAATAGCAACAGCACTTTAAAAAATGACAAATACTATTGAACAATTCAAACCAATAACAACACATATCTTAGAAATGCCTGATGCCACAAAGGCACATGAAAAGACAGGCGCACCCAAACCCCAGATAGCATATTTTGAAATGTTACAAAAAGAACATTAAAATTAATGTTGGCAACAGAAGCTCAATCGTGTGCTCCGTTTTGTGGCTAAAATAGCTATAAAAGTTAACAGGCATTACAAATACAAATAGTGATGGTTAAATACATGTTGACAGTATTAGGCTGTCGAGCATATGTATGTGCTCATCAGGCGCTATGTTCCTCGGACAACTGCAGCAGCCACAACAAATATAGATCATGAATTAATAAAACATTTCCTATGAAAATTGTTTGTTTTGAAGAACTCTATCTATTGGTATCCTATTTATATTTGAAATTTTAAAGTGATATGACAATAACACCACTTCTGGTTAAGGCTGATAGATGAAATCAAGCTTAAGTGAACTACCCTTTAGTTATAAATATTTTTGTCTCAAAAATTTTAATGCTGTATTTTCCGAAATAAATAACTTTTGTAGGAGAGCTCTGGTTCACTCTTAAATATGCAGGGTCTTTCATATGTAAAGAATAATGCAAATAAAACTAATATTAATTCATTTTTACTTTCTCTACCACGTGCAACCCAAAAAAAGCATCTTTAGAGAAAGGTCTATCTGTCATGTGTGTTGTGTCTGTGAACAGCATAACTCAAAAATGAAAAGTTGGACAAATACCAAACTTGGTATTTAGTTCAGTATTTTCCAAGGATGCAACACAAAGATTTTCAAGAATATCCCCCCCCACTCTCCCAACTAAACTTTCCATGAAACATTTTTCAAAAATTCTGATTTTCTAAAAAATGGCTTGAATGATTTTGATTAAAATACTATATATTAAAGATATTTGCATGACAAATAAAATGTATGTCTTGAATTTCCTGGGAATAGTCTTTAAAGTCCTCTTCATTTGGAAGGAATATTGCATAATCTTCTATAATTAGTACACATTAAGTGATAGAGAAAACATACTACAGAAGAAATGTAGACCTCTGTAAAACAAAGTTTATTTCAAATATGTTTTTTTGGTGACATAAGCCATTTCTGAGGTTATTAATGGTTCGAATTGTTCATTTCTTGGTCATTCTTTAAGTCCTTTCAACATTCACTTGTTTCTTGTGATGTCATGGAAACAGTATGGAATTTTAAGGCAGCATATAGCGTCCAGTTGTTAAACATTTGACTATCGCTGTTCTCTATAACGAAATGTGTAATGTAGCTATTTCTGTAAAGATTTATTTGGATTAAAATGTAGTAGACAGAAAAAAAAGAGAAAGTCATGTGAATGCATCGCATCAGATTTTTTAAAAAATGCACATACATCAAATTGAATATTTTGAAGAGAGCTTTTTACAAAAAAGAAACAACACCTACAGCCATTATTGATAGGGTGTGATATCATCGACAAAAATTTTGAATGTCAACATACTATTTTTTTCATTTTATCTTTTCATTTATTCATTTATCTCTTCATTTTTTCATTATCTTATTTGGTTGTATGAAATTGGTTTGTTTAACAACTTTCTCCACACTTTACACACTATAACAAATTAAGTTCTAATTACTTAATAAGGTGTTAAAAATACGTTTACAATCTGGCAGTGGCTAAGTCGAAGAAGCATGTTTAACATCTTCAAACTGCTGTTGGTATATCTCTGATTCTCATTTTTAACTCCTCCAGATTAGCAGGGCCTCATAACAAACACTGAAAACATCCCCATAAAAAGTAATCAAATGGAGAGAGAGATCTGTTCATAGCAACCAAACCTTTTGTGCAAGTTCATGTAACTAAATAAGATAACTAGGCACCTTTAAAAACAACTACATTTTTGTGTAGTACTTTTTCATCTATCACTTAATTTTTACCAGTTGTACAAGATTATACAAAATTCTTCCAAATGAAATGGACTTCACAGGTTATTCCCAGAAAATTCAAGCTCTACATTTAATTTATCATGTAAATATATTTAATGTACAGTATTTTAATCAAAATTATTACAGCCATTTTTAGAAAATCAAAAACTTTGAAGAATCTTCCATGTAAAGAGTAGTCTGGGGTGGGGGGATTTTCTTAATAACTTTTGTTTTGCATCTTTGGAAGGTACTGAACCTAAATACCAAGTTTGGTATTCAGTTTCGGTAGGTTTGGTATTTATCCAACTTTTTGTTTTTGATTTATGCTGTTCACAGACACACATATGGACCTTTTTCTAAAAGTGTTATGTACTTCTGGTGAAATGTCGATACCGTCTCTACCGACTATGTACGTGGTAGAGAAAGTAAAAATAATATGTTGCCATTTAAAATATTTATTGATGACGTCACACCCTGTACAATAATGGCTGAAAGTTTTATTTCTTTTCTGTAAACCTTTCCTTTCAAAATATTAAATTTGAAGTGTCCAAGCATATTTTAAAAAATGAGTTAAATTTTGCTTTGTTTGCATTATTCCTCACTTATGAAAGACTCTATACATAAATGACAATGTAAGAAGCTTTAAAAGAAAATATGAAAAATGAAGATTGTACCTTTAAAGCATGGCAGGCCTGGTTCTGAAAGCTCTCATTGGTGTAGCTCACACCTAGCGCCATCAGTGCTGCCAGATTATTGGGATCAAGCTCAAGGCACTTCTTAAGGGCTGCTATAGCTGCAGGGTCCTGCTCGTTTTCAGCCTGAGTTGTTCCTAGCAACTGCCAGGCTTCACTGTTGTCTGGATCCTGTTGACAAGCAGCCTCGAAACACAGCACAGCACTCGGTAAATCTCCGAGTTCAAGCTTTCTCTTCCCTTCTGCTAGCGCATCCTCGTGGTCCTTCATCGGGTTCTCTGCTTCAAAGTTATAGTCCTGCAAGCATCACATTGTCATCATCATCCTCTCAGGAGGTCATTCTATGCACAAACACCAAAAATACATTCACATAGCTTCCTCTACCCACTCTTCTTACAATAGCTTATTCCTCTATATATTTCTTGTTAATTGAGATAAACTTTCATTGCACATTTCATTGCACGTATAAGAAGAATAGAGTAGGCTAAAGCGCTAAATTTTTAAAAAGCAACTTGGCTTTGAAATTCTAGGTCTTTATATGGTGAAGAGAAAATACGAATAATGACTTATAACTTGAAAAAAGTAGGTATAAGTATTTCAAAATTCAAACAAAGAATATCTCAGAAATTGCTAACACCCACAAAAATTTGTATTTTACATAAATTACATGTTTTAATGAGACCTACATGTTTTTGTTTTGTTTTTTTACTTTCTCTACTACGTATAGCAAGTAGGGGAATTATTGCATTCCACCCAAAAATTCAGTACCATGATTTGTCAGTGAACAGCATAACTCAAAAACAAAAAGTCAGATAAATACCAAACTTGGTTTTTAAGTTTTGTATCTTTCAAGGATGTGACACAAAGTTTTTCAAACCCCCCCCCCCCCCAGACTACCCTTTGCAGTAAAATTTTTCGAAAGTTTTGATTTTCCCAAAAATGGCTCTAACAATTTTGATTAAAATATCACACGTTTAAGATATTTTCGTGGCAAATGAAATGTATATCTTGAATTTTCTGGGATGTCCCCAAAAGTCCTCTTCATTCTGAATGACTCTCGCATAACTGGTAAACCATAAGAGATAGACAAAATTTTACTATACAAAAAAATGTAGATCTCGTTAAAACACACAATTTATGTCATATACATTTTTTTTGTGGAGTGAACCATTTCTGAGATATTCCTTGTTATTTGTTTGAATTTTCCAATACTTCTACTTTTTCTCAAATGGGAATTTTTTATTCATTTTTTTATGTCCTGGACATGCAAAGAAAATGGAATGCTCCACATAGCAACCAGCTGTGATGAATAATGTAGTGTTTAGAGAATGGTTTACTGATCTCCTTCGGAGACTGGAGGAAGGGTGTGTAATAATGATGGACAATGTGAGCTATCACTTTATGCTTAAAGAGAAAATCCCCATTACAAATTCAACAAAAGCTCAAATTTTGTCATGGCTTCAAAGCAAGAATATACCTCACAATCCTACACATGCAATAGTCTGAATTGCTATACACTATTAGACAATCCAGCGGCAACTATAGGAGATATGAGCTTGATGATCTGGCATCAGAAATGAGACATGTAGTATGGCTTCCGCTGCATCACTGTCAAAATAACCCTATTGAGCTTATATGGGCCCAAACAAAAACAGAGGTAGCAGATAAGAATTCTACATTCAAAATTAAAGATGTAAGAAAATTACTGCAGAATGCCATTAAATGTGTGACAAAACAAGATTGGCAAAAATGCGTTGCCCATGCAGAATGACTGCAAGAAAGACTTTGTGATGGAAAGACTACAAGAAGAACACATTCAGAACATCGTGATCATGAGGACAGGGAAAACAGTTCCAGTTCCAGTGATGAAGAATTGCAACGAAGATGATGTCTGTCTGCTATAGAATTTCTGTCCGGTGAGTTATTTTTCACGTGTTCTCCTTTTCCTTACTTTTCAAAATATAATTATTTTAGTGAATAGATCTCTAGGGTCATATAAAAACATATTAAAATGTGCAAAAATAAATTCCTTAAGGTGTAATAATAAACTAATTACTCTAAACTTATTGTTGTCGGTAACTCATTGTTAATGCATGCATTCACGTATCAGCTGTGACAAGTGACTGTGCTTGCATAGGAGGGAGAGTAGGGATGAGATGATGTGGCCCTGAGCCGCCTAGTGGAACTGAAAACACTGTAAGCATTTTGCTGTCTTGGAAATTAAACACACCAGTAGTTAGTTTCATCCTGTAATACACAACGTTAAAAAAAAGGCTGCTCATTCTATTTTGTGGTAGGCCTGACCTTTTGCATCAAGTGTGATTTTCTAGGCACCTGCAAGGGATGAAAGTGTTTGTAACCTTTATCAATAAACTCCGAGATCTATCTCTGGTTTATAGCATGACATCTTTATTTCAAAGAAGAAATCCACAAATTGCCTCTAGTAATGGAGTAAGTGTCCTGCATCATGGCGCTGTGGACTAGAGCAATGACCTCTCCTACCCTGCCACGGAATGCACCCAGGTTCAATCAGCCACGGGGGTACACATTTTAAGTCCCAGGTATTCGACCAGTGCCCACTCAGCATTGTGAGGAAAGTGAGGAGCTGCGACAAGCAGTGATCCCAGCCATGGAGGCCAACATTATGGCTGGAGGATGCATGATGCTGACCACATCACTTCTGCACCCACCTCTGCTGTGCATACGTGGGTGAGAGGCTGGCAGGTGAAGGCCCTTCATGGCTATAGGGCCATGGGATGATGATGATGATTATTATTATTATTATTATTATTATTATTATTATTATTATTATTATTATTATTATTATTATTAATAATAATAATGAGTATGTGGATATGAAAGAATCACCAGAAGTAACACTCACCTTAAAAGGATCGTAGAAACTGGAAAACTCTGAGAGCCAAGGATGCTCTAGAGCTCCATCTTTTGCTAGTTTCTCCCATTCGTCCTGTAGCCTCGACCAAAACTGACTGCTAAACATATTGCCTTCTTCTTGAGAAGTTTCTTCCTTGTTGTCGGACTTATCCGTCCAAACTTCCTCTGCAACGTTAGGCAATGTCTTGAACTCCTCAGCCCAAGCACTTGCCTCTTTGTCAGCTTTCGTGTCCGAGGATTCTTCTGTTGCTCCTATAACCTCACCATCTCGTATGGTCACTTCTCCCTCCCCCACCTGGTGCATGAACTTCATGAACTGTAACATGGACACAACTAACATGGTTATCTCAAATATTACTGAAAACTTTTCATACTTGACAAACAACAAAATGTGTTACATTCACATGAGTTTCTCTACCAATTCTTCAACAAATTACTCTTACAAAGGCTTTCCAAACCACAGAAGAAGAAAAATCAACAGTAGTGGTGCATTTCTGGACAAAAGAGCATGAAATTGATAAGTAAGTGACACTAATTAAGAAGACACAAAAATCCACTGAAGTTAATATTTAGAAAATATTATTTTTATGCAAAAATTGACCAAGATTTGAAGCAGAAAGGATCAATACAAACCAAGCATAAAATATATTTAACTTACCTGTTTAAGTTATGTAATGAAAGCACGCAATCGATTTCAATGTATTGTGCTATTTACATGCTCTTGATGTCATTATCATGATCGTTATTTTATATTTATTGTGGAATGGTGGATTTGTTTTATGTTAATCTATGTTTGTATTTGGAAATTGAATTTATTTATTCTGGTAGCAACAATGGTAAACTTTGGTTAAAAGCTTACATGTGAGAAAATTCCATGGCCATGGAATAAACAAATTTGTTTATTCCATGAAAAGTGAAGAATTAGAATAATGAATGCTGTCATTGAATTATAAATCATTTTCTTTTCTTCATTAGCAAGTTCAGTATCTCATTAGTACTCATACAGTATGGCTGTGTATCCCATCTCTACGTTAATAATAGTAGTAATATTTAGCAGCGTTAAAACTTGGTCTTGATATTAAATTGCAAAACCTAAGAGAGGTTTCAAATAGTAAAGAAACATGTGAAATGTAAAAGAAAGGAAAATAAATAAGAAAAAATTTAACTTATGGAATTTAATTCATTTCATCTTTGATAATATATCAAAGGAGATAAATCTTCCTTGTAACATGCCTGAGGATATTGGAGATCTCATCGCTCATTGCTTAACATTATTAAGTATTTTCCACGAATCTATGTTAATTTCAACAAAATCTTACAACTATAAGATTTTTCATTTTCTTCCGTCAAAACGAAGACCCCTTTAATAATTCCACCACAAGTTAATGAACTTTGAGATTACAATGGACCAAAAATCTCATCTAAAGTCAAGGAGTCAGCTAGTTCTGAGGTAAATTTAATTAAATTCCCTTCATTTCTCAGTTGTTTTTAATATTTCTGGTGAGTTCTTTGGAAGCAAACATTATTTTATTACTTAAATTTAATGTGAACAAGCCATTTAAAATTTTAAGTGCTGAGAGAGGGGGGAGAGGGAAGGAGAGAGATTTATGGTTAAATACAGATGTAAAGGTGTGATTGGTACTAACATCCAGAGAGATGTACATTAAACCATATTCTGTATACAGTAGTTCAGTATAAAGTATAATTACCTTAGAATAGCTAAATTTGGGATCATCTACAGTGTTTAGGAGTTCATTAGCTGTTTCTTGGAGCTTCTTGGTTTCAGTTTCTTTTTCTTCTTCTTTCTCGGGGGCATATGCCCATTCTGGTGAAACATCCCTGTTTGGGAGAAAAAGAAAAGTAAGTTAGTGCATATATTAGCTATTAAAAACAGAAGCACTACAAACAGAGAAGTTTTCTTCATGTTGAATTTGGAATGAGGCACACTATCTTTACACAAACCTTTACTTACTAAGTTTTTAAAACTGTAATGTTTTCAAGGGCATTCGTCCTCATCATCGGCAGTTATGTGAGTGAAAACAGATACAGCCTGAAAAATCTGCTGAACAAACCACTCAAACACACAAACCCAGGTGCACTTAAATGAGGAATCTACCAAATTTGACATAGATAAAACCAAGAGAAATTTGAGCATCAGATTGAAAGAACACTAGAGAAATATAAAACAGAAACAAACAGACAAATCTGCCGTTGTCACACCATTTTTGGTCTGAGAACCACAACATTGCTCAAACTATAAAATTGTTAAAACTAATTTCTCATCAGTAGAACTGACTATTTGGGAGAAAATATTCATTCTCAAGAATGCAGATAATATAAATTTTTAAATCCCGCCAATGAGTAGTTTGTTAGAGCTTTGTCACTCTACCAGTAGATGGCAGCAGGATCCAACCCAGCCAGTAGAGGAAAGAAGAAGGAACATGCTTCAGTCACCCAACTGCTGATGAAAGGACAAATGCCCTCAAAAACATTTCAGTTTTAAACACTTAGTGAGCAAAGGTTTGTGTAAAGTTAATGTGACTCACTCCAAATTCAATGTAGTGCGTATATAATTGGAAAGAGTTGCAGATAAGGTTAACAGATTACTGACAGGTACATAGCCAGAGAACGGGATTGGAGGATAAATCCCAGCTCACAGAAATCAAATTAAGGATTTGTTTTTTTTTTTGTATACTCTAACCCAAGGACAAAACAAAATGAATTTACCTTTGGCACTAATATAAGTAGAAGTTAAAACACAAAGCCCCATTAATGCAAGTGACTTCGTGTTGCACACAGTCAGAAGGTACAATAAGTCGAAGGGGGAAGTATGTGAAATTTCTACTTTCTATAGTATTTCAGCTAGAAGCTTCATTTTTGGAACACAAATTTTCCACGGTATACTAATAAAGCTAATTAAGTTTCATTTTGCTGCGATTAATAGTTTTTTTACTTATTAATGGTCCCTTTTTACTTTCTCTACTACGTATAGTAAGTAGGGGAAGTACTGCATTCCACCCAAAAATTCGATACCGAGATTTCACCAGAAATACATGTTTTGAGACCCCCTGAATCCAAAAAAAGCATTTTTGGAAACATGTCCGTGTGTGTGTGTGTCTGTGAACAGCATAACTCAAAAACGTACAGTCGGATAAACACCAAACTTGGTATTTAGGTTCAGTATCTTCCAGAGATGCGACACAAAGGTTTTCAAGAAAATCCCCCCACCCCAGACTACCCTTTACATGGAACATTTTTCGAAAATTTTAATTTTCTCAAAAATGGCTCTAACAATTTTGATTAAAATATCATATGTTTAAGATATTGTCATGACAAATGAAATGTATATCTCCAATTTTCTGGAAATGTCTCCAAAAGTATTCTTCATTGTGAACGAGTTTTGCATAACTGGTAAACCATAAGAGATAGACAAAAATTTACTACACAAAAAATGTAGATCGCGTTAAAATACACAATTTATGTCATATACATTTTTGTTGTTGAGTGAACCGTTTTCGAGATATTGCTTGTTATTCCCTTAAATTTTCCAATACTTATACTTTTTCTCAAATTCGTTATTCATTTTTTTTATGTCCTGGACATGCAAAGAGAATGGAATGCGCCGCATAGCAACCAGCATTAAAATATTTTACTATCGCTTAAAACCTACCATATTCCCCTTGCTCTACAAGAAAATTAGCAATAAGATTGACATCTTGATATCTCGACTAACATGAAGCATATGGAGAATAGGCGTTTGTAAAAATAGATCGTACAAGAGTAGAGAAAGTCATGTGAGTGTAACACATCAGATTTTTTTTGTTGAAAACATGCACTTTTTCAAAATCTATTTCTTCCTATAAATTTTGAGCAATATAGTTTTTAAAAAATTCTCAGATACCAATCACTTGTATATACAACTTTAAAGTTTTCAGATTTTTAATATTTGGCTCCTGAGATAAATAAAAAAAATAACGACTGTAGTAAGCATTAAAATTGTCACCTTTCTGAGAACTGTAATGAATATTTTATTTTAAAAGTTGCATAAAATATCAAAAATCCAATACTTAGTTTCACTATTGTAGAACACCCAAGTAAAAATTACAAGTTCATTGCATGTAATTTGTGGAAGGAGATAGATTTTGAATGCAGCCAACTCCTTCAAAAATGTAACTGTAGAAAACATAATCTAAAGTCTGCATTCAGTTAATTAGAATAGCACATCCTTTTAAAGTGACATTACTTCTTAAGGTTCAAATTACCTTACAGCCTGGAAACTCCATAAATAGATAAGATAACTTTAATATGTACACTTGTTTTTGGCAAAAAACAAAGTGAATTTTTAACAAAAATTGGGAACTTTCACCCTTTCTCCCCTCCTTAATGGAGGGATTATATTTATACCATTCAATTTATAATTTATACTCAACTCTTATGTCATGCAAGTTCCTGTGTCCTGCATGTTGCATGGTCTTTCAGAATGTGCAACCAATTGCATGACCTCAATATACATGGGCATCTTGGGCCTGTTTATCACATTGCATTGCTGCATTGTGTGAGACAGTCAAGTCAGTGCTTCCACTCTGGAAACCCAGAGCTATAGTTTTCACTTTTCAATGTAGTTTGTGCTTTCACGCATTGCAACAGTGATCTTATATTTGTTGCTGAGACTTTTATGAAGTATGGACATAGAACATTTTATAGAAGAAACTTGCCTTGGAGTTCAATTTGGGATGTCATGCCAGAAAATTACAAGGTTTCTGACAACAAGAAGCATCGGTGGATACGGATTTGTAGTACAACACACAGGGATCCATACTAACTGTCTAATCAAATGTGGTAGAACTGGTCTACTGCTCGACTATGACAGTCATACCACATACATATATACACCACTAAAACTTCTGCCATGTTGTGTCATTCTTTGTAACATGACCACAAAATTGCTTGCATAAATGGGGCCTTAGTGAATCACACACTTCTCAGTGTTTTCTGATGTTGGCAACACTGTAGCAAACCAAGGGCTAGTTTGAAAGTTTAAGCTTAAGCTTGGAATCGGTCTTAAGCTGCAGAGGAGTTTTATAATATGCAGTACAAGAGGTAAGCTGAGCTTATACCATAATAACTTGTGTACCACTTATTTGAATTTGTTATGTTGGAAGCACTGCTTTTGACTTGGTCCTTCACATGTATTTCGGGTATGCGAGTGCACAAAATATAACAGGGTTAGAATAGCATCAGTTGTTGCCTCCAGGTGATCTGCAGCACGTGTGATAGTTCTAATTTAGGTATATCTCGTTCCTTGTGACCAGTGTTTGTGTTCACACCTCGGTAGACTTACAAAAAAGAGTACTATTTATTTACTCCTGCAGAAAAATAAAAAATTATAAAAGCAGAAGAAATAGAAAACCGTGTTGCAGGAAAAAAATTCAATATTCTAGAATCTTCAGTAAGGGATTGGAGGAAAACAAAGACAGTTGTAAGCAACCAACTGCAATAGACGGTCTTTCCGAGGGCTGCTGGCCAAGTATCCAGAAGTGGAGGATAGACTTGGAGCCTTCATAAGTTCAAGACGCCAGTTTGGTTATGCTGTGACCACAGAAATGTGTCAGCTTCAAGCAATGAATGTTGTGCAAGAGATCAGTGTTACACAGAATTTCAAAGCAAGCATGGCCTGGATTCTATGGTGCAGGTTTTCAATTCACCACAATGGCACGACATATGCCAAATATAAAGACAAAATTCTGACCTTTCAAGGACATGCTGATCAAATGCCTGTTCATTTCGAGATGACATGTGATACCACCATGGCTCTAAAACTGTGGCTATACATGCAGCTGGTTTAGCACTATACATTATGTTGGATATGCTTGCTGACGGCAGGAAACTTCCACCATCCATAATATTTAAGCAGAAAACCATTCCCAAGGAAGAGAATTTTCCTTCTGGAGTCTTGATGAGAGCCCAGGAAAATGGGGTGGATTAAAATCATATGGGAAACACATCCTGGAGCACTTCTTCATGCCAGAGAAACGTGCTAGTATTGGACAGCTGTCACGGGCATCAAACAGAAGATGTGAAAAGAAGATTAGCTGCAGGAAATTCACATTGGTTATGATTCCTGGTGAAATGTTGTTGCAACCAGTGGATGTTTACATAAACCACACATTTAAGACTGTATACAGAACAACCACAACTTAATGCCCACTGGGAATATGTTGTCTTTGGTTGAAATGGACAAAAGTTGCATGGGACCAGATTCCAGACAGTGTCGTCAAGAGGTCGTTCAACAAGTACTGTATGTACAACAAAATGGATGCAACAGAGGATGACACAGCATCAATGATGAGCCCAGCAGTGATAGTGTGAATTAGTTACCTACATAGTACAATACAACATAAAAATGTAAGTAAATTACTTAGATATTAGTTACATATATTGACACTATATTCACTGTGTGTGTATAAAGTGATCATACTTGCACTAGAAAATGGGAGTGAAAAAAAAGACAACAATATCCACCAACATTATACTAGACATAATACAGATTATTTTAGAAAAGGTTTTAGTAAGAAAATATCAGATAAAAATGTAAATATTCAGGGTTTAATTCTATACAATAAATTGTCAAATGTCATTAAAAAACTAACTGGATCCAGATTTAATACAAAATTAAAAATATATCTTAACAATAAATGTTTATATAATTTAGATGACCTGTAAATAATTTCATGTATCATTATGTATATACTTTGTAACCTTTTTAACAGTAATTTGGACAATGTCAGAAATTTGTATACAAATCTATTAACAATAAATTATGATGATGATTATTATTATTATTACACTGGCCACAATGCACCATTTTAATTGTTTTACGTTTTCGACTTGCATGGAGCATTCAAGAATGGACATAATCAAGAACGATTCCTTTATTTTATGTTTGTAATTAGTTTCTAAATAATAAATATTAATATAGAGTGAGCTGAAAAATTCAATGTCACAGCCGGAATTTGGACCCGGTTCTCCCGCT
Source organism: Deroplatys truncata (assembly GCA_030765065.1). Lineage (NCBI taxonomy): Eukaryota > Metazoa > Arthropoda > Insecta > Mantodea > Mantidae > Deroplatys > Deroplatys truncata. Next base: position 17,243,304 of record CM060983.1, read on the forward strand.
CTCCATGTGATTGCTCTAACCATTAGGCTACTGTGACAATATTCTGGTGGGACATTGAATTCCCCAATGCCTCAAGTTGTTTCCCAGGTAGACCACTGAGATATCTCACTTAGAGACAGCAATCTCAAAGGCGCCTTGCAATCGTAAGTACTTTATTACTGGGTACACGGGTTTCTTTGTATGTGCACATATTATGTAACAAGGATCTCTCATCAGAAGCAAGGGTTCTCTACACACTGAGGTTATATGCAAGTCAAAGCATGCTAATTGCAGCTGGAGATTTTTCCAGTGTCTTAAAATCTACAGCATCCACAACTCAAAACTGTTTCACACCTTTCTAATCCAACCCACACTTTGCAACACAATTTTTCCCCATGTTTGGTTAGTAATTTGTCCGATTGCTTGCATTCTATTACATACTTATATGCTTCACAACTTCTAGGAGAATGCTGACTTCTTCAGAAGTAAAGTTCACAGTATGTTTTGACTCTTTATTTTTTGATAATTTTAACTGCTAAAATGACAAAGAAGCTTTTGTATGTACTTATAAAAGCTTATCTTAGAACAGAGTTGCCATAAACAAACAATGGGAATTCACTCAATGCGCATACAATGCATTACAAACTTTTTCAATTCCATGGAATTGTTCAGCTCAGTGCAGTTGAACGTGGTTGCCCTACTGTGAAAGTCGCAAAGCTTAAACCAAAGCTTAAGTGGCATCCATTGCTTGTTAAGACAAGAGGGACAGAGGAAACCGAATCCATAGTCAGATGTTTAAAAGGAACTTGCTATAAGCTGGCCTTGAAATTCCATACTCTTTCCATGACATTGTGAGAAACAATTGAATAGCAACAGCACTTTAAAACTACAACAAAGTATTGAAAGATTCAAACCAATAAGAACAGGTACCTCTCAAATGGCTATAGCGGTTTCACTCAAAGTCACACATGGTAATCCCCATTCTTGCTCTGTGTATCTTCATAGTTTCCCACACATCTTTTTCCCCTCAACCCAAACCCATGAAATTTGAGGATTATTTATTTCTATACAGAAAGCATTGTGATTCAGCTCTAGTGGGCCAGGTCTCGCTGCAGATTGCAGCTGTATCCTTCAGCACTAGCCGGCACATGATTGGTTGGAGGGAGGCACTCACAGACAAAGGAAGTTCCAGAAATGCCATTGAGATGCACGGAGATATTTCTGGATATTTTCTTCCTTCCTCCCAATCTGAATGGAAGCTTCTAGAGCTTATCTCCATTTCTCCCAGCCTTCTGAACATTCTCGAATTTTCTTACAGTTATATATAAACAAGTGTGCTCGCAACAGTCAGTTTGGGTTTGCTGATGTGACATTCAGGGCTGTGTGCTGTTCTTGAGCAAAAGAGAAAAGTCTAGAAGAGGAGATCTGTGTTCAACGGTTAATGTGCAATCAAAAGAGAGGAGAAGAGTCCTGTGTTCAATACTCTAGTGAGCAATCAGACCAGAGAAGAAATTGTTTTTTGCAAGGTTCATTACATTGTTACATGCAAAGAAAAGTAAAGTGTGGTGAAGGACATAAAAAACTGAACCAAATAGAGTATACATCACAAATGCACAATGACCTGTGACTTTCAGCAAAGATTTTGTAAAAGCCATCATCTTGTATTTGGAGAAATATGGTATAAAGAGGTGAAATGAGTATTTCAAAATTACTCTTTCTCATGCACACTTACAAGCTCTGTTCTAAATATTCCTGAGCCCATTTTGGTCCAAATCCTAATTCGAAAACTTCTTCTTCTGCGCCCCCTTCTTTTCTGGCTTCTTCTACTGCCTCTTCAGAAATACCATCAGATGTTGAAATTGCTGTATTCCATATCTCTTCTAAATGTGGATCTTCCTGCAAATAAAAATTGTGTTAACTGTAAATTTTATCAGGCTTCTAGATAGTAAGTAGATGTTTCAAAGGTGTTCATTATCTTCAACTTCAGGATAAACTGATGAAAGTGGAAGTCCAGATCTCCAAATTTACTGTGCAAAGTGAAACTGAAATCTAATTGGTTTGCATGTAGCAACTTGTATTTAGTGTAACTGAGGTACGGGCACGGACCTGGTAGAAACACTGTGAAAATTTTCTAAAATCTTGGAAGACAACAGGTTGACAACTAGGTGTTAAGGCCTTTTATCATTGATGTTCATGCCGAACTAAGTTTCAAACCATCTACTTACCTGACTAGAAGCCAGAGAAAATTTAGTTATATGCCGTCAGGAAAGCTTCAGCTCTTATTTTAAAAACTGTGTTGTCAGGTAGCCAAGTTAGCGCTAATTTTCAACCTAATAACTTAACTTAACCCTTTGTACTGGAGAAACAAAATAAACACACACTGTTACACAAACTTTTGAAATTGATAAATACGAAAAAACTTTCATACAGTTAAAGGAAAAACTTAAGGATTCACACTTCAATTTTAGCTAACATAGAAAAACACCATCAAAATAACTGCAAAAAGGGAAGGACCAAAAAAAAAAAAAAAAAAAAAAAAAACTGCAGCTGGTAATCATTAGTGTTACATCCACATGACTTTCTCTAACCACTAACATTTAATACTTTACTACATTTTTACAGTTAAGCAGAGGAAGTCTTGCAATCCATCTAAAAATTTGATGTCAAGATTTCACTGGAAATATATGTTTTGAGGCCCCCTGAATCCAAAGAAAGCATTTTTAGAAAAAGGTCTGTGTGTGTATGTATGTGTGTTATTTTAAAACCATTTATTGTTCCACATGTTCTATTACAGTGTGTAATACTATATGTTTGGTTTGCTTTTAAATGTTATTCAACCTTATAATATATTCTAACCATTTAATATTATTATTAAATAATTACATTCATCTTATACAGTGTGTGGTCTGTGAACAGCGTAACTCAATCACAAGTCAGTTAAATATCAAATTTGGTAATTAAGTTCAAGACCTTCCTAGGATGTCACAGGAACATTTTCAAGAAAATCCCCTCACCCAAAACTACCTTTTACATGGAAAATTTGTATTATTTTTTATTTTCTCCAACATGGCTTTAACGATTTTGATTAAAATACCATATGTTCAAGATATTTTTATGACAAATAAAATGTATATCTTAAATTTTGTGGGAAAAGCCTGTGAACTCCTCTTCATTCTGAATTACATTGTATAACCAGTAAACTGTAAGAGATAGACAAAATCTTACTACACAAAAAAATGTAGATCCTGTCAAAACACAAAATTTATATCAAATAAATTTTTGTGGCATTAACCATTCCCGCGATATTTTTGGTTATTAGTTTGAATTTTAAGATACTTCATACTTTTCTAAACTGCAAATTACTATTATTTTCTTTCTTTCTTTGTTTTTCATGTTCATGCAAAGGGAACAGAATTTCTAAGTCATCACATAGCAGCTGACTGAAAATTTTGACTGTCGCTTTAGCTTATAGTATTCTTCTTATACCTACATCAAAATGACTAATAATGGTTTATCTCAATTAACGAGAAGTAGATAGAAGAATAAGCTTTTGTAAGAATCGTTTGTAGAAGAGTGAGTAGAGAATGTCATGTGAATGGAACATTTTTTTTTATATATATAGTGTTCACAAACTATACAAACTAATTGAGAGAAACATTTGTATAAATACTTTGATTAAAAATTTCATTAGGTACAAAGATAATAGTGATAGTCAAATATTTAAAAAATGTTTGCTATATTTTGACCTTGAAATCCATACTCTTTTCATGACATTAAAAGAAACAATTGAATTAACACTTTAGAAAAAATTACAGAGCTTTGAAACATTCAAAAAACATTATCTAAAATAATTGTGTGTTTTAAAGGGATCTACATCCTTGTCTATCTATCATGGTTTATCAGATATACAAAATTCCTTTCAAATGAAAGAACTTCACAGGCAATTCCCAGAAAATATGAAATTTACATTTTATTTGTCATCTAAATATCTTAATTTTAATCAAAATTACTAGAGCCATTTTTAGATCAAAAATATTGAAAATTTCTTCATGTGGAGAGTACATTGAGATGGGGGAAAGGGAATTTTCTTGAAAATCTTCATGTTACATCTTTGGTATTTATTCAACTTCTCTTTTTTGAGTTATGCTGTTCACAGATACATGGACACACATATAGACCTTTTTTCCATTTTTTTATTCAGAGGACCTCAAAACATGTATTTCTGGTGAAATCTTGGTATCAAATTTTTGGGTGGAAGCAATACTTCCTCTACCTGCTAGGTATATTGTAGAGAAAGTAAAAGTATCTATGTTCCTCTGATACACACAAACTTATTGAATAACAGATACAGTACAGTCCTGGGTGAGAACTATTGATTCATCTTCTTCTTCTGCAGTTAAAGAAACTAGATAAGAATTATTATACTCGGCGCCAATCAAGAAGGTGATTGACAGTTACTAACCACGTGGCGGAAAGCTCTAAATGAATGGGAGGGGATGAATACGTCACAGCGGTCGTCATAGCAACCATTAGAAGGACCAATTAGAACTAAGACGTTTCTGTAGCAACGAAAGATGCAAATGCATTGTTACGATATCATAACACGTGATTGGCATGACGCGCTGGGCGAGCGACTGTTGCAGTAACATGAACTGAAGTCTTATCTTCTGCTGTCGCTGCAGTTATAAACAATTCCTCCTTTTAGCCCCAGGTTGCTTGTGTGTTTGTATCAGTTTAGAGATTGCCTGCGTACTGAAAAGTTCTTTTTCGTCGTTGTATTTGTATGGTATTTGCCTTGTGTTATGTGTATTTGTGCATGTGTGTGTTGTGTGAGCATTTATAATTGTGTTTCATGGATATTTAACAATGTCCAAAAATAGTGACAAAGACAGCGTAGCCAAAGAAAAAACTGGGCGCACTCTGGAACCGAATAAGTCTATCAAGCGAGCAGCAGCAGCAACAACAGCGATGCAAGCGATTCGGAAATCAGTGGCATTTTTCCATTAGAATAAGCATCAATATTTCACAGGTATGTTTCTCCTGTTAACGCAGATCTTTACACTGATATATTCTTGCATGATATATCCTCTGCACGTAGATTCATTATTTTACAATTGTCTTCATATACGAATATAAATAGTATCTGCTCTACAATGCAGGCGCAACCCAGTCTCCTTTGACACGCTCTCCACATGGTCGTGATGAGTGGCAACATCGCCTCTCTCACTCCACGAAATGTCAATCACCTTCTTGATTGACGCCAGGTATAATACAGTCAACTGAAAAATTTCAATGTCACAACCTGGATTTGAACACGGTTCTCCTACTCTAACCATTGAGCTACTGTGACAACATGCCGGTGGGACATATTTCAGTTGATGACTCTATTTAATAACTTGCCAAGACCGGCTAAGGTCTGAATTATATATCTAATAATAATAAAGTAAAACCTTAAGAAACATGTAAATACCCAGCACTGAAGTACTTGCTATTGCAGGTCGCCACTGAGATTGTCATCTCGAGTGAGATGCCTTGGTAGTCTGTCTGGGAACAAAAACTTGAGTCAATTGGGGAATTCAATGTCCCACCGGCATGTTGTCACAGTAGCTCAATGGTTAGAGCAACCACACGGAGAGCGGGAGAACCGTGTTCAAATTTTTCAGTTGACTGTATTAATAACTTGCCAAGACCGGCTAAGGTCTGTAAAAGGTATAATTAATTTCAATTAATTATATATTTAATAATAACATAGATAAGAATGTGTCCTACAGCTTTGGATCATTGTTTCCTTTGTCTTGTACCGAACAGATGCTTTGTGGCACGGCCACGGTCATGTACATACGTGATTTGCAGTGACCTCAGCATGTTCTGCTTGCTTACTTAAGGTGAATGACTCACTCAAGGCTACACTTTATTGGCTGTGAATGTCAACTGTTAGTTGCTGCCGTCTCTTTGGGCTGTAAAGACTAGAGTTTGTTCATCGTGCATCTCCAAAGTAAAAGCTTATTCAAACATCTGTGAAGTGTGTTAATTACCTTAAAATGATCTTATTGTTGCTCTTCTTGTCTTGTTATTAGTCTACCTGAAATGTCTAATGAAAAATTCATGCTTGAACAAAGAATTTTTATGTATCATACATATGTAAAGACCAAATCATGTAGACAGTTTCAGCAGACATTTCCTGATATTCAGTTTCATATAGAGATACTATCAGACGTCTGGTTAATAAGTTTAAGACAACAGGATCACTAAATGCGAAAATCTAACAAGTGAAAAAGAGATGTTCTAACGACGGGGGGGGATTGACAAAATTGCTGTATCATTGAAATGCTCTCCAAAGAAGTCTCTAAGATGTGTGGGTGTTTCTAAACCCTCTGTTCATACAGCTGCTAAACTTTTAAAATTGAAACCCTACAGAGTGACCATTGCTCATGAATTACAACCTTGTGACGACAAGGAATGCCAGAAATATCTCCATGCAAGGTTAACACTCATTATCATGCATGTTACTATTATTCAAACACAGGACTTTTAGAATGGAAAACCCTATGGCGCAGTAGACAGTGCATACATGTGATTCAAGCCAGACTGGACCACAAAACAACAGCTGTGTATTATTTACATAAGATATAATGTAAACTGGCCAAGACCGCTAAATTCAACAATGAATGCTGGAAAACAACACACCGAGATACAACTGTACATGCTTCATTATATGTTATATTCCTTGTGATTTTCATTTTTTTAATGCATATACACATTTATTATTTTATATTCCAGTAACAATTTTCAAAAAGTATGGATTCTGCAAGTGTGTAAGCAGAGTGAGAAACATCCGGGTTGATGAATCTGGGAGAATAATATTTAGTGTGATATATTAAAATGATCCAGTAAGTTGTGTGCCATGCTCCCTTCCTCCTACAAGAAAGATGTTGCAGTTCTCAAATCAAACGCCAACAGCATTACACTCACAGATATTATTTTCTAGGATTGACAAGAGAGGTCACTGGTTCAGTTACAATGTCTGGCGTTGGGGGCAGCACAATGGTGTATGTCACCTTTCCTCCCTCGAGCTGGGTCATGGTCTGAAGCCAGGTAGAGAAAAAGAGAATCTTTCACCGGACAGGCGAGAAAGAGGGCTAAGGTAGATTCAGACTTGGTAAAATTTCTGCTATCATCTTGTTTGGTTGTAAGTAACTCAAAATTTCATACAAAAGACTGGACAGTTTATCGTGGGCTTTTCCTAAATTGGAACTTGTAAGGTGGTGCCATGGTAACGAGTGTGACTCACATTTGGGAGATCGTGGGTTCAAACCCACAGGGCAACCAATCGGACCGAAGGTTTTTTCATGATTTTCCTCGGTTACTAGGTGAACGTTGCGTTGGATAATTTGATCTCTTTCATCACTACATTCTGTTTCCTACTTCTTCAGTGGCATACCAGGCATTGGCTTGTAAGTCCTTGGGGGTGTAAGGCCTACAAAAAGGAGGGTTAATCAGTTGAAGAAGAAGAAACTTAAAAGAGTTATGTCATTATACTTTGTGTAAAATAATTTGTAAAGAATTAACTGCTCAAAAGAAATAGTGCCATTCATGTGAGGAAGAAGGAATTACTTAGGGTTTCTTATGTCTTTCAAAGGTTCTATTTTCTTAGTATTTCTTTCATGTCAAAGTTAATTTTAATAATGAAAGCAAGTAATAAAACATATTTCAATCAAGGTGCAATTACTTTAATTTTTAAATTTGAACACGCAATAATGTTTAATAAACTGCAAGTTAAAGACAATCAACTGTTACGTGATTTATCCTGGTGTATTTCCCTTCCAGTTCACCTTTAAGAAAGTTACGGAAATAAGATCGACTTCCCTGGGCAGTAAACCAAATCAACACACTTAATGTTACATTTCTTTCACACAATAATCACTTTCTTAAAACAGTATAAGTTTATGTTGTATGCTCAGTACAGTGGTACATTTGAGGATTCTTAGCTTTTACCAGTTTTTTACATATGCTAGTTTTCTTAGATGTGGTACATTAGTAAGTAGTGGTGGTAATGGTAGAGAAAGAAGTGGCTTACATCAAAATGCTTTCCTGACTCTAGATACTGTTCAGCCCAAATGGAGTCCTCTGGTGCGAGACCTTGAGCCAAAGCTGCAACCCCTGGAGCAGGAACTGGTGCATGGAGAGTAACTGCAGATTCTATCTCTCGCATTTCTTGTAACAGAGAGTCCATGCGAAACGTCTGCGGTGACGGACCCATGGTTTCCCCCATGAACTGCTGCACAAGCTACAACAAACAATTATTTCCCTTTAAGTACAAGCACACTGTGACGTTGTTATCTCTATGCTTCAGCAATTTCTTACTTTCTTTGTGCTATGAAAGGACCACAACAGTTCACAGAATACTGTAACAAAATAACTCATCTTCTGCAGAAAATCCTTCATAGAGATTGTTATTAAAGTTATGTTAATACTATAGGGCACCAGGGTGGTGCAATGGTTTCATTTCTGGCTCTCATTCTGAGGGTCCAGGGTTCGACTCCCAGCTCTAGGGAGTGTCCTAGCCTTTATCTCTGACTTGCTCATGGCCGGCATCCCCAAGGCCCAGTGTGGTTTGGAATCCAAGGTGAAAGCTGTAGGTCCTCTCATTACACCACTATACTCATCTTACCATATGAGGCAATGGATTCTGCATACTAGGTAACCCAGCTCAGAAATGGGTCCAGTCATTGCTTGGTGGAATGAGGTGTCCCCGAAGGTCAGAGGCCATATGGGGAGCATTAGAAACGACTATTAATATTATAAAGAGAGCAAATGTGTGTGTGTGTGTGTGTGTGTGTGCGTGCGTAGATTAATCTAAAAAATAACTCAACTAATTTTGATAATACTTTCACCATTAAAATCCCCTATTCTTCAGTTGGCCAGATGGTGTATATTTCCAAAATTTTGAAACTGGGGGGTTTCTTTTTCATGTTCATGTCAACCACCAAATTTCAATTCCATTTCATTGAATATGGATATCAGCACTTTATTGCAAATTGTACATTTTTTACAACTTCAAACCCAAAGGGGCAAATGGGTAGGCTTAAAATATTTTAAAATTGAATTATTTTAGGAGGGGTTCTATTACTCACTACATTTCCCTCATAGTTCACTGAAGTTTTATCCAGTAATATTTTTAGTAAGATTTTGACAAAACTGGGTACATTTAGATCTAGAAACTAACAAAAATGATAACCTACTCCTACATTCAACCCCTAACATACAAATCAACATTTTTTGGCCTATATAGGACCCAACAAAAATTATAAAAGTTGTAAGACTAAAACGCTACCGCTACCATATTTTCCACCCTTTACGTAGAAATCTGCACTGTTTAAAACATATGGTCAAAATGTTGCACTATTACACAACAGGAGTTGGCAAAAATCATAGATTACATTGCAACTTCCAAAACAGACCTAGTTCTTATTTTAAATTATATAGTATTCTAAATTTTTAAAAGCTACCATTACTTTATTTTAAACCCCTTACAGGTAAAACTATACTGCTAACTCAACCAGGGCACAAATTTGCACACTTGGACTATAAGGATTTGGCAAAAATTATATGATACCATACAACTTCAGAAAGCTATTCAACCCCTTGTGTACAAATTGTCACTATTTGACCAACCTAACAAAACTTTGGACACTTAGCTTTAGGTACAAGTGCATATTACAGCTTTCAAAAATCAGCTCTATCCTTATTTTCAACCCTATACTCACAGATGTACCAATGCAATGCCAGGTGAGACAGCTAGCATTTTATATTATAAATGATTTTCCATGTAGTACACTCCCAACTCCTCTTGTAGTATATGCATTACAGTGTAACATACATATAGAGTAACCAAATATGTATTATGTAAAGTATATGTAAACTCTGACAAAACCACATTGTATCAGGGCTATTTTTTTTCAACCTCAGATCGCTCTGCTACATGACCAGACAAGCATAAGGAAGCTACTACCCCATCATAATGTCTGCCAAAGCCAAGTTCAACACATCATTTGGAGCCGAGCTATGGGCACTTCCCACCAAGTGAGACTTGCAAAATGTCATTCATTTTCTACAGGGAGAAGGGAATAGTGCAGCAGAAATTCATCACAAAATGGCCTGTGTTTATTTATGGTGTAAGCTGTATGAGTGAGTGTGTTGTGTGTGAATAATATACCAAATTTACAGATGACCCAACGGATGCTCATGATGAAGGTGGACAAGGATGTAAGTCTATCACTAGTAAAGGCCTTGTTCAGCGAGTTGATCAAGTGGTTCAAGAGAGATGGAGGTTTACCATCAGTGACTTGTCTGTGGACTTTGCAGACAGTTCAAGGTCAGCTCTGTACACGATTGTTACAGAACACCTAGGCTATCAAAACTTTGGTTCCCAAAAAGCTGTCATAGGACCACAAAGCACAGCGCATGGCATCAGCCTTATCCTTTCACACATGTTACGCTGATGATGGGGAGGAGTTTTTGAATGCCATTGTGACAGAGGATGAAATGTAGATTCTTTACGACAGTCCAGAATCAAGAAAACAATCCAAACAATGGATGCACACACACTCCCGGAAAAAACCTAAAAAAGCCCAAAACAAACTTCCAACAGCAAGACCATGGCTACTGTTTTCTGGGATCAGAAAGGTGTAGTGCTCGTGGAGTTTATGGAATACGATCACTGCAAATCTGTACTGTCAGACATTACATCACCTGCAGAGACCCATTCAAAACAAACGAAGAGGTGTGTTGTCACCTGGAATAGTTTACATTCACAGCAACGCAAAACCACATACTGCTGCTGTAACCCAACAGCTCCCTACTCACTTTCATTAGATCACCCAGCATACAGCCCAGATTTAGTACAGAGTGACTTTCATCTTTCTCTGGAGCTGAGAGCACAGGCTTCAGCACCAACATCAAGACACTATGAAGATCCATCATTAATACACTCGCAGCATCCTTCTATGAAGAGGGTATTGGAAAGCTTATCTATTGACATAACAAACGCCTTAATCTTCATGGAGACTATCTGGTAAATCAGCTGTCACTGCACCTGACTCCTGGTAATAAAACTATTTTGTGATTCACATTTGTCTTTCTGTTCAGAGGTTAAAAAAAATAGCCCTTGTATATGCTTCAGCAAATAAATATCTATTCTAAAGCATGGGGCTACTGGTAGCAGACACATACAATCTGAGACTTACCCCGTAATTAAACTCACTTTAAAAGCTATCAAAATTACCTCAATTGCTCTCCCAATTCTCTCAAGTCAGTTAGTGTAAACAATCAATTTGGAAAGCCGTATATTTCTGAATAGTCCATTTTTTGCTTCAGAGACCTGCATCATATTAAATTTCTCAAAACTTGTACCCTTTTATAACACATGAAATTTTTACAAAAAATCTTATATGTTGCATTCACATGACTTACTATACTCACTCTTCTGCAAACCATTCTTACAAAAGCTTATTACACATTATTATTCTTCTTCTTCTTCTTCTTCTTCTTCTTCTTCTTCTTCTTCTTCTTCACAACAACAACAACAATAATAATAATAATAATAATAATAATAATAATAATGTTTTATTGTCCATAGACTTCATTATACAAGCTTCAGACATTGTCAAGGAATCTACTTTTACAATTTTCACCTATTTGCATATTTTCTGTATAGTATTTACATTTTCACATTTCTTTACAATAGATTTCTATTTACAATAAGCTAAAGTTAGCCTAACCTATATAAACATTTGTGTGTTAGGTATGTTTAAAGTTCACTTTTAAATCTCTTTCCTTTGTGTAGTTTAACTGTCATTGGTAGTTTATTGTATAAAATCAGTCCTTTGATTAACGGATCCTTACACATAGATTTTAGGTTAACTTGCATTCTGTGGTAATTGTCCTTACATCTAGTATCATGGCTATAAAGCATACTGTTACATGAAGCATTATTTTCTTTCTCTATTGCTATAACTATTACCTTATACAGATATAATCCTACCACAGTAAGAAGTTTATTTTCTCTGAAAACATTTCTACACGAGTCTGTGTTAGTTAGATCATATATACATCTTAAACATTTTTTCTGTAATACTAAAACCCTATTCATGTTAGAAATACTGGTACTTCCCCATAATTCTATACCACAGGAGATATAGGGGTAAATGATTCCAAAGTATAAAATTTGTAGCATTTTTACTTTCTCTACTACGTATAGTATGTACGGGAAGAATTTGATACCGAGATTTCACCGGAAATATATGTTTTGAGACCCCTGAATCCAAAAAAAACATTTTTGGAAACATATCCATGTGTGTGTCTGTGAACAGCATAACTCAGAAACGAACAGTCGGATAAACACCAAACTTGGTATTTAGGTTCAGTATCTTCCAGAGATGCGACACAAAGGTTTTCAAGAAAATCCCCCCATCCCAGATTACCCTTTACATGGAACATTTTAGAAAATTTTAATTTTCTCAAAAATGGCTCTAACGATTTTGATTAAAATATCATATGTTTAAGATATTTTCATGACAAATAAAATTTTCTGGGAATGTCTCCAAAAGTATTCTTCATTGTGAACGCTTTTGCATAACTGGTAAACCATAAGAGAGAGACAAAATTTTACTACATAAAAAATGTAGATCACGTTAAAATACACAATTTATGTCATATACATTTTTTTTGTTGAGTGAACCATTTTCGAGATATTGCTTGTTATTCCCTTAAATTTTCCAATACTTATACTTTTTCTCAAATGGAAATTCGTTATTCATTTTCTTTATGTAATGGACATGCAAAGAGAATGGAATGCGCCACATAGCAACCAACGCTTAAAAGATTTGACTATCGCTTAAAACCTACCATATTCCCCTTGCATCTACACGAAAATTACCAATAAGATTGACATCTCGATTAACATGAACCATATGGAGAATAAGCGTTTGTAAAAATAGTTTGTACAAGAGTAGAGAAAGTCATGTGAGTGTAACACATCAGATTTTTTGTCTAAGTACAATGATAGTTGTCTTATTGCATATATGTTGGATAAACCTTTATTACACATTTACAAATGTTTTCCTTTTTGATATAACAACCAATAGTTTATTACAAAGTGGATCGCCATGTGATGACTGAAATTGCATACTCTTTGTATGAACTACGAGAACAAATGCATAGCAATTTACTACTTCAAGAAAGTATAAATACTTAAAAATTCAAACCAATAACAAAGAATATCTCATAAATGGTTAACACTAGAACAAATTTTATTTGACATAAATTGTGTGATTTAACAAAAAGTACATTTTTTTATATAGTAAGGTTCTGTTTCTCTCTTACAGTTTACCAATTACACAAAAGTAATTTAGAATGAAGAGGACTTCACAAGCTATTTGCAGACAATTCAATTATTTGTCTTGTAAATATCTTAAACATATGGTACTTTAATCAAAATTGTTAAGAGCCATTTTTGAAAAAATAAAAAATAATGAAAATGTTTCCACATAAATGGGGTGGATTTTCTTGAAAACCTTTGTGTTGCATCCCAGACAGATCCTGAACTAAAACAACACACACCTCTTTTTTTAAAGATGAGTTTTTTGGATTCAGGGGGCCTCCAAACATGTATTTCTCGTGAAATCTTGGTATCTAACTTTTGGGTGGAACACAATACTTTGTCTGCTTACTATAGATAAGTAGTAGAGAAAGTAAATACAAAAATCTGTTGGGCAGTATTCACGTAACATGGTTAACCCATTAGTTAAGACTTAAAACATTTTAGTATTTCTGTTTCCTGAGTTCAGTCACACTTCTTTTCAGAATTGTTAGTTTGCATATTACGCACTTCTGTACTAAAAACATTACATCAAATGAAGAATGTTTCAAAGAACAACTGTTACACAATTTGCATTTACAGTGTGATCATTAAGTCCCTCCACAGTGGTGGTAACCCTAACTCCATGCATTTGTGATGCTACAGCAGTGGACTGATTGGAACGAATTTGGAGAAAGTTCGAGGGCAGTTCAATAAGTACCCATATTTCAAAGCAGACTGTGTTGCTACAGCAAGTTGGTGTTACCATCATGTACTGTCATTTTTTAGACATCATCAAAACAATTTGATACTGATTCATAGGTTAGTTTGGATTTGGCAGGCATTTCAGTTAGTCGTTCAATGTGTTTTTGCTAAAATGGAAAAAGTGCAGTATCGTCCAGTAATTCGTTTTTTTACTTTTGGATGGGAAGACTTGGGAGGAGATAGAAGCAAAATGTGATGCTGTTTATGGGGACCTTTTGCCATCTATGACAACAGTTAGATACTGGTTCAACAACTTTAAACATCTGTTTTTGATGACGAGTGCCCAGGATGCCTGGCAGATGTAACCAGGCAAATAATTGAAAAAGTACATGATATGATTCTTGCTGTTCATCAAACGAAAGTTTGCAAAGTGGCAGAAACATAGGTGTGTGGACGGAAACGGCAATTCATGTTTTGCATGATAAGTTGGAGATGAAAATGTTGTCAGCCCGATGGGTGTAGCTATTGCTCACATTGGACAACAAGCAGGTATGGCTTTCAACTTCAAAACTGTGTTTGGAGCAACTTAAACAAAAGCCAAAGGACTTCAAGTTGTCAACGTCAATGAAACCTGCATTCATCATTATACAATCAAAACAATGGATTGCTTCCGGTAAATCTGCTCCAAAATGTTTCCATCTGCCGGAAAAGTGATGACAATAATTTTTTGGATGCGAAGGGCATCATACTCATTGACTTCTTAGAAAGAGGAAAAAACAATCACTGGACAATACTACAGCGAGTTACTGGACCGATTTGACAAGAAGTTGAAGGAAACACAGCCCCATTTGACAAAGAAGAAAGTGGTGTTTCATCACAACAATGCACCAGCATATTCATCCGGAGTAGTCAGTGCCAAATTGCATGAATTGCTGCACCCCCTCCGCATATTCTCCTGACCTGGCTCCTTGCAATTTCTTCTTGTTCCCAAACATGAAATGGCTCACAGGAATAAAATTTAGATCAAATGAGGTCATTGTTGAGACAGAGGTATATTTTGCAGATCTTGACAATTTCTTTTTTTTGGAGGGGTTAAAAAATGGTAAGAACACTGAAAGAAGTGTATAACCCTAAAAGGGGACTATGTTGAGAAATAAATAATTTGTGTTTGAAAAAAATAGCATCTTCATTCCTAACACAGGATACTTATTGAACTGCCCTTGTAATAGAAGCAGAAAACATGAATAATTAACTCACCCACTCACAGAAGATGCTGAAAAGTCCCCCAATCTGTTGAAGGCACAGATTGACATACTTAATTGTATTGTTAAATGTTTAGATTAAAGTTTGTTTTGTCATTGAATAAGTATAATTTATTACTGCCATTTTAAGTTCATCTATTGTTCTTGGATTACATTTAATACACTGCTGACTTTGCAGCACCCCAAAACAAATAATCACGGTCTACCACTTCTAGCACGATCATGAACATAACCAGTCTCACAAAATGTATTTATTAAATCATAAGTAGTATCCCACAATGGTAATCTAGAATTTGGAAACTGCTGTTTAAATTTTTGTTTTAGGTTGTCTATATATTTTTATCAACTTCTCTAAGAACACAAGCTGTTCAATGGGAAACATTTTCAACTTAAATGAAAACACACTTGCACACTGACAATCATTGTTACAATAGGGATGTGCCCTTGACAGGCATACTTAGTAATGTGGAGGGACTAAAAGATCACATTGTATATGTTCATATTTTAGATCTCATGACAACAACTTTGTATGAGAATACACCAACCTCTAACACAACAATTGGCATTTCCTTGTCACTATCTTAACAAGTGTAGCTTTTGTTGGGTTCAGAACAATAGTATAATCTCAGCTATACATTTTTAAAGTGAGACAGCTAAAATAACTATAACTGATATAACGTAAAAGTGAATTATCTTACGGAACTGAAACTGTTTTATTAAAGTGTTACTCAAACTAATTATGTATTATTTAATATAAGCGAGCATTATATGAAGCAAACACATAAATAATAAACATAATACACCATTTAGACTACTTATATGCTTACCACTGCCATTACTCATAATTGAAACTAAAATAAAAACCAGAGTTCTAGTGCTTTGCACTGGTTCTAAAAAAATTGTCAATTCTTCTTTGCTTCTTTGATTTTTACTTTCTCTACTACGTATAGTAAGTACGGGAAGTATTGCATTCCACCCAAAAATTCGATACCGAGATTTCACCGGAAATACATGTTTTGAGACCTCCTGAATCCAAAAAAAGAATTTTTGGAAACATGTCCGTGTGTGTGTCTGTGTGTCTGTGTGTGTGTGTGTCTGTGTGTGTGTGTGTCTGTGTGTGTGTGTGTCTGTGTGTGTGTGAACAGCATAACTCAAAAACGAACAGTCGGATAAGCACCAAACTTGGTATTTAGGTTCAGTATCTTCCAGAGATGCGACACGAAGGTTTTCAAGAAAATCCCCCCACCCCAAACTACCCTTTACATGGAAGATTTTTCGAAAATTTTAATTTTCTCAAAAATGGCTCTAACAATTTTGATGAAAATATCATATGTTTAAGATAATGTCATGGGAAATGAAATGTATATCTCGAATTTTCTGGGAATGTCTCCAAAAGTATTCTTTATTGTGAACAACTTTTGCATAACTGGTAAACCATAAGAGATACACAAAGTGTTACTACACAAAAAGTGTAGATCGCGTTAAAATACACAACTTATGTCATATACATTTCTTTTGTTGAGTGAACCGTTTTGGAGATATTGCTTGTTATTTCCTTAAATTTTCCAATACTTATACTTTTTCTCAAATTCGTTATTCATTTTTTTTATGTCCTGGACATGCAAAGAGAATGGAATGCACCACATAGCAACCAGCGTTAAAATATTTGACTATCGCTTAAAAGCTACCATATTCCCCTTGCATCTACAAGAAAATTACCAATAAGATTGACATATCGATATCTCGATTAACATGAAGCATATGGAGAATAGGCGTTTTTTAAAAATAGTGTGTACAAGAGTAGAGAAAGTCATGTGAGTGTAACACATCAGATTTTTTTTCAGTCATACACTAGTCTATTTTATGCACTAATTGCAGAAATGCTATCATCATTTAGGATTTGCGATGATAGAAATTGCTGTGTAATTTCTAGTGTGTGAATTGCTGCATGCATACTGGGAACACTTTCATTATTTAGACCCACTTCTTCATCATCAGTATCATTACCTTGGGAAGAATGATCTAGCCTGACCTTTATGTTAATATGTGTGCAGCAATATTGCATTCCAAAAATACTGATGTCTTGTTCAACATACCTATGTTTTATGCTGCAACATAATATATTTTGTACATGGGGACTGGAAAAATGTGACATAAAATGTGACGATATGTATAATTACTGATAGGACAATACCACTGTTTCTTGATACACACTTTATAAACAACTGTAAAGGCAATAGCTTGTTCACTGAATTATGTTCTTATTAGCAGTTTTCTGTGTATAAATGTCATTTTGTGCTGAAAACTTTCTTCTAAAGAATTCCCTATCCACAGAAAAACAAATACTAGCAATTCTTCTTTATTCTACAATCTTAAAATATAAACTAATATGTATCTTACATGATACTCAAACAACTAAAAATAATGTGTGTGGTACACCATTCCAGGACTATTCACAACATCACATGTTTTCATCCGGTAATAAGTAATTAGCCATAGAACACTTGGAAACATAGTAAGTTTGTGGATTAAGCCTCTCTACTACCCACCCACATACATTAGCATACATGTTTAGTACTGAGGCATATTAGACACAATTAAAAATTTGAAGAAAAAATCAAGGAAGTATTATATGAAATGCAGATATATATATATATATATATATATATATATATATATATATATATATAGGGAGAGCCAAAAGACTATGAACCGGCTGCGCTGTGTTTTTCCTGTCCACGTCCTCGGCGCTCGTTGCAGTCTGCCACTATCATAGAAAGGTGTGGATGAAACCATACAATGTTTTTAAAACTACTTTTAAAGGTTTTACTTAACAACTTTATGAAAGTGTGTTTTTGGGGACACAATTATTAGTAGAGATTTGTGGCCCCCTCGGTCTCCCGACCTAACCCCCTGCGATTTCTATCTCTGGGGTAACTTAAAACAAAGTGTACAAGACAAACCCACACACCTTGGAAAAATTAAAACAAAATATCTGTCAGGAAATTGCCAGCATTTCTAAATGTGAACTACGGCAGGTGATGGATAGTTTCCTAAAGAGGTGCCAAAAATGTATGGAAAATGATGGTGGCCAGTTTCAGCATCTCCTTCCATAAAGTTGGTAAATAAAGCTTTTAAAAGTAGTTTTAAAAATGTTTTATGGTTTCATCCGCGCCTTTCTATGATAGCAGCAGACAGCAATGAGCGCTGAGGATGAGGACAGGAAAAACACTGCGCAGCAAGTTCGTAGTTTTTTGGCTCTTTCTGTATATATAGGAATCAAAGATTTTTGTTTAAGAACACGAGCATTCTTGAAAGAACCAATAATTCCATACACTGTACCTAATTATCTCATGCCATAAGTTCTGACTTGCTTCTGCTGGATCACAGATTTTGGTCACCGGAGTAGGTAAATGTAATGGCTGAGAGTGAGTTATCAAGCCAGGCTATTGCAGAAACGTCAGCTAAATCAGTTTCATTCACAACTCAGTTAATGTTACATGAATACCTCTACTCCTCCCCCATTGTTTTGTATGTTTTCATTTAGACACAAGAGTTTATGGAATGTTGCATTCATCATAATCAAGGTTGATCAAGAACTATAGTCCAGCAACTCTTTGGGGACATGTGCGAGGCAATAACTCCTTTCATTCCTTATCTAGCACAAGTTAAACACAATAACTTTCAATAATGCAAAACTTAAAAATTTAAAAGTATCAAAAAATTATGGAAGGTTTATCTAAAAGTATTAGACATACTTGAATACCACAGAGTATTGAGGTCCCATCCATATGCATAATTGAACTGAATATTGTGATACAGCTGCTGTGGCCCAAGGTTATCAGGAGGTTGGTGCCGGGCACTCACAGTAATCAACAAATAGCGCTCACCAGCGTAAACACGGGAGCGCTTTCAACAGATAACCAGAGTTTTCGGGAAGTTTCTTCCCCCACCTCCAGAATGTGTATCGAGATAGTTCTAGAATATTTTGAAGATTCCACTAGTTATATAAGAGAGCTTTTTTGCAAGAAAAGTCAGTCAGTGAGGAAGGCAATGAGTTTCTCGTGCAATGGGGGTGCCGTTCTCCAAGCAACTTTGTGACTACTGCTGTGGTGTGACATGGGTGCTGCTGTGGAAGTCTTATGTTCAATTCCCCAATGAGTGAACCGTCCAGAAGAAGAGGCTATGTCATGAAAAACAGTGAAGTGGCAGGATTGTTCAATTGTAGTTATAAATCACTGCTATTCATGTGCTACACTTTTATTAGCATGTGTTTAGAAGTTATAATGATATCTGTTCGTTGTCATTTAACCTCACTTCACCAACCAGTACTCTGGAAGGATCGGACAAGTGTTGGTCGACATTATTTCACAATTTTCCCTTAATGAGCTAGAGTTCTACCCAGGGCAGTAACACATAAATAAGATTTAAAGAATACATTTGTAATAATACTGTTCTGAGTCATGCAAGTGTGTACTATTCAATTGTAGTGGGGTTTTATTAGAAATTTATCCTTTTAATGCATAAGTAACTTTTGTTTAAATATAACGTAAATAGTCCTTTAATATCTTTTTAAACATATGCAGCTTTGGCATAATTTTTATTTTACTTGGCAATGAATTATAATGCCTGGAAGCTATGTACAAAACAGATCAAATGCAGTACTTAGTGGAATTTGGCATTATTTTTTTGTTGTCTTGTACTGCGATTACAGATATCAGCATTTATTTTAATATTCAAGCTTAAATTAGTTATTTTATTTATAACTTTATACACAAAGATTGTTACAGTTTTATTCCAACATTTAAGAATGGGATTATCGGACTAACTATAACTCTCTGTTTGGCGTTTTATATGATATTCCATACAATGTGCTTATTGCTCCCCTCTGTAGAATTTCTAATTCATTTATTAAACTTTTGCTGTATGTTCTCCAGACCTGATTCAAATAAGTGAAATGGAAAATGTATGTGCGCAGTTTAATTTACTATCTATTACTAATCCTAAGTACTTAATGTTCTCAACTCTTTCCATGATTTCATTTTTACCTTTTCTCCATCTGTCTACAGTAAGTAAAAGGAAGTTTTGTATTTCATCCAAAAATTCTATACCAAGATTTCAATGGAAATAAAGGGTCTTTCAACAACAGTGTCCTATCTTTAACATGTGATAGCTGCCGCTGTTATTGAGTTACAGCAGTCATTTTTTTCATGTGGTTACAGTTGTTATTGACAAATAGCCATGGAACATTACAGCATTCAGCAACATGGGGAAATTGTGAAAATTTATTATCAAAATGGATCATCTGTTTGCAAAACCTTCCATGTATTGCGTTAAGTTTATGGTGTGCATAATCGTCCCTGTGAGAGAACGATTCGGCATTTGATCAATAAATTTGAAAGAAGTGGTTCTGTCAGCGATCAAAGAACGCCCATACGTAATTGACGTAAGCGCTCCAACAAAAACATAGGTGCCGTTCGTGAGAGTGTACGCAAGAACGGAAACCAATCAATTGCTCGTCAAGCACAAGAATTGGGACTTTTGCCGACAATAACCTGGCAAATTCTGCATCTGGACTTGAAGTTTCACGCTTACAAAATGGTGTTAACTGAAGAACTAAAGCCCAACGACCATAGGTTGCGTCGTGTATTCGCTGACTGAGCTATGGAGCAATTGAAAGCTGACCCAGATATTTGATGAAAAATCATCTTCAGCGACAAGGCCCACTTTTGGATGGATTGTTATGTTAACAAACGAAATTGCCACTATTGGAGCAATCACAATCCAATGCAAATTCAAGAACGACCACTTCATCCCCAAAAGGTTACTGCGTGGTGTGGATTTTGGTATGGTAGAATCATTGGTCTATATTTTTTCCAAGATGAAGATGGAAAAACTCTAACTGTCAATGGAGAAAGATACAGGGCTCTTATAAGGGACTATTTTTGGCCTCAATTGGATTGTATGGATCTCAGAAACAACTAGTTCCAGCAAGATGGTGCCACATGTCATACTGCTCTCGAAACAATCGATCTTTTGAAGGAGAAGTTCAGAGCTTTCATCATTTCCCGTGGTGGTGATGTTAACTGGCCCCCGAAGTCATGTGATTTAACACCGTTAGATTATTTCTTGTGGGGTTATGTTAAATCTCGAGTTTATGTCACCAAGCCAGAAACAGTAAATGATCTTATGAATAACATCACTCGTGTTATTTGTGAAATTGGACTTAATTTACGTTCTTCTGTCATTGAAAATTGGTTCAACTGCATACGCGCAACCCAAGGAAGTCGCGGCGGTCACTTAACTGATGTTCTCTTCCACACGTAATGACATTAATTATGTTCCAAAATAAAAAAAGAAATAAACCTCCATCATTTATAGATCGTGTTTTATTTAAGTTCAAAGATAGGACACTCTTGTTGAAAGATCCTATACATTTCAGGGTGGACATGATCTCTCCTGAACCCCAAAAAAGCATTTTTAGAAAAGTGTGCATGAGTATGTAGCATAATTCAAAAACAAACAGTCAGTTAAGTTCAGAGTTTTCCAAGAATGTGACACTAACATTTCCAAGAAATCCCTCACCCCAAACTGTCATTTACATGGAAATATCATTTTTTATTTTCTCAAAAATGGCTCTAACAATACCATATGTTTAAGATATTTTCAAAAAGTGAAATGTAAATCTTCAATTTTCTGAAAAATAGCCTGTGAAGTCCTCTTCATTTTGAATTACTTTTGTATAACTGGTAAACCCTAAGAGATAGACAAACTCTTACAGCACAAAAAATGTAGATCTCGTTAAAGCAGACAATTTATATCAAATACATTCATTTCCGAGATTATTGCTTGTTATTGGTTTGAGTTCTGAACTGGGAAGTCGTTACTGTTTTTTCTCAAAAGTTGTTCTCTTTTTTTTGTAAAGAGTGTGGAATTTCAAAGCCAACTCATAGTGACAAGCGCTATAAACATGTGAGTATTGCTTTACCTACTGTATCCTACAATGAAATGTGATTTGAAAGTTTATCTGAATTAACAAGACGTAGATTAAGAATAATTTGTAAAAGAGTGAATAAAGAAAGTCATGTGAGATGAACACATTCAATTGTTTTCAACCATCCATGAGCGGAGTTACATTGAGAGAATTATCAAAACGACAACTCCTGTCTTGACATTTTATCTACATTAGGGTCTTTGAATCTTTTTTCCTTTCATTTTAAAAAGCCTTCTTGTTCAGATGCATTCACACTTCAGTTTTTTTTTTTTTTATTTATTTATTTATTTGTGCTAGTAATCTTCCTTAGAATATGGCTATACATCAGCCCAAGCTGTTATCTTGCCACATTCTACCCATATTACTTTCTTTATTTATAATAATAATAATAATAATAATAATAATAATAATAATAATAATAATAATAATAATCTTATAATACTAATATAATAATAATAATAATATAAATAATAATAATCTTATAATACTAATATAATAATAATATAATTACATATCTTAACATCTCATGATGAAATTAATTCACATCCCTTTTTATTGTCCATAACCATTTCCTTTTTACTTTGGACAGGTACTCTCCTACCTTTTTATTGTCCTTGTTAAAAATCTTGCTTAAGGCTACTTTCCTGTCCAATTTTAACCATTTTCCACTTATAGCTTGCTTTCTCCAATGCTGTGTACCTTTACAATTAAAAATGATATGTTCTAAATCTTCTCATTTCCCACATATTGGACACTCGTTCTGTGGGAACCCATTTCTTATTCCTATTAGTCTCCATACACCTGCTCGTACCCAAGTTATATTCTCTCTTTGTTCCTTATTTGAGTTATCCACATACTGTTCTCTAGCCCATACATTTTTTATTAATATATATGATTCCAAGGAACTTTTCTTCCCGATGCTACTAAATGAATTTTGTATCTCTATATTTTCAACCCTCCGCCTAGCTTCTTTCCAAAAATCCTTAACATTAGTTTCCCTCCTTCTCCAAATTTCTCCCAGACCACTATTTTCCAAGTTAGTTTGTATACTGTAACTCCATCTGTTTTTCTTTGAGCTCTTTTCTTGAAATTCAAGACACTGCCTCAACAAGTTTTTCTCTTCTAAATTTAATAGTCTGTACCAATATTTAAGAGCTCTCTCCATTATTACCCCTTTTCTCCCCACTCTCTGCATTTCAATTAGAGCAAATTCCTTTACTGTGGCATTTGGCAAGCCTAAAACTTCTCTACAAAACCTCCTGGGTACCATATCTACCACTTCCCAGCCTCCTTCTACTCCCCATATTTCACTACCATATAACGTTTTTGCTTCAACTACTGTGTTATATATTTTCTCTAGCCATTTAACATTTATATCTGGTATTCTATATTTACACCCTCTAATTGCTGACATTGCCCCTTTCCCCTTCACCAATACTAGTTTCTCACTTCAGTTGCATGAACATTATATGGCAAAGCTGCACAGTCTCAATTAACACATATCAAAATGTTACAAAACCAATTCTATAAAAATTCTTATTAATTTAGGTTACTTAACACCAACTAAATTTGTCTTATCAGAAAACAGGCATAATCCCAATCTCAGTCGCCATGAGTTTAAGCTGTGTTGCATAAACTGCCTAAAGACATAAGACAACATTATCTACGTTTATGTCTCGTGCAAAGAAACATTATTAAAGGAATATTACAGAATATTATACCAAGGTGATGAAAATGTATGAATGCTTTTTAATTGTACTTAATACAAACATTCCTACTATTATCTCTTTTCATTGATATACCAATGACTGATTTTATACCTGGGTAGAGCTGTATATACTGAGGACTAAATCTTAGGGGCATTACTATCTAGAACCTCTTTGCATCCTAAACCTAAATTTTGTGATGATATTGTTTCACATACGTACATTATAGACATAATTCTACCACTTTTATTGTAAAATGTTGCCTTTATAAGAGTAATCTATTTATTAGTATAGCAAATCTTATTTATTTATTTATTTATTTGACATTCTCTATTGGATGTTTGCATTGCTAAAAGACAATAAAGAGCTCTAGTTCTGGTTCTACTGCTGCCTTCAAATTGTGATATTTTATGTACTGTCCTTAAAGTGAACCTCTGGCTCTTTAGGTTCAATATAAATAAATAAAATGTTACCATTATGATGCACAAGCTTTTGAGGCCATTCCTTAATATCCAAATGTTTACTTTTAGGGAAATCTTCCACTCTGCTTTAATGAAATGTCAAACAAGTGAATCTTCTTGAGAATGCTATTCTTGTGTTAGAAGGTTTGAAGTTCGTTCTGTTTTATTTCCCAGTGTTTTAGGTTGCTTCAAGATTAATAAACCGATAAGTGAGGTCTATTTTTCCCAGAATTTTAAATTTATAACACAACATTCTCCAACTATCACTGTTTACAAAGTTACACAGCTTCACTGGTGGAGAAGGTGATTTGACAGTAAACCAGCAAACAGTAGAAGTAATGTCACATTTGACATCTTGTTGTGTATCTCCAAAATGAATACTCAGGCTTTTACATGGAAGATACTGTTGCACTGCTTTGTCCAAGTCATTTCTCTTCAGCTTTGTATTATTTTACACCGGAGTTTTACTTTAAGTTAAGATGGTTGCATAAATGTTGAGGTTATAACTTACTACTGACCTGCCATATTTAAGCAAATGTTTAAATAGCTATGACATTCTGACATACTATATTACAATGTGTTTTAATCAACTTCTTTTTAAAGCAATCAAATACACTGAAATTGTGATCAATGCAGTCTTACCTGATCTGAATCAGCATCTGCAAATCCATCTCCATGTGGTAAAGGACGACGAAGTCCTTCATCCTTTAGTCCCCTATCCTGAACGAAATGTGAAGTGAGTCGAACAAGGGAGTTTGTTCCACCACATTCGCCTTCCACTAAGTCACGAAGTGCCATTTTATCTAAAATACAAAAGCATTTATAAGAGAGCACATAAACTGTATGCGTTTTTTACCTCAAATTAACGTTATCCTGTACTCTTTTATTTAAATATATTCCAAATTAAGTTTTTCTTGCTCCGAATTAAGAAGACTGTGCCCAGTATCTTTCCTGACCATGACGATAACTATTACGACCTCTGACACTTTTCTAATAATAATGCCATTTAAATGGTTTACTTTAGAACACTGACATTGACGCTCCAATTTCTTATCTTATATAAAGTCATATAACGTACCTTTATGAGCAAGGAATTCTTCAAGAACTATTACAAACACTAATAAAACAAACAAATATTAAACATTATGTGCTTCCTTTACCCAGACATGTTTAATTATGCGCTTAACGAGTTTCTTTTGTTTGTTTTGGACTTCAAACGCACGTTGCGACAACACTGCGTCATATTTCCCGAATTGAGGAGGAAATTTCATATTGCGAGGTTTGCTGCTATTTCACCTTTAACTGTCTGCTGCATGGTGCCTTAGGAAAAATGGCTGTATGGAGTTCTCTTAAGGACAGTTTAAGAGTAATAAATGCTTTTAAAAACATTAAGTTTTTAAAATGCCAGCAAGGAAATTCACAGCTTGGTAAAAGAAGAGTTACTGTGCCCGTCTCATGTCAAAGTTTGTGTTCACTTCATATTTACGCATGAAAAGCTAAATATTTCATTTTAGAAATTTTATTTTTCAGTACCCCATAGGTTGATGAGTGGAGGTCATCATCGACGTATGATCATTACGCCTTCTAGATGGCAATGGCACAAATTTAAAGATCTAACCCATTACTACTTTATGGTTGGCATCATCCCTGTTACCTTGATAGTTTTTGGTGCAAATGTGTTCGTAGGCCCCGCAACATTGACAGAAATCCCAGAGGACTACACACCCAAATATTGGGAATATGAGAGGGTAAGAAATGTTTATCTGTAGTAGTAAGTTGCGACAATCTGCTCTTAGTTCTCTTTCTGAGTGAGGAAAATGGTGTGTTATATGTCCAATAGATGTCACTCTGTCATATGCTAGCTCAACAGATGTCACTCTGTCATACGCTAGCTCTAAGGCAATGCCGCCAAAGCCTGTAAGATACTCAGCCTCAAGGCGTAACCGAGAGATTGAGGGCCCTCAGCCTCAAAGCGTAACCGAGGGACGTTTTTTAGAAGGAGAGGACTGTAGCAGTTGCGTTCCTAAGCATAGTTTTCTGATTTACTTATATATATATATATATATATATATATATATATATATATATATATAATTTGTTACCAGTGGTTACATCAAAGCATATAAGCTTGCGTTAACTATCTACCACTGTTACAGTAAAGGAACTTCTTTATTTAATGGAAATAACATATTAGTATAACAAACATTCACAAAAATTACAATTTTGGTGTATAGTCTTTCTTATTATGAATGCGTTGTGTTTTTGTCAGCGGCAACACTAAACGAAGAAGAAATTCTAGTAACAACACATCGCATATTTAGCGGATTTCACCTTTTCATTTAGGTTGGCAGTTCCCACTTTGCATGTGGTTTAGGGAAAAAATGCCTATGTTTGTTGTGTTCATAACGCGAATTGTCTATAAAAGTAAATCTCCTAAAAGGGGTGGGCAGGTGGGCACCAGCTATTGAAGAGATCACATCCACTTCTAAACTCTTAAGGTAATTTATTCACTTTCCTATTGCTTTTATAACCATTTTCCAGGAAGAGAACTAAGAGCAGATTTGCCTAAGTTGGTCTAAACGATAAGTTGTAACTTTGTAGTACCTGTATTTGCATAATTTTAAAGAAGAGGGGTTATAGCTTTATTTTTTTGTCACTGGTCATTCTCTGATATTCTGACATTTTGTTTTTATTATAGTAATAGTTAAGCTGATTCCTGGTGATTCAATCCTGGATTCTCTAGGCATGGACTCTTGACGAGTAGTTTGCCATTGTTTTTTCCTGTGATGTGGGCTAAATTGGTTTGTTTTCTACATCTGGTATTCTCTTTAATAATGCTCCACCATTCCTCCCTATTCTGCACTACTACTTTTAATTCTGACCATTTGAGTCCTGTGTTTTGTTTAACTTTAGGTTTGTTCCAGCACACGGTTCTGAACGGGTTCGGAACTAATCCCAACACATGCTAATGCACATGCGCCAGTCCGGTACGCTCACAGAACTAATTCGGAATTCTGTGTAGTTGGAACACTACTTGAACCGTTCGCATTCTGTCACGGCCTTCCTCGTTGCACGGTCAATCAGAAGACGAAAGATCAACCTAGCTGTGCTGTGCTGGGTATACATCATGGAGAATGGTATAGTTTTTGTTTAATTTATTTCTGTAGACTTAGCGTTCCTTTAAAATATCTACGTTTACAGCGTTGATGAATGAAATCAAACTCCGCCGATGTACGTATGTGTATATATGTGTATGTATGTACGTATATATATTAACATTAAATTCACACCAAAGTGATTCTAACCCGGTCCTTTCACATGTCAGATAAACAACACATGTGTGCGATGTGATTAGATACATGACACGAACGCTTAAATGGAAGATTGTTTTTAAACTTGTATCCTGTGTAAGATTTGGAACAGGAAGTTAAATTCATTTTTGAAACACAATAACTTGAAAACAATAAACAAAATGTTCAAACCTAAGTTAACAGCTTTCAATGTTTACGCAAGACAAAATTAAGATCATCAAATCAATTGAGAACCTTAGGAAGTAGTACTTTCAGCAGTACATTCCCTTAACACTACACGTAAGCGTTTCTTTCATACTGATTCCAGTGCTAATATTCGAGCAAAAATGAATCGCGTTCGGCTTAAAGCCATTGATACTGAGTTACTTCGAAAAACAATTGTAATATATAGATATATTTAAACCAGAACCCGGAAAAAGTAATTTAACACAATTCCAATTTAACATTAGGTTTCCTGCTACAGAATCTTCTAAACACAATGTTTAATTTAAAACTCCAGCACTCTGAGACAATGACACCTCACACAAATTCTATTCCGAACGTAATCCAAATAATACAAAACTAACATGGTACCAATGTATGCTTATGATCAGGGTTAGGAATCTTAGTTGCAAATGTCAGATGAAAAAAGGAAGGGAAAAGGTGCTCAAATAAGGTGAAAAAAGGCACAATAAGGTGCTGGTTTATTTAAGGGGATGCACAACTACAATTGCTATTTTCTAAACTATCCATCCAATTGGGCTGAAAGTTTAACCACATGTCAGTCTTCTTTATATATAATTGTTTTGTGAATTATAACCCAGTCTTAATAATTCTCGGAACTGCGCGGTTGAGGTTATTGCCGTCTCTGCCTGCCCAGGCTTCGCCTCCACGCAAACAGATGTCTCTCACAGCAGCAAACGCACATTCACGAACAGCAAGCTACTGATTCCGGTGGGATAGAATCACCCATTGTCAATTGCATTATTGCGGGCTACTTTATAGCAGTAAAGTGAGAGAAAGAGGTTTTCGTCGAACACACAATTATATTCTATTGTTGCGGGTGTGCTTTCAATTCCCGCGCCGCGTTTAGTGAAAGAGGTAGACTTACTGTTCGCACGTACATAGCAAGCTGAGGAGACGTTAATTGAAAGCTAAAGAATAAATTGGAATGAAACTTAAAAGAAACAAGGGGATTATGGGCATGGTTGGGGAAAAATGGTAAGGTGCCAAAAAGGGGTAAAGGTCCCAAAAAAGGGAAAAAGGTGCGAGAAAAAATGCCTCTTTTCGCAACTAGAAACAATATTTCACATTGTGATATCTTTCCGCACAGCTTTATCTTACCCTAAGAAAAACGGTGCGCAACTAAAACTCCTAACCCTGGGTATGATGCATTCGTAATACGAAGTCCTCTGTGAAACCGACGGTTAGCAATAACCACATGTTAGCAAATCGACACTGTAAACCTAGATCTTAATACATTCCCCTAAGATACTACACATTACCTAATAAGGTAACAACAACGTTGTATATAAAGGTTTAAAGTTCTGTTTATAAATGCTTTATTCCAGAACTACAGGAATTCATTGTATTTCCGAGTACATCTGCAGCTGTTCCTGCACCTGTTGCTGCACCTGTTGCTGATGAGCAGGACAGGAAGGAGGTGAAATGGATGAGGCACAACACAATGATGCTGATAGACTCCTACGAAAAACATCACGATAAATTGGGCACACTAGCTATGAAGAATAAAAAACAAATGTGGCATACTATAGCAGAGGAGCTGACCGTGAGTTTAAAAACACCAGTTATGCCGCATAATTGCGAGAACCGATGGAAGGTTTTAGAAAAAGAAACTACAGAAAATATATAGACAGTAAAAAGGCAACAGGAGGAGGAAGAACCTTTTTTGAATATTCACACGAAATGGGCAAAATACTTGGTGCTAAAAAGTCCATTGATCCGGAGCTGGTGCTAACCTCCGACGCACAGCACGAATCAGTTGGAGGCGAGGAAGCAGAGAGCCAAGAACCAGGAACCAGTGAAACTGGTATTAGGATATCGGCAGTAAAGCGAAAGTATAAAGCTAGTACATTACAAGCCATAAGAGACGACAGGAAGGCCTACCAAGAGAAACGGCTCAAAATTGAACATGAGAAATTGGAGGTCCTAAAAGCAAGAAACGAGCTCATAAAAGAGAGAAACGAAATTCTCAGGGAGAAGAAATGATTATGTTGTAAATGCACCAGCGAGTAACGTTTTGTTTATGTTAATTACAAAGTAGCAGTTTAGTTACATGTTAAATAAATTAACTCCAGTAACATCTGAACCTTTGTTGATTTTGAGGCAGTAATTTTAACACTTAAATGATTTCAGTTTAATTATATAATATCTACGTATGGAAAGTATATTGTTACATACACATATTGCTAATGCGGGCTATTATTGAATATTTATATTATATAATTAGACTGAAATCATTTAAGTGTTACAATACTGCCTCAAATTGCCCCCTTTTAGAAATATTTAAAAGGTGTTCGTTTTGTTTTTGTCTTTTTAAATGTTTTTAAATACGTTCTGAAAGTCACCTGAAAGAAAGAAACATAATCCTTTTATTATTACACCTAGTTTGCACTGTCACTGTTATTTAACACTCACTGGTTTTTCACTGCACTCGTTTATAGCAGAATACTTCATATTTATTTTGTTCTGCTACATGTTCGACACTTTAAGGTCAATGACCTGGCGTAAAAGAACCTCAATCCTGATAAAGAGGCCTCTGAGCAAAATTACCGGTGTTTCACGCTCAATATAGAATGGGACGCTAAGAACCATAGTAGTTAAAGAGCGTCCATAAATAGAAACAAAAACTAACACAGCCACTATTAAGCATTTTATTTGCTGTACATTGAACATTTAATTTGGCATATTAACACTTGTTACCTCTTGTTTATAATTTAGTTCATAAACATTATTATATGTCTTACAATTTTTAACAATTTATGACTATATTATGACTATTATATATGAATAGATTAGGGGTTACTAATTAACAAAGTTAATTCCTCCTAACGCTAAGCTCTCAGTGTTCTGACAATGCGGTCTCTAATCCCCCTGGCATCCCTATCATCGTCGTCGCCATCATCATCTTCTTCCTCACCATCGGCTATTTCATTCTGAGGTAGTATTTGTACTCTGATATCAATATCTTGTAACAACAAATTACCATTTAGAGATACATTGTGCAGAACACATGCAGCTCTTATCAAATGGACAATAATTGGGATACTTCTCAATTTGACATGATACAAGACCCTAAACTTTTGCTTTAGAATTCCAAAACAATGTTCTATAGCATACCGGGTTTTCGACAGTTTAATGTTATAATTCAGCTGTCTTCTTGTTAGTTGTCCTCTATCTTTGAACGGGGTCAACAATGTTTTCCGCAGTGGATATCCACTATCACCTAGAAGAAAATAGCGTCCACATTTATTTTCCAAAGTACTGGCAAGGGGAGAATTTCTAAATACCCTACTGTCATGTACAGAACCCGGATAACCTATAACTATGTCCAGAATTCTGCATGTATGATCACATACAGCTTGCATGTGTATAGAGTAAAATCCCTTCCTATTTAAGTAAGAATCTGGATCCCTTTCTGGTTTATCTATTTTAATGTGTGTGCCATCAATGATCCCGATAACACCCGGAAAGCCATTTTTATTGAAGTGCTGTTCTATAGTACGTTTCTCAGCATCTGTGGGCGAAGTGATTATTTGGGGAGACAGGTTACTTAAAAAAAGTACTACTCTCTGGAGTACTCTGTGTAAGCAGCTGATGGTTATATTAAATCGGTCTGCAACATCCCTGAAGCTTGCCGTTTGATGCCCAATGTACCACAAAACAATGAGCATTTGGCTAAGAGATGATAACTTTCCGTATTTTCCAGACTGTTGCTTATATTGCCGGCTTTGTTCAAACTCCTGAGCCATATTCTGTACAGTTCTTCTTGTAACTCGGAAATGTTCTAGGAAAGCATCTTCTTCATACTGAGGTACCGTTTCCTCTGAAAGGATGAATAGAAGCATCATAGTCATTAAAGCGGTACAGAAACATCACCATCAAGGTATAATTAATAGTTTAGAAAACAACACTGAAATCACATGCAGTATTATAAACATCGAAGTCGGTTTCAATATCAGATCACTGCAGCAAACACCAACAAGAAAGGTGCATTTTAAACAAATGTACGCAGTCTGGAATTAGCCGCTAATGCATTTAACAATATTGTTTCTTACTACCATATATAATCTAACATCTAGTTTAGAGAGTAATTTAAAACAACCTTTACCAACATTTGAAAGGTATAACCTACTTGTAAAAGAACAGTTTGGCTTTACATAACAAGTCTCTACAGAAAATGTCACATATAGGTGAAATATTACTGGCTATTAATTCCAGGGTGCATGTAAATTCAACCATTTTGCGATTTGGTGCAAGCATTCGATGTGTAAAACGTGGCTTGCTGCAACATTAAACTTCTCTTGCTAAAACTCTAAACATTCTAACGTATATGTGGTTGCATACCTAAGTAACAGATAATAAAAGGTTGAAATAGAGAGTAAATGTCGTACACATGATTACTTCTTGGACTGGGACAATGAGTCCTAGGGATCCTCAATATGTGATATTTAACACCCTGCTGTTGCTGTTTCTGATGTATATTTAATGGTTTATCTATACTAATTAACGAAACGAACTAGTGTAGCCTTGTTTGCAGAAAGTACTGGTCTTGTAGTATGTCCTATACCTTTAGATGAATTCAACAACACATAGAATAGTTTAGATAAAACGTGTAAATGGCATGAATCAAAGTAATTAACTCGTACAGTATTATGTTAATTCAGCGATTACAAATATGCATTATGCATACACTGTCGTGTGGGATAGGAAGTGTAATTGAAGGTATTTCTGAAATGCGATTTGGTGATGGTATTTCCTATACAGATGTGCGTCATATTCGTCCCAGGATGGAACTTGCCTACACTGTGTTTTACATGCGAAATAAATATGTTATTTCGTACCCTCTAGTCTGTATTTTATTCATATGATTAGTAAAGGTGTTGTTTGCTCTATTGATGTGTTTAGCATCCGCAGGTATTGTTCACTATAGGATCGCAAGAATAGCATACAAAGAATCGAACACAAATATTTATACGTGGAATCAACTATACGATCTAGACCAATCAATGCTCAGATTTGTTTACCTAGATAGTTTTCGTTTTTTCTTCTTACTGTGTTTAAATGGAAATAATCGTCTTCTTCGGAGGTCGATACATCATTAAAAAGATCCTGTCACCTTCTAAATCACTCATTATTATCCTTGAACGCTGTTTTGCTCCCTGGCTTTGTTAAACGTTTGTTCTTTCCTGAAGTATGTCGCCATACTACTCAACAGCGAGCAACTGCTTACCAAACACCTTTGCTATTCCGTATTGAGAAATAAACACGCATGGAGGAATAAATTACATATTATACTTTATTTCCTACTGAATACAGAGAGTATGTCACTTTTTCTATACTCTCTGTCGTCAGGTTTGTTCCAAGCGATTAGAATCGATTCTGAATTGACTGAGTATGCGCTGTAGACCATACAATTTGCGCATGTCTGGAATTTTCAGTTCCTACTCTTAGTCCCGAACCGATTTCACTCGTTCCGAACTAGTTCCCAAATACGTTGGAACAGCAAACTGGAAATTCAGAATTGGTTCTGAACTGATTCTCTGTCGTGTTGGAACGCCACTTAGCTACTGCGCACACTCAGATAATTCGGAATCGATTCTGAATCGTGCTGGAACAAACCTATTATCGAGCCAGCATGTTCTTGGCTTCCCTCGCTTTCTCGATCCCTCCACTAGTCCTAGCATATCTTGTTCCAGTAAGCCGTTTGCTCTCATATCTCCAAAATATTTCAGCTTCCTCTTCATCACTGTGACCTCCCAAAAATGAACAGGTTTTACTTCTTCCAGCGCTGACCTATTAGTTCTTTTGCACGTCTCCTTTTATGTCTCTTTTATTTGTGGTCACTGCCTTTGGTGACTGTGGGAAATATCAGCGTTTCTACCATTTTTATTTAAGTTTGTGTCCTAAAATCTCTGTCTTTCATGATTTTCTCCAATTTTGTCACAGCGTGTAGAGCCCAGAAATGTGTGTATATTTGTAATTTCTATCTCGATTTCAGCTAATTGATATTTGTTAATGTTTGCTGTGGTCATTAGCATGGTCTTTTTCAGGTGAGCATCAGGTCAGCTTTTTTGCTTTCTTGATTTAGATTCTTTAGCAATTTTTTTTTTTTTTTTTTGAGTAGTTATTGTATGTAATATCATCTACATATCTTAAGTTTTCTGTCACCTGTTCTGATTCAGATTTCTTTAAACCCGTTTTTCTTCTTATGTATTCTCCATAGCAATTGAGTAAGAGAGGTGACATATACAACCTTTTCTTACATCAAACGAATCCGTATCTCCAAATGCTGTTATCGCTATAACTTCTTTTTTGGTGTATAAGTTCTTAAGCAATTGAATCAAGTGTTCTGGCACTCCAATAATCCTCAGCATGTTCCACATCCTTCTACGGTGTATGCCACCAAACAGACTACTGTGTCACTGAAGCAGATGATGGGTTTACCAAATTTCTGTGTACTTTCAATCAATCAACAGAAAGCTTTCCCAGGTCCTAAGATTGGGAAAGACGATTTGGCCAAGTTTTAACATTCTCGATCCCAGGCACGGCATATTACATCAATATTATGTATGTTAGAATCTTCACTGTAGTAATTATACCCGGCGATCATGACATGAAATAGTTACTACTTCCATTCCAAACCAGAGTTCCCTCTGATACAAACAGAAGCACGTGCTTCTGCTTTTCACGAACCTAAGAACACACTCTTATGCCAACGTAAATAGTTCCTTAATACATGTGTTGTATCATGAAATATTAGGGCAGGAAAGGTATAGAACTGCACATTTTATTGCGGCTATCATAAGAACTCATCGATAAAGGTAATGGATATATACTAGCTGTTAAGAGATCACAAAATATGATTTTCGTCTGCTGCTGCGTTAATGCCGAGAGTATCTTGCTTGTTAATACCAACTGTATGCAAGACTGCCATTCTCTTGCCTATATAGAAATGCAGCAATGAATTCCCAGAGGTGCTATCTGAGTACCGAATAAACACTTTGTGTAACACAGGAAATATGATAAGCGAAGTCATTCATAATACGCTAACACACACATGCTTAGCTCAGGTCAAATCTTGTAATTTAGTCAGTTGGTATTTGAGTTCTCATGGCAGACGAAGGTGCGTGTGTTGCAAATAAACTGTTCAAACACAAAAGCGGCAAACAGTTAAAATGTGGCGAAAAACAAATAATACTTAATATTTAAAATAGATAGTTGAGGGTTGTTACACTACATCACTATGATATTCTTACTTGATGTAGTGTAACAACCCTCAACTCTCTATTTTAAATATGACACATCACTGTTACTAGCTTCTAAATCTTCAAAATTAGTCAATACTTAATATATTCAACTCACTATTAAAAACATACCCGACTCTTGCATTAGTGCATATTACATATGTGCATAGTGCATATCCGATTTTACAGGTGTTTCAGTGAGAAGTGTAACCAAAGCGCGCAAGGAATATAAACACACATAATAGAACATAGAAGAGGAGAATCAAATGTGGGAATTTGTTTTGTATGCGACACTGCTGTGGAATTGTGGATAAGCTTGTCATTATTTTGAAGAGTAGTTCTGATTCCGATATGGCAGCTGAGTCATCTTCAGAGGATTCAGATTTCGGTATTGCACTTTTGCCCGAGGATTGTGATTAACGTAAGTAAAATGTTCATTGCCGCATACTTATAAATTCAATTATTACCTCAGGTTGCATTTTAACTATGATTCTCTCACAGGGCGCCTTTTTACTTTCTCTACTACGTATAGTAAGTAGGGGAAGTATTGTATTCCACCCAAAAATTTGATACCAAGATTTCACCAGAAATACATGTTTTGAGACCCCTTGAATCCAAAAAAAGTATATTTGGAAACATGTCCGTGTGTGGGTCTGTGTGTCTGTCTGTGAACAGCATAACTCATAAATGAACAGTCGGATAAACACCAAACTTGGTATTTAGGTTCAGTATCTTCCAGAGATGCGACACAAAGATTTTCAAGAAAATCCATCCACCCCAGATTACCCTTTACATGGAACTTTTTTTGAAAATTTTAATTTTCTCAAAAATGGCTCTAACGATTTTGATTAAAATATCATATGTTTAATATATTTTCATGACAAATAAAATGTATATTTTGAATTTTCTGGGAATGTCTCCAAAAGTATTCTTCATTGTGAACGACTTTTGTATAACTAGTAAACCATAAGAGATAGACAAAATTTTACTACACAAAAAATGTAGATCACGTTAAAATACACAATTTATGCCATATACATTTTTTTTTGTTGAGTGAACCATTTTCAAGATATTGCTTGTTATTCCCTTAAATTTTTCAATACTTATTTTCTCAAATGGGAATTCGTTATTCATTTTTTTGTCTTGGATATGCAAAGAGTATTAATCTGTGGCAAAGAGAATGGTGCTGCACCTAGCAACCAGCTATTAAGAGATATGTATGTGCTTAAAGGCTACTGTATTTCTATATTGCCCTTGTAAATATATATTCCCCTTACATCTACAAGGAAATTAACAATAAGATAGAGTCTGCAAATGTTTATCTCGATTAACATGAAGTAGATGGAGAATAAGCTTTTGTATAAATAGTTTGTATAAGAATAGAGAAAGTCATGTGAGTGTACCACATCAGATTTTTATAGCTTAAAACTATGTTCAACAAGCACGTGAGAGGGGAAGAAGCAGCCATTAGGGGCGGGGATTGTGAACTACTTTCGCGCGGATAATACAAAGAGTTTGTTTACTGTGAGAGGCACTCTGGTTTGGAATGGACAGTAGAGCTCCCTCTAGTCACAGAAATTTTAACAAATGTGTGTCCTGACTCCCTCAGATCCATTGGGTGTTGGTTCTTTGAGTGAAAGTGTCAATTGTTTGTTTAAACTGGATTACACATGCCACTTTTGCTAGAAGAACTAACACACTATGGATCTTGGGTGTCAGCATTTGTGATCAGGATACACATTTGCTAAATTTTCTTCAATTATGTAAATGATAAGTCTTAAATAAGACATCACTTTCATCTCCATTTTTTAACTTTTTTTTTTTAATTATTACACATTATTGCACGGATATTTAATCTTATGTTTACATCGAGTAGGTTAATAATCTGGAAGAGTATAGCAGATAGTTTTCACTCTTGATACACTACAAGCTGTTGCTGAATTCTCCTGTATGTATCAGAGCTCTTAGTTTCATGGTAGCAAACTGTTTATTAAAAACATTGCAAGGAATTGAACAAGATGCAGACATTTAGCATTTATTGGTTAAAAATTAGTAGAATACCTTCATTTGCTTTGAAAATATAAAAGTTCTACTTCTTCACAAAATACCAGACCAAAGACATGACAGTGAATTGTACTTTTTTAACAATAATTCTATGGTGCTACAGCCCATGAAGGGCCTTGACCTGCCAATCTGTATGCATGGTGGAGATGGGCGATCATCCAGCTGATACAAGGTGGTGATGTGGCTAGCATCACACATCCCTCATACAGAATGTTGGCCTCCGTGGTCGGGATCGCTGCCTATGCAGCTCCTCACAATGCTGAGTGGGCACCAGCCCTATGGGACTTAAAATCCACGCCCCCATGGGCAGGATCGAACTTGGCGCATTCTGTGGCCAGGAAACAGCTTCTCACTCTAGCAGCCCACAGCACCATGGCACAGGATAAAACTGTACTTTTTCTAAAAGTTAAGACTAATATCCCTTTATCATCCGAACTTTGAAAAAATGAACAGGGACTTTTCCTCCATGGAAAATAATGCAATTTTATACAGCAATGCAGTTTATTGTTGTAGTTTTGAAATGAATTTGCAGCTTATAATTCTTGATGAAGATTTAATATGAACTGTTTACAAACATTTATTATTCAAGTTGTTGCATCTTTGGAAAATATTGTGACTTTGTCCACTTTTTTTTAACTGTCACTCTTGTGGAAGCAGCACTGACTGCACATCACAAACTCACTAGAGAACAGCACTTTTTGCCGCTACAGAAATGTACTTGCTAACTCACTGACTAACTAAATTGCGAGAGCGCTCACTTATATAGCAGAGGGTTGCAGTTCCAGAACATTCTAGAAGAGGAAACTTTCAGAAGATTTGGGTTATCTAATAGTAGCGCTTCTAATCTTAACACTGGGTGAGCATCCTACTTATCTCTGTTTACCTCTCCACTGCCAAGCACCAACCTCCCAATAACTTTCGGCCATAGCCACTGTGTCACAATACTGAACTTAAATACCAAACTTGGTATTAACACACGCATGCACACTCTCTCTCCCTAAAAAACTTTTTTTTGGATGGGGATCTCAAAATTTGTATTTCCAGTAAAGTATCCATATCAAATTTTTGGGTGGAATGCAATATTTCTCTGCTTATTATATCTAAGTGGTAGTGCGAGAAAGCAAATATGAAGGGGGACTTTTCCTCCAGGCAACATAATAATGCTATTTTGTACTACATTGCACTTCATATCTGTAGTTTTGAAATGAAGATGCAATAAGCTATGAACACAAACATTGTTACTTTCCCTACCACATACATAGTAGGCAGAGAAAGTATAGCATTCCATCCAAAAATTTGATATCGAGATTTCACTGGAAATACATGTTTTGAGGCTCCCTGAATCCAAATAAAGCATTTTTGGAAAAATGCCCATGGGGAGGATGTGTGTGTGTGTGTGTGTGTGTGTGTGTGTGCGCGCGTGTGCATGTGGGTGTGTGTGCATGCGCGCGGGAGTGGGAGTGTGGGTGGGAGAGAGAGAGAGAAAATAGTATAACTCAAAAACGAAAAGTCGGCACTATCTTCCAAACATGCTACATGAAGGTTTTCAACAAAATCCCCCACCACAAACTACCCTATACATGGAACATTTTTTGAAATTTCTGATTTTTTTCAAAAATGGCTAACGATTTTTATTAAAATAGCGCACATTTAATATATTTACATGACAAATAAAATGTATGTGCTGGGAAGTGCTTGTGAAATCTGCTCTATCTGATTGAATTTTGTATAAATTTATATAACTGGAAAACCATAACAAAAAGACAAAAAGTTTACATCAGAAGAATTGTGGAGCTCATTAAAACACAGTGTTCACAAATTTTTTCATAGTGTTAGCTGCTTTAGAAATACTCCATGTTTTACTTTTACACTTTTCCAAATTGTGTCATCTAACGGGCATGCATGAAGTTGTGCGATCCTCCTTTGTTTTGTTCATTTCATCACAAATGCTTGTTATTACGAATGAAACATTTGAATGTTTACATTGAGAAATCAATTTACCTACTGCTGTGATTTTGTGAACAAATGCAAACATTTATGGTAATCTTATAAATACACATTTTGTGAATCTTCTTTCAGCGGCTTTTGCTTCAGGGGTGCTGATTGAGCCAATTTTGTAAGATTGTTTCATTATATTAATTCTTATCCTATTATTTGTTGTACCATTTTCAAGTGTTTCTGTTCTTTGTTTTCGTTGTTGACATTTTAAGACTTTTCATTGTGCCTATAAGAGATGAATCAGCTTTAAGTTTAATGTTAAAGAGTGTTTTTCTATGAAAACAGCCAAAGTAATTGCTGATTCTGGGAGTCAAAATAATGAAAAGTTTGGTGAGGTTAAAAACATACAGTGCATTAACTGCTTTAGTTAGAATACTTCGTATATGCACTAATAATCTATGGAGGGTACAGAAAGTCATTTGAATGTATCACATCAGATTTTTTATTCAGTAATCAAGAACAAATCATTTAATGCCGGGAAGGATTTGTCAAGTTACCGTCACTTGGAGACTGATGATGGTATTTCCAGTTATGTGTAAAAGGTGTGCCAACTGCCCATTTAGTCACTATGAATATTTGGCTGCAAATACAAGTTATGCTTCTTGCAATTTTCAGTGGTATATAAATGTTGCAGATGCATAATTTGCTGTACATCTGGTAGAACGGCATATACCCAGTTTCTCCTTCCTTTACTCTGTATGTAAACAAAAGTATGTGCCTCTAGCCTTCTCTTATTGCTTGCTGGACACAACTACAGAGCAGTCCCTCAGCGCTCTGGCCAGAAATTGCACGGCAGTCTTGTGCCACACGTCTGAATGAATTCAAGGACATGGGCTCTTCCACTTATTGGACATGTGGCAGCGGGCTTCATCAGCTGTTATTGCTTCTTGTGTATAGACGCGAGACGCATGTGTATTTGTGTGCGATTGAATTATCGGATTATTACAACCCAGAATGGTACTCAAATTTTTTCTTGAACAAAGACTTTTTATGTATGACACGTATGTGAAAACCGACTCATGTAGACAGGTGTGTAGACAATTTCATGATAAATTTCCTGGTGTTCCAGTTCCGAGTAGAGAAACAGTTAGATATCTAGTGAATAAAGTGAAGAGAACGGGATCATTTAATGTTGTAAGTTGTAAAAAAAAAAAAACGAAGGGTTCTAATGGAAGAAAAGCTTGATGAAATTGGCAAAGCATTTGAACAGTCTCCAAATAAATCTTTACGACGTGTAGCACAACAAGTCAGTGTTTCAAAAACCTCAGTACATAGGTCTACGAAACTGTTGAAATTACTGTGTGTGACTTTTATCTGTGGGGAACTCTCAAAAATAGAGTCTATAGGAATAATCCTCGCACCATAGACGATCTTAAAAACAGAAATTAGGGAAATTATGCTACAAGAACTTATGGTGTGAATGGTAATTTCATCAGAAGGTGCCAAGAATGTTTATCTCCAAAGGACACCACTTTCAACACCGACTGTGAAAAAGGTTAGTATGGATAAAATAAAAAGTAATTATGTTTGTTCAATAGGTAATCAATAAATTGTAATAATCATCATAAAATCAGTAATAATATGATATCAGTATGAATAATGAGAATAATAAACAGATACACTGAATAAGCGCTTGGAACACGCATCGCGACTACCGGCCAGATGGCTGAGGGACCGCCAGTGGTAATTAGTTCTAAGTTTAAAACAGTACTTTGTCTTCTTATATTCAAAGAATCAGAAGAAAATGCAACCACATGCATGAAAAAGTATATAGAGCCATTGACTCATGTGTATATTAACAGCGCAGTATTGTGAAATGTGTGGGAAGTTAGCAGAAGGCATGTGGACTTTGATTTGATTACCGCAGGTTGTTTGCTACTTGGTGCTTGACTGCAGATATCATACTGAATAATTGAAAGCACATGAGTTTTCCATATATTGTATGTAGATGCTGCAAAATCTGCAGGTACCTAGCTCAAACATTGCAAGGAGAAACCCTTACATACTGGCTAGAAAATAAATTGTGTTACATGTTTTAAATGTCCTTTCAGAAAGTGATCTAACTCTCCCAACACAACAAATTGAGGAGCTCCTATCTGAATTTACAGTTCTAAGTGTTAGCTGCATAGAAAAATCCCAAATGGAAATTGAAGCAACTGGAAAGTTCTTCTTTCAATAGTGAACCTAATATCAGACACTCACAGGGAAGGAATGGCACCACTAGTGAGCACTCTGTAGCTGGAAGTTAAATATTATTTAATAATACTTCATAATTGCATGCTTCCGAGTGTGAGTGCTTGTTACGATTCAATTGCAGCTATGTCGTCCATTGGTCCCACGATTTCCACATCATAGGAAAAATACACTTTATGGTGCAAACAGTTTTAGCCAATCTGGGTAAAGCAGATGCGGAGCAACACAGTTTACTATGTTTACATGCAGAGTAAGCTTAGAAGAAACAGGGTTTAGTCAAGAGATGAAAAGAATTAAGATGGTCAGACTGTTGTGCAAAACCTTTGCTGAAACTTCTTGTCGCTGTATAACATGGCAACAAGTTATCTGTTTATTTGAGGTGTATCAGTATTTAAAGATTTTTGCTTTCTTTTTGTTGTAGCATCCAATAACAAGATTTTTACGTCGTTACGTCATGCCAATCCCACAACAGAACTATGAGAAGTTTTTGCATCATGTATATGAAGAAGACGAAAAAGCTAAAATCAGGTGAGTAGACACAGTGAAATTCTTGTATGAAAGTTTTAAATGTGGTCACATATTCCTCTCAGTCAGAAAGAATACAGCTTGAATACCAGGAAATCCTTAGAATAGTTAGAAAGATTGGCTTCAAAAAGATTTGGAGCATAAGTTAAACAAAAAGTGATAAAAATTACAAAAAGAAAATGTATGTTCAAACAGTCATGTTCCATCCATGGGTAAATAGAGAATTTTAGCACTTCAAAGAAAGCAATATAACTCATCCTTGAAAATAAATTCAATATAACATTTCTAATAAAGGCTAACCAAAAGATAAAATACCCCGTCACAAAAAGGCTGGGATTTACAGGATAGTTGCAAGGACTGTGATTGTACAGAGCAGTCCCTCAGCGCTTTGGCCAGGAATTGCACGGCAGTCTTGTGCGGCACGTCTGAATGAACTCAAGGCCATGGGCTCTTCCACTTATCGGACATGTGGCAGCGGGCTTCGTCAGCTGTTATTGCTTCTTGTGTGTAGACGCGAGACACGTGTGTATTTGTGTGCAATTGAATTATCAGATTATTATAAACCAGAAATGGTACTAAAATTTTTGCTTGAACAAAGACTTTTTATGTATGACACGTATGTGAAAACTGACTCATGTAGACAAGTATGTAGGCAATTTCACGATAAATTTCCTGGTGTTCCAGTTCCAAGTAGAGAAACAGTTAGATGTCTAGTGAATAAAGTGAAGAGAACGGGATCATTTAATGTTGTAAGTTGTAAAAAGAAACGAAGGGTTCTAACAGAAGAAAAACTTGATGAAATTGGCGAGGCATTTGAACGGTCTCCGAATAAATCTTTACGTGTAGCACAAGTCGTGTTTCAAAAACCTCAGTACATAGGTCTACGAAACTGCTGAAATTAAAACCATACAGAGTGACTATTGTCCATCAATTACGACCGCGTGATGATGAAGCCCGCGTAAAGTTCTGTAACTGGATGTTACAAAATATTGCTGGCAGTACTGTTAACCACATCTAATAAAATAAAACACAATTATGTTTGTTCAATAGGTAATCTATACATCGTAATAATCATCATAAAATCAGTAATAATATGGTATCAGTATCAATAATGAGAATAATAAACAGATACACTGAATATAGTGCGTGGAACACGCATCACGACCACTGGCCAGATAGCTGAGGGATCACGTGTGGACATACATTGCGACTACTGGCCAGATGGCTGAGGGAACACACTGT
Organism: Deroplatys truncata; assembly: GCA_030765065.1. Classification (NCBI taxonomy): domain Eukaryota; kingdom Metazoa; phylum Arthropoda; class Insecta; order Mantodea; family Mantidae; genus Deroplatys; species Deroplatys truncata. The sequence goes on from CM060983.1 coordinate 17,286,567, forward strand.
ATTTATATAGGTCAAAGAAAACAAGACTTTAGGAAGGCTTTAGAAACATCAGATCCAAAGAAGAGGAAAAATTGGCAGTTGAAGCACATTTTTTGACAAAAGACCATGAAATTGTCAACTCGGTGACACTAACTATTCACAAAAATCCACTCACCTTAGTATAAAAATTATTTTAATGAAAAAAATCTACCAAGGTTATTGAACTTTGAGATATCCAAGGACGAGAATCCTACAACCACTGACAGGGGACAAGTAGGAGCCGTGATCATCAGGGTCAGGCTGTGCAGTCGTAGTCAGTGGACAATGAGGAAGACATTCCTGGAAAGTTGTTTTCAGGTCTATGTGCACCACATCTGAAACTTAATAAGATTTTCTTAAGATATCTATTTCTTCTCCATTAACTACTTAAATACAGACATTAATGAACTTTAGCTGTTAAGCTAATAAAAGAAGAAAATCTAGTCTCTTAATAGCTATGTAATTTATGCTACCTTTAGTGACATCAAAAACTTATCTCATTACCAGACAGACCACTTTATACCTAAATCCATGGTTTTTTCTAAAGCTTACTTGCCAACTTTAATGTTTTGCCTGTAAAATGTACAGGAGCAGAAGCCTTTTTACAACTTTATGGTGAAGGAGATCTTTTTATGGCTTCATGGGCTGATTCAAAGTGTTACGGATTTTCACCATAGACATGACAAAGCATTAAATTATATTGCACTGTATTGTAACTTAAGATTGCAGACTGAATGGTATACAGCTTATCTGTGTATCATTCCTTCATCATGATTGTGGTCCCCCTTCACTGGGCTGCTTGTGGATTTAAAATTTGATTGCACCACTGGTTACCTCAAGTAACTAGCAGTAAATTGTACATGGACATTCAGTAATCGACATTGTGAACTGTAAAGTCAACTCCTTTGAATAAATTTTTTATGTTATTCGCATTCTATGGCTGTGGGATATAGGTTTCCATTTTTTGTAACAGTTTTTGTTTACAGTTGATGTTATGTGGTGTAAAATATGGACTAGAAATTTGTATAGCCTAGGAAGTGGTGTTCTTCACTTTAATATGTGTTTATTATGGTACCAGGAAGAATTTGAGCATGAAGCAGTACTATCAGGTCTTTAATGATTCTTATAAAATGTAATTCCCATTTACTTTACATGTAATATTTTGTATGTTTACCCCACTGAACATTTTATGCACTTTAAGTTTTATATACTCCCACCGAGGCGGCCCGGGTTCAATCCCAGGGACCTGCATGTGGGATTTGTGGTGGACGAAGCGGCGTCTGGGCGGGTTTACTCCGGGTTCTCCGGTTTCCCCCGCCATTCATTCCACCAATTGCTCCTTCATCACCTTTCCTTTCATCCATTTCACCAACATTTCGTTTCATCTACTTCCTTCATCCCATACCAGGCATCGGGCTGATCACCCATCCTGGCTGCTCTGTCTGATCCATGAGTGTCTGCTCCTCGACGGGCCTCTGACCCCAGGCACCCGCTTGTAAGTCCTACATAAAAGGAGGGTAAACAGATACTGAATGAATGAATAAGTTTTATATAATTGCAAAATTATTACACTTTGCTGGACAAGGGAAAGATTTAACAGGTTTCAATTTCATGAAGTTGGCAAGTGTGCTAAAGTGTCACATAACCTTTGATGAGACCTCGTCCTGTCAAGTGATGACTAGCTGGAAGTACTTTGGGTGGTGTCTGTTACCTATGATGGTAGGATGACATGAGAATAGATGGAACAACAGATCCTGCCGTTTTTACTGTGAGCTTTGAACTATATTGGGCCTTGGATATACTTCTCCACATGAGCTAGTCATAAGTGAAGTTCTGGATAGGGGCAAGTTAAACACACCACTACATAGCTAGGAATTGAACCATGTTCCCTTGGTACGGGGGCCACAAAACCTCTGAGTTATGTTTCACCTAATTTGTTTATGTTCCTCATCCAATTTATTTTTACTTTTCCTAAATAAGTACCAGTTACTTTGATCTCGCGTTGAACAGCTTTTTCCCAGTATTTCTGTTGATAGGTTAGTCCATTTTATTTTAGTTTATTCACATTTAAGAATATCATGCCAATAATTATCTTTCTTGTCAAGCATTGGATATTCGTCTAAACCTCTTCTCCATGCTACACCTTTCGGTTTCGTTCCTTTCCTTACAGTTTTATCACCTCTGCAAATTCCCTGTAAATACCCAGTAATTTTGTTATTAAAGCTGCCAAATATTTCCTATTTGCAATTCTTTGCTTAATTTCATTCCAAAAACCTCTTAGTTTTAATTCACTATGTCTCCAGGTCCTCCCCAAGCCGATTTTATTAGGAAGATCTTTAATTCTCATTTGCATCACTTATTTTTAATAATTAATGAAAACATGTATTGGGAATGGAAATTTAGAATTGAGTGGAATAACATTCATAGGTTTCACTCACCACATTTATTGCAGAACACGTTTTCGTAAGCTGTTACTTAAATCATCAGCTGCTGTCGACCGGGTTTGAATATCCGGGTCCCTCAATTGGCAGAGTCCACTAGTGGTGGAAACTTCAACCATTTAGAGTAGCATTCAAATTTGCAGGAATTTCAAAATTCAGAGCTAAGTCTTTGTGTTTTTTGATAAGGATTTTCTCTTCTACATCCAACTCTTTGTTATGTAGTTTTATATCAGGGGGAACAACGTATTCCGCCTTCACGTGGTGTTCTCTGGGTAATGCTAAATGGACTACAACACAGGCATGCTTTCCAAGCCAAAAAAGTTAAAAAAAGAGCACTTCTTAGTGCTATTTTGGAATGCCGGTGGCATGAATCCCAAATGCAAAGGCCTTAAAAGTGATAACTTACAGACTTTATATTGGGAAGCCAGAGGGAAAATGATGCAGATCAATTAATCCCCAGTGCGATTGGTGAACAACAACAGTTTTATATCGGAGATTATAGTGTGGTAATTATTCCATCTGGTTTATCAGTTTGCTTGAATTCAGTGTTTCTGAAGTGCTCTTTCATCTTGACATTGAGAATGTCTATGTGTATGTATATTTGATCACAATGCAAATAGTTAATTTGGTATGCCCCTGGTTTGAGAAGATTTTACAAAAACTTGTCATTTTGGCTCCTCAAAATAGATTTTCCCTTGGACACTTGCTAAAATCAAACAAAACGGAAACGCATCTAAAGAAAAGTCTATGGTATACCAGATTAACTATCTATATTGATCAAATCTACAGAAGTGGACAAATTGTTAGACTAAACATACTCATTCTCCTAAGTCTTGAAAATATGTTTATGTAACTTAAATCATTAATTATTAGTTAAAATACTATTAAATATGAGGAATATGATTAACTCTTAGTGGTTAGTATGCATTGTTTTCAGCCTTGATAAGAATATTTAATTTTTTATACAAGGGTGAATCGAAAAGTAACGCACAATCATTTTTTTCTGCCTTAGTAATGCAGCTGGAATGTTGCAATTTCACACAGATATAGTTTTAAGTTTTCACTACAGAGCGTATTTTTTGTTTCTTGCACAGCTCTAGTGAGAGAAGCGTGAACTATGCAACAAAGATGGCATGCATATTACTGTCCACGTGTGAAGAGCAGAGAGGTGTGGTTCGATATTTGTGGGCCAAAGGGTATAAACCGAGTTATATTCAAGGGACATGCGTGGCGTGTGTGGGGATGATTGTATGGATCATAGCAATGTCTCCAGGTGATGTGCATTCTTCCTAGAGGGCCATGTGAACCTTAGTGATTCGTCACGCTTTGGGAGGCTGGTAACAGCTCAAACCCCGCAGAATGTCAGAGGAATTGAGGCGACAAATTTGAACGACCGGTGTGTGCAACTGCAAACCTTATCGCAACAGTTCAACATTTTCTATGGTGCAGTGTACGATATTGTTCATGACATGTTGAAATTTCGTAAAGTTAGTGCTCGCTGGGTGCCTAAGAACCTGACAGACAACCACAAGGGTCAGCAAATGATGACAAGGTTGGATCACCTAACGCTGTACACCGCAGAAGGACATGCCTTTCTGAAAGGAATCGTCACTGGTGATGAGCCGTGGGCATACCACTACACACCCGAAACCAAGCAGGCAAGTATGGAGTAGAAACATGCTGGTTCCCCAGTGAAGAAAACATGTGCTAGGAAAGTGCTTGTGAGAATGTTCTGGGATATGCATGGTGTTGTATTGGTGGTCTTTGCTGAACAAGGGACCACTGTGAATGCTGCAGCCTACATGAAAACTTTGGTGAAGTTGTGTTGTGCCCTTCGTGACAAATGCCACAACATGAATGCTGACAGTGTCAAAATTCTTCATGACAATGCTCTCCCCATGTTGCTGCTGCTGACGTCAGAAAATCACCAAATTTGGTTGGGAGGTGCTCCAGCATTCACTACACAGTCCGGACCATGCACCGTCAAACTTTCATCTGTTTGGTCCCATGAAGAAATTCCTGGCCGGCCAACGCTTTGCGACAAATGCAGAAGTGAAATCAGCAGTCAGCAGATATACTCCAAGGAAACGGACTTCTATGAACAGGGCATATTGAAACTGGTATCAGGATGGGAGAAATGTGTTGAGAAACTTGGTGACTATGTTGAAAAGTAGGTAAAAAGTGTAAGTTCATTTGTGATTTTTTTTTTTTAACTATTAAATTTTTTTTGTAAAAAATTATTGTGTGTTACTTTTCGATGCGCCTCGTATATATATATATATATATTTTGGAAAATTACCAAGCTGTGCTGTATGTTTGCCAAACGTTTACTAGTGTTTCTACGAGAAATGTCAATATTTAAGAATTTCTTGATATAATATCATAGTTACATTGGTGTAATAATTGTTGCCTGGCCATTAAACTTCTGATGAAAGAGTCGCACAAAAGTTTGAAAAATCATTCGTATATAATGCACCCTTCAATGCAAGGATATTTTATTGTTGTTATCGCATTCATGTTATCCAAAGTGGACAAAGATTAAATGTTTAAACACCTAAATGCACCAACAATGATTATGTTTCATTTTAAAATGTACTAACTAATGGAAGATGTAATTTACCGGGTTTAGTCTAATAATTTGTCCACTTCTGTACTTTGGTAATTCTCAGTGTCAGGATGAAAGAGCATTTTTGGAAACATTAAATTCAAGCAAAAAGATAAAGTAACTGTGGCCCATCATTTCTGGAATAATCATAATAATGGGTGTTCAGATTTATTTGGCCTGTTGGTTTAAATGAATGTCATTATTTAGTTTAGCAAGCCGCTTGTCCCAAAAGGGAGGTGCGGAACTGAAGCTCAGACCTCTTGTGTTTTTTACTACATAAACAGTGCACTGTGGCACTGCAGAACTGTTTTTCACTAGGACATTTTGTGCATTCTTTGCATGCGAGATGAAAGTGACCACCGATCACAGAATTTGCATGGTTGAGTGCTAAACCGAGACACAACGCTACAAAAATTGTCCAGTTATTTGAGTTGCCTGCATGCTGAGATTGTGAGTTTATGAGATGCAAGCAGAAAGAAATTCCAAATATAAATACTGGAGAGGTATAATACAATCCCCATTTCACTAAGATGACCTCGAAACTTTGACATCCACCTCTTCCACTTATCTTTCGCTAGTCCTCTGACAGAGGCAATAGTGATAAACTCGCTTCAAAGTATCGATATCATGTGCAGACAACTGACTGGCGAAAATGACCAAATAAATCTGAAACTCTGTACAACTTCTGATATAAAACTGTTAAAAAGAACTGTTTGAGTGGGAGAAAATCCTTATCAAGAAACGTCAAGATTTGGCTATGAATCTTGAAATACCGGCAGATTTGAACTTGTACTCAAGATGGTTGAAGCCTTCAGCGCCAGCGATCTACTCAATCAACGAGGGACCCAGATATTTGAACCAGTCGACAGCAGCTGATGATGTTCCTGCAGTAAATGTGGTTAGTCAACTCAATTCTGAATTGTTGGTTTCACTGTGTAACTTCCTTCAAAAGTTAATTTAGCTAATGTATGGGGAACTAATTGCTCCCAACCTTTGTTCCAAATTGATTGCCAGGCTCTATGTAGAAAGTGTTAATCTGCATGGCAACATACCATTATAATGTGCAGTTTTAATACATAATTTTCTGCCACTTTACATATTTTTAAATTTTGTTACTTACAGGAAACTGGAAAACAAGATACGGCAGAAAATGCATGATCGAAATGACTACCAAGGCTGGTACACGCGACCCTTTGACACAAATGCTAAATACATCCGTGTGTCGAGAGAAGCTGCAGAATATTTGGAATCTCTTCGTGGAGACAATTAAGATTCATGTTGTACATAGTAGTATGGAAACTGATGAATGAAATAGTGTCATTTGTGCTTTAAACAAAGTTTGTAACTTTATTTGGCTGTAAAACAGTAATCATAATAATAAGTAAAATTAGTATTACTCATTGGAAGTATTCATTACATGCAGTTTGTTTTTGTAAAATATCTACCTTTCATTCCCACATACTCATGTACTCCCTTGGGAGAAAAAAATGGATGTGTTACATTAATTTTAAATCGGAAGATATAGTGAAAAGATTAATTATAATATATTGAAGTGGTTGCAAATATACAATTTCACTAAAATAGGTTCAATACCTCAGAACTAGTTTCGAGGAATCACTTCCTCATTGTCAGCTGATTGCAACTGGTTGGTTTTCCTCTGATGGTTATAGATGTCTCTTTGTCCCTCTAGTGGTGGTTCTACAAGTTTAGTAATCAAATTTTTGTCCATAGGGATGTCGAAATTCGTTAACCTTGGACGAAATTTCCAAAGAAATATTTTCTCCCAAATGTTTAATTCCATAGGTTGTTGTGCCTGCTTGATAAGTGATACTGTGCCCTCAATTTCATGTCCCTGTATCCAAAACTGTGCTGCAACTGCTGATTTTTCTTCTTCCCTGGATTTGATGTTTCGAAAATGTTCCTTAAGCCTCGTTTCTATGTTACGCTTAGTTTGACCAGTACAGATTTGATCACAATCCTTGCAATCTATTCTATAAATCCCAGAATTTTTATGAGCTGGCATTTTTTCTTTTTGGTTTGCATTTATGAGGAATTTTATGCTGAATTTATTTTCGGGGATGAGTGCCACATTGCTATTTATCACAAGAAGATTTTTCAGCTTCAGAAATAAATCTACTAAACAAAGCATTAAAGACATGCATTAACTACAGTAGAAACATTGACGAATATGTTGCCGATATCAAAATTGCGATAGCTAACCTACCAGAAGGCAAGAAGTGGACAATCAGAAACAAATGTG